>JASDDO010000004.1:85895659-87158158 GCA_030015575.1 Agapanthus africanus | reverse complement strand
AGAGAATATATGAGAGAGAGAGAGAATAAGTGGAGAGAGAGAGAGCGAGAGGGAGAGAAGAGGGAGAGAGAGAAAGTGGAGAGATAGAGAGAGAGAGAGAAGTGAAAGCAAGAGAGAGAGAGAGAGAGCTGCAGGTGGGAGCCCACTGAATTAAAAGGAACGCAATTGGCTAAAGGGGAATCGTTAGTTAGGGATAAATATTAATTAAAGATTCAAAACATTTTAAGGAACAGTAGGATATATATATAGGTTAATTTAAAGATTTAAAAGATAGGTAATGAACAGTAAGATATCAGGTTAGTTAGAAAAATATATGCGATGGTTTTAATAATATTAAAATTTGTGATTTTGGCGCCAAATAAAACATTTTCAAATCGCGCCCGGGTCGAGTCCAAAAATTTGAAATTGAAATAATAGGATTTTAAGCGGGATCCAAATTTTAAAATTAAGTGTTTTATGATTAAAAAGCATACCCCCAAAACAGACACATGTGCGCGCGCGTAGCCGTCCAAACTCGCCCGTTTCACTGAACGGGACGAGAACACAATGCACGGACGCTACCACGAGGCTAGGGGTGTCAAGTAGGCCAAGATGAATATTTTCAATTTAATTTTAGATGCCAAAATTTGTTATATGTAGAAATGACTTTGCCGGGTAAATTTTACAGCAAGCAACAAACAAGTAAGTTAAATGAAATGAGTACCACATTATGCTCAAACAGTAACTGAAAATAGTAGCATTGGGCTCGGGTGTTACATTATACCTAACTACAAACAGAATTTCGTCCTCGAAATTCCAAGAATACAAAGATAGATAACTACAAGAAAAGGTGAGGAAACTTCTGCCAGATTTCATCTTCTCATTCCCAAGTGGACTCTCCATGCGAGCGATTACCCCAAGAAACAAGCACAAAGGGGATAACCTTGTTCTTAAGAACCTTTTCCCTTCGATCCACGATTTCAATCGGTCGCTCCTCAAAAGTCAAGTCTTCTCGTACTGTTAGCTCCGAATGATCCAAAACGTGTGTTTCATCTCGAACATACTTACGGAGTTGAGATACGTGAAACACATCGTGCACATTTGCCAAGGACTGCGGTAACGCCAAACGATACGCTACCTCACCAACACGCTCCATGATCTCAAGGGTCCAACGAATCGACGACTAAGATTTCCTCGACTTCCAAAACGAATCACCCCTCTAGTCGGTAATATCTTCAAGAATACCAAATCACCCACGGTGAACTCTAGAGGTCTTCTTGACGTATCTGCCCAACTCTTCTGTTGGTCCTGTACTTCCTTCATATGATTTCTGATAGGGTTAACCTTCTCAACTGTCTGCACAACCAAATCTGGTCCCAATAATCTTCGTTCACCGACATCGTACCAACAAACAGGTGAACGGCATTTACGACCATACAAAGCTTTAAATGGAGCCATCTGAATAGTTGCCTGAAAACTGTTGTTGTAAGACAACTCCACCAAAAGTAGATGATCCTCCCAAGACCCCTTGAAGTCCAACATGCATGCTCTCAACATATCCTCAAAAGTTTGGATCGTTCTCTCCGACTGACCATCAGTTTGAGGATGATAAGCTGTGCTAAACTTCAATCGAGTCCCCAAACTTTCCTGTAGACTCCGCCAAAAGTGTGATAAGAACCGAGTGTCCTGATCGGACACGATGCTCACTGGTACTCCATGCAATCTTACAATCTCTTGCATGTACCGCTCTGCCAAAGTCTCTGTTGATTGACCAACCTGAAAAGGAATAAAGTGAGCTGCCTTAGTCAATCGGTCAACAATTACCCATACTGCATTGTTGCCTTTTGGACTCCGCGGTAAAGCCTTCACGAAATCCATGGTTATATGTTCCCACTTCCACTGAGGAATCGGAAGTGGTTGCAATAAACCAGCAACCCTTTGATGTTCAGCCTTAACTTGCTGACACACCAAGCACTTTGCCACAAAGCGAGCAATCTCCTGCTTCATGCCCTCCCACCAGAAATGCTGTCGAATATCTCGGTACATCTTTGTGCCTCCTGGATGTACAGAATAAGCAGAACTGTGTGCCTCCTTCATAAGCTCTTGACGAACATCACCCTTTGGCACACACAAACGGCTACCATACCTCAACGAACCATCTTCGTGGATCAATAAATCTATTCGTAGCCCGGCTTCAACCTGCTCTCGAAACTTTTGCAATCTAGGATTCTGCGATTGAGCTGCTTTAATATTCTCGATCAAAGACGAATGTACTTGAAGCTGCAACAACTGTCCCATAGAATGCGGTAGCACAACCTCCAAGTCAAATCTTCGAAAATCTGCGACGATCTCCTTCTGCATAGTTAACACCTGAATTACTGGTAACCGACTAAGCGCATCCGGCACAACATTAACCTTCCCCGGATGGTACTTAAGATCAAGATCGTAGTCAGCCATCAGCTCCAACCATCTACGCTGCCTCATGTTAAGCTCCTTCTGTGTGAACACATAATTCAAGCTCTTATGATCTGTAAAAACTTCGACTCTTTCGCCCAAAAGGTAGTGTCTCCAAATCTTCAAAGCGAAAATCACAGCCGCAAGCTCCAAGTCATGAGTTGGATAATTCTTCTCATGGGTCTTCAACTGTCTCGATGCGTATGCTACAACCTTCCCATGCTATATCAAAACACATCCCAATCCTTTCCCAGATGCGTCGCTGTGAATCACCAATCCTCCGGAATTGTCTGGCACGGTCAGAATATGGGCGGTTATCAACTTCTGCTTCAACGTCTCGAAAGCTAACGCACACTTATCCGCCCATACAAAAGGTAGCACCTTGTGCGTAAGCTTGGTCAACGGCTCTGCCAGATGAGCAAAGTTCTCCACAAATCTCCTGTAGTATCCGGCTAATCCAAGGAAACTTCTTATCTCAGCAACATTCTTTGGAATAGGCCAATCTTGAACTGCTGCAATCTTTTCTGGATCGACGGCAATGCCATCGCCAGACACAACATGCCCCAAAAACCTTACTTCCTCCAGCCAAAACTCGCACTTACTCATCTTCGCATACAATTTCTCCTGTCTCAACGTCTGCAGTGCGATCTTCAAATGCTCAGCATGCTCTTCAAAACTCTTCGAGTAAACTAGAATATCGTCAATGAATACCACAATGAACTGATCCAAGAACGGTGAAAAGATTCGGTTCATCAAGTCCATGAATACTGCCGGCGCATTCGTTACTCCGAAGGGCATCACTAAGTATTCGTAATGTCCATACCGAGTTTGGAACGCCGTCTTGCAAATATCTTCTGTTTTCACCCGGACCTGATGATATTCGGATCGTAAATCCAGCTTCGAGAATACTCTCGCACCACTAAGCTGCTCAAAAAGTTCTCCAATGCGAGGGATCGGGTACTTGTTCTTGATAGCCACCCGGTTTAATTCTCGATAGTCGATGCACATCCTTCTTGTGCCATCCTTCTTCTTAATTAGAAGAACTGGAGCTCCCCAAGGCGAGTTACTGCTTCGAATCCAACCCTTTTCAAGCAATTAAACAACCTGTTTCTTTACTTCTTCCAACTCTACTGGCGCCATTGGATAATACGCTTTAGATGCTGGCGCTGCACCAGGAATAAGATCAATTGCGAACTCCACGTCTCTCCTCGGCGGTAAACCCGATAAATCTTCAAACACGTCCATAGAATCACGAACAACAGCCGGTTCTTTACTTTCATCACTTCCATTGATGCAAGAATATTGTTTGTCGGCCTAGCCCTAAACTCGACAGGCCCGACCGAACTGCTTCCTTAACGCAACTGCTGTCTGCTGCAAACTCCCTTTCATCCCAGATAAACTTTGTTGCTCTTGGCTGCTGCAAGTATTTGTGAGAAAGTGGTCAAACCCAGGGAGACAATCTGCCTCTGAATGTCCACGTCCAGTCTGCGCATGAACCTCCGTGCCCTGTCTGCATCGTTGGCAACTAAAGGTCCAGCGAAACTACTGAGTCTCGTCCATTCTGCTACATGCACATCTACGGGTGCTCCCTTCTGCTTTAGTCCGATGAACTTCTCTTCCATTTCCTCCCGTGCAGTCCGCGGGAAGAACTTATCCAGGAAACTCTTAGAAAAATCCGCCCACTTGATCGGCTTGGGCAAGCGGGTCTCCTCAACAAGCCACCATTCTCGGGCGTAGTCCACTAGCTGAATGCATACCACAACAACCTTTTTGTCATCTGGAATCTGTGCAGCAAAAAGCAAGTTCTCTGTGTCAACTAGCCACTGCTCCACTGGCAACGGCTCCTTTAAACCAGTAAATGTAGACGGACCCAACCGCCTGAAATATGCTACGGTCCATACTCGGTCAACTGGTCTAGCTCCAACATTGTTCACAGACTGCTGAACGATCTGCAAACCTTCCCGAAACGAGTCCTCTTGCTGCTGGATCAGCTCGGTCTGTTTCTTTGATTCTTTAGCATTCCTCTTATCACTCCAAGCATGGCGGCTTCGTCCACACGCCTCTGGTATGTCTTCAATTTCTTACCAGCCATAATCCTGAACTCAAAATACCCAACATTAGAATGATGATAGATTTTGAATATAGATCAAGGCTAGAACTCTAAGATACTTAAATAGAGTACCGCATTGTAACTATACCGCGGTATCATAGCCACAATTACATAACTCCATCCAAGCCGCCTAAGTCCTAGAGATAACAAGGAATCAGGTTTTCGAATCGATATGCAAAGGAAGTTTGCACATCGTAAAAGATATAATCAGGAAGAATGTGATTCAAGAATGGTAAAACGGTCAAGATGGAAGGACATGTTTCCTAAACACGGATATTCTGATTCGTGTATTGGGTACAATACCCAACTACAAAAGAATCAACCCGACTATCCTATGTCTCTGATACCAAAAGAACCATGTCATGCCCCGCTTTCCAAAGTACGCTAAAGTGGGCACGTGACACAGCCAACCATGCTACCTGTGGATAAGAAAAATCCTTCCACAGTCACATTACGGCTGTGGAGATATCAAGAACAGGAAAGTAAACTAACTACCTAGTACATGTCCATAAGCCAGAGTAAAAGAATCAAGAGATAACAATATGCGGAAGCCAAAAGATACAATAAATGAAACACCTGGAGTGAAACTACGTACCGACAGGAACCTCACCGCTCGTCTAACAGCGCAAAAACTCCTAATCAGACTGCAGCAAGGTAGAAGAATCTGGGCCATGCAAAACCCAGACGTCAGCGCGTCAAGTCATCAAGTAATAACATAGTAAACAGGCAATGCGAATATAAACATGAATAAAGCAAGGGTAACAATAATATAAATCAGAGCAGTACAGGGTAGTGTGCAGTGGGTAAACTGGATTGTTCTATCAGGTTCTCTGTTCTAAAGTCTTTGAAACCAAATTGATGAATCATCGATGTAACTCAATAGTATCCCGTACATACCAGGGACCACGGCCACAATATTCTCGGCTGCAGCCGAAGTATGCCGCTAGGCACAAAACAGGAATATGTACACTCGATAGTATCCCGTACATACCCGGGACCACGGCCACAATATTCTCGGATGAAACCGAGACATGCCGCTAGGCACAAAACAGGAATGTGTGCACTCAATACAGGTAGTGAACTGTCGAGTTACAAGTCAGATTTCACCTTTGATTTCCCCATACCCCCAAGTTATATGTGTATGTCAAGTCAGGTATCCAGTAATCAAGAAACTAATACCAACACAGGATCAGGTAAACAGGTTTGTCTGGATAGACAACAGGAACGGTCCATGAGGACTACATGTTATGTTTGTTGGCATTAGACACAAGATCAGGTAACAGGTAAAGCCATGGTGCATCAGGTTAAGCCAGGTAATGTATAAAGGTGTCATGTCATGTCAAGAGTGTACGGTACCATGTCATGTCAAGTAGGAAGTGTAACAGATCATGTCAGGAAGCACAAGATGTCATGTGGGTGCTCATAATCAAACTAACATAAGCATGTGTATAAATAAATAAGCATGAGTACTATCAGAACAATAAACTGGAACATGTAATATGATATGCAAATAGATATAATTTCAAGGATATGGATGCACAGTTATCGATTAGAGTTACATTTATAGTTCCAATATTAGTTAGGATGCAATTTATTAAACATGGAGTGTTAATATCACACTATTATGTAGTAATGTGATCTATGGATGCAATTATATGTATCTTAAATACGATAGATGCAAACGGGTATCCGAAAAGTTATAAAACTATAAAATGGTAATGTGGGATGTACAACTAAGCAATATGTGATATAAATATTGATATAATAATATTAATATGGACAGCATATTCAAAGCGATTAATAACTATAAAAGTGATATTGATTAACCTTGCACAAGAAAGTTCCGTTCAGAAATTCAGCATCACCCTAATTTGTAAAATAGCTTAAAAATAACAAACGTTCTCCAAAAGGGACGTGTCTTATACTAAAACAAAGATAATTCAATAAGGTTTTCAGTTTTATAAGTATAAGCATCTTAGGTTATCCCTACAAAATGTTATGAACATTCGAAGTTGAAAGTTTGCTGCTGGAATTTCCCTTGACAGCAGTTTGGAGACATTTTCATTTGCATTTTACGTTATTTAAACAATTTATTTTGCTAGTAAATATTTCATAAAGTTATAATATTCTGAGTTAGCTTCGTAACGAACTAAAGAACGTATACTAATGATTTTTCTATGATTTATAATGAATTTTATAAGGTAATGTGTACAGTAAATTTTAGATTTGTCGTATCCGCTTTTTCAACGACGTTTCATGTGTAAACTATAATATTTTCAAATATATAATATTATAAAATGCAGATTATAAACTAATTAAAGATAATAATAAGAAATATTACGACGATATATATTTTAATTGATATGGATGCAGTATAATGTAATCTAGTATGTCATAAGATAAGTTTTCATGATCTAGATTTAGTATGATATAAACGGATGCAAACGGAACATCGAAACGTTATAAAATTAAACATGGGGTACTAGATTTAAACTATTGGTATGGTATTTATTTAAATAGGTATAAAATGAATTATATAGCATGTAGCAAGATTAACTTTCCTCGATGGGTCGCGAATCGGGAAAACGGAACGTTAACCGTCGGCGGGGAAAACTCGCGATGGGCACACAGTTCACGGAATGAACCCAAACGACCAACAAAGGAACCACACGGGTCGGGGTACCTCGCTGGAACGTCGAGAAGCGTCACCGGCATGACGGAATTCTGGCAACAAAAGAACAGTTAAAAAAATGAGAAACGAGACATGAAGCAAGAAGAGAAAGAATGATAAAGAGAAGTACGAGAGAATATATGAGAGAGAGAGAGAAAAAGTGGAGAGAGAGAGAGCGAGAGGGAGAGAAGAGGGAGAGAGAGAAAGTGGAGAGATAGAGAGAGAGAGAAGTGAAAGCAAGAGAGAGAGAGAGAGAGCTGCAGGTGGGGGCCCACGGAATTAAAAGGAACGCGATTGGCTAAAGGGGAATCGTTAGTTAGGGATAAATATTAATTAAAGATTCAAAACATTTTAAGGAATAGTAGGATATATATATAGGTTAATCTAAAGATTTAAAAGATAGGTAATGAACAGTAAAATATCAGGTTAGTTAGAAAAATATATGCGATGGTTTTAATAATATTAAAATTTGGGATTTTGGCGCCAAATAAAACATTTTCAAATCGCGCCCGGGTTGAGTCCAAAAATTTGAAATTGAAATAATAGGATTTTAAGCGGGATCCAAATTTTAAAATTAAGTGTTTTATGATTAAAAAGCATATCCCCAAAACGGACACATGTGCGCGCGTGTAGCCATCCAAACTCGCCCGTTTCACTGAACAGGACGAGAACACAATGCACGGACGCTACCACGATGCTAGGGGTGTCAAGTAGGCCAAGATGAATATTTTCAATTTTATTTTAGATACCAAAATTTGTTATATGTAGAAATGACTTTGCCGGGTAAATTTTACAGTAAGCAACAAACAAGTAAGTTAAATGAAATGAGTACCACATTATGCTCAAACAGTAACTGAAAATAGTAGCATTGGGCTCGGGTGTTACAAAAAGAATACTAGATGAATGACATGATGGATGTGATATTGACCCGTGCCCAGATTTGGGGATGTCGTACGACGGATTTACGTACGAGCTATACTTGATGTTTTGATCCGCCCTCTTGACTTGTGGATAACCGATTATAGAGATATAGTATCGGGTGTGATATTATCGAGGCGGGATCACCGACTATATATGTATTATGTATCGACTCAGAGGTTATGCGGTTTCCCTTACCTACTGTTAGTTTTAGCTCAGCATTATAGTGCTGTAGCTATATGACTTTTATGACATTAGATGCAGTTTAGCGATCATGGTGTTCAGTATTTCAGCTCCCGTATATTATTATTGTTGCTCTGCATCGCATACTGTTGTGATTCATATTCCATTATTGATATCATGATGTTAGGACACCAGCACCATTACCGATGATGCGTATGTTCCACATAAACTTGCTTGCCAGCTCACACACATCTTCATCGGTAATTGCCATGTCACTACACAGTAGTATTATTGCATCAGGATATAACCCTTGTATGTGCATACTATTATTCCATGTTGCATGATATACTGTTATACTTGCATTTCATTTTTATGTCGCATACATCATGCTTCCTGATTATACGCATTGAGATATGCTGTTTCTATGATATTTCTGGATTTAGGAACCGTGGATATTTCAAAGAGATTATGTAAATGTTTTAAAAACCTGGTTACCCTTGATATGATATTTCAGTGCGTCCACCATGTGTTTTCTCGGTACTGAGAGCGACATATGGAACCCGAATCGAGGAGGCGGATGAGACTGATTGCGGGTACATGGTGGACCCGGTGCGGTACCCCGGGGCAAGAAGATCGCAGGAGATGGCGTTGAGCCTGGCAGGGGAGCACGACCGATCGGTGATTTTACCCGACACGTCGGATATCCGGAGGATACCGTCGTAGTCATGAGATGTATGGTAGGGGCCGATCTGGACTGACGGCGCCCTAGATTTTATGATTGGGATATTGAGATTTGAGATATTGAGGTACAGAGATTGTGATACAGAGATATCGAGACATTGAGATTTATGTTTTTTGCTGATTCTAGGCACTGTTTATGTTAATTTCATTCGTGATACCTCATTTTATAAATACAGAAATCTCACAAAATTATGAAAACAGTTTTCTTCAGTACATGCATTCTGCTTCATGCATTCATACATCATTCATATGATACATTGCCACCTGATGCACTGACGCGGGTACATGGGATTACATTTGGGTTAGATAGTTACCCTAGTCATGTTATAGATTGCTGGTTATATATATTTGAGGATTATATATATATCGATCGTATGACCTAGGATTGCGTCATACATGCGATTTCTGTTTGTAGATCTTTTTCTACTCACGAGTTGGCAACTCATCCATGTTGTGCCCCAGTTTCTTGCAGGTGTTGCCGTACAGGTTTCATGACGGCTTTGCGGGCACAGCTTCTTTCAGGTGACTTGCTAGTAGGTGGGTTATTTGTATCGTACCCATCATTATACATTGTATATTATATTCAGTTGTATCTAGAAGTTCCATCAACCAAACATGTACTTATTTGAGATAGAGACTAGTGATGTTTATTCTTTCGACCTTAGAGTCGCACCTTATTTTTCTGTGGACTTATTGTTGTTGGAGTTTCCTTTCTGTTGTGATCCTCGCCTTTAGGCGTTGTATATTATGTTGCTACAGGTTGACTTGATATGGTTCTTTCTACTCTCTACTACTTTTCTTGGTTTGGATTTCTGGGTTGCGGATTACTTCGATTACGTACGTCTTGAGACGTTCGTAGTCTAAGTGCCGGTCATGTTCCATACTTTCGGGTCGTGACAGTAACACCTGTGGCACAACGGGGGTGAGTTGCCAACTCGTGAATAGAAAATAACATATGCAGGTAATCGCAGAAATGTACGTACAGCATGAATCTAAGATATGCAATTTACAGTAATAACATGTCATATGAATGTAGAATAATGGAAAGTACACTAACAGGTACAACCAATATATATAAAGCAATAATGATATGACACAGTATGCAATAATCATGCAATGGGGGTATGAGAATGTAAATGTGCAACACTCATGAAAGGTACACTAACAGGTACTCCTAATACATGAAATAGTGCACAAATAGATAAAGGGGAGGTATGGAGTGAAATATGTCATTTCCACGGAATCCTGACATCGTGGTAGGATCACAATCCATAAAGACGAATCAAATCCCAATTCCTCAAATCAGCCCCCAAATTGGCTCTCATATCATCTAAGTATCGCATTCTCCTCAATTTCACAATATTAAGTATATCCCGTATATCCCGAATGTACAACATCAAGTATATCTCACATATATCGAATGTACAACATCAAGTATATATCACATATATCGAATGTACAACATCAAGTATATATCACATATATCAAATGTACAATATCATGTGGATCTCACATATCTCGTATGTACCATATCAAGTATATCTCACATATCTCGAATGTACAACAGCAAGTGGATCTCACATATCTCGTATGTACCATATCAAGTATATCTCACATATATCTCCAGTATCCAATCTCAAATGAATCTCTTATCTCCCGAATCAAATCTCCAGCAAAATTCTAACATCCTAAATATAATGGCATAATAAATATGATGAGGTCGATACACATATATTAGCGTCCCATTCCCCTAATATTGGTGTAAGGGTATATATAACAGCGGCTCAATCCCCTGTTATATATACAAATGAGTAATTGGAAATATCATGAAACCAATATGCCAAGTATCGACACAGAAATGCTGATCCATCAGGTGCTGTCTCCATGACTGGCCCCCCTGATGGGTACGTATCATACGCTATCCTGAGAGCTCGAGTGCCTAGCTCTGACCCTCGCCTCTCGACGTATCCATACGCACATGACTCCCGTCGGTATCCACTCGATAGCCGATGAGTCATTGGTCCTGTCACCGGATGGTATGGTTCCCCTAAGCCTCATCGCCTAGCACCGCGAAATCGTTCTTGCTTCGGGGTACCCCCGGTCCCCACCATGTACCTACAGACGGTGCCTCCTCACTCCTCGAATCGGGCATATATCAGAACCGATAAATCTCATGGTGGCTGCGGAAACATCAATATCAAGGAAACCGGGTCTTTCAAATAATGCATAATTTTATGAACAACCACGGTCCCCAAATCCAGAAAACATCATGAAAAATCCATATAACAATGCGAAAATCCATGAATATAATATGTGCGCCATATCTGAAATGCAAGCATATAAAGGAAAAACCGCTAATTAACTGCATCAAGTTAATACAAATATCATGCGGTTCCTATTTATCTACTTCTAAATAATATCAAGTGAAGGTAAACATGTAGCTAAAACCAGATGTATGTGAAATCAATAAGGTATAGCAAGATAATGTGCCTACCTATAAGCAATGATATAGTATACCCCCTGGGTATAAGAACAGTATATGCAAGGTATACCTGTAGCCATGACAGGGAGTGTGTATGTACTTATCACTAATGGTACAATACTCTATAGGAATACAGGTATGCTAAATGCCATATATGATAATGTCAGTTATATGTATGCCCTAGAGGACATTACTATACATAGGATGTATATTGTAGTGGATGCTAGGACATATATTGGGAGGACTTTCTTGTTCGACATGATAGTATGCTATCTGGTTACTCTTTGCCTTAACGTGTATACTGATTGTCTCTCTGTTACATGTTGGTAAAGCCCTTAAGATGTGTACTTGACTACCTGGACTATGATGCAGATCATACTAGTAGGGACATGGTAGTCCATAAGTACATCGTTCAAGGTCCCTAGTCGTGGGTGTATCAAGACGGGGCATCGATATACCAGAGTAGACTAGCGTATACCTTCTCGACCCATACAGATGGGCGATGGATGATCCCATATCCATTGGTGTTTGACATCAGAGATGATATACGGGTGCTCAGTGGAGACTGGGTACACTGGACAGACTCGCCGAGAACTCCCAGATGGTATTATACCTTACGTCAGATGGCAGTTCTCTAGTGACACTGGTACAGGTTATTCTGTAGACCCGAGATCGTCATAGAGTCTTGTGTGATTCCCACTGTGCTTTGATTTCAACCTTACCATGTCCAAGAGGGCGTGCAAAACGGTGGTTTTTGGGTACAGTCCCGAATCACATGGAGGCAATGAGCGATAGGAGGGGATTCGTCTCTCCCGGTATAGGGAGTTGATGTTGCGCTATGTTTGATTGGCTATAACCGGAAATCCCTGGCCAGGGTTGCTGAGATGTACTGGTAAGAGTTATCAGTAGTTTCTCGAACTGTTATAGACCTCATATCGACACGACTTATCGAGCTACCGGGGTCTGACGTTTACCACCCCTAGGCGAGATATGCGACATATCAGACGAACAGACCGGACTGTACGGTAAGTGTTACTGGTTAGATTCACAGGAGTGTGAGCGGGCTTGCTCGTCAATCTTCTGATCGCTCAATACCCGGGTGGCCGTTACGTTTAGCAGACCGCTTGCGGCTTGTGGGTGTTTGATATGATCATCACCTGCTGCTGGCGTATTGACGAGTCTTAAGAGTCTTACACAGAGGTTTCCTGGCTCAAGCGAAACGAAATAGGAGCGCATATGAGATATGTGAGGGACCGAGAATTATACCAGTATGTGATACTATATTCTATTCTCGCGATTTGTATCATTGGTCGGTTATATGTGATATAGCCGTGTTACCGAATCAAGTGTTGATTCGATACATTGATACACTTGATATTAGTCGGTTATATGCGATATGACCGGATCGTTAAATCAAGTGTTGATTTAATGATTTAATGTATAATTATATATTTGATATATTACTTTACATTAACTAGTATTTTTTCACTTAAGATGGATTTTCTCACTTGTTGTGCACATTGTATATGTGATATATTTTTGTGCACAAGTTTGTATCATGTTTGATGATACATGCAATCTTAGGTGTATGTTTGTATTAAACCATGGTTAGTTAATGGTTAAGGTTTCATTTGATTTATTTACTTATTCATTTATTTATTTATTCTTTTGGAAAGATAAATGAAATGGTGGCTTGTTTTGTTCTTTTGTTGAAACTTCATGAAGCTTTGAAAGCTTGACCATTTTGTTTCTTTCCTTAACCCTAACCATTCACTTGAACCATAGTTTATTCTCTACATTTGTTATCTTAACCATGATTGCTAATATGATAAGAATCACTTATTTTCTATTTTCCAATAATTCTTATCATATTTTTCTTCTTCTTCTTCTTCTTCTTCTTCTTCTTCTTCAAGAAGAAGAAACCTTACTAGCTTTAATGGTGCTATGAGGAAAAGAGTGAGAAATCCAAATCCAAAGTGAACCCATTTCCTATTTCTTCATCCTCTACCACTTGCCAAGTAGTATAGGGTGTTTTCTTCTCAAGTTTCATGACTTGGTGAAGTTGGAGCTTGATCTTGTGTTGCCTCGACGTAGATCATCTTTGGCATCGAAGTCGACGACCTAGCCCGCCCATTTCTCCGATGAAGCCGACGCTAGAGCCCGGGATCCGATGATCGCAGCGAGGGGACATCATCACGGAGCAATGGAGGTGGAGGACCGGATCTACAAGGTTGTAGTCTCTTTCACTTAGTTAAGTTGTTAACTAGTTGCATGTTTCGCCTAATCTCTAGTTAACGATCCGTATTAGGGTTTCTCGGCACTGGAAAAATTTGAAATTGGCATGGTAGATGCCTTGTGAGACCTCATTAGTGTGCCTAGGAACCCTATAGATAAGCAGTATGAATCAATGTAACAATGTCCCTAACCAAGCAATATAACATCTATAAGTGGTTTGTGTGTGACATGGCAATTATTGACGGTGTGTGTAGCATATAATCAGTGCTCGTGCAACATGAATCGTCAATAATATGTGCAGTGTCCTACTACTACTAGTCCAGGCACAACTACATCTAAGTAATAGGGTAAAGGAGCAATTCTAACAATAACGTAGAATATGCGACAGGTAATAAAATCTCTAGCCCTGACGCATAACGCCATGCGGGCGATTCCCCTGTAGATGTTAAATCTACTCACCAACGCTCCAAGCTAGGTGAAGCCTATCACCTGTTTTCCCCTTGTCGTAGCGTCCGAAGTCTCCGCTTGCGAACCTAAAATTTCACAAACACAACACATAAGCAAATATCCTGTATCGACGAAAAGACAACGAAACGCGATGAAAACGCCCGGAAAATTACACTGCGCGCTTAGTGCATCTATCGCGCACGATACCGGCCAAAAACCCTAATTGGGGTCGCTAAACTACAAAACACCATGACTGGACCCCGATCGTCCTGATCGCGCAACACAACACAAGAATTACGAGGAATACAATAGATATAACCTCGTAACGACTAATCGAACCCACGTCGGAAAAATCCCGAAATCTAGTAAGCAACCTATCGCAAAATTCCGCACTAGTTTCAAGCTAATGCATATCTAGCGATAACAAACACCTTAAAATAGCTTAACTAAGCTACCTAAACCATTCCTATATTTTTAACACTCGCTAATTATGTTTTAGCAAAAACCTAGTAAGCTAATTGCATAATTAAACAAAGTGATCATTAACAAAAATTAACATTTTCTACTAGATTAATCTTCTCCAAAACACAAATTAACACAGCAAAAGAACACTAAACAAATAAACAAAATTTAACCCTAACATGACTTTCTTAAACTAAAACTAAATGAATTAATCATAATATAAAAACTAAACTAAACACATAATTAGCTAACTAAACTAGCTAGAATAAGATTAAAGCAAATATAAAAGGATTAAGGTAAGAATTATACCTCCCCAAGAACACAAAATGAAACTTAATCCAACATCTTAGCATAAAAAACCAAGCTTTAATGAAGATCCATGAAGGATTAGTGAAGGAAATGAAGGAAAAATGATTATATTTGAATTTGTATGAATTAAATTGGACTTTTCATGATTTATTTGATGAAAAATGAGTTGAAAATGGGTGGAAATGATGGAGGGCAGCAAGGGGAAGGGAAGTGCCGGCCAAGGGGAGAATGGGGGGATTTTTGGTGAAGTGTGTGGAATTTTCTAGCAAAAGAAAACAATTAATGCACATTTAATGCAAAAATGCCACCTTTTATTCATTTTCTTTTTTTTTATTAAAATAATTCCCTTTGACCAAAAAATATCTAGATATTTAAAATAAAGGTTCTAAAATAATTTTAGTGATGATTCCCAAAAATTTTCATTTAGAAAAATTTTCCCGATTTACGCGCATATTTTACCGGCTAAAATAATATTTTATTTGGGAAAAATTCTATCTGAACCAAAACCTCCCAAATACCCCTAAAGTTCGTGCACAAACTTTATTTTAGCTAAAGTAGGTGCCGGTAAGCTTATACGGACGTTTGATCGAAATCGGGTTAAAACGGGAAAACCGACAATTTTGCCCTAAAACGGAAAAATTCGCAAAACAATTTCTGAAACGTTACACATAGGCGAGAATGAGACCTTTACCATTATCATATCGGCCTATCTAGCCTTCGAGCAAGAGAACGCTCTTTTAATGGTCTTACAAGATAGGCGGCAAGTTTTCGGCTGGACTATGGCGGACATCGAGGAGATTAGTTCCCTCATAATTGAATATCATATGCTTATGATGGATGATGCCAAGTCGATAAAGGATCCACAAAAATATATTGGGGATAGTGTGGTTTGTCAACCTCCTCCTTTAGAAGTAGAACCACCCCCATTTCTTTTAATAAGCTACGAGAATACCAATATTCCACTGATTGCTGATCATTCCCATTCTCGTTTTGATTCATCATCACCTCCTATCCATTGACTTCCACACTTTCCATACCACCACTTCTATCTTCCCCAATTCTTTTTTGATCGTTACAACATGTTCTTCCACCAACCGATATTCTTTACTGATAAATTTTTTGACTGGTTGGTGTTGACATTTGGCCTATGCAAAGTTTGGCAGTAATGTCTAACATTGTTTCAATGAAGTTTGGGGGGGGCTTTCTGTATATATTTTTGTTTTTCTTTTAACAATAAAATAAAAAAAAATATAAATAAATAAACATGGGAGTGCCGACATTTTGACCCTCTTGGTATAACATGACAGTGAGGACACTGTCAAGTTTAAGTTTGGGGGTATGCTCGGTACGTATTCTTCCTTCGCATTCATTTGTACATATTTTGCATTTGCATACTTATTTGAAAACCCATAAAAAATTGAATTTTTTTGAAAATTATAAAAATTATTGTATTCAATTTTGGCTTATTTGACTAGAGTTTGACAAATAGGTTAACTAGCTAGGAACAACTAGATTTTAGACTGAGTAAATTAAAAACCCTAAAAATAACCTTTCTTAAAGTTTAACGGTAGAAAGTATATGTCTTTGTAGCTTATTTAGAAATAGGCAAATTTTGAGTTAACTTCTTGGGCTAAGTTGAAACAAAGGAAAAGTATTGATGTTCTTATTAGAGTATAAGTTTGAAACATAATTCCTAGCTTAAGTCTAGATTCTGAAAATGTATATCCTACAAATTGCACAATCACGCACCTTGAAATTTGGAATAGTAGAGGAGACCTTGAAATGCTCTTGTCTAAAGTCCTTAGTACGATGAAAAATAAAAAAAAAAATACAAGTGTGAATAAAGAAAAAAAAAATGAACACTGGTTTTTGTGACTACTTGAGGCTGCAAAAATAGAAAAAAATATTTAGCAAGGGTGCTTCATCACCTAGTGCCTTAGACCAACTAGTTTGGGAGTCACTGCTAAAGTCTTGGGTGTTGCAAGACTAGGAATTACGCTTTAATATGCAAACACATCTTGTAATCGGTCGTTAGTACCTCAAGAAGTATTAACGGTCGCATGAAGGATGTGTAAGCAAAATTCATTTAAAAATTCACCAATTAATAAGTGCTTTGGACAAAAGGACAAGAGTATGATTGCTTGATTTTAATTTCCAAGTGTAGGGGTGGTTTATACATACACGTAGGGATATGTGATTGGGATTTAGATAAGAGAGAGGAATGAAGAATAGAACTTGTATTTTTAATAGAGTTGATAAAAATTCCTAAGTGGAGATGGAACCCTAGAAGGAAAACTTAAGAAATGTCGAAAGCTGAGTGAGTCTATAGAACATATATAATCTTAAGTTAAATGATGAGAAAGTGTGAAGAATATGGATGGATAATTTACGAGTCAATGATAATAGAATTCCTCGTTAGAAAACCTAATTGGAGAATTAAAGTCACTGGGCCTAATTGATAGGATTTTGTGGTTGGTATCCGCTGAAAATCCTTAGGAGACAACACTCCTCCTACTAGGGACAACTAGAGGTTTAACGACTTATTGCACGTGCTCAGTGCAATCGCGTTTCCTTGCGAAAGTGCGGTTAGGTTTTTTGTAGAGAATAAAAAAAAATAAGTTTGCTCGAGGACGAGCAAAAGATAAGTTTGGGCGTATTTGTTCATACCATAATATTGTATTATTATATTCCCCATTCTTATTCTTTTTATAAATAAACAGGTGCTTTTGACCCATGTCTGCTACTTAGTTATAGGTTACAGGTTCTTGGAGCTAAAACAGTGAAAAAGATAAAAGACGATGCAAAAGTGGAACTACAACCAACAAATAGAAGGACCTTGATCAAGCCTACATAAAGATAAGTTCACAAAGTACAAGGCAGCGCAAGGTCCAAGATCGCGAAGCCATGGTTAAAGTCCACTACAAGTATTCACTGGAAGATCTGGAAGATAACTAGAAGTCAAAATGTGAAAAAAGTGAAGAAATAAAGATTAAACTGTGACCAGAACAAACCCCTGATGTTTCCAGCCCAGAAGCCTCCGTACGGCCGCGGTTCTGCGGCCGAACCATGCTCTTGGCCGCGGAATCGCGGCCATAGTGCGCCCGTGTCGGTGCGAAATTTCTTGGCGGTGCGCGGGAGTTGACTAGGTCTTTTCTTAGGGGGTATTTTTGTAAAAGCAGATATGCGAGTCATTGTAACCCTAGGGTTTCCTATCCTCTATAAATAGGAACTCTAAATCTTGTATGAGGCCATGCCTCTTTTCATTTCACAAATTCAGATCTGTACTGCGTTTATGTTTGGAGAGAGCCATCAATAAAAATGAGTAAGTTACTTTTATTTCTTTGCTTTAGTTCTCTTTTAATTTAGAATGTCTTTTAGTCCCCTAATGAGCGAGTGGTCTCCTCACTTGTTAGGGTTAGCCTTAGGGAAAGGTTTGAGAGATGAGATCTCTCATCCCTTTCTTTCCCCTTCACATCTAAAGAATTAGAACTCCATGCATACACGCACACACCGCTCCCTGCGGCACCTTACCCCTCGAGGTAACGGTGATACCATAGTATAAAGGACCGGTTGCGCATGTTTTCCATGGAGGTTAGGGCAAGGATCGATAAAGTAAGGACAAGAACCTAGAGGAAGAAACATCTTCCCAAAAGATTCTAATCCACTTTGTTGATAATTACCATAACATCTAATTGATCTAAAATAGGGTATTGAAAGCGGTGAGGAAACCTTTGATCTCTCAACTTCCCCTAAGCCTAACCCTAGCAAGACTTAGATCTAGATAATTTTAGTATAACTTAATTTGGTAGTTTTTAGATTTAATAAATCAATCTGAACATTCATCGGAATTAACTCGTTAGCGCGACTAGGAAAACACAAAATCCCTGTGGACCGACCCGTACTCACCGGCTAGCTACAAGCGACACCGTTCTTGATTGCGGTAAATTATTTTTGATCGTTAAAATCTCTGACATGAATCATTAGTCTAATTTTAGACTAAGATCTACTTAACAGGATCATTTAGATCCAACAAAAGAGCATTTGGGCTCTATTGTTTTAGTTGAGGGACTTTGCGGTCCAGTTTAAAGACATCATAGTCTGTAAAGTTTAAAGACATCATAATCTATGAGTTTAAGGACCCCACAGTCTATAATGTTTAAGGACATCATAGTCCATGAGTTTAAGGACCCCACAGTTCGTGGAATGTCTGGTTGTCGGGACCCGTCACCTCTTTGAAGACGTTGAAGGATTACAACGACAAATATCAGAGGAATGAAGAGATGTACCCTTGAACCAATGTTGGTTGGGAGATCTGTAGTCCAATTTAGGACTAAGGTCAGTTAAAACATCATGAGCACATGGGTTCAGTTAATCTGACAGAGAGATTTATGACCAACTTGGGCTCAACCCACTTAGTTAAAATGTTAAACATTTAATTGGGCTCAGTCCTTTCCATTTAACAATGTTGCACATTGGTTCTGACAACTTTTTGTCTTCTATTGAATGCTGAGCACTCATTATGGTTCTGGGCTTTATTATTTAAAGAACAATTTATGTTCTCTTAACGCCCACATGAGGAGCACGTGGTGTGCTTGGCGCCAGCTAATGATCGCAGAGCGCTTCTCGTGAAATAGCGCACACGTGAGGAGCACGTGGCGCACTTGGCGCTGTGCGCCAGATAATGAGCGCAGAGCGCTTCTTGTGAAATAGCGCACACATGAGGAGCACATGGCGCGCTTGGCGCTGTGCGCCAGACAATGAGCGCAGAGCGGTTTTTGTGAAATTTGGAGCACTAAAGCTATTTTTAGGCAGCTTTGCGCTCTGAGAATTAAATTCTCTCTTATAAGAGACTTTGTCTCATGGATCTAAGAACAAAGTTCTTATTTTATAGGAGATGTGTCAATCTCTTATATTTTTGGTGAAAGGCTTTGCCTTTATGGATCTGTGATCCTAAGAGAATTGAATTATTCTCCCCCCCATTTTATAATGAGATGTTATGATCTCTTTTGTGAAAGACAGTTTTCTTATAGATCTATGATTTAGCATAAGAACTAAATTCTTTTTCTGATGAGATGTTTTTTATCTCTCTGTTTTTACCTCGAAGAAAAGTTCTTCTTCTCAGAGCTTGCACTTCTCTTTGAAATTTCTCAAAGTTTGTGGGGGGTTCCTCCCTGTGTTTAGAAAGAGAGATCATTGGTCGTTGGGACCTACCACCTCTCCGACGACGCTTAGGGATTACAACGCTATATATCGAAGGTGTGGATGGATGTTGTAAGTCTACGGTAGCGCCCCGGCCGTCTGTCCTAGACCAAAATGCGGAAACGAAAACTTTTTCAAACTAGAAACCGGCGCTATCGTATGCTTAAATCCTGGATCGAACCATTAACCTATAAACTAGAAACTAGAGAAGGGATAGAAAAGCTATACCGATCGATCCGTGTCCTTCGGCCTTTGGCCACCATCCCAAGCTCCTCGCGGCATCTCCGGTCTCAATCTCCTCATCGGAAAGGGCACCACATCATCAATTTTTTTTACGGGCTCCCACTTCATCCGAAGCAACTTGGGCACGAAGTGTGCTAGCGGACGTGTCCAAGGTGATGTAGAGAATGCTTGTGATCACTTTGTCTTTTGCATCCATGAGATGGATGGAGGTTGAAGGTGTGGCCATTGATGGAGATTATGAGCTAGAGAAGAAAGAGGAAGAAGAAGAAGTTTTTCTCTTTCTTTTCTTTTGTGATGGAATGGTCATGAGAGTAAGAATGAGAGAATACAAGAGCTCACCCACAACCTAATGGCTGCCCTTTCTCTTTCTTCCTCTCATATCAACTCACAAATCAATCTCAAATGTGACACATGCACAATAAAAGAGACCATGAGTCACTAGGTTGCATGTGCCACATTTAATGCATCAAATGATGAATTCTAGCTCATAATTTCCACCATCCAAACATTAATCCAAATGTTTGGTCCAACAAAAAAAATTCCGGCAACATCTAAAGTAAACTCGTGACGGATCACAAGGATACCCCTCACCTGTATATACATACCTGCATCCGCATTCCGATTGAATATGAATGCGATGAGACTAAAGTAATCCAACAAATCTAATACTAGGATATGGCTTAAACCAATGCCCACTAGTATGATTCATCCGATCATGATCCGTGCACTACTGCACGTATATGATCGGACCCTACCATATATCATACGGCCTCTATATCGTTTCGCCCGAAACTTGAGAAATTTTCTGTGGGGGACTCTAAAGACTCGTCAATACTTTGGCTGTGGAATTAACCACTAGCACGTCAGAGGTATTAGCCGTACGTAACGGGCTACCAGGTATTGACCAAAAAGGAGGTCGATGAGGGAACTCATCCTGACATGCTACTGAGCCTGTCAGTGACAATATCCGTACAGTCCGGTCCGTTCGTCTATGAGCATCTCATGTCTGGCCTAGGGGGTTGGTAAAAGTCAGACCCCCAAAAGCGGTACAAGTCGTGTCGGAGTGTAGCCCAGAACACCCTGAGATACTACTGGAATACCTACCAGTAAATCTCCTGCCTTGGCCAAGGACTTTGTGTAATGGATCTCCTAGACACAGCGCGATCTCACCCCCAATACCGGGAGAGACGAAACCCCTGCCGATCCGCTCACTGCCTCCATGTGTGTAACACCTTAGAATGTGTTTTGTAGCTAATTATATTTTAATGTGTGGTTTTTAATAAAAAGTTTACCAAATTAAGTTTTAAATATTTTATCCTAATTATTGTGTATTTTATTAGATTTTTGTTAGGCACACACACACTTGTGCATGATAACTAGGGTTATTTTGGGGATACCCATTTCTCTAATCTAGTGTTAAGTTTGGTTTAGGTGTTATGGGTTGTTAAATATTATGGTTGTTTTTAATTAAATGAATTTAAAAAGGTTTTATTATTTGTTTGAAATGTTGACCTTGAGAGAGAGAGATAGTGTGTGTGAGGCATGGTGCTACATGGTTAAGGCCATGCTCATTTAATGATGAGAGAGAAGGAGAGAGGGAGGGGGTTCTAGCCTTACTCTCATTTTCTCACTCTCAAATCACTCATCTCTCACTCTCAAACACACACACACCCACACTCACCTTCAGCTGAAGGCTTCGGCAGCAGCAACAAGGAGAGCAACAACAAGAGCTGAAGCAGCACCAGAGGCAGTAGCAGTGGCAGCAGCAAGCAGCACCATCAGCAGCAACATCATCATCACCAGCAGCCTTCAGCAACAGCAGAGCTCCAGCATCACCCTCATCATCAGCAAGAGCAGCAGTAGCAACATCAACAACAACAACCAAAACAGCAGCAACAATAGCAGGAGCAGCATCAGACAGCAACAGCAGCAGCAGTAGCAGAAACAGAAGCAGCTTCAGAGGCAGCAGCAGCAGCTTGAGCTCCAGCTACTTGGAGCAGCTCCTCACACTCCTTCTCCTACTCCTTGTGATCCTTGTGGGTATATTTTCTAATCACCAATTCCTAGTTTGCTTAGTTGTGTGATAGTTGGTGTCGGTTTGTGTTATTTATGAGTTTAGTGCTAGATTATGGTGATTTGTGTGGAATATTGATTAAGTGATGATTGTGTTAGTTAACCTAGCTTATTTTAGTTTAGTTAAGGTCACCTTAACTGAGAATTGACCCAGACTTCACTAAAATACCATAGGTTTCTAATTTGTGCAAAATTGTCGTTTTTAAGCGATAATTGTGATATTTGTGATCTGCTATAGACCCGGACTTTGCAGAGTAAAATTGAGAAAACTGGGATATGATACCTAGGTTTAGATCACAACACCAGAACCCGACCCCCTAACTCCATCTTCAGGCCGCCAATTTCTTCATTCTGGCCGCAAATTGCGGCCAGGTGGGTAGGGTTTGGGTTAGGGTTTGGTCCTGTAGGGGTCTGCAGTGTTGTGTAGTGTTTTGGTATATCTAGTTTTGTAATATCTTACCTGTAGAAAAATCTGGGACTATATGTCGTTTTTGTGTTCGTGGTGTTTGCGCGATACGCGCGATACGTGAGTGGGTTCTGTGATCCAGCGTATCGCGGCGTGTCGCGATGGGTTTTAGACGCGTATACACACGATTCAGCGTATCGTGCACACGCGCGTTTAGTTCGCGACGCGAGTTTCTCGTTTCGATTCGATATCGCGTTTCGCGGAATATTTGGCTTATATGTGATTTCCATGTCGTATTTGCAGGTTTGCAGACAAGGGCTACGGACACGGCTACAGGGGGAGCAGATGGTAGGATTCACCTAGCGTGGAGTATAGGTGAGTAGATTTAACATCTACATGGGAATCACCCGCATGGCGTTATGCGTCTGGGATAGGATTCAAATACCTGTCGCACATTCTACGTCATTGTAGAATTGCGCCTTACTGCATTTCCTTGATATAGTTATATACTGTGACTAGCAGCCGTAGGACACTGCACACATTATTGACGGTTCATGTTGCACGAGCACGGATTGTATGCTACACACACACCGTCAATAATTGCCATATCACACACTACCCCCTTATAGCTACTATTGCTTGCCACACATGACATCTAGCTTATCGGTATACCTATAGTGTATCATACCTTTAGTGATAGGTATATTTTCACCTTGCGATACAGCTACAGGTATACCTCCTACATATCTTAGTTATACCGGGAGGGACTTCCTACATATGTTACTTATACCCAGGGGTATACGGCATCAGTTCCTATAGGTAGATACCTATACTTTGCTACACCTGTATGTTAGACACATATTCAGTTGTTGTCGCATATTCACATTACTGATATTACTTAGCTGTACCCTATCTTGATTTCGCATACATCTGGTTCAGCTATATACTTTTGTTTACCTGCTTGCATTCAGATATATCGCATACATTTATTCTTGGATTGCGCATTGTTTATCTGGATTTTATATGATGTTTTCGGGATTTGGGAACCGCGGGAGTTCATGAAATTATGCATACATGAAACAACTCGGTTTCCTTGATATGATATTTGTGTGTCTCCCATGAGTTTTATCGGTGCTGATTACATACTCCATACGAGGTGTGGTTGCCGTATGAGAGTACATGGTGGGGCCCGGTATGGTTCCCCTCGGCAAGAAGATCGATGGGTTTACCGATTGAGCCTGGAGGCGGGCGAGTACCTACCGGTGATTGATTGGACCTGGCAGTTGTCCGGAGGCTACTGGCCAGAGTCGAGAGATGGATGCGGGAGGATCTGTACTATCGGGACCGAGGGCCGATACCGCAGACGGACCCCGTGGGCCGATCCGGACTGACGGAGCCCGAGATAGGAGGATTTCTGTGTCGATGCTTGGCACACTGTATTCATGATATTTCTTTAACCCCCTTTTTTGTATATATAACAGGGGATTAGCCGTTGTTATATATACCCTTACACCAATATTAGTGGAATGGGACGCTAATATATGTGTATTGCCCCCATCATACTTATTTCTATATATATTTACCTTTAGGATGTTAGATTCTTACTTGAGACTCGACTTGGGATATTAGGGGATTCATTGGGATTGGATATTGGACATACCTATGTGATTGGTGATTTGTACATTCGTGATATAGGAGATTACTCGATATTGTACATTGAGGAGATGTGAGACTTATATGATGTGAGTGCCCAATGTGCGGGGCTGATTGGAGGATTTGGGGTTGGAGTATCTTGATGGATTGTGATCCTGCCACGACGTCAGGTTTCCGTGGGAAATGACATATTCCACCCTATACCTCACCCTTACCTATTTTATGCACAGATTCATATATTGGTAGTACTTGTAGTGTACCCTTATGATAGTTGCATATTTGCCTTCTCATATCTCTATTGCATAGTTAGTGCATACTATTGTCATGTTACTATTGCTTCGCATATTGATTGTACCTGCTAGTGTACTCTCCTTATTTCAGCATTGCATGACATATTATTATTGTAATCGCATATCTTAGATTCATGCTGTACGTGCATTCCTGCGATTACCTGCATATGTTTATACTATTCACGAGTTGGCAACTCACCCCCGTTGTGCCACAGGTGTTTCAGGTTTTTCCCCAGAGTAGTCGAGGCAGGCTATTCCTCCATTCAGCTATCCAGCTACCATCTTTTGCTACAGATACCGCATCAGCTCACAGTACCATTTTGCTTAGGTGGGTTAGATGGATATCTGTATTTCATATTGTACATTCGTTGTATTTGTACTCTCCATCTACTATTGTATATTTGACATAGAGACTTGGTGAGGACGTTAGTGTGTATTATTGTGGATTTGATGTCTTTTATATACAGCTTTTTCTCTACTGTCCTTATTTCTCTGTTGTATTCATCTTGACTAGTCTTTATAAAAAGGGGGTGTTGCTAAAATTTTAAAGAAAGAAAGAAAGACTTTTAAAGAATTTGGGTTGCGATTTCAATTGCTTCAAAACTTATATTATCTTTTCCGTATTTTCATGGTTTAGATTTCTGGGTTTGGCTTCCTTTTACTACGTTGCGTCTTTGGGCGTTGCGTAGTATTAGGGCCGTCACGGGCCAATTCTGGATCGTGACAAAGTTGGTATCAGAGCGTTAGGTTTTACCTTTCGGAGTGTAGGATGACCTTAGTATGATGGAATAGATAGCTTAAGCAGAGTAACGTAGTGTGTGTATGTCTGCAGCATACCCACAGCGCGGTACCTTGCATTAAGTGACCTAAGTACAATTTGCTTGACATTCCTTCCTTGATGATTCATATCTTTGAGATTCGATTTCCTCATTCTTATCGAATCTCATCTTATATCTATTTATAGCCTTGCCGCCGATGACTATGGGGACTCAGAGTGATGCAGCGAGGGCCAAGGTCAGAGTTGACTCGGGTGAGACGAGTACTGACCAGGATGGCACTCTAGTTGCACAGGTGCCGACGGATCAGCCTACCACCTATACCATGGATAGACTTTTGGTAGAGATGCAGGAGTTCCGCCAGACGATGAGTTCTTTGGTTGATATCGTTCGGGAGCTACGACAGGAGGTTGTCACCCCCGTTACTCAGCTATCCCTTACGATCAGCATGCAGCAGTCCGTCACCTACATTGCACCAGTGGTTGCAGCCCCAGTTGACGAGGCACATATTCCAGAGGCTCAGAGAATTCCAGGACAGTGGAGGACTCGTACCAGCGTACCAGCCCAGAGACAGAGGTTTGGTCGTCGAGACAGATTTCGTGGCCGTCGCGGGAGTAACAGAGGCTTAGGACGAGGACAGTCGTTCAGCTCTCAGCCCCAGGATGGTCAGCAGTCAGCGCGTGGTTGTTTTCGATGCGGAAGCCTTCAGCACTTCGTCAGGGATTGTTCCTTGGCACCTCGTCATGATCGTTTTCAGAGAGGCCGTGGACGTGGAAGATTCGCTCAGAGGGCTCAGTCTACCAGAGGAGTTCATCCAGCTGCTAGTAGAGGGCAGACACAGGAGTTTGCTTCTACTCATCGGGACGCGCAGACGTCCAATGTGGAGTTTTCAGGTACCCTTGAGTTATATGTTCTCTTGGTGTATTTGTTTGTTTCTTGCTTGTACCGTGGTTGGGTAGATTAGTTGTAGTTGTGCTAACTTCTGTCAGCGATCCTTTGGTTGCGCGACACGTATTCAGTTGTATGCCAAGCAGATAGGAGATAGAGATTTCGTCCGTCGTCTTGATCTTTCTAGAGATGTTGGATTTGACGTTCTCCTGGGCATGGACTGGTTAACTACATGTTAGGCATCTGTGGACTACCGTGTGGAAGCAAGTTAGGTTTTGTTTTCCCCGGCAAGTCAGTTCTTGTTGTGCAGGTGGATAGTTGTGCCGCCTCTCACAGCTTGAATTCAGCCTTTTTCGCTAGTCGTTTACTGAGGAGATGTCGTGGATTCTTGGCGTTCATTCGTGATACCGGAGCTATAGTGGGATTGTTGGACCGGGTTCCTTTCGTGCGAGAGTTTTTCCGACGTTGTTCCAGATGGGCCAGCGAAGCTTGGGAGCTAAAGGATCAGCTGCAGAGTTTTGGTTTGGGGAGTTTTGGTTTGGGGAGTTTTGTGCGTCTGAGTGTTTCGCTTTTGGAAACTCCTATTTCTGTTCGTCGAGGAGAAAGACGGCAGTTTAGGGTTGCGTATCGACGGATCGTCAATTGAACCGGCTTACGGTGCGGATAGGTATCCTTCACCTTGCCGTGGCGATTTCTTCGATCATCTCCAGAGTGCGAGACATTTTTCTAAGTGTGTTTGGGATCGGGTCATCATTATTGCGGAGTCGGGATGATGGCATTCCGAAGACTGCCTTATGCGTGCTATGGGCTTTGTGTGTATCGGTGAGTCGTTGGATTCCCTGATGCCCTAGCAGCATTCGTAGATATGATGAACCATATTTCTTCAGGCCGTTCCTCGACCAGTTTCTGTGTGTTATTTACGACATTCTGGTCTATTTAATGTGTCTTGGGGGACCGGAGTAGCACTGAGGATTTGCTATGCAGATACTGGGAGAGCCCCAGCAGTTTGCTAAATTCTCAGAGTGTTTCTTCAGGCTTGTTTTCTGTTGACTCCTAGGTCTTGTAGTCACAGGAGACGGTTCCGTATGGTTCCGAGGGAGATCGTGGCCGTACAGCTTAGACCCAGACTTGTGTGCAGGACAGAGATCCGCAGATGGTTGGTCTTAGCAGGTTTTTACCGCCGTTTCGTGCAGGATTGCTAGAGTAGTGCTGCACCGTCGACTGAATTGACCAAAAGGAGGTTTCTTTTCTGTGGACTGAGGCATGTGTGCGGATTTTTCGGCAGTTGAAGATTCTGTTAACAACTGCTTCGGTCTTTCTTTGCTTTTGGTTCGGGCGACTTTGTTGTTTAACTGTAATGTTTCTTGAGTGGGCTCGAGGGTGTACTGAGGTGACACTATAGAGTTATCGCTTTTGCTTTCCCTACATTTGGAGGAAGTACGAGGAGGATACTCCACTCATGATCTGGAGATGGCCGCGGTGGTTTTGCGTTGGAGATTTAGAGACACTACTTGCTTGAGAGTCGTGTCAGATTTTCACGGACCACCAGAGCTTAATGTACATCTTCCTGCAGCAGATTTGGATTGTTGTGTTAGTCTTCTACAGATTTACAGTTCTTGTGTGATCGTTGAGTATAGCTGGAGTTCGTCTCTACGGAGGGGACAGCTTGCTCATGTCCGCGCCTGACCACTTTCTTTAAATCGTTTTCGCGAGACACTGCCCGTCGATGCTCGTACGTCAGAGATACTTGAGCATACTCGGCTGGGTAATGATTCGGAGACCTTGATTTGTGACAATGATGTGCTAAGTTAGGGACGCGTTTGTGTACCTGGTTTCATCGGGTAGAGACGTATGATCCTAAAGCATGCACATCTGTCAACTTTCTCTATACATTCAAGTTCCACCAGCTCTGGCGTGACTTGTGAGATAGTTACGAGTGGACAGGGATGTAAAGAGGAGTTTCAGGTTTCGTTCAGGGTGTCAGTCTTGTTGTGTGCTTGAGTCGAGCATCTGAGGCCGGCTGGAGAGCTGCAATCTTTCACCGTTCCGGAGTAGAAATGGGAGCAGATCTCCACGAATTTCGTTATGGTTTCTACCCAAGTTTAGTCAGGGTGTGACTCCATTCGGATTCTCGTCGTCCGGTTATACTCAATGTGCTCATTTGTGTTTGTTAAGTGGTGTGTTTGTTTTGTTTGTTGTCAGCAGCTGGGGATCGTCACTCGCCATCGTTAGGGTCCTCCTTCGATAGCTGTTATCAGGAGATACTCCAATTGGCCACCCTTAGGCTTAGGGGTTAGGTCGTGTCGATCGCCAGCCTGTTGTTTTCTGACTCTGCGTAGGTAGGACTTTGGACCCCAGCCAGTCTAGAGACTTCGGAGATAGTCCAGTTGTGTTAGGTCAGGATGAGATTGCCCATTTCGAACTGAGGCCTTATGACGACCGTGTGAGTCATAGACTCAAGTTCGCAGGGACAGATCATGTATTCCTATGGACTTTCCGATGAATGACGTGTTGGATTTTGGGAAGCTTATCCCAGGATTTAGGTCCTTCTGAGATTCTATTAGCGAGTTAGTTTCGTTGCCTTTAATTTGGCACTTCCGCCCAGATTATTGGATTTTCACCCCGTATTTCTTGTGATGATACTTTACAATTACCTTCATGACCTTCTCACATGAATTGGCATCAGACCTTTTTGCTGGACGCGATCTTTCGTTCACCAGCAGCCATGCGTGGTAATGGCTCGGCAGGTGGAGGGACATCGGTCAAGGGTCTTGCCATCTGTGAAGGGTTTCTCGGGCGTAGCCGTGTAGTGAGATAGTCACTTGGGAGGCTGCGAGCGAGATTTGAGGATTTTAATCTTCCTTTTGAAGGTACGCGTAACAGTATAAGTTTTAAATTCGGGGACGAATTTCTTTTAAGGGGGGGAGATTGTAACACCTTAGAATGTGTTTTGTAGCTAATTATATTTTAATGTGTGGTTTTTAATAAAAAGTTTACCAAATTAAGTTTTAAATATTTTATCCTAATTATTGTGTATTTTATTAGATTTTTGTTAGGCACACACACACTTGTGCATGATAACTAGGGTTATTTTGGGGATAGCCATTTCTCTAATCTAGTGTTAAGTTTGGTTTAGGTGTTATGGGTTGTTAAATATTATGGTTGTTTTTAATTAAATGAATTTAAAAAGGTTTTATTATTTGTTTGAAATGTTGACCTTGAGAGAGAGAGATAGTGTGTGTGAGGCATGGTGCTATATGGTTAAGGCCATGCTCATTTAATGATGAGAGAGAAGGGGAGAGGGAGGGGGTTCTAGCCTTACTCTCATTTTCTCACTCTCATATCACTCATCTCTCACTCTGAAACACCCACACACCCACACTCACCTTCAGCTGAAGGCTTAGCAACAGCAACAAGGAGAGCAACAGCAAGAGCTGAAGCAGCACCAGAGGCAGTAGCAGTGGCAGCAGCAAGCAGCACCATCAGCAGCAACATCATCATCACCAGCAGCCTTCAGCAACAGCAGAGCTCCAGCATCACCCTCATCATCAGCAAGAGCAGCAGTAGCAACATCAACAACAACAACCAAAACAGCAGCAACAATAGCAGGAGCAGCATCAGACAGCAACAGCAGCAGCAGTAGCAGAAACAGAAGCAGCTTCAGAGGCAGCAGCAGCAGCTCGAGCTCCAGCTACTTGGAGCAGCTCCTCACACTCCTTCTCCTGCTCCTTGTGATCCTTGTGGGTATATTTTCTAATCACCAATTCCTAGTTTGCTTAGTTGTGTGATAGTTGGTGTCGGTTTGTGTTATTTATGAGTTTAGTGCTAGATTATGGTGATTTGTGTGGAATATTGATTAAGTGATGATTGCGTTAGTTAACCTAGCTTATTTTAGTTTAGTTAAGGTCACCTTAACTGAGAATTGACCCAGACTTCACTAAAATACCATAGGTTTCTAATTTGTGCAAAATTGTCGTTTTTAAGCGATAATTGTGATATTTGTGATCTGCTATAGACCCGGACCTTGCAGAGTAAAATTGAGTAAACTGGGACATGATACCTAGGTTTAGATCACAACACCAGAACCTGACCCCCTAACTCCATCTCCAGGCCGCCAATTTCTTCATTCTGGCCACAAATTGCGGCCAGGTAGGTAGGGTTTGGGTTAGGGTTTGGTCCTGTAGGGGTCTGCAGTGTTGTGTAGTGTTTTGGTATATCTAGTTTTGTAATATCTTACCTGTAGGAAAATCTGGGACTATATGTCGTTTTTGTGTTCGTGGTGTTTGCGCGATACGCGCGATACGTGAGTGGGTTCTGTGATCCAGCGTATCGCGGCGTGTCGCGATGGGTTTTAGACGCGTATACATACGATTCAGCGTATCGTGCACACGCGCGTTTAGTTCGCGACGCGAGTTTCTCGTTTCGATTCGATATCGCGTTTCGCGGAATATTTGGCTTATATGTGATTTCCATGTCGTATTTGCAGGTTTGCAGACAAGGGCTACGGACACGGTTACAGGGGGAGCAGATGGTAGGATTCACCTAGCATGGAGTATAGGTGAGTAGATTTAACATCTACATGGGAATCGCCCGCATGGCGTTATGCGTCTGGGGTAGGATTCAAATACCTGTCGCACATTCTACGTCATTGTAGAATTGCGCCTTACTGCATTTCCTTGATATAGTTATATACTGTGACTAGCAGCCGTAGGACACTGCACACATTATTGACGGTTCATGTTGCACGAGCATGGATTGTATGCTACACACACACCGTCAATAATTGCCATGTCACACACTACCCCCTTATAGCTACTATTGCTTGCCACACATGACATCTAGCTTATCGGTATACCTATAGTGTATCATACCTTTAGTGATAGGTATATTTTCACCTTGCGATACAGCTACAGGTATACCTCCTACATATCTTAGTTATATCGGGAGGGACTTCCTACATATGTTACTTATACCCAGGGGGGTATACGGCATCAGTTCCTATAGGTAGATACCTATACTTTGCTACACCTGTATGTTAGACACATATTCAGTTGTTGTCGCATATTCACATTACTGATGTTACTTAGCTGTACCCTATCTTGATTTCGCATACATCTGGTTCAGCTATATACTTTTGTTTACCTGCTCGCATTCAGATATATCGCATACATTTATTCTTGGATTGCGCATTGTTTATCTGGATTTTATATGATGTTTTCGGGATTTGGGAACCGCGGGAGTTCATGAAATTATGCATACATGAAACAACCCGGTTTCCTTGATATGATATTTGTGTGTCCCCCATGAGTTTTATCGGTGCTGATTACATACTCCATACGAGGTGTGGTTGCCGTATGAGAGTACATGGTGGGGCCCGGTATGATTCCCCTCGGCAAGAAGATCGATAGGTTTGCCGATTGAGCCTGGAGGCGGGCGAGTACCTACCGGTGATTGATTGGACCTGGCAGTTGTCCGGAGGCTACTGGCCAGAGTCGAGAGATGGATGCGGGAGGATCTGTACTGTCGGGACCGAGGGCCGATACCGCAGACGGACCCCGTGGGACGATCCGGACTGACGGAGCCCGAGATACGAGGATTTCTGTGTCGATGCTTGGCACACTGTATTCATGATATTTCTTTAACCCCCTATTTTGTATATATAACAGGGGATTAGCCGTTGATATATATACCCTTACACCAATATCAGTGGAATGGGACGCTAATATATGTGTATTGCCCCCATCATACTTATTTCTGTATATATTTACCTTTAGGATGTTAGATTCTTACTTGAGACTCGACTTGGGATATTAGGGGATTCATTGGGATTGGATATTGGACATACCTATGTGATTGGTGGTTTGTACATTCGGGATATAGGAGATTACTCGATATTGTACATTGAGGAGATGTGAGACTTATATGATGTGAGTGCCCAATGTGGGGGCAGATTGGAGGATTTGGGATTGGAGTATCTTGATGGATTGTGATCCTGCCACGACGTCAGGTTTCCGTGGGAAATGACATATTCCACCCTATACCTCACCCTTACCTATTTTATGCACAGATTCATATATTGGTAGTACTTGTAGTGTACCCTTATGATAGTTGCATATTTGCCTTCTCATATCTCTATTGCATAGTTAGTGCATACTATTGTCATGTTACTATTGCTTCGCATATTGATTGTACCTGCTAGTGTACTCTCCTTATTTCAGCATTGCATGACATATTATTATTGTAATCGCATATCTTAGATTCATGCTGTACGTGCATTCCTGCGATTACCTGCATATGTTTATACTATTCATGAGTTGGCAACTCACCCCCGTTGTGCCACAGGTGTTTCAGGTTTTTCCCCATAGTAGTCGAGGCAGGCTATTCCTCCATTCAGCTATCCAGCTACCATCTTTTGCTACAGATACCGCATCAGCTCACAGTACCATTTTGCTTAGGTGGGTTAGATGGATATCTGTATTTCATATTGTACATTCGTTGTATTTGTACTCTCCATCTACTATTGTATATTTGACATAGAAACATGGTGAGGACGTTAGTGTGTATTATTGTGGATTTGATGTCTTTTATATACAGCTTTTTCTCTACTGTCCTTATTTTTCTGTTGTATCATCTTGACTAGTCTTTATAAAAAGGGGGTGTTGCTAAAATTTTAAAGAAAGAAAGAAAGACTTTTAAAGAATTTGGGTTGCGATTTCAATTGCTTCAAAACTTATATTATCTTTTCCGTATTTTCATGGTTTAGATTTCTGGGTTTGGCTTCCTTTTACTACGTTGCGTCTTTGGGCGTTGTGTAGTATTAGGGCCGTCACGGGCCAATTCTGGGTCGTGACAATGTGGCTCGGGATTGTACCCAACTAAAACCTGTTTGCACGACTCCTTTGATCCGTGGTAGCATAGTAATCAAAGTACAGTGGGAACTCACACGAGACAAATGACGATCTCAGGTCGATGAACTATCCTGTACACATGTCACCAGGGAACTGCTATCTGACGCTAGGTATAATACCAACTAGCATGTTCCCGGTGAGTCCTATCCGGTGTACTCATAACCCAATAAGCACCTGTATACATCTTAGGTGAACCAACTGACACCAATGGCTTGTAAGACAGGCCACCGCCCCTCGTCGGGGTCTCAACTGTATACACTAGTCTACTAATGGAGTATCGATGCCCAGTCTCGAAACTCCCACGACTAGGGACCTTTTAAGGATGTGCTTATAGACCCCAGCTTCCACGTATATGATCGCTATCATACTGCTGGTCGTCAAGCAAGAATCCTAAGGGCTCTATCAGCGTGCAATAGTGACCTGTAAGGTCACCTGAAGCAGTACACGACGATAAAGATAAACCATGGTAGCATACTATTCTCTATCAAAGTGTAATAGTGAACTACAATGTCACCTAAAACATGTACACGATGATAAAGACAAACCAGATAGTATACAAACCTCTCGAGTAAGACTGTCCTACCGGTATAAGTCCTCCCTCAATCATTGCAATCATGTGCCTGCGATCCAATAATTGACTCTGAGGGCACTATATCCAACAATCTCCCACTTGCACTCAAGGCTAATTATTGCGATGTCGCATACTCACAACCCGTGTGATACCGAACACCCAACTCCTCTACTAATCAGTCTCACAAAGCCCGTTTGCGAAACTATTGCGTTCGAGGAATAGACTCAGTGAGTGGATCCGCCCTGATGTTTCTTTCTATGTCTCTCTTTATCTCAAGTTCGCGGAGAAAGCCATCTCCCGAAATGAGCAATACCTGTCTCAGAATATGTCTGGATATCTGATGGGACCTAGTTCATAAATGAACTCTAAATCCAAACATCTTAGACTGTATCTTCAACTGAACTTGATCAGTATCCTGCGCCATGCCTCCCTCAGTATCCGCTTGGACTTCCTGTCCAAACTACTGCCCCTCGTCAGAGGGAAAACTATAACTCTGACAGTCACTTTGTCATCCAGGTCACCTTGGAAGCCTGGAATGATAACCGTCTCCCGAAGGAGGCTTCCGTTATCATTTCCCTAGAACATTCACTTATGTTCTAAAACTGCTTCCGAACGTTTCTCCAAGATAGGATTAATATCACAACTTATTGCATCTTGTGCAAAAACAACATCTGGTGTGGTACTTGACAGCTCATGTTTGACTCAATTGCCTAAGCAAGTGATCTGGCAATCATGCACTTCCCTCTTCCCTTTAGTCTGTAAGACACCTTTAGAGAGGGTGACTCCATCACTTGCAGGTATACTACCGTGCCAGGAGTCGTCCATTCTAAAACACTTTTAGAATGCTGTCTAAGTACCCTGATTGGGACACTTCCTAAATCTAGGTCTAAAACCATAGATCTAGTAACCAGAATATCTGATATAATATCCATATCCTATATGGAGAAACCACTGTGTGACAACCAAAGTATAACCGATCGTAGTATAGGAATTTCACTTCCTACTCTGTGTATGTCATCCAAATACTAGGACATCACACCCTACTACCTTCTTAACAGATCCATCCCCTATTCTGATAAAGTCAAACCTATGACTGTCACATCAGAAATAGATGATCTATCTCCGCTATAACTGCTTTAGTCCATAAATAGACATAAGCTTTTTGTCCACTATGCTTCCGCTGCTCCCACTGACTACGACAACCCTCTGGCAGAGTCATATACACTTACACTTCTAAAGCTAGTTTAGAATGACGTTATACTCATCCTCCTGCCGGGTCTCACAGTCTGGAACAATAGCAATGGCAAGTTTGGGTAAACAAGAACCTCCCTGTCACCGTCCTTGAGGCTACCGGAGTACCTCTCGGGTGCCTGAGATTACCCTCCATATCTGCGGAGTGGCTAATGGAGTGTCAAACCAGATTGAATCTTTAGGTTCTTATCAAATTTTCAGTAATCGTTTGCGGTTCTGGAATCACTTCCAGTTCTACCATACTCCCACTGCTGTTTTCTGAAAAAATCCATTTTACTAAAACTGTGGCGAGTCAAGAACAATATCACTATTGATCTTCCAGATGGTAGAAAATCAACCCTCGTCATAGCCCAGGTCAACCCACAAACATCCATTACAGAAACGTGCCTTGAGTTATCTAGAGTCTGGTTTTAAGCATAAGCCAGACAACTCCCCGTATCTTAACATTGTTAAGATATGAACTATTCTATATCCAATATAGAAACAGAGGCACTGATTTAATTGGAACCAGATTCAAATCATGCAGCTGTCTCCAGTGCATGTCAACTAAATGGAGAGAGGCCGATCAGCATTACTCAACTTAGGAATGCTTCCAATTATGAGTAACCTGAAAGAGAAGCAAGTTCTCTTAAAATCATTACTATCAACTGAATACCATACACAAGTATCTACATCTTTGATCACCTTGAAGAATTCTGATACTTGCAACGCCTAGTTCTCTACTTTATTCTTATACCTATAACTTCTCAAAACTTAGACCTTGCATTTGTACGAAACACGTGTCTAAGAACTAGAAAAGTCACAAGTAAACAGAATATTGTACGGGTACCAACCCCTCTGTCCTAATGGACACTGGACAACATACAATACTCTGTATAGGTCCCCTGAGTCTAATAACTCATTCCATGTGTGTCGTAGGTTGAAAACTGTACTTATGGTTAAGAAGAATTACACCACTGTTTAATGCTCTTTACCTAACCATCCACTGATATAGGTAAATGTCATAGACATAATTTCAAAAAGTTATATCTCAATTTCTGAAAATAAACGTACAGATATATCAATTTGAAATTAGTGCATAACAACGAATATTCAAAACCAAATATTTGCCGTCCGGCAAACAACCCAGGTGATTTCCTCAAATATCACCAATTACAATGAATCCCGATATAATGAGGATAATCACCCAATTCCCAATAACTTACTCCCACTCATCATCTGTAAAACCATACAGATGTGAGAATCAAACCTGGTAAATACATACGCTGGAGCAAGGACTAATTGGGAAATCAGTTTTCTTTTAACAATACACAGTGAAACTGAAACATGTAAATATTTCGAAGGGGTATCCGGGTATTCCTAGTAATGCCTCTTCCATTATCAGATTCACAACTGTAATCGTATATTTCTTTTCCATATCTCCAAATCCCTTTATATATCTTTAGTCATTACCTTCTGTACACCCTCTTAGGCTAAATGGTTTTCTTCCTTTCCTACCGTTCGGCACCAGCCTATGGTTTGGAAGAAGACTATCCAATAAGCGTAATAGGTGTACTGTCCTAATCCTAGGAGCACTCACAACCTGAGATAAGGTGAAGATAAAAGACAACTGAATAAAACCTTATTCCTATTTCTCATGAACCATAATCCATCCCCGAACTGGAACAAGTTCCTTCGAGTTCGTATATAACCATACGATGGAGTATCCAAATAACTGTGGATCTTCGTAGTGATACGGAGTGTCCTGGAGAAATACAAAGGTGAAGTAGGAGTGGCGATTAAATACTTGGTTTGGTCGTGAATAGCAGTCGCAATTTACTTTGCCCTCTTTCTAATCCCTTTATTTGTCTTAACTTATTACCTTCTGTACACCATCGTTAGGCTAATTGGTTTTCCACATTCCCCACCGTTCGGCACCTGCCTATGGTTTGGAAGAAGACTATCCAATAAGCGTAATAGGTGTACTGTCCTAATCCAAGGAGCACTCGCAACTTGAGAGAAGGTAAAAGGAAAAGACAACTGAATAGTCCTATTCGTTTTCTCCAGAACCGGAAACCATCCTCGAATCTGGAACAAGTTCCTTCGAGTTCGTATATAACCATACGATGGTTTTATCCAATGGAAGTAGACGTTCATAATAATACGGGGTGTCCTGGAGAAAAGGGTAAAAGTAGGAGTGGCAATGAGGTATGCAACTCTGACAATCCAAAAGCCAGTGTTTTTAAGAAGGTTCGGTCAACTTGGTCACTGAGTTATAGTCTAAGGTCGAGCCATGATCGCTGCCAAAGAGAGAGAGAAAAGAAACACTCAGCGTGCACTCTAACCTAGATCAGAATGGTTATCACTTTATCCAATCAGGAAACCTCCCACTGTATCGTCAAATTCTCCTCCAAACCTGAAAGAAGAATTAGTCGGGATCACCCGAGGAGTAAACCAACTCATCAGTGGGAATCGAGATCCAACTATCATCGCATGATAACGTGATGGAATCCACTCACGTTACCACACTCCAGAAGGTATGCGCATTCCTGGCAAGTTTCAGTTTCTTTAGAAACTCCCGATGTGATTTTACCCCTAGGACCCAAGTGACCTTGATGAATAATCAACAAATCAAAAGGTCCTAGTCAAGTTCAACCCTTCATTATCTTGATTGCGTTAAACCCACCCGCATGACCCTTGACGAATAATCAATAAATTCGTACGACCGTCCTAATCAATCCACATATCCATGCGACAGAAAAGCATAACAGAGCTACCGCACACTACGTCTCTGTGAATAGCAATGACAAACGTAGCGCAAATACTAAGAAATACTAATCTGAAATGACGGAGGGCTAAGGCTGGTTTTTGGCAAAAAACCTTTAACGTAATGAACTTGATATCGTTGAAGGAACTGGATAGCTTTTTATAAAAATATAGTAGCGAAAACCTTTGCTAAAGAGGTCACTCCCGGTGAAGGGATCTCGGCTCTTTCCCCATAGAATGAGGTGCAGGATATTCTAACTGAATACCACGATGCAAAGCAAAAAGGCAATCGGCTATAGTGAAGTTATTACCCTGACGCAAACTTCTGTCCAAGGGGTCACTCCCGGTGAAGGGATCTCGGCCCTTGCCTCGTCGACTGAGGTGCTGGATATTCATAACCGAATACCACTGTGCAAAACAAAAAAAAACGTCCTTGCAATAACAGCTTTCTGAAAATTGTTCCAACAACATCATACAGATTTGTTTAGCTCGCATTGATCCGAATCAATGCAGTCCCATCAATTAATCACACCACAAAAGAACGAAAATACGATGTACGTATATGCCATCGGCATTCGCCACTGGGTCCCGTCATCACCCGTTAGGTTACTTAACTAACGACAGAGCGGGGACTGGACTAGCGCGGGTGTAAGACATGCACAACATCTACCAGTATATATATCAATATATAATATTTGCTCATGGCGTGATAAAAATCAACAACACAGAAATGTAATAAGCATCACAGAACAATATAGATAATCTGGGATCCTCGGGTTTCATAGAGCCGCTACTGAAACCCGACGTTTCCCTGGTCGTGTGGATAGCCTGTGCAATGAAATCCTAGACCCCTACGTGCGCGGTAAGTTACCCGCCAAAACCTGAAGCGAGGCAGCCCCCTTCAACAACGTGAATGGACCACCCAACACTTCACGGAATCCGGTAACTTGAGCACCCCTCCTTGGGTCAACGTGTACCCCCTACGAGTGCGGCGAATAGCCCGCCGATTCTAGAGTAAAGCCCTCTCCGTCTCAAAGTCATGAGATGCGGGCTCGTTGCCCTCTAGAACCCAGCCATCTGTGCACCCCACCACGGGGTAATCCTAGTACAGAAAGTAAAATATACAACGGGTACATCGACCTCAGCTTGGTCGTGCCCCAAAAAAAATAATATAGAAACAGGCAGTGATGGCAGTCCACATGTCGGACACTCGTCCCGCAATATCAAATGTATAAATATAACCAAACTGTACTACCATTGCATCCAGGCTATCCACCACGACAAATCCGCAACATCACAGCACAACACAGAACATCAACGTGAATGTCACATTCGCAAATCCGTCTAAAAGAACTATAACAATTAGACAGGATTTACCGATCAAATGACATTCACGGTCGCAGATATAATGTAAATACTGTGAACCAACATATTTAAAGTTTTCGATCGACAAAATTTCCCGAAGTGGGCCCCAAGCACAAATCCAGCACTCAAAATAATCTGGGCCTAAACAAAAAAATACCAGAAACCCCAATTCCATGTCAGAGAGCACTGTAGAAAAAATGATGCAATGTTGCTATAGGAATGCGGCGGAACCGTGACCCACGCGTGGGTACGGCCGCGGTTCCGCGGGGCTACAGTAGGTTCAGCTAACCAAATTTTCTCAGTTCTCTTAAAAAAACCTGCCTGTTTTTCTGCAGCACACTAAATAATTTTTTGACCACAGGAAAAATCGACAGAAACTGTGACTTTGAAATTGCGGTTTTGGAAAATTCGGCCGATCGATGTTTTAAATACGTTAGAACAAGCTAGTAAAGGTTAATGGCGTGGCTCTGATACCATGTAAGTGTACGGTAGCGCCCCGGCCGTCTGTCCGAGGCCAAAATGCGGAAACGAAAACTTTTTCAAACTAGAAACCGGCGCTATCGCATGCTTAAATCCTGGATCGAACCATTAACCTATAAACTAGCAACTAGAGAAGGGATAGAAAATCTATACTGATCGATCCGTGTCCTTCGGTCTTTGGCCACCATCCCAAGCTCCTCGCGGCATCTCCGGTCTTGATCTCCTCGTCGGAAAGGGCACCCCATCATCGATTCTTTTTACGGGCTCTCGCTTCATCCGAAGCAACTTAGGTACGAAGTGTGCTAGCCGACCTGTCCAAGGTGATGTAGAGAATGTTTCTGATCACTTTGTCTCTTGCATCCATGAGATGGATGGAGGTTGAAGGTGTTGCCATTGATGGAGATTATGAGCTATAGAAGAAAGAGGAAGAAGAAGAAGTTTTTCTCTTTCTTTTCTTTTGTGATGGAATGATCATGAGAGCAAGAATAAGAGAATACAAGAGCTCACCCACAACCTAATGGCTGCCCTTTCTCTTTCTTCCTCTCATATCAACTCACAAATCAATCTCAAATATGACACATGCACAATAAAAGAGACCATGAGTCACTAGGTTGCATGTGCCACATTTAATGCATCAAATGATGAATTCTAGCTCATAATTTCCACCATCCAAACATTAATCCGAATGTTTGGTCCAACAAAAAAAAAATCCGGCATCATCTAAAGTAAACTCATGACGGATCACAAGGATACCCCTCACCTGTATATACATACCTGCATCCGCATTCCGATTGAATGCGAATGCGATGAGACTAAAGTAATCCAACAAATCTAATACTAGGATCAGGTTTAAACCAAAGCCCACTAGTATGATTTGTCCGATCATGATCCGTGCACTACTGCACGTATATGATCGGACCCTGCTATATATGATACGGCCTCTACATCGTTTCGCCCGAAACTTGAGAAACTGTCTGTGGCGGACTCTAAAGACTCATCAATACTTTGGCTGTAGATTTAACCACTAGCATGTCAGAGGTATTAGCCGTATGTAACGGGCTACCAGGTATTGACCAAAAGGGAGGTCGATGAGCGAACTCATCCTGACACCCTACTGAGCCTGTCAGTGACAATATCCGTACAGTCCGGTCCGTTCGTGTATGAGCATCGCATGTCGGGCCTAGGGGGTTGGTAAAAGTCAGACCCCTAAAAGCGGTATAAGTCGTGTCGGAGTGTAGCCCAGGACACCCTGAGATACTACTGGAATACCTACCAGTAAATCTCCTGTCTTGGCCAAGGACTTCGTGTAATGGCTCTCCTAGACACAGCGCGATCTCACCCCCAATACCGGGAGAGACGAAACCCCTGCCGATCCGCTCACTGCCTCCATGTGGCTCGGGACTGTACCCAACTAAAACCTGTTTGCACGACTCATTTGAGCCGGGGTAGGGTAGTAATCAAAGTACAGTGGGAACTCACATGAGACAAATGACGATCTCAGGTCGATGAACTAACCTGTACACATGTCACCAGGGAAACGCTATCTGACGCTAGGTTTAATACCAACTAGCATGTTCCCGGCGAGTCCTGTCCGGTGTACTCATAACCCAATGAGCACCTGTATACATCTTAGGTGAACCAACTGACACCAATGGCTTGTGAGACTGGCCACCGCCCCTCGTCGGGGTCTTGACTGTATACACAAGTCTACAAATGGAGTATCGATGCCCAGTTTAGAAACTTCCACGACTAGGGACCTTTTAAGGATGTTCTTATAGACCCCAGCTCCCACGTATATGATCGCCATCATACTGCTGGTCGTCAAGTAAGAATCCTAAGGGCTCTATCAGCGTGCAATAGTGACCTGTAAGGTCACCTGAGCAGTACACGATGATAAAGATAAACTATGGTAGCATACTATTCTCTATCAAAGTGTAATAATGAACTACAATGTCACCTAAAGCATGTACACGATAATAAAGACAAACCAGATAGTATACAAACCTCTCGAGTAAGACTGTCCTACCGGTATAGGTCCTCCCTTAATCATTGCAATCACGTGCATACGATCCAATAATTGACTCTGAGGGCACTATATCCAACAGATTTACCTTTTGAACCATGTCCCACTTATCAGGAGGAAGAATATGTTGAAGCTTAAACTCCTAACTGCTAAAAAAGGCCTCTTTGCGCTCGCGCACATGGGTCGCACGTGTTGGGCGCACGTGCGTCGCACATGGCGCTTGAACATCATGGGTGGCAGCTTAGGCCCTAACATGGAGAACTAAGCTCCTTTGAGAATTGAATTCTCGCACGTGCGTTGCACGTGGTGGGCGCACATGCGTTGCGCATATGCACATTATGTGTCACAACCTGAAATTGGCATGTGACGGTCCTAATACTACGCAACGTCTACAGGCGTAACGTAGTAAAAGAAAGCCAAAACCCAGAAATCTAAACCAATGAAAGATAAGAAAAGATAAGAAACATTTTTAAAAGTCTTTGAAATCACAACCCAAATTCTTTAAAAATCCAACTTTATTTCCTTTAAAATTTTGGCAGCACCTTCTTTGTAAAAACTAGCCCCAAAAATGAGTACAATATAAATATAAATAAAGCATTGCCAAACGGGAGCAAATACACGCCCAAAGGCGGAAAACAACCACCACAACAAATATATGACGTCGTAGCGAAGAAATAAAAGACGATAAAAGGAAACTGAAAAAAAAGACAATCAAGTTACAAAAGAATACAATATCGTCCTCACCAAGACTCTAAGTCAACATGAAAATATAGTAGATAGAGAGTACAAGGATACAACGAATATACAATACAAAAATACAGATTACCACAAAACCCACGTAAGCAAAACTGCATACTATAAGCTGAAGCGGTATCCGCAGCAAAAGATGATTAGATAGATGAATAGCCTGCCTCGACTACTCTGGGGAACACCCTGCAAAACAACTGTGGCACAACGAGGGTGAGTTGCCAACTCGTGAATAGTAAATAACATATGCAGGTAATCGCAAGTATGCACGCACAGCGTGAATCTAACATATGCAATTAATAGCAATAAAAGGTCATATGAATGCTATAATCAAGAAAAGTACACTAGCAGGCGCAACTAATACATGAAGCAATAACATATGACAAGCAGTATGCAATAATCATGCTATAATGATATGAAAATGTATATATCCAACAATCATGGAAGGTACACGAACAGGTACAACTACTATATGGAACAGTGCATATAAATAAATGTGGAGTATGGAATGAAATATGTCATTTCCACGGAATCCTGACATCGTGGTAGGATCACAATCCATCAAGACAATCCAAATTCCAATTCCTCAAATCAGCCCCCAAATCGGCTCTCACATCATATAAGTCTCACAAATCCTTAATGTACAATATCGAATAAATCTCCTATATCCTGAATGTACAAATCAGCAATCTCATATATATCCTGTATCAAATCTCAAATAAATCACCTATATCCCAAATCTAATCTTCACTAAAATTCTACCACCCTAAATATATTTGCATGAATTAATATGATGATGTATATAAATTAAAGTCAATACACATATATTAGCGTCCCATTCCACTAATATTGGTGTAAGGGCATATATAACAACGTCCTAATCCACTGTTATATATACTAAGAAGTAAATAGAAATATCATGAAACCAATGTGCCAAGTATCGACACAGAAATGCTGATCTATCAGGTGCTGTCACCAAGACTGGCATCCTGATAGGTACGTATCACACGCTATCCGAAAAGCACGAGTGCCTAGCTCTGACCCTCGTCTTTCCACGTATCTATACGTACATGACTCCCAACGGTATTCCCATGATTACCGCCGAGTCATTGGTAATGTCACCGGAGTGTATGGTTCCCCTGCCGGGCTCATCGACGTGGTACATCGACATCCCTTTCTTGCCCCGGGGTACGTCCGGGCCCCACCATGTACCCTCATACGGACTCGACGCCTCCTCGTAGGGGTATATATATCAGAACCGATAAAACTCATGGTGGATGCTGAAATATCATATCAACAGAAACCGGGTTTTTCAAATAATGCATAATTTCATGAACTCCAACGGTCCCCAAATCCCGAAAACATCATGAAAAAATCCATATAACAATGCGAAAATCCATGAATATGATATATGCAACATAAACTGAAATGTAAGAATATAAAGGAAAAGCCGCTAATTAACTGCAACAAGTTAATATAAAATATCATGCGATTCCTATTTTATCCAATTCTATATAACATCACGTAAAGGTAAATATGTAGCTATAACTGTTGTATGTGTAAACACAAAGGTATAGCAAGGTATATGTATCTACCTATAAGTAAATGATGTAATATACTCCCCTGTGATAAGTGAAATATGTGTGCAAGGTATACCTGTAGCTATGTCAAAAGGTGTGTATGTACCTAACACTAATGGCACAATACCCTATAGGTATACAGGTATCTAGCATATAAGTATATAAAGGCATATGTGTAAGCATGTGGTATACTGGTATGCTAAAAGCCATATGCGATAAGAAATACGAATCAATGTCACAATGGCCCTAACCGAGCAATATCATATTTATAAGTGGTTTGTGTGTGACATGGCAATTATTGACGGTGTGTGTAGCATACCATCAGTGCTCTTGCAACATGAATCGTCAATAATATGTGCAGTGTCCTAAGGCTACTAGTCCAAGCACAACAATATCTAAGTAATAGGGTAAATGCGCAATTCTAAATATGATATAGAATATGCGACAAGTATTAATATCTCTAGCCCAGACGCATAACGCCATGCGGGTGATTCCCCTGTAGATGTTAAATCTACTCACCAACGCTCCAAGCTAGGTGAATCCTACCACCTGTTTTCCCTTTGTAGCAGTTTCCGTAGTCCCCGCCTGCGAACCTGCAATATTAAAACAACAAAGCAAATATATATTAATAATAAACCTAAAATACTAACAATCTACACGGACCAACACGACACACCTACGTACTCTAAAGGGTTCGTATTGCAGCTAACGCGTATAGCGACACTATGAAACCAACTCAGACCAACAGCAACACAGAACACGCACCGTATCGGATAACGTATCGCGTGAAACGAAACACGAGAAACACATAAGTGGTCCCAGATTTTTCTGCACCAACAATCTGTAAAAGTAGCAAGTACCATACGATTACAAATAACCCTAGAGACCCCTACCCAAAAACCCAAACTCCAACTCCCCAGTGTGGCCGCAAATTGAGTCCAGAACCAATAAATTTGCGGCCCAAACATGGTGGAATTGGCTCGTATTTTGAGGGTAGGTTCTAGGTCACTACACTAGGTTACTGTCAAGTCAATTTTTGCAATAAGTATCTGGTTTAACAACAGATCATCCGAGACCCCAAAACAACACTAAAAATACGATATTTACCCGTAACGATACGATACGCGATAAAAACTGAAACTTTAAAGCTAAGCTACACAAAAATGACTTAAACAACATCAAGGAAACATTACCTAATCAAAAGAACACAAAGATCCAAACTTTGTACACTCCATGGCATCCAAGAGGAAAAATGTGAACAAAGATGTGATTTTGATGAAGTTTTGGTGAATTTGTGATGGGTTTTTTTTTGTGAAGATTGAGAGAGACTGTTCAGAATTTCTTGAGGGAGATAGAGAAATAAGAAAGAGATAGAGGAAAAGAGAGAGGGTGTGAGGAAATGAGAAAGGGAGGTGAGTGTAGAGTGAGGTGAGAGGTGAGTGTATCCATGCATTAATTGCAACCATACTCTCACATAAATGCTTTCATACAACTCATCACTCTCCAAAACAAATATCCTCTCTCTTAATTAACCTAGAAGCTTCTCACTCTCACTCACAAAGGAAATGATTAAGGATTTAGTAAAGAGTGGAAAATCAAAGGATTAGGTTAAGTGTCATGGTTGCTAAAACTAGATTAGCACAAACAAAACTCACATTTTACGTTCACACGTGCGTGCATGCTTATAACAAATAATAATAAATTATTAATTAAATGTTATAAAATGGGAGGAAACCGAATTGGTAAACTTTTTACAGTAAACCCGTATTAACGTCTAAACGAAATACTAACCGAAATCTAAGGCGTTACAATCTCCCCCCTTTAAAAAAAATTCGTCCCCGAATTTAAAATTCTTACTAAGCATACCTTCAAAGAGAAGATTACAAACTCTCAAATCTCGCTCCCAACCTCCCAAGTGATTACCTCACTATACGACTACGTCCAAGAAAACCCTTCACAGATGGCAAGACCCTTGACCGACGTTTTTCCACCTGCCGAGCCATAACTCAATTGGCTGCTGGTGAATGAAAGATCGCGTCCTGGCTAATGCTGAATCATGTGAGAAAGGTCATGAAGGTAATTGCAAAGTATCGACACAAGAAAATACGGGGTGAATACTCAATAATCTGGGCAGAAGTGCCAAATTAAAGGCAACGAAACTAACTCGCTTTAAGGATTTCAAAAGGACCTACAATTCTGGGATAAGCTTCCCGAAAACTCAACACATCATTCATCGGAAAAATCCGTAGGAATATATGATCTCCCACTGCGATCTCAAGTCTGCAACCACACGGTCGGCATATGACCTCTGTCCGCAATGGACAATTCTCATCCTGACCTGAATCAACTGGATCATCTCCGAAGTCTCTAGACTAGCTGGGGTCCAAAAATCCTACAACGCAGAGTCAGAAAAATAGACTGATGATCGACATGACCTAACCCCTAAACCTAAAGGTTGCTTATTGGAGTGCCTCCCGATAACAACTATCAAAGGAGAGCCCTAACAATGGCGAGTGACGATCCCCAACTTCCGACAACAACTAAAACGTATGCACAAGCATATCCTCCATAGTCGGTATAGCCTGCTTTTACAAAACTATCATCCTGCGGATGGAAAGATGGAGCTAAAGCTCAACTAGTACCCAAGGCTTCTTGAAACTCCTGCCAAAGACGGCAAGCAAACAGGGTGCCTTCATTGGATATGACCCATGAAAGAACTCCGTGCAACGCATAAATTTAACAAAGAACAGCTGAGCAAACTGAGCATAACCGGACAACAAGCATCCGAATGGAGTCACACCCTGACTAAACCTGGGCAGACGCCATAACAAAATTCATGGAGATTGATTGATCTCAAAAACTATCTATTAACCGCAATCAAGAACGACGTCGCTTGGCAACTAGCCGGTGAGTACGGGTCGGTCCATAAGGATTTTGTGAATCTCCTAATCGCTCAAACGAGTTAATTCCGATTGTGGTCGGATAGATTATTAAATCTAAAAACTAAATCTATCTATACTAAGATTATCTAGATCTAAATCTTGCTAGGGTTAGGTTTAGGGTAGGTTTGGAAATGTAAATAAATCTCAACGCTTTCTATACCCAAATGAAGATCTATGAGGAGTTATGGTAATTATAAATAAAAGGGATTAGATCCATTCGGGAAGGTGTTCCTTCCTCTAGGTTCTTGTCCTTCCTTTATCAATCCTTACCCTAACCTCCATGGAAAACATGCGCAACCGGGCCTTTATACTACGGTATCACCGCTACCTCGAGGGATAGGGTGCCGTAGGGCGCGGTGTGTGCGTGTATGCATGGAGTCCTATTGAAAAGATATAATGGGCAAGAAAGGGATGAGAGATCTCATCTCTCAAAAGCCTTCCCCAAAGCTAACCCTAACAAGCGAGGAGACTACTCGCTCATTACGGAATTTTAAAACGTTTATCTAGGGAAAAGAATGAAAAATTATCTAGGACAAGAATTGAAATTACCTACTTACTTTACAGATGGCTCTCTCCAAACATCAACACAGGGTTTTCAGATCTGAATTCATGATATGAAAAGAGGCATCGATGCTCTCCAAAAGAATTCTAAATTTTATTCATAGAAAGACGCATAGGAAGGCATAGCCTAGAAAAGGTTTTTAGGGTTCTATTTATAGATTCATAGAAACCCTAGGTTACAATTGATTCGCACATCTACTTTTACAAAAATGCCCTCTAAGAAAAGACCTAGTCAAAGTTCCGCGCCGCCACTGGAATTTTGGTAAAAAAATATTCAGCTACGGGCTCTTTATGGCCGCGGAACCGCGGCCGCAGTAGGGGTTGGGCCGCGGTTCCGCGGCCCAACATTGGTCTTGAAGTATGAAACTTTTTGTGCTTCTTGTGGGCTTTTTGGGCTTCCTTATTCTTTGGTTCTTTTATTAAAATGGCTTCTACGTTGATTCCAGATCTCCAGTGAACAATTGCAGCGGACTTTTAACCGTTCGCTTTGTAATCTTGGACCTTGCGCTGTTTTGTACTGATCTTTTGTGTAAGCTTGATTAAGATCATTCTATTTGTTGGTCAAAGTCCCTCTTTTGTATCGTCTTTTGTCTTTTTCACTGTTTTTGCTCCAAGGACCTGTAACCTGTAATATGTAGCAGACATGCATCAAAAGCACCTGTTTATTTATAAAACGAATAAGAATGAGGAATATAATAATGCAATATTATGGTATGAACAAATACCCCCAAACTTATCTTTTGCTCGTCCTCGAGCAAACTTATTTTTTTTATTCTCTACAAAAACCTAACCGCACTTTCGCAGGAAAACGCGATTGCACTGAGCTCGTGCAACAAGCCGTTAAACCTCTAGGTGTTCCTAGTAGGAGGAGTGTTGTCTCCTGAGGGTTTTCAGCGGATACTACCCACAAAATCCTATCAATTTGGCCTTTTCGACCTTTGTTCTCCAATTAGGTTTTCTAAAAGGGAATTCTGTTATCGTCGACTCGTAAATTATTCACCCATATTCTTCACACTTCCTCATCATCTAACTTAAGATTATATATGTTCTGCAGACCTACTTAGCTTTCGACATCTCTTAAGTTTTCCTTCTAGGGTTCCATCTCCACTTAGGAATTTTTATCAATTCTACTAAAGATACAAGTTCTATTCTTCACTCCTTTCTCTCATCTAAATCCCAATCACATATCCCTATGTGTGTGTATATATCACCCCTACACTTGGAAATTCAAATCAAGCAATCATACCCTTGTCCGTTGTCCAAAGTACTTATTAATTGGTGAATCTGTAATTGAATTTTTGCTTACACATCCTTCATGCGACCGTTAATACTTCTTGAGGTACCAACAACCGATTACAAGATGCGTATGCACTTTAAAGTGTAATTCCTAGTCTTGCAACACCCAAGGCTTTAGCAGCGACTCCCAAACCAGTTGGTCTAAGGCACTAGGTGATGAAGCACCATCGCTAAATATTTTTCTATTTTTGCAGCCTTAAGTAATCACAAAACCAGTGTTCATTTTTTTCTTCTTTATTCACACTTTTTTTTATTTTCATTTCTTCGTACTAAGGACTTTAGACAAGAGCATTTCAAGATCTCCTCTACTATTCCAAGTTTCAAGGTGCGTGATTGTGCAAATTGTAGGGTATACATTTTCAGAATCTAGACTTAAGTTAGGAATTATTTTTCAAACTTATACTCTAATAAAAGTATCAATACTTTTCCTTCGTTTCGACTTAGCCCAAAAAGTGAACTGAAAATTTTCCTATTTCTAAATAAACTACAAAGGCATATACTTTCTACCGTTAAACTTTAAGGAAGGTTATTTTTAGGGTTTTTAATTTACTAAGTCTAAGATCTAGTTGTTCCTAGCCAGTTAACCTATTTGTCAAACTCAAGTCAAATATGGCCAAAATTGAATACAATAATTTTTATAATTTTTGAAAATTTTCAATTTTTATGGGTTTTCAAATAAGTATGCAAATGCAAAAAATATACACATGAATGCGATGGAAGAAGACGTACCAAGCATACCCCCAAACTTAAACTCGACAGTGTCCTCACTGTCATGCCACACCAAGAGGGTCAAAATGTCGGCACTCCCCTGTTTATTTATTTAAAAAAAATATTTTTTATTGTTTTGAATTTCTTTTTTATTTTTTTTATAGAAAAAGAAAACAAAAAATATATATACATATATACAACAAGGTCCTCCCCAAACTAAACAAGGCCTTACATAAGCCAAAGGTGAGCAACAACCATTCAAAAATCTTATCGTGGTAATGGTAGGGTTGGTAAAAGAATAGGGTGGAAAGAAAAGAAATGAGAAGCACACGAGACCGAATGGGAAGAAGAGTGGAATATGGTCTCGGCGGAGGAGAAGAATGGCGGAAAAGAGAAAGAAGTGGAGTACGATCTTGAGGGTGTAACTCGAGTGAGTAAATTAGCGCAATTTGTGATGACCGAAGTGTTAAAAGTGATTGTGCTAATCTATCAACTCGTCGTGAAATGGGATCAAATCCCTCAAGATTGCAAAAAAGCATGGGTACGTCGAACTTGGTATTGGAGATGAAAGCGTAACGGTCTCTTGTACGGTCGGAACGATAGGAAAGACGAAAGGGAGTGAATTAGGGATATGCTCATTCTCACCGTAGTAAACTGTCTCGAATTTGAAAGATTCCATCAATGGTTCGAAACGACTGTAAGCAACCGAGTCTGATGGTTCAACTAACTCATCTGAAAATTCAAAGGACTCAAACTCGGGCGGTGAGACTTCAACATCGTCCGAAAAAGTGAAACACTCGTAAGTGTCATCGGCTGTGAGAACTGTGTCAGATTCAAAGGAAAAGTTTTCAAGCTCACAGTCGTCAAGCGTGATCTTATGCGTGGTCGGAACGATGGAAATGAGGGAGGGTGATATAACAGTTAAAGGTTCAGGAGGCTGAATTGGAAAATCCGACACATTAAACGAAAATGGTTCAACCTCAATATTATCCTCAAGACTCTTCTCAATACTATCCTTATAAGTCTCCTCAATAGTTAACTCATCCATGCCATTATCATCAAAATCAAGACGCATATGAAGTTCGGGAGAAACATTTAATGACTCGGGATGATGAATTGGACATAAAATTTCAATCAAATCTACTGGTTCATCATCTGAAATATTCCCGGCGTCTATGTCCTCAATAAAGTGAAAATCAATATTTTCTGACACCCCATCAAAAGCATGAATATTTATCAATTCAGGTTCTAGATTGGAGGTGTAAAGATCGAAAGGATTAAGTGTGGTTTCACTCGAAAGGGGTTCTTCACAATCTGGCAAATCAAGCACTACAAAATCACACAACTCGTTTTTATTTTCAACTGGTAAGATATGTGGGGCAATCGATGGAAAACCAGAGTTGTGGGCTTCAATTGGGTATGGGTAGGTTTGATTTGGAAATTCTCTCAAATTCGCACTCTGTCCAACCGCCTCCTCATACATTGAAAAATTTGAAGCTAGTGGGAAACTAGCCACCGGTTCACTAGGTTGTATAAGGGCGGCTATGGACGCATCCACATTCCTAACCATTTTGTTTGTTGAGAAAATATATGCTTCCAACGACTGTTCCAAACTAGACATGGGTTGTCGAGGGGTTTCGGTAAAAGATTCAAAACTGTTTGGATACGTGAAACTCCCAAATGACTATGTAGAGGCAATATCTAGTGAAGGTGGGAAGGTCGGGTAGGTTTGGTAGGAATTGGATGGTTGGACAGGAGTAGGGTCAACAGTTGGATAAAAAGGTGAATTGACTTGTTGACCCCTAGAACTAGATGTGTGGAGAGGAGTGAAAGATCGGCTACGAGATTGAGCAATATGCTCAGCAATGGACATCGGCTTAGGAGTTACAACAGGACTCGAAATAGTGGTATCAACATACGAAGGCGGTGAAGGTTGACATAGTTTACACAAAGTGGGTTGCAAAGTCGAGCTGTTTCTCCTAGACGCTTCTATTTGATCTTTCAAAGAAATTTTTGGCATGGAGGGATTTTCTTTAAATCGACCAAAACAATTGACGTATGAGGCAAAATTAGGTTCGGGATACCAAAGTTCAGCAACAGATTTATGATGTGGGGTACCCATGATAGAAGAAAGAGAAGAGAAAGAAGGTAGGTGGTGCAAGGATTTCTTAGTGGCAAAATTTTGCAAGTTTTTATAAATGATTTTTCCTTTTTCCTTTTTTTATTTGTTTGGAACTGTTTGCAAATTTTTTTTTTTTGATAAAGGGCTAAGACACACTTTCGATCAACCAAAAATGCACAATCAGGCCTAGATCTAGGGTCACCTAGGTCAGCTAGACAGCTCCTAACTGTTCCAAAGGGCTAGAGATAGGACCTCAAACCGCCTCTTCACCGCCAATTGCGGCCAGGTAAGTGCTAGGTAAGTGGGAACGAACCACAGTAGTGGGTCTAATTAATAACCACTAGCCTTTGACACACTTGCCTAGGCACCGCAAAGTCAGGTTAGGATAAACGGTTGATTTCTATAAGTAGTCCTCTGTCCTATTGAGCTCGAAGTCCTTAGGGCTGAGTCTAGTATTTTTTAATTAAAGATTGGTCAATGCAAATGCCTTATGTGATTTCTGGGGTCCTGGGAAGGGTGATGAAATCCCCACCCAATCTGAATTGGTCAAAAGCCCCTTAAAGTCCGATTAAAGATATGCAAAACAGTAAATCGCTTGCAATCAAATCTTTTTATTTAATGTGCGGCGCAAAGAATCCTGCACAAGATTGTTATTTGCAAAGAATCTCACTCCCACTTCGGAACGGTTATAGGTTGCAACTCTCCAGCCGGTCTCAGATGCTCAACCAAAACACATAACGAGACAAACACCTTGAAATGAAACCTAAAACTTCTCTTTACATCCCTGCCCACCCGTAACTATCTCACAAGTCACATCAATGTTGGTGGAACTTGAATGAATACAGAGAGTTGACAGATGTTACTGCTCTAGGATTTCATGTCTCTACCCAATAATATCAGGTACACAAACGCGTCCCTAAACTTAGCATACCCATGTCACAAATCAAGGACTCCGAATCATTACCCAGCCGAGTAGGCTCAAGTATCTCTGACGAACGAGCGTCGGCGGCAGTGCCTCGAGAAACCGATTAGGGAAAAACTGGTCGGGCGCGGACATGAGCAAGCTTTCCCCTCAGTAGAGGCGAACTTAAGCTATACTCAACGATCGCACAAGATCTGTAAATCTGCAGAAGACTGTCTCAACAATCAACACCCGCTGCAGGAAGATGTATATTAAGCTCTGGTGGTTCGTGAAAATCTGACACGACTCTCGAACAAGTAGTGTCTCTAAATCTCCAATGCAAGACCACCGTGGCCATCTCCAGATCATGAGTGGGATATCCTTCTAGTACTTCCTCCAATGTAGGGAAGCAAAAGCGATAACTCTATAGTGTCGCCCCAGTACACAACCGAGCCCCACTCGTAAAACATCACAGTTAAACAAAAAAATTGCCCGAACCAGAGAGCAAAGAAAGAACTGATACAGTTGTCAACCGAGTCTTCAACTGCCGAGAAACTCCGCACACATGCCACAGTCCAAAGAAAAGGAACCTCCAATCCGGTCAATTCAGTCAACAGTGCAGCACTACTCTAGCAATCCTGTATGAAACGGCGGTAAAACCTGCTAAGCCCAAAAATCTGCGGACCTCCGTCCTGCACACAAGTGTAACGTTTTAGAAATCGTTTTGCGAATTTTCCCGTTTTAGGGCAAAATTGTCGGTATTTCCCGTTTTAACCTGATTTCGATCAAACGTCCGTATAAACTTGCCGGCACCTAGTTTAGCTAAAATAAAGCTTGTGCGCGAACTTTAGGAGTATTTGGTTCAGATAGAATTTTTCTTAAAATAAAATATTATTTTAAGCTGTATTTTGTGCACTTAAATCGGGAAAATTTTTCTCTTGTGAATAAATTAATTTTGTCACTAGAATATTTTGGAAACTTTTTTTTTAAATATCTAGATATTTTTGGAGTGCAAAAGGATTTATTTGAAAAGAAAAGAAAAGGGTGTAAAGGTGGCATATTGCATTTATTACTCATTTTCCTAGCAATTTCCTCACACAAAATTCACAAAAATACCCCCAACCTCTCCTTGGCCGAGCCATCCTCAAATTTTGCCCAAAAATTTTCCCAAGCACTTTTCTTCATTATTTCTTCAAAATTCTTCAAGAAAAATTCCTAAAATAATCCACAAAAATCCTAAATAAAAATAAAACCATCATTTCCTTCACTAATCCTTCTTGGATCTTCAAAAAAGCATGGTTTTTTTGATGCTATGATGAGGGATTAAGTTTCATTTTGGTGTTCTTGGGGAGGTATAATTTCTTACCGTAATCCATAATTAGTTGTTTTTATCTTAATCTAGCTATTTAAGTTAGCTAATTATGTGTTTAGTATAGCTTTTAAATCATGATTAATTCATTTATATTTGTTTTAAGAAATTCATGTTATGGTTAAAGTTTGTTTAAGTGATTAATGTTCATTTAAAGTGTTAATTTGTGATTTGGGAAAGATTAACCTAGTGGAAAATGTTAATTTTTGCTAATGAGCATTTTATTTAATTATGCAATTTGCTTACTCGGTTTTTGCTAAAACTTAATTAGCAAGTGTTAAAAATATAGGAATGGTTTAGATAGCTTAGTTAAGCTATTTTAAGGTGTTTGTAATCGCTAGATATGCGTTAGCTTGAAACTAGGGCGAAATATTGCGATAGGTTGCTTACTAGGTTTCGGGGTTTTTCCGACGTGGGTTCGATTGGTCGTTGCGAGGGTATATCTATTGTATTCCTCATAATTGTTTGTGCTGTGTTGCGCGATCGAGAAGATCGGGGTCTAGACTTGGTGTTTGGTAGTTTAGCGACCCCAGTTAGGGGTTTTGGCAGATTTCGTGCGCGATAGATGCGCTAAGCGCAGTGTAATTTTCCGGGCGTTTTCATCGCGTTTCGTTGTCTTTTCGTCATTATAGGATATTTAGTTTATGTGTTGTATTTATGAAATTTTAGGTTCGCAATCAGCGACTTCGGGTGCTGCGGACAAGGGGAAGCAGGTGGTCGGATTTTCATAGCTCGAGACCTGTATCGGTGAGTAGATTTAACATCTACGGGGAAATCGCCCGTATGGCGTTATGCGTCGGGGCTGATATGATATGTTAGCTGCATGTTATTGCATATTGGTTAATTTCATATGAATGTCATTGCATAATAGTATCTGGTACTTTAGATATAACACATTACTGACGATTCATGTTGCACGAGCACTAAATTGTATGCTACACCCACATCGTCAGTAATTGCCATGACACACACAAACCACCTACATACGTGTTATTGTGTTTGACATGGATAGTTAAGATAGTAACTCTTAATCCATTTCACGTATACCTTACTATAGCTACTTGTACATCTTGCATACATATTGACATGTACACCCACATAGTCTATTACAGCTACATGTACATCATGCACACATATTGACATGTACACCCGCATATTTTCACTATAGTTGTATGTACCGTAAGTGGTATTGTTTAGATATGTGATATTGAGGTGTTGATCATTGCGCTTATGAAATGCATCATACATACTTTCTTACATGTAGATACTTAAACCTTGCTACACTTACATGTACACCTCATATGATGTTGCACTTGTTTTTCGGAGGATTTTGGGAACCGCAAGATATATTTTAAAGATGGATTCATTTAAAAGAGCGGATTTCCCTGGATATGCTCATATTGTTGTTTTATGTTGCATATATCAGTTTTCATGGTTTTACGCATTGAGATATGGATTTTATGTTATTTATAGATTTGAGAACCGTGGGGGTATTTCAAGAAAACTATGTATTGTTTGAAAACCCGGTTCCCTTGATATAATATTTCAGTGCGTCCACCATGTGATTTCTCGGTTCTGAGATTTGGCTTGTGTTACCCGATTCGAGAAGCGGGAGGCACCATCTGCGGGTACATGGTGGACCCGGTATAGTACCCCCGGGCGAGTGGTGATTTCGTGGTGTAGACGATAAGCCTGGCGGTGGGACCACTACCTACCGGTGATAGTAATTGGACTCGGCGGTTATCGTGAGGATACCGACCGGAGTGATGTATGACATATCGTCAGGGCCAGTCATGGTGACAGCGCCTGGGTTATGGGGATTTACATGTCGATGCTAGACACAGGTTTTCATGATGTTTCGGGTGTCGATGTTAGACACTCAGGTTCCACGAGACTTACAGGATGTGAGGGCCGATCTGAGGATGCGGTGCCTGAGGATTTGGGATTTGATGTGTCAGTGAGGGACACTGGTGTTTTTCCATGCTGATGATTTTGTATGAGATTTTATATTATATCATCCCACACTCAGGCTTATGTTGATATGCATTGCTTCATGTAGTTGTAGTACCCTGATGATGTACCTTTACATGATTGTTGCATATTCACTTATCATACTTATGTTATCGGATTACATGTGATAGATCGCTATTCGTGCATACTTGCGATTACAGTATGATATTTACTATTCACGAGTTGGCAACTCACCCCCGTTGTGCCACAGTGTTTTGCAGGACTTACCCTCAGAGTAGTCACGGCAGGGCGTCTTATCATCTATACTTTTGCGGATACCGCTACGGTTGGCTGTGAGGCCTTGCTTTTAGGTGGGTTTGCGGTTATCTGTTTGTACATTGTATATATTTTGTTGGATCTAGTATTCTCCATCTACCACTATGTTGTATATGACTTAGAGACGACTTGTGAGGATTCAGTGTTATATTTTGTGGTGACTTTGGGTGCCGTGCTCGTGGGAGCCGGTTTTGTTGAAAAGTTTTACTTCTTTACGCAGTTTTCTTTTATATTTTTTCGCTTCGGCGTCGTATATATGTTTGTGGTGGTTGTCTCCGCCGTTGGGCGTGATTTGCTCCCGTTTGGGATGCTTTTATTATTATCTATGTTGTACCCGTTTTCGGGGCTGGTTTTTACGAAGGAGGTGCTGCCGATATTTTAAAGAACGAAAACTAAACTTAAAGATTTTTACTTGAAAATTTCCGAATGTTCAAAACTATGTTTTCTCCGTTGATCCAGTTTTGGGTGGTTTAGATTTCTGGGTTTCGGTTTACTTGAGTTGCGTACGCCTGTAGACGTTACGTAGTTTAAGTGCCGGTTACGGGCCAAATTTTGGGTTGTGACAAAGTTGGTATCAGAGCGCTAGGTTTTACCTTTCGGAGTGTAGTATGACCTTGGTATGATGGAGTAGGTAGCTTAAGCAGAGTGACGTCGCGCGTGTATGTTCCGCGGCATACTTACGACACGGTACTCCGCCTAGGTGACCTTAAGACTTATTGATTGATATTCTTCCGTGATGATATACATCCTTGTGATTCGATTCCTGTTTCCTTATCGAATTTTGTTTCGATTTCCAGCCTATATGTCGCTGAAGACTACGGGGGCACGGAGAGCGGCCGTGAGGGCCGAGGTCAGAGTGGACTCGTCTGCGGCGAGGACTGACCAGAGCGGTACGCCTGTTGTACCGGAGCATATTGCTATGATTGGAGCTGGTATGCAGGACCTGTGCCAGATTGTGGGGACTTTAGTAGAGGCCATTCGAGCACAGGGGCAGGCTGTTGTTCCACCCGTTGCAGGGACCACGATGGTACCTACAGTTCCGGCAGTCGCAGTTACAGCTCCGGAGGTTATTACCGTGTCACTGATAGAGTTCATGAGGATGAGGCCTCCGGTGTTTACTGGCACAGATGCTACTGAGGATTCGTAGTCGTTTATCGACCGGATGGCCAGGATTTGTCATTCGCTCCGATTCTCTGACGAGAGGTGGGTGGAGTTCGCGAGTTTCCGGCTGGAGGGTCTGGCCCAGAAGTGGTGTGAGTCGTTGGAGAAGGGCAGAGCCGCTGGTCTTTCTCCTATGACCTGGGCTGAGTTTATGACTGTGTTTCTCACCCGTTTTCTTCTACCGAGCGTCAGGGATGCACGAGCGCGCAAATTTGAGTCGTTACGTCAGACTCTGGGGATGATGGTGTCTGAGTATGATGTACTGTTTACTGAGTTGTCGGTGTATGCTCCGTATTTGGTGGCGACTGAGGAGATAAGGGTGAAGAGGTTTGTTCGAGGCCTGCTTACCCAGTTGTTCCTAGCCATCAGCATTCAGCATTGCGACATGTATGCGGCAGCTGTGGATGCATCCCTTTTGGTGGAGGAGCGTTTATCTGAGTCATCGGTTGTTCCGGAACCGAAGAAGACTCATACGGATGTACTAGCACGGAGACAGGTTTGCACGCTGAGGCAGAGTTCCTTCAGACTCAGGGAGTAGCAAAGACGTGGGACGTGGCCAGTTATTCAATTCTTACTCTCAGGAGGGCCAGTGACCGTCTTATGGGTGCTTCGGGTGTGGCAGTCTACATCACCTTGTTCGGGATTGTACTGTGGTGCATCAGAGAGGGCCAGCGGTACCCCAAGTTACCTTACCACCTTCTCCGCCTCAGAGAGCGTTACCTCTTATTCCTGTAGTTGCGCCGCATCAGACTCCTGCTCAGAGAGGTCGTGGTCACGGTGGTTTTGTGCCGAGAATACGAGGTGGCAGAGGCAGGGGACAGCCAGTAGCAAGTAGAGGACAGGCTCGGGTTTTTTCCTTGACTCACCAGGACGCTCAGGCGTCCAATGCTGTGGTTTCAGGTACCCTTTCTGTATGTTCTTATGATGCACATGTTCTTTTCGATCCGGGATCTATGCATTCGTATGTTTCTACGCACTTCGTGCTGAGGTTAGGCCGAGAGTCGTATTTTCTAGTTCAACCACTTGTCGTGACTACTCCTGTGGGAGAGTCGTTTGTTGCGCGACACGTGTTCCGATCATGTGCTGTCCGTATAGGAGACAGAGATTTGTCCGTCGACTTGATCCTTCTTGAGATGTTGGACTTCGACGTTCTGTTGGGCATGGACTGGTTTGCTACTTGCTACATGTCCGTGGACTGCCGTGAAAAGACAGTTAGATTTTATTTTCCCGGCGATTCAGTGTTTGTTGTGCAGGGGGACCGTTGTGCCGCCCCTCACAGTTTGATTTCTGTCATGTGCGCTAGTCGGCTTTTGAGGAGGGGATGTCGGGGATTCTTGGTTTTCATTCATGAAACTGGAGCCACAGTGGAGTCGTTGGACCAGGTTTGTACAGTGCGAGAGTTTCCCGATGTCTTTCCCGATGAGTTACCTGGGTTGCCGCTAAAGCACGATATTGAGTTTTGCATTGATCTGATTCCTGGCACGGAGCCTATTTCCATACCGCCTTATCGGATAGCTCCGGAAGAGCTTAGAGAGCTTAAGAATTAATTGCAAGAGTTGCTTGATTTCGGACTTGTACGTCCGAGTGTTTCGTCGTGGGGAGCTCCTGTTCTGTTCGTCAAGAAGAAGGACGACAGTTTGAGACTATGTGTGGATTATCGTCAGTTAAACCGATTTACGGTGCGGAACAGGTATCCTTTACCTCGCATTGACGATTTATTTGATCAGCTCCAGGGTGCGAAACATTTTTCTAAGATTGATTTACGTTCGGGTTATCATCAGTTGCGGGTTCGGAATGATGACATTCCGAAGATTGCTTTTCGTACGCGCTATGGGCACTATGAGTTTTTGGTGATGTCGTTCGAACTCACCAATGCGCCAGCAGCGTTCATGGATCTGATGAACTGAATTTTCAAGCCGTTCCTCGGCCAGTTTATTATAGTGTTTATTGATGACATACTGGTCTACTCTAGGAGTCGTGAGGAGCACGGGCAGCACTTGAGGATTACTTTGCAGATATTGAGAGAGCACCAGCTGTATGGTAAATTCTCAAAGTGCGCATTTTGGCTTTATAGAGTTGACTTCCTAGGTCATGTGGTGACCGGTGATGGTATTCTTGTGGACCCGAGGAAGATCAAGGCTGTACAGCTTTGGCCCAGACCTGTATCGGTGACTAAGTCCGCAGCTTTTTGGGCTTAACTGGTTATTATCACCGTTTTGTGCAGGATTTCTCAAGTATCGCTGCACCGCTAACTGAACTAACCCGGAAGGGAGTTCTTTTTCTTTGGACTGATGCGTGCAAGAAGAGTTTTCAGCAGTTGAAGACTCGGTTGGCGACAGCACCAGTTCAATCTTTTCCTTATGGATCGGGCGGCTACGTTGTTTACTGTGATGCTTCTCGAGTGGGGCTCGGTTATGTACTGATGCAGCATGATAGAGTGATTGCTTATGCTTGTAGGAAGCTGAAGAAGCACGAGCAGAATTACCCCACTCACGATCTTGAGATGGCATCGGTGGTCTTTGTGTTGAAGATTTGGAGACACTACTTGTATGGTAAGTCGGTCAGATCTTCACGGATTACAAGAGCTTGAAGTATATCTTCCAGCAGCGGGATCTGAATCTGAGACAGCGCCGTTGGATGGAGCTAGTGAAGGATTATGATTGTGAAATCCTTTATCACCCGGGCAGGACGAATGTGGTAGCTGATGCTTTGAGTCGTAGGCCCGGGGGTAGCTTATCCCAGTTGAGCGCAGTTCAGCGTCAGTCTTCTGCATATTGGTAGCTCTTGTGTGATAGTAGAGTGCAGTTCGAGTTCACTTCCGATGGGGGACAGCTTCCTCATGTCCGTGCCCATCCACTACTACTTGATCGTATTCGTGAGGCGCAGCCCAGTGATGCCCGTTTGACTGAGATTCTAGAGCTTGTTCGGCAGGGAAGAGTTTCGGAGTTCATGATTGATGACCAGGGTGTGCTACGATGCGGGACTCGCTTGTGTGTACCAGATGATGATGGGTTGAGACGCAAGATCCTAGAGCAGGCACATTAGTCGGCCTTTAGCGTTCATCCAGGTTCCACCAAGATGTACCATGACTTGAGGGATGAAGCGTGATATATCGGACTTCGTTTCGAGGTGCCTGACTTGTCAGAAAGTCAAGGCTGAGCATCAGAGACCGGCTGGAGAGTTGCAGCCTTTACCCATTCCGGAGTGGAAATGGGAGCAGATTTCCATGGACTTCACTGTGGGTCTACCCAGGACCAGTCGAGGGTATGACTCCATTTGGGTTATTGTTGACCGGTTGACGAAAGCGGCTCACTTCCTTCCAGTGAAGACCACTTTCGGTTATGCTCAGTATGCTCAGTTGTACATAGACAAGATTGTGCGTTTGCATGGTGTTCCCACATGCATAGTATCCGACAGAGGCACCCAGTTTACTAGCCGTCTTTGGCAGAAGCTTCAGGAAGCTTTGGGTACCCGGCTGAGTTTTAGTACCGCTTTTCATCCACAGGCCGATGGCCAGTCGGAGCGGACTATACAGACTCTGGAGGATATGCTCTGTGCTTGTGTGCTTGATTTTGGTGGCAGTTGGGATCGTCACTTGCCATTGATTGAGTTCTCCTACAACAACAGTTTTCAGAAGACTATTCAGAGGGCACCTTTTGAGGCTTTGTATGGTAGGAAGTGTCGATCGCCGGTCTGTTGGACCGAACTTAGTGAGAGTCTGGTTTTGGGACCCCAGCTAGTTCAAGAGACTACGTAGAAGATCCAGCTGACTTAGGACAGGATAAGAGCAGCCCAGTGCAGGCAGAAGTCTTATGCCGACCGTCGTCGTCATAGAATTGAGTTCGCAGTGGGGGATCATGTATTCTTAAGGATTTCTCTGATGAAGGGCGTTATGCGATTTGGGAAGAGGGGGAAACTCAGTCCCAGATTTGTTGGTCTCTTCGAGATCCTTGAGCGAGTGGGTTCTGTTGGTTATCGTTTGGCGCCCCCGCCTAGTTTTTCGGATGTGCACCCCATTTTCCATGTGTCGATGTCACGTCCCGAAAGTACGGAACATGACCGACACTTAAACTACGAAACGTCTCGAGGCGTACGTAATCTAAGTAAACCGAAAACCCAGAAATCCAAACCAAGAAAAGAAGTAGAGTGAAGGAAAACCAATTTAAAACAAGTAGTTTTAATAGCATAAGCCGAATTATGCGGTTTTTAAGAACATCAAAATTTACTGAAAATTTCGGCAGAGTCTCCTTTGTAAATACTGGCTCCCAAACGGGATACAACATGAATAGTATACGAAATCAATAAAAAGGCAGCCCCAAGCGGGAGCTAGCTCTTCATCAATCGACGGTCACAACCAAACAAGAAATATAATATACAACGCCAACGGCGAGGATCAAAACTCAAAAGGAAACTCAAAACCACCAGAAATATAACGAGCGACTCTAAGGTCGAAAGAATAAACAGCACTGGTCTCAATCTCAATAAATACTTGTTTGGTTGATGGAATTTACTAGATACAACGGAATAATATTATACAAGATAATATGATGGGTACGATACAAGAAAAACCCACCTACTAGCAAGTCACCCGAATGAAATTGAGCCCACAAAGCCGTAATGAAACCTGTACGGCAAACCTGCAAGAAACTGGGGCACAACGGGGTGAGTTGCCAACTCGTGAATAGAAAAAATATCTACGCACAGAAATCGCATAAATAACGCAACCTAAGTCAATGATCATAATATGTCCTCAATTATATGAATAACACGTAGCCTATAACAAAGCTAGGGTAAATATCTAACCCGAGTGTAATCTCATGTGCCCGTGTCAGTGCCTCAGGTAGCAATATATCATATGAATGAAGTATGAATGCATGAAAACAGAATACATGTAAATGAAGAACTGTTTTCATAAATTAGTGAGATTTCCTTTGTATTTTTAAACTGAGGTATCATAAATGAAATCAGTATCAACAGTGTCTAGCATCGACACAAAACATAAATCTCAATGTCTCGAAATATCAATGTCTCAATCTCAATATCTAGGGCGCCGTCAGTCCAGACCGGCCCCTATCATCCATCTCAAGACCACGACGGTATCCTCCGGATATCCGACGTGTCGGGTAATATCACCGGTAGGTAGTGCTCTCCAGCCAGGCTCAACGTCAACACCACATTCCTCTTGCCCCGGGGTACCATACCGGGCCCACCATGTACCCGAAACGGTTCCTCCACTCCTCGAATCGGGTCTCGAAATCCATCAGCAAACTCATGGTGGACGACTCATACATCATAGGAAAACCGCACTTTTTATTTTAAAAGAGAGAAAAGGTTTATTTATGTTTTTGCGGTTTTCCTCCAAATCCAGAAAATCTTATGGAAATCCGAATCCAAAACCTCAATAACACGTAAAATAGTGAATATATGCATGAGAATCCATGAATGCGGCATAACGATGAATAACAGTATGCATGAAGTGACAAGTAATAACTACAATATCTAAGCTGGCATATAAGGTAAGTACACTAATATTATGTCAAACTACTAGCTATCTAGCTAAGTTAAGCAATAATATTTTCTAAGGTGTACGTGACATGGTAATTACCGATGAAGATGTGTGTGAGCCGGCAATTAAGTGTACGTGGTACCTACGCATCATCGGTAATGGTGCTGGTGTCCTAACAGCATGATATCACTAATGGAGTATGAAACATAAAATAAGCATGCGATGCGAAGCGGACCACAAAAATGAGCGGGAGCTGAAAACTAGACGCAACTATAACAATCTGCATTAATCTAATATAAGTCCTACAAATGGTGCCTTTTGAAATAACACGAATCATGGGTTTTGAAAATAGGGGCTACGGTGTTTTTATGAAAAGATACGTCTTTTGAAATATCCGTAGGATCCCTTGGGCTGTCTTTAAGAATGCCCACGATTCGTTGGTTTTTGAAATAGGTAAGAAGTCTAATCTAATCTAACAACTACACTAAACTATACGGCTGAACTAACAAGCTGAACTACAGGTAAGGGAACCGCCTATCATCTGAGTCGATACATATACATACCTGTATATGTATAGTCGGTGATCCCGCCTCAATAATATCATATCCGATACCATATCTATAATCAGGCATCCCAAGTCAAGAGTGCGGATCAATCATCAATATAGCTCGTACGTAAATCCGTCGTACGGCATCCCAATCTGGGTACGGGTCAATATCACATTCATCATACTATTCACCTGGTATCCTCTTTATCAATTATCATGATCGGGGTACTGATATACGTCTAGTACCATACTGATACCGCCTATGTATGCATGGACGTGTGTGAAACACTACGTCAAGGACCCGCTACAACGTCATGTCGTATCTCAAATACGAACCCTACTATATCACCGATCTCACGGCCTCAAATCAAATCTCATCGACTCAGCTCAATCCCAAGTATCATCCTCAAATCCGTATGTGAACACATAGTCCCATACCCATGTGAACCCATAACTAAAAAGAATCCCATGAGCACATATCAATAGGGATGTATGCAAGTATGTATGTGTAGTGCAACACTACCCTTGGGTTCGCAACACTAAGGTAATCCAACACACCAATATCCATCCTAAGCAACATTATTAATCCCAAATAACATATAATAAATGTTGGTGTGTATACGCATCCGTATACACCACCACGGACTGCGGGGGTGCTATACGCCATCCACCCGACTTCTCTCCGTAGATATAAATCTACTCACCTGGTCCTCGCTCGCCGGTGCCGACGTCGCCACGTGCTTGCTTGTCGTCTCGAAGTCCGCATGGGGTACCTACATATCATAACGCACCGTATCGCATTAAAACTAAATTCGAAATCGAAACGGCATTCGAAAATCAAATCGGTACGCGTATCACGCATAGGTCCAAACCTATCGCCTATGCATGCAAGAATAGTCAAACCAACCCTCGATGTCGATGTACAAACGTCAAACCATCGAGAAAAATCCAATCACACTCATTTTCACATTCACGAACACTAATTTTAATATAAACTAGGTTAAAACTCAAAAAAACCCCAACTTTACTTAAAAAGTCACTTTTCCGAAAATCTAGCAAGCACAATTCGCCGTTTTTGTACAAAACAGGATGTTTAAATGAATGTAGCAGCCAATATATTTATTAAATATCTTAAATAAGTCATAGAAACAATTTCCGGAATTTAATCTCATTAAATTCCAAAAACCCTAATATTCTAGTTTACAAAAAATCCTTTTTTTTTTTACAATTTGATAGCAAAAATGCACAAACTACAATTTAGGTTGGATTTCCATGAACTAAAGTGTTAAACTACACTTAATAAAGTTAATAATATGATAAAAATCCTAACCATGTTTTTAATCTCACATATAAATGCATTTCACAAAACCCTAGTTTGCAAAAAAAAAAGCTTAATTTGGACATTTTTCAAGTAATAACTTGTAATATGCAACTAGATAAATTTTAACAATTTTTTCAAGATGTTAGCTCACATCACAAACCATGCACAAGTGATCACAACCCAATTTCAAAACAAAACCCTAACTAGAATTTCTTAATCATACAATTGAACCCACATAAAACCAAATTAACATTTAATTAAGCTAACTACAAGCAATTAACAACAATTTAAGCAAAAGGGTTAGAATTTACCCAAACAAATTGAAGATCCCACAAGCACACATAGCCCTCCAAAATGCTCCCTTGTCACCAAAAATCCATGCTATACGGCTAAGCTAAAATGGGTAGGAGTCGGACCTTGATTTGGATTTTTGCTTGATTTTTTGTGGATTTTTCTTTGGATTTTCTTTGATGGAACAAAGAGAGGAGAAGAGGAAAAGGGGGCTGTTGGGGGTTTCTGGTTTCGGCCAGATTATGGAGGGGTTGGGTGATGGAGGAGAGAGAGTGAGGTGGAGAAAGTTAGTTCAAGTCAAAGTCAACTCAAATTATATCATTTTCTACTCTTTTCTTTTCTTTTCTTTCATTTCATTTCCTTTGAAATCCAAGTGGGGACAAAAGAGGGAGCTGCTGAATTCTTCAAGGAGATAAGTGAATGGGGGTGTGTGGGTGTGGGTACGGGTGTGGGGTGATGAAAAATGATAAATACAATACCCCAAACATCCATTTACGCTAAAAAAAGCCTTTTTTCTTCAAAAATTTCTAAACCGTTTTGGCAAATGATTTCGTTCCAAAAACCACATGATAAAATTTTATTTAATGTTTTATGATGCAAAAAATTTGTTTCAACTCATTCCAATTTGTAATTTTCCCTAATTAAATGTATTAGTGACGGCTTAAAATAATAATAAAATAATATTTTTTTTCAGAAAATTTGAAATTTCACCCGCTTCTCAATAAACACCAAATAATAGCAATTTCATAGATAGAATATGTATATTTAATTTTTATAATAAGATATTTGTATTTTGACTTTTTACAGAAAACCCCCTTATTTTACCGTTTTTTCGAAATTTCACCGAAACGATTTTCAAAACGTTACAATCTTCCCCCTTTAAAGAAATTCGGTCCCCGAATTTAAATTAAAACTCTCCCCAAATACTAAAACATCTAAACCAAAACCATCAAGTCGTCGGGGCTCCGAAATTGTAAATACATAAAACAATTCGTGGCGCAGCGCATGCGCATGAAAAATGAGCATATAACTCAAATCACAACTCCGTCAAGCATCCCGCAATCATCGGAGTCATGGGAAAGACATCAATGCCAAATCCAAGGCAAAACCAATATGATATAACTCGAAACTATACATGTAAATATCGAATCTATATATGTAAGTATCTGAAGGAAATGCGTGCCAAATCTCTTTAAGTCGCTGTGCACGCATATAACACTGCACAGTGGCGGACGTCTATCATAAGGAAATAACTATATACATATATACCTTTGTTTGAAATGTACGTTCCGCCGCTTTGGACACAATTTAGAAGGGCCTCCTTGTTTTAAACATTTCGTGTCACATCAGACACGTAGGTAAATACTGAGGCTATAGCTCGCTTTTTGGAAATCCCTTCAAAAATTATCAATGCATGCAAAATATATTCAGGTACTGTTCTCTGACTAGTCCTGCTCAGTACGAAAACACATAGCAATATCATAAAAACGTACTGCTCTATATGAAATCAATCCCAAAAATATGCACATGAATGCTACGTGCGTCTGGTGCACACGGAAATCAAAATCCATGAATGTGCCATACATGCGCATAGAAACAACATCTAAGTGCATCGGGTGTGCACGAAACATCTGTCGTAGGCAACGTGTGTGCCTGACAGCAAAATCAGGTGCATCTGACATGCACGAAAAATCTCGAATTAGTGCATCTGGTGTGCACCAAGTCGCATCTCGTAACAGGCGCCCAACAGGCGCTAAAAATCCAATCCGGTGCATAAAATGCACAAAACAAATGTCGAGCATCACCCTCGAATTCGAAATCCAGTGTATCCAAGTGCACAAAATACATGCCACTGCACTGCCAGCATATATAAACTACACAGAGTGCAGGAACCAAATCGCGTGCGTGCATACGCACAAAATCAACTCAACTGTTTAAAACCGTGAAATCACAAACATGTGAAACTAAAGCACGAAAACGATATCAAGTGCAACTCTGTGCAAAGATCGTAAATCCTCAATCATCAAAATCAAACCATACGAATAAATCACCCCAAAACATCGAAATCAATAATGGCGGAACAGTACCGCTCAAGCGCATCCTCTAAGAATCTCGGCCACCTGTCACGGTCCCTAGTGGGACGTCTCGTCGATGATCATGAACTCTATCCTGCTGATGTGCGTAACCATGACCACTCCTGGGTCAAGGTCTTCACTGTGAATTACTAATCTTCCGGTCCATCGGCTCATCGGCCCTGTCAGGTGTGCTAACGGGGACGATTCCATTCTGGCACTTCTCTGGTCACCTCCTGGTCAATCATCGCGACCACTCGTAAGACAGCATATTACTGGCGTCGGCCTCTGGCTCTCTGAATGTGCGTGACACCTCTGATCCTGGGTGCAAGTATCATTGCAGCAGTGTCCTGGAAGGAATCCTGCTCACGGTCTCTTCCATGTCTCGTCTCTGCCAACTGTCCGGAAGTCATTGTCCTTTCCTATATCTGCATCTTGCTCTGGAACGACTGCATACTCATCGCAACTCCTTCTGGAAGGTAAGTCCAAGTACCATGCCTTGGCATGCGCATCGCGTCTCTGATGTCGGCGGAGTGGAACGTCATCTCATCTAGATCTGATGCGAACCTCTTACTCCACTTTTCTCTAATGTCGTCTGCTTTGGACTCGTCTCGTCGCGGCTGCATGGACTGAGCTCCAACAGCTATCCTCGTATCGGGAGTCTCCCAAGAAATGGATCTCACCACCTAGCATCCGAATTAAGTCGAACCATCCAATCGATTGTCAAAACCTCATAATCCCCCAAGGGCTCAACATCTTGGGTACAGTTTAATAGTATCGAGTACCTACCACAGCATCGGTGGTCCAGCCGTAAAAGGGCAAACCCAAGCCTCACTAATGGCGCCGTAGAACTGCCGCAAACCCGAAGGTTCAAAAGCTTTCACAGGGTCATTAAGTCGAGTTAGGGTTTCATTCTTCTAGAGGGACCATAGAATTGCCTGCATGTCTTTCCGACTACTTTAAACTTGGAATAATAGGTTTCTGACATTCGATCGTCTCTGTCGACCTTCACGTCTCTGCGTGAAGTCGTCTCTAGCTGGAATCAATCTATCTGATGACCTCGTATCGGGGTAAGCGAACGAACCACCTGTCCTAGTCATTCATCATCGGGTGACTAGCGACCTTCTATCATCCCTTAGTACAACTTATACTGCAATAGCTCCAACATCTGGGGCGATATCTCGTCGTTCGCAGCAATAACTGGCTTACTCGACTGCATGCTGAACCGTGCCTCAATCATCAGGAGTAAGCAACACACCAACGGTCATCAAAATCTGGCTGGCCTCCATCATTGGCTCAATTCTCTAGTGTCGATCAGCACCTCCGAGTAACCTTATACAGCGATCCATCCAACGCTCGTGGTGCAAAAACACAATCCAAAAGACACATCTCTACAATCGTGTGTCGCCCGAATCATGCCATGGTCAGTCCTCGTTTGTAACGAGCTCATGCTGACCACAACTCTAGCCGTAGCTCTCCCTGCCGTAACCGTAGCAGCAAAACCAAACTGGTACCGATAAGGCTAGATCAGGAAGGAATATAATACTGAACAAGGAAATGTACATCCTAAGGCTTCATAAGTGGAGTGGCGTGTCGTAAATATGCCGCGAAACATATCAACGGTACGTCACTCTACTTTAGTCACCTACTCTATCAACCAAGGGTCATCCTACGCTCCGAAGGTTAAAACCTAACGCTTTGATACCAACTTTGTCACGTCCCGAAAGTACGGAACATGACCGGCACTTAAACTACGAAACGTCTCGAGGCGTACGTAATCTAAGTAAACCGAAAACCCAGAAATCCAAACCAAGAAAAGAAGTAGAGTGAAGGAAAACCAATTTAAAAAAAGTAGTTTTAATAACATAAGCCGAATTATGCGGTTTTTAAGAACATCAAAATTTACTGAAAATTTCGGCAGAGTCTCCTTTGTAAATACTGGCTCCCAAACGGGATACAACATGAATAGTATATGAAATCAATAAAAAGGCATCCCCAAGCGGGAGCTAGCTCTTCGTCAATCGACGGTCACAACCACACAAGCAATATAATATACAACGCCAACGGCGAGGATCAAAACTCAAAAAGAAACTCAAAACCACCAGAAATATAACGAGCGACTCTAAGGTCGAAAGAATAAACAGCACTGGTCTCAATCTCAATAAATACATGTTTGGTTGATGGAATTTACTAGATACAACGGAATAATATTATACAAGGTAATATGATGGGTACGATACAAGAAAAACCCACCTACTAGCAAGTCACCCGAATGAAACTGAGCCCGCAAAGCCGTAATGAAACCTGTACGGCAAACCTGCAAGAAACTGGGGCACAACGGGGTGAGTTGCCAACTCGTGAATAGAAAAAATATCTACGCACAGAAATCGCATAAATAACGCAACCTAGGTCAATGATCATAATATGTACTCAATTATATGAATAACACGTAGCCTATAACAAGGCTAGGGTAAATATCTAACCCGAGTGTAATCTCATGTGCCCGTGTCAGTGCCTCAGGTAGCAATATATCATATGAATGAAGTATGAATGCATGAAAACAGAATACATGTAAATGAAGAACTGTTTTCATTAATTAGTGAGATTTCCTTTGTATTTTTAAACTGAGGTATCATAAATGAAATCAGTATCAACAGTGTCTAGCATCGACATAAAACATAAATCTCAATGTCTCGAAATATCAATGTCTCAATCTCAATATCTAGGGCGCCGTCAGTCCAGACCGGCCCCTACCATCCATCTCAAGACCACGACGGTATCCTCCGGATATCCGACGTGTCGGGTAATATCACCGGTAGGTAGTGCTCCCCAGCCAGGCTCAACGTCAACACCACATTCCTCTTGCCTCGGGGTACCATACCGGGCCCACCATGTACCCGAAATGGCTCCTCCACTCCTCGAATCGGGTCTCGAAATCCATCAGCAAACTCATGGTGGACGACTCATACATAATAGGAAAACCGCACTTTTTATTTTAAAAGAGAGAAAAGGTTTATTTATGTTTTTGCGGTTTTCCTCCAAATCCAGAAAATCTCATGGAAATCCGAATCCAAAACCTCAATAACACGTAAAATAGTGAATATATGCATGAGAATCCATGACTGTGGCATAACGATGAATAACAGTATGCATGAAGTGACAAGTAATAACTACAATATCTAAGCTGGCATATAAGGTAAGTACACTAATATTATGTCAAACTACTAGCTATCTAGCTAAGTTAAGCAATAATATTTTCTAAGGTGTACGTGACATGGCAATTACCGATGAAGATGTGTGTGAGCCGGCAATTAAGTGTACGTGGTACCTACGCATCATCGGTAATGGTGCTGGTGTCCTAACAGCATGATATCACTAATAGAGTATGAAACATAAAATAAGCATGCGATGCGAAGCGGACTACAAAAATGAGCGGGAGCTGAAAACTAGACGCAACTATAACAATCTGCATTAATCTAATATAAGTCCTACAAATGGTGCCTTTTGAAATAACACGAATCATGGGTTTTGAAAATAGGGGCTACGGTGTTTTTATGAAAAGATACGTCTTTTGAAATATCCGTAGGATCCCTTGGGCTGTCTTTAAGAATGCCCACGATTCGTTGGTTTTCGAAATAGGTAAGAAGTCTAATCTAATCTAACAACTACACTAAACTATACGGCTGAACTAACAAGCTGAACTACAGGTAAGGGAACCGCCTATCATCTGAGTCGATACATATACATACCTGTATATGTATATTCGGTGATCCCGCCTCAATAATATCATATCCGATACCATATCTATAATCAGGCATCCCAAGTCAAGAGTGCTGATCAATCATCAATATAGCTCGTACGTAAATCCGTCGTACGGCATCCCAATCTGGGTACGGGTCAATATCACATTCATCATACTATTCACCTGGTATCCTCTTTATCAATTATCATGATCGGGGTACTGATCTACGTCTAGTACCATACTGATACCGCCTATGTATGCATGGACGTGTGTGAAACACTACGTCAAGGACCCGCTACAACGTCATGTCGTATCTCAAATACGAACCCTGCTATATCACCGATCTCATGGCCTCAAATCAAATCTCATCGACTCAGCTCAATCCCAAGTATCATCCTCAAATCCGTATGTGAACACATAGTCCCATACCCATGTGAAACCATAACTAAAAAGAATCCCATGAGCACATATCAATAGGGATGTATGCAAGTATGTATGTGTGTATGTGTAGTGCAACACTACCCTAGGGTTCGCAACACTAAGGTAATCCAACACACCAATATCCATCCTAAGCAACCTTATTAATCCCAAATAACATATAATAAATGTTGGTGTGTATATGCATCCGTATACACCACCACGAACTGCGGGGGTGCTATACGCCATCCACCCGACTTCTCCCCGTAGATATAAATCTACTCACCTGGTCCACGCTCGCTGGTGTCGACGTCGCCACGCGCTTGCTTGTCGTCTCGAAGTCCGCATGGGGTACCTACATATCATAACGCGCCGTATCGCATTAAAACTAAATTCGAAATCGAAACGGCATACGAAAATCAAATCGGCACGCGTATCACGCATAGGTCCAAACCTATCGCCTACGCATGCAAGAATAGTCAAACCAACCCTCGATGTCGATGTACAAACGTCAAACCATCGAGAAAAACCCAATCACACTCATTTGCACATTCACGAACACTAATTTTAATATAAACTAGGTTAAAACTCACAAAAACCCCAACTTTACTTAAAAAGTCACTTTTCCGAAAATCTAGCAAGCACAACTCGCCGTTTTTTTACAAAACAGGATGTTTAAATGAATGTAGCGGCCAATATATTTATTAAATATCTTAAATAAGTGATAGAAATAATTTCTGGAATTTAATCTCATTAAATTCCAAAAATCCTAATATTCTAGTTTACATAATACCCTTTTTTTTTACAATTTCATAACAAAAATGCACAAACTACAATTTAGGTTGGATTTCCATGAACTAAAGTGTTAAACTACACTTAATAAAGTTAATAATTTGATAAAAACCCTAACCATGTTTTTAATCTCACATATAAATGCATTTCACAAAACCCTAGTTTGCACAAAAAAGCTTAATTTGGACATTTTTCAAGTAACAACTTGTAATATGCAACTAGATAAATTTTAACAATTTTTTCAAGATGTTAGCTCACATCACAAACCATGCACAAGTGATCACAACCCAATTTCAAAACAAAACCCTAACTAGAATTCCTTAATCATACAATTGAACCCACATAAAACCAAATTAACACTTAATTAAGCTAACTACAAGCAATTAACAACAATTTAAGCAAAAGGGTTAGAATTTACCCAAACAAATTGAAGATCCCACAAGCACACATAGCCCTCCAAAATGCTCCCTTGTCACCAAAAATCCATGCTATACGGCTAAGCTAAAATGGGTAGGAGTCGAACCTTGATTTGGATTTTTGCTTGATTTTTTGTGGATTTTTCTTTGGATTTTCTTTGATGGAACAAAGAGAGGAGAAGAGGAAAAGGGGGCTGTTGGGGGTTGCTGGTTTCGGCCAGATTGTGGAGGGGTTGGGTGAGGGAGGAGAGAGAGTGAGGTGGCGAAAGTTAGTTCAAGTCAAAGTCAACTCAAATTATATCATTTTCTACTCTTTTCTTTTCTTTTCTTTCATTTCATTTCCTTCGAAATCCAAGTTGGGACAAAAGAGGGGGCTGCTGAATTCTTCAAGGGGATAAGTGAATGGGGGTGTGTGGGTGTGGGTACGGGTATGGGGTGATGAAAAATGATAAATACAGTACCCCAAACATCCATTTACGCTAAAAAAAAGCCTTTTTTCTTCAAAAATTTCTAAACCGTTTTGGCAAATGATTTCGTTCCAAAAACCACATGATAAAATTTTATTTAATGTTTTATGATGCAAAAAATTTGTTTCAGCTCATTCCAATTTGTAATTTTCCCTAATTAAATGTATTAGTGACGGCTTAAAATAATAATAAAATAATATTTTTTTTCAGAAAATTTGAAATTTCACCCGCGGCTCAATAAACACCAAATAATAGCAATTTCATAGCTAGAATATGTATATTTAATTTTTATAATAAGATATTTGTATTTTGACTTTTTATAGAAAACCTCTTTATTTTACCGTTTTTTTCGAAATTTCACCGAAACGATTTTCAAAACGTTACAGTCGATGCTTCGTAGATATCTTTATGATCCTTCTCACATGATTCAACATGAGACCGTTCAGCTTGAGCGTGATTTTTCGTTCACCGAGCAGCCGGTAGTTATTTTGGATCAGCAGCTGAAGAAACTTCGGTGAAAGGTCTTGCCATCTGTGAAGGTTTTTTGGCATAGCCCGACTAGTGAGGAGATCACTTGGGAGGCCGAGAGCGAGATGCGGAAGAAATTCCCTCATCTCTTTGAAGGAACGCGTTGTTAAATTTAAATTCGGGGACCGAATTTCTATAAGGGGGGAGATTGTAACGTTTTAGAAATCGTTTTGCGAATTTTCCCGTTTTAGGGCAAAATTGTCGGTATTTTCCGTTTTAACCCGATTTCGATCAAACGTCCGTATAAACTTGTCGGCACCTAGTTTAGCTAAAATAAAGCTTGTGCGCGAACTTTGGGAGTATTTGGGAGGTTTTGGTTAAGATAGAATTTTTCCCAAATAAAATATTATTTTAAGCGGTATTTTGTGCACGTAAATCGGGAAAATTTTTCTCCTGTGAATATATTAATTTTGTCACTAGAATATTTTGGAAACTTCGTTTTTAAATATCTAGATATTTTTGGAGTGCAAAAGGATTTATTTTAAAAAGAAAAGGGTGTAAAGGTAGCAAATTGCATTTATTAGCTTTTATTACTCATTTTTCTAGCAATTTCCTCACACAAAATTCACAAAAATACCCCCAACCTCTCCTTGGCCGAGCCATCCTCAAATTCTGCCCAAAAATTTTCCCAAGCTCTTTTCTTCATTATTTCTTCAAAATTCTTCAAGAAAAATTCCTAAAATAATCCACAAAATTCCTAAATAAAAATAAAACCATCATTTCCTTCACTAATCCTTCTTGGATCTTCAACAAAGTATGATTTTTTTGATGCTATGATGAGAGATTAAGTTTCATTTTGGTGTTCTTGGGAAGGTATAATTTCTAACCTTAATCCATAATTAGTTGTTTTTATCTTAATCTAGCTATTTAAGTTAGCTAATTATGTGTTTAGTATAGTTTTTAAATCATGATTAATTCATTTATATTTGTTTAAGAAATTCATGTTAGGGTTAAACTTTTTTTAAGTGATTAATGTTCATTTAAAGTGTTAATTTGTGATTTGGAAAAGATTAACCTAGTAGAAAATGTTAATTTTTGCTAATGAGCACTTTGTTTAATTATGCAATTTGCTTACTAGGTTTTTGCTAAAACTTAATTAGCAAGTGTTAAAAATATAGGAATGGTTTAGATAGCTTAGTTAAGCTATTTTAATGTGTTTTTAATCGCTAGATATGCGTTAGCTTGAAACTAGTGCGAAATATTGCGATAGGTTGCTTACTAGGTTTCGGGGGTTTTCCGACGTGGGTTCGATTGGTCGTTGCGAGGGTATATCTATTGTATTCCTAGTAATTGTTTGTGCTGTGTTGCATGATCGGGACGATCAGGGTCTAGACTTGGTGTTTTGTAGTTTAGCGACCCCAGTTAGGGTTTTTAGCCGATGTCGTGCGCGATAGATGCGCTAAGCGCGCAATGTAATTTTCCGGGCGTTTTCATCGCGTTTCGTTGTCTTTTCGTCATTATAGGATATATAGCTTATGTGTTGTATTTGTGAAATTTTAGGTTCGCAAGCAGGGACTTCGGGTGCTGCAGACAAGGGGAAGCAGGTGATCGTATTTTCATAGCTCGAGACCTGTATCGGTGAGTAGATTTAACATCTACGGGGAAATCACCCGTATGTCGTCATGCGTCGGGGCTGATATGATATGTTAGCTGCATGTTATTGCATATTGGTTAATTTCAAATGAATGTCATTGTATAATAGTATCTGTTGTACTTTAGATATAACACATTACTGACGGTTCATGTTGCACGAGCACTAAATTGTATGCTACACCTACATCGTCAGTAATTGCCATGACACGCACAAACCACCTACATACGTGTTATTGTGTTTGACATGGATAGTTAAGATAGTAACTCTTAATCCATTTCACGTATACCTTACTATAGCTACTTGTACATCTTGCATACATATTGACATGTACACCCACATAGTCTATTACAGCTACATGTACATCATGCACACATATTGACATGTACACCCGTATATTTTCGCTATAGTTGTATGTACCCTAAGTGGTATTGTTATGATATGTGATATTGAGGTGTTGATCATTGCGCTTATGAAATGCATCATACATACTTTCTTACATGTAGATACTTAAACCTTGCTACACTTACATGTACACCTCATATGATGCTGCACTTGTTTTTCGGAGGATTTTGGGAATCGCAAGTTATATTTTAATGTTGGATTCATTTAAAAGAGCGGATTTCCCTGGATATGCTCATATTGTTGTTTTATGTTGTATATATCAGTTTTTATGGTTTTATGCATTGAGATATGGATTTCATGTGATTTATAGATTTGAGAACCGTGGGGGTATTTCAAGAAAACATTGTATTGTTTGAAAACCCGGTTATCTTGATATGATATTTCAGTGCGTCCAACATGTGATTTCTCGGTTCTGAGATTTGGCTTGTGATACCCGATTCGAGGAGCGGGAGGCACCGTCTGCGGGTACATGGTGAACCCGGTATGGTACCCCGGGATGAGTGGTGATTTCGTAGTGTAGACGATAAGCCTGGCGATGGGAGCACTACCTACCGGTGATAGTAATTGGACTCGACGGTTATCGTGAGGATACCGACCGGAGTGATGTATGACATATCGTCAGGGCCAGTCATGGTGACAGCGCCTGAGTTATGGGGATTTACGTGTCGATGCTAGACACGGGTTTTCATGATGTTTCGGGTGTCGATATTAGACACTCAGGTTCCACGAGACTTACAGGATGTGAGGGCCGATCTGAGTATGCGGTGCCTGAGGATTTGGGATTTGATGTGTCAGTGAGGGACACTGGTGTTTTTCCATGCTGATGATTTTGCATGAGATTTTATATTATATCATCCCACACTCAGGATTATGTTGATATGCATTGCTTCATATAGTTGTAGTACCCTGATGATGTACCTTTACATGATTGTTGCATATTCACTTATCGTACTTATGATATCGGATTACATGTGATAGATAGATCGCTGTTCGTGCATACTTGCGATTACAGTATGATGTTATTTACATTCACGAGTTGGCAACTCACTCTCGTTGTGCCACAGTGTTTTGCAGGACTTACCCTCAGAGTAGTCACGGAAGGGCGTCTTCTCTTTTCTACTTTTGCGGATACCGCTACGGTTGGCTGTGAGGCCTTGCTTTTAGGTGGGTTAGCGGTTATCTGTTTGTAATTGTATATCTTTTGTTGGACTAGTATTCTCCATCTACCACTATGTTCTATATGACTTAGAGACAACTTGTGAGGATTCAGTGTTATATTTTGTGGTGACTTTGGATGTCATGCTCGTGGGAGCCGGTTTTGTTGAAAAGTTTTACTTCTTTATGCAGTTTTCTTTTATATTTCTTCGCTTCGGCGTCGTATATATGTTTGTGGTGGTTTTCTCCGCCGTTGGGCGTGATTTTCTCCCGTTTGGGATGCTTTTATTATTATTTATGTTGTACCTGTTTTCGGGGCTGGTTTTTACAAAGGAGGTGCTGCCGAAATTTTTAAGAATGAAAACTAAACTTAAAGATTTTTACTTGAAAATTTCCGAATGTTCAAAACTTTGTTTTCTCCGTTGATCCAGTTTTGGGTGGTTTAGATTTCTGGGTTTCGGCTTACTTGAGTTGCGTACGCCTGTAGACGTTAGGTAGTTTAAGTACCGGTTACGGGCCAAATTTTGGGTCATGACAAAAAGTCTGGGCCTTAGCTGTACGGCCTCGATCTTCTTCGGAACTATACGAAAACCGTCCCCCACAACCACAAGACCTAGGAGTCAACACAAACAAGCCTGAAGAAAGACTCCGAGAACCTAGCAAACCGCTGGGGCTCTCCCAACGTCTGCAAAACAAATCCTCAAGTGCTGCTCTTATCCCTCACGACACATTGAATAAACCAGAATATCGTCAATAACACAACAATAACTGGTCGAGGAACGGCCTGAAGAAATCTGGTTCATTATATATACGAATGCTGCTAGGGGTTTGGTGAGTCCAATGACACCACCAAAACACACAAAGCCCGTAGCATATACAAGGCAGTCTTCGGAATGTCATCACTCCGAACCCGCAGCAATGATGACCTGATCCCGAACGAACTTAGAAAATGTCTCACACTCTGGTGCTGATTGAAGAAATCGTCTATGCGAGATAAAGGATACCTATCCGCACCGTAAGCCGGTTAAATTGACGATTAATCAATATAAAACCTAAACTGCTGTCTTCCTCCTTGACGAACAGAAATAAGACTCCCTAATGCGAAACACTCAGACGCACAAGCCCCCCAACAAATAACTCTGCAGCTGACCCTTAAGCTCCATAAGCTTCGCTGGCTCATTTGGAACAAACGTCGGAAAACTCTCGCACGAAAGAAAACCGGTCCAACAAACTAACTGTGGCTACGGTATCACGAATGAACGCCAAGAATCCACGACATCTCCTTAAAACCCGACTAGCAAAAAGGCTGAATTCAAGCTGTGAGAGGCGGCACAACTATCCACCTGCAAAACAAGAACTGACTCGCTAGGGAAAACAAAACCTGACTGTTTCCTCACGGTAGTCCACAGACGCCTAGCACGCAGCTAACCAGTATGTGCCCAGGAGAACGTCAAACCCAACATCTCTAGAAGGATCAAAACGACGGACGAATCTCTATCTCCTATCCGATTGGCACACGACCGAATTACGTGTTGCGCAACAAAAGAATCACTGACAGAAATTAACACAACAAACGGCTGATCTACCTAACACGACTCTCGTCCCAACCACGGCACACGTGTGAAAAACAAGCAAATACATCAAAAGAACATACAAATTAAGGATACCTGAAAACTCTGCAGTGGATGCCCGCGCGTCCCGATGAGTAGAAGCGAACTCTCGTATCTGCCCTCTACCCACAACAGGCTGAACTCCTCCTCTGCTAGACTGACCCCTCTGAGCGAACCTTCCGCGTCCACGACCTTTCTGAATACGACCCTGACGCAGTGCTAAGGAACAATCCCTGATGAGGTGATGAAGGCTCCCTCACCAGAAACATCCACACGATGACTGCTGACCCTCCTGAGGATGAGAGCTGAACGACTGTCCACGTCCTAAGCCTCTGCTACTCCCGCGACGGTCACGAAATCTGTCTCGACGACTAAGCCTCTGTCTCTGGGCTGGTATACCGGTATGAGTCTTCCTCTGTTTCGGAACTCTTAGAGTCTCAGGAATACGTGCCTCGTCAACTGGGGATGTATCCACTGGTGGTATATAGGTGACGGACTGCTGCATGCTGATCGCAAGGAACAACTGAGTAACAGGGGTGACAACCTCCTGTCGCTGCGCTCGAACGGCCTCAACCAAAGAACTCATCGTCTGGCGCAAGTCCTGCATCTCTGCCACAGGCCTAGCGAGCTGATCCATCGAAGGCGGATCCGTCTGCACCTGTGCAACTAGCGTGCCAACCTGGTCAGTGCTCGTCTCACCCGAACCAACTCTGACCTCGGCCCTCGCTGCATCACTCTGAGTCCCCATAGTCATCGACGGCAAGGCTATAAATGGAAATAAGATTCGATAAGAACATGGAAATCGAATCGCAAGGATATGAATCATCAAAGGAGGAATTTCAAGCAATGTACTTAGGTCACTTTAGGCGAAGTACCGCATCGTGAGTATGCTGCAGACATACACACACTACGTTACTCTGCTTAAGCTACCTACTCCATCATACCAAGGTCATCCTACACTCCGAAAGGTAAAACCTAGCGCTCTGATACCAACTTTGTCACGACCCGAAATTGGCACGTAACGGTCCTAATACTACGCAACGTCTACAGGCGTAACGTAGTATTAGAAAGCCAAAACCCATAAATCTAAACCAATGAAAGACAATAATAGATAAGAAACATTTTTAAAAGTCTTTGAAATCACAACCCAAATTCTTTAAAAGTCCAACTTTATTTCCTTTAAAATTTTGGCAGCACCTCCTTTGTAAAAACTAGCCCCAAAAATGGGTACAACATAAATATAAATAAAGCATTCCCAAACGGGAGCAAATACACTCCCAAAGCCGGAAAACAACCACCACAACAAATATAGGACGCCGTAGAGAAGAAATAAAAGACGATAAAAGGAAACTGTATAAAAGACAATCAAGTCACAAAATAATACAATATCGTCCTCACCAAGTCTCTAAGTCAACATGAAAATATAGTAGATGGAGAGTACAAGGATACAACGAATATACAATACAACAATACGGATAACCACAAAACCCACCTATGCAAAACTGCACGCCATGAGCTGAAGCAGTATCCGCAAAAAAAGATGATCAGATAGATGAATAACCTGCCTCGACTACTCTGGGGAACACCCTGCAAAACAACTATGGCACAACGGAGGTGAGTTGCCAACTCGTGAATAGTAAATAATATATGCAGGTAATCGAAAGTATGCACGTACAGCGTGAATCTAACATATGCAATTAATAGCAATAAAATGTCATATGAATGCAATAATCAAGAAAAGTACACTAGCAGGTGCAACTAATACATGAAGCAATAACATATGAAAAGCAGTATGCAATAATCATGCTATAATGATATGAAAATTTATATATGCAACAATCATGGAAGGTATACTAACAGGTACAACTACTATATGGAACAATGCATATAAATAAATGTGGAGTATGGAATGAAATATGTCATTTCCACAGAATCCTGATATCGTGGTAGGATCACAATCCATCAAGACAATCCAAATTCCAATTCCTTAAATCAGCCCCTAAATCGGCTCTCATATCATATAAGTCTCACAAATCCTTAATGTACAATATCGAATAAATCTCCTATATCCCGAATGTACAAATCAGCAATCTCATATATATCCTGTATCAAATCTCAAATAAATCACCTATACCCCAAATCTAATCTCCACTAAAATTCTAACACCCTAAATATATTTGCATGAATTAATATGATGATGTATATAAATTAAAGTCAATACACATATATTAGCGTCCCATTCCACTAATATTAGTGTAAGGGCATATATAACAGCGTCCTAATCCACTGTTATATATACTAAGAAGTAAATAGAAATATCATGAAACCAATGTGCCAAGCATCGACACAGAAATGCTGATCTATCAGGTGCTGTCACCAAGACTGGCATCCTGATAGGTACGTATCACACGCTATCCGAAAAGCACGAGTGCCTAGATCTGACCCTCGTCTTTCCACGTATCTATACGTACATGACTCCCAACGGTATTCCCATGATTACCGCCGAGTCATTGGTAATGTCACCGGAGTGTATGGTTCCCCTGCCGGGCTCATCGGCGTGGTACATCGACATCCCTTTCTTGCCCCGGGGTACCTCCGGGCCCCACCATGTACCCTCATACGGCCTCGACGGCTCCTCGTAGGGGTATATATATATATCAGAACCGATAAAACTCATGGTGGATGCTGAAATATTATATCAAGGGAAACCGGGTTTTTCAAATAATGCATAATTTCATGAACTCCCACGGTCCCCAAATCCATAAAACATCATGAAAAAATCCATATAACAATGCGAAAATCCATGAATATGATATATGCAACATAAACTAAAATGTAAGCATATAAAGGAAAAGCCGCTAATTAACTGCAACAAGTTAATATAAATATCATGCGATTCCTATTTTATCCAATTCTAAATAACATCTCGTAAAGGTAAATATGTAGCTATAACTGTTGTATGTGTAAACACAAAGGTATAGTAAGGTATATGTATCTACCTATAAGTAAATGATGTAATATACCCCATGGGTATAAGTGAAATATGTGTGCAAGGTATACCTGTAGCTATGTCATAAGGTGTGTATGTACCTAACACTAATGGCACAATACCCTATAGGTATACAGGTATCTAGCATATAAGTATATGAAGGCATATGTGTAAGGATGCGGTATACAGGTATGCTAAAAGCCATATGCGATAAGAAATATGAATCAATGTCACAATGTCCCTAACCAAGCAATATCATATCTATAAGTGGTTTGTGTGTGACATGGCAATTATTGACGGTGTGTGTAGCATACCATCAGTGCTCGTGCAACATGAATCGTCAATAATATGTGCAGTTTCCTAAGGCTACTAGTCCAAGCACAACAATATCTAAGTAATAGGGTAAATGCGCAATTCTAAACATGACATAGAATATGCGACAAGTATTAATATCTCTAGCTCAGACGGATAACGCCATGCGGGCGATTCCCCTGTAGATGTTAAATCTACTCACCAACGCTCCAAGCTAGGTGAATCCTACCACCTGTTTTCCCTTTGTAGCAGTGTCCGTAGTACCCGCCCGCGAACCTGCAATATTAAAACAACAAAGCAAATATATATTAATAATAAACCTAAAATACTAACAATCTACACGGACCAACACGACACACCTACGTACTCTAAAGGGTTCGTATTGCAGCTAACGCGTATAGCGACACTACGAAACCAACTCAGACCAACAGCAACACAAAACACGCACCGTATCGGATAACGTATCGCGTGAAATGAAACACGAGAAACACCCAAGTGGTCCCAGATTTTTCTGCACCAACAATCTTTAAAAGTTACAAGTACCATGAGACTACAAATAACCCTAGAGACCCCTACCCAAAAACCCAAACCCCAACTCCCCAGTCTGGCTGCAAATTGCGGCCAGAACCATTAAATTTGCGGCCCAAACATGGTGGAATTGGCTCGTATTTTGAGGGTAGGTTCTAGGTCACTACACTAGGTTACTGTCAAGTCAATTTTTGCAACAAGTACCTGGTTTAACAACAGATCATCCGAGACCCCAAAACAACATTAAAAATACGATATTTACCCGAAACGATACGATACGCGATAAAAACTGAAACTTTAAAGCTAAGCTACACAAAAATGACTTAAACAACAGCAAGGAAACATTACCTAATCAAAAGAACACAAAGATCCAAGCTTTGTACACTCCATGGCATCCAAGAGGAAAAATGTGAACAAAGATGTGATTTTGATGAAGTTTTGGTGAATTTTTGATGGATTTTTTTTTGTGAAGAATGAGAGAGAGTGTTCAGAATTTGTTGAGAGAGATAGAGAAATGAGAAAGAGATAGAGGAAAAGAGAGAGGGTGTGAGGAAATGAGAGAGGGAGGTGAGTGTAGGGTGAGGTGAGAGGTGAGTGTATCCATGCATTAATTTCCACCATACTCTCACATAAATGCTTTCATACAACTCATCACTCTCCAAACAAATATCCTCTCTCTCAATTAACCTAGAAGCTTCTCACTCTCGCTCACAAAGGAAATGATTAAGGATTTAGCAAAGAGTGGAAAATCAAAGGATTAGGTTAAGTGTCATGGTCGCTAAAACTAGATTAGCACAAAAAAAACTCACATTTTACGTGCACACGTGCGTGCATGATTATAACAAATAATAATAAATTATTAATTAAATGTTATAAAATGTGAAGAACCCGAATTGGTAAACTTTTTACAGTAAACTCGCATTAACGTCTAAGCGAACACTAACCGAAATCTAAGACGTTACATTATGGAGGGGCATCTAAGGCCCTAACTTGGAGAACTAAGCTCCTTTAAGAATTGAATTCTCCCACGTGCGTTGCACATGTTTGGCCCACGTGCGTTGCACATGGCGCGCATGTGGCGAGCGCACATGCATTGCACGTTGCGCACATGGCGCTTGCGCATATGCGCATTATGGGGGGTAGCTATGACCCTAACTTGGAGCAAGCTCTTATGGGGAACTAATTTCCTTTGAGAATTGAATTCTCCCACGTGCGTTGCACGTGTTTGGTTCATGTACGTTGCACGTGGCGCGCATGTAGCGGGCGCAAGTGCATTGCACGTGGCGTACATGGCGCTTGCGCATATGCGCATTATGGGGGGAGCAAGCTCCTATGGAGAACTAATCTCCTTTGAGGATTGAATCCTCTCACGTGCGTTGCAAGTGTTTGGTTCACGTGCGTTGCACGTGGAGCGAATGTGGCGGGCGCACGTGCATTGCACGTGGCGCTTGCGCATATGCGCATTATGGAGGAGAGCAAACTCCTATGGGGAACTAATCTCCTTTAAGGATTGAATCCTCTACCTTTTCTAAGAGGTATCCCCTCTTATTTATATGGGAGTGGTAGAGAAGGGATCTCTCTTTTTCCCGATGTGGGACTAAAAATGCATCCCTTATGTAGTAGAGCATTACTTTAGATTACACGTGCGTAGCACATTTGCTTATAACTTTTGATCCCGGATGAATTATGAGGCCCATAATATATCAAATCGAAGAATTTTTCGAGACGCATTTGATACCATCAGAATTTAGCTGTTACTCATTCGGGAGTTTATCAAAATACAGCCCGGAAATTACTGCTTCGCATTTTCTTCCTTAGATTACACGTGCAAAGCACATTTCCTCATAACTTTTGATCCCGGATGAATTATGAGGCCCATAATATATCAAATCGAAGGTTTTTTCGAGACTCTTTCGATACCATCAGAATTTAACTATTTCTTATTCGGGAGTTTGTTAAAATACAGCTCGGAAAATACTGGTTCGTATTTTCTTAAACGTATCTCTGCCAATTGATACCTTGGGCTCTTTGCGCAGAAATTTTTGGCAGGAACAAATGCCCATCACTACTTTGCCCACGTAAGTATGTACGTGGGTGATGTAGTGCAGAGTTATGCATGGCAATAGAATTGATGGCTTAGGAGACAAGTTTATGGTCCTTGTAGCCTAAGACTTTTTCATCTTCATGTGCCGTAAGGGTCTTAAGAAGGTTTTTTCTCCCTACAAGTCGAGAGGATCTCATAGGTGCATATTCTCCCTAAAAATCGTGAGGATTTTTAAGTGTTCATTGCCTCCGTGAGTCATAAGGATCTCACTCGCGTATTTTTCCTTACGAATCGTGAGGACCCATATGTAGCTTCTTTATTTCAGTTGCACGTAATTTTGGCAAATGTGGTCCGTAGATAGTCCATCTTGACCTTCTTATAGGGCAGCGATGGCTTAGAAAATAGGTTTGGGTCTGCTACCTAAGACTTTTCAATTTTATAAGCCATGAGGGTCTCATAAAGGCTTTTTCTTTCTACGAGTCGTGGGGATCTCGTAGGTGTATTTTCTCCTTAGGAATCGTGAGAATCCTAAGTGTGCTTTCTCTTGAGAGCCGTAAGGATCTCGCAAGAGAATTTTCTTCCTTACAAGCCGAGAGGACTCGTAAGTGGCTGTTTCCCCCCTTGTCAATATTCGACTTGGGAGAGTATGGCCCGTGGATAGTCCATCTTGACCTCTTTGCAGGGCAGTGATGGCTTAGGAGACAGGGTTATGATTTGCCATATAAGACTTTTCAACTTTATGAGCCATGAGGGTCTCATAAACACTTTTCTCCCTACGAGTCAAGAGGATCTCGTAGGTGTATTTTCTCCTTAGGAATCATGAGGATTTCTAAGTGTGTTTTCTCTTGAGAGTCGTAAGAATCTCACAAGAGAATTTTCTCCTTACAACTCGAGAGTACTCGTAAGTGATTGATGAGTTGACCTGCTCCCGAGTCAAAGCATTACTTTGACGGGGAGGTCGAGGGTTGACTTTGGTCATTTTCCACGGGGTCAGGATTGACTTTAGGTGTATTCCACAGGGTCAGGGGTTGACTTTGGTCGTTTTCCACTGGACCAGGATTGACTTTAGCCGTGTTCCACGGGGTCAGGGGTTGACTTTGGCCATTTTCCACGGGGTCAGGATTGACTTTAGCCGTGTTCCACGGGGTCATGGGTTGAATTTGGCTATTTTCCACGGGGTCAGGATTGACTTTAGCCGTGTTCCACGGGGTCAGGATTGACTTTAGCCGTACAGGGTCAGGATTGACTTTAGCCGTACGGGGTCAGAATTGACTTTAGGTTGTCTGTGAACCGTGGAGTCTTGGAACTAGGGACTTTGCCGTGGCTCCGACTGGTGATGTCACGACCGTATCCTGCTGGAATGAGGAGGAACGTCGTTGACGATCTCTAGGCTGTTGCCGTTGAAATCTGGAACTAGGGACTTTGCCATGGCTCTGTTTGGTGGATGTCGCGTCCGTATCCTGCTGGAATGAGGAGGAACGCCGTTGACGATCTCTAGGCTGTCGCCGTTGAAATCTGGAACTAGGGACTTTGCCATGGCTCCGTTTGGTGGATGTCACGTCCGTATTCTGTTGGAATGAGGAGGAACGCCGTTGATGATCTCTAGGCTGTAGATGTCGCCGTTGATATTTGACTCTCCGTTTGAAAGAGCCAGGTAGGGAATGTGGTTCCCTTTTTTTATGCCCATTTATTGTATACAGGGGTAAGTATGGAATTACCTACAGTGCAAAAAAGTTTCATTCATCATTTTTTTATTTCTTTCCGCGATGCTTTATCTTTTCATATTTTTATATAGCGAAAGTCGCGATTGCCCAATCATTTCGGTTATTTTTCGCGGTGTCCAATCATTTTGGCTATTTTTCTTTTTACTCGCAGCTTTTTTTTGCGAGTTGTCCAATCATTTCGGCTATTTTGTATGCATATATTTTACTTGCTGATTTTGTTTCAAGTTGCCCCATCATTTCGGCTATTTCATATGCATTTTTGTCACGACCCGAAATGGCACGTGATTGGCACTTGAATCATATGAAGTCTATAGGACCCCATCTAATTCAAGCAAGCCAAAAATCCCAGAAATCTAAACCATTTTAAAGAAGAAGTGAAGAAAACTTATCTTTAAAGCAAGTGGTTTTAGTAACATAAGCCGAAGTATTGCGTTTTAAAATCTCAAGTCTTTTCTGAAAATTTTAGCAGAGTTTCCTTTGTAAATACTTTCCCAAAAGGGTACAATATGCATAATATATATTAAGGCATCCCCAATAGGGAGCTTGCTCTTCGTCAATTGACGGTCTCAGCCACGTAAGAAATATACAATGCCGAAGGGCGAGGATCAAAAATCAAAAGGAAACTCAAAATCATCAAGAAAACCATAATAATACAACGCGCGACTCTAAGGTCAAAAGAATATACAACCGGTCTTCTAAGACTATAAAATATACAAGTCTGGTTGATGGAGTTTCTAGATACAACTGAATATAAATAAAATGTACAATGGTGGTCACGATGCAAGTGAACTCACCTACCAAAGAAATCACCCAAAAAGGAAGAAGTGTGCCAGAAAGCCGTAACTTACCTGTACGGCAAAACCTGTAAGAAACTATGGCACAACGGGGGTGAGTTGCCAACTCGTGAGTAGAAAACATAACAAAGCAGAAATCGTATGTATGACTCAATCCTAGGTCAATACGATCATAATATATATCCTCAATATGATAAGGTCTGAAGCATGATAAGGTGTTAAGGGTAAATATCTATACATAAGTGTAATACCAAGTGCTCATGTCAGTGCCTCAGGTAGCAACATATCATAAATATGAGGTATGAATGCAATATACTGAAAATAGAATGCATCATGAATGTGAAAACTATTTTCTTTATTTAATGAGATTTTTGTATAATTATAAATCGAGGTATCATCAATGAAATCAGTGTCAAGTATCGACACAAAACATAAATCTCAATATCTCAGTCTAAGGCAATCCGGACTGGCCTGTAACCTCGAATCTCAATATCAAGGGCTCCGCGTATCCGGACTGGCCCATATCATCAAATCTCAAAACCTTAGGCTCCGGCTATCCGGACTGGACTTTACTCTGATCGGTATCCTCCGGATATCCGTCGAGTCACAATACAATCACCGGTCAGTAGTGCTCCCCTGTCACAGGCTCAACGCCATGATTTGCGGCCTTCTTGCCCCGGGGTACCGCAATGGGTCTACTATGCACCTACAGACGGTTCCTCCTCCTCCTCGAATAGGGTGTATGATATCGCTCAAGAGCCGAGAAAACTCATTGTGGACATATTTCAAATCATATCATGAGAAAACCGCAACTTTCATTTAAAAATGATAATCAGTTTATAAAATCTTTGCGGTTTCTCTAAATCCAGAAATCTCATGGAAATCCGAAATCATAAATCACGATGTAAATAAATAATGAATACTGGGCTCCGGCAATCCGGACTGACCCAAATTATTGCATGGCAATGACTATATGAATATATGCATGAGATAACGCAGTAAATAAATGCAATGTCTAAGCTATCATATAATGGCAGACTCACTAGTATTATGTCGAAACTATCAGCTAACAAGCGATATCAATGAATTAATATTCTCTAAAGTGTACGTGACATGGCGATTACCGATGATGATGTGTGTGAGCCGGCAAGTAGGTGTACGTGGAGCATACGCATCATCGGTAATGGTGCTGGTGTCCTGACAACACGGGTTTCATAATAATTATGAAAACACAAATAAGCATGCAATGCGATGCGAATAATCGAATATGCGGAAAATGAATGGTAAACGCGGCAATAAATAATATACATTATTATATATGTGAATCATACAGTTTTGACATTTGAAATAATACGAATCATGGCGTTTATAAAATAAGGGCCACGGTGATTCTAAGAAAGGTACGTCCTTTGAAATATCCGTAGAATCCCTTAGCATGTCTTTAAAATACTCACGATTCGTTAGTTTTGAAATAGGTATGACTTGAGTCTAGTCTAACATCTACCAGTAACCTACATGACTAAACTAATAAACTAATCGAAAAGGTAAGAAAACCACCTAAATTTTAGTCGATATATGTACAAATATAATAGTCGGTGATCCCGCCTCAATAGTTTCACGTACGATACAATATATCATATGACATCCTCGAGTCAAGAGTGCCGATCTATCATCATAATTATAGCTCGTACGGTAAATCCATTGTACGACATCCCAAATCTGGGTACGGGTCAATTATCACATATCACATCATTCATCTGGTATCCTTATAATCATATCCTGTATTAGGGGTACTGATCTAAGTCTAGTACCTACTGATACCATCTACATATATATGTGCGTATGTATGAAAACACATCGCCTAAGGACCCGCTATAACATCAGGTCGTATCTCAAATACGAACCATATCACATCACCGATCTCGTGGCATCATGCCTAATCTCATCGACTCATATTCAAGTACCATATACTATCCTCATAATCTATGTATATGTATACGTATACATATATACATAGTCCCATACCTATGTGTGTGTGTGTGTGTGTGTGTGTGTGTGTGTGTATACATATCCCCATATACGCACAAGTAAAACAATGCAAGTGTGTGTGTGGGCGTGTAGGTGTAAACCTTATTCTAGGGTTTTGCTACTAACACTAAACTATAGCATTAACTACCAAATACGCTTACACTAACACAAAGTCCACTAAAGCATTTCTAACAATGTATACACAAATTGAGAAAATGAGAAATGCAAGCCATCTTATAATAACATATAAATATATATATCATAACGCATTCGCGTTCTATACTATGAAACTGCGGGGGTGTTATATGCCATCCACCCAACTTCCCCCGTAGATATATATCTACTCACTTTTATCCTCGGTTGCTGGAGTCGATGACGCTACGCTCTCCTCGTCATCTCAAAATCCGCATGGGGGTTCCTACATATCACACATAGTATCGTAAACTGAAATCACGAACGAAAACCAAAACGATACACGAAACATACATAGGTTAAAACCTATGGTCTAAGCATGCATGAATAACCTACAACTCTCGACGATTGACGTATAAACATGAATCGACCGAGATAAAACACAAATACCAAATTCTAATTCATTAAAAGCCGCAAAACGAATTCAGAAACTTCGTAAAACACTTCCAGATTTTACCCTAAGTGAAATTAGCCAATTTTGCATATGTAAAGGGTCTATTTTACAGACAAAGGAGCCATAAACCAAAAAATGGACACATTTTACCCCACCCTGGCCGCAAATTACGGCCAGGAACATTAAAATTGCGGCCTAGTAAAGGGGGTAGGGTCTCGGGTCTTCAGGGTATACTCCAGGTTGCCTGCACATCACTCTGTGTCTACTAAACAATTTTCAGGTCACCCGGGTGTTAGCAGATCTCCAATAACTCCTTAAATTTCCACAAATTCCCGATATCGGGGTTTCTAAGTTTATGTTTCAGGGTTTAATTCTCTGTTTTAAGTCTCTAATCATACACTAAAGGGGTTGTATGGTCTCTACTAAGCTCAATTTCACTTCACAATTCAAGAATTCCTCCCAAACCCTAATATAAAATTTTCCAAGCTCACAAAACTATACAATATCGATTCTAAACAAAAGGAGATGTTAAAGGAAATGAAATACACAACTAATGGTTAAGAGATTACCTCATTTGGAAACTCAAGAAAAATCTTGAGTTGCCCCAAGTGCTTAAAATTCGATTTTTCTTGGTCCAAAGTGTTTGTGATGAGCTTGCGCATCTTTTTTGTGAAAGGAAGATGGAGTTTTTGTGCAGTTTTGGGTATGTTTGTGAGGGTTGAAGGGGAGATGAAGGAAAGGGCATCCATGAGAGAGGAGTGAGTGAGAATGATGAAGGAAGAATGAATGAAGAATGCCTATGGTCCAAGGTTGAGCTCTCACCCTCTCTCTTCTCTTCTCTCTCTTGTCCATACTCACTTTTATATTCATTTTCTTTTTCTTTTCTTTTCTTTTCTCTTTTCTTTTCTTTTCTTTTAAAAACCCAAAAAGAATAACCATACATAAAAGAATCATGGTAGGGAAAATGTAACAAGTATGAAAAATGACATGGTGCATGTCACATGCACAAAACTAGCTTATTGCACGATTAGCGATATTTAATCGTGATTAGCATTAAATTTGTATATAATTAATTATAAAATTTCATAATTTGCCTAAATCACATAAAACACCCTCATTTCAGAAATTCCTATAATTTTCCAAATATTTCCCAATTTATCGGTATTTAATTATACTGCATTATCAAAATATCCATAATATTTATTATTTAATTTTATAAATTCCCAAAAATAATATTTTATTTTTCTGAAATGTTACAGTCTTCCTCCTTAAAGAAATTCGGTCCCCGAATTTAACTTTAAACTCCCCCAATTTCTAAAACATTTCAGCAAAATGATCTAGTCGTCGGGGCTCCGAAATCATAAATACATAAAACACATCGTAGTGCAAAGCATGCGCATGAAAAACGAGTATATAACTCAAAATTAAAACTCTGTCAAGCATCCTTCAATCATCAGAGTCATGGGGAAGACATCAATGTCAAAGTCCAATACTAAAACCAATATGATATACATCAAACTACGCATGGAAACGTCATTAAAACGTCTGAAAGAAATGCATGCCAAACCATTTCAAGTCGCTGTGCGATGTGCGTATCACTGCACAGTGGTGGGCGTTTATTGTAAGAAAATAACTATATATATGTATATATATACCCTTTATTTAACATACACGTCCCGCCATTTTGAAAATAATTTAGAAGGGTTTCCTTTGTTAAACATTTCGTGGCATCTCAGACACGTAGGTAAATACTATAGCTCCTTTTTTGGAAATCCCTTCGATAACTATCAATGCATGCAAATATATATTCAGGTATTGTCCTCGGACTAGTCCTGCTCAGCTACTATACTAAATAGTAAATATCATAAAAATGTACTGCTCCACAAGAATCAATCCCAAAATGTGTATATGAATGCCACGTGCGTCGGGTGCGCACGGAAATCGAAATCCATGAATGTGACATACATGTGCACAGAAACAAACTCTAAGCGCAACAGGTGTGCACGAAACACCTGTCAAAGGCAATGGGAGTGCCTGACAGCAATATCAGGTGCATCTGATATGCACGAAGAATCTCGATTTAATGCATCTGGTGTGCACCAAAATCGCATCAAGCGCTCAAGCATGCACAAGAATCCAATCAAGTGCACCAGGTGCATGAAAACAAATATCGAATATCACAATCGAAATCGACGGTATACAACATATCTCAATCCAAATCAGGTATACCGTGGTACTGTTTGGAGATAGTGCCCTCAGAGCCAATTATTGGATCACAGGCACGTGATTGCAATGATTGAGGGAGGACCTATCCCGGTAGGACAGTTTTACTCGGAATGATAGTATGCTATCTGGTTTACCTTTATCATCGTGTACTGCTTCAGGTGACCTTACAGGTCGCTATTACACGCTGATAGAGCCCCTAGGATTCTTGCTTGACTGCCAGCAGTATGATGGCGATCATATACGTGAGAGCTGGTGGTCTATAGGCACATCCTTAAAAGGTCCCTAATCGTGGGAGTTTCGAGACAGGGCATCGATTCTCCAGAGTAGACTAGTGTATACAGTCGAGACCCCGACGAGGGGCGGTGGCCGGTCTCACAAGCCACTGGTGTCAGTTGGTTCACCTAAGATGTATACAGGTGCTCATTGGGTTATGAGTACACCGGACAGGACTCGCCGGGAACATGCTAGTTGGTCTTATACCTGACGTCAGATAGCAGTTCCCTGGTGACATGTGTACAGGTTAGTTCATCGACCTGGGGATCGTCATTTGTCTCGTGTGAGTTCCCACTGTACTTTGATTACTACCCTACCACGGCTCAAAGGAGTCGTGCAAACAGGTTTTAGTTGGGTACAGTCCCGAGCCACATGGAGGCAGTGAGCGGATCTTCAGGGGTTCGTCTCTCCCGGTATTGGGGGTGAGGTCGCGCTGTGTCTAGGAGAGCCATTACACAAAGCCCTCGGCCGAGGCAGGAGATTTACTGGTAGGTATTCCAGTAGTATCTCAGGGTGTTCTGGGCTACACTCCGACACGACTTGTACCGCTTTTGGGGGTTTGACTTTTACCAACCCCCTAGGCCCGCCATGCGATACTCATAGACGAACGGACCGGACTGTACGGATATTGTCACTGACAGGCTCAGTAGGGTGTCAGGGTGAGTTCGCTCATCGACGTCCCTTTTGGTCAATAGCTGGTGGCCCGTCACGTATTGGCTAATACCTCTGACGTGCTAGTGGTTAAATCCACAGCCATAGTATTGACGAGTCTTTAGAGTCCACCACACTTACAGTTCCTCAAGTTACGGGCGAAACGCTGTAGAGGCCGTATGGAGATATGGCACGGTCCGATCAGATACGTGCGGTATTGCACGGATCAGGATCGGACGGTTTGTACTAGAGGCCGTATGGATATATGGCAAGGTTCGATCAGATACGTGCGGTATTGCACGGATCAGGATCGAACGGATAATACTAGCCGGCTTTGGTTTAAGCCGGATCCTAGTATAGTACAGTGTAGATTTTGTCTCATTGCATTTGTATCCGGTCCGAATACCGATGCGGGTATGTATGCACAGTATCGGGGTTTTCCTGTAATTTATTACGGGACCAGTTTTCTGGAGTTGCCAGTTTGCATTCCGTTCCGGCCGGTTTTCCTTTGTTCTTTCCCGGCCGGACTTTTCCGATGGAGGGGGTTATTTGCAAGTTTGCAAATAACATTTGTGGAGGGGGTTTCTTGCACTTGTGGCATTATGATAAGTTAAGCATCTTTGCTTTTCATGATGGCTTGCTTTTTGAGATTAGAAGTGATTAGAAATTGATTTGAGAGAATTATCATTACCTTTTGATGTGAAGCTTACTTTTGATGTGGTCACCCTTTTGCATCTCCTACACTCACCTCCCTTCTTGTTATGGTTGGATATTCCTTCCTCCACCATTCTCACTAGATGAGAGAGGCTTCACTTGAAAGAAAAAGAATGATAGAGTTCATTTTTGTTATGTGAGGAATTCTTCATCTCATCTTCTTCTTGCTAGAAAATTGAAAGCACCAATTTTCTTTACCTCTTCCTCCATCCATCAATGGCAACTACATAAACTCCAAGAGACAAAGTTTCTACACTACACACTCTACAGCAAATCTTGGGCACGTCGACTTGCCAGCTTCGTTCCCGAGTTGCCTCGGTATTGAGGTGGGAGCCCGTAAAAGATGCAGGCGATGTGGTGCCCTTCCGGCAAGGAGGCGACGACCGGAGTTTCCGCAGGAGATCGGGACGATGACGAGAATACCAGAGGACTCGAATCACTCGGTATATCTCTCACCCTTTCTCTTATTAGCTAGTATCGGTTAATGGTTACGATCCGGGTGTATTGTCCGCGGTAGCGCCAGTTTAAAGTTAAGAAAAAATTTTGATTCCGCATTTTGGCCTCGGATAGACGGCCGGGGCGCTGCCGTGGCGCAACATGGTATCAGAGCCACGCCATTAACCTAGTCTAGCTTGTTCTAGTGTGTTTTGCTTTTTCGATCGAACAAAAATTCCAAAACCGCGTTTTCTTCACATCAGTTTTCTGTCGATTTTTTCCGGGCTCTAAAAATTTTTCAGGTTGTAGAAAACTGATGTACATGAAATTATAAGAAAACTGCAAAAATTTGGTGCCATGATCTTTCCGTACAACCGTGGAACCGCGGCCTTAACCCCCTATTGCCGCGGTTCCGCCGCAGGATTATGGGTTCATGTCACCATTTCTTTGCAGTGGGCTTTTGGGCTGAAAATAGGGGTTTTGGTATACTTTGTTTGGGCCCAGATTTTCTGTGTGTGCTACAGTAAGTACTTGGGGGCCCACTTGGTAATTTTGATCGATCGGATATTTTAAACACATTGGTTCACAATATTTACATTATATCTGCGACCGTGAATGTCACTTGATCGGTAAATCCTGTCTAACTGCTATAGCCCGGTTGGACGGATTTGCGAACGTGACATTCACGTTGATGTTCTTTGTATTGCTGTGATTTTGCGGATCGGTCGTGAGGGATAGCCTGGATGCAATGTTAGTACAGTTTTGTTTTATATGTACATTTGATATTGCGGGGCGAGCGTCCGACATGTGGACTGCCGTCACTGCCTGTTTGTATTATTCTTTTGGAGCACGACCTGGTTGCGGTCGATTTACCCATTGTATGTATATTTTACTTTCTGTACTAGGATTACCCCGCGGAGGGGTGCACGGATAGCCGGGTTCTAGAGGGCAACGGGCCCGCATCTCATGGCATTGAGACGGAGGGGGCTTCACTCTAGGATTGGCGGGCTATTCGCCGCACTCGTAGGGGGTACAGGTTGACCCAGGAGGGGTGCCCAAGTTACCGGATTCCGTGAAGTGCTGGGTGGTCCATTCAAGGTGCTGAAGGGGGCTGCCTCGCTTCAGGTTTTGGCGGGTGACTTGCCGCGCCCGTAGGGGTCTAGGTTTTCATTGCACAGGCTATCCACACGACCAGGGGAACGTCGGGTTTCAGCAGCGGCTCTGTGAAACCCGGGGCTTCCAGATATCTGTATTGTTCTGTGATGCTGTATATTTCTGTGATGTTGCATTTTATCACACCTTGAGCGAATATAATATATTGGTATATATATTAGTAGATGTTGTATATGTTTTACATCCGCGCTAGTCCAGTCCCCGCTCTGTCGTTAGTTAGCTAACCTAACGAGTAATGACGGGACCCAGTGGCGAATGCGGATAGCATATACGTACATCAGTATATTTTCGTTCTTTGTGGTGTGATCAATTGATGGGACTGCGTTGATTCAGATCAATGCAAGCTAAACAAACCTATTCTGATGTTGTTGGAACATTTTTCAAAAAGATGTTATTGTAAGGACGTTCACTTTTGTTTTGCATCGTGGTATTCTGTCACGACCCGCAATTCGGCCTGTAACCGGCACTTAAACTACGTAACGTCTACAGGCGTACGTAACTTAAGTAAGCCGAAAACCCAGAAATCTAAACCATCCAAAACTGGATCAACGGAGAAAAACATAGTTTAAAACATTTAGAATTTACAATTTAAAATCTCTAACTCTAGTTTTCTTTCATGGAAATTTCGGCAGCACCTCCTTTGTAAAACTAGCCCCGAAAACGGGTACAACACAGATAATATATATAAAACATCCCAAGTGGGAGAAAAATCACTCCCACCGGCGGAGACAATCACCACAACCAGTATACGACGCCAAAGCGAAGAAATATCAAGAAACGACTATAAAATAAGTAACTATCTAACACAACCGGCTTCTACGAGCACGGCACCAAAAACACCAGTAATATACAACACTGAAATCTCACAAGTCGTCTCTAAGTCATATACAACAGGGGTAGATGGAGAATACTAGATCCAACAAAAGATATACAATACACAAAACGGATAACCGCAAACCCACCTAAAAGCAACGGCCTCACTGCCTATAGTAGCGGTATCCACAAAAGTAGTGATGATAAGCTGCCCTGCCGCGACTACTCAGAGGGAAGGTCCTGCAAAACTCTGTGGCACAACGGGGGTGAGTTGCCAACTCGTGAATAGTAATTAACATCATACTGAAAATCGCAAGTATGCACTAACAGCAATGATCAATAACATGTGAACTGGTAGCATGAGTATGACAATATGAATATGCAACTATCATGATCAAGGCGTACCGCCAGGGTACTATATCTACATGAATCATATTCATGTCAACTGAATACTGAGTGCGGGATAGTAAATAATTTCATGCACAAATCATAAGCATGGAAAACACGGTGTAACTCAACAACACCCAAATCCCAAAATACTCAGATCGGCCCTCAGATCGGCCCTCAAATCCTGTACGTCTCATGGAACCTGAGTGTCAAACATCGACACTCGAAAACATCATGAAAACCAGTGCCTATCATCGACATGTAAATACCTGTATCCATACGTTCCTCGAAACACAAGTATCCCTCTTCGACACTTATATTCCACGCATCGGTCTTCCTGATATCCATACGTTCCTCGAAATCCAAGTATCCCTCTTCGACACTTGCATTCCACGTATCGGTCTGTCAAACTCCATATATCTCTCGGGATGTAAGTGCCCAACATCGACACTTGAAATCCCCATGTCGCATGAAATCATATCTCAAATGCGTAAATCCATATAAAATAGCATATGCAACATAAAACATCAATATGAGCATATCACGGAAAAAGTTCACTAACCAATGCATCAAATAAATTAATGCATCATACAGTTTCCAAGAATCCAAATCCAGAATACATATATATACAGCGTCCCATACCACCGATATATATGCTATAAAAACTAATCAAGTAACAATAGTAAAGTATATGTGCGAACGAGTAGGTATAGTATGGCATATATATGAGCATGTAAGTATACAGGTATGCTATATGTCATAAGCACTATCGCACAAGTATAACTGTTTTAATGTCGCTAACCAATGGCAAGGTATATAAATGAGCATTTGTGTTGTGCGTGTCATGGCAATTACCAACAGTGTGTGTGTAGCATATCATTGGTGCTCGTGCAACATGGACTGTCGATAATAGTGCAGTGTACAACAGGTACAATATCATGCACAACAAGTAACTATATGCAATGTGAATCATGCAATATCTCTATATGAGCAAATAAACATACGGCTAATATTATATCATGTCTAGCCCCGACGCTTAGCGCCATACGGGCGATTCCCCGTAGATGTTAAATCTACTCACTTGTGGTCTTCAGCTATGAAAATCCGACCACCTGCTTCCCTTTGTTCGCAGCGTCTGAAGTCCCCGCTTGCGACGCTATAATATCACAAACACAAGAAATAAAGCGAACATCTCAGAATCAATCAACATAACGTAAAACTACGTATTCAAAACGCACCAACACACTAAACCAACTCACGAGTACACGTCAAGTGCAAACACACGCAACGATACCTCAATAACATACTGAGTACGTCGCAGCACGACACACGACTCGTGTCGCAACACGTATCACGCGGACTCAAAACACTAGATTATAAGTAATCGATCCCAGATTTCGCATACTGCATTTACTAATTAAATAAACAGTACCAAACAACCCAAAACAATAGCAGACAACAACCACAGAAAACCCCACCCCAACCCTCATCTATTCGGCCGGCGTCGCCGGCCCTCTCCTTAGGGCTCGCCGGCCCAAACCGGTGGGGTGGCCTCCGTCACTCAGGTGGTGTCTCAGGTCCACCTGCACATCTCTCTGAAGTTGTTTATTTAAACACTCAAATTCCCAGATCACAGCAGGTATAGGAACTCTAAAAAGACACTAAAAACCCGATATCGCCTCAATCGATATAAACTACGATCTACGCAACAATTAACGATCAAAACCACATAAAAACTCTAAGTTAACAGTAGAGGAATATACCTAACAACTTTGCTCACAACTCCAAGCTTTCCCTAGCTCCAAGTGATCAAAGAAGCAAGAAATCCCAACCTTTTGGTATTTTGTGAATATTTTAGGATTTTGGAGAAGTTTTGTGATAGAATTGAATTAAAATGAGAAGGGAAATGATCAAGGGCAGTGGAGGAAGAGAGGATTTCGGCCAAGTGAGTGAGGTGGAGGATTTGTGAGGGTTTCCTAGCAATTTCCTTCATTAAAGCCTAGTTAATGCATTACACACATACACACACATGCATGCATCTACTCATCATCTCTTTTCTTTTCTTTTTCTTTTAATTTCCTAGTTTAATCCTAGTCCACACATAAATCCCTAGGTGAAGTGAGAAGGATTTTTCTTAACTCAATTAATTTTAAAGAAAAGATCGCTAACAGAAATTTTCCCAAAATTTGAATACCGCATTAAAATAATATTAAAAATTGGGAAAAAATCAAATTGAACCAAAACGTCCCATATACTCCCAAAGCTCGCGCACTAGCTTTATTTTAGCTAATCTAGGTGCTGGCAAGTCTATATGGTCGTTTGTTCACTGTCGGGTAAAAACGGAAAATACCGACAAACTTACCCTAAAACGGACAAATTCGCATAACGATTTCTAAAACGTTACAGTCTCCCCCCTTATAGAAATTCGGTCCCCGAATTAAAAATTTCATACTAAGCGTACCTTCAAAAAGATGAGGGAATTTCTTCCGCATCTCGCTCTCGATCTCCCAAGTGATCTCCTCACCAGTAGGACTACGCCATAGAATCTTCACCGAAGGCAAGTCCCTAGACCGAAGTTTCTTCACCTGCCGATCCAAAATAACTATCGGCTGCTCGGTGAACGAAAGATCACGCTCAAGCTGAACGGTCTCGTGCTGAATCATATGAGAAGGATCATGAAGGTATCTACGAAGCATCGACACATGAAAAACGGGGTGAACATCTGGAAAACTAGGCGGGAGTGCTAAACGATAAGCAACAGAACCCACTCGCTCAAGGATCTCGGAAGGACCTACAAATCTGGGACTGAGCTTCCCTCTCTTCCCAAATCGCATAACGCCCTTCATCGGAGAAATCTTCAGGAATACATGATCTCCCACTGCGAACTCAAGTCTGCGACGACGACGGTCGGCATAAGACTTTTGCCTGCACTGGGCTGCTCTCATCCTGTCCTGAATCAGCTGGATCTTCTCCGTAGTCTCCTGAACGAGCTGGGGTCCCAAAACCAAACTCTCACTAAGCTCGGTCCAACAGACTGGCGATCGACACTTCCTACCATATAAAGCCTCAAAAGGTGCCATCTGAATAGTCTCCTGAAAGCTGTTATTGTAGGAGAACTCAATCAACGGCAAGTGACGATCCCAACTGCCCCCAAAATCAAGCACACATGCACGGAGCATATCCTCCAGAGTCTGAATAGTCCGCTCCGTCTGACCATCGGTCTGCGGATGAAAAGCGGTGCTAAAACTCAATCTGGTACCCAAAGCTTCCTGAAGCTTCTGCCATAGACGGCTAGTAAACTGGGTACCTCTATCGGATACTATGCATGTGGGAACACCGTGCAAACGCACAATCTCATCTATATAAAGCTGAGCGTACTGAGCATAGCCGAAAGTGGTCTTCACTGGAAGGAAGTGAGCCGCTTTCGTCAACCGGTCAACAATAACCCAAATGGAGTCGTACCCTCTAATGGTCCTGGGTAGACCCACAATGAAGTCCATGGAAATCTGCTCCCATTTCCACTCCGGAATGGGTAAAAGCTGCAACTCTCCAGCCGTTCTCTGATGCTCAGCCTTGACTTGCTGACAAGTCAGGCACCTCGAAACGAAGTCCGAAATATCGTGTTTCATCCCTTCCCACCAGTAGAAGTCTCTCAAATCTCTGTACATCTTGGTGGACCCTGGATGAACGCTAAAGGCCGACTGATGTGCCTACTCTAGGATCTCGCGTCTCAACCCATCAACATCTGGTACACACAAGCGAGTCCCGCATCGTAGCACACCCTGGTCATCAATCATGAACTCCGAAACTGTACCCTGTCGAACAAGCTCAAGAATCTCAGACAAACGAGCATCACTGGGTTGCGCCTCACGAATACGATCAACAAGTAGTGGACGGGCGCGGACATGAGCAAACTATCCCCCAGTGGAGGTGAACTCGAACTGTACTCCATTATCACACAAGAGCTGCCAATCTGCAGAAGACTGACACTGAACGGCGCTCAGCTGGGACAAGCTACCCACGGGCCTACGACTCAAAGCATCAGCTACTACATTCGCCCTGCCCGGGTGATAAAGGATCTCACAATCATAATCCTTTACTAGCTCCATCCATCGGCGCTGTCTCAGGTTCAGATCTCTCTGCTGGAAGATGTATTTCAAACTCTTGTAATCCGTGAAGATCTGACACGACTCTCCATACAAGTAGTGTCTCCAGATCTTCAACGCAAAGACTACCGCTGCCATCTCAAGATCGTGAGTGGGGTAATTCTGCTCGTGCTTCTTCAACTGCCTGGAAGCATATGCAATCACCCTATCATGCTGCATTAAAACACAGCCGAGCCCCACTCGAGAAGCATCACAAAACACAACGTAGCCTCCCGATCCAGAAGGTAAAGAAAGAACTGGTGCTGTCGTCAACCGAGTCTTCAACTGCTGAAAACTCTGCTCGCATGCATCAGTCCAGAGAAAAGGAACCCCCTTCCGGGTCAGTCCTGTCAGCGGTGCAGCGATACTCGAAAAATCCTGCACAAAACGACGATAATAACCAGCTAAGCCCAAAAAGCTGCGGACCTCAGTCACCGATACAGGTCTGGGCCAAAGCTGTACAGCCTCGATCTTCCTCGGGTCCACAAGAATACCATCACTAGTCACCACATGACCCAGGAAGTCCACTCTATCAAGCCAAAATGCGCACTTTGAGAATTTAGCATACAGCTGGTGCTCTCTCAATATCTGCAAAGTAATCCCCAAGTGCTGCTCATGCTCCTCTCGACTCCTAGAGTAAACCAGTATGTCATCAATAAACACGATAATGAACTGGTCGAGGAACGGCCTGAAAATCCGGTTCATCAGATCCATGAACGCTGCTGGCGCATTGGTGAGTCCGAACGACATCACCAAAAACTCATAATGCCCATAGCGCGTACGAAAAGCAGTCTTCGGAATGTCATCATCCCGAACCCGCAACTGATGATAACCCGAACGCAAATCAATCTTCGAAAAATGTTTCGCACCCTGGAGCTGATCAAATAAATCGTCAATGCGGGGTAAAGGATACCTGTTCTGCACCGTAACACGGTTCAACTGACGATAATCCACACATAGCCTCAAACTGCCGTCCTTCTTCTTGACGAACAGAACAGGAGCTCCCCACGGCGAAAAACTCGGACGCACAAGTCCCAAATCAAGCAACTCTTGCAATTGTTCTTTAAGCTCTCTAAGCTCTGCCAGAGCCATCCGATAAGGCTGTATAGAAATAGGCTCCGTGTCAGGAATCAGATCAATGCAAAACTCAATATCGCGCTCTGGCGGCAACCCAGGTAACTCATCGGGAAAAACATCGGGAAACTCTCGCACGGTAGAAACCTGGTCCAACAACTCCACTGTGGCTCCAGTATCATGAATGAATGCCAAGAATCCCCGACATCCCCTCCTCAAAAGCCGACTAGCGCACAGAACAGAAATCAAGCTGTGAGGGGCGGCACTACGGTCCCCTGCACAACAAACACTGACTCGCCGGGAAAACAAAATCTAACTGTCTTCTCACGGCAGTCCACGGACGCATAGCAAGTAGCTAGCCAATCCATGCCCAACAAAACGTCGAAGTCCAACATCTCCAGAAGGATCAAGTCGACGGACAGATCTCTGTCACCAATATGGACGACACAAGATCGAAACACATAACGCGCAACAAACGACTCTCCCACAGGAGTAGTCACGACCAGCGGCTGATCCAGCAAACACGACTCTCGGCCTAACCTCGGCACGAAGTGCGTAGAAACATACGAATGCGTGGATCCCGGATCAAAATGAACATGCGCATCAAAAGAACAAACAGAAAGAGTACCTGAAACCACTGCATTGGACGCCTGAGCGTCCTGGTGAGTCAAGGCAAAAACCCTAGCCTGACCTCTACCGGCTACTGGCTGTCCTTTGCTTCTGCCACCTCGACCTCTCGGTAAAAAACCTCCGCGACCACGACCTCGCTGAACAGGAGTCTGACGCGGCGCAACAACAGGAATAAGAGGCAACGCTCTCTGAGGTGGAGAAGGTGGTAAGGTAACCTGCGGTACAGCTGGCTCGTTCACACGCGGCTCCGTACAATCTCGAACCCGATGACCCAAACTACCGCACCGGTAACATCCAGAAACAAACTGCCGATCATCCTGAGGGTAAGAACCATAAAGCCGACCTCGTCCCGAACCGCCACTATCAGAAAGGAAACTGTCTCGACGTCTGAACGCCTGCCTCGCTGCCGGATCACCAATACGAACTCTCTTCGGTTTCGGAGCAACTGATGACTCAGCTAGACGCTCCTCTACCAAAAGAGCTGCATCCACCGCTGCCGCATACGTGTCACAATGCTGAATGCTGATGGCTAAGAATAACTGGGTAAGCAGGCCTCGAACAAACCTGTTTACCCTCATCTCCTCTGTCGCCACCAGGTACGGAGTATACACCGACAGCTCAGTAAACAATACATCATACTCCGACACCGTCATCCCCGGCGTCTGACGTAAAGACTCAAATCTGCGCGCTCGCGCATCCCTGACGCTCGGTGGAAGAAAACGAACAAGAAACGACGTCACAAACTCAGCCCAGGTCATAGGAGCAAGACCAGCGGCTCTGCCCCTCTCCAACGACTCACACCACTTCTGGGCCATGCCCTCCAGACGAAAACTGGCAAACTCTACCCATCTCTCGTCAGAACATCGGAGTGAGCGACAAATCCTGGCCATCCGATCGATAAACGACTGTGGATCCTCAGTAACATCTGTGCCCGTAAACACCGGAGGTCTCAACCTCAAGAAATCCGTCAACGACACAGCAATAACCTCCGGAGCTGCAACTGCGACTACCGGAACCGTAGGTACCATCGTGGCCTCCGCAGCGGGTGGAACAACTGCCTGCCCCTGCGCTCGGATGGTCTCTACCAAAGTCCCCACAATCTGGCGCAGATCCTGCATACCAGCTCCAATCATAGCGATGTGCTCCGGTACAATAGGCGTACTACCCTGGTCAGTCCTCGCCTCAGACGAGTCAACTCTGACCTCGGCCCTCGCGGCCGCTCTCTGAGCCCTCGTAGTCTTCGGCGGCATATGGGGTTTTAGTTTGAGTTTCAGTTCCTGTGGGAGTTGCTTTGCCCTCTTTTTTGCAGGACTAGGCTTATTGGCCAAAGCACCTGAGGGCTGGAAATTGAAACAAGATTCGATAAGGAAACGGAAATCGAATCACAAGATGTATATCAATCACGGAAGGAACATCAATCAATAAGTCCTACGGTCACTTAGGCGGAGTACCGTGTCGTAAGTATGCCGCGGAACATACACACGCTACGTCACCCTGCTTAAGCTACCTACTCCATCATACCAAGGTCATCCTAGACTTCGAAAGGTAAAACCTAACGCTCTGATACCAACTTTGTCACGACCCGCAATTCGGCCTGTAACCGGCACTTAAACTACGTAACGTCTACAGGCGTACGTAACTTAAGTAAGCCGAAAACCCAGAAATCTAAACCATCCAAAACTGGATCAACGGAGAAAAACATAGTTTAAAACATTTAGAATTTACAATTTAAAATCTCTAACTCTAGTTTTCTTTCATGGAAATTTCGGCAGCACCTCCTTTGTAAAACTAGCCCCGAAAACGGGTACAACACAGATAATATATATAAAACATCCCAAGTGGGAGAAAAATCACTCCTACCGGCGGAGACAATCACCACAACCAGTATACGACGCCAAAGCGAAGAAATATCAAGAAACGACTATAAAATAAGTTACTATCCAACACAACCGGCTTCTACGAGCACGGCACCAAAAACACCAGTAATATACAACACTGAAATCTCACAAGTCGTCTCTAAATCATATACAACAGGGGTAGATGGAGAATACTAGATCCAACAAAAGATATACAATACACAAAACGGATAACCGCAAACCCACCTAAAAGCAACGGCCTCACTGCCTATAGTAGCGGTATCCACAAAAGTAGTGATGATAAGCTGCCCTGCCGCGACTACTCAGAGGGAAGGTCCTGCAAAACACTGTGGCACAACGGGGGTGAGTTGCCAACTCGTGAATAGTAATTAACATCATACTGAAAATCGCAAGTATGCACTAACAGCAATGATCAATAATATGTGAACTGGTAGCATGAGTATGACAATATGAATATGCAACTATCATGATCAAGGCGTACCGCCAGGGTACTATATCTACATGAATCATATTCATGTCAACTGAATACTGAGTGCGGGATAGTAAATAATTTCATGCACAAATCATAAGCATGGAAAACACGGTGTAACTCAACAACACCCAAATCCCAAAATACTCAGATCGGCCCTCAGATCGGCCCTCAAATCCTGTACGTCTCATGGAACCTGAGTGTCAAACATCGACACTCGAAAACATCATGAAAACCAGTGCCTATCATCGACACGTAAATACCTGTATCCATACGTTCCTCGAAACACAAGTATCCCTCTTCGACACTTATATTCCACGCATCGGTCTTCCTGATATCCATACGTTCCTCGAAACCCAAGTATCCCTCTTCGACACTTGCATTCCACGTATCGGTCTGTCAAACTCCATATATCTCTCGGGATGTAAGTGCCCAACATCGACACTTGAAATCCCCATGTCGCATGAAAACATATCTCAAATGCGTAAATCCATATAAAATAGCATATGCAACATAAAACATCAATATGAGCATATCACGGAAAAAGTTCACTAACCAATGCATCAAATCATTTAATGCATCATACAGTTTCCAAGAATCCAAATCCAGAATACATATATATACAGCGTCCCATACCACCGATATATATGCTATAAAAACTATTCATGTAACAATAGTAAAGTATATGTGCGAACGAGTAGGTATAGTATGGCATATATATGAGCATGTAAGTATACAGGTATGCTATATGTCATAAGCACTATCGCACAAGTATAAGTGTTTTAATGTCGCTAACCAATGGCAAGGTATATAAATGAGCATTTGTGTTGTGCGTGTCATGGCAATTACCAACAGTGTGTGTGTAGCATATCATTGGTGCTCGTGCAACATGGACTGTCGATAATAGTGCAGTGTACAACAGGTACAATATCATGCACAACAAGTAACTATATGCAATGTGAATCATGCAATATCTCTATATGAGCAAATAAACATACGGCTAATATTATATCATGTCTAGCCCCGACGCTTAGCGCCATACGGGCGATTCCCCGTAGATGTTAAATCTACTCACTTGTGGTCTTCAGCTATGAAAATCCGACCACCTGCTTCCCTTTGTTCGCAGCGTCTGAAGTCCCCGCTTGCGACGCTATAATATCACAAACACAAGAAATAAAGCGAACATCTCAGAATCAATCAACATAACGTAAAACTACGTATTCAAAATGCACCAACACACTAAACCAACTCAGGAGTACACGTCAAGTGCAAACACACGCAACGATACCTCAATAACATACTGAGTACGTCGCAGCACGACACACGACTCGTGTCGCAACACGTATCACGCGGACTCAAAACACTAGATTATAGGTAATCGATCCCAGATTTCGCATACTGCATTTACAAATTAAATATACAGTACCAAACAACCCAAAACAATAGCAGACAACAACCACAGAAAACCCCACCCCAACCCTCTTCTATTCGGCCGGCGTCGCCGACCCTCTCCTTAGGCCTCGCCGGCCCAAACCGGTGGGGTGGCCTCCGTCACTCAGGTGGTGTCTCAGGTCCACCTGCACATCTCTCTGAAGTTGTTTATTTAAACACTCAAATTCCCAGATCACAGCAGGTATAGGAACTCTAAAAAGACACTAAAAACCCGATATCGCCTCAATCGATATAAACTACGATCTACGCAACAATTAACGATCAAAACCACATAAAAACTCTAAGTTAACAGTAGAGGAATATACCTAACAACTTTGCTCACAACTCCAAGCTTTCCCTAGCTCCAAGTGATCAAAGAAGCAAGAAATCCCAAGCTTTTGGTATTTTGTGAATATTTTAGGATTTTGGAGAAGTTTTGTGATAGAATTGAATTAAAATGAGAAGGGAAATGATCAAGGGCAGTGGAGGAAGAGAGGATTTCGGCCAAGTGAGTGAGGTGGAGGATTTGTGAGGGGTTCCTAGCAATTTCCTTCATTAAAGCCTAGTTAATGCATTACACACATGCATGCATCTACTCATCATCTCTTTTCTTTTCTTTTTCTTTTAATTTCCTAGTTTAATCCTAGTCCACACATAAATCCCTAGGTGAAGTGAGAAGGATTTTTCTTAACTCAATTAATTTTAAAGAAAAGATCGCTAACAGAAAATTTCCCAAAATTTGAATACCGCATTAAAATAATATTAAAAATTGGGAAAAAATCAAATTGAACCAAAACGTCCCATATACTCCCAAAGCTCGCGCACTACCTTTATTTTAGCTAATCTAGGTGCTGGCAAGTCTATATGGTCGTTTGTTCACAGTCGGGTAAAAACGGAAAATACCGACAAACTTACCCTAAAACGAACAAATTCGCATAACGATTTCTAAAACGTTACATATTCATTTGGAATATCCCGCTCCTCAATCGACGATGCAAGGGCCGAGATCCCTTCACCGGGAGTGACCCCTTGGACAGAAGTTTGCGTCAGGGCATTAACTTCACTATAGCCGATTACTTTTGCTTTGCATCGTGGTATTCAGTTGGAATATCCTGCACCTCATTCTACGGGGAAAGAGCCGAGATCCCTTCATCGGGAGTGACCTCTTTAGTAAAGGTTTTCGTCACTATATTTTTCTAAAAGGCTATGCAGTTCCTTCAACGATATCAAGTTCATTACGTTAAAGGTTTTTCGCCAAAAACCAGTCGTTGCCCTCCGTCATTTCTTACAAGTATTACTTAGTATTCGTGCTGCGTTTGTTGACCGTGTCAAGGCGTAGTGTGCGGTAGCTAAGTAGTGTTTGTTTGTAGCATATTAATGGGATTGGTTAGGACAGTCGTGCGGCCTTGCCGACTGTGTCAAGGGCTCGTACGGGTGGGTTTAATGCAATCCAGGATAATGACGGGTTGAACTTGACTAGGACTCTTTTATTTGTTGACTGTGTCAAGGTCATTTGGGTCCTAGGGGTAAAAATCACATCGGGAGTTTCAAAAGAACTGAAACTTGCCAGATATGCGCATACCTTTTGGAGTGTGGTGACTTGTACGGATTCCGTCACGTTATCATGCAATGATAGTTGGATCCCGATTCCCACTGATGAGTTGGTTTACTCCTCGGGTGATCCCGACTAATTCTTCTTTCAGGTTTGGAGGAGAATTTGACGGTACAGTGGGAGGTTTCCAGATTAAATAAAGTTATAACTATTCTGATCAAGGTTAGAGTGCACACTGAGTGTTTCTTTTCTCTCTCTCTTTGGTAGCGACCATTGACCCGACCCTAGACTATGACTCAGTGACCAAGTTGACCGAACCTTCTTAACACTGGCTTTTGGATTGTCAGAGTTGCAAACCTCATTGCCAATCCTACTTTTACCCTTTTCTCCAGGACACCCCGTATTACTTCGAACGTCCACTTCCATTGGACAAAACCATCGTATGGTTATATACGAACTCGAAGGACTTCGAGGATGGTTTCTGGTTCTGGAGAAAATGAATAGGATTATTCAGTTGTCTTTTCTTTTCACCTTCTCTCATTGCGAGTACTCCTTGGTTTAGGAGATAGTACACCTATTACGCAAATTGGATAGTCTTCTTCCAAACCATAGGCAGGTGCCGAACGGTGGGGAATGAAGAAAACCAATTAGCATAACGATGGTGTACAGAAGGTATTAAGTTAAGACAAAGCAAGGGATTAGTGAGAGGGCAAAGTAAATTGCGACTGCTATTCACGACCGAACCAAGTATTTCTTCGCCAATCCTAAATCACCTCTGTATTTCTCCAGGACACTCCGTATCACGACGAAGATCCCAAGTTTATTGGATATTTCATCGTATGGTTATATACGAACTCGAAAGGAACTTGTTCCAGTTCGGGGATGGATTCTGGTTTAGGAGAAATAGGAATAAGGTTTATTCGGTTGTCTTTTATCTTCACCTTCTCTCGCATTGCGAGTGCTCCTAGGATTAGGACAGTACACCCATTATTCTTATTGGATAGTCTTCTTCCAAACCATAGGCTGGTGCCGAACGGTAGGGAAGGAAGAAAACCATTTGGCCTAAAGGGGTGTGCAGACGGTAATGATTAAAGACATATAAAGGGATTTGGACAGATGGCAAAGAGATATACGGTTACAGTTGTGAATCTGGATAATGGTAGAGGCATTACTACGAATACCAGGATACCCCATCGAAACATTTCAATGTTTCAAGTTTCACTGTGTACTGTTAAAAGAAAACTGATTTCCCGATTAGACACTTGCTCCAGGGTATGTATTTACCAGGTTGGATTCTCACATCTGTATGGTTTTTACAGATGATGAGTGGGAGTAAGTTATTGGGAATTAGGTGACCATCATCATTATATCGGGATTCGTTGTAATTGGTGATATTTGAGGAAGCCACCTGGGTTGTTTGCCGGTCGGTGAATATTTGGTTTTGAATATCCGTTGCTATGCACCGATTTCAAATTGATATATCTGTACGTCTATTTTTATAGAGTAAGATGTACCTTTTTGAAATTATGTCTATGACATTTACCTATATCAGTGGATGGTTAGGTAAGGAGCATTGAACAGCGGTGTAATTCTTCTCAACCATAAGTGCAGTTTTCAACCTACGACACACAGTGAATGAGTTATCAGACTCAAGGGACTTGTACAGAGTATTGTATGTTGTCCAGCGTCCATCAGGACAGAGGGGTTGGTCCTCGTACTATATTCGGTTTACTTACGACTTCTCTAGATTTTAGACAGCTGTTTCGTGGAAACACAGGGTCCGAATTTTGAGAAGTTATAGGTATTTGAATAAAGTAGAGAACCAAGTATTGCAAATATCGGGATTCTTCAAGGTGATCGAAGATGTAGATACTTGTGTATGGTGTTCGGTTGATAGTAATGATTAAGAGAACTTGCTTCTCTTTCAGGTTACTCATAATTGGAAGCATTCCTAAGTTGAATAACGCTGATCGGCCTCCCTCCATTTAGTTGACATGCACTGGAGACAGCTGCATGATTTGAATCTGGTTCCAATTAAATCAGTGCCTCTGTTTCTGTATTGGATATAGAACAGTTCATATCTTGACATTGTTAAGGTATGGGGAGTTGTCCGGCTTATGCTTAAAACCAGACTCCGGATAACTCAAGGCACGTTTCTGTAGTGGCTGTTTGTGGGTTGACCCAGGCTATGACGAGGGTTGACTTTCTACCATCTGGAAGATCGATAGTGATATTGTTCTTCACTCGCCATAGTTTTAACAAAAATGGATTTTTTCATAAAACAGCAGTGGGAGTATGGTAGAACTGGAAGTGACTCCAGAACCGCAAACGATTACTGAAAATTTGATAGGAACCTAAAGATTCAATCTGGTTTGACATTCCATTAGCCACTCCGCAGATATGGTGGGTAACCTCAGGCACCCGAGAGGTACTTCGGTATGCTCAAGGACGGTGGTAGGGAGGTTCTTGTTTACCCAGACTTGCCATTGCTGTTGTTCCAGACTGTGAAACCCGGCATGAGGATGAGTATAGAGTCATTCTAAACTGGCTTTAGAAGTGTACGTCTATATGACTCTGCCAGAGGGTTGTCGTAGTCAGTGGGAGCAGCGGAAGCATTGGTGGACAGGTGGCTTATGTCTATTCATAGACTTAAGCAGATATAGCGGAGATAGATCATCTATTTCTGATGTGACAGTCATGGGTTTGACTTCATCAGAATAGGGGATAGATCTGTTAAGAAGGTAGTAGGGTGTGATGTCCTGGTATTTGGATGACATACACAGAGTAGGAAGTGATATTCCTATACTACGATCGGTTATACTTTGGTTGTCACACAGTGGTTTCTCCACACAGGACTTGGATATTATATCAGACATTCTGGTTACTAGATCTATGGTTTTAGATCTAGATTTGGGTGGTTTCCTAATCTGGGTACCTTGACAGCATTCTATGAGTATTTAGAATGGACGACTCCTGGCATGGTAGTGTACGTGCAGGTGATGGAGTCACCCTCTCTAAAGGTGTCTTACAGACTAAAGGGGAGAGGGGTACGCATGATTGACAGATCACTTGCTTAGGCAATTGAGTCAATCATAAGATGTCAAGTACCACACCCGATGTTGTTCTTGCAGTAGATGCAATATGTTGATATTAATCCAATCCTGGAGAAACAGTCGGAAGCAGTTTTAGAACATAAGTTAATGTTCTAGGGATGTGATAACGACAGCCTCTTTTAGGAGACGGTTATCATTCCAGGCTTCCAAGGTGACATGGATGGCAGAGTGGCTGTCAGAGTTATAGTTTCTCCTTCTGACGAGGGGCAGTATTTTGGACAGGTGGTCCAAGGCAATACTGAGTGAGGCATGGCGCTAGGTACAGATTAAGTTCAGTCATCGATACAGTCTAAGAAGTTTGGATTTGGAGTTCATTTATGAGCTAGGTCCCATCAGATATCCAAACATACTCTAAGACTGGTATTGCTCATTTCGGGAGATGGCTTTCTCCGCGAACTTGAGATATAGAGAGATATAGAAAGAAATAACACAGCGGATCCACTCACTGAGGCTATTCCTCGAACGCAATAGTTTCGCAAACGAGCTTTGTGAGACTGACCAGTAGAGGAGTTGGGTGTTCGGTATCACACGTGCTGTGAGTACGCGACATCGCAATAATTAGCCTTGAGTGCAAGTGGGAGATTGTTGGAGATAGTGCCCTCAGAGCCAATTATTGGATCACAGGCACGTGATTGCAATGATTGAGGGAGGACCTATCCCGGTAGGACAGTCTTACTCGGAATGATAGTATGCTATCTGGTTTACCTTTATCATCGTGTACTGCTTCAGGTGACCTTACAGGTCGCTATTACACGCTGATAGAGCCCCTAGGATTCTTGCTTGACTGCCAGCAGTATGTTGGCGATCATATACGTGAGAGCTGGTGGTCTATAAGCACATCCTTAAAAGGTCCCTAGTCGTGGGAGTTTCGAGACAGGGCATCGATTCTCCAGAGTAGACTAGTGTATACATTCGAGACCCCGACGAGGGGCGGTGGCCGGTCTCACAAGCCACTGGTGTCAGTTGGTTCACCTAAGATGTATACAAGTGCTCATTGGGTTATGAGTACACCGGACAGGACTCGCCGGGAACATGCTAGTTGGTCTTATACCTGACGTCAGATAGCCGTTCCCTGGTGACATGTGTACAGGTTAGTTCATCGACCTGGGGATCGTCATTTGTCTCGTGTGAGTTCCCACTGTACTTTGATTACTACCCTACCACGGCTCAAAGGAGTCGTGCAAACAGGTTTTAGTTGGGTACAGTCCCGAGCCACATGGAGGCAGTGAGCGGATCTTCAGGGGTTCGTCTCTCCCGGTATTGGGGGTGAGGTCGCGCTGTGTCTAGGAGAGCCATTACACAAAGCCCTCGGCCGAGGCAGGAGATTTACTGGTAGGTATTCCAGTAGTATCTCAGGGTGTTCTGGACTACACTCCGACACGACTTGTACCGCTTTTGGGGGTTTGACTTTTACCAACCCCCTAGGCCCGCCATGCGATACTCATAGACGAACGGACCGGACTGTACGGATATTGTCACTGACAGACTCAGTAGGGTGTCAGGGTGAGTTCGCTCATCGACGTCCCTTTTGGTCAATAGCTGGTGGCCCGTCACGTATTGGCTAATACCACTGACGTGCAAGTGGTTAAATCCACAGCCATAGTATTGACGAGTCTTTAGAGTCCACCACACTTACAGTTACTCAAGTTTCGGGCGAAACGCTGTAGAGGCCGTATGGAGAAATGGCACGGTCTGATCAGATACTTGCGGTATTGTACGGATCAGGATCGGACGGTTTGTACTAGAGGCCGTATGGATATATGGCAAGGTTCGATCAGATACGTGCGGTATTGCACGGATCAGGATCGAACGGATAATACTAGCCGGCTTTGGTTTAAGCCGGATCCTAGTATAGTACAGTGTAGATTTTGTCTCATTGCATTTGTATCCGGTCCGAATACCGATGCGGGTGTGTATGCACAGTATCGAGCTTTTCCTGTAATTTATTACGGGACCAGTTTTCTGGAGTTTCCAGTTTGCATTCCGTTCCGGCAGGTTTTCCTTTGTTCTTTCCCGGCCGGACTTTTCCGATGGAGGGGGTTATTTGCAAGTTTGCAAATAACATTTGTGGAGGGGGTTTCTTGCACTTGTGGCATTATGATAAGTTAAGCATCTTTGCTTTTCATGATGGCTTGCTTTTTGAGATTAGAAGTGATTAGAAATTGATTTGAGAGAATTATCATTACCTTTTGATGTGAAGCTTACTTTTGATGTGGTCACCCTTTTGCATCTCCTACACTCACCTCCCTTCTTGTTATGGTTGGATATTCGTTCCTCCACCATTCTCACTAGATGAGAGAGGCTTCACTTGAGAGAAAAAGAATGAGAGAGTTCATTTTTGTTATGTGAGGAATTCTTCATCTCATCTTCTTCTTGCTAGAAAATTGAAAGCACCAATTTTCTTTACCTCTTCCTCCATCCATCAATGGCAACTACATAAACTCCAAGAGACAAAGTTTCTACACTACACATTCTACAGCAAATCTTGGGCACGTCGACTTGCCAGCTTCGTGCCCGAGTTGCCTCGGTATTGAGGTGGGAGCCCGTAAAAGATGCAGGCGATGTGGTGCCCTTCCGGCAAGGAGGCGACAACCGGAGTTTCCGCAGGAGATCGGGACGATGACGAGAAGACTGGAGGACTCGGATCACTCGGTATATCTCTCACCCTTTCTCTTATTAGATAGTATCGGTTAATGGTTACGATCCGGGTATATTGTCCGCGGTAGCGCCAGTTTAAAGTTAAGAAAAAATTTTGATTCCGCATTTTGGCCTCGGATAGACGGCCGGGGCGCTGCCGTGGCGCAACAGGTACATAATCTCACAACCATGTGCATCAGCGTGCACAAAATCGAATCAAATACTAAAAGTGCATGAAAACTATGCCGAAAGTATAAGTCAAATCATATACATACCATAGGCATGAAATCAAAATAAACATTTCCAATGACATCAAATCGAAGTCAAGTGCAACTGTGGTGCATAACATCTCAATCATGTAAATAAATCGCCCAAAAAACCGAAATAAAAAATGGCGGAAACAGTCCCGCTCTAGCACATACTCTAAAGATCTCTGGCCAACTTTCATGGTCACTCGTAACATATCTCGTCGATGATGCCGAACTCTGGCCTACTGGGTATGCATAATATGACCGATCCTGGATCTAAGACTTCTTGTATCGTACTCTAGAAAGGTTCTGTCGAAGTCTCCCCCAAATCTCGTTTCTGTCGAAATGCCCGGAATTTATCATCCTTTACTAAATCTGTTTCTTGATCCGGAACGGCGGCATACTCATCGCGACTCCATCCGGAAGATATATCCAAATACAATGCCTCTGCATGCGTATCACATCTCTGATGTCAGCGGAGTGGAACATCATCTCATCAAGATCTCGTACGAACCTCTTACTCCACTTTTCTCTAAGGTCGACTGCTTTGGACTCGTCTCTTCGTGGTTGCATGGATTGCGCTCCAACTGCTATACTCGTATCTGGAGTCTCCCAAGCAATGTATCCCATCATATGATATCCGAATGGTGTCGAACCTTTCGATCGATTCGTCAAGGTTCTATAATCCCCCAAGAGCTCAACATCTTGGGTACAATTTAATAGTATTCCAGTACATGCCACAACACCTGTAGACCAACTATAGAAGGGCAAACTCAAGCCTCATCAATGGCACCGCTGAACTGCTATAAAGCCTAAGGTTTCAGAGCATTCTCATGGTCATTATATCGAGTTAGGGTTTCATTCATCTAGAGGGTCCACGGAAGTACTTGCATGTTTTTACGAATACCTTAAACTTGGAAAATGGTTTTCTGACATTCGATCGTTTTCTAGCGACTCTCAACGTACCTGCGTGAAGTCGTCTATAGCTAGAATCAATCAATCTGATGACATCGCATCGGGGTAGGCAATGAATCACATGTCCTAGTCATTCCTCCTTGGGTGACTAGCGATCTTCTATCATATCTCTAAGTATACTCGTGCGGCAATAGCTCCAAACATTTGGGGCGATATCTCATCATTTGCAGCAACAACTGGCTCATTTGACCGCACGCTGAACAATGCCTCAATCATCACGAATAGTCGGTGCATTGGTGGTCATCACAATATGACTGGCCTCTATTAGTGGCCCAATCCTCTGGTGCTAATCCGCACGTCCGAGAAATATCGTAAAAGCGATCCATCAAATGCTCATGGCGCGAAAATACAATAGGACGATACATCTATGCAATCGTGTGTCCCTGGAATCACACCCTTGTCAGTCCTCGTCCGTGACAAACTCGTGTTGACGCAACACTAGCCGTAGCTCTCTCTGCTCGTGTAATCGTGGCAGAAAAACCATAAACTGATATCACTGAGGATAGATCATATGAATGAATATAATGTTGTGCAAGGAAATGTACATCTTAAGGCACCTTAAGCGGAGTAGCGTATCGTAAGTATGCCGCGGAACATACACACGGTACGTCACTCTCCTTAAGTCACCTACTCCATCAACTAAGGTCAACCTACGCGACGAAAATTCGTGTCTAATACCCCCTAGACTAAGTCTAAGTTCCGTAAGGTCAAGCCTAGATTCCGTATATATACAAACGCCCTAGGCTCCGCATAGTCAAACATAGACTCGAACCAAGGTTAACCTAGCGCTCTGATACTAACTTTGTCATGACCCGAAATGGCACGTGACTGGCACTTGAATCATATGAAGTCTATAGGACCCCATCTAATTCAAGTAAGCCAAAAATCCCAGAAAACTAAACCATTTTAAAGAAGAAGTGAAGAAAACTTATCTTTAAAGCAAGTGGTTTTAGTAACATAAGCCGAAGTATTGCGTTTTAAAATCTCAAGTCTTTTCTGAAAATTTCGGCAGAGTTTCCGTTGTAAATACTTTCCCCAAAAGGGTACAACATGCATAATATATATTAAGGCATCCCCAAGCGGGAGCTAGCTCTTCGTCAATTGACGGTCTCAACCACGTTAGCAATATACAATGCCGAAGGGCGAGAATCAAAACTCAAAAGGAAACTCAAAATCATCAAGAAAATCATAATAATATAACGCGCGACTCTAAGGTCGAAAGAATATACAACCGGTCTTCTAAGGCTAGAAAATATACAAGTCTGGTTGATGGAGTTTCTAGATACAACTGAATATAAATAAAAGGTACAATGGTGGTCACGATGCAAGTGAACTCACCTACCAAAGCAATCACCCAAAAAGGAAGCAGTGTGCCAGATGTTAGTTATATGTATGCCCTAGAGACCATTACTGTACATAGGATGTATATTGTAGTGGATGCTGGGACATATATAGGGAGGACTTTCTTGCTCGACATGATAGTATGCTATCTGGTTACTCTTTACCTTAACCTGTATGCTGATTGTCTCTCTGTTACATGTTGTTAAGGCCCTTAGGATGTGTACTTCACTACCTGGACTATGATGCGGATCATACTAGTGGGGATATGGTAGTCTATAAGTACATCCTTCAAGGTCCCTAGTCGTGGGTGTATTGAGACGGGGCATCGATATACCAGAGTAGACTAGCGTATACCTTCTCGACCCATACAGATGGACGATGGATGATCCCATATCCATTGGTGTTTGACATCAGAGATGATATACGGGTGCTCAGTAGTGACTGGGTACACTGGACGGACTCGCCGAGAACTCCCAGATGGTATTATACCTTACGTCAGATGGCAGTTCTCTGGTGACACTGGTACTGAGTAGTCTGTTGACCCGAGATCGTCATAGAGTCTTGTGTGATTCCTACTGTGCTTTGATTTCCACCTTACCACGTCCAAGAGGGTGTGCAAAACGGTGGCTTTTGGATACAGTCCCGAATCACATGGTGGCAATGAGCGATAGGAGGGGATTCGTCTCTCCCGGTATAGGGAGTTGATGTTGCACTGTGTTCGATTGGCTATAACCGGAAATCCCTGGCTAGGGTTGCTGAGATTTACTGGAAAGTGTTACCAGTAGTTTCTCAAACTGTTATAGACCTCATATCGACACGACTTATCGAGCTACTGGGGTCTGACGTTTACCACCCCTAGGTGAGATATGCGACATATCAGACGATCAGACCGGACTGTACGGTAAGTGTTACTGGTTGGATTCACAGGAGCGTGAGAGGGCTTGCTCGTCGATCTTCTGATCGCTCAATACCCGGGTGGCCGTTACGTTTAGCAGACCGCTTGCGGCTTGTAGGTGATTGATATGATCATCACCTGCTGCCGGCGTATTGACGAGTCTTTAGAGTCCTACACAGAGGTTTCCTGGCTCAAGCGAAACGAAATAGGAGTGCATATGAGATATGTGCGGGACCGAGAATTATACCAGTATGTGATACTATATTCTGTTCTCGCGATTTGTATCATTGGTCGGTTATATGTGATATAGCCGGGTTACCGAATCAAGTGTTGATTCGATACATTGATACACTTGATATTAGTCGGTTATATGCGATATGACCGGATCGTTAAATCAAGTGTTGATTTAATGATTTAATGTATAATTATATATTTGATATATTACTTTACATTAACTAGTATTAGTTCACTTAAGATGGATTTTCTCACTTGATGTGCACATTGTATATTTGATATAGTTTTGTGCACTAGTTTGTATCATGTTTGATGATACATGCAAACTTGGGTGTATGTTTGATTTAAACCTTAACCAAGTAAATGGTTAGGGTTTTAATTTATTCATTTATTTATTTCATTTGGCCAAAAAAGAAATGGTGGCTTGCTTTGTTTTACATTGAAGCTTCATGAAGCTTTGAAAAAGTCTACCATTTTTATTTCATGCCTAACCTAACCATTCACCTAACCTTAGTTTACTCTCTACACATAACCATGGTTTCTAATATGATAAGAATCACTTATTTTCTATTATTGATTAATTCTTATCATATTATCTTCTTCTTCTTCTTCTTCAAGAAGAAAGAAGCTTGCTAGCTTCAATAGTGACTTGAGAAAAAGAGTGAGAAATCCAATTCTAAAGTGAACCTACTTCCAATTTCTTCATCCTCCACCACTTGCCAAGTAGTATAGGGTGTTTTCTTCATAAGTTTCATGGCTTGGTGAAGTTGGAGCTTGATCTTGTGTTGCCTCGACATAGATCATCTTCGGCATCGAAGTCGACGATCTAGCCCGCCCATTTCTCCGATGAAGCCGACGCTAGAGTCCGGGATCCGATGATCGCAGCGAGGGGACATCATCATGGAGCTATAGAAGTGGTGGACCGGATCTAAAAAGGTTGTATTTCTGTTCACTTCTTAGTTAAGTTGTTAACTAGTTGCTTGTTTCGCCTAATCTTTGATACCACTGTAGGGTTCCTAGGCACACTAATGAGATCTCACAAGGCATCAACCATGCGGTTCCGCGGTCAAATTATTGACTTAGTGGATCGTACTTCATAGTAATTCTTAGTTTTTCCTGCTTGTTTTTCTGAGCATTTTTAATTCACAAAATTCCACTGTTTTGAAAAATGTAGAGAGAAGGGTTTTGTCGGGGTTTACGGGTTCGATCGGACTTCTAACTTTGTCTACACTTCGCCTAAAGCTCTAGCTAGGCTCTGATACAATATTTGGAATCCATAAGTAGTTATGAGATAACTGATTTGAATGTTATAAACATAGCAGTTTAGTCTCACTTGATCGGTTGCCACGGAATTTTGATGTGATCAAAAGTCCATCGCAATCACGTAGCGTACGCGGATACTCGTCGGGTAAACTTAATAGACAGCTAAACCCCATAGCCCCGACCAAGTGACTGTAGGAGAATCCTGTCGCCGAAAGCATCCGTTCGGGTGCTCGCGGCAACGGTGTTCCGCCTTGGTGCACTTCGTCGACGGTATCGGGGGTGCGGCCGTCTACTGAAGTTTGCGACGAGCATTCGATCAGGATGTCGGGAATCTTGTTGAATTGCCCGACTTCGTATTGAAAAGTGTTTTCGATTTTGAGACTGAAATGCGGGGTTTATAATTGTTAGGCATGCGATGTCTAAGGAATTCATTTGATTAGGCATGCGATGTCTAATGAGTTTGCGGATTCCAACTGTTGTAGTTTTACACTTTCTTTTCTGTAACCGTAAGTGTAATATGTGATATCGCCGGTTTCGTTGCTATATGTCAACGACAATTGGGATACGCATGTTTACTTATGTTGATGACATGTGATGTTATGTGTTGCTGGATATGTTATATTGGATCGTCGTGTTTGAATAGCCGGGGGGTTTTTATGTGAGATGAGTGTTTTTCATTATCATTCATGTAAAAACTTGTATGCAATATTCTTTTATTGGGGCACTTCCAGGTTGCGGAAGTTGTCACCGTTGTTGTATATTATTTACTTTTCCGCACTAGGATAGACCCCGGGAGGGGAGCACAAGTAACCAGGTTCTGGAGTCCAGTGGGAGACCAACTCGAGGAGTCGAGTCCGGGTCTCCTAACTCTAGAATTGGTAGGGTTGCTTGCCGCTCTCGTAGGGGTCTAGGGGTGTGGGTTTGGCTATTCATCGCGACCGTGGAATCCGTGTTTTATACTGGCTCGTATTGAAAACACGGACGTTCTAGTATATCCAATATTATATATGTTTCTTCTGCTGCGATATCTGTGATGTGATCATGTGATGTTCTGTGATAGATACAATATATAGTATATATGATATATTATATAGGTGTTACTTATGTTTTACACCCGCGCTAGCCCTGCCCCGCTCTGCCGTTAGTTACCTAACCTAACGGTACACGAGGGGACATCGAGGCGAATGCGGATGGCATAAGTATACGTCGTATTTATCTGTGATGTTTAGGTGACTTAAATGATGGGACTTCATTAATGTGATTAATGAAACAAAAGAAACCTAAGATATTGTGGAATCAAATTTCAAAAATAAAACAGGTAGCTACAGTTCTTGCTTTGCATCGTAGTGTTCCTTGTAGAACATCCTGCACCTTATTCGATGAGGAAAGGGCCGAGATCCCTTCACCGGGAGTGACCCCTTTAGCAATAACTGGCAGATGCTACAACCTTAGGTTTGTCTTTTGATTGCTTCTATGGTTTCTTCTTTGCACAGTGATATATATGATATATCCCGCACCTCATTCGACGAGGAAAGGGCCGACGATCCCTTCACCGGGAGTGACCCCTTTAGCAAAACTAGAAAAGCCTCAAAAACACTCCATTTTAAAATCATTTGATTCTACAACGATATCAAGTTCATTACGCAATAGATTTTCAGAAAAACCTGTCATAGCCCTACGTCATTTCAGATAAGTCCTACTTAGTATTCGTGCTACGTTTGTTGACCTCCGTCAAGGCGTAGTGTGCAGTAGCTAACTAGTATTTATCTGTTTATGCATATGATGCAGATTGGGTTAGGGTAGTCGTACGGCCTTGTTGACCTCCGTCAAGGGTCGTGCGGGTGGGTTTGATTCAATCAAGAAATGACGGGTTGAACTTGACTAGTAGCCTATGGTTTGTTGACCTCCGTCAAGGTCATAGGGTGCTAGGGGCAAAATATTATCGGGAATTTCAAGTGTTGAAATTTGCAATGAGATTGCATACCTTCTATGAGATAGTTGGATCCCGATACCCACTGCGAGTAATTGTTACTCCTGGGAGAGTTTTACACATTACAATTAGCCGATCAAGTAGGTGTCTAGAAAGGTGTCAACGGGGTTACGCCTATGGGAAAACGAGGTTTACATTAATTAGGTTCGTGCGAAAGCACGGGGGACCTCCCTCAAAGTACCGACATTGGCCTGGCTGAAAGATTGGCGAACTTGTAGCTTGTAATTAATCCCGGCTAGTCTTTCCTTTTAGGGTTTGAAGGAAGATTTGATAAAAACAGTGGGAGCCATCCTGATTAGATAAAATAATAACTAATCTGATCTTGCAAGAGCATACGCTGAGTGTTTTCTTCTCTCTCTCTCCAGGTAGCGACCATGTCACGCCTTAATCAAGATAATAATACGGATGTATTGACTGAACCCGCTTGTTATACTGAGCTGAGGAACGTTGGTCCCGCTCCAACTTATAATTGTTATAAGACAGAGCAGGAAATTGGGGAATACCACATTTCCCGTGCCACCCAAACGAAGAAAGTGCATATGATGCATCATCTTCGGGTGTGTACATTACAGAGAACTGTTTCTCAATGTCCTTTACGTCCTGGGTATATGATACCGCATCAGGATCCCGCATATGTAATCTGTTACATGGGCTACAAATAGGTAAAGAACTGAGAACGGGTGATAAGTTTCATGAGACAGAAAACGGGGCAAGTGTTGCAGCCAAGTCTGTTGGTCACTGTCACCCTGTATTACCAATACATTGATTCTGAACGAATGTTTTTAGATACCGAACCTGATATACAAAATCATATCAGTCTCTTTATTAGTAAAGAAATGATAAAATTTTGTATTGTTGAATAATGTTTTGAGCATTTCCTATATCAAAAGTTGATCGTTTCGGGCACGTTATCTAAAAGCATTGATGTTCTAAATCAAACTACAGTTCTTAGTATACGGAACACACACAAGAGGAAGAGTTCAGAAATGAACGGATCCTTCTTGAGGTATTGTAGACTAGGTCATATCAATGCGACCTGACTAGCTAAGTTGTACAAAGATGCATATTTAAATCTGTTTGAATTTACATCTTGTGAAAACTTGCCGGTCATGTCACAAAGATAAATAATGACCGCAGCTCTGTTTATTGGAAGCAGAGAAAGAGTTAGTGAACTCTTGGGATGATACATGTTGATGTATGTAGGTCCCCAGTCTACACATGCTAAGACCGGTTCTTTGTATTTCATTACATTCTCTAATAATCTCTCAAGATTCAGACATATGTTCCTGTTGAAACACAAGTCCGAACCTTTTGAGATATTCACAGAATATAAGTTAGGAGAAGAGAACCAAAACGGGTATAAGTATTATGTCCTTTGATGTGATCAGGGAGGAGAATACTTGAGCACGGAAATCCTGGATTATTCTAAAGGAGAATGAGATTCTCTCTCAGCATTACTCCTCCGTATACACCATAACACGATGGTATATCGGGGCGGATCAATCACACCCTATATGATAAGGTGTGCTTTATGATGAGTACTACTGAGTTACCTATTTCCTTTTGGGAGTTATGCACTTATGAAGTTGCATACCTATTGAATAGGGTTCTAATCAAATCAGTTGCCTACCGCTTCATATGTGATATGAAAAGGGAAGAGCCCATATCTTAAGTTAGTTAAGATTTGGGGTTGTCCGGCCTATGTCTAAAAGCAAAATCCGGACAGGCTCGAGGCAAGGTCTGTTATGTAGAGCTGGAAATGTTCCAGCTATACAAACTGCAGCTGATGATTTGACAGAACCAAAGAATTCAGTAGATTCCAACGAACCTCAGCCTCTCCACCGATCTAGTAGGGTTCCTCACCCACCTGAGAGTTACTTCGGTTTCTCGTTGACAGTGGGAGTGAGGATTGCATCATGAGATGATGACCTAACTAGTTTCGAGCTGGCCATCAAGAGTAGGGACTCTGTAAGAATGGCTGGATGCTTAGTGATCTGAGATGGAATCCATGTACACCAGCAAAGTATGGACTTTGGCTGCTATATCTGAAGGGTTAAATCCCCATCAGGAGAAAGTATATCTTGAGACGATTACTTGGTGTAGATGGAAAAGTTGAGACTTTCAAAGCTAGACTTGTTAAAAGTTTTCATCATTTACCAGGCGTGGATTATGATGAAACCTTTTTCAAGTAACCAAGCTTAAGTCCATCCAGATCGTACTTGCCATGGCTACATACCATGACTACGATATTTGGCGGTTGGGTGCCATGACTTCTTTTCTAAATATTGATTTAGAAGAGTGCGTCTAAAAGTACACAGCCAGAGGGCTTCGTAAATAGTGGGAGCAGCGGAAACGTGTGCAAGATGTTTTACGTGATGAAGCAGGCATCGCGGAGTTGGAACATCTGTTTTGATGAGTTAGTCAAAGAGTTTGACATCATCAAAATTGTAGATGAACCTTGTATATACAAAAAGGTAGTAGGGAGTATGGTGGTGATCCTCCTAGAGTACGTGGATGACATACTCTTGATAGGGAAGAAGTTTCCTATGCTACGCTCGGTCAATCTCCGCTTATCACAAGGATTCTCCATATAGGATAAAAGTGATACTTCCTAAATCCTGAGTTTTCATCTATGAGATAGATGTAATTGGATATTAGGATACTCACTAGTTGTAGTGAGATGGTATCAATTGATCCTGGGGAGAATCACTGGAAAGATTCCAGGGTGATAAGGATGACTGAATGTCAGTCACAGGCATTGTCTTTACCCTCATTGGAGGGACGGTATGTTGGAAGAGTTCCAAGCTAGATACCGTGGCATACTAGACGATAAAGGCTGGATACATCGCTACTTAAGATGCTAACAAAGAGGCAGTTTGGGTGTATATTGGTTCATGAGATGAACTAGGTTCCTACCATTGTGTGACAATGGAAGTGTGGATTTGGCCCAGGAACCCAGGTCCCATTAGTGACCCAGACGTATTTAAGGCAGTATCACCTGATCATGGAGATAGTTGATCTCCAGGGTGATCGAGGTTAGGAGAGAAGACTCAGAGGACAACACGGCGGATCCACTCACAAAGGCCTTTGCCCAGAGAGAGACTTTTATGGGATGGTTGAGTATGAGATACTACAACCACTGCTACAGATGGCCCTAGTGCAAGTGGGAGATTGTTAGTTATATGTATGCCCTAGAGGCCATTACTGTATATAGGATGTATATTATAGTGGATGCTGGGACATATATAGGGAGGACTTTCTTGCTCGACATGATAGTATGCTATCTGGTTACTCTTTACCTTAACGTGTATACTGATTGTCTCTCTGTTACATGTTGGTAAAGCCCTTAGGATGTGTACTTGACTACCTGGACTATGATGCGGAACATACTAGTGGGGACATGGTCGTCTATAAGTACATCCTTCAAGGTCCCTAGTCATGGGTGTATCGAGATGGGGCATTGATATACCAGAGTAGACTAGCGTATACCTTCTCGACCCATACAGATGGGCGATGGATGATCCCATATCCATTGGTGTTTGACATCAGAGATGATATACGGGTGCTCAGTAGTGACTGGGTACACTGGACGGACTCGCCGAGAACTCCCAGATGGTATTATACCTTACGTCAGATGGCAGTTCTCTGGTGACACTGGTACAGAGTAGTCTGTTGACCCGAGATCGTCATAGAGTCTTGTGTGATTCCCACTGTGCTTTGATTTCCACCTTACCACGTCCAAGAGGGCGTGCAAAACGGTGGCTATTGGGTACAGTCCCGAATCACATGGAGGCAATGAGCGATAGGAGAGGATTCGTCTCTCCCGGTATAGGGAGTTGATGTTGCACTGTGTTCGATTAGCTATAACCGGAAATCCCTGGCCAGGGTTGCTGAGATTCACTGGTAAGTGTTGCCAGTAGTTTCTCGAACTGTTATAGACCTCATATCTGTTAGTTATATGTATGCCCTAGAGGCCATTACTGTACATAGGATGTATATTGTAGTGGATGCTGGGACATATATAGGGAGGACTTTCTTGCTCGACATGATAGTATGCTATCTGGTTACTCTTTACCTTAACGTGTACACTGATTGTCTCTCTGTTACATGTTGGTAAAGCCCTTAGGATGTGTACTTGTCTACCTGGACTATGATGCGGATCATACTAGTGGGGACATGGTAGTCCTTAAGTACATCCATCAAGGTCCCTATTCGTGGGTGTATCGAGACGGGTCATCGATATACCAGAGTAGACTAGCGTATACCTTCTCGACCCATACAGATGGGCGATGGATGATCCCATATCCACTGGTGTTTGACATCAGAGATGATATACGGGTGCTCAGTAGAGACTGGGTACACTGGACGGACTCGCCGAGAACTCCCAGATGGTATTATACCTTACGTCAGATGGCAGTTCTCAGGTGACACTGGTACAGAGTGGTCTGTTGACCCGAGATCATCATAGAGTCTTGTGTGGTTCCCACTGTGCTTTGATTTCCACCTTACCACGTCCACTAGGGCGTGCAAAACAGTGGTTTTTGGGTACAGTCCCGAATCACATGGAGGCAATGAGCGATAGGAGGGGATTCGTCTCTCCCGGTATAGGGGGTTGATGTTGCGCTGTGTTCGATTGGCTATAACCGGAAATCCCTGGCCAGGGTTGCTGAGATTTACTGGTAAGTGTTACCAGTAGTTTCTTAAACTTTTATAGACCTCAGATCGACACGACTTATCAAGCTATTGGGGTCTGACGTTTACCACCCCTAGGCGAGATATGCGACATATCAGACGACGAGACCGGACTGTACGGTAAGTGTTACTGGTTGGATTCACAGGAGTGTGAGCGGGCTTGCTCGTCGATCTTCTGATCGCTCAATACCCGGGTGGCCGTTACGTTTAGCAGACTGCTTGCGGCTTGTGGGTGTTTGATATGATCATCACCTACTGCCGGCGTATTGACGAGTCTTTAGAGTCCTACACAGAGGTTTCCTGGCTCAAGCGAAACGAAATAGGAGCGCATATGAGATATGTGCGGGCCCGAGAATAATGCGTGTATGTGATACCGTATTCCATTTTCGCGATGAATGTATCGATATGGTTGTATGCGATATAACCTAGTTATCGAATCATGGATTGATTCTGTAAGCCGATACATTGGATACTAGTCGGTTATATGCGATATGACCGGATCGTTAAATCAAGTGTTGATTTAATGATTTAATGTATAATTATATATTTGTATATTACTTTGAATTAACTAGTATTAGTTCACTTTAAATGGATTTTCTCACTTGGATTGTGCAAGTTGTATATGTGATATACTTTTGTGCACGTGATTGTATCATGTTTGATGATGCATGGTTTTTTGGTTAAGTGTAAAGATTAAACCATGGTTATTTAAATGGTTAGGGTTTTGTTTTTCATATCTATTTATTCATTTTTTTATTTATTTCTTTTTGACAAAAGAAAAGAAAAATGGTGGCTTTCTTTGGATGCATGTTGAAGCTTCATGAAGCTTTGACTAAGTCACCATTTTTGTCTTCATGCTTTACCCTAACCATTCACTTAACCTTAGTTTATTCTCTACACTTGACCATGGTTGCATTATGATAAGTATTCATTTTCTTTTCTTTTTTAAAAGAACTTATCATAATATTTGCTTCTTCTTCTTCTTTTTCACTTCAAGAAAAAGCTTGCTATCAACAATGGCAACTTGTGAAAATGAGTGAGAAATCCAATTCTAAAGTGAACCCACCTCCTATTTCTTCATCCTCTACCTCTTGCCAAGTAGTATGGGTATTTTCTTCATAAGTTTCATGACTTGGTGATGTGGGAGCTTGATCTTGTGATTCCTCGACGTAGATCATCTTCGGCATGGTAGTCGACGACCTAGCCCGCCCATTTTTCCGATGAAGCCGACGCTAGAGCCCGGGATTAGATTTGGACAGCGAGGAGACTTCATTGCGGAGCTATGGAGGTGGAGAACCGGATCTACAAAGGTTGTATTTCCGTTCTTTTAGTTAAAGTTGTTAACTAGTTGCTTGTCGCCTAAATTTCTAGTTAACAATCCGTATTAGGGTTTCTTGGCACTTGTAATTTTTGAAATTGGCATGGTTGATGCCTTGTGAGACCTCGTTAGAGTGCCTAGGAACCTTACAGTGGTATCAGAGCTACTAGGCATTGGATGTCGACCTATGGGGGGTTCTCACTGTGTGACAGTGTGGCGAAGCATAGGCTCTTACCCCCAGGGTGTCCCGAGACCGGAAGGTGTTCCGGCGGGTTGTAGTCCTCGCGAGGGGGCATGCGTAAAAAGTAGCGGCTGAGGGACCCGTTGGTGCCACGGCGACCCCATTGGACGGGGTGGCTGCCTGACTTACAGTGGTATCAGAGCCTAGCTAGAGCCTTAGGCGATGCGTAGACGAAGTTTGAAACCCGATCGACCCGAAACCCTAACATCAAAGTGCTCTCTGGACTTTTTCTAAAAACTGGGTTTTTTCCAGATTAAAAATGCTTAAAAAATTCAGCAGGGAATTATAAGAATTACGGTGAAAAATTTTTCCCATGATCTATTAAAAGAGCGGCGGAACCGCGGCAGAAGCATGGCTTCTGCGGCGGTTCTGCGGCCAAAAGATGACATCATCATCCCCTGTTTGCACAGTAACTCCTATTTTATTATGCTGGGTTTTCTGGGAATTTTTAATATTTATTCAAGAGTTGAATTTTCTGGGGTTGTTTTGGGGATTCGATTATTCGATCGGATTGTCAAACTTTGTCTATGTGTTTTTCCGGATAATTATTGAATATGTTAAAAAGTTCGACCGGATATAAATACCCACTTTTTCCCCTGTCGGGAAATTTCCAAGTGTTGGATTTTTCCGTGGTTTAAAGACGTTCTAAGTAGTGCAAGTAACGCGATGGACCCTCTAGAAGACAACAAACCTTAACTCGATTATGTGACCGTCTTGAACTGCCCTTTGAACCTTCGGGTTTGGGGCAGTGCGGCGTGCCACATGTGAGGCGTTGGCTTGACCCTTCTACGGCTGGACCGTTGGTACTGAGGCACGAACTGAATGTTTTTAGACTTATTTCATGCGTTGATCTGTATCGGGAAAACTTGGGTTTTCGATTGTTCGATCGGAAAGTTTAACATTTTCTATTTATCCGGAATGTAATACAATAATTGGAATTCACAAGTAGTTATGAGATAACTGAATGAATGTTATAAATCTAGCGGTTTAGTCTCACTTGATCGGTTGCCACGGAATTTTGATGAGATCAAAAGTCCATCGCAATCACGTAGTGTACGCGGATACTTGCCGGGTAAACTTAATAGACAGCTACACCCCATAGCCCCGACCAAGTGACTGTAGGAGAACCCCGTCACCGAAAGCATCCGTTCGGGTGCTCCCGGTAGCGGTGTTCCGCCTTGGTGCACTTCGTCGACGGCATCGGGGGTGCCACCGTCTACTAAAGTTTGCGACGAGCATTCGATCAAAATGTCGGGAATCTTGTTGAATTGCCCGACTTGATATTGAAATGAGTTTTCGATAATGAGACTGAAATGCGGGGTTTATAATTGTTAGGCATGCGATGTCTAAGAAATTCATTTGATTAGGCATGCGATGTCTAAAGAGGTTGCGGATTCCAACTGTTGTAGTTTTACACTTTCTTTTCTGTGACCGTAAGTGTAATATGTGATATCGCCGGTTTCGTTGCTATATGTCAACGACAATTGGGATATGCATATTTACTTACGTTGATGACATGTGATGTTATGTGTTGCTGGATATGTTATATTGGATCGTCGTGTTCGAATAGCCGGGGGTTTTTATGTAAGATGAGTGTTTTTCATTTTCATTCATGTAAAAACTTGTATGTAATATTCTTTTATTGGGGCACTTCCAGGTTGCGGAAGTTGTCACCGTTTGTATATTATTTACTTTTCCGCACTAGGATAGACCCAAGGAGGAGGGCACAAGTAACCGGGTTCTGGAGTCCAGTGGGAGACCAACTCGAGGAGTCGAGTCCGGGTCTGCTAACTCTAGAATTGGCAGGGTTGCTTGCCGCTCTCGTAGGGGTCTAGGGGTGTGGGTTTGGCTATTCATCACGACCGTGGAATCCGTGTTTTATACTGGCTCGTATTGAAAACACGTATGTCCTAGTATATCCAATATTTCATATGTTTCTTCTGCTGCGATATCTATGATGTGATCATGTGATGTTCTGTGATAGATACAGTATATGGTATATATGATATATTATATAGACGTTACTTATGTTTTACACCCGCGCTAGCCCTGCCCCGCTCTGCCGTTAGTTACCTAACCTAACGGTGCACGAGGGGACATCGAGGCGAATGCGGATGGCATAAGTGTACGTCGTATTTATCTGTGATGTTTAGGTACTTAAATGATGGGACTTCATTAATGAGATTAATGAAATAAAAGAAACCTAAGATGTTGTAGAATCGAATTTCAAAATAAAACAGGTAGCTACAGTTCTTGCTTTGCACAGCGGTATATATGATATATCCTGCACCTTATTCGATGAGGAAAGGACCGAGATCCCTTCACCGGGAGTGACTCCTTTAGCAATAACTGGCAGATGCTACACACTCGGTTTGTCTTTTGATTGCTTTTAAAGTGTTTTTGCTTTGCACAGTGATATATATGATATATCCCACACCTCATTCGACGAGGAAAGGACCGACGATCCCTTCATCGTGAGTGACTCCTTTAGCAAAACTAGAAAAGCCTCAAAAACACTCCATTTCAAAATTCATTCGATCCTACAACGATATCAAGTTCATTACGCAATAGGTTTTCAGAAAAACCTGTCGTAGCCCTCCGTCATTTCAGATAAGTCCTGTCTAGTATTCGTGCTGCGTTTGTTGACCTTGTCAAGGCGCAGTGTGCGGTAGCTAAACAGTATTTATCTGTTTATGCATATGATGCAGATTGGGTTAGGGTAGTCGTGCGGCCTTGTTGACCTTGTCAAGGGTCGTGCGGGTAGGTTTGATTCAATCAAGAAATGACGGGTTGAACTTGACTTGCGGTCTATGGTTTGTTGACCTTGTCAAGGTCATAGATCGTTCGGGGCAAAATATTATCGGGAATTTCAAGTGTTGAAATTTGCAATGAGATTGCATACCTTCTATGAGATAGTTGGATCCCAATACCCGCTGCGAGTAAGAGTTACTCCTGGGAGAGTTTTACACATTACAATTAGCCGATCAAGTAGGTGTCTAGAAAGGTGTTAACGAGGTTACGCCTCTGGGAAAACGAGGTTTACATTAATTAGGTTCGTGCGAAAGCACGGGGACCTCCCTCAAAGTACCGACACTGGCCTGGCTGAAAGATTGGCGAACTTGTAGCGTGTAATTAATCCCGGCTAGTCTTTCCTTTTAGTGTTTGAAGGAAGATTTGATAAAAAGCAGTGGGAGCCATCCTGATTAGATAAAATAATAACCAATCTATTCTTGCAAAGAGCGCACGCTGAGTGCTTTCTTCTCTCTCTCTCCAGGTAGCGACTATATCACGCCTTAATCAAGATAATAACACGGATTATTGACCGAACCCGCTTGTTATACTGAGCTGGGGAACGTTGGTCCCGCTGCAACTTACAAATGTTATAAGACAGAGCAGGAAATATGGGAATACCAAGATTCCCATGCCGCCCAAACGAAGAGAGTGCATGCTGATGCATCATCTTCGGGTGTGTTCATTATACAGAACTGTTTCTCAATGTCCTTTACGTCCTAGGTATATGATACCGGATCAGGATCCCAGATATGTAATATGTTACATGGGCTACAGAAAGATAAAGAACTGAGAACGGGTGATAAGTTTCATGAGGCAGAAAACGGGGCAAGTGTTGCAGCCAAGTTTGTTGGTCACTGTCACCCTGTATTAAAAATACATTGATTCTGAACGAATGTTATTAGATACCGAACCTGATATACAAAATCATATCTGTCTCTTTATTAGTAAAGAAAGGATATAATTTTGTATTGTTGGATAATGTTTTGAACATTTCTTATATCAAAAGTTGATCGGTTCAGGCACGTTATCTAAAAGCATTGATGTTCTAAATCAAACTACAGTTCTTAGAATACAGAACACACACAAGAGGAAGAGTTAAGAAATGAACGAATCCTTCTTGAGGTATTGTAGACTAGGTCAGATCAATGTGACCCGACTAGCTAGAGTTACACAAAGATGCATATTTAAATTAGTTTGAATTTACATCTTGTGAAACTTGCCAGTCATGTCACAGAGATAAGATGACCACAGCTCTGTTTAAAGGAAACAGAGAAAGAGTTAATGAACTCTTGGGACTGATACATGATGATGTATGTAAGGTCTCCTGTCTACACATGCCAGGACTGGTTCTTTATACTTCATTATATTCTCTGATAATCTCTCAAGATTCAAACATATGTTCCTGTTGAAACACAAGTCCGAACCTTTTGAGATATTCACAGAATATAGGTTAGAAGTAGAGAACCAAAATACGGGTATAAGTATTATGTCCTTTGATGTGATCAAGGAGGAGAATACTTGAGCACGGAATTCCTGGATTATTCTAAAGGAGAATGAGATTCTCTCTCAGCATTACTCCTCCGTATACACCATTGCACGATGGTATATCGGGGTGGAGCAGATACACCCTATTTGATATGGTGTGCTCTATGATGAGTACTACTGAGTTACCTATTTCCTTTTGGGAGTTATGCACTTGAGAAGCTGCATACCTATTGAATAGGGTTCCAATCAAATCAGTTGCCTACCATTTCATATGTGATATGGAAAGGGAAGAGCCCATGTCTTAAGCTAGTTAAGATTTGGGGTTGACCGGCCTATGTCTGAAAGCAAAATCCGGACAAGCTCGAGGCAAGGTCTGTAATGTCGAACTGGAAAGGTTCCAGCTATACAAACTGCAGCTGATGATTTGATAGAACCAAAGGATTCAGTAGATTCCAACGAACCTCAGCCTCTCCTTCGATCTAGTAGGGTTCCTCACCCACCTGAGAGATACTTCTGTTTCTCTATGACAGTGGGAGCAAGGATTGCATCATGAGATGATGACCCAACTAGCTTCGAGATGGCCATCAGGAGTAAGACTCTGTAAGAATGGCTGGATGCTTAGCGATCTGAGATGGAATCCATGTACACCAATAAAGTATGGACTTTGATTGCTATATCTGAAGGGTTAAATCCCCATCAGGAGCAAGTATATCTTGAGAAGATTACTTGGTGTAGATGGAAAAGTTGAGACTTTCAAAGCTAGACTTGTTAAAGGTTTTCGTCATCGACCAGTCGTGGATAATGATGAAACCTTTTCCAGTACCTATGCTTAAGTCCATCCAGATACTACTTGCCACGGCTACATACCATGACTACGAAATCTGGCGGTTGGGTGTCATGACTGCTTTTCTAAATGATGTTTTAGAAGAGTGCGTCTATAAGTACACAGCCAGAGGGCTTCGTAGACAGTGGGAGCAGCGGAAACGTGTGCAAGATGCTTTATAGGATAAAGCAGGCATCGCGGAGTTGGAACCTCTATTTTGATGTGTTAGTCAAAGAAGTTGACATCATCAAAATGGTAGATGAACCTTGTATAAACAAAAAGGTAGTAGGGAGTATGGCGACGATCCTTATAGAGTACGTGGATGACATACTCTTGATAGGGAAGGAGTTTCCTATGCTACGCTCGATCAATCTCCGCTTGTCACAATGATTCTCCACAGAGGATCAAAGTGATACCTACTAAATCCTAAGCTTTGGATCTATGAGATAGATCTAAAAGGATGTTAGGATACTCACTAGTTGTAGTGAGATGGTATCAGTTGATCCTGGGGAAAATCACTGGAAGTGTTCCAGGGTGATAAAGACGACTGAATGTCAGTCACAGGTATTGTCTTTACCCTCAGTAAAGGGACGGTATGTAGGAAGAGTTCCAAGCTAGATACCGTGACATACTAGACGATAAAGGCAGGATACATCGCTACTTAAGATGCTACCAAAGAGGTTGTTTGGGTGTATATTGGTTCATGAGATGAACTACGTTCCGACCATTGTGAGACAATGGAGTTGTGGCTTATGCCAAGGAACGCCGGTCCCATCAGTGATCCAGACTTATTCTAAGGCAGTATCGCCTGATCATGGAGATGGATGATCTCCAGGGTGATCCAGGTTAGGAGAGTAGACTCAGAGGACAACACGGCGGATCCACTCACAAAGGCCTACTCCCAGAGAGAGACTTTTATGGGATGGTTGAGTATGGGATACTACAACCACTGCTTCAGATGGCCCTAGTGCAAGTGGGAGATTGTTAGTTATATGTATGCCCTAGAGGCCATTATTGTACATAGGATGTATATTGTAGTGGATGCTGGAACATATATAGGGAGGACTTTCTTGCTCGACATGATAGTATGCTATCTGGTTACTCTTTACCTTAACGTGTACACTGATTGTCTCTCTGTTACATGTTGGTAAAGCCCTTAGGATGTGTACTTGACTACCTGGACTATGATGCGGATCATACTAGTGGGGACATGGTAGTCCTTAAGTACATCCTTCAAGGTCCCTAGTCGTGGGTGTATCGAGACGGGGCATCGATATACCAGAGTAGACTAGCGTATACCTTCTCGACCCATACAGAGGGGCGATGGATGATCCCATATCCATTGGTGTTTGACATCAGAGATGATATACGGGTGCTTAGTAGAGACTGGGTACACTGGACGGACTCGCCGAGAACTCCCAGATGGTATTATACCTTATGTCAGATGGCAGTTCTCAGGTGACACTGGTACAGAGTAGTCTGTTGACTCGAGATCGTCATAGAGTCTTGTGTGGTTCCCACTGTGCTTTGATTTCCACCTTACCACGTCTAAGAGGGCGTGCAAAATGGTTCTTTTTGGGTACAGTCCCGAATCACATGGAGGCAATGAGCGATAGGAGGGGATTCGTCTCTCCCGGTATAGGGGTTGATGTTGCGCTGTGTTCGATTGGCTATAACCGGAAATCCCTGGCCAGGGTTGCTGAGATTTACTGGTAAGTGTTACCAGTAGTTTCTCAAACTGTTATAGACCTCAGATCGACACGACTTATCGAGCTATTGGGGTCTGACGTTTACCACCCCTAGGCGAGATATGCGACATATCAGACGACGAGACCGGACTGTACGGTAAGTGTTACTGGTTGGATTCACAGGAGTGTGAGCGGGCTAGCTCGTCGATCTTCTGATCGCTCAATACCCGGGTGGCCGTTACGTTTAGCAGACCGCTTGCGGCTTGTGGGTGTTTGATATGATCATCACCTGCTGCCGGCGTATTGACGAGTCTTTAGAGTCCTACACAGAGGTTTCCTGGCTCAAGCGAAACGAAATAGGAGCGCATAAGAGATATGTGCGGGACCGAGAATAATGCGTGTATGTGATACCGTATTCCATTCTCGCGATGAATGTATCGATATGGTTGTATGCGATATAACCTAGTTATCGAATCAAGGATTGATTCGGTAAGCCGATACATTGGATACTAGTCGGTTATATGCGATATGACCGGATCGTTAAATCAAGTGTTGATTTAATGATTTAATGTATAATTATATATTTGATATATTACTTTGCATTAACTAGTATTGGTTCACTTTAAATGGATTTTCTCACTTGGATTGTGCAAGTTGTATATGTGATATACTTTTGTGCACATGATTGTATCATGTTTGATGATGCATGCTTTTTTGGTTAAGTGTAAAGATTAAACCATGGTTATTTAAATGGTTAGGGTTTTGTTTTTCATATCTATTTATTCATTTATTTATTTATTTCTTTTTGACAAAAGAAAAGAAAAATGGTGGCTTTCTTTGGATGCATGTTGAAGCTTCATGAAGCTTTGACTAAGTCACTATTTTTGTCTTCATGCTTAACCCTAACCATTCACTTAACCTTAGTTTATTCTCTACACTTGACCATGGTTGCATTATGATAAGTATTCATTTTCTTTTCTTTTTTAAAAGAACTTATCATAATATTTGCTTCTTCTTCTTCTTCTTCACTTTAAGAAAAAGCTTGCTAACAACAATGGCAACTTGTGAAAATGAGTGAGAAATCCAATTCTAAAGTGAACCCACCTCCTATTTCTTCATCCTCTACCTCTTACCAAGTAGTATAGGGTGTTTTCTTCACAAGTTTCATGACTTGGTGATGTGGGAGCTTGATCTTGTGATGTCTCGACGTAGATCATCTTCGGCATGGTAGTCGACGACCTAGCCCGCCCATTTTTCCGATGAAGCCGACGCTAGTGCCCGGGATTCGATTTGGACAGCGAGGAGACTTCATTGCGGAGCTATGGAGGTGGAGAACCGGATCTACAAAGGTTGTATTTTCGTTCTTTTAGTTAAAGTTGTAACTAGTTGCTTGTCGCCTAAATTTCTATCTAACGATCCGTATTAGGGTTTCTCGGCACTTGTAATTTTTGAAATTGGCATGGTTGATGCCTTGTGAGACCTCGTTAGAGTGCCTAGGAACCTTACAATATCGACATGACTTATCGAGCTACTGGGGTCTGACGTTTACCACCCCCTAGGCGAGATATGCGACATATCAGACGATCAGACCAGACTGTACGGTAAGTGTTACTGGTTGGATTCACAGGAGTGTGAGCGGGCTTGCTCGTCGATCTTTTGATCGCTCAATACCCGGGTGGCCGTTACGTTTAGCAGACCGCTTGCGGCTTGTGGGTGATTGATATGATCATCACCTGTTGCCGGCGTATTGACGAGTCTTTAGAGTCCTACACAGAGGTTTCCTGGCTCAAGCGAAACGAAATAGGAGCGCACATGAGATATGTGCGGGGCCGAGAATTATACCAGTATGTGATACTGTATTCTATTCTCGCAATTTGTATCATTGGTCGGTTATATGTGATATAGCCGGGTTACCGAATCAAGTATTGATTCGATACATTAATACACTTGATATTAGTCGGTTATATGCGATATGACCGGATCGTTAAATCAAGTGTTGATTTAATGTTTTAATGTATAATTATATATTTGATATATTACTTTACATTAACTAGTATTAGTTCACTTAAGATGGATTTTCTCACTTGATGTGCACATTGTATATTTGATATAGTTTTGTGCACTAGTTTGTATCATGCTTGATTATACATGCAAACTTGGGTGTATGTTTGATTTAAACCTTGGTTAAGTAAATGGTTAGGGTTTTAATTTATTTATTCATTTATTTCTTTTGGCAAAATGAGAAATGGTGGCTTGCTTTGTTTTACATTGAAGCTTCATGAAGCTTTAAAAAAGTCTACCATTTTTGTTTCATGCCTAGCCTAACCATTCACCTAACCTTAGTTTACTCTCTACACATAACCATGGTTGCAAATATGATAAGAATCACTTTTTTTCTTTTATTGATTAATTCTTATCATATTATCTCCTTCTTCTTCTTCTTCTTCAAGAAGAAAGAAGCTTGCTAGCTTCAAAGGTGACTTGAGAAAAAGAGTGAGAAATCCAATTCTAAAGTGAACCCACTTCCTATTTCTTCACCCTCTACCACTTTCCAAGTAGTATAGGGTGTTTTCTTCATAAGTTTCATGGCTTGGTGAAGTTGGAGCTTGATCTTGTGTTTCCTCGACGTAGATCATCTTCGGCATCGAAGTCGACGACCTAGCCCGCCCATTTCTCCGATGAAGCCGACGCTAGAGTCCGGGATCCGATGATCGCAGCGAGGGGACGTCATCACGGAGCTAGAGAAGTGGTAGACCGGATCTACAAAGGATGTATTTGTTGGAGATAGTGCCCTCAGAGTCAATTATTGGATCACAGGCACGTGATTGCAATGATTGAGGGAGGACCTATCCCGGTTGGACAGTCTTACTCGAGATGATAGTATGCTATCTGGTTTATCTTTATCATCGTGTACTGCTTTAGGTGACCTGACATGTCGCTATTACACGTTGATAGAGCCCCTAGGATTCTTGCTTGACTACCAACAGTATGATGGCGATCATATATGTGGGAGCTGGTAGTCTATAAGCACATCCTTAAATGGTCCCTAGTCGTGGGAGTTTCGAGACAGGGCATCGATTCTCCAGAGTAGACTAGTGTATACAGTCGAGACCCCGACGAGGGGCGGTGGCCGGTCTCACAAGCCACTGGTGTCAGTTGGTTCACCTAAGATGTATACAGGTGATCATTGGGTTATGAGTACACCGGACAGGACTCGCCGGGAACAAGCTAGTTGGTCTTATACCTGACGTCAGATAGCTGTTCCCTGGTGACATGTGTACAGGTTAGTTCATTGACCTGGGGATCGTCATTTGTCTCGTGTGAGTTCCTACTGTACTTTGATTACTACCCTACCACGGCTCAAAGGAGCCGTGCAAACAGGTTTTAGTTGGGTACAGTCCCGAGCCACATGGAGGCAGTGAGCGGATCTTCAGGGGTTCGTCTCTCCCGGTATTGGGGGTGAGGTCGCGCTGTGTCTAGGAGAGCCATTACGCAAAGCCCTCAGCCGAGGCAGGAGATTTACTGGTAGGTATTCCAGTAGTATCTCAGGGCGTTCTGGGCTACACTCCGACACGACTTGTACCGCTTTTGGGGGTCTGACTTTTACCAACCCCCTAGGCCCGACATGCGATGCTCATAGACGAACGGACCGGACTGTACGGATATTGTCACTGACAGGCTCAGTAGGGTGTCAGGATGAGTTCGCTCATCGACGTCCCTTTTGGTCGATAGCTGGTGGCCTGATCTGATGATTTTCGTGGATGTGTTTATCGAATCAAATAGTAAAGAAATCACAACCAAAAATATTTGACCGCAATCAAACAACGGTGTCAGTTGAAGTTAATGAATGAGTGCGGATCGTCCTCAGGGATCTCGAGATTCGTTTTTACTTTTATTTGTTTGAAATGAAATGTTAAGCAACAATAAGAGAAAACACGATTCAATTGATTGATTTGTATTCGTGTGTCACTAATCTTTTCTAAAGATTCAAGAACTATAAACAACAAGAATCGGTTTCAATGGTATTTTCCAAACGACAATCAAGAATGATAAAGAGGCTCGTAGGAATCGATAGGATCTTTAGATGTGTTGTAGTCTACAATATTTCGTATTCTTGTCCTTCGAAGAATTGATGCTAGATCAATGGTTATCGACGAGAGTTAGGGTTTTCTTGATGAAATCAAAGTTTCATCTCTTAACCCTTGCTCTTTCGAGGATACCATTATATTCTAGCCTCTAGCAATTTCAAGAATCGATCGGATCACCCCAATCTCGAGCGATGTTGATCAAGAAAGCATCGAATCGAATTGGGTTGTCGATTCTTGAACTTGCTAGGGTTTACAATCTCGTGGGATTCAAGAATTGATTACAAATTTGCTACATCATCATACTAAAGATCTTTTCGACTCCTTAACGAGCGGAGTTTTACTCGCGCGTCACCACATAGACAATGTTCAAGAACAGTAAAGATAACATGATGCGGAATTTAAAAGAAACAAGATAGAAGAAAATATCACCTTTTATTTCATCAACAATTTCAATACAATCTTTCAAGATCTACAAGAAGAAAGAAAATCGATCGTTGACTCGGCTTCGCTCGACTCCGTGGATCGTGGATCTACTTTTGATCTCTTGCCCGATGGAAGATCGGCTCGGCTCATAAAAGGATTGAAGGAATCTTGCTTGGCTTGCACTCAAGATCTTGAATTGTGGATGGATTTAGGGTTAGGGTTTCCTACAAGATTTCTCACTAATCTTGAGGAAGAAGAAGATGGAGAAAGAGAATGGCTAAACTAAAAATGGGTTGAATCTATCACTCTCCAAGATTGAATCAAGATTTTCCAAGATGAGAAATGAGTGAGCCTAGGGTCTTATTTATAGACCTAGGTTTAGGTTTGAATTAGACTTTCCCTCCCAAAGTTTGTTGACAAGTTTGTTGGCTTTAGCTTAGGGTTTAAGCAAGGGTTTGGGAAAGTTCTAGAAGTTTTAGGCTAGTTTAGGAGCTTGATGATCTGGTGGAAGTGTCTGGACTCTTCTGGACTTCTGTATGCATTTTTGAGCTGAAGGTACTAACACAGGAGTTGTGGTGCAATTCGAGGAGTTGACTCTCTGTATCCGCCGCGCAACCGCCGCGTGAGGTGGGCTTTGGCCGCCCTTCCGCCGCACATTGGTGGACTTGGGAATTGGGCTTTCTGCTGTGGTCTGGTACTTCTGTATTGGTTATTCTTTGATGTTTAGAGTTGCAGTTGCCCTTCTATATTGATACCAGATTTGCTTTCAATGAGTTTACGAGCAATTGTAATGGTCGAGCAATGTATTGATCGAGCAAGTATCTCTTTTCCTGCATAGACTTCAAAATAGGGGTTGCAAGATATAGAAAATATGCTATGTAATGCAATGCAGTTAATTTCCCTAGAATTTCCGGTTTAAAGGTCGAATACATGTAATTTGATATTTTGCGACCGATTAGCTAATATGTGAATTATGAATACCGTACTCTCCTATATGTATGCAGATGTTAAGGAAATTGCCTGCTAAAATATACAGTATTTTCGACTGATCAAATACCCCCAAACTTAATTTCGATCGTCTCGAGAGAATGTTTTATTAAAAAGAGAAGGAGAAAACAAAGAAAGAGAAAAACTAACTAGCACACTTTCGTAGGCAACACGATTGCACTGAGCACGTGCAACAAGCCTTTAAACCTCTAGGTGTCCCTAGTAGGAGGAGTGTTGTCTCCTGAGGGTTTTCAGCGGATTGCACCCACAAAATCCAAAAATAAAAGCAAGATCATGAATATTACATTTAAAGAAAAGAATAGTAAAAGAAAGACTTTGAAAATTAGGGTTTCCAACTAAGCTAGCTTTTCGGTTGTCATGAGCCCTATCTTAATGGTCATGAAAAGATGTCAGAAATCACGTTCTCCCTCAATAAAACATTGCTTATTCTTCATTCCTATCTTTATTCCAAACATCGATCATATAACCCTGCGTGTGTGTAAAGACATCCCTACACCCGGAGAATTCAATTCAAGCTATCATACTCTTGCCCATCGACCTCAGTACTTCTTGGCAAACGAGATTGCTTACACACTTTCATGCGACCGTTAATACTTCTTGAGGTACTAACCGACCGATTACTGATGTGCTTGCTAACTTGGTGTATTTTCCTAGTCTTGCACCACCTCAGGCATAGCAGTGACTCCCAGACCAGTTGACCTTGGGGCACTAGGTGAAGAAGCACCCTTTTTCTATATATTTTTCTTACCCTTGGTGATAACAAAACCAGTATCCATTTTTCTCACCACTTTAAAACACACTTTTCTTTTCATACTTTTGGCTTTAAGACAAGAGCATTTCAAGGTATCCTCTACTATCCCAGGCTTTAAGATGTGTGTAAGTGCGAATAGCAGGGTAGCAACGTTCAAAATGTTTGGCTTCCAGAATAGAAATTATTTTTCAGACTTATTTTTATCCTCAGATTAGTGACGTCCTTCATCTTACTAACCCTTGGGACAACGGCTCATAACTACTTATTACTAGTTCGTATAAGAAAACTTCTAATTTTCTTAGTTTTCTAAAAATTTTCCAATCTCATGGATGTAATTGTTCACTGTCTAAACTTTCATTATCTTATTTATATACAAAAAAGTGTAAATATTAAAATTATTTTTATATTTGAAAATTTTTAAATTTTTATGGGTTTTGAAAATTTTTCAATTTTTTATAGATTTTTAAAAGAAATGTTTTGTGCTTATGCAGATGATATGCAAATGATGCTAAAATAAGCACAAACCTCCCCCAAACTTGTTTTCAACAGTGTCCTCACTGTTGCCGACAGTTATATCTACAAAAACCTGTAAATCTGGGAGGAATTATTAGTGGGGGCAAAATATATAAGTGAAGAACTTCCCCCAAACTTGTTTTACTCACCTTCATTCAAAATATGATGCAATGATATACTGGACATGAAAGTGAGACGGAGGAATTTTAATCAAAATAAACTGGCTCTTGTAAAAACAAGAGCTCCTCCGTGGGGTCAGTGGAAAAGTACGGCTTTAATCTATGTCCATTTACTTTGAAAACAGTGCCGTTTTTAACATTTTCAATATCTACTGCCCCGTGCGGGTATACAGACCGCACAACAAAAGGTCCCTTCCAACGAGATCGGAGCTTACCCGCATGAAGGTGTAATCGTGAATCATAAAGAAGGACTTGTTGACCAGGTAAAAATGTTTTCCTCAAAATGTTTTTATCGTGAAAAACCTTAGTCCTATTCTTTGTGATTACAGCATTATCATAAGCTTCATCGCGGAGTTCGCTTAGCTCGTTTAGTTGCAGCTTCCGAAAGTTGCAAGCAAGGTTTAAATCAAAATTAATTTCCTTTATAGCCCACAATGCTTTATGTTCTATCTCAACAGGTAGATGACATGCTTTACCAAAAACTATCCTATATGGAGACATTCCTAGGTCGGTCTTATATGCAGTCCTGAATGCCCAAAGAGCATCCGTCAATTTGGTCGACCAATCTTTTCTATTTTTGGCAACAGTTTTCTCCAGGATAAGTTTGATTTGTCTGTTTGAGATCTCAGCCTGCCCGCTTGTTTGGGGGTGATAGGGTGTAGAAAGACGGTGGTTGATTGAATATTTCCGCATCAGAGTCTCGAAAGATCTGTTGCAGAAGTGTGTCCCATTATCGCTAATAATAGCGCGTGGGTGTCCAAATCGCGAGAAGATATTCTCTTTTAAGAACTTAATGACAACTTTCTTATCATTAGTGCGACTTGGAATGGCTTCTACCCACTTGGAGACATAATCAACCGCCAGCAATATGTACAGATTCCCAAAGGAGTTGGGAAAAGGACCCATAAAATCTATGCCCCAAACATCAAACATTTCAACAACCAGAATGGGTTGCTGAGGCATTTCATTCCTCTGGGATATTCTACCCGTATACTGACATTGTGTACAGGTTTTGCAATGTTCAAATGCGTCCTTGAATAAGGTCGGCCAATAAAATCCAGATTGCAAAACCTTTTCCGCTGTTTTTCTTGGACCAAAGTGACCCCCACAGGCCTGATCATGACAAAATGAAAGAATACTCTTGAACTCTTCATTCGGGACGCACCGGCGAATGATCTGATCAGGACAATATTTAAACAAATAAGGCTCATCCCAGTAATAGTGTTTTACTTGGGAAAGAAAGCGGTATTTGTCCTGTTTAGACCAATCGCTCGGTATCAATCCCGTGGCATGAAAGTTCACAATATCCCTGAACCATGGTTCAGAGGATACGCTCAAGAGTTGTTCGTCAGGGAACGAGTCATTGATCGGCAGGGTCACAGGGGAAGAAACGATGCGTGAAAGGTGGTCAGCTACTACGTTTTCACATCCTTTCTTATCTTTGATAACAAGATCGAATTCTTGTAAAAGAAGGATCCAACGTATTAGTCAACCTTTGGCATCTTTCTTTGCCAACAAATGTTTCAAAGCGGAATGGTCAGTATATACAACAATAGGTGAGCCGATTAAGTAAGGCCTGAATTTCTCCAATGCGAATACAACCGCTAATAGTTCTTTCTCTGTGGTTGTATAATTGATTTGCGCATCATTCAAGGTCTTACTAGCATAGTAAATCACGTGTGGCATCTTTTCAATGTGTTGTCCAAGGACAGCACCTACTGCAAACTCAGATGCGTCACACATCAGCTCAAAAGGGTAGTCCCAGTTTGGTGATGATAAAACGGGGGCTGAAGTGAGTGAGTGTTTAAGTGAGTCGAAAGCTGTCTCGCAATCCGAGTCAAAGTGGAAGGTTGTATCCTTGGCCAGGAGTAGTGTTAAAGGTCTAGCAATTTTGCTAAAGTCCTTTATGAATCTCCTATAAAATCCAGCATGGCCAAGGAAAGAGCGAATATCTTTGACGCTTCTGGGATGAGGGAGGTTTTGAATGACATCTACTTTAGCTCTGTCAACCTCGATGCCCTTCTGTGAAATGACATGTCCAAGGACTATTCCTTCTTGGACCATAAAGTGGCATTTTTCCCAGTTCAAAGTCAAGTTCTTCTCTTTGCATCGAGTAAGAACAGCGTCCAGATTCGCTAGGCATTCAGAAAAAGAGTCTCCAAAAATCGAAAAGTCGTCCATAAAGATCTCCAGGAAATTCTCTACCATATCAGAGAATATCCCCATCATACACCGCTGAAAAGTAGCGGGAGCATTGCATAGCCCGAAGGGCATGCGACTGTAAGCAAAAGTACCAAAAGGACAAGTAAAAGTGGTTTTATCTTGATCCTTTTTGGCGATGGGGACCTGATTGTAGCCTGAGTAACCGTCCATGAAACAATAGTATTGTCGTCCCGCTAAGCGTTCCAGCATTTGATCAATAAATGGTAGAGGAAAATGATCTTTCCTCGTAGCAGCGTTGAGTTTTCTATAATCGATGCATACACGCCACCCAGTTTGGGTGCGTGTCTGAATCAACTCATTCGCTTCATTTGTGATAACTGTGATGCCGGATTTCTCAGGAACGACGTGTATAGGACTTACCCACTGGCTATCGGAGATCGGGTATATAATACCACTATCTAAGCATTTGACGATCTCTTTCATGACAGCTTCCTTCATGACGGGATTTAACCGTCTCTGTGGTTCTCGGGTCGGTCTGGCATCATCCATCACATGTATATGATGTTCAACTATCAAGGGACTGATCCCTTTGATGTCCGCCATACTCCAACCAAACGCCTCTTTATTAGATCTTAATACCGATAAAAGTGCGTTCTCTTGCTCTGATGCAAGAGAAGTGGAAATTATAACCGGTAAAGTCTCGTTCTCACCAAGATATGCATATTTTAGGTGAGAAGGTAAGACCTTGAGATCTAATTCAGGCGGAGAAATGAACGAAGGAAGGATCATAGAATGATTTTTGGATTTACAAAGACGCTCAGAGCCCGTGAAAGATACAGACTCGGGTGGAGAAAAGTCAGAAGTGCAGGACTCAAGTGTAAGTGTAGTGTCCTCACTAAGTGTAAGATCAAGCAGAGATGTGCTAATGTCATCGAGATCAGTAAAGCAAAGTTCCTCGGCTCCACAACTTTCGGGAGCGATCTCATGGACAGAACACACATCTAAAATATGAGCACTAGGTTCTGATGGCTGACTACCAACTCTGTAGATATTTAGTTCAATGGTCATATTTCCAAATGATAAATTCATTGAACCATTTCTACAATTTATAACAGCGTTGGAAGTGGCAAGGAAAGGACGACCTAAAATCACCGGAATTTGGCCCCGGGGGTTTGCTACAGGATGTGTGTCAAGCACAATGAAGTCTACAGGGAAAACAAATTCCTCGACCTTTATTAACACATCCTCTAATTCACCCCTTGGTTTGGTGATAGATCGGTCCGCCATCTGGAGAGTACAATGAGCAGGTTTCAGCTCTCCAATTCCTAGTTGCTCATAGACAGAATAAGGTAACAGGTTAACACTCGCGCCAAGGTCTAAAAGAGCACGATTTATGTTTTTACCCCCAATCGAAATCGATATTGTAGGACATCCTGGGTCCTTTCGTTTCTTTGGCAGCTGGGGAATAAAAGCAGTGCTGATATTATTAGCCATAAAGACCTTCTTCGGCACTTGAGTCTTCCTCTTCCTAGTGCACAAGTCCTTTAGAATCTTCGCATAAGCGGGGACTTGTTGAATTGCATTTAGGAGAGGGATATTGATGTTAACCTGTTTGAACATTTCTAAAATTTTCTCCATATGAGGACTCGTTCTGTTAGCCCTTAGCCGGTTAGGGTAAGGTGCTTTCGCAATAAGCGCGGGGTCCATCATAGGAGAAGAAAAGGGGGGTAGACAAGATCCCAAAAGAGGTGTGGGGACCGTCTGTGGAGAACTATAAGGGTTTGGTGAAGGTGTTGAGCCTAAAGGGAACTGGAGAATAGGCTCGTGCGAAGGTGGTTTGGTAGAAGAAGAAGGATCAGAAGGAGAAGTGTGTATATGTGGAAAGGTCTCAGCCGGGGTTTTGACATGATTTTCAGTATTATCAATATCTTCCCCGACATTATTATTCAGCACTCTTCCCGATCACAACGTGGTAATGGCATTTACATTGTAATGCCCAGGATTCTGCAGGGGTTGAGAGGGAAGTTTCCCTTTTTCTCTCGCACTCATTTCAGCTTTGAGGCGTGCGATTTCAGCTTCCATCGTTCTAATACTCTCAGCTTGTGACGCTGAGTTTTTCTTTATTTCACTGACGGAAGATCTAACCTCAGTTGAAACCTCCATGAAATTGGATAAAAGTGATTTCATGGTTTGAGTAAATTGAGAGAAATCGTCAGAACAGGACTGCATAGGATTAGACTGTGCATGAGTGTTGCCCTGGTTTTGGAAATTTTGTGACTGGTAGGGGTGCTGAGTGAGTTGAAGGGGTTGCTGTTGTGGTGGAGGAAGAGCCCTTTGAAAGTTATTTGTGTTTGGAACCGTGTTTTGAGATTGATTTTGGTTCCAAGCAAAATTCGGGTGGTTCCTCCAACCCTGATTGTACGTGGAAGAATATGGGTCGTTTCGAGGTCGTTGAAATGCGGCATTAGAATGCTCTTGACCTTGAAACGCCGAGTTTAAAGGACATTCTTCCGTTAAGTGTGACGGATCAGAACAGCACCCGCAAATAGTTTTGGGGAGTGATACCGGGTTTAGGGAGGCTGCTGCAAATTTGTGTTCCATAGCGTCGAGCTTCTTTTGCATTGCTGCCATTTCTGCTCGAACACCTATGGACACATCTACTTGGTGTACGCCACCCCTATTCAATGGTTGGGTTCCACTCTCCCAAATTAGTGATTTTTCAGCGAACTCTTCTAAGTATCGCCAGGCTTCCCCATCGTCTTTAGTCATAAATGTACCCTGACACATATTCTCAAGGCTTTGTTTCGTGCTAGGGTTACTGCCCTCATAAATGATTCGGCAAAGCTCCCATCTCGGGATGCCGTGATGAGGACATTGAACCATTAGATCCTTGAAACGTTCAAAGTACTTTGAAAATGGTTCGGTAGGGAGCTGGGCAAATTGGTTCAATTTGCTCCGAATTCGAGCCGTTCTTTGGACTGGGTAAAATTTCTTTAGGAATGCAGCGACGAATTCTTCCCAATTTGTGATGGAGTGTGCGGTGGTGTTATATAGCCACTTCTCGGCTATATCGCACAAGGTAAAAGGAAGAAGTCGTAGACGCATCGCATCCACAGAAAGTTGAGACGTACCCATCATAGCACATACGTTTTCAAATTTGGTAATGAAAACGTAAGCGTCCTCGGTCTCGAGTCCGTGATACTTAGGTAGAAGGTTGATATACTGGGGCTTTATTTCAAAATTATCCCCGTTGGCTGGTGGTGTGGATAAGCAGGTCGAAAGAGGACCTCTAAGTGGATAGCATCTTTCCTGAAGAGAAATGTGTGGAGGATTCTGCGCACCAACGGACGGTGGCAGATTGGGGTTAAAGAAGTTTGATGGATTCGGATCCATCGGTGTGGGTGTGGTAGTAGGTAAAGAAAAGGTAAATGGAGAATTATCGACTTCGGAGTCGATAAAAGGTACGCGGACTAAACGGGCACTAGAATCCCGTGTCCAGCCTATCTTGTACTAAAAAGGGTTAGTACAAGTGGCAGCGTTGGCTTTATAATTAGGGGTAAAATGAATGCGGTGTTTGCTTTGAAAAGGGACGGATTTTGAAAAAATGATGCGACAACCAAATGCAGCAACACAAACCCTAGAATCTAATGGTCACCTAGGTCCGGCTCTAGACCGCTCCTAACTGCCAAAAGACAAGTCGCAGGATCAATCCTCCACTGCCTCTTTGTCCCCCTGTGGCCGGATAAGTGCCAGGTAAGTGGGAAGGAACCACCACTACAGTGGACCTAATTAATAACCACTAGCCTTAGACACACTCGCCTTAGGCACCACAAGAAAACGCGGATAAGCAATGAATTACCCACGGCCCTCTCTTGTCCTAAATGAGCGCGACAGTCCTTAGAGTCATCTCTAGATTTCTTTTAGTTAATGGGGGTAAATGTGGATGCAAGTTTGGTGGTTTTCGGGGCCTAGGAAGGGTAATGAAATCCCCACCTAATTTGGATTTGGCCGTGCCCCTTAAATTCCGTATTTAATATGCAAAACAACCAAGAAAAACAAAATCACGCACAATTTTAATTTGCTTTTGCGGCGCAGCTATTGTTTGCAAAGAATCCTGCAGAAAGGATTAGTTGGAGCTAAAAAGGGCGAGGGGAGAGAGCAAGAAATCACCTGCCGGAAAATTTTCCAGAGAACCCTCAAAACTGCGGCGCTTCCGCCGCACAAAGCATGTTTCCGCCGCCCTTACGCGGCTTGTTGGTGGGTTCACTGTACAATTTTTCTTCAGCTGCTTCCTTTTGCTATCTTCAGCTCTCTGGTATATCCCAAATAATTTTTCCACAGCTCAGGATACTCCAGATCACCTTGCAATCAATTCACAACACACGTATAAGAGTTTGTACGAATTTTGAATTCAAGAAATGAAACGTAATAATTCTTTCACTTCAAACTATAAAATGTAAACGAATTAGCGCGCGATCCCCGGCAACGGCGCCATTTTGATCTGATGATTTTCGTGGATGTGTTTATCGAATCAAATAGTAAAGAAATCACAACCAAAAATATTTGACCGCAATCAAACAACGGTGTCAGTTGAAGTTAATGAATGAGTGCGGATCGTCCTCAGGGATCTCGAGATTCGTTTTTACTTTTATTTGTTTGAAATGAAATGTTAAGCAACAATAAGAGAAAACACGATTCAATTGATTGATTTGTATTCGTGTGTCACTAATCTTTTCTAAAGATTCAAGAACTATAAACAACAAGAATCGGTTTCAATGGTATTTTCCAAACGACAATCAAGAATGATAAAGAGGCTCGTAGGAATCGATAGGATCTTTAGATGTGTTGTAGTCTACAATATTTCGTATTCTTGTCCTTCGAAGAATTGATGCTAGATCAATGGTTATCGACGAGAGTTAGGGTTTTCTTGATGAAATCAAAGTTTCATCTCTTAACCCTTGCTCTTTCGAGGATACCATTATATTCTAGCCTCTAGCAATTTCAAGAATCGATCGGATCACCCCAATCTCGAGCGATGTTGATCAAGAAAGCATCGAATCGAATTGGGTTGTCGATTCTTGAACTTGCTAGGGTTTACAATCTCGTGGGATTCAAGAATTGATTACAAATTTGCTACATCATCATACTAAAGATCTTTTCGACTCCTTAACGAGCGGAGTTTTACTCGCGCATCACCACATAGACAATGTTCAAGAACAGTAAAGATAACATGATGCGGAATTTAAAAGAAACAAGATAGAAGAAAATATCACCTTTTATTTCATCAACAATTTCAATACAATCTTTCAAGATCTACAAGAAGAAAGAAAATCGATCGTTGACTCAGCTTCGCTCGACTCCGTGGATCGTGGATCTACTTTTGATCTCTTGCCCGATGGAAGATCGGCTCGGCTCATAAAAGGATTGAAGGAATCTTGCTTGGCTTGCACTCAAGATCTTGAATTGTGGATGGATTTAGGGTTAGGGTTTCCTACAAGATTTCTTACTAATCTTGAGGAAGAAGAAGATGGAGAAAGAGAATGGCTAAACTAAAAATGGGTTGAATCTATCACTCTCCAAGATTGAATCAAGATTTTCCAAGATGAGAAATGAGTGAGCCTAGGGTCTTATTTATAGACCTAGGTTTAGGTTTGAATTAGACTTTCCCTCCCAAAGTTTGTTGACAAGTTTGTTGGCTTTAGCTTAGGGTTTAAGCAAGGGTTTGGGAAAGTTCTAGAAGTTTTAGGCTAGTTTAGGAGCTTGATGATCTGGTGGAAGTGTCTGGACTCTTCTGGACTTCTGTATGCATTTTTGAGCTGAAGGTACTAACACAGGAGTTGTGGTGCAATTCGAGGAGTTGACTCTCTGTATCCGCCGCGCAACCGCCGCGTGAGGTGGGCTTTGGCCGCCCTTCCGCCGCACATTGGTGGACTTGGGAATTGGGCTTTCTGCTGTGGTCTGGTACTTCTGTATTGGTTATTCTTTGATGTTTAGAGTTGCAGTTGCCCTTCTATATTGATACCAGATTTGCTTTCAATGAGTTTACGAGCAATTGTAATGGTCGAGCAATGTATTGATCGAGCAAGTATCTCTTTTCCTGCATAGACTTCAAAATAGGGGTTGCAAGATATAGAAAATATGCTATGTAATGCAATGCAGTTAATTTCCCTAGAATTTCCGGTTTAAAGGTCGAATACATGTAATTTGATATTTTGCGACCGATTAGCTAATATGTGAATTATGAATACCGTACTCTCCTATATGTATGCAGATGTTAAGGAAATTGCCTGCTAAAATATACAGTATTTTCGACTGATCATGGCCCGTCACGTATTGGCTTATACCTCTGACGTGCTAGTGGTTAAATCCACAGCCATAGTATTGACGAGTCTTTAGAGTCCACCACACTTACAGTTACTCAAGCTTTCGGGCGAAACGCTGTAGAGGCCGTATGGAGATATGGCAGGGTCCGATCAGATACGTGCGGTATTGCACGGATCAGGATCGGACGGATATTACTAGCCGGCTTTGGTTTAAGCCGGTCCTAGTTTAGTACAATGTAGATTTTTTCTCATTGCATTTGTATCCGGTCGGAATACAGATGCGGGTGTGTATGCACAGTATCGGGGTTTTCCTGTAATTTATTACGGGACCAGTTTTCTGGAGTTGCCAGTTTGCATTCCGTTCCGGCCGGTTTTCTTTTGTTCTTTCCCGGCCGGACTTTTCCGATGGAGGGGGGTTATTTGCAGTTTTGCAAATAACACATTGTGGAGGATTTTCTTGCAAATGTATTTATCATGAAAGCATCTTTTGATACCATTCTCATCACTTGCTTTTTGTTGATTAGTTGTGATTAGAGTTGATGTGAGGTTGTGATGATGAGGTTTAGGATATGGTCACCATTCTCTTTATCCTACACTCACCTCCCTTCTTGTTATGGTGGGTATTCTCATTCCTCCACTATATTCTACTCACTAGATGAAAGAAAGCTTCACTTGAGAGAAAGAAAAGAATGAGAGAGTTCATCTTGGTTATGTGAGGAATTCTTCATCTCCTTCTTCTTCTTGTTTTGGAAAAATGAAAGCACCATTTTTCCTAACCCCATTCCTCCATCAAGGCAACTACAAACCTCAAATGAGACCAGCATGATCTACTACACATTCTACAGCATATCTTGAGCATGTCGAGTTGCCGGCTTCATTCCCGAGTTGCCTCGGTATCGAGGCGGGAGCCCGTAAAAGACGCAGGCGATGTGGTGCCCTTCCGGCGAGGAGGCGATGATGTGGAGACAAGACTTTCCGCGGGAGATCGGGACGATGACGAGAAGACCGGAGGACTCGGATCACTCGGTATACTTCTCTTCCCATCTCTTGTTTGCTAGCATTAGGTTAATGGTTACGATCCGGGTATATTGTCCGCGGTAGCGCCAGTTTAAAAGATAAGAAAATTTTGATTCCGCAATTTGGCCTCGGATAGACGGCCGGGGCGCTGCCGTGGCGCAACATGGTATCAGAGCCACGCCATTAACCTTGCCTAGCTTGTTCTAATGTGTTTTGCATTTCCGATCGACCAAAATTCCAAAAACCGCGTTTTTGCATACATCAGTTTTTCTGTTGAATTTTTTCTTGCTCAAAAAATTTTTCAGGTTGTAGAAAACTGATGTACAAGATATTCTAAGACTTCTGTGAAAATTCGACACAGTCAGTCGATTAGTGAAGCGCGGAACCGCGGCCAAACCCCCCCTTGGACCGCGGTTCCGCCGCACTTTAATGACGTCACTTTGTCCAATTTTTACAGTGGCCTTGTGGACTGATTTTGGGGGTTTTGGGATATTAAATTTGGGCCCAGATCTTCTGTGACTGCTACAGTATTACTTGGGGGCCCACTTGTTAATTGTTTGATCGATCGGATATTTTTAAACACATTATTTCACAGTATTTACATTATATCTGCGACCGTGAATGTCACTTGATCGGTAAATCCCGTCTAACTGCTATAGCCCGGTTAGACGGATTTGCGAACGTGACTTTCACGTTGATGTTCTATGTTTATGCTGTGTTGTTGCGGATCGGTCGTGGGGGATAGCCTGGATGCAATGCTAGTACAGTTTTGCTGTATTATGTACATTTGATATTGCGGGGCGAGCGTCCGACATGTGGACTGCCGTCACTGCCTGTTTGTATTATTCTTTAGGGGCACGACCTGGTTGCGGTCGATGTACCCGTTGTATGTATATTTTACTTTCTGTACTAGGATTACCCCGCGAAGGGGTGCACGGATAGCCGGGTTCTAGAGGGCAACGGGCCCGCATCTCATGGCATTGAGACGGAGGGGGCTTCACTCTAGGATTGGCGGGCTATTCGCCGCACTCGTAGGGGGTACAGGTTGACCCAGGAGGGGTGCCCAAGTTACCGGATTCCGTGAAGTGCTGGGTGGTCCATTCACGGTGCTGAAGGGGGCTGCCTCACTTCAGGTTTTGGCGGGTGACTTGCCGCGCCCGTAGGGGTCTAGGATTTCATTGCACAGGCTATCCACACGACCAGGGGAACGTCGGGTTTCAGCAGCGGCTCTGTGAAACCCGGGGATTCCAGATATCTGTATTGCTCTGTGATGCTGTACATTTCTGTGATGTTGCATTTTATCACGCCTTGAGCGAATATAATATATTGGTATATATATTAGTAGATGTTGTATATGTTTTGCATCCGCGCTAGTCCAGTCCCCGCTCTGTCGTTAGTTAAGTAACCTAACGGGTGATGACGGGACCCAGTGGCGAATGCGGATGGCATATACGTACATCAGTATATTTTCGTTCTTTGTGGTGTGTTCAATTGATGGGACTGTGTTGATTCGGATCAATGCAAGATTAACAAACCTAATTTGATGTTGTTGGAACATTTTTCAAAAAGCTGTTATTGCAAGGACGTTCAATTTTGTTTTGCATCGCGGTATTCATTTAGAATATCCTGCTCCTCAGTCGACGAGGCAAGGGCCGAGATCCCTTCACCGGGAGTGACCCCTTGGACAGAAGTTTGCGTCAGGGCATTAACTTCACTATAGCCGATTACTTTTGCTTTGCATCGTGGTATTCAGTTGGAATATCCTGCACCTCATTCTACGGGGAAAGAGCCGAGATCCCTTCACCGGGAGTGACCTCTTTAGTAAAGGTTTTCGTCACTATATTTTTATAAAAGGCTATGCAGTTCCTTCAACGATATCAAGTTCATTACGTTAAAGGTTTTTCGCCAAAAATCAGTCGTAGCCCTCCGTCATTTCCTATGGGTATTATTTAGTATTCGTGCTGCGTTTGTTGACTCCGTCAAGGCGTAGTGTACGGTAGCTAAGTGGTGCTTGTTTGTTGCATAAATGGGATTGGTTAGGACAGTCGTGCGGCCTTGTTGACTCCGTCAAGGGCACGTACGGGTGGGTTTAATGCAATCCAGATAATGACGGGTTGAACTTGACTAGGACTCTTTGATTTGTTGACTCCGTCAAGGTCACTTGAGTCCTAGGGGTAAAAACAAACATCAGGAGTTTCAAAAGAACTGAAACTTGCCAGGCATGCGCATACCTTCTGGAGTGTGGTGACTTGAGTGGATTCCGTCAAGTTATCACGCGATGATAGTTGGATCCCGATTCCCACTGATGAGTTAGTTTACTCCTCGGGTGACCCCGATTAATTCTTCTTTCAGGTTTGGAGGAGAATTTGAGGTACAGTGGGAGGTTTCCAGATTAGATAAAGTGATAACCATTCTGATCTAGGTTAGAGTGCACGCTGAGTGTTTCTTTTCTCTCTCTCTTTGGCAGCGACCTTTGACCCGACCCTAAGACTATGACTCAGTGACCAAGTTGACCGAACCTTCTTAACACTGGCTTTTGGATTGTCAGAGTTGCAAACCTCATTGCCACTCCTGCTTTTACCGTTTTCTCCAGGACACCCCGTATTACTACGAACGTCCACTTCCATTGGACAAAACCATCGTATGGTTATATACGAACTCGAAGGACTTCGAGGATGGTTTCTGGTTCTGGAGAAAACGAATAGGATTATTCAGTTGTCTTTTCTTTTCACCTTCTCTCATTACGAGTACTCCTTGGTTTAGGAGATAGTACACCTATTACGCAAATTGGATAGTCTTCTTCCAAACCTTAGGCTGGTGCCGACCGGTAGGGAATGAAGAAAACCAATTAGCCTAAACGGTGTGCAGAAGGTATTAAGATTAAGACAAAGCAAGGGATTAGTAAGAGGGCAAAGTAAATTGCGACTACTATTCACGACCGAACCAAGTATTTCTTCGCCAATCCTAAATCACCTTTGTATTTCTCCAGGACACTCCGTATCACTACGAAGATCCACAGTTTATTTGGATACTCCATCGTATGGTTATATACGAACTCGAAAGGAACTTGTTCCAGTTCGGGGATGGATTCTGGTTCAGGAGAAATAGGAATAAGGTTTATTCGGTTGTCTTTTATCTTCACCTTCTCTCGCATTGCGAGTGCTCTTAGGATTAGGACAGTACACCCATTATGCTTATTGGATAGTCTTCTTCCAAACCATAGGCTGGTGCCGAACGGTAGGGAAGGAAGAAAACCATTTGGCCTAAGGGGTGTGCAGAAGGTAATGACTAAAGACATATAAAGGGATTTGGACAGATGGCAAAGAGATATAAGGTTACAGTTGTGAATCTGGATAATGGAAGAGGCATTACTAAGAATACCGGAATACCCCACCGAGACATTTCGATGTTTCAGTTTCACTGTGTACTGTTAAAAGAAAACTGATTTCCCGATTAGATACTTACTCCAGGGTATGTATTTACCAGGTATGATTCTCACATCTGTATGGTTTTACAGATAATGAGTGGGAGTAAGTTATTGGGAATAGGGTGATCATCCTCATTATGTCGGGATTCGTTGTAATCGGTGATATTTGAGGAGATCATCTGGGCTGTTTGCCGGTCGGCAAATATTTGGTTTTGAATATCCGCTGTTGTGCACCAATTTCAAATTGATATATCTGTACGTCTATTTTCATAGAGTGAGATATACCTTTTGATATTATGTCGATGACATTTACCTATATCAGTGGATGATTAGGTAAGGAGCATCAAACAGCGGTGTAATTCTTCTTAGCCATAAGTACAGTTTTCAACCTACGACGCACAGTGAAAGAGTTGTTAGACTCAGCGGACTTATGCAGAGTATTGTATGTTGTCCAGTGTCCATAAGGACAGAGGGGTTGGTCCTCATACTATATTCTGTTTACTTTTAACTTCTCTAGTTCTTAGACATGTGTTTCGTAGGAACACAGGGTCTAAGTTTTGAGGAGTTATAGGTATTTGAATAGAGTAGAGAACCAAGTGTAGCAAGTATCGGGATTCATCAAAGTGATCGAAGATGTAGATACTTGTGTATGGTGTTCAGTTGATAGTAATGATTAAGAGAACTAGCTTCTCTTTCAGGTTACTCATAATTGGAAACATTCCTAAGTTGAGTAACGCTGATCGGCCTCCTTCCATTTAGTTGACATGCACTGGAGACAGCTGCATGATTTGAATCTGGTTCAATTAAATCAGTGCCTCTGTTTCTATATTGGATATAGAACAGTTCATATCTTGACATTGTTAAGGTACGGGGAGTTGTCCGACTTATGCTTAAAACCAGACACTGGACAACTCAAGGCACGTTTCTGTAATGGCTGTTTGTGGGTTGACCCAGGCTATGACGAGGGTTGATTTTCTACCATCTGGAAGATCAATAGTGATATTGTTCTTCACTCGCCACGATTTTTAAAAGAAATGGTTTTTCAGAAAACAGCAGTGGGAGTATGGTAGAACTGGAAGTGATTCCAGAACCGCAAACGATTACTGAAGATTTGATAAGGAACCTAAAAATTCAATCTGATTTGACATTCTATTAGCCACTCCACAGATAAGGTGGGTAACTTCAAGCACCCGAGAGGTACTCCGGTAGTCTCAAGGACGGTGACAGGGAAGTTCTTGTTTACCCACACTTGCCATTGTTGTTGTTCCAGGCTGCGAGACCCGGCAGGAGGATGAGTATAGCGTCGTTCTAAACTAGCTTTGGAAGTGCACGTCTATAGGACTCTGCCAGAGGGTTGTCGTAGTCAGTGGGAGCAGCGGAAGCATTGGTGGACATCAGGCTTATGTCTAATTATAGACTAAAGCAGATATAGCGGAGATAGATCATCTATTTTTGATGTGTCAGTCATAGGTTTGACGTCATCAGAATAGGGGATGGATCTGTTAAGAAGGTAGTAGGGTGTGATGTCCTGGTTTTGGATGACATACACAGAGTAGGAAAGGAAACTCCTATACTACGATCGGTTATACTTTGGTTGTCACACAGTGGTTTCTCCACACAGGACTTGGATATTATATCAGACATTCCGGTTACTAGATCTATGGTTTTAGATCTAGATTTGGGTGGTTTCCTAATCTGGGTATCTTGACAGCATTCTATGAGTATTTAGAATGGACGACTCCTGGCACGGTAGTACACCTGCAGGTAATGGAGTCACTCTCTCTAAAGGTGTCTTACAGACTAAAGGGGAGAGGGATACGCATGATTGACAGATCACTTGCTTAGGCAATTGAGTCAATCATGAGATGTCAAGTACCACACCAGATGTTGTTCTTGCAGTAGATGCAATAAGTTGATATTAATCCAATCCTGGAGAACCAATCGGAAGCAGTTTTAGGACATAAGTGCGTGTCCTAGGGATGTGATAACGACGGCCTTTTTTAGGAGACGGTTATCACTCCAGGCTTCCAAGGTGACATGGATGGCAGAGTGGCTGTCAGAGTTATAGTTTTCCCTTTGACGAGGGGCAGTATTTTGGACAGATGGTCCAAGGCAATACTGAGGGAGGCATGGCGCAGGATACTGATTAAGTTCAGTTGATGATACAGTCTAAGAAGTTTGGATTTGAAGTTCATTTATGAGCTAGGTCCCATCAGACATCCAGACATTCTAAGACAGGTATTGCTCATTTCGGGAGATGGCTTTCTCCGCGAACTTGAGATATAGAGAGACATAGAAAGAAACATCACAGCGGATCCACTCACTGAGGCTATTCCTCGAACGTAATAGTTTCGCAAACGAGCTTTGTGAGACTGACTAGTAGAGGAGTTGGGTGTTCGGTATCACACGGGCTGTGAGTATGCGGCATCGCAATAATTAGCCTTGAGTGCAAGTGGGAGATTGTTGGAGATAGTGCCCTCAGAGTCAATTATTGGATCATAGGCACGTGATTGCAATGATTGAGGGAGGACCTATCCCGGTAGGACAGTCTTACTCGAGATGATAGTATGCTATCTGGTTTATCTTTATCATCGTGTACTGCTTTAGGTGACCTGACATGTCGCTATTACACGTTGATAGAGCCCCTAGGATTCTTGCTTGACTACCAACAGTATGATGGCGATCATATACGTGGGAGCTGGTAGTCTATAAGCACATCCTTAAATGGTCCCTAGTCGTGGGAGTTTCGAGACAGGGCATCGATTCTCCAGAGTAGACTAGTGTATACAGTCGAGACCCCGACGAGGGGCGGTGGCCGGTCTCACAAGCCACTGGTGTCAGTTGGTTCACCTAAGATGTATACAGGTGCTCATTGGGTTATGAGTACACCGGACAGGACTCGCCGGGAACATGCTAGTTGGTCTTATACCTGACGTCAGATAGCAGTTCCCTGGTGACATGTGTACAGGTTAGTTCATTGACCTGGGGATCGTCATTTGTCTCGTGTGAGTTCCCACTGTACTTTGATTACTACCCTACCACGGCTCAAAGGAGTCGTGCAAACAGGTTTTAGTTGGGTACAGTCCCGAGCCACATGGAGGCAGTGATCGGATCATCAGGGGTTCGTCTCTCCCGGTATTGGGGGTGAGGTCGCGCTGTGTCTAGGAGAGCCATTACGCAAAGCCCTCGGCCGAGGCAGGAGATTTACTGGTAGGTATTCCAGTAGTATCTCAGGGCGTTCTGGGCTACACTCCGACACGACTTGTACCGCTTTTGGGGGTCTGACTTTTACCAACCCCCTAGGCCCGACATGCGATGCTCATAGACGAACGGACCGGACTGTACGGATATTGTCACTGACAGGCTCAGTAGGGTGTCAGGATGAGTTCGCTCATCGACGTCCCTTTTGGTCGATAGCTGGTGGCCCGTCACGTATTGGCTTATACCTCTGACGTGCTAGTGGTTAAATCCACAGCCATAGTATTGACGAGTCTTTAGAGTCCACCACACTTACAGTTACTCAAGCTTTCGGGCGAAACGCTGTAGAGGACGTATGGAGATATGGCAGGGTCCGATGAGATACGTGCGGTATTGCACGGATCAGGATCGGACGGATATTACTAGCCGGCTTTGGTTTAAGCCGGTCCTAGTTTAGTACAATGTAGATTTTGTCTCATTGCATTTGTATCCGGTCGGAATACAGATGCGGGTGTGTATGCACAGTATCGGGGTTTTCCTGTAATTTATTACGGGACCAGTTTTCTGGAGTTGCCAGTTTGCATTCCGTTCCGGCCGGTTTTCTTTTGTTCTTTCCCGGCCGGACTTTTCCGATGGAGGGGGGTTATTTGCAGTTTTGCAAATAACACATTGTGGAGGATTTTCTTGCAAATGTATTTATCACGAAAGCATCTTTTGATAACATTCTCATCACTTGCTTTTTGTTGATTAGTTGTGATTAGAGTTGATGTGAGGTTGTGATGATGAGGTTTAGGATATGGTCACCATTCTCTTTATCCTACACTTACCTCCCTTCTTGTTATGGTGGGTATTCTCATTCCTCCACCATATTCTACTCAGTAGATGAAAGAAAGCTTCACTTGAGAGAAAGAAAAGAATGAGAGAGTTCATCTTGGTTATGTGAGGAATTCTTCATCTCCTTCTTCTTCTTGTTTTGGAAAAATGAAAGCACCATTTTTCCTAACCCCATTCCTCCATCAAGGCAACTACAAACCCCAAATGAGACCAGCATGATCTACTACACATTCTACAGCATATCTTGAGCATGTCGAGTTGTCGGCTTCATGCCCGAGTTGCCTAGGTATCGAGGCGGGAGCCCGTAAAAGACGCAGGCGATGTGGTGCCCTTCCGTCGAGGAGGCGACGATGTGGAGACAAGACTTTCCGCGGGAGATCGGGACGATGACGAGAAGACCGGAGGACTCGGATCACTCGGTATACTTCTCTTCCCATCTCTTGTTTGCTAGCATTAGGTTAATGGTTCCGATCCGGGTATATTGTCCGCGGTAGCGCCAGTTTAAAAGATAAGAAAATTTTGATTCCGCAATTTGGCCTCGGATAGACGGCCGGGGCGCTGCCGTGGCGCAAGTATTTCCGTTCACTTCTTAGTTAAGTTGTTAACTAGTTGCTTGTTTCGCCTAATCTCTAGTTAACGAATCCGTATTAGGGTTTCTTGGCACTTGTAAAATTTGAAATTGGCATGGTTGATGCCTTGTGAGACCTCATTAGTGTGCCTAGGAACCCTACACCAGAAAGCCGCAATGAACCTGTACGGCAATACCTGCAAGAAACTGTGGCACAACGGGGGTGAGTTGCCAACTCGTGAGTAGAAAACATCACAGAGCAGAAATCGTATGTTTGACTCAATCCTAGGTCAATACGATCATAATATATATCCTCAATATGATAATGTCTGAAGCATGATAAGGTGGCAAGGGTAAACATCTATACATAAGTGTAATACCAAGTGCTCGTGTAGTGCCTCAGGTAGCAGCATATCATAAATATGAGGTATGAATGCAATATACTGAAAATAGAATGCATCATGAATGTGACACCTATTTTCTTTATTTAGTGAGATTTCTGTATAATTATAAATCGAGGTATCATCAATGAAATCAGTGTCCAGAATCGACACAAAACATAAATCTCAATATCTTAGGCTCCGGCAATCCGGACTGGCCTGTAACCTTGAATCTTAATATCTAGGGCTCCGGCAATCTGGACTGGCCCAAATCTTCAAATCTCAAAACCTTAGGCTCCGGCTATCCGGACTGGTCTGTACTCCGATCGGTATCCTCTGGATATCCGTCGAGTCACAATACAATCACCTGTCAGTAGTACTCCCCTGTCACAGGCTCAACGCCATCATCTGCGACCTTCTCGTTTTGGGGTACCGCACTGGGTCCACCATGCACCCACAGACGGTTCCTCCTCCTCCTTGAATCGGGTGTATGATATCACTCAAGAGCCGAGAATACTAATGGTGGACATATCTCAAATCCTAGCAAGAGAAAACCGCAACTTTCATTTAAAAATGATAATCAGTTTATAAAATCTTTGCGGTTTCTCTAAATCCTGAAATCTCATGGAAATCCGAAATCATAAATCATGATGTAAATAAATAATGAATACTGGGCTCCGGGCAGTCCGGACTGACCCAAATTATTACATGGCAATGACTATATGAATATATGCATGAGATAACGCTGTAAATAAATGCAATTTCTAAGCTATCATATAATGGCAGGCTCACTAGTATCATGTCAAAACTATCAGCTAACAAGCGATATCAATGAATTAATATTCTCTAAAGTGTACGTGACATGGCAATTATCGATGATGATATGTGTGAGCCGGCAAGTGGGTGTATGTGGAGCATACGCATCATCGGTAATGGTGCTGGTGTCCTGACAGCACGGGTTTCATAATAATTACGAAAACACAAATAAGCATGCATTGCGATGCGAATAATAGAATATGCGGAAAATGAATGGTAAACGCAGCAATAAAGAATATGCATTACTATATATGTGAATCATACAGTTTTGACATTTGAAATAATACGAATCATGGCGTTCATAAAATAAGGGTTACGATGTTTTTAAGAAAGGTACGTCCATTGAAATATCCATAGAATCCTTTGGCTTGTTTTTAAAATACTCACGATTCGTTAGTTTTGAAATAGGCATGACTCGAGTCTAGTCTAACATCTACCAGTAACTTACAGTACTAAACTAATAGACTAATCGAAAAGGTAAGGAAACCACCTAAATCCGAGTCGATATATGTACAAATTTAATAGTCGGTGATCCCCTCAATAGTATCACGTACGATACAATATATCATATAAAATCCTCGAGTCAAGAGTGCCGATCTATCATCATAATTAAAGTTTGTACGGTAAATCCATTGTACGACATCCCAAATCTGGGTACAGGTCAATTATCACATCATTCTTCTGGTATCCTTATTATCATATCCTGTATTAGGGGTACTGATCTAAGTCTAGTACCTACTGATACCGTCTATATATATATTGTTAGTGTATATGCCCTAGAGGCCATTACTGTATCATACTAGTTTGTATATTACTTAATGGAAGCTTGGGATATTCACCTTGTATATACAATCTTGCTCAAAATAGTAGTATGCTACATGGTTTGTTTCTACTTCAATGTGTACATGTGTTTATTTTAGTATATCACCTATACACATTAGTGGATCCCTTAGGATCTTTGCTTGATTACCAGCGTTGTGATGGCAGTCACACTAGTGGGGGCTAGGTAATATATAAGCACATCTTTATACAAGTCCCTAGTCGCAGGACTATCGAGACAGGGCATCGATACTCCAGAGTAGACAAGCGTATGCGCTTCTCATCCCAGTGTGGGAGATGGTCTGTCCCACAGCCATCAGTACGTCGTACTGGAGATAGTATACGGGTGCTCGTTAGGTTACGAGTACACTGGACATGACTCGTCGGGAACTGACCGGTTTATATTATACTTATCTTCAGTTATCAGTTCCCAGGTGACATGAGTACAGCTTAGTCCTCTGACTTGACACTGTCACTTCGCCACGAGTGTGTTCCCACTGTACTTTGATTACTACCCTACCACGGCTCAAAGGAGTCGTGCAAACAGGTGGTAGTTGGGTGCAGTCCCGAAGCACTTGGTGGCAGTGACGGTTAGACAGGATTCGTCTCTCCCAGTATTGGGGGTTGACATCGCGCTGTGTCTAGGAGAGCCATTACATGAGTAGTCCCTGGCCAGGGCAATCGAGATATACTGGTAGGCTTCCAGTGTTATCTCAGGGTGTTTTGGGCTTCACTCCGACTTGACTTGTACCGCTATTAGGGGACTGACGTTTACCGCCTCCCTAGGCCCGCCATGCGATGTATCAGATGAACAGACCGGACTGTACGGAGACTGTCACATTCAGGCTCAGTAGGAGTTCAGATGGGTTTCACCTCGTCAGTCTTCTTATCGGCATCTACCTGGGGACCGTTACGCACAGCTAGTGCCGCTTGCGGTCTGTGGTTAAACCCACTGCCAGCGTAGTGTCGAGTCTTTAGAGTCCCACACAGAAAGCTATTCGCCTTTAGGCAAAAGAGTAGAGGTCGCATGGTTTTGCGACAGGTCGCATGGTTTTGCGACAGGGTTTGGTCACATCCGTGCACTTGTGCACGTACAGTGTCCGGACAGTTTACACTAGAGGGCTTTGGTTTAAGCCAGATCTTAGTGTACGTATTGGGATTGGTTTTATCCAGTATGTATTCGTGTTCCTCGGAACACGGATGCGGGTGTGTATGCACAGTTGACGGAGAGACAGAGGCAGAGATTCTCATTAGGGTTGTTGACCGTTGACTGTTGACTATTGACTTTTTGCTCAACCCTAATGAGAATATGATATGTGATTAGAAATAATATTAATTAAGTATTGTGGTGACATGGTTGTTGAGGGGTTGACTTTGTTGAGTTGTTGACTTTGTTGACCAGTTGACTAGGTTGGTCTAGTTGACCATCATGATGACAATGGCTATCATTTCATGGCAAAGACTTTTCACTTGCTTGTTCTCTTGTGCAATATGAGTGCATGAAATGATATAGCCATTTTGACTTAAACCATTTACACAATACTTGATTACTATTTTTATGATGATGGCTTTGGATTATGAGAGGCAAGAGAGATAAGTCTTTCTCATTCTATCATTTTCATTCTCTCTCTTGTGTTCTTGAGCTCTCATCTCCTTCCTCTTGCTCTCCCTCTCTTTAGTCTATGGTTCACTTGTCTCATGTGTTGAGAACCAAGAACCATAGAGAAAATCCCAACACACTCTTCTCTACTCACTCTAGTTCACAAGGTTTAGAAAACCAAGTGAACTAGTTTCTTCAAAGACCGAAGAAGAAGCCAAAGGTAGAAGCTTTCTGGTGGATCGATCTTCGGCGCAAGGAGACGACGGGGTGAAGCCGATCCGGAAACCCATCGAGGCTTGAAGACGAAGGAGTTCAAGAAAGAAAGGTATAACCCCCTAACCGAGTGGTTAACAACTCCTTGTTAGGTTGTTAGTTAGATGTTTAACAAAGATCCGGTTTTGAGTCCATGTTACCACCTCTAGAAAATTGTTTTGCACCAAATTCCACATGCCCGAAAGTACCGGGAGAGATAGCATGGACTTACAGTGGTATCAGAGCCAGGTTAAACTCTATCTAACATGTTAGCAAAGTAACTAGAAGATCGATCAAAGAAAAAGTCACGAAATACACCAAAAATTCATGCTTGCTGTCGATTTTCAAAGTACTGTAAAAGTAATAAATCATGCTTCAAAAATCGACTCAGGGTTTTTAGAGTATACTGTAGAAAGACGGTCCTCTGATCTCATCAAAGCGCCGCAGAAACGCGGCAATAGCTTGCTATTGCCGCGGTTCCGCGGCCGTGTTGGCTCCTCTCTGGATTTTCTTTGCTACAGTATATTCAGTGGGGTATTTTGGGAATTTTGTTATATGTTTTTCAGCCCAGATTTTCCAGAAAGAGAATTTAGTTTTTGGGGTTTTAAAAACCGTATTTTTGATCGAACTTCTAAAGACTTAAGCTGACGGGTTTTTCTGTGATGTGATATTTGTATTGAACGTCTGCTAATCGCTATATATCGATTAGTGGTGGTTATACAAATCTGTGATCTGTAATGTTATTGGTTTGTGCATATGAATTCATTGGATTGTCGCGGGTGAATAGCCAGGGGTTGTGAGACGAGAGTTTTCTTTTCTTTCAATTCATGTAAATTTGTAAATTGATGTAATAATTATTTGTATGGCCGTACAACCGGGTCGGGGTTGTAGCCGTCATTGTATAATTTCTTTTTACTGTTTTTGCTCCTAGGATAGACCCATGGAGGGGGTGCACAAACTACCGGGTATGCCTAAGTGCCGAGTGGCCTACTCACGGAGTTGAGGGAGGTTGCTTCGCTTCGGGTACTTTGCGGGTAGTTTGCCGCACCCGCAGGGGTCTTTGGTGGGGTATTGGCTATTCACCGCGACCGTGTAATCTGCTTTTCGTTACAGCCTCGTTCGAATTGCGGGTTCCAGTATATCCAATGTGTTCATCTGTGATCTGAAATGGCTATCATTGCAATGTATATCTATATATGATATTATTTAGGCATTGCTTATGTTTTACAGCCGCGCTATCCCAGCCCCCGCTCTGTCGTTAGTTAAGTAACCTAACGGGTAATGACGGGGCCTCGTGGCGAATGCGAATGGCATAAGCGTACGTCATATTTTGGTTGTTTTCTGCAATGGTAGGATTAAATGATGGGACGCATTAAAAGAACTAATGCAAGAATATCACGCATTAAAAGAACTAATGCAAGATAATAAACCAAGTAAAAGTCATTGGAACACTTTCGAAAAACCACTCGGTTCTTTTCAAAACTAACTTTTAAATGCGGAGCTTGAGCCACTCCTTTTAAAAGCTATCTCGTTCCATTAATCATATCAAGTTCACTACGTTCACGGTTTTGCCAAAACCATCCGTAGCCCTCCATCATTTCAGTTAAATTTTCGGTAGTATTCAAGCTATGTATTTTGACCTCACGCCAAAGCATAGTGATTGGTAGATGTCGGATATTTATCTGTTGCATAGATAGAATGCGTTGGTTTGAGACAGTCGTACTGCCATTTTGGCCTACGTCAAGGGTAGGTACGGGTGGGTTCAAATTAACCTGGATAATGATGGGAAGAACTTGACATGTGACTTATGACATTTTGACCTCACGCCAAGGTCATTAGAGCATGGGGAAAAATCCACATCGGGAGTTTCAAAAGAACTGAAACTTGCTAGTGTTGCATACCATTTGGAGTGATGATTCTGGTAGGATTCCTTCAGTTTCGTCACGCGATGATATTTTGATCTCGATCCTACTGTGAGTATATGCTACTCCTCGGGAAATTTCTCACTTAACGATCAATGCTATAAACCTAGTAGGTGTCTAGAAAGGTGTTAGCGGGGTTACGCCCCCAGGGAAAAGAGGTTCTTGAATTAAGGAACTTCGCGAAAGCGTTGGAAAACCTCCCTCGAAGTACCGACACTGGCCTGGCTGAACGGTTAAGCAAGTATTGTACGGTGAGATTGATCCTGACTAATTCTTCCTTTTTGGTTTGAGGAGGGATTCGAGAATCAGTAGGAGCCATCCTGTTTAGACAAACTAAAAACCACTCTAAACTTGCAAGAGCATCATGCTGAGTGTTTCTTCTTCTCTCTCCTAATTACAGCGACCAATCGACATGACTGGTCTTAAGTTACTTCTAGATAAAAACATACTGACATGGCCAAACTACAAAGATTGGCTCAGGAATGTCAAAATGGCAATCACTTACGACAAGCTGGGGTATCTTCTTACCACCAAAGCTTCCCCTGTCCCAAGTCCCACCTCCAGCGTCGCGGATAAGGAAATCAGTAAGACTTGGGAGATCGATTGCGCGAAGGCCAAATGCCTCGTGCTTACCTCTATGGACAACAAACATCAGTGGAGGCACGAGAATATGGACCTTGAATCCATATTTCTTCATACAAAAGAACTGTATGGAGAGCAGTCTCGTATCGCAAGATACGAAGTGTCGAAGAAGTTATTTTCGGCAAGGTTGGCCGTCGGATCATCGGTAGCGGAACACGTGCTTAAGATGATTGGCTACATAGAAGAGCTCGCGGACCTTGGGACCACGTTGGAGAATGAGTTCTATACAGACTTGATTCTTCAGTCCCTTCCTTCCACTTACGCCCAGTTCATCCTGAATTTCAACTTGCAAGAAAAGGAAGTTGAACTTTCAGAGCTCCTCAACATGCTGAGGAGTGCAGAGGGCACCCTAAAGAAAGGTAGGGAAACATCCACTTTATTTGTAGGAAGATCTTCCTCTTCTAGGTCCAAGGCGAAAGCCAAGGGAAAGAAGAAGAAAGCCCCCGCTAAACCAAGGGGCGGTGTTAGTAAAGTGGATACGAAGGGAAAAGCAAAAGCAACAATGAAAGCGGGGCAGCTTGTGGATAAAGAAGAATGCTTCTATTGTCATAAGAAAGGACACTAGATGAATGATTGCAGGGCTTGGAAAGCCAGGACACAGGAATTGAAGCAGGTTGCGGCTTCAGCTTCAGGTGTGTATGTTATTGAAAACTGTCTTTCAATAAACTCTACTTCCTGGGTATTGGATACCGGATCAGGATCTCATATCTGTAATTCTTTGCAGGCGTTGAGAAACCGTAGGGTTTTGAAGGCAGGTGACATGACCCTCAAAGTTGCAAACGGAGCTAGCATGGATGCTAAGGCCGTAGGGGACTATCACCTGGGAATGTCAGATAGGCATGTTTTGGTTTTGCGTAATTGCTTTTTTGTACCCAACGCAACTTGTAATATCATTTCTGTATCTTTGGTTTCTAAAGAAGGTTATGAATTTGCGTTTGTAAGTAATGTTGTGAACATTCACCTTAATCAAGTTCTGATTGGGTCAGGTACATTAAGCAATGGTATATACGTATTAAACCAACCACAGATTTTCAATGTCCAGACTACACACAAAAGAAAGTCTCCGGAAATAAATCAGACTTTCTTATGGCTTTGTAGACTGGGTCACATCAATGAGAGAAGGTTGACGAAGTTACATACAGAAGGATATTTGAATCCGTTCGAATATCAATCGTATGCCACTTGTCAATCCTGTCTCAAAGGAATGATGACAAAGACTCCGTTCACTGGACATGGAGTAAGAGCGAGCGAGCTCTTAGGACTCGTATACAGGGACGTGTGCGGTCCAATGTCTACACATGCGCGAAGCGGTTATTCTTACTTCATTACTTTTACGGATGACTTTTCAAGGTACGGTTATGTCTTCTTAATGAAACATAAGTCCGAAGCCTTTGGCAAATTCCAGGAATATAAGAATGAAGTAGAAAAACAAACCGGCAAAAGTATTAAGATTCTAAGATCGGATCGAGGTGGTGAATACTTGAGTGCCGAGTTCCTGGACTATTTAAAAGAGAACGGAATTCTCTCTCAGCTTACTCCTCCGTACACTCCGCAACATAACGGTGAATCGGAGAGATGGAACCGAACCCTATTGGATATGGTACGATCCATGATGAGCAACGCTGAGTTACCGCGATCATTCTGGGGGTATGCGCTAGAATCAGCTGCATATCTTTTGAACCGAGTTCCAACTAAGACTGTGCCTACCACACCATATAAGATATGGAGTGGGGAAAAACCCTATCTTCAATATCTGAAGATCTGGGGATGTCCGGCTTTTGTCAAAAAGAAGCATGCGGACAAGTTCGAGGCACGCTCAGTACTGTGCAAGTTTGTGGGATACCCAAAGAATTCCAGGGGGTATCTCTTCTATTACGCAGAGGAACAAAAGATCATTGTTTCTCGCAATGCCCATTTTCTGGAACACCAGTTCTTAGAAAAGGAAATAAGTGGGAGCGAAATAGAACTGGAAGAAATTCCAGAACCACAAACTATTACTGAAAGCTTAGTAGAACCAGAAGGTTCAAAAGAAAATGACATTCCTACGCCACTCCGCAGGAGTAGTAGGCAGTCTCATCCGCCCGAGAGATACTACGGTTTTCTCATAGACGGGGATAGAGAGGATTGCATCATAGATTATGATGAGCCTACTAGCTTCCAGCAAGCCGTTCAGAGCGTCGACTCGGTAAAGTGGCTGGATACAATGCGGACCGAAATGGAGTCCATGTACACCAACAAAGTATGGATGTTGGACATTGCTCCAGACGGGGTAAAACCCGTAGGATGCAAGTGGATCTTCAAAAGGAAGATTGGTGTAGATGGACAGGTTGAGACCTATAAAGCTAGACTGGTTGCAAAGGGTTTTCTTCAAAGACCTGGTTTGGACTATGACGAGACCTTTTCTCCAGTAGCTATGCTGAAATCCATTCGGATCCTTCTTGCCATTGCTGCCTTTCACGATTATGAGATTTGGCAGATGGACGTAAAGACCGCTTTTCTAAATGGAAATTTAGAGGAGTGTGTCTATATGGACCAGCCAGAAGGTTTCATTCAGAGTGGGAGCAGCGGAAAGGTGTGCAAGTTGCTTAAGTCCATCTATGGACTAAAGCAGGCATCGTGGAGTTGGAACATCTGTTTTGATGAGACGGTCAAGGAATTTGGCTTTATCAAAAATCCAGATGAACCATGCATCTATAGTAGATTTATCACGAGAACTGTAGTATTCCTCGTTTTATACGTGGATGACATTCTCTTAATAGGAAATGACATTCCTATGCTACAATCTGTCGAGGGGTTATTGTCACACAGGTTCTCCATGAAAGACCTGGGTGATGCCTCATACATCCTGTGGATCTGGATCCATCGTGATAGATCCAAGAGGATATTAGGACTTTCGCAGTCCAGGTACATCGACACCATACTGAAAGATTCAGTATGGAAGATTCCAAACGCGGTAATCTACCGGCTTGTCACGGGATCACCCTCTCTAAAGAGATGTCTCCCAAGACTGATTTGGAGAGGGATCGCATGTCTATTATACCCTACGCTTCTGCGGTAGGCTCTATAATGTATGTGATGTTGTGTACCAGACCGGATGTAGCTTATGCACTGAGTGTGGTAAGCCGGTATCAGTCAAACCCTGGGGAGAAACACTAGATAGCGGTAAAGAATATTCTCAAGTACTTGAGAAGGACTAAGTAGATGTTCTTGGTGTATGGCGGAAAAGACCTCCAGATCGAGGCCTTTGCTGACTCCAGCTTCCAGAGTGACAAGGATGATTCCAAGTCCATGTCGGATTTTGTCTTTACCCTCAATGGAGGGGCGGTGTGTTGGAAGAGTTCCAAACAGGAAACCGTTGCAGACTCGACGATTGAAGCGGAATACATCGCTGCATTTGATGCCGCAAAGGAAGCTGTCTGGATGAGGAAGTTCTTGAAAGAACATCAGGTGGTTCCGTCCATTGTTGATCCAATACCTCTGTATTGCGATAACAACGGGGCTATAGCTTTAGCAAAGGAACCCAGGTCCCATCAGAGATCCAGACACATCTTGAGGCGGTGTCACCTGATCAGGGAGATCGTGGATCGCTAGGAGATCGAGGTTCGGAGGGTCGCTTCAGAAGATAACACTGCAGACCCATTCACCAAGGCCTTGTCCAAGACTCAGTTCGAGCGGTTGATCGAGATGATAGGTCTTCGATACGCCAGTACATGGCCTTAGTGCAAGTGGGAGATTGTTAGTGTATATGCCCTAGAGGCCATTACTGTATCATACTAGTTTGTATATTACTTAATGGAAGCTTGGGATATTCACCTTGTATATACAATCTTGCTCAAAACAGTAGTATGCTACTTGGTTTGTTTCTAATTCAATGTGTACATGTGTTTATTTTAGTATATCACCTATACACATTAGTGGAGCCCTTAGGATCTTTGCTTGATTACCAGCGTTGTGATGGCAGTCACACTAGTGGGGGCTGGGAAATCTTGAAGCACATCCTTATACAGGTCCCTAGTCGCAGGACTATCGAGACAGGGCATCGATACTCCGAAGTAGACTAGCGTATGCGCTTCTCATCCCAGTGTGGGAGATGGTCTGTCCCACAGCCATCAGTACTTCGTACAGGAGATAGTATACGGGTGCTCGTTAGGTTACGAGTACATTGGACAGGACTCGTCGGGAACTGACCGGTTGGTATTATACTTATCGTCAGTTATTAGTTCCCAGGTGACATGAGTACAGCTTAGTTCGCTGACTTGACACTGTCACTTCGCCTCGAGTGTGTTCCCACTATACTTTGATTACTACCCTACCACGGCTCAAAGGAGTCGTGCAAACAGGTGGTAGTTGGGTGCAGTCCCGAAGCACTTGGAGGCAGTGACGGTTAGACAGGATTCGTCTCTCCCGGTATTGGGGGTTGACATCGCGCTGTGTCTAGGAGAGCCATTACATGAGTAGTCCCTGGCCAGGGCAATCGAGATATACTGGTAGGCTTCCAGTGTTATCTCAGGGTGTTTTGGGCTTCACTCCGACACGACTTGTACCGCTATTAGGGGACTGACTTTTACCACCTCCCTAGGCCCGCCATATGATGTATCAGACGAACAGACCGGACTGTACGGAGACTGTCACATTCAGGCTCAGTAGGAGTTCAGATGGGTTTCACCTCGTCAGTCTTCTTATCGGCATCTACCTGGGGACCGTTACGCACAGCTAGTGCCGCTTGCGGTCTGTGGTTAAACCCACTGCCAGTGTAGTGTCGAGTCTTTAGAGTCCTACACAGAAAGCTATTCGCCTTTATGCAAAAGAGTAGAGGTCGCATGGTTTTGCGACAGGTCGCATGGTTTTGCGACAGGGTTCGGTCACATCCGTGCACTTGTGCACGTACAGTGTTCGGACAGTTTACACTAGAGGGCTTTGGTTTAAGCCAGATCCTTGTGTACGTATTGGTATTGGTTTTATCCAGTATGTATTCGTGTTCCTCGAAACGCGGATGAGGGTGTTTATGCACAGTTGACGGAGAGACAGAGGCAGAGGATTCTCGTTAGGGTTGTTGACCGTTGACTGTTGACTATTGACCTTTTGCTCAACCCTAATGAGAATATGATATGTGATTAACAATAATATTAATTAAGTATTGTGGTGACATGGTTGTTGAGGGGTTGACTTTGTTGACTTATTGACTTTGTTGACCGGTTGACTAGGTTGGACTAGTTGACCATCATGATGACAATGGCTATCATTTCATGGCAAAGACTTTTCACTTGCTTGTTCTCTTGTGCAATATGAGTGCATGAAATGATATAACCATTTTGACTTAAACCATTTACACAATACTTGATTACTATTTTTGTGATGATGGCTTTGGATTATGAGAGACAAGAGAGAAAATTCTTTCTCATTCTATCATTTTCATTCTCTCTCTTGTGTTCTTGAGCTCTCATCTCCTTCCTCTTGCTCTCCCTCTCTTTAGTCTATGGTTCACTTGTCTCATGTGTTGAGAACCAAGAACCATAGAGAAAATCCCAACACACTCTTCTCTACTCACTCTAGTTCACAAGGTTTAGCAAACCAAGTGAACTAGTTTCTTCAAAGACCGAAGAAGAAGCCAAAGGTAGAAGCTTTCAGGTGGATTGATCTTCGGCGCAAGGAGACGACGGGGTGAAGCCGATCCGGACAACCATCGAGGCTTGAAGACGAAGGAGTTCAAGAAAGAAAGGTATAACCCCCTAACCGAGTAGTTAACAACTCCTAGTTAGGTTGTTAGTTAGATGTTTAACAAAGATCCGGTTTTGAGTCCATGTTACCACCTCTAGAAAATTATTTTTCACCAAATTCCGCATGCCCGAAAGTACCGGGAGAGGTAGCATGGACTTACATATATGTGCGTATGTATGAAAACACATCGCCTAAGGAGCCGCTATAACATCATGTCGTATCTCAAATACGAACCATATCACATCACCGATCTCATGGCATCATGCTTAATCTCATCGACTCATATCCAAGTACCATGTACTATCCTCATAATCCATGTATATGTATACGTATACATATATACATAGTCCCATACCTATATGTATATATATATATACATATCCCCATATACGCACAAGTAAAACAATGCAAGTGTGTGTGCGTGTGCGTGTGCGTGTGGGTGTAAACCTTATTCTAGGGTTTCGCGACTAACACTAAGCTATAGCATTAACTACCAAATACGCTTACACTAACCCAAAGTCCACTAAAGCATTTCTAACAATGTATACACATCTTATAATAACATATAAATATATATATATTATAACGCATTCGCCTTCTATATTACGAAACTGCGGGGGGGTTATACGCCATCCACCCGACTTCCCCCGTAGATATATATCTACTCACTTTGATCCTTGCTTGCTGGAGTCGATGACGCTACGCTCTCCTCGTCATCTCGAAATCCACATTGGAGTACCTACATATCACACATATTATCGTAAATTGAAATCGCGAACGAAAACCAAAACGATGCACGAAACGTACATAGGTTAAAACCTATGGTCTAAGCATGCACGAATAACTAACAACTCTCGACGATTGATGTATAAAAGTGAATCGACCGAGATAAAACACAAATACCAAATTCCAATTCATTAAAATCTGCAAAATGAATTCAGAAACTTCGTAAAACACTTCCAGATTTTACCCTATGTGAAATTAGCCGATTTTGCATATGTAAAGGGTCTAATTTACGGACAAAGGAGCCCTAAACCAAAAATGGACACATTTTACCCCACCCTAGCCGTAAATTGCAGCCAGGAACATTAAAATTGCGGCCTAGTAAAGGGGGTAGGGTCTCGGGTCTTCAGGGTACACTCCAGGTTGCCTGCACATCACTCTGTGTTTGCTAAAAAAATTTCAGGTCACCCGGGTGTTAGCAGATCTCTAATAACTCCTTAAATTTTCACAAATTCCCGATATCGGGGTTTCTAAGTTTATGTTTCAGGGTTTAATTCTCTGGTTTAAGTCTCTAATCATACACTAAAGGGGTTGTATGGTCTCTACTAACCTCAATTTCACTTCACAATTCAAGAATTCCTCACAAACCCTAACATAAAATTTTCCAAGCTCACAAAACTATACAATATCGATTCTAAACTTAAGTAGATGTTAAAGGAAATGAAATACAAAACTAATGGTTAAGGGATTACCTCATTTGGCAACTCAAGAAAACTCTTAAGTTGTCCCAAGTGCTCAAAATCCGATTTTTCTTTGTCCAAAGTGTTTGTGATGAGCTTGTGCATCTTTTTTGTGAAAGGGAGATGGAGTTTTTGTGTTGTTTTGGGTGTGTTTGTGAGGGTTGAAGGGGAGGTGAAGGAGAGGGCAGCCATGAGAGAGGAGTGAGTGAGAATGATGAAGGAAGAATGAAGGAAGAATGCCCATGGTCTAAGGTTGACCATTCACCCTCTCTCTTCTCTTCTCTCTCTTGTCCATACTCACTTTTATATTCATTTTCTTTTTCTTTTCTTTTCTCTCTTTTTTTTTCTTTTAAAACCCCAAAACAAATAACCATACACAAAAGAATCATGGTAGGAAAAATGTAACAAGTATGAAAAATGACATGGTGCATGTCACATGCACAAAACTAGCTTATTACACGATTAGCGATATTTAATCGCGATTAGCATTAAAATTGTATATAATTAATTATAAAAACTCATAATTTGCCTAAATCACATAAAACACCCTCATTTCAGAAATTTCTATAATTTTCCAAATATTTCCCAATTTATCGGTATTTAATTATACCGCATTATCAAAATATCCATAATATTTATTATTTAATTTTATAAATTCCCAAAAATAATATTTTATTTTTCTGAAATGTTACAGTCTTCCCCTTAAAGAAATTCGGTCCCCGAATTTAACTTTAAACTACCCCAATTTCTAAAACATTTCAGCAAAATGATCAAGTCATCGGGGCTTCGAAATCATAAATACATAAAACACATCGTAGCGCAAAGCATGCGCATGAAAAACAAGTATATAACTCAAAATCAAAACTCTATCAAGCATCATGCAATCATCGGAGTCATGGGGAAGACATCAATGTCAAAGTCCAATACTAAAACCAACATGATATACATCAAACTACGCATGGAAACGTCATTAAAACGTCTGAAAGAAATGCATGCCAAACCTTTTTAAGTTGCTGTGCGATGTGCGTATCACTGCACAGTGGCGGACGTTTATTGTTAGAAAATAACTATATATATGTATATATATACCCTTTATTTAACATACACGTCCCGCCGTTTTGAAAATAATTTAGAAGGGTTTCCTTTGTTAAACATTTCGTGTCATCTCAGACACATAGGTAAATACTATAGCTCTTTTTTTGGAAATCCTTTCGATAACTATCAATGCATGCAAAAATATATTCAGGTACTATCCTCGGACTAGTCCTGCTTAGCTACTATACTAAATAGTAAATATCATAAAAATGTACTGCTCCACAAGAATCAATCCCAAAATGTGTATATGAATGCCACGTGCGTCGGGTGCGCATGAAAATAGAAATCCATGAATGTGCCATACATGTGCAAAGAAACAAACTCTAAGTGCAGCAGGTTTGCACGAAACACCTGTTAAAGGCAACGGGTGTTCCTGACAGAAATATCAGGTGCATCTTATATGCACGAAGAATCTCGATTTAGCGCATTTGGTGTGCACCAAAAGCGCATCAAGTGCCCAAGTATGCTCAAGAATCCAAATCAAGTGCACCAGGTGCAAGAAAACAAATATCGAATATCACAATCAAAATCGACGGTATACAACATATCTCAATCCAAATTAGGTATACCGTGGTACATAATCTCACAACCATGTGCATCAGCGTGCAGAAAATCGAATCAAATACTAATAGTGCATGAAAACTATGCCGAAAGCATAAGTCAAATCACATGCATACCATAGGCATGAAATCAAAATCAACATCTCCAATGACATCAAATCGAAGTCAAGTGCAACTGTGGTGCAAAAAATCTCAATCATGTAAATATATCGCCCAAAATACCGAAATAAAAAATGGCGGAAACAGTCCCGCTCTAGCACATCCTTTAAAGATCTCTGGCCATTTGTCATGGTCACTCGTAACATGTCTCGTCGACGATGCCGAACTCTGGCCTACTGGGTATGCGTAGTATGACTGATCCCGGGTCCAAGACTTCTCGTATCGTACTCCAGAAAGGTTCTTTCGAAGTCTCCCCCAAATCTCGATTCTGTCGAACTGCCCAGAAGTTATCATCCTTTACTAAATTTTTTTCTTGATCCGGAACGGCTGCATACTCATCGCGACTCCTTCTGGAGGATATATCCATATACAATGCCTCTGCATGCGTATCACATCTCTGATGTCAGCGGAGTGGAACATCATCTCATCAAGATCTCGTACGAACCTCTTACTCCACTTTTCTCTAAGGTAGATTGCTTCGGACTCGTCTCTTCGTGGCTGCATGGACTGCGCTCCAACTGCTATACTCGTATCTGGAGTCTTCCAAGCTATGTATCCCATCACATGATATCCGAATGGCGTAGAAACTTTCTTTCGATTCGTCAAGGTTCCATAATCCCCCAAGAGCTCAACATCTTGGGTACAATTTAATAGTATTCCAGTACATGCCACAACACCTGTGGACCAACCGTAGAAGGGCAAACCTTAGCCTCATCAATGGCACCGCTGAACTGCTGTAAACCTTAAGGTTTCAGAGCGTTCTCATGGTCATTATATCGAGTGAAGGTTTCATTCTTCTAGAGTGTCCATGGAAATACTTGCATGTTTTTCCGAATACTTTAAACTTGGAAAATGGTTTTCTGACATTCGATCGTTTTCTAGCGACTCTCAATGTACCTGCGTGAAGTCGTTTATAGCTGGAATCAATCAATCTGATGACATCGCATCGGGGTAGGCAATGAATCACATGTCCTAGTCATTCTTCCTTGGGTGACTAGCGATCTTCTATCATATCTCTAAGTATACTCGTGCGGCAATAGGTCCAAACATCTAGGGCGATATCTCATCATTCGCAGCAACAACTGGCTCATTCGACCGCACGCTGAACAATGCCTCAATCATCACGAATAGTCGGTGCATTGGCGGTCATCACAATATGGCTGGCCTCTATCAGTGGCCCAATCCTCTGGTGCTGATCTGCACGTCCGAGAAATCTCGTAAAAGCGATCCATCAAACGCTCATGGCACGAAAATACAATAGGACGATACATCTATGCAATTGTGTGTCCCTGGAATCACGCCCTGGTCAGTCCTCGTCCATGACGAACTCGTACTGACGCAACTCTAGCCGTAGCTCTCTCTGCCCGTGTAATCGTGGCAGCAAAACCATAAACTGATATCGATGAGGATAGATCATATGAATGAATATAATGTTGTGCAAGGAAATGTACATCCTAAGTCTTCTTAAGCGGAGTAGTGTATCGTAAGTATGCCGCGGAACATATACACGGTACGCTACTCTCCTTAAGTCACATACTCCATCAACCCAGGTCAACCTACGCGACGAATGTTCGGGTCTAATACCCCCTCGACTAAGTCTAAGTTCCGTAAGGTCAAGCCTAGATTCCGTATATATACAAATGCCCTAGGCTCCGAATAGTCAAACATAGACTCGAATCAATGTTAACCTAGCGCTCTGATACTAACTATGTCACGACCCGAAATGGCACGTGATTGGCACTTGAATCATATGAAGTCTATAGGACCCCATCTAATTCAGGTAAGCCAAAAATCCCAGAAATCTAAACCATTTTAAAGAAGAAGTAAAGAAAACTTATCTTTAAAGAAAGTGGTTTTAGTAATATAAGCCAAAGTATTGCGTTTTAAAATCTCAAGACTTTTCTGAAAATTTCGGCAGAGTTTTCTTTGTAAATACTTTCCCCAAAAGGGTACAACATGTATAATATATATAAAGGCATTCCCAAGCGGGAGCTAGCTTTTCGTCAATTGACGGTCACAACCACGTAACCAATATAATATACAACGCCGAAGGGCGAGTATCAAAACTCAAAAAGAAACTCAAAATCATCAAAAAAAACCATAATAATACAACGCGCGACTCTAAGGTCGAAAGAATATACAACTGGTCTTCTTAGGATATAAAATATACAAGTCTGGTTGATGGAGTTTCTAGATACAACTGAATATAAATAAAAGGTACAATGGTGGTCACGATGCAAGTGAACCCACCTACCAAAGCAATCACCCAAAAAGGAAGCAGTGTGCCAGAAAGCCGCAACGAACCTGTACGGCAAAACCTGCAAGAAGCTGTGGCACAACGGGGGTGAGTTGCCAACTCGTGAGTAGAATACATCACAGAGCAGAAATCGTATGTATGACTCAATCCTAGGTCAATACGATCATAATATATATCCTCAATATGATAAGGTCTGAAGTATGATAAGGTGGCAAGGGTAAACATCTATACATACGTGAAATACCAAGTGCTCGTGTTAATGCCTCAGGTAGCAACATATCATAAATATGAGGTATTGATTAGTCGAAAATATTGTATATTTTAGCCGGCAATTTCCTCATCATTTGCATTCAGATAGAAGTGTTCTCTATCCGTATTTCACATATTAGCAAATCTATCACAGATTATAAGATTACATGTATTAGACCTTAAAACCGGCATTTCTAGCGAAATTGACTGCATTGCATGGCATCGCAATATTTCTATATGTCGCAACCCGTGTTTCGAAGTCTGTGCAGGAAAAGGAGAAGCTCGCTCGAACATTACACCGCTCAAAAGATACGTCAACTCACTAATTTCAGATCTGGTATCAATCCAAAGGAGCAATCACAATTCAGCATATCAGACAAAGCCCTAAATAGCAGTCCAAGACAACACCTGAAAGACCAAGGCCCAAGCCCCTCAAGGAGCCGCGAATCCGCGGCCATAGCCTGCTTGTGCCGCGGATCCGCGGTGGTATCAAGGAATCACCTCTTCATTTTTGGTGCACAACTCCTAGCTCAGTGGCTACAGTTCAGAAAAGCATGACATTTTCTAGAAGACTCCAGGGACTTCTACCAGATCAGCAAACACTTTGATCTACACTAAACTAGCCTATCATTCTAGAACCTTCCCCCTAAACCCTAGCTTAAACCCTAAGCTAAGTCTAACAAACTCTCTCAACAAACTTTTGGAGGGAACTACCATTTCAAACCTAAACCTAGGGTTTGGGAAGTCTATAAATAGAAGCCTAGACCTAGGGTGAGAGATCATCATCATAATAAGGTGGAGATAGATAGAATCAAACCATTTGTGATTCATTTTAGTTCATTTTAGCCAATCTCCTTCTTCATCTTCCTCTTCCACAAATCTAGTGAGAGGATTTGTGTGAAACCCTAACCTTAATTCCAATCGAAATCAAGATTCCCGAGTACCCATTAAGCAAGAAGCCCTACAACCTTTATGAGCGAAGCCGATCTTCAACGGAGCAAGCGATCCGAGCCGATCCACGACTCACGAAGCCGAGCGACGCCCTATCAACAATCTAGATTCTTCCTCTTATAGTTCTTGAAGCGAATGTAATCAAAATTGTTGAGATAAATCAAGGTGATATTCTTTTATCTTGTTGTCTTTAATTTCTGCATCATGATATCTTTACAATTCGTAAATATTTTCTGTGTGGTGATGTGTGAATAAAACTCCGCTCGTCGAGGAGTCGAGACGGTCAATAGAATGATGATGTAACATAGCGTTCATCGATTCTTGAGTCCTACGAGTTTTGTAAACCCTAGCAAGTTCAAGAAACGACGACCCATTTTGTTTCGATGCTTTCTTGATTGACATCGTTTGAAATTGGGGAGTTACGATTGTTTCTTGAATTTGGTAGAGGCTAGAAAAGGAATGATATCGACGAAAGAACAAGGGTTATAGGATGAAACCCTAGTTTCACGAGAAAGCCCCAACTCTCGTCGATTATCATCAATCTAGTATCAATCTTTCGAAGGACAAGAACACGAAATCTTTAGATTACATCACGTCTATCGATCCGATCGATTCCTACGAGCCTCTTTTAGATTCTTGACTGTTGATTGGAAATATTATCGAAACCCAATTCTTGATTGTTTATCAGTTTCTTGATTCTTGATTAAACATCGTGACACCTGAATCAATTGATAAATTCTTGAATCATGTTTTCTTTTCTTGTCAATTAACTTTTCAATTCGAACGAAGCAAATATAAAACGAATCGTGCAATCCCTGTGGACGATCTGCACTCACTTACAAACTACATCCGACACCGTAGTTGATTGCGGTCAAATATTTTTGGTTGAGATTTCTTTACTATTTTCTACATACACAACGGAAAATCGATCAATCAAAATGGCGCCGTTGCCGGGGATCGCGCGCTAATTCGTTTCGTTTTATAGTTTGAATTGAAAGAATTATTCCATTGTTATTTTGAGATCAAAATTCGTGAAAAACCTAAACAATTTGTCGTGTTTCATTGCAAGGAGATCTCGAGCTTGCAGGGAATTGAGAAAAATTTTTGGAAAATACCAGAGAGCTGAGGGAGTCTACAGAAGCTCCCTGAAAAAGTTTGGTGCAGTGTTCTCACTACCAGACCGCGGAAGGGCGGCACAAAGGCACTATTGCGGCGGAACCGATGCCTCTTAAGGGGTTCTCTGCAAAATTTTTAGTGCAGGTAACTTCTTGCTCTCTCCTCTCTCCACTTTTTAGCTCCAATTAACACTTTGCTGCAGGATTCTTTGCAAATAATCGCAGCTCGCAAATTGCAAATTAAAATTGTGCGTGATTTTGTTTCTTGGTTGTTTTGCATTCTAAATACGGATACTAAGGGGCACGGCCAAATCCAAATTAGGTGGGGATTTCATTACCCTTCCTAGGCCCCGAAAACCACCAAACTTGCATCCGCATTGACCCACATTAACTAAAAGAAATCTAGAGATGACTCTAAGGATTGTCGCGCTCAATTAGGACAGAAGAGGGTCGTGGGTAATTCATTGCTTATCCACGTTTTTCTGTGGTGCCTAAGGCAAGTGTGTCTAAGGCTAGTGGTTTTTAATTAGGCCGACTACTTACGTGGTGGAGTACCTTCCCACTTACCTGGCACTTATCCGGCCACAGGGGGACAAAGAGGCAGTGGAGGATTCTATCCTGCGACTTGTCTTTTGGCAGTTAGGAGCGGTCTAGAGCCGGACCTAGGTGACCACTAGATTCTAGGGTTTGTGTGCTGCATTTGTTGTGTCGCATCATTTTTTCAAAAATCCGTCCCTTTTTCAAAAGCAAACACCGCATTCATTTACCCCTAATTATAAGCCAACGCTGCCACTTGTACTAACCCTTTTTAGTACAAGATAGGCTGGACACGGGATTCTAGTGCCCGTTTAGTCCGCGTACCCCTTATCGACTCCGAAGTCGATATTTCTCCATTTACCTTTTCTTTACCTACTACCACACCCACACCGATGGACCCGAATCCATCAAACTTCTTTAACCCTAATCTGCCGCCATCCGTTGGTGCGCAGAATCCACCCCACATTTCTCTCCAGGAGAGATGCTATCCACATAGAGGTCCTCTTTCGACATGCTTATCCACACCACCAGCCAATGGGGATAACTATGAGATTAAGCCCCAGTATATCAATCTTTTACCCAAATACCACGGACTCGAGACTGAGGACGCTTACGTTTTCATTACCAAATTTGAAAACGTATGCGCAATGATGGGTACGTCACAACTTTCAGTGGATGCGATGCGTCTACGACTTCTTCCATTTACATTGTGCGATATAGCCGAGAAGTGGCTATATAACACTACTGCACATTCTATTACGAATTGGGAAGAATTCGTCGCTGCATTCCTTAAGAAATTTTACCCAATCCAAAAGACAGCTCGAATCCGTAGCGAACTGAATCAATTTGCCCAGCTCCCTACCGAACCATTCTCTAAATACTTTGAACGTTTCAAGGATCTGTTAGTCCAATGTCCACATCACGGCATCCCGAGATGGGAGCTTTGCCGAATCATATATGAGGGTAGTAACCCAAGCACTAAACAGAGCCTTGATAACATGTGTCAAGGTACTTTTATGTCTAAGGATGATGGGGAAGCTTGGAAGTACTTAGAAGAGTTCGCTGAAAAATCACTACAGTGGGAGAGTGGAACCCAACCATTGAATAGGGGTGGCGTACACCAAATAGATGTGTCCATAGGTGTTCGAGCTGAGATGGCAGCAATGCAAAAGAAGCTCGAAGCCATGGAACACAAATTTGCAGCAGCCTCCCAAAACCCGGTGTCACTCCCCAAAACTGTTTGTGGGTGCTATTCTGATCCGTCTCACTTGACGGAAGAATGTCCGTTTCAAGGTCGTGAGCATACCAATGCCACATTTCAAAGACCTAGGAACGATCCTTTTTCTTCCACATATAATAGGGGTTGGAGGAATCACCCTAATTTTTCTTGGAACCAATCACAATCACAAAACACGGTTCCAAACCAAAACAATTTTCAAAGGGCTCTCCCTCCGCCACAACAGCAGCCACAACTTCAATTAAGTCAGCACCCCTTTCAAGCACATAATTTTCAAAATCAGGTCAACACACCTGCACTATCTAGTCCTTTACAGTTGACCGAAACTAATGAATCCTTTTTTTTTTGCACAATACATGAATTTGATCTTAACAAATATCATGCAAGTTTCGGCTGAAATGAAGTCATCCGTCGATAAAATTGAGAAAAACTCTGCGTCCCAAAATGAGAGTATTAAATCGATGGAAGAAGAAATTGCACGATTAAAAGCCGAAATGAGTGCAAGAGAGAAAGGGAAACTTCCAGCTCAATCCTTACCCAATCCTGGCTATTCACATCATGTGAATGCAATCACCACGTTGGGATCTGGAAGAGTGCTTGACAATCATGTTGGGGAAGAAGTTGATGATACTGAAAATCATATCAACACCCCGGCTGAGACCTTTCCTCACACACACACTTCTGACCCCAGTTCTTCTACCCCACCACCTTCTTCCGAGCCTATTCTCCATTTCCCAAAAGGCTCGCCACTACAGCCCACCTCTTTTACCCCTCTACGGACGATTCCCACTTCTATTCTGGGATCGGTTCCACACACACTTCCTTCTCCTATGATGGACCCAGCGCTTATTGCTAAAGCACCTTATCCTAATCGGTTAAGGGCTAACACACCAAGTCCACAAATGGAGAAGATCACTGAGATGTTTAAACAGGTTAACATCAATATCCCTCTTCTAGATGCTATCCAACAAGTCCCTGCATATGCGAAAGTTCTTAAAGACTTTTGCACTAGAAAGAGGAAGAAACAAATGCCCAAGATATTCATGGCAAAGACAGTAGACACAGCTTTCCCCCAGCAATTACCAAGGAAACGTAAGGATCCTGGCTATCCTACGATTTCCATCTCTATTGGGGAGAAACACATTAACCGTGCTCTACTAGATCTTGGGGCAAGTGTTAACCTGCTTCCTTTCTCAGTTTATGAGCAGTTAGGAATCGGAGAGTTGAAACCATCTCCTTGCACTCTCCAGATGGCTGACCGATCAATCACCAGACCTAGGGGTGAACTAGAGGATGTGTTAATAAAAATCGGGGAATTTATCTTCCCTGTAGACTTTATTGTAATTGATACACAGCCTGTAGCGAACTCACGGAATCAAATTCCGATGATTTTAGGTCGCCCCTTTTTGGCCACTTCCAATGCTATCATCAATTGTCGTAACGGTTCTATGACCCTATCTTTCGGGAAGAGGACAATTGAGATGAACATTTACAAGTTAGGAAGTGTTGGAAATAGTGCCCTCATAGTCAATTATTGGATCGCAGGTACGTGATTGCAATGATTGCGGAGGACCTATACCGGTAGGATAGTCTTTCTCAAGATGATAGTATGCTATCTGGTTTGCCTTTATCAGTCGTGTACATGTTCAGGTGACTGATTAAATGTTACACTTTGATAGAGCCCTTAGGATCTTGCTTTACTACCAACAGTATGATGGCGATCATATACGTGAGAGTTGGGTAGTTTATATGCATATCCTTAATTGTGGTCCCTAGTCGTGGGAGTTTCGAGACAGGGCATCGATACTCCGGAGTAGACTAGTGTGTACAGTCGAGACCCCGACGAGGGGGTGGCCGGTCTCAAAAGCCACTGGTGTCAGTTGGATCACCTAAGATGTATATAGGTGCTCATTGGGTTATGAGTACACCGGACAGGACTCGCCGGGAATCTGCTAGTTAGTACTATATCTATCGTCAGATAGCAGTTCCCTGGTGACATGTGTACAGGTTAGTTCATCGATTTGAGGTCGTCATTTGTCTCGTGTGAGTTCCCACTGTGCTTTGATTTCTACCCTACCACGGCTCAAAGGAGTCGTGCAAACAGGTAGCTTTTGGGTACAGTCCCGAGCCATATGGAGGCACGTGAGCGGATCGGCAGGGGATTCGTCTCTCCCGGTATTGGTGGCGAGATCGTGCTGTGTCTAGGAGAGCCATTACACAAAGCCCACGGCCGTGGCAAGAGATTTACTGGTAGGTACTCCAGTAGTATCTCAGGGTGTTATTGGGCTTCACTCCGACACGACTTATACTACTATTGGGGGTCTGACGTTACTAGCCCCCTAGGCAGATATGCGATACTCATAGACGAACGGACCGGACTGTATATACATTGTCACTGTTAGGCTCAATAGGGTTTCTGGATGAGTTCGCTCATCAGCCTCCATTGAGGTCAGTCCATGGGCAGCCGTTACGCATTGCTAGTGCTGCTGACGGTTTGTGGTTAAACCCACTGCCAGGGTACTGATGAGTCATTAGAGTCCCCCACAGACAGTTTCCCAAGTTCGGGCGAAACGTTGTAGAGGCCGTATGGTTTTATGGCAGGGTTCGGAAAATGCACGTGCGTTTACGCACGTGTTATTTTTCGGGCAGATGATACTGGTCGGCTTTGGTTTAAGCCGGATCCGAGTATTATATTGAGTAGGTATAATATCTTTGTCTCAGTTGCATTTGTATTCGGTCGTAATACAAATGCGGGTATATTTATACAGTTTCGGGGTTGTCCTGAAATTCGTTTCAGGATCACTTTTGGAAGTTGCCAGTTTCCAGTTTTCTATCAGCCGTCTTTTAACATTCGGTTAAAGACGGATTTATCTTTTCTTGAGATGAGGTGAGTCAGTGTTCTGGAAGTTTCTAGAAGCCACTAGAAGAGGTGACTAGGTTCATGAACCTTTGCTTACATTGATTACATGATGACTAGGTTTAAGTGAGTCATGCTTTGCTTTATTGCTTTTTGTTTTGGTTAAGATCTTTTCTTCATGATAAGCTTTGTGCTATGGTCACCACTTCCCTCCTACACTCACCCCCCTCCTTTTTGGTGGCCGGCCCTCTCTCTCCTCCTTCACTCTCTCACTTGAGAAAATTATGGTTGCTAAAAAGAAAAGACTAAAGTTTTGGATGCATGGAAATTTCATAGTTCATTTCTTGTTCCATTTCATTTCCATCGGCAACTTCATTAACCGATCGTCCACGGCTTTGGACGAAGTGAGACAAAGTTATCTACTCATTCTCTACATCATTCTTGGTCGTCTCTTTTAGCAAACTTGATGACCGAGTTGCTTCAAGTCAGAGGCGGGAGCCCGTTTAAAGAATCGTCGACGTGGTGCCACCTCGACGAGGATATCGGAGATCGACGAGATCGGAGCAGCCGCAACGGAGCGTGGGATGATGGTTAAAGAACGAAGGACTCGGATCGTTCGGTATAACCTTTCTACACTCTTTACAGTTTGTTAGTTTAGCAATAATGGCAGATCCGGGATAAAGTATACGATAGCGCAAGATAAAATGTTTTTATTCCGGATTTAGCGTATGTAGACGGCCGGGGCGCTAGCGTAGACTTACAGGAAGTGTACCCTCTGAACCTACTGCTCAGGTATGTTCTGTCGACTTAATGGATGTCGACAGCAGCGAATTTAATGATCCTCCTGGTACCGATCTTGACTCTTTTCATACATTGTTGTTTGACCCAACTATATATCATACACATACGGACTCTTCCACCGAGATGTCCGGGTCAACAAGTAACACCGATTATGAACTGTTTTTAGAGTCTGAAGATCACCCCGCACTTTGTGATGACATTATTCTTCGGGGTATAGATGAAACTTTTGAGGAGATCTTCGCTGATGAACTCGCATTTCTGAATAACACGGGTGTTGAGATGAATCATCTCCTAATCAATGAAATTGAACCTCCACCCCTTCTTTTGACTTGTAAAAAGAATGCGAGTAATCCATCACATTCACTGCATCGTCTCTCCAAAATGAGATGCACACACATTCTATTCCACCACTTAACCTTTCCCCACTTCTTCTTTCACCAACCAGAGCATTGCATTGATAAAATTTTTGAATGGTTGGTGTTAACCTTCGGTCTTTACAAAGCTTGGCATCGACCAATGATTCTTGACCCCCTCATATGATTTTCAAAGATTAACATTGCATAACTCAAGTTGGGGGGGTACATTATCTGGCTCTTGAAATGAAAATTTTTACAAAATTTTGAGCCAAAAATAAGTTTGGGGGAGGTTCTTCACTTAAATATTTTTTCCCCCACTAATAAATTTCCTCCCAAGCTTACAGGTTTTTCGAGATTTAGCAGATGGCAACAGTGAGGACACTGTTGAAAACAAGTTTGGGGGAGTTTTGTGCTTATTTTCGCATCATTTGCATATCACTTTGCATAAGCACAAAACAGTTTTGAAAACCATAAAAATTTAAGAATTTTCAAAATTATAAAAATATTTTTTTGTACATAAATAAGATAATAAAAGATTAGATAGTGAAAAATTACATCCATGAGATTAGAAAAATTTAAGAAAACTAAAAAATTAGAAGTTTTCTTATACGAACTAGTAATAAGTAGTTATGAGCCGTTGTCCCAAGGGTTTGTAAGATGAAAGACGTCACTAATCTGAGGATAAAATTAAGTCTGAAAAATAGTTTCTATTCTGGAAGCCAAATATTTTGAACGTTCATACCCTGCTATTCGCACTTACACACGTCTTAAAGCCTGGGATAGTAGAGGATACCATGAAATGCTCTTGTCTTAAAGCCAAAAGTATGAAGGGAAAAAAAAGTGAATAAAGAAAATATAAAGTGGTGAGAAAAATGGACACTGGTTTTTTTATCACCGAGTGCAATAAAAATGTATAGCGAGGGTGCTTCTTCACCTAGTGCCCTAAGGCCAACTGGTCTGGGAGTCACTGCTATGCCTGAGGTGGTGCAAGACGAGGAAAATACACCAAGTAAGCAAGCACATGAGTAATCGGTCGGTTAGTACCTCAAGAAGTATTAACGGACGCATGAAAGTGTGTGAGCAATCTCATCTAAATATTCATTAATTAAAAAGTACTGAGGCTGATGGGCAAGAGTATGATAGCTTGAATTGAATTCTCCGGGTGTAGGGATGTCCTTTACACACACGCAGGGTTATATGATCGATGTTTGGAAGAAAGATAGGAATGAAGAATAAGACGATGTTTTATTGAGGGAGGATGTGATTTCTAACATCTTTTCTTGACCATTAAGATAGGGCTCATGACAACCGAAAAGCTAGCTTAGTTGGAAACCCTAATTTTCAAGGCTTTTCTTTTACAATTCTTTTCTTTAAATGTAATATTCATGATCTTCCTTTTATTATTGGATTTTGTGGGTGCAATCCGCTGAAAACCCTCAGGAGACAACACTCCTCCTACTAGGGACACCTAGAGGTTTAAAGGCTTGTTGCACGTGCTCAGTGCAATCGTGTTGCCTACGAAAGTGTGCTAGTTAGTTTTTCTCTTTCTTTATTTTCTCCTTCTCTTTTTAATAAAACATTCGCTCGAGACGATCGAAATTAAGTTTGGGGGTATTTGATTAGTCGAAAATATTGTATATTTTAGCCGGCAATTTCCTCATCATTTGCATTCAGATAGAAGTGTTCGGTATCCGTATTTCACATATTAGCAAATCTATCACAGATTATAAGATTACATGTATTAGACCTTAAAACCGACATTTCTAGGGAAATTGACTGCATTGCATGGCATCGCAATATTTCTATATGTCGCAACCCGTGTTTCGAAGTCTGTGCAGGAAAAGGAGAAGCTCGCTCGAACATTACACCGCTCAAAAGATACGTCAACTTTCTAATTTCAGATCTGGTATCAATCCAAAGGAGCAATCGCAATTCAGCATATCAGACAAAGCCCTAAATAGCAGTCCAAGACAACACCTGGAAGACCAAGGCCCAAGCCCCTCAAGGAGCCGCGGATCCGCGGCCATAGCCTGCTTGTGCCGCGGATCCGCGGTGGTATCAAGGAATCACCTCTTCATTTTTGGTGCACAACTCCTAGCTCAGTGGCTACAGTTCAGAAAAGCATGACATTTTCTAGAAGACTCCAGGGACTTCTACCAGATCAACAAACACTTTGATCTACACTAAACTAGCCTATCATTCTAGAACCTTCCCCCTAAACCCTAGCTTAAACCCTAAGCTAAGTCTAACAAACTCTCTCAACAAACTTTTGGAGGGAACTACCATTTCAAACCTAAACCTAGGGTTTGGGAAGTCTATAAATAGAAGCCTAGACCTAGGGTGAGAGATCATCATCATAATAAGGTGTAGATAGATAGTATCAAACCATTTGTGATTCATTTTAGTTCATTTTAGCCAATCTCCTTCTTCATCTTCCTCTTCCACAAATCTAGTGAGAGGATTTGTGCGAAACCCTAACCCTAATTCCAATCAAAATCAAGATTCCCGAGTACCCATTAAGCAAGAAGCCCTACAACCTTTATGAGCGAAGCCGATCTTCAACGGAGCAAGCGATCCGAGCCGATCCACGACTCACGAAGCCGAGCGACGCCCTATCAACAATCTAGATTCTTCCTCTTGTAGTTCTTGAAGCGAATGTAATCAAAATTGTTGAGATAAATAAAGGTGATATTCTTTTATCTTGTTGTCTTTAATTTCTGCATCATGATATCTTTACAATTCGTAAATATTTTCTGTGTTGTGATGTGTGAATAAAACTCCGCTCGTCGAGGAGTCGAGACGGTCAATAGAATGATGATGTAACATAGCGTTTATCGATTCTTGAGTCCTACGAGTTTTGTAAACTCTAGCAAGTTCAAGAAACGACGACCCATTTTGTTTCGATGCTTTCTTGATTGACATCGTTCGAAATTGGGGAGTTACGATTGTTTCTTGAATTTGGTAGAGGCTAGAAAAGGAATGATATCGACGAAAGAACAAGGGTTATAGGATGAAACCCTAGTTTCACGAGAAAGCCCAACTCTCGTCGATTATCATCAATCTAGTATCAATCTTTCGAAGGACAAGAACACGAAATCTTTAGATTACATCATGTCTATCGATCCGATCGATTCCTACGAGCCTCTTTTAGATTCTTGACTGTTGATTGGAAATATTATCGAAACCCAATTCTTGATTGTTTATCAGTTTCTTGATTCTTGATTAAACATCGTGACACCTGAATCAATTGATAAATTCTTGAATCATGTTTTCTTTTCTTGTCAATTAACTTTTTAATTCAAACGAAGCAAATATAAAAACGAATCGTGCAATCCCTGTGGACGATCCGCACTCACTTACAAACTACATCCGACACCGTAGTTGATTGCGGTCAAATATTTTTGGTTGTGATTTCTTTACTATTTTCTACATACACAATGGAAAATCGATCAATCAGGTATGAATGCAATATACTGAAAACAGAATGCATCATGAATGTGACAACTGTTTTTTCTTTATTTAGTGAGATTTCTATATAATTATAAATCGAGGTATCATCAATGATATCAGTGTCAAGCATCAACACAAAACATAAATCTCAATATCTCAATATCTCAGGCTCCGGAAATCCGGACTGGCCTGTAACCTCGAATCTTAATATTTAGGGCTCCGGCAATCCGGACTGGCCTGTAACCTTGAATCTCAATATCTAGGGCTCCGGCAATCCGGACTGGCCCATATCATTAAATCTCAAAACCTCAGGTTCCAGCTATCCGGACTAGCCTGTACTCCGATCGGTATCCTCCGGATATCTGTCGAGTCACAATACAATCACCGGTCAGTTATGCTCCCATGTCACAGGCTCAACGCCATCATTTGCGATCTTCTCATCCCGGGGTACCGCACCGGGTCCACCATGCACCTACAGACGGTTCCTCTTCCTCCTCGAATCTGGTGTATGATATTGCTCAAGAGCCGAGAAAACTCATGGTGGACATATCTCAAATCATATCATGAGAAAACCGCAACTTTCATTTAAAAATGATAATCAGTTTATAAAATCTTTGCGGTTTCTCTAAATCGAGAAATCTCATGGAAATCCGAAATCATAAATCACGATGTAAATAAATAATGAATACTGGGCTCCGGCAATCCAGACTGACCCAAATTATTGTATGGCAATGACTATATGAATATATGCATGAGATAACGCAGTAAATAAATGCAATGTCTAAGCTATCATATAATGGCAGGCTCACTAGTATCATGTCGAAACTATCAGCTAACAAGCGATATCAATGAATTAATATTCTCTAAAGTGTACGTAACATGGCAATTATCGATGATGATGTGTGTGAGCCGGCAAGTGGGTGTACGTGGAGCATACGCGTCATCGGTAATGGTGCTGTTGTCCCGACAGCCCGGGTTTCATAATAATTACGAAAACACAAATAAGCATGCAATGTGATGCAAATAATAGAATATGCGGAAAATGAATGGTAAACGCAGCAATAAAGAATATACATTACTATATATGTGAATCATACAGTTTTGACATTTGAAATAATACAAATCATGGCGTTTATAAAATAAGGGCTACGGTGTTTTTAAGAAAGGTACGTCCTTTGAAATATTCGTAGAATCCCTTGGCATGTCTTTAAAATACTCACGATTCGTTAGTTTTGAAATAGGTATGACTCGAGTATAGTCTAACATCTACCAGTAACCTACATGACTAAACTAATAGACTAATCGAAAAGGTAAGGAAACCACCTAAATCTGAGTCGATATATGTACAAATCTAATAGTCGGTGTGTAGGGTTCCTAGGCACACTAATGAGGTCTCATAAGGCATCAACCATGCCAATTTCAAAAATTTCCGGTGCCGAGAAATCCTAATGCTAGATCGTTAACTAGAGATTAGGCGAAACATGCAACTAGTAAACAACTTTACTAAGAAGTGAACGAACATACAACCTTTGTAGATCTGGTCCTCCACCTCCATGGCTCCATGTTGACGTCTCTCCGCTATACCCATCGGAATCCAAGACTCTCACGGTGGTTTCATCGGAGAAAATATCGGGCTAGGTCGCCGACTTCGATGCCGAAGATGATCTACGTCGAGACAACTCAAGATCAAGCTCCAACTTCACCAAGTCATGAAACATGTGAAGAAAACACCCTATACTACTTGGCAAGTGGTAGAGGATGAAGAAATAGGAAGTGGGTTCACTTTAGAATTGGATTTCTCACTCTTTTTCTCATGTTGCCATTAATGGTTGCAAGTTTTTCTTCTTGTTGATGAAGAAGAAGAAGAAGAAAGAATATGATAAGTATATTGAAAAAAAAGAAAACAAAGTGATTCTTATCATATAGCAACCATGGTTAAGTGTAGAGAATAAACTAGGGTTAGGTTAAGGCTAAGAGACAAAATGTTCAAAGCTTCAAAGCTTCATGAAGTTTCTTGAAAGAAACAAAGTTAGCCACCATTTTATTCTTGCCAAAATGAATTTAAAGAAAATAAATAAATGAATAAGTAAATCAAAACTCTAACCATTAACATAACCATGGTTTAATCACACACACCCAAGTTTGCATGTATCATCAAACATGATACAAACAAGTGCACAAAAATATATCACATATACAATGTGCACATCAAGTGAGAAAATCCATTTTAAGTGAACCAATATTAGTTAATGTAAAGTAATATATCAAATATATAATTATACATTAAATCATTAAACCAACACTTGATTTAACGATCCGGTCATATCACATATGACCGACTAATATCCAATGTATCGACTTATCGAATCAATCCTCGATTCGATAACTAGGTTATATCGCATACAACCAATCGATACATTCATTGCGAGAATGGAATACGGTATCACATACACGCATTATTCTCGGTCCCGCACATATCTCATATGCGCTCCTATTTCGTTTCGCTTGAGCCAGGAAACCTCTGTGTAGGACTCTAAAGACTCGTCAATACACCGGCAGCAGGTGATGATCATATCAAACACCCACAAGCCGCAAGTGGTCTGCTAAACGTAACGGCCACCAGGGTATTGAGCGATCAGAAGATCGACGAGCAAGACCGCTCACACTCCTGTGAATCCAACCAGTAACACTTACCGTACAGTCCGGTCTCGTCGTCTGATATGTCGCATATCTTGCCTAGGGGTGGCAAACGTCAGACCCCAATAGCTCGATAAGTCGTGTCGATATGAGGTCTATAACAGTTCGAGAAATAACTGGTAACACTTACTAGTAAATCTCAGCAACCGTGGCCAGGGATTTCCGGTTATATCCAATCGAACACAGCGCAACATCAACTCCCTATACTGGGAGAGACGAATCCCCTCCTATCGCTCATTGCCTCCATGTGATTCGGGACTGTACCCAAAAACCACCGTTTTGCATGCCCTCTTGGACGGGGTAAGGTGGAAATCAAAGCACAACGGGAATCACACAAGACTCTATGACGATCTCAGGTCTACAGACTAACCTGTACCAGTGTCACCATAGAACTGCCATCTGACGTAAGGTATAATACCATCTGGGAGTTCTCGGCGAGTCCGTCCAGTGTACCCAGTCTCTACTGAGCACCCGTATATCATCTCTGATGTTAAACACCAATGGATATGGGATCATCCATCGCCCATCTGTATGGGTCGAGAAGGTATACGCTAGTCTACTCTGGTATATCGATGCCCCGTCTCGATATACCCATGACTAGGGACCTTGAAGGATGTACTTATGGACTACCATGTCCCCACTAGTATGATCCGCATCATAGTCCAGGTAGTCAAGTACACATCCTAAGGGCTTTACCAACATGTAATAGAGAGACAATCAATATACACGTTAAGGTAAAGAGTAACCAGATAGCATACTATCATGTCGAGCAAGAAAGTCCTCCCTATATATGTCCCAGCATCCACTACAATTTACATCCTATGTACAGTAATGGCCTCTAGGGCATACATATAACTAACACGGTGATCCCGCCTCAATAGTATCGCGTACGATATGATATATCATATGACATCCTCGAGTCAAGAGTGCCGATCTATCATCATAATTATAGCTCGTACAGTAAATCCATTGTACGTCATTCCAAATCTAGGTACGGGTCAATTATCACGTCATTCATCTGGTATCCTTATAATCATATCCTGTATTAGGGGTACTGATCTAAGTCTAGTACCTACTGATACCATCTAAATATATATTTCCGCATGTATGAAAACACAACACCTAAGGACCCTCTATAACATCATGTCGTATCTCAAATACGAACCATATCACATCACCGATCTCGTGACATCATGCCTAATCTCATCGACTCATATCCAAGTACCATGTACTATCCTCATAATCCATGTATATGTATACGTATACATATATACATAGTCCCATATCTATGTGTGTGTATATATATATACATATCCCCATATACGCACAAGTAAAACAATGCAAGTGCGTGCGTGCGCGTGTGGGTGTAAACCTTATTCTGGGGTTTCGCGACTAACACTAAACTATAGCATTAACTACCAAATACGCTTACACTAACCCAAAGTCCACTAAAGCATTTCTAACAATGTATACACATCTTATAATAACATATAAATATATATATCATAAAGCATTCGCGTTCTATACTACGAAACTGCGGGGGTGCTATACGCCATCCACCCGTAGATATATATCTACTCACTTTGATCCTCGCTTGCTGGAGTCGATGACGCTACGCTCTCCTCGTCGTCTCGAAATCCACGTGGGGGTACCTACATATCACACATAGTATCGTAAACTAAAATCGCGAACGAAAACCAAAATGATACACGAAACGTACATAGGTTAAAACCTATGGTCTAAGCATGCACGAATAACCAACAACTCTCGACGATTGATGTATAAACGTGAATTGACCGAGATAAAACACAAATACCAAATTACAATTCATTAAAAGCCGCAAAACGAATTCAGAAACTTCGTAAAACACTTCTAGATTTTATCCTAAGTGAAATTAGCCAATTTTTCATATGTAAAGGGTCTATTTTACAGACAAAGGAGCCCTAAACAAAAAATGGACACATTTTACCCCACCCTGGCCGCAAATTGCATCTAGAAACATTGAAATTGCAGCCTAGTAAAGGGGGTAGGGTCTTGGGTCTTCACGGTACACTCCAGGTTGCCTGCACATCACTCTGTGTTTGCTAAAAAAATTTCAGGCCACCCGGGTGTTAGCAGATCTCCAATAACTCCTTAAATTTCCACAAATTCTCGATATCGGGGTTTCTAAATTTATGTTTCAGGGTTTAATTCTATGGTTTAAGTCTCTAATCATACACTAAAGGGGTTGTATGGTCTCAACTAACCTCAATTTCACTTCACAATTCAAGAATTCCTCACAAACCCTAACTTGAAATTTTCCTAGATCACAAAACTATACAATATCGATTCTAAATTTAAGTAGATGTTAAAGGAAATGAAATAAAACACTAATGGTTAAGGGATTACCTCATTTGGCAACTCAAGAAAACTCTTGAGTTGCCCAAGTGCTCAAAATCCGATTTTTCTTGGTCCAAAGTGTTTGTAATGAGCTTGTGCATCTTTTTTTTGAAAGGGAGATGGAGTTTCTGTGTTGTTTTGGGTGTGTTTGTGAGAGTTGAAGGGGAGGTGAAGGGGAGAGCAACCATGAGAGAGGAGGGAGTGAGAATGACGAAGGAAGAATGTGTTAGTGTATATGCCCTAGAGACCATTGCTGTATCATACTAGTTTGTATATTACTTAATGGAAGCTTGGGATATTCACCTTGTATAGACAATCTTGCTCAATATAGTAGTATGCTACTTGGTTTGTTTATACTTTAATGTGTACATGTGTTTATTTTAGTATATCATCTATACACATTAGTGGAGCCCTTAGGATCTTTGCTTGATTACCAGCGTTGTGATGGCAGTCACACTCGTGGGGGCTGGGTAATCTATAAGCACATCCTTATGCAGGTCCCTAGTCGCAGGACCATCGAAACAGGGCATCGATACTCCAGAGTAGACTAGCGTATGCGCTTCTCATCCCAGTGTGGGAGACGGTCTGTCCCACAGCCGTCAGTACGTCGTACTTGAGATAGTATGCGGGTGCTCGTTAGGTTACGTGTACACTGGATAGGACTCGTCGGGAACTGTTGGTTGGTACTATACCTATCGTCAGTTATCAGTTCCCAGGTGACATGAGTACAGCTTAGTCCGCTGACTTGACATTGTCACTTCGCCTCGAGTGTGTTCCCACTGTACTTAAATTACTACCCTACCAAGGCTGAAAGGAGTCATGCAAACAGGTAGTAGTTGGGTGCAGTCCCGAAGCACTTGGAGGCAGTGACGGTTAGACATGATTCGCTTCTCCCGGTATTGGGGGTTGACATCGCGCTGTGTCTATGACATCCATTACACAAGTCGTCCCTGGCTAGGGCATGCAAGATATACTGGTAGGTTTCCAGTGTTATCTCAGGGTGTTCTGGGCTGCACTCCGACACGACTTGTACCGCTATTAGGGGACTGACGTTTACCAAACTCTAGGCCCGCCATGCGATGTTATCAGACGAACAGACCGGACTGTATGGAAATTGTCACATTCAGGCTCAGTAGGAGTTCAGATGGGTTTTACCTCGTCCATCTTCTTGTCGGCATCTACCTGGGGACCGTTACGCACAGCTAGTGCCGCTTGCGGTCTGTGATTAAACCCACCGCCAGCGTAGTGTCGAGTCTTTAGAGTCCCACACAGAAAGCTATTCGCCTTTATGCAAAAGAGTAGAGGTCGCATGGTTTGCGACAGGGTTCGGTCACATCCGTGCACTAGTGCACGTTTAGTGTCCGGACAGTTAACACTAGCGGGCTTTGGTTTAAACCAGATCCTAGTGTACGTTTTTGGATTGGTTTTATCTCGTTTGTATTCGTGTTCTTCGGAACACGGATGCGGGTGTGTATGCACAGTTGACAGAGAGACAGAGGCAGAGGATTCTCATTGGGGTTGTTGACTGTTGACTGTTCACTGTTGACCATTGACTTTTGCTAAATCCTAATGAGAATAAGAAATATGATTAAAGATAATATTAATTAAGTATTATTGTGTCATGGTTAAGATGAGGGGTTGACTTTGTTGACTTTGTTGACCGGTTGACTAGGTTGGACTAGTTGACCATCATCATTACAATGGCTATCATTTCATGGCAAAGACTTTTGCTTGCTTGTTTTTTTTTGCAAAATGAGTGCATGAAATGATATGGCCATTTTGACTTGAACCATCACATAATACTCAATTACTATTATGAGTAATCATGGTTTTGGATTATGAGAGCTTGGATGGCAAAAGACTTACTCATTCTCTCATTTCATTTCTCTCTCTTGCTTGAGCTCTCCCTCTTGCCCTCTCTCTAGCTCAAGGCAACACCCTCTCATGAGTTGAGAAACATTGCCTTAGAGATAAAATAAAACCCATATCACTTCTCTACTCATCCTAGTTTACAAGGTTTAGCAAACCAAGTGTTCTAGTTTCTTCAAGTTCGAAGAAGAAGCCAAAGGTAGAAGCTTTCAGGTGGATCCATCTTCGGCGCAAGGAGACGACGAGGTGAAGCCGATCCGTACACCGCAAAGAGTTGAAGACGAAGGAGTTCAAGAAAGGTATAGCCCCCTAACCGAGTAGGTAAAACTCATAGTTATGTTGTTAGGTAGTTGTTTAACAAAGATCCGTATTTTGAGTCCATGTTACCACCTTTTGAAAAATCGTTTTTCATCATTTCCGCAAGCCCGTAAGTACCGGGAGAGGTAACGTGGACTTACAGTGGTATCAGAGCCAAGTTAAACACTATCCAACATGTTAGCAAAGTAACTAGAAGTTCGATCGGAGAAAAAGTCGCGAAACACGCCCGTAAAATCAAGTTTCTGCCGATTCTGTTTTCTGTTCAAAAATTAATAAATCTGACACTAAAAATCAGCTCAGGCTTTTTAAAACCCACACAAGAAATTTGGTCCACCGACTCGGTCAAAGCGCCGCGGAAACGCGGCGGGAGCATGCTCCCGTGGCGGTTCCGTGGCTGAGTTGACTCGGTCGTGGAACAAGTTTCCTGCAGTGTTTTTCTGGGGCTGTTTTGGGATTTTTGGGATATGTTTTTTCTTCCCAGATTTTACAGAAAGGAAAATTTGTTTATGAGATCTAAAAATCCATATTTTGATCGAACTTCTAAAGACTTAAGCTGACGGGTATATATCTGTGATGTGTTATATGTATTGAACGTCTGCTAATCGCTATACGTCGATTAGTGGGGGTTATACATATCTGTGATCTGTAATGTTGATGGTATTGTATATGAATTCATTTGATTGTCGCGGATGAATAGCCGGGGGTTGTGAGATGAGAGTTTTCTTTTCTTTCAATTCATGTAATATGTAAATTGATGTAATATTATTTTTGGCCGCACAACCGGGTCGGGGTTGTAGCCGTCATTGTATAATTTATTTTTACTGTTTTTGCTCCTAGGATATACCCAAGGTGGGGTGCACAAACTACCGGGTATCTCGAAGTGCCGAGTGGCCTACTCACGTCGTTGAAGGAGGTTGCTCCGCTTCGGATATTTGGCGGGTAGTTTGCCGCACCCGTAAGGGTCTAGGGTGGGGTATTGGCTATTCATCGCGACCGTGTAATCCGCTTTTCGTTACAGGCTCGTATGAATTGCGGATTCCTAGTATATCCAATGTGTTCATCTGTGATCTGAAATGGCTATCATTGCAATATATCTATATATGATATTATTTAGGCGTTGCTTATGTTTTGCATCCGCGCTAGTCCAGCCCCCGCTCTGTCGTTAGTTAAGTAACCTAACGGGTAATGACGGGGCCCCGTGGCGAATGCAGATGGCATAAGCGTACGTCATATTTTGGTTGTTTTCTGCAATGGTAGGATTAATTGATGGGACGCATTAAAATTAATGCAAGAAAAATAAACCAAGTAAAAGTCGTTGGAACACATTCAAAACCACTCGGTTTCTTTTCAAAAATAACTTTTAAACGCGGAGATTAAGCCACTCCTTTTAAAAGATATCTCGTTCCTTCGATTATATCAAGTTCACTAAGTTCACGGTTTCGCCAAAACCATTCGTAGCACTCCGTCATTTCACATGAATGGTCAATAAGTATTCAAGCTATGTTTGTTGGCCAAAGTCAAGGCATAATGATTGGTAGCTATTGGGTATTCATGTGCAGCATAGATAGATGTGTTGGTTTGGGGCAGTCGTTCTACCATTTTGGCCAAAGTCAAGGGTATGTGCGGGTGGGCTCAAATTAACCTGGAGAATGACGGGTAGAACTTGACATGTGACTTATGATATTTTGGCCAAAGTCATGGTCATAAGAGCATGGGGCAAAAATCCATATCGGGAGTTTCAAAAGAACTGAAACTTGCTAGCACTGCATACCATTTGGAGTGTGATAATTCTGGTAGGATTCCTTCAGTTTTGTCACGCGATGATATTTGGATCCCGATCCTACTTTGAGTATATGCTACACTTCGGGAAATTTCTCACTTAACGATCAATGCTATAAACCAAGTAGGTGTCTAGAAAGGTGTTAGCGGGGCTACGCCCCCAGGGAAAAGAGGTTATTTAATTAAGGAACTTCGTGAAAGCGTTGGAAAACCTCCCTCGAAGTACCGACACCAGCCTGGCCGAACGGTTAAGCAAGTATTGTACGGTGAGATTGTTCCTGACTAATTCTTCCATTTGGTTTGAGGAGGAATTCGAGAGACAGTGGGAGCCATCCTGTTTAGACAAATTAAAAACCACTCTAAACTTGCAAGAGCATCATGCTAAAGTGTTTCTTCTCTCTCTTCTAATTTGCAGTGACCAAACATCATGACCGGACTTAAGTTACTACTAGATAAAAACATACTGACAGGGCCAAAGTACAAAGATTGGCTCAGGAATGTCAAAATGGCAATCACTTATGACAAGTTAGGGTATCTCCTTACCACCAAAGCTCCCCCTGTCCCAGGTCCCAAAACCAGCGTCGCAGATAGGGAAATCCATAAGACCTGGGGAATCGATTGCGCGAAGGCCAAGTGCCTCGTGCTTGCCTCTATGGACAACAAACATCAGAGGAGGCACGAGAATATGGACCTCGAATCCATATTTCTCCATACAAAAGAACTGTATGGAGGGCAATCTCGTATCGCCAGATACGAAGTGTCGAAAAAGCTGTTTTCGGCAAGGTTGGCCGTCGGATCATCGGTAGCGGAACACGTGCTTAAGATGATTGGCTTCATAGAGGAGCTCGCGGACCTTGGGACCACGTTGGAGAATGAGTTCTATACAGACTTGATTCTTCAGTCCCTTCCTTCCACTTACGCCCAGTTCATCCTGAATTTCAACTTGCAAGAAAAGGAAGTTGAACTTTCAGAGCTCCTCAACATGCTGAGGAGTGCAGAGGGCACCCTAAAGAAAGGTAGGGAAACATCCACTTTATTTGTAGGAAGATCTTCCTCTTCTAGGTCCAAGGCGAAAGCCAAGGAAAAGAAGAAGAAAGCCCCTGCCAAACCAAGGGGCGTTGTTAGTAAAATGGATACGAAGGGAAAGACAAAAGCAACAAAGATAGCGGGGAAACTTGTGGGGAAGGAAGAGTGCTTTTATTATCATAAGAGTGGGCACTGGAAGAAAGATTGCAGGGCTTGGAAAGCCAGAACACAGGATCTGAAGCAAGTTGCGGCTTCAGCTTCAGGTGTGTATGTTATTGAAAACTGTTTATCAATAAACTCTACTTCCTGGGTATTGGATACCGGATGAGGATCTCATATCTGTAATTCTTTGCAGGCGTTGAGAAACCATAGGTTTTTGAAGGCAGGTGACATGACCCTCAAAATTGCAAACGGAGCTAGCATGGATGCTAAGGCCGTGGGGGACTATCACCTGGGAATGTCAGATGGACATATTTTGGTTTTACTTAATTACTTTTTTTGTACCCAACGCAACTTGTAATATCATTTCTGTATCTTTGATTTCTAAAGAAGGTTATGAATTTGCGTTTGTAAGTAATGTTGTAAACATTCACCTTAATCAAGTTCTGATTGGGTCGGGTACATTAAGAAATTGTATATACGTATTAAACCAACCACAGATTTTCAATGCCCAGAACACACACAAAAGAATGTCTCCGGAAATAAATCAGACTTTCTTATGGCATTGTAGACTGGTCACATCAATGATAGAAGGTTGACGAAGTTACATACAGAAGGATATTTGGATCCGTTCGAATATCAATCGTATGCCACTTGTCAATCCTGTCTTAAAGGAAAGATGACAAATACTCCGTTCACTGGACACGGTGTAAGAGCGAGCGAGCTCTTGGGACTCGTACACAGCGACGTGTGCGGTCCAATGTCTACGCATGCACGAAGCGGTTATTCTTACTTCATTACTTTTACGGATGACTTTTCAAGGTACGGTTATGTCTTCTTAATGAAACATAAATCCAAAGCCTTTGGAAAATTCCAGGAATATAAGAATGAAGTAGAAAAACAAACACGCAAAAGTATCAAAACACTGATATTTGATCGAGGTGGTGAATACTTAAGTGCCGAGTTCCTGGATTACTTAAAAGAGAATGGAATTCTCTCTCAGCTTACTCCTCCATACACCCCGCAACATAACGGTGTATCGGAGAGACGGAACCGCACCCTATTGGATATGGTACGGTCCATGATGAGTAACGCTGAGTTACCGCGATCATCCTGGGGATATGCACTAGAATCAACTGCATACCTTTTGAACCGAGTTCCAACTAAGACTATGCCTACTACACCATATCAGATGTGGTGTGGGAAGAAACCCTATCTTAATCACATTAAGACATGGGGAAGTCCAGCTTTTGTCAAAAAGCAGCATGCGGACAAGCTCGAGGCACGCTCAGTACTGTGAAAGTTTGTGGGATATCCAAAGAACTCCAAAGGATATTTCTTCTATTGCGAAGAAGAACAAAAGGTTTTTGTTTCTCGGCATGCCCACTTCTTGGAAACTCAATTTTTGGAGAATCAGATAAGTGGGAGCGCAATAGAACTGGAAGAAATTCCAGAACCACGAGCTATTACTGAAAGCTTAGTAGAACCAGAGGGTTCAAAAGAACATGACATTCCTATGCCGCTCCGTAGGAGTAGTAGGCAGTCTTATCCGCCCGAGAGATACTACGGTTTTCTCATAGACGGGGATAGAGAAGATTGCATCATTGATTATGATGAGCCGACTAGCTTCTAGCAGGCCATTCAGAGCGTTGACTTGGTAAAATGGCTGGATGCAATGCGGACAGAAATGGAGTCCATGTACACCAACAAAGTATGGACGTTGGACGTTGCTCCTGATGGGGTAAAACCCGTAGGATGCAAGTGGATCTTCAAAAGGAAGATTGGTGTAGATGGACAGGTTGAGACCTATAAAGCTAGACTGGTTGCAAAGGGTTTTCGTCAAAGACCTGGTTTGGACTATGACGAGACCTTTTCTCCAGTAGCTATGCTGAAATCCATTCGGATCCTTCGTGCCATTGCTGCCTTCCACGATTATGAGATTTGGCAGATGGACGTAAAGCCCGCTTTTCTAAATGGAAATTTAGAGGAGTGTGTTTATATGGACCAGCCAGAGGGTTTCATTCAGAGTGGGAGCAGCGGAAAGGTGTGCAAGTTGCTTAAGTCCATCTACGGACTAAAGCAGGCATCGCGGAGTTGGAACATTTGTTTTGATGAGACGGTCAAAGAATTTGGCTTTATCAAAAATCCAGATGAACCATGCATCTATAGTAGAATTGTAGCGAGAACTGTAGTATTCCTCGTTTTATACGTGGATGACATTCTCTTAATAGGAAATGACATTCCTATGCTACAATCTGTCAAAGGGTTCTTGTCACACAGGTTCTCCATGAAAGACCTGGGTGATGCCTCATACATTCTGGGGATCCGGATCTATCGTGACAGATCTAAGAGGATACTGGGACTCTCACAGTCCAGGTACATCGACACCATACTGAAAAGATTCAGTATGGAAGATTCCAAGCGCGGTAATCTACCGGCTTGTCATGGGATCACCCTTTCCAAAGAGATGTCTCCTAAGACTGATTTGGAAAGGGATCACATGTCAATTATACCCTACGCTTCTGCGGTAGGCTCTATAATGTATGCGATGTTGTGTACCAGACCAGATGTAGCTTATGTACTGAGTGTGGTAAGCCGGTATCAGTCAAACCCTGGGGAGAAACACTGGATAGCGGTAAAGAACATTCTCAAGTATCTGAGAAGAACTAAGGAGATGTTCTTGGTGTATGGCGGAAAAGACCTCCAGATCGAGGCCTTTGCTGACTCTAGCTTCCAGAGTGACAAGGATGATTCCAAGTCCATGTCGGGTTATGTCTTTACCCTCAATGGAGGGGCGGTGTGTTGGAAGAGTTCCAAACAGGAAACCGTTGCTGACTCGACGATGGAAGCGGAATATATCGCTGCTGCAGATGCCGTAAAAGAAGCCGTCTGGATAAGGAAATTCTTAACGGAACTTCAGGTGGTTCCGTCCATTGTTGATCCAATACCGCTGTATTGTGACAACAACGGGGCTATAGCTTTAGCGAAGGAACCCAGGTCCCATCAGAAGTCCAGACACATCTTGAGGCGGTATCACCTGATCAGGGAGATCGTGGGTCGCCAGGAGATCGAGGTTCGGAGAGTTTCTATGAAAGATAACACTGCTGATCCACTCACAAAGGCCTTACCCCAGGCTCAGTTCGAGCGGCTGATCAAGATGATAGGTCTTCGATACGCCAGTACATGGCCTTAGTGTAAGTGGGAGGTTGTTAGTGTATATTGTAGGGTTCCTAGGCACTCTTGTGAAGGTTCATAAGGCATCAAACATGCCTGGATAAAATTTTAGACGTGCCGAACAACCCAAAGCCGGGATCTTTGCTAGATTATTAGGGTTTAACATGCAAGATGATAACTTTTATCTAAGTGTGAGGGATTACAACCTTTGTAGTCCGCTCCTTCACTTCACAAGCTCCGAGTAGAAGTCCCTTTGCCGCGATCCACGATCTCCCGGACTCATGAGAGGCTCCACGACTCGAACGATCCATGCTAGCTTGAAGTATTCCAAATCTCCGATGATCTACCTCGAAGTTGCAAAGACTCAAGCTTTCTCACTCTAAAGAGATGAACACACTAATCTCATGGGCTAGATGAGATGAGGATGAGAGAGTAGTATTTTTGCTTTCTTTTTAAATCATTTTCTCATATTATTTCATCACATAAAGAAAATCTAGTAAGCTTTCTTTAAGAGAGAAGAAGATGATAATGGAAAAGATCATGAATTATTTTTTTTTGTGATGAATAGAAAGAAAGAGTATATGATTGATTATAAACCATGGTCAAGGATGAGTGTCTAGGATTTAGTAGAGAATAAACTAGAGTTAGGGTTTGGTTGTGTTAAGAATGTGTCATCCTAAAATATCTTAAGAATGACAAAAGAATAAAGCTTCTAGAAGGTGCATGAAGCATCTAACCCTAATCAAACCCTAACCTCAATTAATCATCCTTAAACATGTTTAACAATTAATCATATCATGTCACAATAATATATATCACACATATATATTATATATTTGCAACAAAGGAAAATAATACAATTAACATATATCGCATATATATCAATGTATCATCCACTGAGAAAATGAAATAATAAAGCGAGCCAATATTAGATAATGTAATAATATATCATATATATTATTATACATTAAATCATCGAATCAACACTTGATCCGACGATCCGGCTATATCGAATATTACCGACTAATATATCATGTACCGATTCATCGAATCAACACTTGATCCGATGACCCGGTTCATAACTAATTATCGCGAGAATATAATACGGTATCCCATATCGCATTATTCTCGTTCCTGCGCATATCACATATGTGCCACTACTCTGTTTCGCCTGAGCCAAGAAACCTCTGTGTAGGACTCTAAAGAATCGTCAATACGCCGGTAGCGGGTGATGATCATATCAAACACCCACAAGCTGCAAGCGGTCAGCTAAACGTAACAGCCACCAAGGTATTGAGCGATCAGAAGATCAACAAGCTAGCCTGTGCGTTCTCCTGTGAATCCAATCAGTAACACTCCCGTACAGTCCGGTCTGTTCATCTGATATGTCGCATATCAAGTCTAGGGGTGGTATACGTCAGACCCCAGTAACCGATAAGTCGTGTCGATGTGTGGCTCATAACGGGTCGAGAAACTACTAGTAACACTTACCAGTAAATCTCCATATCAGCCCTGGCTAGGGACTTCCAGTTATAGCCAATCGAACACAGCACAACATCAACTCCCTATACCGGGAGAGATGAATCCCCTCCTATCGCTCATTGCCTCCATGTGATTCGGGACTGTACCCAAAAGCCACCGTTTTGCATGCCCTCTTGGACGTGGTAAGGTGGAAATCAAAGCACAGTGGGAATCACACAAGACTCCATGACGATCTCGGGTCTACAGACTACCCTGTACCAGTGTCACCGGAGAACTGCCATCTGACATGTGGTATAACACCATCTGGGAGTTCTCGGCGAGTCCGTCCAGTGTACCCAGTCTCCACTGAGCACCTGTACACCATCTCTGATGTATAACACCGATGGATATGGGATCATCCATCGCCCATCATATGGGTCAAGATGCGTATACGCTAGTCTACTCTGGCGTATCGATGCCCTGTCTCGATATATCCTCGACTAGGAACAGTTTTAGGATGTACTCATCGACTACCGTGGCCCTACTAGTATGATCTCATCATAGTCCTAGTAGTCGAGTACAAATCCTAAGGGCTTTATCAACATGTGAGAGTAAAACAGTAAACCAATACAAGTCAACATGTTAAGATAAAGTGAAACCAAATAGCATACTATCATGACGAGCAAGAAAGTCTTCTCTATATATATCCAAGCATCCATTATAATATACATCATATGTACAACAATGGCCTCTAGGGCATATACATAACTAACAATCTCCCACTTGCACTAAGGCCAGCTGCTGTAGTATCGCATACCTAGCATCCCGAATAATCTCTCAAACTTTATCTGGGGAATAGCCTTCGTGAATGGATCCGCAGTGTTGTCCTTCGTATCTACTCTCCTGACCTCGATTTCCCGGCGATCAACTATCTCCCTGATCAGGTGATATCGCCTCAGAATATGTCTGGACTTTTGATGGGACCTGGGTTCCTTGGCTAACGCCACAGCTTCATTGTTATCACAATACAGAGGTATTGGATGCTCAATGGATGGAACCACACCAAGTTCACTAATGAACTTCTTGATCCAGACAGCTTCCTTGGCAGCATCGTTGGCAGCGATGTATTCAGCCTCCATCGTCGAGTCTGCAACGGTATCTTGTTTGGAACTTTTCCAACATACCGCCCCTCCATTGAGGGTAAAGAAAAAAACCCGATTGCGACTTAGAGTCGTCCTTATCACTTTGGAAGCTGGAATCGGTAAAGGACTCCACCTGGAGTTCTCCGTTACCATACACCAAGAACATCTCCTTAGTCCTTCGCAAGTACTTGAGAATGTTCTTCACTGCTGTCCAATGACTCTCTCCAGGATCTGCTTGATACCGACTCACTACACTTAGTGAGTATGCTACATCGGTTCTGGTACATAGCATCGCATACATGATAGAGCCTACTGCCGAAGCATAGGGTATCGCTTGCATGCGAGCTCTCTCCAAATCAGTCTTGGGAGACATCTCTTTGGAGAGAGTGAGTCCAGAGATCGTGGGTTGGTTCCCACGCTTGGATTCTTCCATACTAAACCTCTTTAGTATGGTGTCAATGTACCTGGATTGGGACAATCCCAGTATCCATTTAGATCTATCTCTATAGATTATGATTCCCAATATGCAGGAGGCATCACCTAGATCTTTCATTGAGAATCTCTGCGATAAGAAGAGCTTGACTAATTGCAGCATAGGAATATCATTTCCTATCAAGAGTATGTCATCCACGTACAATACGAGGAAGACAACCTTACCCTCTGCTACCTTCTTATAGATACAAGGTTCATCTATATTTTTGATGAAGTCAAACTCTTTGACTACAACATCAAAACAGATGTTCCAACTCCGTGATGCTTGCTTTAACCCATAAATGGATTTAAGCAGCTTGCACACCTTTCCGCTTCTCCCACTATCTACGAAGCCCTCTGGCTGAGTCATGTACACGCACTCTTCTAAATCACCGTTTAGAAAGGCGGTCTTAACATCCATTTGCCAGATTTCGTAGTCATGGTATGCAGCAATGGCAAGTAAGATCCGGATGGACTTAAGCATAGCCACTGGAGAAAAGGTTCCGTCATAGTCCACACCTTGTCGTTGACGAAAACCCTTTGCTACAAGTCTAGCTTTGAAAGTCTCAACCTTTCCATCTACACCAAATTTCCTTTTAAAAATCCACTTGCTCCCAATGGGTTTTACCCCTTCAGGAGCATTTTCCAAAATCCATACTTTATTGGTGTACATGGATTCCATCTCAAATCGCATTGCACCCAGCCATTTCACAGAGTCACCACTCGTGATGGCCTGCTCGAAACTAGTCGGGTCATCATCATCCATGATGCAATCCTCGCTTCCACCATCAATGAGAAAACCGTAGTATCTCTCAGGTGGACGAGAAACCCTACTAGATCGGCGGAGAGGCTGGGGTTCGTTGGGTACTACTGAATCCTCTGGTTACACTAAATCATCTGTTGTAGTTTGTTCTGCTGGAACATCTTCCAGTTCTACCTCAGAGCCACTAATTTCTTTTTCAAGAAATTCCTTTTCTAAAAAGGTGGCGTGCCGAGAAACAAACACCTTTTGTTCTTCGGTGTGGTAGAAGATATACCCGCGTGAATGTTTGGGATATCCAATAAACTTGCACAGAATAGACCTTGCGCCGAGTTTGTCCGGATTTTGTGTTTTCACATATGCCGGGCAACCCCATATCCTAACATAATTAAGATATGGTTTCTTTCCTTTCCATATCTCATATGGAGTGGTTGGCACAGATTTGGTAGGAATCATATTCAATAGGTCTGCAGCTGTTTCCAGTGCATACCCCCAGAAGGAAATAGGTAACTCAGCTGTACTCATCATCGAGCGCACCATATCTAATAGGGTGCGATTTCTCCGCACCGATACACCGTTGTGTTGTGGTGTATAAGGAGGAGTAAGCTGAGAGAGAATCCTATTCTCTTTTAGATAATCTAGAAACTCATTGCTTAAGTATTCACCTCCTCGATCAGATCGAAGAATCTTAATACTTTTGCCCGTTTGATTCTCTACTTCGTGCTTATATTCTCTGAATTTCTCAAAAGCTTCAGACTTGTGTTTCATCAGGAACACATATCCGAATCGTGAGAGATCGTCAGTGAATGTAATGAAGTAGGAAGAACCGTTCCTGGCATGCGTAGACATGGGACCGCATACATCACTATGTACCAGTCCTAAGAGTTCAGTAACTCTTTCTCCGTGTCCACTAAACGGAGCTTTGGTCATTTTTCCTTTGAGACATGAATGGCAAGTATCATAAGATGATAATTCGAACGAATTCAAATAGCCATCTTTATGTAACTTAGCCAGTCGTGTCGCATTGATATGACCAAGTCTACAATGCCACAAGTAGGATTCGTTTATTTCTGAACTTTTCCTCTTGTGTGTGTTTTGTATATTCAGGACTGTATTCTGATTTAGAATGAATATGCCATTATGTAACGAGCCTGATGCAATCAACTTTTGATCTAGAAATATGTTCATAACATTATCCTGTACTACAAAATTATATCCCTCTTTACTCAATAAAGAAACTGATATAATGTTGCACATCATGTTCGGTATATAATAGCACTCATTTAGAATCAGTGTATTACGACTTGGTAATACAAGGTGATATTCACCAACTGCTTTGGCTACAATACTTGCACCGTTCCCTACTTGAACGGAATGATCACCTTTCCCCAGTTCTCTACCTTTACGTAGCCCATATAACTGTTTACATATGTGGGATCCTGATCCGGTATCTAATACCCAGGACGTAGGGTGAACTGAGAAACAGTTCTCAATAACTAACACACCCGAAGAAGATGCATCAACATGCATGTTCTTTTGGGTGGCGTGAGAATCCAGATATTCTCCTGTTTCCTTTTCAGTCTTATAACTCTTATAAGAAAGAACGGGTCCAACATTCCCTAGCTCAGTACAATAATTGGGTTCAGTCAATACATCCATATTATTATCTTGATTATGGCCTGACTGTTAGTTGTATGTATGCCCTAGAGGCCAGTATTGTACAGATGATGTATATTATATTGGATACTTGGACATATATAGAGATGCCTTTCTTGCTCGATATGATAGTATGCTATCTGGTTACTATTTATCTTAACATGTACACTTGTCTCTTTAAACTGTCTTAAAGTTACATGTTGATAAAGCCCTTAGGATGTATACTTGACTACCTAGACTATGATGCAGATCATACTAGTGGGGACATGGGAGTACATAAGTACATCCTTCAAGGTCCCTAGTCGTGGGTGTATCGAGACAGGGCATCGATATACCAGAGTAGACTAGCGTATATGCTTCTCGACCCATGAGATGGGCGATGGATGATCCCATATCCATTGGTGTTTGACATCAGAGATGGTATACGGGTGCTCAGTGGAGACTGGGTACACTGGACGGATTCGCCGAGAACTCCCAGATGGTATTATACCTCACGTCAGATGGCAGTTCTCAGGTGACACTTGTGCAGGTTAGTCTGTAGACCCGAGATCGTCATAGAGTCTTGTGTGATTCCCACTGTGCTTTGATCTCCACCTTACCACGTCCAGGAGGGCGTGCAAAACGGTGGTCTTTGGGTACAGTCCCGAGTCATATGGAGGCAATGAGTGATAGGAGGGGTTTCGTCTCTCCCGGTATCGGGAGTTGATGTTGCGCTGTGCTCGATTGGCCGTAACAGGGAAGACCCTGGCCAGGGCTGATCAGAGATTTGCTGGTAAGTGTTACCAGTTGTTTCTCGACCCGTTATGAGCCTCACATCGGCACGTCTTATCGGTTATTAGGGTTTGACGTTTACCACCCCTATACTTGATATGCGACATATCAGACGAACAGACCGGACTGTACAGTAAGTGTTACTGGTTGGATTCACAGGAGTATGAGCGGGTTAGCTCGTCGATCTTCTGATCGCTCAATACCCGGATGGCCGTTACGTTTAGCAGACCGCTTGCGGCTTGTGGGTGCTTGATATGATCATCATCTGCTACCGGCGTATTGACGAGTCTTTAGAGTCCTACACAGAGGTTTCCTGGCTCAAGCGAAACGAAATAGGAGCGCATATGAGATATGTGCAGGACCGAGAATAATGCGTGTATGTGATACCGCATTTCATTCTCGCGATATATGTTTCGATTGGTTATATTCGATATGACCTAGTTATCGAATCATTGATTCGATAAATCGATACATTGGATTCTAGTCGGTTATGTGCGACATGACCGGATCATTGAATCAAATGTTTATTTAATGATTTAATGTATAATTATATATTTGATATATTGCATTGCATTAACTAGTATTGGTTCACTTTATATGGATTTTCTCACTTGATGTGCAAGAAATATATGTGATATACTTTTGTGCACATATTTGTATCATGTTTGATGATACTTGATCATTTTGTTAAGTGTAAAGAATTAAAACCATGGTTAAGTGTTGATTAGGGTTTTGCATATTCATTTATTTATTTGTTCATTTATTTATTTGGAAATGATTTAAAGAGAATGGTGGCTTTCTTTTGTCATTAGTTGAAGTTTCATGAAGCCTTGACTTTTGCAACCATTCTTGTCCTCATGCTTAACCCTAACTCTCCAAATGACCATGGTTTATTCTCTACACTTAACCCTAGTTAGATTATGATAAGTATGGTTTTTTCTTTTCATTTTAAAAGACTTATCATAAAACTAGCTTCATCTTCTCCTTCTTCTTCAAGATAGAAACCTTGATGCCATCAATGGCAACTTGAGTTCTAGTGAGAGAAATCCAATTCTAAAGTGAACCCACCTCCTATTTCTTCACCCTCTACCTCTTGCCAAGTTGTTTTGGGTGTTTTCTTCACAAGTTTCACAACTTTGTGAAGTCGGAGCTTGAACTTGTGATGCCTCGACGTAGATCGTCTTTGACACGAAGCCGACGACCTAGCTCGCCGTTTCTCCGATGAAGCCGACGATTGAGTTCGGGATTCATGATGGACAGCGAGAGGACACCCACGTGGAGCTAAGGAAGTGGAGAACCGGATCTACAAAGGTTGTAGCATCTAACTTTTAGTTAAGTAGTTAACTAGATTATCTTTTCGCCTAAACTTCTAGTCTAAGATCCGTATTAGGGTCTCTCGGCACCCATAAATTTTTATATTGGCATGTTCCATGCCTTGTGAGACCTCTATAGGGTGCCTAGGAACCTTTCACTGACATGGTCGCTACCTGGAGAGAGAGAGAAGAAAACACTTTAGCGTATGCTCTTCCAAGATTAGATTGGTTATTATCTTATCTAATCAGGATGTCTCCCACTGGTTTTATCAAATTTACCTTAAAACCCTAAAAGGTAAGATTAGCCGGGATTAATTACACCTTACAATTTCGTCAATCTTTCAGCCAGATCAGTGTCGGTACTTTGAGGGAGGTTCCCCGTGCTTTCGCACGGACCTAATTAAAGTAAACCTCGTTTTCCCAGAGGCGTAACCCCGTTAACACTTTTCTAGACACCTACTTGAATGACTAATTGTCCTGTGTAAAACTCTCCCAGGAGTAACACTTACACGCTGTGGGTATCGGGATCCAACTATCTCATAGGAGGTATGCAATCTTATTGTAAATTTAAACACTTGAAATTCCCGATAATATTTTGCCCCTAGCGCTCTATGACCTTGACGCAGGCCAACAAACCATAGCGTGCTAGTCAAGTTCAACCCGTCATTTCTTGATTGAATTAAACCCACCCGCACGACCCTTGACGCAGGCCAACAAAGTCGCATGACTACCCTAATCCAATCTGCATCATATGCATAAACAGATAAATACTAGTTAGCTACCGCACACCACGTCTTGACGCAGGCCAACAAACGTAGCACGAATACTAAACAATATCTATCTGAAATGACGGAGGGCTACGCAGGTTTTTCAGAAAACCCCGAGCGTAATGAACTTGATATCGTCGTAGAATCGAGTGAAGTTTTGAAAAAGGAGTGTTTTTGAGGCTTTTCTTAGTTTCGCTAAAGGGGTCACTCCCGGTGAAGGGATCGTCGGCCCTTTCCTCATCGAATAAGGTACAGGATATATCATATATACCGCTGTGCAAAGCAAAACACTAAAAGCAATCAAAAGACAAACCGCGTTTTGTAGCATCTGCCAGTTTTGCTAAAGGGGTCACTCCCGGTGAAGGGATCGTCGGCCCTTTCCTCATCGAATAAGGTGCAGGATATATCATATATATCACTGTGCAAAACAAAACTGTAGCTACCACTTTTATAAAGTTCTGATTCTACAACATCTTTAGGTTTCTTTTCTTTTTATTAATCTCATTAATAAATATCCCATCAGCTTATGCTTCCTAAGCATCACAGAAGAAACGAAAGCAGTAATATTTATATATCAGCATATATATATAGTATAAGCATTCGTCTCAGGCAGTAATATGATCTCATCACAGAACATTGCAGCAGAAGAACATATATGAAATATTGGATATACTAGGACGTCCGTGTTTTCAATATGAGCCTGTATAAAATACGGATTCCACGGTCGCGACGAATAGCCAAACCCACATCCCAAGACCCCTATGAGAGCGGCAAGTAACACTGCCAATTCTAGGGTTAGGAGACCCGATCTCGACTCCTCGAGATGGCCTCCCACTGGACCCTAGAACCCGGTTACTTGTGCTCCCCTCCTTGGGTCTATTTAATGCGGAAAAGTAAATAATATACACTGGTGACAGCAACCGCAACCTGGAAGTGCCCCAAATAAAAGAATATTACATTACAAATGAATTTTACATGAATGAAAATAAAAACCCTCATCTCACATAAAACCCCCGGCTATTCAGAACGCGACGATCCAATATAACATATCACAGCAACACATAATATCTCATATCATCAACGTAAGTAAATATGCGCATCCCAATTGTCGTTGACATATAGCAACGAAACCGGCGATATCACATATTACACTTACGGTCACAGAAAAGAAAGTGTAAAACTACAACATTTGGAATCCACAATCACTTTAGACATCGTAAATCTGAAATATCACATACTTCGCATTTCATGCCTAACTCTATGAATTCCACATATTGTATCACATTCCAGATAAATAGACAGTATTAAACTTTCCGAACAGATAATCAAACACCCAAGATTTCCCAAAGTGCTCAACACTTGAGCGGAGTTCAAATAATCCCAGAATATGTCACAGTACCGGTGATCCAGCCGTAGAAGGGTCAAGCCAACGCCTCACATGTGGCACGCCGTACTGCCCCAAACCCGAAGGTTCAAAAGGCAGTTCAAGACGGTCACATAATCGAGTTAAGGTTTGTTGTCTTCTAGAGGGTCCACCGCTTAACTTGTACAATTTTTCCGAAAGATTTAAACCCGAATAAAAAATTCAACACTTGAAAGTTTGCCGTACCGGGAAACAGTGAGTTAATGATATCCATTCAAATAGTTTAACAGTTTCTAAATATCCGGAAAGAAATACGGATTTAAATATTCCGATCGAATCTACGATTACAAAATAAACCCCAGAATTAAGGAACACTGGAATCACTTTTAAAAATATCCAGAAGCAGCAACAAGCACCTATGGACATTACCAAAAAAGCCACGTGTCGCCAATCCGTTAATCCGCCGTGGAACCGCCGCGCAAGCATGCTTGCGCCGCGGTTCCGACGCCGTTTGATCGAATTGGCGGCTCGGGTTTTATGGTAATTCTTAGAATTCCCTGCTGATTTTTTTACATATTTTTAATTCAGAAAAATCCCAAAATTTAAAAAATTTCCAGAGAGTGGTCTAGTTTCGTCGTTTCGGGTTCGATCGGAGTTTTAACTTCGTAAACACATCTCCTAATGCTCTAGCTAGGCTCTGATACCACTGTAGGGTTCCTAGGCACTCTTGTGAAGGTTCATAAGGCATCAAACATGCCCGGATAAAATTTTAGACGTGCCGAACAACCCAAAGCCGGGATCTTTGCTAGATTATTAGGGTTTAACATGCAAGATGATAACTTTTATCTAAGTGTGAGGGATTACAACCTTTGTAGTCCGCTCCTTCACTTCACAAGCTCCGAGTAGAAGTCCCTTTACCGCGATCCACGATCTCCCGGACTCATGAGAGGCTCCACGACTCGAACGATCCATGCTAGCTTGAAGTATTCCAAATCTCCGATGATCTACCTCGAAGTTGCAAAGACTCAAGCTTTCTCACTCTAAAGAGATGAACACACTAATCTCATGGGCTAGATGAGATGAGGATGAGAGAGTAGTATTTTTGCTTTCTTTTTAAATCATTTTCTTATATTATTTCATCACATAAAGAAAATCTAGTAAGCTTTCTTTAAGAGAGAAGAAGATGATAATGGAAAAGATCATGAATTATTTTTTTTTTGTGATGAATAGAAAGAAAGAGTATATGATTGATTATAAACCATGGTCAAGGATGAGTGGCTAGGATTTAGTAGAGAATAAACTAGAGTTAGGGTTTGGTTGGGTTAAGAATGTGTCATCCTAAAATATCTTAAGAATGACAAAAGAATAAAGCTTCTAGAAGGTGCATGAAGCATCTAACCCTAATCAAACCCTAATCTCAATTAATCATCCTTAAACATGTTTAACAATTAATCATATCATGTCACAATAATATATATCACATATATATATATTATATATTTGCAACAAAGGAAAATAATACAATTAACATATATCGCATATATATCAATGTATCATCCACTGAGAAAATGAAATAATAAAGCGAGCCAATATTAGATAATGTAATAATATATCATATATATTATTATACATTAAATCATCGAATCAACACTTGATCCGACGATCCGGCTATATCGAATATTACCGACTAATATATCATGTACCGATTCATCGAATCAACACTTGATCCGATGACCCGGTTCATAACTAATTATCGCGAGAATATAATACGGTATCCCATATCGTATTATTCTCGTTCCTGCGCATATCACATATGTGCCACTACTCCGTTTCGCCTGAGCCAAGAAACCTCTGTGTAGGACTCTAAAGAATCGTCAATACGCCGGTAGCGGGTGATGATCATATCAAACACCCACAAGCTGCAAGCGGTCAGCTAAACGTAACAGCCACCCAGGTATTGAGCGATCAGAAGATCAACAAGCTAGCCTGTGCATTCTCCTGTGAATCCAATCAGTAACACTCCCGTACATTCCGGTCTGTTCGTCTGATATGTCGCATATCAAGTCTAGGGGTGGTATACGTCAGACCCCAGTAACCGATAAGTCGTGTCGATGTGTGGCTCATAACGGGTCGAGAAACTACTAGTAACACTTACCAGTAAATCTCCATATCAGCCCTGGCCAGGGACTTCCAGTTATAGCCAATCGAACACGGCACAACATCAACTCCCTATACCGGGAGAGACGAATCCCCTCCTATCGCTCATTGCCACCATGTGATTCGGGACTGTACCCAAAAGCCACCGTTTTGCACGCCCTCTTGGCTGTGGTAAGGTGGAAATCAAAGCACAGTGGGAATCACACAAGACTCCATGACGATCTCGGGTCTACAGACTACCCTGTACCAGTGTCACCGGAGAACTGCCATCTGACGTGTGGTATAACACCTTCTGGGAGTTCTCGGCGAGTCCGTCCAGTGTACCCAGTCTCCACTGAGCACCCGTACACCATCTCTGATGTCTAACACCGATGGATATCGGATCATCCATCGCCTATCATATGGGTCAAGATGCGTATACGCTAGTCTACTTTGGCGTATCGATGCCCTGTCTCGATATACCCTCGACTAGGAACAGTTATAGGATGTACTCATCGACTACCGTGGCCCCACTAGTATGATCTCATCATAGTCCCAGTAGTCGAGTACAAATCCTAAGGGCTTTATCAACATGTGAGAGTAAAACAGTAAACCAATACAAGTCAACATGTTAAGATAAAGTGAAACCAAATAGCATACTATCATGACGAGCAAGAAAGTCTTCTCTATATATATCCAAGCATCCATTATAATATACATCATATGTACAACAATGGCCTCTAGGGCATATACATAACTAACATATATGCCCTAGAGGCCATTACTGTATCATACTAGTTTGTATATTACTTTATGGAAGCTTAGGATATTCACCTTGTATAGACAATCTTGCTCAATATAGTAGTATGCTACTTGGTTTGTTTCTACTTTAATGTTTACATGTGTTTATTTTAGTATATCACCTATACACATTAATGGAGGCCTTAGGATCTTTGCTTGATTACCAGCGTTGTGATGGCAATCACACTCGTGGGGGCTGGGTAATCTATAAGCACATCCTTATGCAGGTCCCTAGTCGCAGGACCATCGAGACAGGGCATCGATACTCCGGAGTAGACTAGCGTATGCCCTTCTCATCCCAGTGTGGGAGACGGTCTGTCCCACAGCCGTCAGTACGTCGTACTTGAGATAGTATGCGGGTGCTTGTTAGGTTACGAGTATACTGGACAGGACTCGTCGGGAACTGTTGGTTGGTATTATACCTATCGTCAGTTATCAGTTCCCACGTGATATGAGTACAGCTTAGTCCGCTGACTTGACACTGTCACTTCGCCTCGAGTGTGTTCACACTGTACTTAGATTACTACCCTACCACGGCTCAAAGGAGTCGTGCAAACAGGCAGTAGCTGGGTGCAGTCCCAAAGCACTTGGAGGCAGTGACGGTTAGACATGATTCGTCTCTCCCGGTATTGGGGGTTGACATCGCGTTGTGTCTAGGAGAGCTATTACACAAGTCGTCCCTGGCCAGGGCAAGCGATATATACTGGTAGGTTTCCAGTGTTATCTCAGGGTGTTCTGGGCTGCACTCCGACACGACTTATACCGCTATTAGGGGACTGACGTTTACCGCCCCTAGGCCCACCATGCAATGTTATCAGACGAACAGACCGGACTGTATGGAGATTGCCACATTCAGGCTCAGTAGGAGTTCAGATGGGTTTCACCTCGTCCGTCTTCTTGTCGACATCTACCTGGGGACCGTTATGCACAGCTAGTGCCGCTTACAGTCTGTGGTTAAACCTACTGCCAGCGTAGTGTCGAGTCTTTAGTGTCCCACACAGAAAGCTATTCGCCTTTAGGCAAAAGAGTAGAGGTCGCATGGTTTTGCGACAGGTCGCATGGTTTTGTGACAGGGTTCGGTCACATCCGTGCACTAGTGCACGTTTAGTGTCCGGACAGTTAACACTAGCGGGCTTTGGTTTAAGCCAGATCCTAGTGTACATTTTGGGTTTGGTTTTATCTCGTTTGTATTCGTGTTCCTCGGAACGCAGATGCGGGTGTATATGCACAGTTGACAGAGAGACAGAGGCAGAGGATTCACATTGGGGTTGTTGACTGTTGACTATTCACTGTTGACCATTGACTTTTGCTAAACCTTAATGAGAATAAGAAATATGATTAATGATAATATTAATTAAGTATTATTGTGTCATTGTTGAGATGGGGGGTTGACTTTGTTGACTTGTTGACTTTGTTGACCGGTTGACTAGGTTGGACTAGTTGACCATCATCATTACAATGGTTATCATTTCATGGCAAAGTCTTTTGCTTGCTTGTTTGTTTTTGCAAAATGAGTGCATGAAATGATATGGCCATTTTGACTTGAACCATCAAATAATACTCAATTACTATTATGAGTAATCATGGTTTTGGATTATGAGAGCTTGGATGGCAAAAGACTTACTCATTCTCTGATTTCATTTCTCTCTCTTGCTTGAGCTCTCCCTCTTGCTCTCTCTAGCTCAAGGCAACACCCTCTCATTAGTTGAGAAACATTGCCTTAGAGATAAAAGAAAACCCATATCACTTCTCTACTCATCCTAGTTCACAAGGTTTAGAAAACCAAGTGTTCTAGTTTCTTCAAGTTCGAAGAAGAAGCCAAAGGTAGAAGCTTTCAGGTGGATCCATCTTCGGCGCAAGGAGACGACGAGGTGAGGCCGATCCGTACACCGCAAAGAGTTGAAGAAGAAGAAGTTCAAGAAAGGTATAGCCCCCTAATCGAGTAGGTAAAACTCCTAGTTAGGTTGTTAGGTAGTTGTTTAACAAAGATCCGTATTTTGAGTCCATGTTACCACCTCTTGAAAAATCGTTTTTCATCATTTCCGCAAGCCCGTAAGTACCGGGAGAGGTAACGTGGACTTACAGAATGTAGGAAGAATGCCCATGGTCTAAGATTGACCCCTCACCCTCTCTCTTCTCTTCTCTCTCTCTTGCCCATACTCACTTTTATATTCATTCTCTTTTTCTTTTCTTTTCTTTTAAAAACCCCAAAACAAATAACCATACACAAAAGAATCATGGTAGGAAAAATGTAACAAGTGTGAAAAATGACATGGTGCATGTCACATGAACAAAACTAGCTTATTGCACGATTAGCAATATTTAATCACGATTAGCATTAAAATTGTATATAATTAATTATAGAAATTCATAATTTGCCTAAATCACATAAAACACCCTCATTTCAAAAATTCCTATAATTTTCCAAATATTTCCCAATTTATCGGTATTTAATTATACCGCATTATCAAAATATCCATAATATTTATTATTTAATTTTATAAATTCCCAAAAATAATATTTTATTTTTCTGAAATGTTACAATTTTTGGCTCGCTGATTTTTATCGCGAGTTTAGACTTGGAATTTGATACCGATTTAGGCATTAGCATCGCTACCACTGGGACATTGCCAGGAGCGAATCATCATTACCTTTATTGATTTAAACAATGATGGCTTAGCAAACAGGGTTAGAATCCTGTCGACTAAGGCTTTTGAGTTTATGAGCCGTAAGGGTTTCATAAAGGTGTTTCTCCATACAAGTCGTGAGGGTCTCGTAAGTGTGTTTTCTCTTTAAAAGTCGTAAGGATTCTTAAGTGTATGTTCTCTTATAAGTTGTAAGGATCTTACAAGAGTGTTTTCTCCTTATAAGTCGAGAGGACTTATAAGGGTCGTTCACCGTGTGAGCATATCCCCAGTCGCCGGTGAGACTCTGTTTGGGAAATGTTTATTCGTGCCCGTGGATTGTATACAAGGATCAATATTGAAATGCATGTAGGGTAAAATCGGGGTGTATGACGGCTTAAGAACAGGTTCAGATCCCTGCAGCTTAAGGCTTTTGAATCCTATGAGCCATGAGGGTCTCAAACAGGAATTCTCCTTACGAGCCGTGAGGATCCCGTAAGTGTAACTTCTCCTTAGGAATCGTGGGGATCCCTAAGTGTGTTGCTCCCTTGTGAGTCATAAGGATCTCACGCAGGTATTTTCTCCTTGCAAGGTAGAGAGGACCTTGCAAGTGTCTTTTAACGAGATTGCGCCCTTTCGGGTTTTCACAAACTCGCCGGTAGCCCTGCTGTTTTTACTCACGGAGCCCTTTCGAGTTTTCATCCGTGTCCATCTCTCTTATGGACATACCATTTTTTTGTGTCAGCCTTGGGATGCTGCGGTCCATAGTAGTTTATAGACGTCTTGGCCAGGCATACTATTTCTTTAAGAAACGACCGTTTATTAGCCTGAAGGGTCTTTCTCCATGCATATCCATGAGCAAGTAAGCCCTACCCTGGTAAATTTTGTCTATGATGTACGGGCCTTCATAATTCGGCTCGAATTTCCCCCGTTTGGCACGATCGGGATCATAAGTCTCTTGACTACTAGCACGAGTTTCCCTTGGCGGAATGTTCTCGGCCTAGTCAATCTCTAGTATGAGCGCGTCATTTTTTCTTCGTAAACTTCCAAGTTTTGCTGCGCCATGAGCCGGGTTTCGTCAAGGGCGTCGAGCTCCTCAAGCTGAAGATGAGCATTGTCTTCGTTTGTTAGCTCGTAATAAACCACCACTCGTAAGGAAGGTATCTCTATCTCCAATGGGAGCACTGCTTCAGTGCCGAATACTAAGGCATACGGCGTTGTGTTTGTGTCCATTTTGAACGTGGTCCGATACGCCTAGAGTGCTTCATGCATTCTCTCGTGCCAGTCCTTCTTATTTTTGGATACCGTCTTTTTCACGATCTTCATCAAGGTCTTGTTGAAAGCCTCAGCCAGACCATTAGCTCGGGGATTGTAGACCGAAGTGTACCTCCATTCTATATTATTCTGTTGTACGAAGCGGCTGATTTTGTGGCTTCTGTAGGCCGGCCCATTATCGGAGATAATCCATCGCGGAGTGCCGAACCGATAGATGACATGTGTCTTGAAGAAATGGAGGATATTCTCCGTCTTCACTTCTCTTAGTGGTACTTCTTTTGCCCACTTGGAGAAGTAATCAGTTGTATGCCCTCTGGACGATGCTGGTTCAATAGGCCCGATTATGTCTGTTCCCCACATTTCGAACGGCCAGCTAGCTACTGTTAGATGTAATGGATTTGGATGCTGGTGGATAAAGTCCCCATGAATCTGGCACGAGTAGCACTTCTTCGCGTATTCGAGGCAGTCTTGGATCATTGTGGGCCAATAGTTGCTAGTTATATGTATGCCCTAGAGGCCATTACTGTACATACGATGTATATTGTAGTGGATGCTTGGACATATATAGGGAGGACTTTTTTGCTCGACATGATAGTATGCTATCTGGTTGCTCTTTATCTTAACATGTACTCTGATTGTCTCTATGTTACTGTCACGACCCGCAGGGTACGGAATGTGACTGGCACTTAAGTTACGACACGTCTCAAGGCGTCCGTAAAATAAGTAAGCCCAAGCCCAGAAATCAAAACCAAATAAGCAGTAGAGTGAAGGAAAAACAATCAATTGAAAACGAATTTATCAAATAAGTCATATCAAGCCTTTTTAAAAGCAATGTTCATTTTTCCCGAAAATTTCGGCAGAGTCTCCTTTGTAAATACTGGCCCCCAAAATGGGTAGAACAAGAATATATATGAATACAAAAATATATGGCATCCCCAAGCGGGAGCTAGCTCTTCGCCACAAGGCGGTCAGAAATCCCACGCAATATAAATCAGCAATATGCAAAATAAGCATAAGAAGGCATAAGTAAGAAGCAACATGTCGGCTCAAGTGAGCGCGACCCAAAGAACAATATACAAGCCTAAAAATCTCACCGTCTCGCCTCTAAGTCAATATACAACAGCACTGGTAGATACATTAGATGGAGTACACTAGATACAATGAATGTACAAGGCGGAAGACAAAATAAACATATAACCCACCTACGAGCAAATACCTCGAGTCCAGGCAAAGTAGGCAAAAGAAGCTAGTGCGCCCGCCGCTACTGTGCTGACGGAGCGGACCTGCAAAAAGACTGTGGCACAACGAGGGTGGGTTGCCAACTTGTGAGTAATAAATAACATCTATAGAGGCTATCGCAAGCATTCACACAAGCATCCTAGCATCTATAATACATGTATGGCAGGATATACTAGCAGGTATGTATGCAACATGAATGTACTGGCAGGTATGTATGCAATATGAATCAACTCGTGATCTGAATGTGTAAGTATAAGAAATCATATTTTCTTTTAAGAATATCTTTTGAAATATCATCACAATACCAATGGAATCAACAAGAATCCGTGTCCAGCATCGATACCTCAAAACTGTCTCAATCTCATGTATCCATATCATAGTATCTCTGGCCTCAGCCGTCCGGCTGACCCATCTCAAATATCCATATCTCAACATCTCGTGACCACGGTTGGTATCCTTTGGATATCCGCCGTGCCAAAAAATCACCGGTAGGCAGTCCATCCCCTGCCAGGCTCATCATCAGCAACATGAGCTTCTTGCCCCGAGGTACTTTACCGGGCCCACCATGTACCCGAGACGGTTCATCCAACTCCTCGAAACGGGTCTCGAAAACCACAACAAACTCTTGGTGGACGACACTTACATCACTGGAAAACCGCAATTTTTCATATTTTTAAAAAGGTAATAAGTTTTAGCAATTTTGCGGTTTTCCCCCGAAATCCAGAAATATCATAAATCTCAAGAAATCCTCATAAGTGCATATGTCAATAATAATGAATGCATATGGTATCACTAATCAAATTGCAATGTATGATTAATAGACTAGGCATGAACAAATGATATAATGATATACGTGCACATGAATATCAATTCTACAATTTTATTTTAAAGATTTATTGCAATAGTATAGGTTTAAGTATCTGTCACGTCCCGAACGTATGGAACATGACCGGCACTTAAAATACGAACGTCTTGAGGCGTACGTAATCTAAGTAAGCCGAAACCCAGAAATCCAAACCAAGAAAAGTAGTAGAGTGAAGGAAAACCAATTTAAATCAAGTAGTTTTAATAGCATAAGCCGAATTATGCGTTTAAAAAAAACATCAAATATTTCCTGAAAATTTCGGCAGAGTCTTCTTTGTAAATACTGGCCCCTAAATGGAATACAACATGAATAGTATACGAAATCAAAAAAAGGCATCCCCAAGCGGGAGCTAGCTCTTCGTCAATCGACGGTCACAACCACACAAGCAATATAATATACAACGCCAAGGGAGAGGATCAAAACTCAAAAGGAAACTCAAAACAACAAGAAATCCATAGAAATACAACGCGCGACTCTAAGGTCAAAAGAATAAACATCACTGGTCTCTATCTCTGAAATAAAATACATGTTTGGTTGATGGAATTTCTAGATACAACTGAATAATAATATACAATGTATAATGATGGGTACGATACAAATAAACCCACCTACTAGCAAGTCACCCGAAAGAAGCAGTGCCAGCAAAGCCGTAAAGAAACCTGTACGGCAAAACCTGCAAGAAACTGTGGCACAACGGGGGTGAGTTGCCAACTCATGAGTAGAAAAACATCTACGAACAGAAACCGCATGAACAACGCAATCCTAGGCCATATGATCATAATATATCCTCAAATATATAACCAGCAGCCTATAACAATGGCTAGGGTACATGTCTAACCCAAGTGTAATCCCATGTGCCTGTGTCAGTGCCTCAGGTAGCAATATATCATAAGGATGATGTATGAATGCATGAACAGAATGCATGTACTGAAGAAAACTGCTTTCAAAAAAATTAGTGAGATTTCTGTATCTTTTTAAAACGAGGTATCATAATGAAATCAGCATAAATAGTGCCTAGCATCGACACAAAACAAATATCCAAATATCTCGATATCTCTATGTCGCAATCTCTGTACCTCTATATCTCAAATATCACTGTATGTCTCAATCTCACTATCTAGGGCGCCGTCAGTCCAGATCGGCCCTAATATCCATCTCAAGACCACGAAAGTATCCTCCGGATATCCGACGTGTCTGGTAATATCACCGGTCGGTCGTGCTCCCCTGCACAGGCTCAACGTCAACAACACGATCTTCTTGCCCCGGGGTACCGCACCGGGCCCACCATGTACCCGAAATGGTTCATCCATCTCCTCGAATCGGGTCTCGAAATCCATCAGCAAACTCATGGTGGACGACACATACATCATAGGAAAACCGCACTTTTTATTTAAAAGAGAGGAAAGAAGAAAATACAAGTTTTGCGGTTTTCCCCCAAATCCAGAAAATCTCATGGAAATCCGAATCCAAATCATCAATAGCATGTGAAACCATGAATATAGGCATGAGAATCCATGAGTACGGCATACAATGAATAACAGTATGCATGAAGTCACAAGTAATAACTATAATAACTAAGCTGGCATATAAGGTAAGTACACTAATATTATATCAAACTACTAGCTATCAAGCTAAGTTAAGCAATAATATTTTCTAAGGTGTACGTGACATGGCAATTACTGATGAAAATGTGTGTGAGCCGGCAAGTAAGTGTACGTGGTACATACGCATCATCGGTAATGGTGCTGCTGTCCTAACAGCATAATATCAACAATGCAATATGAAATAACAATGTAAGTATGCGATGCGGAGCAACAACAATAATGTGCGGGAGCTGAATACTAGACACAACGATAACTAATCTGAATTACCCTAATATAAGTCCTACAATAGTGCCTTTTGAAATAACACGAATCGCGGTGTTTTGAAAATAAGGGCTACGGTGTTTTTAAGAAAAGATACATCTTTTGAAATATCCGTAGATACCCTTGACCTTTCTTTTAAAATACCCACGATTCGTTAGTTTTGAAATAGGTAGGGGTCTAATCTAGTCTAACAACTACACTAAACTATACGGCTGAACTAACGAGCTGAACTACAGGTAAGGAAACCGCCTAATATCTGAGTCGATACATATACATACCTGTATATATATTAGTCGGTGATCCCGCCTCAATAATATCATATCCGATACCATATCTATAATCAGACATCCCAAGTAAAGAGTGTGGATCAATCATCAATATATAGCTCGTACGTAAATCCGTCTTACGGCATCCCCAAATTTGGGTACGGGTCAATATCACATTCATCATACTATTCATCTGGTATCCTCTTTATCAAATATCATGATCGGGGTACTGATCTACGTCTAGTACAATACTGATACCGCCTAAGTATGCATGCACGTGTGTGAAACACTACGTCAAGGACCCGCTACAACGTCATGTCGTATCTCAAATATGAACCCTACCATATCACCGATCTCACGGCCTCAAATCAAATCTCATCGACTCATCTTAAATCCCAAGTACTATCCTCATCATCCATGCATGTGTATATGAATGTATATATGCATATTCCATACCCACATGTATATACATATATACACATCCCCATCTACGCACAAGAAAGTAATGTATGCAAGTCTGTGTGTGCGTATGTGGGTATAACAACTACTCTAAGGTTTCGCAATTAACCCAAAGGTAATCCATGAACACAGAATTATATCATGAATAAACATTCTCGTATCATAAAACACCTATATAAACATATATATATAAACTGTACTACGGACTGCGGGGGTGCTATACGCCATCCACCCGACTTCTCCCCGTAGATATAAATCTACTCACCTGGTCCTCGCTCGCCGGTGCCGACGTCGCCACGCGCTTGCTTGTCGTCTTGAAGTCCACATGGGGTACCTACATATCATAACGCACCGTATATCATTAAAACCAAATTCGAAATCGAAACGGCATACGAAAATCAAATCGGCACGCGTATCACGCATAGGTCAAAACCTATCGCCTACGCATGCAAGAATAGTCAAACCAACACTCGATGTCGATGTACAAACGTCAAACCATTGAGAAAACCCAAACACACTCATTTGCGCATCCACGAACACTAACTATAATATAAAATAGGTTAAAATTCACAAAAACCCCAAATTCACCTTAAAAGGCATTTTTCCGAAAATCTAGCAAGCAAAAATTACCCGTTTTAGTACAAAACTCGACGTTTAAACAAATCTAGAGGCTATAATACTTATTAAACATCTCAAATAAGTCATACAACCCATTTCAAGAATTTAATATCATCAATTCTTATAAAAATAAAAATTCTAGTTTTGCGATTTATCTAATTTTAACTAAAAATGCACAAAACAATAACTATGCTTGATTTTGCATGGTCCAAAGTCATTAAAACACTCATTATAATATTAATGATGACATGAAACCTTAATTTAGATTTTAATCCCAATTATAAATCAATTTCTAAAAAACCTAGTTAGCAAAATAGCACATTTATCACAATTTCCAACTAAAAATTTGAAACCAGTAACTAGATTAGGTTTTAGCAAGTATTAACATGTTAATCTACTCATGGTAACCTTAATGATGTGATAAAAACCTATCTTGATTTTAATCTCACATATTTCCATTAATCCCACAATTCAAGTTTGCAATTTAACCACAATTAAATACCAAATTTAACTAAATTGGAGTAATTAACTAACGATTAAGACATGGGTTAAGATTTATACCTCCCAATAAGAGATCTAGCAAGAATCTAAGCCTTTCAAATTGCTTTCTTTTCACCAAGATCCATGCTAGATGGGCCAAGGAAAAATGGGTAGAGATTGGATTTTGATTTTGTGAGGTTTTTGTGTTGATTTTTGGGCATTTTGTGATGAAATTTTGAGGTGAAATGAGAAAGAGAAGAGAGGGGGCTGTTGCAGCCGTGAGAAAGAGGAGGGTTCGGCCAATTTTGGGGAGATTGGAGAGAGAATGAGGTGGGGAAAGTATTGACAAGTCAAAGAAGTCCAAGATCAACACAACCATACCTCTTTTCTTATACTTTTCTTTTTGTTTTCTTTTCTTATTTGTGTGGAATGGAGTGGGGAAATGGGGGAAGTGCTGCTGAATTTCAGCCACATGGGGATAGGGGTGAGTGGTGTGGGTGTGGGTGTGGGGGAAAAAGATAAATGTTATACTCCAAACAACCATTTACACTAAATTCACTAAAAAAGCCTTTTTCTTCAATAATTTCTAAACTGTTTTGGCAAACGATTTCGTTTCAGAAATAATATTTTACATGTCAGTTTAGTGTGTCATGAATTTTAAAATTTGTATCAACCCATTCCAATTTTTAATTTTCCCTAATTAAATGTATTAGTGACGGCTTACAATAATATTAAAATAATTTTTTTTCAGAAAATTTGAAATTTCGCCAGTGGCTCAATAAACACCAAATACTAGCAATTACATAGCTAGAATATGTATATTTAATTTTAAAATAAAGATATTTGTATTTTGACTTTTTACAGAAAACCCCGTTATTTTACCGATTTTTCGAAATTTCACCGAAACGATTTTCAAAACGTTACAGTATCAAATATGGTGACAATATTCTAGATTATAAGTTATCTAGTGTCGTGCAATGGAAATTTCCAGGGCGCGTGTTACGCATGAATAGTGCTCGTGCTACATATAAAAACCTTGGGAATGGTGCATCTGTCCTATAGAATGGGTTCGCATATGTATGTCAATATAAAGCATGGATGTAGTTACTAATATCACTAGAAATCTGTAACTACTTAAACTATCGGGCGACCTGCGCCATCCAAACGATAGTCCCCCGTAGATGTTACATCTACTCACCGGAATCCCCAGCTAGCTATGTCCAATCACCGCTTTTCCTTTTCGTGCTGCGTCCGAAGTCTCCACGATCGATCCTGGAATTTACACCAAAACAAAACATAAGGTTACATATCATGAAACGACGCAAATCCCAAACAAAAATATCAACGTTCACAAGCTAGGAACAACGTGCACAAGGTGCGCGGAATACACACGGAAATCGCAAAAACTAACTAGAATCGTCGTTTTGGGCGCCCAGAAAAGCTAAAGCCCGATTAACCCAAATTCCGCATGCACACCTCCTAAATGTCATAGGAGATGCCTACAATATCATCAAGATCTCATAATTCAATCACCACAATATTTTACGAAAACCTAGTAAGCATGAAAGCTAGAAAATTGGCGCGAACATCACGGATTTGCGACGAAAAGACTACAATCAAGCTTGAACAACCAACCACACTACAAGCAATCTACAACCCTCACATAACCCACATGCAATGCTTCAAATTCCCCTTTTTCCATACATACACCGCTTCTTGATTTTTCATACTTAGCAAAATCCATCCCAAACTATACATGACAACACCAAATTAACACTAATTTGAAGCCCACATAAATAAAGTAGCCTCATTAACATAGGTTAGCAAAAAACTAGATAGCAAAATAGGTTTAATTAATCAAATAATGGTGTGCTAAAAACCCTAGTATAAAACAAACTACTCTCTTAAAAAAACTAGATTAGAAATTAACACTAAATTAACACTAAAACAATTTAATTTAAGGAATTTAACCATAAGATTTCAAATGGGTCAAGTTATACCTCAATTTCTATGGATCTAGTATGGTGATTTGCCTCTAAAAATGCCTCATTTCCACATGTTTTCAACTAATTTAGGCTTGCGAAGAGATAGCATAAGGATTTGTTTTGGTTTTGTGAAGAAATTTGTGGATTTATATGGATTTTTGAGGTGAAATTTGAAGAAAAAGGGAATGAGAATTGGGGAAATTTTTGGGGCTGTTGCTGCTGTGGTTTCAGCTGAGGGAGAGGGGAAAAAGTGAGGGTTTGTTGTGTGCAAAATGTCCAAGTCAACCCCTCACCAATCAAGTACACTATGCCTCTCAAATTAATACATTAAAACCCTTTTAAAAACACTTCATTTCTTTCAAGGTTGAAGTCAAACAAGAGGGAAAGAAAATTCTTGGGCTGCTGTGGGTAGGGCCGGCCAAGGGAGTGAGGAGTGAGTGTGAGAGGTTTTACAAAAAAAATCTATGCAAAAAGACCCCCCACAAGTCCAAAATTGCAAGTTTTAGTTCAAATAATTAAAATTTTATTTTCCTTCGATTATAACTAAATAGAACATAAAATAAAATACTAAAAATTTATATCACAAACTATATTTTAGTTGTCATGGTTCTATAGATTAAAATTAGCCCATTCAAATTTGTATTTATCGCCAATTTAATGTATTTTTAACAGCTTAAAATAATATTAAAAATAGTAAAATAGGGAAAAAATTTTAAACGACCAGAATTTTATAAGTAACTCATTAGCTACTAAAAACTAGCAATTACCTATCCAAATTAGGTATAATTAGGCCTAAACTGCAAAATAACTATAATGACGATTTACGGAAAAATACCAAATTTTTACCGATTTTCGGGAAAATACCAAAACGACTTTTCAAGGCGTTACAGTTACATGTTGGTAAAGCCCTTAGGATGAGTACTTGACTACCAGGACTATGATGCGGATCATACTAGTGGGGAAAGTGTAGTCGCCAAGTACATCCTTCAAATGTTCCTAGTCGTAGGAGTACCGAGACAGGGCATCGATACTCCAGAGTAGATTAGCGTATGCGCTTCTTGACCTATATGATGGGCGATGGATGATCCCATATCCATTGGTGTTGGACATCAGAGAAGGTATACGGGTGCTCAGTAGAGACTGGGTACACTGGACGGACTCGCCGAGAACTCCCAGATGGTATTATACCTCACGTCAGATGGCAGTTCTCTGGTGACACTGGTACAGGTTAGTCTGTAGACCCGAGATCGTCATAGAGTCTTGTGTGATACCCACTGTGCTTTGATTTCCATCATACCACATCCAAGAGGGCGTGCAAAAAGGTGGCTTTTGGGTACAGTCCTGAATCACATGGAGGCAATGAGCGATAGGAGGGGATTCGTCTCTCCCGGTATAGGGAGTTGATGTTGCGCTGTGTTCGATTGGCTATAACTGGAAATCCTTGGCCAGGGTTGCTGAGATTTACTGGTAAGTATTATCAGTAGTTTCTCGAACTGTTATGGACCTCATATCGACACGACTTATCAAGCTACCGGGGTCTGACGTTTACCACACTTAGGCGAGATATGCGACATATCAGACGAAGAGACCGGACTGTACGTGAGTGTTACTGACTGGATTCGCAGGAGAAAGTACATGCTTGCTTGTTGATCTTCTGATCACTCAATACCTGGGTGGCTGTTACGTTTAGCTGACCGCTTGCAGCTTATGGGTGTTTGATATGATCATCATCTACTGCCGGCGTATTGACGATTCTTTAGAGTCTTACACAGAGGTTTCTTGGCTCAGGCAAAATGGAGTAGGAGCACATATATGATATGTGCGGGATCGAGAACAATACGTATATGTGATACCGTATTAGATTCTCGCGATATATGATATCGGACGGGTATATGTGATATAGCCAGGTCCTCGGATCAAGTGTTGATTCGATAAACTGATACAGATTATATTAGTCGGTTATTTGTGAAATAGTCGGATTATCGGATCAAGTGTTGATTCGATGATTTCATGTATAATTATATATTTGATATATTAAATTACATTAACTAGTATAAGCTCACTAAAAGATTCTTTTTCTCACTCGGGTAATACATTGATATATATGCGATATATGTTAATTGTATTATTTTATTTTGTTACAATAAACATTGTATATGAGATATATAATATTATAACATGTTAGGGTTATTAATGCAACATGATTAGTGGAGATTAAACATAATTAAGTTTTGATTTGGGTTAATTTTTCTAGAAGCTTCTGGAAGCTTTTTGTTTTGTTTTTGCAAAGATATTTTGTTATGATATTTTTGTAGATATTTAATTAACCCAACCCAACTCTTTTACCATGGTTCATTCTCTACATGGGTTAAGCTATCATACTTAACCTATGGTTGCATTTCTAACCTCACATGGATTCATTATTCATCACAAAAGAGAATGGTTCTTCTTCTTCCTTCTTCTTTCATGAAAAAGCTTTCTAGCCTTTTATGTTGTGATGAAAATGTGTGAGATCAAGAAAATAAATGAGAGCTAAATTCCTTCTTCATCATCCTAATCTATCCTAGCCATTTAGATTAGGGTGTTCACTTCATTAGAGTGTGAGAGCTTGAGTTAAAGTTTCTTCATGGTAGATCATCTTAGTTATCGAAGATCGGAAGCAAGCTTGCATCTTTCTCTTCGTGGAGCCTTTCCAGAGTCTGGATTCTTGATGATCGCAGCGAAGGGACCTCAACACGGAGCTTATGAAGTGAAGGACCGGACTACAAAGGTTGTAATCCCAAACACATAGAAGTAAAGTTGTTTACCTACTTGTGTTTCGCCTAATCTCTAGTTTAAAGAACTTGGTTAGGGTTGTGCGGCACGTCTAAATTTTAAATTGGGCATGGTTGATGCCTTGTAGAACCTTGTGAGTGTACCTAGTAACCCTACTGTGGTATCAGAGCCAAGCTAGAGTTTTAGGCGAAGTCTAGACGATGTTTAAATTCCGATCGAACCCCGAAACCCCATTTTACCCCCCTCTCTTGAAATTTTTAAAAATGTTGATTTTTTCTGTATTAAAAATGCTCAGAAAAATAAGCAGGGTATTTTAGGAATTACTGTGAAAAACGAGCCATTAATTCCATCAAAGCGCCACGGAACCGCGGCCGTACCATGCCTGGCGCGGCGGTTCCGCGACCGTATATTGGCATTAGGGTTAGTTCTTTGCACAGTAATAACCGTAGGTATTTCCTGATGCTTCTGAGAATTTTTTATATTACTCAAGTGTTGAGTTTTCTGGAGATCTTTTGTATTCGTTGATTCGATCGGAAAGTTTAACTTCGTTTAATTTTTTCCGTGTAATTTTAGAACGTGTTAAAAAGTTCGAACGGATATCAATAACTCACTTTTTCCACTGTCGGAAAATTTTCAAAAGTTGGATTTTTTCTCGAGTTTGAAACTTCCGGAAAATCGTGCAAGTAATCCGATGGACCCTCTAGAAGAACGCAAACCTTAACTCGATTATGTGACCGTCTGAACTGCCTCTAAACCTTAGGGCTTGGGGTAGTACGGCATTGCCACATGTGAGGCGTTGATTTGACCCTTCTACGGCTGGGCCATCGGTATTGTGGCATATGATGGATATTTTTTAAATTCCGCTCAAGTGTTGAGCTATTTGGGAAATCTTGGGTGTTTGTTTATTCGATCGTAAAGTTTAACATTGTCTATTTATATGGAATGTGATACAATATTTGGAATCCACAAGTAGTTATGAGATAACTAATTTGAATGTTATAAATCTAACAGTTTAGTCTCATTTGATCGGTTGCCACGGGATTTTGATGTGATCAAAAGTCTGTCGCAATCACGTAGCGTACGCGGATACTCGCCGGGTAAACTTAATAGATAGCCACGCCCCATAGCCCCGACCAAGTGACTGTAGGAGAACTCCGTCGCCAAAAGCATCCCTTCGGGTGCTCGTGGCAGCGGTGTTCCGCCTTAGTGCACTTCGTCGACGGCATCCGGGGGTGCGGCCGTCTACTAAAATTTGCGACGAGCATTCGATCTGGATGTCGGGAATCTTGTTGAATTGCCCGTCTAGATATTGAAAAGAGTTTTCGATAATGAGACTAAAATGCGGGGTTTATAATTGTTAGGCATGCGATGTCTAAGAAATTCATTTGGTTAGGCATGCGATGTCTAAGGAGGTTGCAGATTCCAACTGTTGTAGTTTTACACTTTCTTTTCTGCGACCATAAGTATAATATGTGGTAGTTATATGTATGCCCTAGAGGCCATTACTGTACATTGGATGCATATTGTAGTGGATTCTGGGACATATATAGGTAGGACTTTCTTGCTCGACTTGATAGTACGCTATCTGGTTGCTCTTTATCTTAACATGTATACTTTCTGTCTCTCTGATTACATGTTGATAAAGCCCTTAGGATGTGTACTCGACTTCTAGGACTGTGATGCAGATCATACTAGTGGGGCCTGGGTAGTCTATGAGTACATCCTTCAATGTTCCTAGTCGTGGGAATATCGAGACGGGGCATCGATATTCCAGAGTAGACTAGCGTATATCTTCTCGACCCATGCGATGGGCGATGGATGATCCCATATCCATTGGTGTTTGACATCGGAGATGGTATGCGGGTGCTCAGTGCAGACTGGGTACACTGAACGGACTCGCCGAGAACTCCCAGATGGTATTATACCTCACGTCAGATGGCAGTTCTCTGGTGACACTGGTACAGCTTAGTCTGTTGACCCGAGATCGTCATAGAGTCTTGTGTGTCTCCCACTGTGCTTTGATTTCCACCCTACCATGGATCTACTGAGTCGTGCAAACAGGTGGTTTTTGGGCACAGTCCCGATTCACATGGAGGCAATGAGCGATAGGAGGGGATTCGTCTCTCCCGGTATTGTGGGTTGATGTTGCGCTATGCTCGACTGGCCATAACAGGAAATCCCTGGCCAGGGTTGCAGTGACGCTGGTAAGTGTTATCAGTAGTTTCACACATGTCATGGACTTCACGTCGGCATGACTTATCGAGCTACTGGGGTTTGACGTTTACCACCCCTAGGCGAGATATGCGACATATCAGACGAACAGACCGGACTGTACGGTAAGTGTTACTGGTTGGATTCACAGGAGTGTGAGCGGGCTTGCTCGTCGATCTTCTGATCGCTCAATACCCGGGTGGCCGTTACGTTTAGCAGACCGCTTGCGGCTTGTGGGTATTTGATATGATCATCATCTGCTGCCGGCGTATTGACGAGTCTTTAGAGTCCTACACAGAGGTTTCCTGGCTCAAGAGAAACGAAATAGGTGCGCATATGAGATATGTGCAGGACCGAGAATAATGCGTGTATGTGATACCGTATTTCATTCTCGCGATGAATCTGTCGAATGGTTGTATGCGATATAACCTAGTTATCGAATCAAGGATTGATTCGATAAGCCGATACATTGGATACTAGACGGTTATATGCGACATGACCGGATCATTGAATCAAGTGATGATTTAATGATTTAATGTATAATTATATATTTGATATATTACTTTGCATTAACTAGTATTGGTTCACTTTAAATGGATTTACTCACTTGAAATGCACATTGTATATGTGATATATTTTTTGTGCACATGATTGTATCATGTTTGATGATACATTCTAGCTTGGGTTTGTGTAAAGAATTAAGCCATGGTTAGTTAGTGGTTAGGGTTTCATTTCATTTACTTATTCTTTTATCTATTTATTTATTTTAGAAAAGAAGAAAAGAGAATGGTGGCTTGTTTTGTTTGCTTGTTGAAGTTTCTTGATGCTTTGAACAAGTCCACCATTCTTGTCTCTTCTCTAATCCTAACCACTCATCTAACCTTAGTTAAATCTCTACACTTAACCATGGTTGAATACATGATAAGTATTCATTTTATTTTCCTTTTTAAATAACTTATCATATTCATTTTCTTTCTTCTTCTTCTTGATGAGCAAGAAAGAAAAGCTTTCTACATCAATGGCAACTTGAGCAAATGAGTGAGAAATCCAATTCTAAAGTGAACCCACCTCCTATTTCTTCATCCTCTACCTCTTGCCAAGTAATATAGGGTGTTTCCTTCACATGTTTTCATGGCTTGGCGAAGTTGGAGCTTGATCTTGCGATGCCTCGACGTAGATCATCTTCGGCATCGAAGCCGACGACCAAGTCCGCCCATTTCTTCGATGAAGCCGATGCTAGAGCCATGGATTTGATTTGGAAAGCGGAGGGACGTCATCACGGAGCCTAGGAGGTGGAGGACCGGATCTACAAAGGTTGTAGCTTCTTTCCTTTAGTTAAAAAGTTATTAACTTGCATCGCATAGCCTATATATCTAGTTAACAATCCGTGTTAGGGTTTGTAGGCACTCATAAAATTTGAATTAGCCATGTTTGATGCCTTGTGAGACTTCATTAGTGTGCCTAGGATCCCTACAGTGGTATCAGAGCTAAGCTAGAGCCTTAGGCGTTGCGTTGACGGAGTTAGAAATCCGATCGAACCGAAACCCTAACCCTAATATTGCTCTCTGTACATTTTTGAAATTCGTGGATTTTTGAGAATTAAAAATATGCAGAAAAATCAGCAGGTAATTCTAAGCATTACTGTGAAGTTCGAGCACCTAAGTCGTTAGAAGAGCGGCGGAACCGCGGCAATAGCATGCCTATTGCGGCGGTTCCGCGGCAGAAGAGTCCCATCAATCAATTATATTTTCACAGTAACTCCTAGTTTTTAGTGCTGGTTTTCCTGGGAATTTTTAATTTGAATTCATGAGTTGAATTTTCTGGGTTGTATTGGGGACTCGGTGTATCGATCGGATTGTCTAATTTTGTCAGTGTGTTTTTCCGGGTAATTTTAGAATATGTTAAAAAGTTCGACCGGATATAAATACCCACTTTTTCCCCTGCCGGGAAATTTCCAATTGTTGGATTTTTCCGTAGTTTAACGACGTTCTAAGTAGTGCAAGTAACGCGATGGTCCCTCTAGAAGACAACAAACCTTAAATCGATTATGTGACCGTCTTGAACTGCCCTTTGAACTTTCGGGTTTGGGGCAGTATGGCGTGCCACATGTGAGGCGTTGGCTTGACCCTTCTACGGCTGGACCGTTGGTACTGAGGCACGAACTGAATGCTGTTAGACTTATTTCATGTGTTGAGCTGTATCGGGAAAACTTAGGTGTTTGAATGTTCGATCAAAAAGTTTAGCATTTTCTATTTATCCGGAATGTGATACAATAATTGGAATTCACAAGTAGTTATGAGATAACTGAATGAATGTTATAAACATAGCAGTTTGGTCTCACTGATCGGTTGCCACGGAATTTTGATGTGATCAAAAGTCCGTCGCAATCACGTAGCGTACGCGGATACTCGCAGGATAAACTTAATAGACAGCCTCACCCCATAGCCCCGACCAAGTGACTGTAGGAGAACCCCGTCGCCGAAAGCATCCTTTAGGGTGCTCGCGGTAGCGGTGTTCCGCCTTGGTGCACTTCGTCGCCGGTATCGGGGGTGCTGCCGTCTACTGAAGTTTGCGACGAGCATTCGATCAGGATGTCGGGAATCTTGTTGAATTGCCCGACTTGATATTGAAAAGTGTTTTCGATTTTGAGACTAAAATGCGGGGTTTATAATTGTTAGGCATGCGATGTCTAAGGAATTCATTTGATTAGGCATGTGATGTCTAAAGAGGTTGCGGATTCCAACTGTTGTAGTTTTACACTTTCTTTTCTGTGACCGTAAGTGTAATATGTGATATCGCCGGTTTCGTTGCTATATGTCAACGACAATTGGGATGCACATATTTACTTACGTTGATGACATGTGATGTTATGTGTTGCTGGATATGTTATATTGGATCGTCGTGTTTGAATAGCCGGGGGGTTTTTATGTGAGATGAGTGTTTTTCATTATCATTCATGTAAAAACTTGTATGTAATATTCTTTTATTGGGACACTTCCAGGTTGCGAATGATGTCACCATTTATATATTATTTACTTTTCCGCATTAGGATAGACCCAAGGAGGGGAGCACAAGTAACCGGGTTCTGGGGTCCAGTGGAAGACCATCTCGAGGAGTCGAGTTCGGGTCTCCTAACCCTAGAATTGGTAGGGTTACTTGCCGCTCTCGTAGGGGTCTAGGGGTGTGGGATTGGCTATTCATCACGACCGTGGAATCCGTGTTTTATACTCGCTCGTATTGAAAACACGGACGTCCTAGTATATCCAATATTTCATATCATACTTTCTGCTGCGTTATCTGTGATTTGTTCTGTGATAGATATAGTATATAGTATATATGATATATTATATAAACGTTGCTTATGCTTTACACCCGCGCTAGCCCTGCCCCGCTCTGCCGTTAGTTACCTAACCTAACGGTGCAGACGGGACATCGAGGCGAATGCGGATGGCATAAGCATACGTTATATTTATCTGTGATGTTTAGGTGGACTCAAATGATCGGATATTCATTAATGAGATTAATGAAAGAAAATAAACCTAATTGATGTTGTGGAATCGAATTTCAAAATAAAAACAGGTAGCTACAGTTCTTGCTTTGCATCGCGGTGTTCCTAGTAGAACATCCTGCACCTTATTCGATAGGGAAAGGACCGAGATCCCTTCACCGGGAGTGACTCCTTTAGCAATAACTGGCAGATGCTACATCACTCGGTTTGTCTTTTGATAGCTTCTATAGTTTCCTCTTTGCACAGTGATATATATGATATATCCCGCACCTCATTCGACGAGGAAAGGGCCGATGATCCCTTCACCGGGAGTGACCCCTTTAGCAAAACTAGAAAAGCCTCAAAAACATTCCATTTAAAAACCATTTGATTCCGCAACGAGATCAAGTTCAAAGCATTAAAGGTTTTCATAAAAACCATTCGCAACCCTCCGTCATTTTAGGAAGTAGAGTACTTAGTATTCGTGCTGTGTTTGTTGACCATAGTCAAGGCACAGTGTACGGTAGCTAAGTGATGTCTTCCTACACCGCATATGATACGATTAGTTAGGAAAGTCGCGTGACTTTGTTGACCTTAGTTAAGGATCATGTGGGTGGGTCTAATTAATCACGAAATGACGGGTAGAACTTGACTAGTACTTATGATTTGTTGACCATAGTTAAGGTCATAGGTGTTAGGGGTAAAAACCTTTATCGGGAGTTTCAAGTGTTGAAATTTGCAATGAGATTTCATACCTTCTATATGATTGTTGGATCCCGATACCCACTGCGAGTAATTGTTACTCCTGGGAGAGTTTTGCACTTTGCAATTAGCCGATCAAGTAGGTGTCCAGAAAGGTGTCAATAGGGTTACGCCTCTGGGAAAGCGAGGTTAACAGTAATTAGGTCCGTGCGAAAGCACGGGGAACCTCCCTCAAAGTACCGACACTGGCCTGGCTGAAAGATTGGCGAACTTGTAGAGTGTAATTAATCCCGGCTAGTCTTTCCTTTTAAGGTTTGAAGGAAGATTTGATAAAAACAGTGGGAGCCATCCTGATTAGATAAAATAAATAACCAATCTAATCTTGCAAGAGCGCACACAGAGTGTTTTCTTCTCTCTCTCTCCAGGTAGCGACCATATCATGCCTTAATCAAGATAATAATATGGATGAATTGACCGAACCCCCTTGTTATACTGAGCTGGGGAAAGTTGGTCCCGCTCCAGCTTATAATTGTTATAAGACAGAGCAGGAAATAGGGAATACCAGAATTCCTATGCCGCCCAAACGAAGAAAGTGCATATGATGCATCTCCTTCGGGTATGTTCATTACAAAGAACTGTTTCTCAGTATTATCTGCATCCTGAGTATTGGATACCGGATCAGGATCCCAGATATGTAATCTGTTACATAGGGCTACAAAAAGGTAGAAAAACTGAGAACGGGTGATAAGTTTCATGAGACAGAAAACGGGGCAAGTGTTCCAGCCAAGTCTGTTGGTCACTGTCACCCTGTATTACCAATACATTGATTCTGAACAAATGATATTAGATACCGAACCTGATATACAAAATCATATCAGTCTCTTTATTAGTAAAGAAATGATAAAATTTTGTATTGATGGATAATGTTTTGAACATTTCCTATATCAAAAGTTGATCGGTTCAGGCACGTTATCTAAAAGCATTGACGTTCTAAATCAAACTACAGTTCTTTAGTATACAGAACATACACAAGAGGAAGAGTTCAGAAATGAACGGATCCTTCTTGAGGTATTGTAGACTAGGTCACATCAATGCGACCCGATAGGCTGAAGTTACATTTTAGATGCATATTTAAATTAGTTTGAATTTACATCTTGTGAAACTTGCCAGTCATGTCACAAAGATTAGATGACCATAGCTCCGTTTACTGAAAACAGAGAAAGAGTTAGTAAACTCTTGGGACTGATGCATGATGATGTATGTAAAGTCTCCTGTCTACACATGCCAGGACTGGTTCTTTATACTTCATTATATTCTCTGATAATCTCTCAAGATTCAGTCATATGTTCCTGTTGAAACATAAGTCCAAACCTTTTGAGGTATTCACAGAATATAAGTTAGAAGTAGAGAACCAATAACCGGGTATAAGTATTATGTCCTATGATGAGATCAGGGAGGAGAATACTTATGCATGGCATTCCTGGACCATTCTAAAGGAGAATGAGATTCTCTCTCCGTACTACTCCTCTGAATACACCACAGCACAACGGTGTATCAGGGCGGAGCAATCGCACAATATTAGATATCGTGTGCTCTATGATGAGTATTACTGAGTTACCTATTTCCTTTTTGGGGTTGTGCACTTGAGAAGCTGCATACCTATTGAATTAGGTTCGAATCAAATCAGTGCCTACCATTCCATATGAGATATGGTATGGGAAGAGCCTATCTCTTAAGTAAGTTAAGATTTGGGATTGTCCGGCCTATGTCAAATGCAAAATCCGGACAAGCTCGAGGCAAGGTCAGTTATGTAGAACTGGAAATGTTCCAGCTATACAAGCTGCAGCTGATGATTTGACAGAACCAAAGGATTTAATAGTTCCCAACGAACCTCAGCCTCTCCGCCGATCTAGCAGGGTTCCTCACCTGCTTGAGAGATACTTCGGTTTCTCGATGACAGTGGGAGCAAGGATTCCATCATGAGATGATGACCCAACTAGTTTCGAGCAGGCCATCAAGAGTAGGGACTCTGTAAGAATGGCTGGATGCTGTTGCGCCACGGCAGCGCCCCGGCCGTCTATCCGAGGCCAAAATGCGGAATCAAAAATTTTCTTAACTTTCAAACTGGCGCTACCGCGGACAATATTCCTGGATCGTAACCATTAACCGATACTAGCAAACAAGAGAAAGCGTGAGAGATATACCGAGTGATCCGAGTCCTCCGGTCTTCTCGTCGTCGTCCCGATCACCCGCGGAAACTCCGGTCGTCGCATCCTTGCCGGAAGGGCACCGCATCGTCTGCATCTTTTACGGGCTCCCACCTCAATACCGAGGCAACTCGGGCGCGAAGTTGGCTAGCCGACGCGCCCAAGATTTGCTGTAGAAGTAGTGTAGAGTCTATGTCTCTTTGGAGTAGTGAAGTTGCCATTGGTGATGGAGGAATAAGGTTAAGGAAAAATGGTGCTTTCATTTTTCCCAAAACTAGAAGAATGAGATGAAGAAATTTGTGTCACACCAAAATGGAAATTTCTCTCATCCTCACTCAAAAATGTGGCCGGCCTTGGACATATGGAAATGGTGGAGGGAATCACATAACAAATGAGGGAGGTGAGTGTAGTAACAGTGAATGGGTGACCACACCCCAAAAGCAAACCTCACATCCAAACACAAATCAAAGATCAAATCCTTTCTCATCACTTCGAATCTCAAAAAGGCAAGCCATCATGAAAAGCAAAGATGCTTAATCTTTCATAATGCCACAAAAACAAAGAACCCCTCCACAAATGGTTATTTGCAACCCCCTCCATCGGAAAAGTCCGGCCGGGAACGAACAAAGGAAAACCGGCCGGAACGGAATGCAAACTGGCAACTCCAGAAAACTGGTCCCGTAATAAATTACAGGAAAACCCCGATACTGTGCATACACACCCGCATCTGTATTCCGACCAGATACAAATGCAATGAGACAAAATCTACACTGTACTAAACTAGGATCCGGCTTAAACTAAAGCCGGCTAGTATTATCCGTCCGATCCTGATCCGTGCAATACCGCACGTATCAGATCGAACCCTGCCATATAACTATACGGCCACTAGTACAAAACTGTCCGATCCTGATCCGTGCAATACCGCACGTATCTGATCGGACCCTGCCATATCTCCATACGGCCTCTACAGCATTTCGCCCGAAAACTTGAGTAACTGTAAGTGTGGTGGACTCTAAAGACTCGTCAATACAATGGCTGTGGATTTAACCACTAGCACATCAGAGGTATAAGCCAATACGTGACGGGCCACCAGCTATTGACCAAAAGGGACGTCGATGAGCGAACTCATCCTGACACCCTACTGAGCCTGTCAGTGACAATATCCGTACAGTCCGGTCCGTTCGTCTATGAGCATCGCATGTCAGGCCTAGGGGGTTGGTAAAAGTCAGACCCCCAAAAGCGGTACAAGTCGTATCGGAGTGTAGCCCAGAACACCCTGAGATACTACTGGAATACCTACCAGTAAATCTCCTGCCTCGGCCGAGGGCTTTGTGTAATGGCTCTCCTAGACACAGCGCGACCTCACCCCCAATACCGGGAGAGACGGACCCCTGAAGATCCGCTCACTGCCTCCATATGGCTCGGGACTGTACCCAACTAAAACCTGTTTGCACGACTCCTTTGAGCCATGGTAGGGTAGTAATCAAAGTACAGTGGGAACTCACACGGACAAATGACGATCTCAGGTCGATGAACTAACCTGTACACATGTCACCAGGGAACTGCTATCTGACGTCAGGTATAAGACCAACTAGCATGTTCCCGGCGAGTCCTGTCCGGTATACTCATAACCCAATGAGCACCTGTATACTGTTGGAGATAGTGCCCTCATTGTCAATTATTGGATCACAGGTACGTGATTGCAATGATTGCGGAGGACCTATACCGGTAGGACAGTCTTACTCGAGATGATAGTATGCTATCTGGTTTGCCTTTATCAGTCGTGTACATGTTCAGGTGACTGATTGCATGTTACACTTTGATAGAGCCCTTAGGATGTTGCTTTACTACCAACAGTATGATGGCGATCATATACGTGAAAGTTGGGTAGTTTATATGCATATCCTTAATTGTGGTCCCTAGTCGTGGGAGTTTCGAGACAGGGCATCGATACTCCGGAGTAGACTAGTGTGTACAGTCGAGACCCCGATGAGGGGCGGTGGCCGGTCTCACAAGCCACTGGTGTCAGTAGGATCACCTAAGATGTATACAGGTGCTCATTGGGTTATGAGTACACCGGACAGGACTCGCGGGGAATCTGCTAGTTAGTACTATATCTACCGTCAGATAGCAGTTCCCTGGTGACATGTGTACAGGTTAGTTCATCGACCTGAGGTCGTCATTTGTCTCGTGTGAGTTCCCACTGTGCTTTGATTTCTACCCTACCACGGCTCAAAGGAGTCGTGCAAACAGGTAGCTTTTGGGTACAGTCCCGAGCCATATGGAGGCACGTGAGCGGATCGGCAGGGGATTCGTCTCTCCCGGTATTGGGGGCGAGATCGTGCTGTGTATAGGAGAGCCATTACACATAGCCCACGGCCGTGGCAGGAGATTTACTGGTAGGTACTCCAGTAGTATCTCAGGGTGTTATTGGGCTTCACTCCGACACGACTTATACTGCTAATGGGGGTCTGATGTTACTAGCCCCTTAGGCAGATATTCGATACTCATAGACGAACGGACCGGACTGTATATACATTGTCACTGTTAGGCTCAGTAGGGTTTTCCGGATGAGTGCGCTCATCGGCATCCCTTGAGGTCAGTCCATGGGCAGCCGTTACGCATTGCTAGTGCCGCTGACGGTTTGTGGTTAAACCCACTGCCAGGGTACTGACGAGTCATTAGAGTCCCCCACAGACAGTTTCTAAAGTTCGGGCGAAACGTTGTAGAGGCCGTATGGTTTTATGGCAGGGTTCGGAAAATGCACGTGCGTTTACGCACGTGTTATTTTTCGGGCAGATGATACTGGTCGGCTTTGGTTTAAGCCGGATCCGAGTATTATATTGAGTAAGTATAATATCTTTGTCTCAGTTGCATTTGTATTCGGTCGTAATACAAATGCGGGTATATTTATACAGTTTCGGGGTTATCCTGAAAGTCGTTTCAGGATCACTTTTGGAAGTTGCCAGTTTCCAGTTTTCTATCAGCCGTCTTTTAACATTTGGTTAAAGACGGATTTATGTTTTCTTCAGATATGAGTGAGTCATCATTCTAGAAGGTTCTATAAGTGATGAAGTGGCTAATGAGTCATCTTGACATTAATGGTTGCATTAATGACTTGATGAGGTGTTTATGTGAGTCATGCTTTGTTTTAATGATTCTTGTTTTGGTTAAGATATTTTGAGTGAGAAGCTTTCTCTTGTGGTCACCCCCCTCCTACGGTCACCTCCCTCTTGCTATATATGGCCGGCCCTGTCTCTCCTCTCACTCTCTCTCACTTAATGTTTCATTTTGGTTAGAAAAGATTATAATAGTATTCGGAGTGTATGGAATTTTACAGTTCATTTCATTCCATCACCCAATTCCCTCGGCAACTTCATTAACCGATTGTCCACGGATTTGGACGAGGTGAGACAAAGTCATCTACTCATTCTCTACATCATTCTTGGTCGTCTCTTTTAGCAAACTTGACGATCGAGTTGCCTCAAGTCAGAGGCGGGAGCCCGTTTAAAGAATCGTCGACGTGGTGCCACCTCGACGAGGATATCGGAGATCGACGCGATCGGAGCAGCCGCAACGGAGCGTGGGATGATGGTTAAAGAACGAAGGACTCGGATCGTTCGGTATAACCTTTCTACACTCTTTACAGTTTGTTAGTTTAGCAATAATGGAAGATCCGGGTTAAAGTATACGATAGCGCCAGTTAAAAAGTTTTTGTTCCGTATTTGGCGTCTGTAGACTGCCGGGGCGCTAGCGTAGACTTACAGTGGTATCAGAGCCTCACCATTTTGCTATACTAACTTGTGCTAAGGCGTTTAAAACATCGATCGAACCGGAAATCAAAAATCATAATTTTTCAGCCTAACAGTTTCTGTCGATTTTAAATGGTCTCATAAAATTTTTCTACATGTCTCAGAATACTGTGCAGGCTTTTCTAAGAACCACGACAAAATTTGGGCACATGACTCCACCAAACCGCCGCGGAAACGCGGTCAAACCCATGGTTTGACCGCGCATCCGCGGCCACTTGGTGAGCTCATGCTCCCAAATTTTTCTAGTGGGTTCTCTGTTGGATTTTGGGGTTTTTGGTAAATATCGTTTTGGCCCAGATTTTGTTACTGTTCACCAGTAAGTCGTGGGGTCCACTTTTTGATATTTGGTCGATCGAAATTTAAACACGTTAGTTTACAGTGCTTACATTATATCTCCGACCGGGAATGTCATTTGATCGGTAAACCGTGTCTGATTGCTATAGTTCTTTTAGACGGGTTTGCGAACGTGACATTCGCGTTGATGTTCTGTGTTGTGCTGTGATGTTGCGGATTTGTCGTGGTGGATAGCAGTGTGCAATGGTAGTACAGTTTGTGTTTATTTGTACATTTGATATTGCGGGGCGAGCGTCCAACTTGTGGACTGCCGTCACTGCCTGTTGTATAATATTCTTTTGGGGCACGACCAGGTTGCGGTCGATGTACCTATTGTACTATTTTTCATTACTGTACTAGGTTTTGCCCCGCGACGGAGTGCACGGATAGCCGGGTTCTGGAGGGCAACGGGTCCCACTCTAGAATTGGCAGACTATTCGCCGCACTCGTAGGGGGTACATGTTGACCCAAGGAGGGGTGCCCAAGCTTACCGGAGCTTACCGGATTCCGTGGAGTGCTGGGTGGTCCATTCACTATGCTGTAGGGGGCTGCCTCGCTTCAGGTTTTGGCGGGTAACTTGCCGCACCCGTAGGGGTCTAGGTTTCATTGCACAGGCTATCCACACGACAGGGGAACGTCGGGTTTCAGCAGCGGCTCTGTGAAACCCGGGGATCCCAGATTATCTGTATTGTTCTGTGATGCTTATTACTTTTCTGTAATGTTGCATATTATCACGCCTGGAGCGATTATTGTATATTTGTTTATATACTAATAGATGTTGTATATGTTTTACACCCGCGCTAGTCCAGTCCCCGCTCTGTCGTTAGTTAAGTAACCTAACGGGTGATGACGGGACCCAGTGACGAATGCGGATGGCATATACGTACATTTTATTTTCGTTCTTTTCTGGTGTGATTAAATGATGGGACTGTGTTGATTCTGATCAACGCAAAGCAAAACAAACCTGTTTACAGTTTTTGGAACAAATTTAAAAGGTGTTGTTACAAAGACGTTTCCTTTTGTTATGCATAGCGGTATTCAGTGGAATATCCAGCACCTCATTCGACGGGGCAAGGGCCGATATCCCTTCACCGGGACTGACCCCTTGGGCAGAAGTTTGCGTCAGGGTAATAACTTCACTATAGTCGATTACAAGTTGCTTTGCATAGCGGTATTCAGTGGAATATCCTGCACCTCATTCCACGAGGAAAGAGCCGAGATCCCTTTACCGGGAGTGACCTTTTTAGCAAAAGGTTTTCGCCACTATATTTTAAAAAGCTATCAGGTTCCTTCAGCGATATCAAGTTCACTACGCTAAAGGTTTTTCGCCAAAAACCAGTCGTAGCCCTCCGTCGTTTCTTATGGATGGTCAGTAGTATTCAAGCTATTTTTGTTGGCTTTCGTCAAGGCATAGTGTTTGGTAGCTGCTGGGTATTCATTTGTTGCATAGATAGATGAGTTGGTTTGGGACAGTCGTATTACCTTGTTGGCTTTCGTCAAGGGTATGTACGGGTGGCTTCAAATTAACAAGATAATGACGGGCAGAACTTGACATGTGACTTATGATTTGTTGACTTTCGCCAAGGTCATAAGAGCATGGGGCATAAATGATATCGGGAGTTTCTAAAGAAACTGAAACTTGCCAAGTATGCGCATACCTTCTGGAGTATGAGTAACGTGGATGCATTCCATCACGTTATCATGCGATGAGAGTTGGATCCCGATTCCCACTGATGAGTTAGTTTACTCTTCGGGTGATCCCGATTGATTCTTCTTTCAGGTTTGGAGGAGAATTTGACAGGACAGTGGGAGGTTTCCGGATTAGATAAAGTGATGACCATTCCGATCTAGGTTAGAGTGCACGCAGAGTGTTTCTTTTCTCTCTCTCTCTTTGGCAGCGACCTTTGACCGACCCTAGACTATGACTCAGTGACCAGGTTGACCGAACCTTCTTAAAATACTGGCTTTTGGATTGTCTATGTTGCATAAGTCATTGCCACTCCTTCTTTTACCCTTTGCATTTCTCAGAACACCCGTATTACTACGGATATCCACTTCCATTGGATAGATCCATCGTATGGTTATATACAAACTCAAAGGGACTTCTTCGAGGATGGATCCAGGTTCAGGAAAAATAGAATTGGTTTATTCAGTTGTCTTTTATTATCACCTTCTCTCAGGTTGCGAGAGCTCCTTGGTTTAGGAGAGTACACCTATTACGCTTATTGGATAGTCTTATTCCAAACCATAGGCTGGTGCCGAATGGTAGGGAATGAAGAAAACCGATTAGCCTAAGTAGGGTGTGCAGAAGGCAATATGTAAAGACAAAATAAAGGGATTAGAAAGAGGGCAAAGTAAATTGCGACTGATATCATTCACGACCAAAACCGCGTACTTCATCGCCGCTCCTATTTCACCTTTAAAAGAATAAGGTATTATTCAGTTGTCTTTTATCATCACCTTCTCTCAGTTGCGAGTACTCCTTGGTTTAGGAGGGTACACCTATTATGCTTACTGGATAGTCTTCTTCCAAACCATAGGCTGGTGCCGAACGGTAGGGAAGGAAGAAAACCATTTAGCCTAACGATGGTGTACAGAAGGTAACGACTAAAGACAAATAAAAGGATTTGGAGAGATGGCAATAAAATATACGGTTGAAGTCATGAATTGGATTATGGAAGAGGCATTGCTATGAATACCAGGATACCCCTACGAAACATTTTCATGTTTCAGTGCATTGTTAAAGAAAAACTGTTTTCCCGATTAGACACTTACTCCAAGGGTATGTATTTACCAGGTTTCATTCTCATATCTGTATGGTTTTACAGATGATGAGTGGGAGTAAGATATTGGGAATTAGGTGATTATCCTCAGTATATCGGAATTCGTTGTAATTGGTGATATTTGAGGAAATCGCCAGGGTACAGTTTTCAACCTACGACGCACAGGTTTTGAGTTGCTTAAACTCAGCGGACTTATACAGAGTATTGTATGTTGTCCAGTGTCCATCAGGACAAAGGGGTAGGTCCTAGTAATATGTTCTGTTTACTTATAACTTCTGTAGTATTTAGACAAGTGTTTCGTAGAAATACAACGTCTAAGTTTTGAGAAGTTATGGGTATAAGAATAAAGTAGAGAACCAGGTATCACAAGTATCGGGATTCTTCAAAGAGATCGAAGATGTAGATTCTTGTGATTGGTATTCAGATGATAGTGATGGTTTTGAGAAACGTGTTTCTCTTTCAGGTTACTCATAAATGGATGAATTCCTAAGTTGAGTAATGTTGATTAGCCTCTTTCCATTAAGTTGATATGCACTGGAGACAGCTGCATGATTTGAATCTGGTTCCAATTAAATTAGTGCCAAAGTTTCTGTATTGGATATAGAATAGTTCGTACCTTAAAAGATATTAAGGTACGGGGAGTTGTCCAGCTTATGCTTAAAACCAGACTCTGGATAACTCAGGGCACGTTTCTGTAATGGCTGTTTGTGGGTTGACCCTGGCTATGATGAGGGTTGATATTCTACCATCTGGAAGATCAATAGTGATATTGTTCTTGACTCGCCACAGTTTTAGTAAAATGGATCTTTTTCAGAAAACAGTAGTGGGAGTATGGTAGAACTGGAAGTGATTCCAGAACCGCGAACGATTACGGAAAATTTAATAGGACCTATACATTCAATCAGGTTTGACATTCCAATAGCCACTCCGCAGATTTGGTGGATAACCTCAGACACCCGAGAGGTACTTCGGTAGCCTCAAGGACGGTGACAGGGAGGTTCTTATCTACCCAGACTTGACACTACTGTTGTTCCAGGATATGAGACCCGGTAGGAGGGTTGTCATAGTCAGTGGGAGCAGCGGAAGCATAGTGGGCAAGATGCTTATATCTATTTATAGACTTGAGCAGTTATAGCGGAGATAGATCATCTAATTTTGATGTGAAAGTCATGGGTTTGACTTCAATCAGAATAGGGGATGGATCAGTTAAGGAGGTAGTAGGGTGTGATGTCATGGTATCTGGATGACATACACAAAGTGGGAAGTAAAATTCCTATACTACGATCGGTTGTACTGTGGTCGTCACACAGTTGTTTCTCCAGACAGGATATGGATATAATATTTGACATTCTGGTTTCTGGATCTATGATTTTAGATCTGGATTTGGGTAGTTTCCCAATGTGGGTACTTTGACAGATATTCTAATGGTTTTTGGAATAGTTGACTCCTAGCATGGTGGTGTACCTGCAGGTGATGGAGTCACCCTCTCTAAAGGTGTCTTACAGACTAAAGGGGAGAGGGATGTGCATGATTGGCAGATCACTTGCTTAGGCAATTGAGTCAATCATGAGATGTCAAGTACCACACCAGATGTTGTTTTTGCACTAGATGCAATAAGTTTGTATTAATCCAATCCTGGAGAAACATAAGGAAGCAGTTTTAGAACATAAATACATGTTCTACGGATTTGATGACGGCAGCCTCCTTCGGGAGACGGTTATCATTCCAGGCTTCAAAGGTGACATGGTTGACAGAGTGATTGTCAGAGTTATAGTTTTCCCTCTGACGAAGAGGGACAGTATTATGGACAGGTGGTTCAAGAGGATACTGTGGGTGGCATGGTGCCGGATACTGATTAGGTTCAGTGATCGATACAGTCTAAGAAGTTTGGATTTGGAGTTTATTTATGAACTAGGTCCCATCAGATATCCAGACATATTCTAAGACAGATATTACTCAATTCGGGAGATGGCTTTCTCCGCGAACTTGAGATTAAGAGAGATATAGAAAGAAACATCTAGGCGGATCCACTCACCGAGGCTATTTCTCGAACACAATAGTTTTACAAACGGGCTTTGTGAAACTGATTAGTAGAGGAGTTGGGTGTTGGTTTCACACGGGCTGTGAGTAAGCAACATCGCAATAATTAGCCTTGAGAGAAAGTGGGAGATTGTTGGAGATAGTGCCCTCATAGTCAATTATTGGATCACAGGTACGTGATTGCAATGATTGCGGAGGACCTATACCGGTAGGACAGTGTTACTCGAGATGATAGTATGCTATCTGGTTTGCCTTTATCAGTCGTGTACATGTTCAGGTGACTGATTGCATGTTACACTTTGATAGAGCCCTTAGGATGTTGCTTTACTACCAACAGTATGATGGCGATCATATACGTGAGAGTTGGGTAGTTAATATGCATATCCTTAATTGTGGTCCCTAGTCGTGGGAGTTTCGAGACAGGCATCGATACTCCGGAGTAGACTAGTGTGTACAGTCGAGACCCCGACGAGGGGCGGTGGCCGGTCTCACAAGCCACTGGTGTCAGTAGGATCACCTAAGATGTATACAGGTGCTCATTGGGTTATGAGTACACCGGACAGGACTCGCCGGGAATCTGCTAGTTAGTATTATATCTACCGTCAGATAGCAGTTCCCTGGTGACATGTGTACAGGTTAGTTCATCGACCTGAGGTCGTCATTTGTCTCGTGTGAGTTCCCACTGTGCTTTGATTTCTACCCTACCACGGCTCAAAGGAGTCGTGCAAACAGGTAGCTTTTGTGTACAGTCCCGAGCCATATGGAGGCACGTGAGCGGATAGGCAGGGGATTCGTCTCTCCCGGTATTGGGGGTGAGATCGTGCTGTGTATAGGAGAGCCATTACACATAGCCCACGGCCGTGGCAGGAGATTTTCTGGTAGGTACTCCAGTAGTATCTCAGGGTGTTATTGGGCTTCACTCCGACACGACTTATACCGCTAATGGGGGTCTGACGTTACTAGCCCCTTAGGCAGATATGCGATACTCAAAGACGAACGGACCGGACTGTATATACATTGTCACTGTTAGGCTCAGTAGGGTTTTCCGGATGAGTGCGCTCATCGGCATCCCTTGAGGTCAGTCCATGGGCAGCCGTTACGCATTGCTAGTGCCGCTGACGGTTTGTGGTTAAACCCACTGCCAGGGTACTGACGAGTCATTAGAGTCCCCCACAGACAGTTTCCCAAGTTCGGGCGAAACGTTGTAGAGGCCGTATGGTTTTATGGCAGGGTTCGGAAAATGCACGTGCGTTTACGCACGTGTTATTTTTCGGGCAGATGATACTGGTCGGCTTTGGTTTAAGCCGGATCCGAGTATTATATTGAGTAGGTATAATATCTTTGTCTCAGTTGCATTTGTATTCGTTCGTAATACAAATGCGGGTATATTTATACAGTTTCGGGGTTATCCTGAAAGTCGTTTCAGGATCACTTTTGGAAGTTGCCAGTTTCCAGTTTTCTATCAGCCGTCTTTTAACATTTGGTTAAAGACGGATTTAACTTTTCTTCAGATATGAGTGAGTCATCATTCTAGAAGGTTCTATAAGTGATGAAGTGGCTAATGAGTCATCTTGACATTAATGGTTGCATTAATGACTTGATGAGGTGTTTATGTGAGTCATGCTTTGTTTTAATGATTCTTGTTTTGGTTAAGATATTTTGAGTGAGAAGCTTTCTCTTGTGGTCACCCCCCCTCTCCTACGGTCACCTCCCTCTTGCTATATATGGCCGGCCCTCTCTCTCCTCTCACTCTCTCTCACTTAATGTTTCATTTTGGTTAGAAAAGATTATAATAGTATTCGGAGTGTATGGAATTTTACAGTTCATTTCATTCCATCACCCAATTCCCTCGGCAACTTCATTAACCGATCGTCCACGGATTTGGACGAAGTGAGACAAAGTCATCTACTCATTCTCTACATCATTCTTGGTCGTCTCTTTTAGCAAACTTGACGATCGAGTTGCCTCAAGTCAGAGGCGGGAGCCCGTTTAAAGAATCGTCGACGTGGTGCCACCTCGACGAGGATATCGGAGATCGACGCGATCGGAGCAGCCGCAACGGAGCGTGGGATGATGGTTAAAGAACGAAGGACTCGGATCGTTCGGTATAACCTTTCTACTCTCTTTACAGTTTGTTAGTTTAGCAATAATGGAAGATCCGGGTTAAAGTATACGATAGCGCCAGTTAAAAAGTTTTTGTTCCGCATTTGGCGTCTGTAGACTGCCGGGGCGCTAGCGTAGACTTACATATACATCTTAGGTGAACCAACTGACACCAGTGGCTTATGAGTCCGGCCACCGCCCCTCGTCGGGGTCTCGACTGTATACACTAGTCTACTCTGGAGAACCGATGCCCTGTCTCGAAACTCCGACGACTAGGGACCTTTTAAGGATGTGCTTATAGACCACCAGCTCTCACATATATGATCGCCATCATACTGCTGGCAGTCAAGCAAGAATCCTAGGGGCTCTATCAGCGTGTAATAGCGACCTGCAAGGTCACCTGAAGTAGTACAAGATGATAAAGGTAAACCAGATAGCATACTATCATCTCGAGTAAGACTGTCCTACCGGGATAGGTCTTCCCTCAATCATTGCAATCACGTGCCTGTGATCCAATAATTGACTCTGAGGGCACTATCTCCAACAATCTCCCACTTGCACTCAAGGCTAATTATTGCGATGTCGCATACTCACAGCCCGTGTCATACCGAACACCCAACTCCTATACTAGTCAGTCTCACAAAGCTCGTTTGCGAAACTATTGCGTTCGAGGAATAGCCTCAGTGAGTGGATCCGCTGTGATGTTTCTTTCTATGTCTCTCTATATCTCAAGTTCGCAGAGAAAACCATCTCCCGAAATGAGCAATACCTGTCTTAGAGTATGTCTGGATATCTGATGGGACCTAGCTCATAAATGAACTCCAAATCCAAACTTCTTAGACTGTATCGATAATTGAACTTAATCAGTACCCAGCGCCATGCCTTCCTCAGTATTGCCTTGGAACACCTGTCCAAAATACTGCCCCTCGTCAGAAAGAGAAACTATAACTCTGACAGCCACTCTGCCATCCATGTAACCTTGGAAGCCTGGAGTGATAACCGTCTCCTAAAAGAGGCTGTCGTTATCACATCCCTAGAACACGCACTTATGTCCTAAAACTGCTTCCGATTGTTTCTCCAAGATTGGATTAATATCAACTTATTGCATCTACTGCAAGAACAACATCTGGTGTGGTACTTGACATCTCATGATTGACTCAATTGCCTAAGCAAGTGATCTGTCAATCATGCGTATCCCTCTCCCCTTTAGTCTGTAAGACACCTTTAGAGAGGGTGACTCCATTACCTGCAGGTGTACTACCGTGCCAGGAGTCGTCCATTCTAAATACTCATAGAATGCTGTCAAGGTACCCAGATTAGGAAACCACCCAAATCTAGATCTAAAACCATAGATCTAGTAACCAGAATGTCTGATATAATATCCAAGTCCTGTGTGGAGAAACCACTGTGTGACAACCAAAGTATAACCGATCGTAGTATAGGATTTTCCTTTCCTACTCTGTGTATGTCATCCAAAACCAGGACATCACACCCTACTACCTTCTTAACAGATCCATCCCCTATTCTGATGACGTCAAACCTATGACTGTCACATCAGAAATAGATGATCTATCTCCGCTATATCTGCTTTAGTCTATAAATAGACATAAGCCTGATGTCCACCAATGCTTCCGCTGCTCCCACTGACTACGACAACCCTCTGGCAGAGTCATATAGACGTGCACTTCTAAAGCTAGTTTAGAACGACGCTATACTCATCCTCTTGCCGGGTCTCGCAGCCTGGAACAACAACAATGGCAAGTGTGGGTAAACAAGAACTTCCCTGTCACCGTCCTTGAGGCTACCGGAGTACCTCTCGGGTGCCTGAAGTTACCCACCTAATCTGCGGAGTGGCCAATGGAATGTCAAATCAGATTGAATCTTTAGGTTCCTTATCAAATCTTCAGTAATCGTTTGCGGTTCTGGAATCACTTCCAGTTCTACCATACTCCCACTACTGTTTTTGAAAAAATCCATTTTTAATAAAACTGTGGCGAGTCTAGAACAATATTATTATTGATCTCCTAGATGGTAGATAGTCAACCCTCGTCATAGCCTGGGTCAACCCACAAACAGCCATTACAGAAACGTGCCTTGAGTTGTCCAGTGTCTGGTTTTAAGCATAAGCCGGACAACTCCCCGTATCTTAACAATGTCAACATATGAACTGTTCTATATCCAATATATAAACAGAGGCACTGATTTAATTGAACCAGATTCAAATCATGCAGCTGTCTCCAGTGCATGTCAACTAAATGGAAGGAGGCCGATCAGCGTTATTCAACTTAGGAATGCTTCCAACTATGAGTAACCTGAAAGAGAAGCAATTTCTCTTTATCATTACTATCAACCGAATACCATACACAAGTATCTACATCTTCGATCACTTTGAAGAATCCCGATACTTGCTACACCTGGTTCTCTACTCTATTCAAATACCTATAACTCCTCAAAACTTAGACCCTGTGTTTCTACGAAACACATGTCTAAGAACTAGAGAAGTTAAAAGCAAACAGAATATAGTATGAGGACCAACCCCTCTGTCCTAATGGACACTGGACAACATACAATACTCTGTATAATTCCGCTGAGTCTAACAACTCTTTCACTGTGTGTCGTAGGTTGAAAACTGTACTTATGGTTAAGAAGAATTACACCGCTGTTTAATGCTCCTTACCTAACCATCCACTGATATAGGTAAATGTCATCGACATAATATCAAAAGGTATATCTCACTCTATGAAAATAGACGTACAGATATATCAATTTGAAATTTGTGGACAACAGCGGATATTCAAAACCAAATATTTGCCGACCGGCAAACAGCCCAGATGATCTCCTCAAAAACTACCGATTACAACGAATCCCGATATAATGAGGATGATCACCCTATTCCCAATGACTTACTACCACTCATCATCTGTAAAACCATATAGATGTGAGAATCATACCTGGTAAATACATACCCTGGAGTAAGTATCTAATCGGGAAATCAGTTTTCTTTTAACATTACACAGTGAAACTGAAACATTGAAATGTTTCGGTGGGGTATTCCGGTATTCTTAGTAATGCCTCTTCCATTATCCAGATTCACAACTATAACCGTATAATTCTTTGCCACCTCTCCAAATCCCTTTATATGTCTTTAGTCATTACCTTCTGCACACTCCTTTAGGCCAATTGGTTTTCTTCCTTCCCTACCGTTCGGCACCAGCCTATGGTTTGGAAGAAGACTATCCAATAAGCATAATGGGTGTACTGTCCTAATCCTAGGAGCACTCGCAATGCGAGAGAAGGTGAAGAGAAAAGACAACCGAATAAACCGTATTCCTATTTCTCCTGGACCAGAATCCATCCCCAAACTGGAACAAGTTCCTTTCGAGTTCGTATATAACCATACGATGGAGTATCCAATAAACTATGGATCTTCGTATTGATACGGAGTGTCCTGGAGAAATACAAAGGTGATTTAGGATTGGCGAAGAAATACTTGGTTTGATCGTGAATAGCAGTCACAATTTACTTTGCCCTCTTACTAATCCCTTGCTTTGTCTTAACTTAATACCTTCTGCACACCTTCGTTATGCTAATTGGTTTTCTTCATTCCCTACCGGTCGGCACCAGCCTAATGGTTTGGAAGAAGACTATCCAATTTACGTAATAGGTGTACTATCTCCTAAACCAAGGAGTACTCGCAACCTGAGAAAAGGTAAAAGGAAAAGACAACTGAATAGTCCTATTCGTTTTCTCCAGAACCAGAAACCATCCTCGAAGTCCTTCGAGTTCGTATATAACCATACGATGGTTTTGTCCAATGGAAGTGGACGTTCGTGGTAATACGGGGTGTCCTGGAGAAAAGGGTAAAAGTAGGAGTGGCAATGAGGTTTGCAACTCTGACAATCCAAAAGCCTGTGTTAAGAAGGTTCGGTCAACTTGGTCACTGAGTCATAGTCCAGGGTCGGGTCAATGGTCGCTGCCAGAGAGAGAGAGAAAAGAAACGCTCAGTGTGCACTCTAACCTAGATCAGAATGGTTATCACTTTATCTAATCTGGAAACCTCCCACTGTACCTCAAATTCTCCTCCAAACCTGAAAGAAGAATTAGTCGTGGTCACCCGAGGAGTAAACTAACTCATCAGTGGGAATCGGGATTCAACTATCATCGCATGATAACTTGACGGAATCCACTCAAGTCACCACACTCCAGAAGGTATGCGCATGCCTGGCAAGTTTCAGTTCTTTTGAAACTCCCGATGTGATTTTTACCCCTAGGACCCAAGTGACCTTGACTGAGCCAACATATCAAAGGATCCTAGTCAAGTTCAACCCGTCATTATCTTGATTGCATTAGACCCACCCGCACGAATCCTTGACTGAGCCAAAATGACCGCACGACTGTCCTAACCAATCTCATATCCATGCAACAGAAAAGCACTACATAGCTACCGAACACTACGCCTCGGCTAAGCACGACATACGCAGCACGAATACTAAGTAATACTAATCTGAAATGACGGAGGGCTACGACTGGTTTTTGGCGAAAAACCTTTAACGTAATGAACTTGATATCGTTGAAGGAACTGGATAACTTTTTATAAAAATATAGTGACGAAAACCTTTACTAAAGAGGTCACTCCCGGTGAAGGGATCTCGGCTCTTTCCCCGTAGAATGAGGTGCAGGATATTCCAACTGAATACCACAATGCAAAGCAAAAGTAATCGGCTATAGTGAAGTTAATGCCCTGATGCAAACTTCTGTCCAAGGGGTCACTCCCGGTAAAGGGATCTCGGCCCTTGCCTCGTCGACTGAGGAGCAGGATATTCCAAATGAATACCACGACGCAAAACAAAAGTGAACGTCCATGCAATAACAGCTTTTTGAAAAGTGTTCCAACAACATCAGAATAGGTTTGTTTATCTTGCATTGATCCGAATCAACGCAGTCCCATCAATTGATCACACCACAAAGAACGAAAATATACTGATGTACGTATATGCCATCCGCATTCGCCACTGGGTCCCGTCATTACCCGTTAGGTTTGCTAACTAACGACAGAGCGGGGACTGGACTAGCGCGGATGTAAAACATATACAACATCTACTAATATATATACCAATATATTATATTTCGCTCAAGGCGTGATAAAATGCAACATCACAGAAATATACAGCATCACAGAACAATACAGATATCTGGAAGCCCCGGGTTTCACAGAGCCGCTGCTGAAACCCGACGTTCCCCTGGTCGTGTGGATAGCTTGTGCAATGAAATCCTAGACCCCTACGGGCGCGGCAAGTCACCCACCAAAACCTGAAGCGAGGCAGCCCCCTTCAGCACCGTGAGTGGACCACCCAGCACTTCATGGAATCCGGTAACTTGGGCACCCCTCCTGGGTCAACCTGTACCCCCTACGAGTGCGGCGAATAGCCCGCCAATCCCAGAGTGAAGCCCCCTCCGTCTCAATGCCATGAGATGCGGGCCCGTTGCCCTCTAGAACCCGGCTATCCGTGCACCCCTCCGCGGGGTAATCCTAGTACAGAAAGTAAAATATACATACAACGGGTACATCGACCGCAACCAGGTCGTGCCCCAAAAGAATAATACAACCAGGCAGTGACGGCAGTCCACATGTCGGACACTCGCCCCGCAATATCAAATATACATATAAAACAAAACTGTACTAGCATTGCATCCAGGCTATCCCCCACGACCGATCCGCAACATCACAGCATAAACACAGAACATCAACGTGAAAATCACGTTCGCAAATCTGTCTAACCGGGCTATAGCAGTTAGACATGATTTACCGATCAAGTGACATTCACGGTCGCAGATATAATGTAAATACTGAGAACTAGCAAGTTTAAAATATCCGATTGAACAAAATATACCAAGTGGGCCCCAAAGCATTACTGTAGCACTTGCAGAAAATCTGGGCCCAAACAAAATATACCAAAACCCTTATTTTCAGTCCACAAGCCCACTGTAAAAATATGGTAAAGTGAAGCGAACAAACGGCGGCGGAACCGCGGCAAAAGGGGGGTCATTGCCGCGGTTCCGCGGTCCTCTGGAAAGATCAGCTTACCAAATTTTTGCAGTTTTCTTAGAATTTCATGTACATCAGTTTTCTACAACCTGAAAAATTTTTAGGGTCCAAAAAATTTCGACAGAAACTGATGTGAAGGAAAATACGGTTTTTTGGATTTTGGTTCGATCGGGTCTTTAAACATACTAGAGCAAGCTAGACTAGGTTAATAACCTGGCTCTGATACCATGTTGCGCCACGGCAGCGCCCCGGCCGTCTACCCGAGGCCAAAATGCGGAATCAAAAATTTTCTTAACTTTCAAACTGGCGCTACCGCGGACAATATTCCCGGATCATAACCATTAACCGACACTAGCAAACAAGAGAAAGGGTGAGAGATATACCGAGTGATCCGAGTCCTCCGGTTTTCTCGTCGTCGTCCCGATCTCCCGCGGAAACTCCGGTCGTCGCATCCTTGCCGGAAGGGCACCACATCGTCTGCATCTTTTACGGGCTCCCACCTCAATACCGAGGCAACTCGGGCGCGAAGTTGGCTAGCCGACGCGCCCAAATTTGCTGCAGAAGTAGTGTAGAGTCTATGTCTCTTTGGAGTAGTGAAGTTGCCATTGGTGATGGAGGAATAAGGTTAAGGAAAAATGGTGCTTTCATTTTTCCCAAAACTAGAAGAATGAGATGAAGAAATTTGTGTCACACCAAAATGGAAATTTCTCTCATCCTCACTCAAAAATGTGGCCGGCCTTGGACATATGGAAATGGTGGAGGGAATCACATAACAAATGAGGGAGGTGAGTGTAGTAAAAGTGAATGGGTGACCACACCCCAAAAGCAAACCTCACATCCAAACACAAATCAAAGATCAAATCCTTTCTCATCACTTCTAATCTCAAAAAGGCAAGCCATCATGAAAAGCAAAGATGCTTAATCTTTCATAATGCCACAAAAACAAAGAACCCCTCCACAAATGGTTATTTGCAAACTTGCAAATAACCCCCTCCATCGGAAAAGTCCGGCCGGGAAAGAACAAAGGAAAACCGGCCGGAACGGAATGCAAACTGGCAACTCCAGAAAACTGGTCCCGTAATAAATTACAGAAAAACCCCGATACTGTGCATACACACCCGCATCTGTTTTTCGACCGGATACAAATGCAATGAGACAAAATCTACACTGTACTAAACTAGGATCCGGCTTAAACCAAAGCCGGCTAGTATTATTCGTCCGATCCTGATCCGTGCAATACCGCACGTATATGATCGAACCCTATCATTAACTATACGGCCACTAGTACAAAACTGTCCGATCCTGATCCGTCCAATACCGCACGTATCTGATCGGACCCTGCCATATCTCCATACGGCCTCTACAGCGTTTCGCCCGAAAACTTGAGTAACTGTAAGTGTGGTGGACTCTAAAGACTCGTCAATACAATGGCTGTGGATTTAACCACTAGCACGTCAGATGTATAAGCCAATACGTGACGGGCCACCAGCTATTGACCAAAAGGGACGTCGATGAGCGAACTCATCCTGACACCCTACTGAGCCTGTCAGTGACAATATCCGTACAGTCCGGTCCATTCGTCTATGAGCATCGCATGTCAGGCCTAGGGGGTTGGTAAAAGTCAGACCCCCAAAAGCGGTACAAGTCGTGTCGGAGTGTAGCCCAGAACACCCTGAGATACTACTGGAATACCTACCAGTAAATCTCCTGCCTCGGCCGAGGGCTTTGTGTAATGGCTCTCCTAGACACAGCGCGACCTCACCCCCAATACCGGGAGAGACGGACCCCTGAAGATCCGCTCACTGCCTCCATGTGGCTCGGGACTGTACCTAACTAAAACCTATTTGCACGACTCCTTTGAGCCGTGGTAGGGTAGTAATCAAAGTACAGTAGGAACTCACACGATACAAATGACGATCTCAGGTCGATGAACTAACCTGTACACATGCCACCAGGGAACTGCTATCTGACGTCAGGTATAAGACCAACTAGCATGTTCCCGGCGAGTCCTGTCTGGTGTACTCATAACCCAATGAGCACCTGTATACATCTTAGGTGAACCAACTGACACCAGTGGCTTATGAGACCGGCCACCGCCCCTCGTCGGGGTCTCGACTGTATACATTAGTCTACTCTGGAGAATCGATGCCCTGTCTCGAAACTCTGACGACTAGGGACCTTTTAAGGATGTGCTTATAGACCACCAGCTCTCACGTATATGATCGCCATCATACTGCTGGCAGTCAAGCAAGAATCCTAGGGGCTCTATCAGCGTGTAATAGCGACCTGCAAGGTCACCTGAAGCAGTACACGATGATAAAGGTAAACCAGATAGCATACTATCATCTCAAGTAAGACTGTCCTACCGGGATAGGTCCTCCCTCAATCATTGCAATCACGTGCCTGTGATCCAATAATTGACTCTGAGGGCACTATCTCCAACATATGCTTAGCAATCTGAGATGGAATCCATCTACACCAACAAAGTATGGACTTTGGTTGCGATATCTGAAGGGTTAAATCCCCATCAGGAGCAAGTATATCTTGAGAAGATTACTTAGTATAGATGGAAAAGTTGAGACTTTCAAAGCTAGACTTGTTAAAGGTTTTCGTCATCGACCAGGCACGGATAATGATGAAACCTTTTCCTGGGAATATGCTTAAGTCCATCCAGATCCTACTTGCCACGGCTACATACCATGACTACGATATCTGGTGGTTGGGTGCCATGACTACTTTTCTAAATAATGATTTAGAAGAGAACGTCTATAAGAACACAGCCAGAGGGCTTCGTAAACAGTGGGAGCAGCGGAAACGTGTGCAAGTTGCTTTACATAATGAAGCAGGCATCGCGGAGTTGGAGCGTCTGTTTTGATGTGATAGTCAAAGTGTTTGACTTCATCAAAATGGTAGACGAACCTTGTATATACAAAAGGGTAGTAGAGAGTAAGGTGGTCATCTTCGTATTGTACGTAGACAACATACTCTTGATAGAAAAAGAGTTTCCTATACTATGATCGGTCAATCTCCTATTATCACAAGGATTCTCTAAATAGGATTAAAGTGATAACTCCTAAATCCTGAGTTTTCATCTATGAGATAGATGTAATTGGATGCTAGGATTCTCACTAGATGTAGTGAGATGGTATCAATCGATCCTGGGGAGAATCACTGGAAGAGTTCCAGGGTGATAAAGACGACTGAATGTCAGTCACAGGCACTGTTTTTACCCTCAGTAAAGGGACGGTATGTTGGAAAAGTTCCAAGCTAGATACCGTGGCAAACTAGACGATAAAGGCTGGTAACATCGCTATTGAAGATACTACCAAAGAGAAAGTTTGGGTGTATATTGGTTCATAAGATGAACTAGGTTCCTGCCATTGTATGACAATGGAAGTGTGGCTTCGGCCCTGGAACCCTGGTCCCATCAGTGACCCAGACAAATTCTTAGGCAGCATCACCTGATCATGGAGATAGTTGATCTCCAGGTTGATCGAGGTTAGGAGAGTAGACTCAGAGGACAACACGGCGAATCCACTCACGAAGGCCTTTTCCCAAAGAGAGACTTTTAGGGGATGGTTGAGTATGTGAAACTGCAACCACTGCTACAGATGGCCCTAGTGCAAGTGTGAGATTGTTAGTTATATGTATGCCCTAGAGGCCATTACTGTACATTGGATGTATATTGTAGTGGATGCTGGGACATATACAGGTAGGACTTTCTTACTCGACATGATAGTACGCTATCTGGTTGCTCTTTATCTTAACATGTATACTTTCCGTCTCTCTGATTGCATGTTGATAAAGCCCTTAGGATGTGTACTCGACTTCCAGGACTGTGATGCAGATCATACTAGTGGGGCCTGGGTAGTCCATGAGTACATCCTTCAATGTTCCTAGTCATGGGAATATCGAGACGGGGCATCGATATTCCAGAGTAGACTAGCGTATATCTTCTCGACCCATGCGATGGGCGATGAATGATCCCATATCCATTGGTGTTTGACATCGGAGATGGTATGCTGGTGCTCAGTGGAGACTGGGTACACTGAACGGACTCGCCGAGAACTCCCAGATGGTATTATACCTCACGTCAGATGGCAGTTCTCTGGTGACACTGGTACAGCTTAGTCTGTTGACCCGAGATCGTCATAGAGTCTTGTGTATCTCCCACTGTGCTTTGATTTCCACCCTACCACGGCTCTACTGAGTCGTACAAACAGGTGGTTTTTGGGCACAGTCCCGATTCACATGGAGGCAATGAGCGATAGGAAGGGATTCGTCTCTCCCGGTATTGGGAGTTGATGTTGCGCTATGCTCGACTGGCCATAACAGGAAATCTCTGGCCAGGGTTGCAGTGACTTACTGGTAAGTGTTATCAGTAGTTTCACACATGTCATGGACTTCACGTCGGCATGACTTATCGAGCTACTGGGGTCTGACGTTTACCACCCCTAGGCGAGATATGCGACATATCAGACGAACAGACCGGACTGTACGGTAAGTGTTACTGGTTGGATTCACAGGAGTGTGAGCGGGCTTGCTCGTCGATCTTCTGATCGCTCAATACCCGGGTGGCCGTTACGTTTAGCAGACCGCTTGCGGCTTGTGGGTGTTTAATATGATCATCATCTGCTGCCGGCGTATTGACGAGTCTTTAGAGTCCTACACAGAGGTTTCCTGGCTCAAGCGAAACGAAATAGGAGCGCATATGAGATATGTGCGGGACCGAGAATAATGCGTGTATGTGATACCGTATTTCATTCTCGTGATGAATGTGTCGAATGGTTGCATGCGATATAACCTAGTTATCGAATCAAGGATTGATTCGATAAGCCGATACATTGGATACTAGCCGGTTATATGCGACATGACCGGATCATTGAATCAAGTGTTGATTTAATGATTTAATGTATAATTATATATTTGATATATTACTTTGCATTAACTAGTATTGGTTCACTTTAAATGGATTTACTCACTTGAAATGCACATTGTATATGTGATATATTTTTTGTGCACATGATTGTATCATGTTTGATGATACATTCTAGCTTGGGTTTGTGTAAAGAATTAAGCCATGGTTAGTTAGTGGTTAGGGTTTCATTTCATTTACTTATTCTTTTATCTATTTATTTATTTATTTATTTTAGAAAAGAAGAAAAGAGAATGGTGGCTTGTTTTGTTTGCTTGTTGAAGCTTCTTGAAGCTTTGAACAAGTCCACCATTCTTGTCTCTTCTCTAACCCTAACCACTCATCTAACCTTAGTTAAATCTCTACACTTAACCATGGTTGAATACATGATAAGTATTCATTTTATTTTCCTTTTTAAATAACTTATCATATTCATTTTCTTTCTTCTTCTTCTTGATGAGCAAGAAAGAAAAGCTTTCTACATCAATGGCAACTTGAGCAAATGAGTGAGAAATCCAATTCTAAAGTGAACCCACCTCCTATTTCTTCATCCTCTACCTCTTGCCAAGTAGTATAGGGTGTTTCCTTCACAAGTTTTCATGGCTTGGCGAAGTTGGAGCTTGATCTTGCGATGCCTCGACGTAGATCATCTTCGGCATCGAAGCCGACGACCAAGTCCGCCCATTTCTTCGATGAAGCCGATGCTAGAGCCATGGATTTGATTTGGAAAGCGGAGGGACATCATCACGGAGCCTAGGAGGTGGAGGACCGGATCTACAAAGGTTGTAGCTTCTTTCCTTTAGTTAAAAAGTTATTAACTTGCATCGCATAGCCTATATATCTAGTTAACAATCCGTGTTAGGGTTTGTAGGCACTCATAAAATTTGAATTAGCCATGTTTGATGCCTTGTGAGACTTCATTAGTGGCACTCATACAACGTTTCGCTCGAACTTGGGAAAGTGTCTGTGGGGGACTCTAACGACTCATCAATACACTGGCACTGGGTATAACCACTAGCACGTCAGAGGTACAAGCTGTACGTAACGGTTTGCCTATGTATTGATTGGAAGGGAAGCTGACGAGCGAACTCATCTATAAACCCTACTGAGCCTGACAGTGACAGTATATATACAGTCCGGTCCATTCGTCTAAAGAGTATCGCATATCGAGTCTAGGGAGGTGGATAAAGTCAGACCCCTAACAACGCGATAAATCGTGTCGGCATGAAGCCCATCACCACCTGAGAAACTACTGATCCAAATCAGTAATTCTCCACTACCTCGGCTGAGGGTTTCTAGTGATGGCCACCCGTGCACTGCGCGATATCAACCCCCAATACCGGGAGAGACGAATCCCCAAGATCCGCTCACTTGCCTCCAATGTGGCTCGGGACTGTACCCAACTAAAACCTGTTTACACAACTCCTTTGAGCGTGGTAGGGTAGTAATCTAAGCACAGTGGGAACTCACACGAGACAAATGACGATCTCAGGCCGATGAACTAACCTGTACACATGTCACCAGGGAACTGCTATCTGACGATATGTATAATACTAACTAGCAGGTTCCCGGCGAGTCCAGTCCGGTGTACTCATGACCTAATGAGCACCTCTATACATCTTAGGTGATCCTACTGACACCAATGGCTTGTGAGACCGGCCATCGCCCCTCGTCGGGATCTCGACTGTATACACTAGTCTACTTTGGAGTATCGATGCCCTGTCTCGAAACTCCCACGACTAGGGACTCTTTAAGGATGTGCTTATAGACCCCAGCTCCCACGTATATGATCACCATCATACTGCTGGCTGTCAAGCAGAATTCTATGGGCTCTATCAATCATGCAATAGCATGTATACGATGATAAAGACAAACCAGATAGCATACTATCATCTTGAGCAAGACTGTCATATCGGTATAGGTCCTGCCTCAATCATTGCAATCACGTACCTGCGATCTAATAATTGACTTTGAGGGCACTATCTTCAACAATCTCCCACTTGCACTAAGGCTAATTATTGCGATGTCGCATACTCACAGTCCGTGTGATACCGAACATCCAACTCCTCTACTAATCAGTTTCACAAAGCTCGTTTGTAAAACACTTGTGTTCGAGAAATAGCCTCAGTGAGTGGATCCGTCCTGATGTTTCTTTCTATATCTTTCTAAATCTCAAATTCACGGAGAAAACCATCTCCCGAATTGAGTAATCCCTGTCTTAGAATATGTCTGGATATCTGATGGGACCTAGTTCATAAATGAACTCCAAATCCAAACTTCTTAGACTTTATCGATAACTGAACTTAATCAGTATCCAGCACCAAGCCACCCACAGTATCCTCTTGGACCACCTGTCCATAATACTGTCCCTCGTCAGAGGGAAAACTATAACTCTGACAATCACTCTGTCATCCAGTTCACTTTGGAAGCCTGGAATGATAACCGTCTCCCGAAGGAGGCTGCCGTCATCAAATCTGTAGAACAAGCACTTATGTTCTAAAAACTGCTTCCTTATGTTTCTTCAAGATTGGATTAATATAAACTTATCGCATCTAGTGCAAAAAAAACATCTGGTGTGGTACTTGGCATCTCATGATCGACTCAATTGCTTAAGAAAGTGATCTGCCAATCATGCACTTCCCTCTCTCCTTTAGTCTCTAAGACACCTTTACAGAGGGTGACTCCATCACCTGCAGGTATACTACCATGCCAGGAGTCATCTATTCTAAATACTATTAGAATACTGTCAAAGTACCCACATTGGGAAACTACCCAAATCTAGATCTAAAACCATAGATCTAGTAACCAGAATGTATGATATTATATCCATATCATTTATGGAGAAACAACTCTATGATGTCCAAAGTACAACCGATCGTAATATAGGAATTTTACTTCCTACTCTGTGTATGTCATCCAAATACCAGGATATCACACCCTACTATCTTCTCAACTGATCCATCCCCCATTCTGATGAAGTCAAAGCCATGACTGTCTCATCAAAATTAGATGATCTATTTCCGCTATAATTGCTGAAGTCTGTAAATAGACATAAGCTACTTGCCTACTATGCTTCTGCTGCTCCCACTGACTACGACAACCCTCTGGAAGAATAATATATACGTACACTTCTAAAGCTAGTTTAGAACGACACTATACTTAACCTCCTACCGGGTCTCATAGTCTGGAACAACAGTAGTGTCAAGTCTGGGTAAACAAGAACCTCCCTGTCACCGTCCTTGAGGCTACCGGAGTACCTCTCGGGTGTCTGAAGTTACCCACCATATCTGCGGAGTGGCTATTGGAATGTCAAACCTGATTGAATATATAGGTCCTATTAAACTTTCCGTAATCGTTTGCGGTTCTGGAATCACTTCCAGTTCTACCATGCTCCTACTGCTGTTTTCTGAAAAAATCCATTTTAATAAAACGGTGGCGAGTCAAGAACAATATCACTATTGATCTTCCAGATGGTAGAAAAAACAACCCATAAACTGCCATTACAGAAATGTGCCTTGAGTTATCCAGTGTCTGATTTTAAGCATAAGCTGGACAACTCCCCGTACCTTAACCTTGTTAAGATATGAAGCATTCTATATCCAATATAGAAAATTTTGGCACTTATTTAATTGGAACCAGATTCAAATCATGCAACTGTCTCCAGTGCATATAAACTTAATGGAGAGAGGCTAATCAACATTACTCAACTTAGGAATCCATCCATTTATGAGTAACCTGAAAGAGAAACAAGTTTCTCAAAAACCGTTACTATCAACTGAATACCTATCACAAGAATCTACATCTTCGATCTCTTTGAAGAATCCCGATACTTGTGATACCTGGTTCTCTACTTTATTCTTATACCCACAACTTCTCAAAACTTAGACATTGTATTTCTACGAAATACTTGTCTCAAAACTAGAGAATTCACAAGTAAATAGAAAATAGTACGAGGACCAACCCCTTTGTCCAGACGGACACTGAACAACGTACAATACTCTGTATAAGTCCGCTGAGTTGAATAACTCAAAACCTGTGCATCATAGGTTGAAAACTGTACCCTGGCGATTTCCTCAAATATCACCAATTACAACGAATTCCGATATAATGAGGATGATCACATAATTCCCAATAACTTACTCCCACTCAACATCTATAAAAACCATACAGATATGAGAATGAAACCTGGTAAATACATACCCTGGAGTAAGTATCTAATTGGGAAATCAGTTTTCTATTAACAATGCACAGTGAATATGAAACATAAATATGTTTCGTAGGGGTATCCTGGTATTCTTTAGTAATGCCTCTTCCATAATCCATATCATGACTTTAACCGTATATTTCCCTGCCATCTTTCCAATTCCCTTTAATTTGTCTTTAGTCGTTGCCTTCTGTACACCAACATTAGGCTAAATGGTTTTCTTCTTTCCCTACCGTTCGGCACCAGCCTATGGTTTGGAAGAAGACTATCCAGTAAGCATAATAGGTGTACTTTCCTAATCCTAGGAGTACTCGCAACTTGAGAGAAGGTGATGATAAAAGACAACTAAATAAACCTTATTCTTTTTTTTTTCTCCTGAACCTGAATCGACCCTCGAAAAAATATCCTTCGAGTTCGTATATAACCATACGATGGATTTATCCAATGGAATTGGATGTTCGTAGTGATACGGGTTATTCTGGAGAAATTAAAGGTGAAGTAGGAGTGGCCATGAAATACGTGGTTTGGTCGTGAATGTAAATAGTCGCAATTTACTTTGCCCTCTTTCTAATTCCTTTATCTTGTCTTTACATATTACCTTTTGCATACCCCACTTAGGCTTAAATGGTTTTCTTCGTTTCCTACCTTTCGGCACCAGCCTATGGTTTGGAAGAAGACTATCCAATAAGCGTAATAGGTGTACTTTCCTATACCAAGGAGCCCTCGTAACCTGAGAGAAGGTGATAATAAAAGACTTACTGAATAAACCAATTCTATTTCTCCTGAACCTGGATCCATCCTCGAAGAAGTCCCTTCGAGTTCGTATATAACCATACGATGGATTTATCCAATGGAAGTGGATGTCCGTAGTAATACGGGATGTTCTGAGAAATACAAGGGGTAAAAGAAGGAGTGGCAATGACTTATGCAACTATAGACATTTCAAAAGACGGTATTTTAAAAAGGTTTGATCAACTTGGTCACTGAGTCATAGTCTAGGGTCGGTCAAAGGTCGCTGCCCAAGAGAGAGAGAGAAAAGAAACACTCTGTGTGCACTTTAGCCTAAATCAGAATGGTTATCACTTTATCTAATTAGGAAACCTCTCTCTGTTTTCTCAAATTCTCCTCCAAACCTGAAAGAAGAATTAGTCGGGGTCACCCGAAGAGTAAGCTAACTCATCAGTGAGAATCGGGATCCAACTATCATCGCATGATAACTTGATGGAAGCCACTCAAGTCATCACACTCCAGAAGGTATGCACAAATCTGGCAAGTTTCTTGTATGTTTGAAAATCCCGATATAATTTTTATCCCATGCTCTTATGACCTTGACGTAGGCCAACAAATCATAAGCAACATGTCAAGTTCTACCCGTCGTTGTCCTAATTAGCTTAAGTCATTGTACATGCCCTTGACGTAGGCCAACAAGGCTGTACGTCTGACTTAAACTAATGCATCTATCTATGCAATAAATGAATACCCAGCAGCTACCAAACACTATGCCTTGACGTAAGCCAACAAACATAGCTTGAATACTACTGACCATCTATAAGAAACGACGGAGGATTACGGCTGGTTTTTGGCGAAAAACCATTAATGTAATGAACCTGATCTCGTTGAAAGAACCTGATAGCTTTATAAAAATATATAGTAGCGAAAACCTTTTGCTAAAGAAGTCACTCCCGGTGAAGGGATCTCGGCTCTTTCCTCGTGGAATGAGGTGCAGGATATTCCAACTGAATACCGCTATGCAAAACAAAAGGAAACATCTTTGTAATAATTTCTTTTCAAAATTTGTTCCAACAACATCAAATATAGGTTTGTTTTATCCTTGCATTGATAAGAATCAATTCAGTCCCATCAATCAATCACACCAGAAAAGAACGAAAATAAAATGTACGCATATGCCATCCGCATTCGTCACTGGGTCCCGTTATCACTCATTAGGTTACTTAACTAACGACAGAGCGGGGACTGGACTAGCGCGGGTGTAAAACATATACAACATCTAATAGTATATATACTAATATACAATAATCGCTCCAGGTATGATAAATGCAACATTACAGAAAAGTAATAAGCATCACAGAACAATACAGATAATCTGGGATCCCCAAGTTTCACAGAGCCGCTACTGAAACCTGACGTTCCCCTGGTCGTGTGGATAGCCTGTGCAATGAAACCTAGACCCCTACGGGTGCGGCAAGTTACCCGCCAAAACCTGAAGCGAGGTAGTCCCCACAACATAGTGAATGGAACACCCGTCACTTCACGAAATCCGGTAAATTGAGCACCCCTCTTTGGGTCAACCTGTACCCCCTACGAGTGCGGCGAACAGTCTACCAATTCAAGAGTGAGGTCCCTCTGTCTCTCAAAGCCATGAGATACGGACCCGTTGCCCTCCAGAACCCGGCTATCCGTGCACTCCTTCGCGGGATAAACCTAGTACAGAAATGAAAAATATATAATGGGTACATCGACCTCGACCCGGTATTGCCCCAAAAAGAATATTATGCAAACAGGCAGTAACGGCAGTCCACATGTTGGACGCTCGTCCCGCAATATCAAATGTATAAATAAATCCAAACAGCACTATCATTGCACCCTGCTATCCACCACGACATATCCGCAACATCACAACACAACACAGAACATCAACGCGAATGTCACGTTCGCAAACCCGTCTAAAAGAACTATAGCAATCGGACGCGGTTTACCGATCAAAGGACATTCCCGGTCGGAGATATAATGTAAATACTGCATACTAACAAATTTAAAATTTCGATTGACTAAATTTACCGAAGTGGGCCCCACGTACATCTGCTGTACAGTAATAAAAACTGGGCCCAAACTATATATACTAAAAACCACAAATTCCAAAAATAAAGCTCTCTGGAAAATTTGGAGCATTGTTCCCACAGAACGGCCGCGCTTCCGCAGTTAAAACCTAGGTTTGACCGCGGAATCGCGGCCGTAATGAGGGATCACTTGCCCAAAATTTCCCAGAATTCTTAGAAATGTCTGCTCAGTCTTCTGTGATATGCAAAATAATTTTAGGACATCATTTAAAATCGACAGAAACTGGTATGCTTGAAAATTGTGTTTTTCGAAATTCAGTTCGATCGATATTTTAAACGCGTTAGCACAAGTTAGTGTAGCTTAATGGTGAGGCTCTGATACCACTGTAAGTCCACGGTAGCGCCCCGGACGTCAAACAGATGCCAAATGCAGAACAAAAACTTTTTACGAACTGGCGCTATCGTGTACCGTAACCCGGATCGGCCATTAAAGCTAAACTAACATATTGCAAAGGGGGTAGAAACGTTATACCGAATGATCCGAGTCCTTCGGTCTTCAACCATCATCCCACGCTTGTTGCGGCTACTCCGATCTCCTGAAACTCCGTTCTTCTCGTCTGGGTGGCACCACGTCGACGGATCTTTAAACGGGCTCCCGCCTCTGAACCGAGGGAACTCGATCGTCAAGTTTGCCAAAAGAGACGACCAAGATGAAGTAGAGAATGAGTAGAACACTTTGTCTTGTTACGTCCAAGGCTATGGACGAACGGTTAATGAAGTTGCCTTTTGGATTCAACTGAAATGAGAAATGAATATCTTTAATTTCCATGAAGCCAAAATCCTAATCTTTTTGCAAGCAACAACCATCATCCTCATCAAAGAATGGCCGGCCACTTTAATAGAAAGAGGAGGGTGAGTGTAGGAGCAAGGGGGTGAGAGTAAGCAAAAGATCTAGATCAAAATATCATAGCATAAACAAAATGCATTAAAGTAAAGAGATGAATCATAACCCTTGTCATCAAAAGCATTAAATGACCATTAATGCACTAATACACCTCATCATCCTAGTCACTATTCTAGAACCTTCTAGAAGCATGACTCACCCTCATCAAAAAAAGATAAATCCGCATTTAACCGAATGTCAAAATACGGCTGATAGAAAACTGGAAACTGGCAACTTCCAAAAGTGATCCTGAAACGAATTTCAGGATAACCCCGTAACAGTATAAACATACCTGTATTTGTATTACGACCGAATACAGATGCAACTGAGACAAAGATATTATATCTACACAGTATAATACTGGGTTCCGGCTTAAATCAAAGCCTACCAGTATTATCTGCCCGAAAAACGACACGTGTGAAAACGCACGTGCTTTTCCGAACCTTTCCATATCACCATACGGCCTCTACAACGTTTCACCCGAACTTGGGAAAGTGTCTGTGGGGGACTCTAATGACTCATCAATACACTGGCACTATGTATAACCAGTAGCACGTCAGAGGTACAAGCTGTACGTAACGGTTTGCCTATGTATTGATTGGAAGGGAAGCTGACGAGCAAACTCATCTATAAACCCTACTGAGCCTGACAGTGACAGTGTATATACAGTCCGGTCAATTCATCTAAAGAGTATCGCATATCGAGTCTAGGGGGTGGATAAAGTCAGACCCCTAACAACGCGATAAATCGTGTCGGCATGAAGCCCATCACCACCTGAGAAACTACTGATCCAAATCAGTAATTCTCCACTTCCTCGGCCGAGGGTTTCTAGTGATGGCCACCCGTGCACTGCGCGATATCAACCCCCAATACCAGGAGAGACGAATCCCCGAGATCCGCTCACTTGCCTCCAATGTGGCTCGGGACTGTACCCAACTAAAACCTGTTTGCACAACTCCTTTGAGCATGGTAGGGTAGTAATCTAAGCACAGTGGGAACTCACATGAGACAAATGACGATCTCAGTTCGATGAACTAACCTGTACACATGTCACCAGGGAACTGCTATCTGACGATATGTATAATACCAACTAGCAGGTTCCCGGCGAGTCCAGTCCGGTGTACTCATGACCTAATGAGCACCTGTATACATCTTAGGTGATCCTACTGACACCAATGGCTTGTGAGACCGGCCATCGCCCCTCGTCGGGATCTCGAATGTATACACTAGTTTACTCTGGAGTATCGATGCCCTATCTCGAAACTCCCACACTAGGGACTCTTTAAGGATGCGCTTATAGACCCCAGCTCCCACGTATATGATCACCATTATACTGCTGGCTGTCAAGCAGAATTCTATGGGCTCTATCAATCATGCAATAGCATATATAGGATGATAAATACAAACCAGATAGCATACTATCATCTTGAGCAAGACTATTATATCGGTATAGGTCCTACCTCAATCATTGCAATCACGTACCTGCGATCCAATAATTGACTTTGAGGGCACTATCTCTAACACATGGAAGATTCTCCATCGAAGTAGAGTTCCCATCGGATATCACTCCCTCCTCTCTCCCTGCCGATCATGTCAAATGCGTGCTCGTCTAGCAATTCATAATTTAAAGGTGAGTCGACAGGTATCGGATGCTCAGCGAGGAAGTCGGCGATGGCCTGGCCTTTCACTGCATTGAGAGGACGATATGTTATCGAGAACTCCATCAAGAGGAGGGCCCATTTAGCGAGTCGTCCCATTAGTATGTCTCTTGATATCAAATATTTGAGAGGATCCACTTTTGATATGAGATGGACCTCATGCGCCAAAGCGTAGTGTCTGAGCTTCGTTATCGTGAAGATTAACGCCAGGCAGTGTTTTTCCAATGGGAAAGTAATTGTTTTTTGCCCCCACGAGAACTTGACTCAAATAGTAGAGGGCTATCTCCTTCCTTTGGTCATTTTCTTGTTCCCATAATGTGCCTAGAGAACCCTCAAGGGCGGTAGTATACAGAATGAGAGGCTTTCCCTTGACCGGAACGGTCAGTACCGGCGGATACTGCAGGTGTTGCTTGATTTCGTCCAGTGCGCTTTGGCATATATGATCCCTAATGAACGGGGTTCCCTTCTTCATCAAGTGACTGTAGGGAAGACATTTGCCGGAGAGGTTAGCTATGAACCGCCGAATATATGCGAGCTTTCCTTGAAGAGACCGTAGTTTCTTGAGAGTTCTTGGCGGAGGCATTTCCATAATCGCCTTGATCTTTGATGGGTCTATCTCGATTCCCCGGTGTCGTACGATGAATCCTAGGAATTTGCCTGAAGAGACTCCGAACGCGCATTTCTGTGGGTTCATCTTTAAGTTGTATTTCCGAAGGCGTTGAAACACAATTTTTAGACGCTCCCAATGCTCCTCGTGCGATTTTCTTTTTACCACGAGGTCGTTGATATAGCATTCGACGATTTCATGTATGAGGTCATCGAAAATCTTCGTCATTGCCCTCTGATAGGTAGCACCAGCGTTCTTCAGACCGAAAGGCATCACTTTGTAGCAGAATATGCCCAGAGGAGTCCGGAAAGCGGTATACTTCTGGTCTTCGAGATGCATCTTTATTTGATTGTACCCTGATGAGCCGTCCATGAAGGAGAAGACTTCGTGAGTAGACGTGTTATCTATCATCAGCTCGGTAACCGGTACGGGAAAATCTTTGGTTGTTCGTTTTCGTTGTGAAGAAATGTAAAGTGTTCACAATCAAAAATATTTGTACCGCAATCAATAAACGGTGTCGGTGTAGCGCGTTAATGAATACGGATCGTCCACAGGGAAAGTGTGATTCGATCGTATTTGTTTTAGTTGAATTGAAAATTAAAGGAGAAAAGAAAATGATTCAAGAATTTTGAAATTTAGTTTCAAGAATTATAAAGAACTAGATCTAACATCATGAAAGACTATAGATCAAGAATCAAGAATCAAGGATTGTCCAAATCAAATGAATTATCAAGATTTGTAAAGAGGCTCGTAAGAATCGATCCAATCGATAGTGATTGATGAAGAATTATGATTACAAATTCTTATCTATTTAAGATTTGTTGCTAGATCGATGACAATCAACGAGGTTTAGGATCTCTTGAAGAATCTAAGGTTTCTTCATCATCATCCCTTGTCCTTCCGTTAATTAGCATTCAAATTCTAACCTCTAGAAATTTCAATCATCGATCGTTGATCTCTAATTAAGAGCAAAAACATTCAAGAAAGCATCACTTGAAACTAGGTTGCCGATGATTCAATTTCCTAAAGTTTACAAAACTCATAAGACTTAAGAATCGTTCAAGAATGTAATCATCATCATCTATCTATTTTCTCGATTCCTCCACGAGCGGAGTTTTCACTCAAACATCATGAACAAGAAAACAATCAAAAATTGAGAACTCAACTCAATGCTCAAATGTAAAGAAAAGCAAGTTCAAGAATTTTCACCTTTTACAATTCAACATTTCGTTACAATTCACTCAAGACTACAAGAATTGAGGAGAGAACTCGATCGTCGAACTAGCTTCGCATCGATCTCTTGAGTCACGGATCTTCGTGGATCTCTTGCTCGGATGAGGATCGTTGTCTCTTCAAAAAGGTTCGTGGATGCTTGCTTTGAGTCGGTACTCGATGATCTTGAATTTGATTTTGAATTGTATTTGGGCTAAGGTTTGGATACACATGTTGTGTCACTCAACTTGTGTTTGGAATTGTTGAACAACCTTGTAATGATAACCTTGGGTCCCTTTATATAGCCTTCTCCTTTAGCTTCCCCTAGAAGCTTGATTAGGTTTAGCTTCTCTTGCAAGCTTGGTAGTTGAGTAGAACCTTCTAGAATGAGTTAGTTATGTAGCTTATAAGAGAAGCTTGGTAGGTACAAGGCTTGCATGAGAAGCTGGGCTGTTAGATGGAAGCTTCTAGAGATTTGAAGCGTCTTGATGAAGTTTTGCAATTGATAAGAGAACCTCGAGAAAAGATGCTGCAGATGACGTGTCAGTGTGGCCGCGGATCCGCCCATTCGGCCACGAATCCGCGGCCGTTTAGATGGCTTGATGTATGCAATTTCCATGGTTAACGTGGTGCTGACTTTAGGATGTTTTCTGATGTCTGGAATCTTTTAAATCTTTCTTGTTTACTGCCAGATCACAAGTCTTGGACATGGCGTATTTTTATCAGCACTTTTAGCAGTTTCGGCTCTTTTCCTGGAATTTCCTGCACACATTTTCGAGGCAAGTGCTGCGATATACAAAGATCATGCATGAAATAATAAACACTCAATTTCCCTCAAAATGCCGGTTATAATATATAACATATGTTATTTGGTATTTTAAAGACAAATTGTTAATATGTGTTATATTCATACCGAACACTTTTAGATGATTGAAAATAGTAGGGAAATTGATGTGTTAAAAAATGCAATATTTTCGACTGATCAAATTCCCCCAAACTTAATTTTGGTCGTCTCGAGCAAACTTGTTTTATTAAAAAGAAAAGGAGAAAATAAAGAAAAAGAAAAACTAACTAGCACACTTTTGTAGGAAACACGATTGCACTGAGCACGTGCAACAAGCCTTTAAAGCTCTAGGTGTCCCTAGTAGGAGGAGTGTTGTCTCCTGAGGGTTTTCAGCGGATTGCACCCACAAAATCCAATAATAAAAGGAAGACCGTGAAAGTTACATATAAAGATAAGAATTTTAAAATAAAGACTTTGAAAATTAAAGTTTCCAACTAATACTAGTTTTTCAGTTGTCATAAGCCCTATCTTCATAGTCATGAAAAGATGTTAGATATCATATCATCCCTCAATAAAACATTATCTTTATTCTTCATTCCTACATTTCTTCCAAACATCGATCATATAACCCTACGTGTGTGTAAAGGACATCCCTACACTCGGAGAATTCAATTCAAGCCATCATACTCTTGTCCATCTATCTCAGTACTTTTTAATTGATGAATATTTAGATGGATTTGCTCACACATTCTTCATGCGACCGTTAATACTTCTTGAGGTACTAACCGACCGATTACTCATGTGATCTCTTGTATGGTGTATTTAGTATTTTCCTCGTCTTGCACCACCTAAGGCTTAGCAGTGACTCCCAGACCAGTTGGTCTAAGGCACTAGGTGATGAAGCACCCTCGCTATATTTTTTTATTGCTGCCTTGGTGATAACAAAACCAGTGTTCATTTTTCATCACCATTTTATATTTTATTTTCCATTTATTATTTCCTTCATACTTTGGCTTTTAGACAAGAGAATTTCAAGGTATCCTCTACTATCCCGAGTTTCAAGACGTATGTAAGTGCGAATAGTAGGGTATCAACATTCAAATGTTTGACTTCCAGAATAAGAACTATTTTTCAGACTTATTTTTATTCTCAGATTAGTGACTTCTTTCATCTTACTAACCCTTGGGACAACGGCTCATAACTACTTATTATTAGTTTCGTTTAAGAAAACTTCTAACTTTCTAGGTTTTCTTAAATTTTTCTAATCTTCTGGATGTAATTTTTCACTATCTAATCTTTTATTATCTTATTTATGTACAATGTTTTTTAAAATATTTTTTTATATGTTTTGTGCTTATGCAAAGTATGATGCAAATAATGCGCAAATAAGCACAAAATTTGTTCATTTTCGTTGCCATTTGATTGATCATTTTTGTTGTGATGAAATGTAAAGTGTTCACAATCAAAAATATTTGTACCACAATCAATTAACGGTGTCGGTGTAGCGCGTTAATGAATACGGATCGTCTGCAGGGAAAGTGTGATTCGATCGTATTTGTTTTAGTTGAATTGAAAATTAAAGGAGAAAAGAAAATGATTCAAGAATTTTGAAATTTAGTTTTAAGAATTATAAAGAACTATATCTAACATCATGAAATACTATAGATCAAGAATCAAGAATTGTCCAAATGAAATGAATTATCAAGATTTGTAAAGAGGCTCGTAGGAATCGATCCAATCGATAGTGATTGATGAAGAATTATGATTACAAATTCTTATCTATTGAAGATTTGTTGCTATATCGATGACAATCAACGTGGTTTAGGGATCTCTTGAAGAAACTAGGGTTTCTTCATCATCATCCCTTGTCCTTTCGTTAATTAGCATTCAAATTCTAGCCTCTAGGAATTTCAATCATCGATTGTTGATCTCTAATTAAGAGCGAAAACATTCAAGAAAGCATCTCGCTCGAAACTAGGTTGTCGATGATTCAATTTCCTAAAGTTTACAAAACTCATAAGACTTAAGAATCGTTCAAGAATGTAATCATCATCATCTATCTATTTTCTCAATTCCTCCACGAGTGGAGTTCACTCAAACATCATGAACAAGAAAACAATCAAGAATTGAGAACTCATCACAATGCTAAAATGTAAAGAAAAGCAAGTTCAAGAATTTTCACCTTTTATTATTCAACATTTCGTTACAATTCACTCAAGACTACAAGAAATTGAGGAGAGAACTCGATCGTCGAACTAGCTTCGCATCGATTTCTTGAGTCGCGGATCTTCGTGGATCTTTTGCTCGGATGTGGATCGGCGTCGCTTCAAAAAGGATCATGGATGCTTTCTTTGAGTCGGTACTCGATGATCTTGAATTGGATTTTGAATTGTATTTGGGCTAAGGTTTGGATACACAAGTTGTGTCTCTCAACTTGTGTTTGGAATTATTGAACAACCTTGTAATGATGCCCTTGGGTCCCTTTATATAGCCTTCTCCTTTAGCTTCCCCTAGAAGCTTGATTAGGTTTAGCTTCTCTTGCAAGCTTGGTAGTTGAGTAGAACCTTGTAGAATGAATTAGTTATGTAGCTTACAAGAGAAGCTTGGCAGGTACAAAGCTTGCATGAGAAGCTGGGCTGTTAGATGGATGCTTCTAGAGATTTGAAGCATCTTGAAGAAGTTTTGCAATTGATAAGAGAACCTCGGGAAAAGATGCTGCCGTTTAGATGGCTTGATGTATGCAATTTCCATGGTTAATCTGGTGCAGACTTTAGGGATGTTTTCTGATGTCTGGAATCTTTTAAATTTTTCTTGTTTACTGCCAGATCATAAGTTTTGGACTTGGCATATTTTTATTAGCACTTTTAGTAGTTTCGGCTCTTTTCCTGGAATTTCCTGCACACACTCTCGAGACAAGTGTTGCGATATACAAAAATCATGCGTGCAATAATAAACATTCAATTTCCCTCAAAATGCCGGTTATTATATATAACACATGTTATTTGGTATTTTACAGACAAGTTGCTATATTCATACCGAACACCTTTAGATGATTGCAAATAGTAGGGAAATTGATGTGTTAAAAAATGCAATATTTTCGACTGATCAAATTCCCCCAAACTTAATTTTGGTCATCTCGAGCAAACTTGTTTTATTAAAAAGAAAAGGAGAAAATAAAGAAAAAGAAAAACTAACTAGCACACTTTCGTAGGCAACACGATTGCACTGAGCACGTGCAACAAGCCTTTAAACCTTTAGGTGTCCCTAGTAGGAGGAGTGTCTCCTGAGGGTTTTCAGCGGATTGCACCTACAAAATCCAATAATAAAAGGAAGACCCTGAAAGTTACATATAAAGATAAGAATTGTAAAAGAAAGACTTTGAAAATTAGAGTTTCCAACTAATACTAGTTTTTCAGTTGTCATGAGCCCTATCTTAATAGTCATGAAAAGATATTAGAAATCACATCATCCCTCAATAAAACATCATCTTTATTCTTCATTCCTTGCTTTCTTGCAAACATCGATCATATAACCTACGTGTGTGTAAAGGACATGCCTACACTCGGAGAATTCAATTCAAGCTATCATACTCTTGTCCATCTACCTCAGTACTTTTTAATTGATGAATATTTAGATGGATTTGCTCATGCATTCTTCATGCGACCGTTAATACTTCTTGAGGTACTAACCGACCGATTACTCATGTGATCGCTTATATGGTGTATTTAGTATTTTCCTCGTCTTGCACCACCTAAGGCTTAGCAGTGACTCCCAGACCAGTTGGTCTAAGGCACTAGGTGATGAAGCACCCTCGCTATATTTTTTTATTGCTTCCTTGACGATAACAAAACCAGTGTTCATTTTTCTTCACCATTTTATATTTTATTTTCCATTTATTATTTCCTTCATACTTTGACATTTAGACAAGAGCATTTCAAGGTATCCTCTACTATCCCGAGTTTCAAGACGTGTGTAAGTGCGAATAGTAGGGTATCAACATTCAAATGTTTGGTTTCCAGAATAGGAACTATTTTTCAGACTTATTTTTATCCTCAGATTAGTGACTTCTTTCATCTTACTAACCCTTGGGACAACGGCTCATAACTACTTATTACTAGTTTCGTTTAAGAAAACTTCTAACTTTCTAGGTTTTCTTAAAATTTTCTAATCTTTTGGATGTAATTTATCACCATCTGATCTTTTATTATCTTATTTATGTACAATTTTTTTTATATATATTTTAAAATATTTTTTTTATATGTTTTGTGCTTATGCAAAGTATTATGCAAATAATGTGCAAATAAGCACAAACCTCCCCCAAACTTGTTTTCAACAGTGTCCTCACTGTTGCTATCTGTTGGATCACAAAAACCTGTAAGCTTGGGAGGAAATTTATTAATGCGGGCAATAAATATGATCGTGAAAATCCTTCCCCAAACTTATTTTTGGCTCACAATTTTTGAGGAAAAAAGTTATGTTCAAGAGCCAGATTATACCCCCCAAACTTGAGTTAAACAATGTTAAGCTTTGAAAATCACAAGAGGGGGTCAAAAATTACTGGTCAATGCCAAGCTTTGCAAAGACTGAAAGTCAACACCAACCATTCGAAAATTTATCCGTGAAAAACACTGGCTGGTGGAAGAATATGATGAATAGAGTCAGGAAGAAATGGGGAAGGGATAAGTGGTGTAAAAGAATGGGTTTGCATCTCAATTTGGAGAGACGACACAGTGATTGTGATGGATTACTCGCATTCTCTTTATAGCCTAGAAGAAGGTATGGAGGTTCAATTTCTTTGTGGAGTTGATTCGTCTCAACACCCGTGTTTGCTAAAAATGCGAGCTCATCAACGAAAATTTTCTCAAAACTCTCATCGATACCTTGAAGAATAATGTCATCAAAAAGTGCGGAATGATGTTCAGACTCCAAAAATGGTTCATAATCAGTGTTAGATATTGACCCGGACAGCTCGGTGGAAGAGTCCGTATGTTTATGATACATAGTTAGGTCAATCAACAACATATGAAAAGAGTCTAGATCAGTATCATGAGGATCGTCAAATTCGCTGCTGTCGACATCCATTAATTCGACAGAACGGACCTGAGCAGAAGGTTCGGAGGGTACACTTCCCAACCTGTAAATGTTCAGCTCAATTGACATCTTCCCGAAGGATAGGGTCATAGAGCCATTACGACAATTGATTATAGCATTGGATGTGGACAAAAAGGGTCGACCAAGAATCACCAGAATTGGATTCCGTGGGTTTGCTACAGGCTGTGTATCAAGTACAATAAAGTCTACAGGGAATACAAATTCCCCGATTTTTATCAACACATCCTCTAGTTCACCCCTAGGTTTGGTGATTGATCGGTCGGCCATCTGGAGAGTGCAGTGAGCTGGTTTCAATTCTCCGATCCCTAACTGCTCATAAACTGAGAAAGGAAGCAGGTTAACACTTGCGCGAAGGTAAAGTAGAGCACGGTTAATGTGTTTATCCCCAATAGAAATAGAAATAGTAGGATAGCCAGGATCCTTATGTTTTCTAGGTAATTGTTGGGGGAAAGTCGTGTCTACAGTCTTTGACATGAATACCTTCTTTGGCACTTGAGTTTTCCTCTTCCTAGTGCACAAGTCTTTGAGAATTTTCGCATATGCGGGGACTTAGTGTATTGCATCTGTTAGTGTTTATGCCCTAGAAGGCCATTACTGTATCATACTAGTTTGTATATTACTTAATGGAAGCTTGGGATATTCACAGTTGTATTGACACTCTTGCTAAAAATGGTAGTATGCTACTTGGTTTGTGTCTACTTTAATATGTGCATATGTTTCTTGTAACGTATCGCTTATACATATTAGTAGAACCCTTAGGATCTTTGCTTGATTACCAGCGTTGTGATGGCAGTCACACTAGTGGGGGCTGGGTAGTCTATAAGCAACATCTTATACAGGTCCCTAGTCGTAGGATTATCGAGACAGGGCATCGATACTCCAGAGTAGACTAGTGTGTACGCTTCTCATCCCAGTTGAGGAGATGGTCTGTCCCACAGCCATCAGTACGTCGTACTGGAGATAGTATACAGGTGCTCGTTAGGTTACGGGTACACCGGACAGGACTCGCGGGGAACTGTTGGTTGGTATTATACCCGTCGTCAGTTAACAGTTCCCAGATGACATGAGTACAACATAGTCCGCAGACTTGACACTGCTACTTCGCCTCGAGTGTGTCCAACTGTTCTTAGATTGCTACCCTACCACGGCTCAAAGGAGTCGTGCAAACAGGTAGCAGTTGGGTGCAGTCCCGAGCACTTAGAGGCAGTGGTGGTTAGACAGGATTCGTCTCTCCCTGTATTGGGAGTTGATATCGCGTTGTGTCAAAGAGCCATTACGCAAAGTCACTGGCCAGGGCAAGCGAGATTTACTGGCAGGTTTTCCAGTAGTTTCTCAAGATGTAATGGGCTACGCTCTGACATGACTTATACTGCTTTTAGGGGACTGACGCTTGCCGCCCCCTAGGCCCGATATGCGATAGTCCTAGACGAACAGACCGGACTGTACGGAGATTGTCACAGCATTTTTAGTAGGAGTTCGGATGGGTTTCCTCATCGGCCTTCTAATCGATATCTACCTGGGGACCGTTACGTACAGCTAGTGCCGCTTGCGGTCTGTGGTTAAACCCACTGCCAGCGTAGTGTCGATTCTTTATAGTCCCACACAGAGAGTTTCCTTACTTCGGGCGAAACGATATAGAGGTTGTATGGTTTTACGACAGGGTTCGGACGCATACGTGTTTTTACTCACGTACGATGTTCGGAAAGTTTTTACTAGTCGGCTTTGGTTTAAGCCAGATTCTAGTATCGGATTATTGGATTTATACAGTCTAAAGTTTTTTCGTGTTTTCACGGATAGGAGGGGCGTTCTCGTAATTTGTCGGGAAGCTTCTAGAAGGATGATGACTTGGAGGGTAAGGTGGCATTTGCATTTATTGGATTAATGAGTTATGAGAGTGAATCATCCATGGAGTAATGATTCATTTATGATTCATATGACTCATGTGATGAATCACTTTGTGTATTAATGAAACATGATGATATATCATTATTTGTTATTCATTTAATATATATGATATGTTTCATATATACACAAATGATATCATTTATCCAAAAGGATTCTCATTCTCACCTTCTCTCTCCTCAAGCTCTCTCTCTTCAAACCCTAACTCTAACCTCTCATGTGTTGAGATCAAGGGTTAGCTAGACTAATACATCCATAATCCAACTCTATATCACCTAGGTTGCTTAGATTGGCACTTTGAAAAACCTAGTTACCTCAAGTTAGAGGTCAAGCTTGGAGAAGGAGCTCTCGGGTGGATCGTCTTTGACTCGAGGAGGCCGTTGAGGTGCCGACGTTCCAAAGAGCCTACGAGGAGTGGAGGAAAGTGATGAAGACCCGAAGGACAAGTAACGTGAGGTATAACTTCGAATACGAGTAGTTAAACCTTTCGTTGTTTGCTAGTAATGGTTTAGACACGATTCATGCGCTCAAGTCCGTTTTATGAAGCTTTGATAATCGTTTTTCATATATTCCGCCTCCCTGCAAGTTTGTGGGGTGCGTGACATGGACTTATAGTGGTATCAAAGCCAACTAAACCTTTACTAGCTTGTTAGCAACTAATTAGAACTTCGATCGTCGGAAAAACGCGAAAACAACACCCCGGAACCCTATCAGTTTCTGTTAATTTTAGAAGTGTCGAAAAAAATATTTGATATACCTTAAAATTCACAGCAGGGTATTATAAGAATTCTGGGAAAATACGAGGACACAACTCGGGAAGACGGCCGCGGAACCGCGGCCAAATGGTGCTTTTGGCCGCGGATCCGCCGCCGAGTCAATCCCGAGTTGACTCGGAGTTTCACAGAAATTCATATTTTATGGTGTTTTTGTTTTCCTGTATATTCTGTTTCTGCCCAGGTTACTTCTGTGCTGTCTTGCATTTGGGGTAGACACAGAAAAAGGTTGTCGATCGATATTCTAAGTTATTTGCTAATCGGGTTTTTATCTGTAATGTTTAATGTGTTCGTAAAGCTCCCCTAACTGCTAGTATGTCGGTTGGCAGGGGTTGCACATTTCTGTAATGTTTACTGTTTGTGTATATGAACTTGATTGGATCGTTGTGATGATTAGCCGGGGTTTGAGATGGGTTTTATATTCATTCATTCGATGTAAATTGTAATATGATGTAATATTCTTTTGCGGGCCACATCCAGGTTGCGGTTGTAGCCACTGTTGTATTATTTCATTTACTGTTTTTTGCTCCTAGGATAGACCCAAGGTGAGGTACACAAACTACCAGGTACGTTGAAGTATTTAGTGGCCTACTCACGTTGTTGAGGGATACCGCTTCACTTCGGGTACTTGGCGGGTAGTTTGCCGTACTCGTAGGGGTATAGGGTAGGGTAATGTCTATTCATTACAACTGTGTAATCCGTCTTTTGTTGCAGGCTCAAAGAAAACGCGGATTGCTTGTATATCCAATAATGTTCATCAGTGATCTGGAATTCCTATTATTGCGTCTGACGAATGTACAATATCTATATATGATAGCTATTTAGACGTCACTTATGCTTTACACCCGCTCTAGCCCAGCCCCCGCTCTGCCGTTAGTTAAGTAACCTAACGGGTGATGACGGGACCCAGTGGCGAATGCCGATGCATAAGAGGACGTTGTATTTTCGTTGTTTTCTGCAATGATAGGTTAATGATGGGACACATTATTTTAATGCAAAGAAAACAATCCAAAGTTGAATCGTTGGAACAAATTTAAAAGAAACCACTCGGTTATTTTATAAGAGCAGAATTTTTTAATTGCGGATCATTAACCACTCCTTTTAAAAAAGCTATCAGGTTCCTTCGATTTTATCAAGTTCACTACGTTCACGGTTTCGCCAAAACCAGTCGTAGCCCTCCGTCATTTCTTATGAATGGTCAGTAGTATTCAAGCTATGTTCGTTTGGCCCTTAGTCAAGACATAGTGATTGGTAGCTGCTGGGGTATTCATTTGTTGCATAGATAGATGAGTTGGTTTGGGACAATCGTATTACTTTGTTTGGCCCTTAGTCAAGAGTATATACGGGTGGGTTCAAATTAACAAGATAATGATGGGTTGAACTTGACATGTGACTTATGATTTGTTAGCCCTTAGTCAAGGTTATAAGAACATGGGGCAAAAATCCACATCGGGAGTTTCTAAAGAAATTGAAACTTGCTAGTGTTGCATACCATTTAGAGTTTGATGAATGTTGGTAGGATTCCTTCAACATTATCATACGATGATATTTGGATCCTGATCCTACTGTGAGTATATGCTACTTATCAGGAGATTCGTCACTTAACGATCAATGCTATAAACCAAGTAGGTGTCGAGAAAGGTGTCAGCGGGGCTACGCCCCCAGAGGAAAGAGGTTATTTAATTAAGGAACTTTGCGAAAGCGTTGGAAAACCTCCCTCGAAGTACCGACACTAGCCTGGCTGAACGGTTAAGCAAGTATTATACAGTGAGAATAGTCCTGGCTAATTCTTCTTTTATGGTTTGAGGAAGGTTTTGAGAAACAGTGGGAGCCATCCAGTTTAGATAAATTAAAAACCAATCTAAACTTGCAAGAGCATCATGCTCAAGTGTTTTCTTCTCTCTCTCTCATTGCAGCGACCTTGTGACCATGACTAGGTTACATCTGGGATAACAAGTTGACTGAATCTAACTTATATGACTGGCAAAGGTTTGTCCAGATGCCCATTGCCTATGACAAGCTGGACCACCCTATTACTACTCAAGATCTCGCCGTCCCAGGTCCAGTTTCCACCGTCGCGGATATGGATATCCGTCAGACAAGGGAAAAGGATAAAGCGAAAGCCAAGTGCCTCGTGATGGCTTCAGTTGATGGTGCATACCAGAAGCAGCACGAGAAGATGGACTTAGTTTCCATCTTTCTCCATAAGAAAGATTTATATGGAGAGCAATATCATATCGCAAGATATGAGACCTCGAACGAATTAATTCAAGCGAGGTTGGCTGTCGGGTCATCTGTAGGGGACGACGTCCTTACAATGACTAGCTATATTGATGAGCTCAAGGACCTGGAGACCACGTTGAGAAACAGGTCATACGCTGACTTATTTCCACAGTCCCTACTGTTGGAGATAGTGCCCTCATAGTCAATTATTGGATCGCGGGTACGTGATTGCAATGATTGCGGAGGACCTATACCGGTAGGACAGTCTTACTCGAGATGATAGTATGCTATCTGGTTTGCCTTTATCAGTCGTGTACATGATCAGGTGACTGATTACATGTTACACTTTTATAGATCCCTTAGGATCTTGCTTTACTACCAACAGTATGATGGCGATCATATACGTGAGAGTTGGGTGGTTTATATGCATATCGTTAATTGTGGTCCCTAGTCGTGGGAGTTTCGAGACAGGGCATCGATACTCCGGAGTAGACTAGTGTGTACAGTCGAGACCCCGACGAGGGGCGGTGGCCGGTCTCACAAGCCACTGGTGTCGGTTGGATCACCTAAGATGTATACAGGTGCTCATTGGGTTATGAGTACACCGGACAGGACTCGCCGGGAATCTGCTAGTTAGTACTATATCTATCGTCAGATAGCAGTTCCCTGGTGACATGTGTACAGGTTAGTTCATCGACCTGAGGTCGTCATTTGTCTCGTGTGAGTTCCCACTGTGCTTTGATTTCTACCCTACCACGGCTCAAAGGAGTCGTGCAAACAGGTAGTTTTTGGGTACAGTCCCGAGCCATATGGAGGCACGTGAGAGGATCGGCAGGGGATTCGTCTCTCCCGGTATTAGGGGCGAAATCGTGCTGTGTCTAGGAGAGCCATTACACAAAGTCCATGGCCATGGCAGGAGATTTACTGGTAGGCACTCCAGTAGTATCTCAGGGTGTTATTGGGCTTCACTCCGACACGACTTATACTGCTTTGGGGGTCTGACGTTACTAGCCCCCTAGGCAGATATGCGATACTCATAGACGAATGGACCGGACTGTATATACATTGTCACTGTTAGGCTCAGTAGGGTTTCCGGATGAGTTCACTCATCGGCCTCCCTTGAGGTCAGTCCATGGGCAGCCGTTACGCATTGCTAGTGCCGCTGACGGTTTGTGGTTAAACCCACTGCCAGGGTACTGACGAGTCATTAGAGTCCCCACAGACAGTTTCCCAAGTTCGGGCGAAACGTTGTAGAGGCCGTATGGTTTTATGGCAGGGTTCGGAAAATGCACGTGCGTTTACGCACGTGTCGGTTTTCGGACAGATGATACTCGTCGGCTTTGGTTTAAGCCGGATCTGAGTATTGTATTGAATAGATATAATATCTTTGTCTCAGTTGCATTTGTTTTCGGTCGTAATACAAATGCGGGTATATTTATACAGTTTCGGGGTTATCCTGAAAGTCGTTTCAGGATCACTTTTGGAAGTTGCCAGTTTTCAGTTTTCTATCAGCCGTCTTTTAACGTTCGGTTAAAGACGGATTTATCTTTTCTTGAGATAAGTGTTGAATCTTCTAGAAGTTTCTAGATTAGATGACAAGGATGATGAGGTGGCTAATGACTCATCTTGACATTAATGGTTGCATTAATGACTTGATGAGGTGTTTAAGTGAGTCATGCTTTAGCTTTAATGATTCTTGTTTAGCTAAGGATATTTTGTGAGAAGATTTGTTCTTATGGTCACTCTCCCCTCTCCTACACTCACCTTCCTCCATCTATATATGGCCGGCCCCTCCCCTCTCTCATTTGGATGCTTGATTCATTTTTGTAGAAAAGATTATGATAGTATTTGGGGTGCATGGAAATTTCATTGCCTTTTCATTCCATCACCCAATCCGAGTGGCAACTTCATTAACCGATCGTCCACGGACTTGGACGAAGTGAGACAAAATCATCTACTCATTCTCTACATCATTCTTGGTCATCTCTTTTAGCAAACTTGACGACCGAGTTGCCTCAAGTCAGAGGCGGGAGCCCGTTTAAAGAATCGTCGACGTGGTGCCACCTCGACGAAGAGATCGGAGATCGACGAGATCAGAGAAGCCGCAACGGAGCGTGGGATGATGGTTGAAGAACGAAGGACTCGGATCGTTCGGTATAACCTTTCTGCACTCTTTACAGTTTGTTAGTTTAGCAATAATGGCAGATCCGGGTTAAAGTATACGATAGCGCCAGTTAAAAAGTTTTTGTTCCGCATTTGGCGTCTGTAGACGGCCGGGGCGCTAGCGTAGACTTACAGTGGTATCAGAGCCTCACCATTTTGCTATACTAACTTGTGCTAACGCGTTTAAAATATCGATCGAACCGGAAATGAAAAACTGCAAAATCCAAGCTTGACAGTTTCTGTCGATTTTTAAAGGGTTCCAAAATTAATTTTACACATCACAGAAAATTCAGCAGGCTTTTCTAAGAACAGCGACAAAATTTGAGCTCGTGATTCCTCCAAGCCGCCGCGGAAACGCGACCAAACCCATGGTTTGGCCGCGCTTCCGCGGCCACTTGGTGAGATCATGCTCCCAAATTTGTACAGTGTGTTCTCCTCTGGAAATTGGGGTTTTTGGTATATATCGTTTGGGCCCAGGTTTTGTTACTGTTCTACAGATGTTCGTGGGGCCCACTTTATGATATTTGGTCGATCGAAATTTAAACATGTTAGTTTACAGTGCTACCATTATATCTCCGAACGGGAATGTCATTTGATCGGTAAACCGCGTCTGATTGCTAAAGTTCTTTTAGACGGGTTTGCGAACGTGACATTCGCGTTGATGTTCTGTGTTGTGCTGTGATGTTGCGGATTTGTCGTGGTGGATAGCAGTGTGCAATGGTAGTACAGTTTGAGTTTATTTGTACATTTGATATTGCGGGGCGAGCTTCCAACATGTGAACTGCAGTCACTGCCTGTTGTATAATATTCTTTTGGGGCACGACCAGGTTGCGGTCGATGTACCTGTTGTACTATTTTTCATTTCTGTACTAGGTTCTGCCCCGTGACGGAGTGCACGGATAGCCGGGTTCGGGAGGGCAACGGGTCCGCATCTCATGGCTTTAAGAGGAAGAGGGGCCCCACTCTAGAATTGGCAGACTATTCGCCGCACTCGTAGGGGGTACAGGTTGACCCAAGGATGGGTGCCCAAGATTACCGGATTCCGTGGATTGCTGGGTGGTCCATTCACTATGCTGTAGGGGGCTGCCTCGCTTCAGCTTTTGGCGGGTAACTTGCCGCACCCGTAGGGGTCTAGGTTTCATTGCACAGGCTATCCACACGACAGGGGAACGTCGAGTTTCAGCAGCGGCTCTGTGAAACTCGGGGATCCTAGATTATCTGTATTGTTCTGTGATGCTTATTACTTTTCTGTAATGTTGCATACTATCACGCCTGGAGCGATTATTGTATATTGGTTTATATATTATTAGATGTTGTATTTGTTTTACACCCGCGCTAGTCCAGTCCCCGCTCTGTCGTTAGTTAAGTAACCTAACGGGTGATGACGGGACCCAGTGACGAATGCGGATGGCATATACGTACATTTTATTTTCGTTCTTTTTGGTGTGATTAAATGATGGGACTGCGTTGATTCTGATCAATGCAAAGTATAACAAACCTGTTTACAGTTGTTGGAACAAATTTAAAAAGTGTTATTGCAAATACGTTTTCTTTTGTTATGCATAGCGGTATTCAGTGGAATATCCTGCACCTCATTCGACGGGGCAAGGGCCGATATCCCTTCACCGGGACTGACCCCTTGGGCAAAAGTTTGCGTCAGCGTAATAACTTCACTATAGTCGATTACAAGTTGCTTTGCATAGCGGTATTCAGTGGAATATCCTGCACCTCATTCCACGAGGAAAGAGCCGAGATCCCTTCATCGGGAGTGACCTCTTTAGCAAAAGGTTTTTCGCCACTATATTTTAAAAAGCTATCAGGTTCCTTCAGCGATATCAAGTTCACTACGTTAAAGGTTTTTCGCCAAAAACCAGCCGTAGCCCTCCGTCACATCTTTTGGGTATTTAGTAGTATTCAAGCTATGCATTTTAGCCAAAGTTAAGGCATAGTGTTTGGTAGCTGCTGGGTATTCAATTGTTGCATAGATAGATGAGTTAGTTTGGGACAGTCGTTCTGCCGATTGGCCAAAGTCTGGGGCATGTGCGGGTGGGTTCAAATTGACAAGATAGTGACGGGTAGAACTTGGCATGTGACTTATGACACTTTGACCAAAGCCAAGGTTATAAGAGCATGGGGCAAAAATCATATCGGGAGTTTCTAAAGAAACTGAAACTTGCCAAGTATGCGCATACCTTCTGGATTATGAGTAACGTGGATGCATTCCATCACGTTATCATGCGATGAGAGTTGGATCCCGATTCCCACTGATGAGTTGGTTTACTCTTCGGGTGATCCCGATTGATTCTTCTTTAGGTTTGGAGGAGAATTTGACAGGACAGTGGGAGGTTTCCGGATTAGATAAAGTGATGACCATTCTGATCTAGGTTAGAGTGCACGCAGAGTATTTCTTTTCTCTCTCTCTCTTTGGCAGCGACCTTTGACCGACCCTAGACTATGACTCAGTGACCAGGTTGACCGAACCTTCTTAAAATACTGGCTTTTGGTTTGTCTATGTTGCATAAGTCATTGCCACTCCTTCTTTTACCCTTTGAATTTCTCAGAACACCCGTATTACTACGGATATCCACTTCCATTGGATAGATCCATCGTATGGTTATATACGAACTCGAAGGGACTTCTTCGAGGATGGATCCAGGTTCAGGAGAAATAGAATTGGTTTATTCAGTTGTCTTTTATTATCACCTTCTCTCAGGTTGCGAGAGCTCTTTGGTTTAGGAGAGTACACCTATTACGCTTATTGGATAGTCTTATTCCAAACCATAGGCTGGTGCCGAAAGGTAGGGAATGAAGAAAACCAATTAGCCTAAGTAGGGTGTGCAGAAGGTAATATGTAAAGACAAAATAAAGGGATTAGAAAGAGGGCAAAGTAAATTGCGACTGATATCATTCACGACCAAAACCGCGTACTTCATCGCCACTCCTATTTCACCTTTAAAAGAATAAGGTATTATTCAGTTGTCTTTTATCATCACCTTCTCTCGAGATGCGAGTACTCCTTGGTTTAGGAGGGTACACCTATTATGCTTACTGGATAGTCTTCTTCCAAACCATAGGCTGGTGCCGAACGGTAGGGATGGAAGAAAACCATTTAGCCTAACGATGGTGTACAGAAGGTAAAGACTAAAGACAAATAAAAGGGATTTGGAGAGATGGCAATAAAATATACGGTTGAAGTCATGAATTGGATTATGGAAGAGGCATTGCTATGAATACCAGGATACCCCTACGAAACATTTTCATGTTTCAGTGCATTGTTAAAGAAAAACTGTTTTCCCGATTAGACACTTACTCCAAGGGTATGTATTTACCAGGTTTCATTCTCATATCTGTATGGTTTTACAGATGATGAGTGAGAGTAAATTATTGGGAATTAGGTGATTATCCTCATTATATCGGAATTCGTTGTAATTGGTGATAGTTGAGGAAATCGCCAGGGTACAGTTTTCAACCTACGACGCACAGGTTATGAGTTGTTTAACTCAGCGGACTTATACAGAATATTGTATGTTGTCCAAGAGTCCATCAGGACAAAGGGGTAGGTCCTCGTACTATGTTCTGTTTACTTATAACTTCTCTAGTATTTAGACAAGTGTTTCGTAGAAATACAAGGTCTAAGTTTTGAGAAGTTGTGGGTATAAGAATAAAGTAGAGAACCGGTGTCACAAGTATCGGGATTCTTCAAAGAGATCGAAGATGTAGATTCTTGTGATTGGTATTCAGATGATAGTAATGGTTTTGAGAAACGAGTTTTCTCTTTCAGGTTACTCATAATTGGATGGATTCCTAAGTTGAGTAATGCTGATTAGCCTATTTCCATTAAGTTGATATGCACTGGAGACAGTTGCATGATTTGAATCTAGATCCAATTAAATAAGTGCCAAAGTTTCTATATTGGATATAGAATAGATCGTACCTTAAAAGATGTTAAGGTACGGGGAGTTGTCCAGCTTATGCTTAAAACCAGACTCTGGATAACTCAGGGCACGTTTCTGTAATGGCTGTTTGTGGGTTGACCCTGGCTATGACGAGGGTTGATATTCTACCATTTGGAAGATCAATAGTGATATTGTTCTTGACTTGCCACAGTTTTAGTAAAAATGGATCTTTTTCAGAAAACAGCAGTGTGAGTATGGTAGAACTGGAAGTGATTCCAGAACCGCGAACGATTACGGAAAATTTAATAGGACCTATATATTCAATCTGGTTTGACACTCCAATAGCCACTCCGCAGATATGGTGGGTAACCTCAGACACCCGAGAGGTACTTCGGTAGCCTCAAGGACGGTGACAGGGAGGTTCATATCTACCAAGACTTGACACTACTGTTGTTCCAGGCTATGAGACCCGGTAGGAGGGTTGTCGTAGTCAGTGGGAGCATCGGAAGCATAGTGGGCAAGTTGCTTATATCTATTTATAGACTTGAGCAGTTATAGCGGAGATAGATCATCTAATTTTGATGTGACAGTCATGGGTTTGACTTCAATCAGGATAGGGGATGGATCTGTTAAGAAGGTAGTAGGGTGTGATGTCATGGTATCTGGATGACATACACAGGGTAGGAAGTAAAATTCCTATACTACGATCGGTTGTACTGTGGTCGTCACACAGTTGTTTCTCCAGACAGGATATGGATATATTTTTTGACATTCTGGTTTCTAGATCTATGGTTTGAGATCTGGATTTGGGTAGTTTCCCAATGTGGGTACTTTGACAGATATTCTAATGGTTTTTAGAATAGTTGACTCCTAGCATGGTGGTGTACCTGCAGGTGATGGAGTCACCCTCTCTAAAGGTGTCTTACAGACTAAAGGGGAGAGGGATGTGCATGATTGGCAGATCACTTGCTTAGGCAATTGAGTCAATCATGAGATGTCAAGTACCACACCAGATGTTGTTTTTGCACTAGATGCAATAAGTTTGTATTAATCCAATCCTGGAGAAACATAAGGAAGCAGTTTTAGAACATAAGTACATGTTCTACGGATTTGATGACGGCAGCCTCCTTCGGGAGACGGTTATCATTCCAGGCTTCAAAGGTGACATGGTTGACAGAGTGATTGTCATAGTTATAGTTTTTCCCTCTGACGAAGAGGGACAGTATTATGGACAGGTGGTCCAAGAAGATACTGTGGGTGGCATGGTGCCGGATACTGATTAGGTTCAGTGATCGATACAATCTAAGAAGTTTGGATTTGGAGTTCATTTATGAACTAGGTCCCATCAGATATCCAGACATATTCTAAGACAGGTATTACTCGATTCGGGAGATGGCTTTCTCCGCGAACTTGAGATTAAGAGAGATATAGAAAGAAACTTCTAGGCGGATCCACTCACTAAGGCTATTTCTCGAACACAATAGTTTTACAAACGGGCTTTGTGATACTGATTAGTAGACGAGTTGGATGTTCGGTTTCACACGGGCTGTGAGTAGTCGACATCGCAATAATTAGCCTTGAGTGCAAGTGGGAGATTGTTGGAGATAGTGCCCTCATAGTCAATTATTGGATCGCGGGTACGTGATTGCAATGATTGCGGAGGACCTATACCGGTAGGACAGTCTTACTCGAGATGATAGTATGCTATCTGATTTGCCTTTATCAGTCGTGTACATGATCAGGTGACTGATTACATGTTACACTTTGATAGAGCCCTTAGGATCTTGCTTTACTACCAATAGTATGATGGCGATCATATACGTGAGAGTTGGGTAGTTTATATGCATATCCTTAATTGTGGTCCCTAGTCGTGGGAGTTTCGAGACAGGGCATCGATACTCCGGAGTAGACTAGTGTGTACAGTCGAGACCCCGACGAGGGGCGGTGGCCGGTCTCACAAGCCACTGGTGTCAGTTGGATCACCTAAGATGTATACAGGTGCTCATTGGGTTATGAGTACACCGGACAGGACTCGCCGGGAATCTGCTAGTTAGTACTATATCTATCGTCAGATAGCAGTTCCCTGGTGACATGTGTACAGGTTAGTTCATCGACCTGAGGTCGTCATTTGTCTCGTGTGAGTTCCCACTGTGCTTTGATTTCTACCCTACCACGGCTCAAAGGAGTCGTGGAAACAGGTAGTTTTTGGGTACAGTCCCGAGCCATATGGAGGCTCGTGAGCGGATCGGCAGGGGATTCGTCTCTCCCGGTATTGGGGGAGAGATCGTGCTGTGTCTAGGAGAGCCATTACACAAAGTCCATGGCCATGGCAGGAGATTTACTGGTAGGTACTCCAGTAGTATCTCAGGGTGTTATTGGGCTTCACTCCGACACGACTTATACTGCTATTGGGGGTCTAACGTTACTAGCCCCCTAGGCAGATATGCGATACTCATAGACGAACGGACCGGACTGTATATATACATTGTCACTGTTAGGCTCAGTATGGTTTCCGGATGAGTTCACTCATCGGCCTCCCTTGAGGTCAGTCTATGGGCAGCCGTTACGCATTGCTAGTGCCGCTGACGGTTTGTGGTTAAACCCACTGCCAGGGTACCGACGAGTCATTAGAGTCCCCCACAGACAGTTTCCCAAGTTCGGGCGAAACGTTGTAGAGACCGTATGGTTTTATGGCAGGGTTCGGAAAATGCACGTGCGTTTACGCACGTGTCGGTTTTCGGACAGATGATACTCGTCGGCTTTGGTTTAAGCCGGATCCGAGTATTGTATTGAGTAGATATAATATCTTTGTCTCAGTTGCATTTGTATTCGGTCGTAATACAAATGCGGGTATATTTATACAGTTTCGGGGTTATCCTGAAAGTCGTTTCAGGATCACTTTTGGAAGTTGCCAGTTTTCAGTTTTCTATCAGCCGTCTTTTAACATTCGGTTAAAGACGGATTTATCTTTTCTTGAGATAAGTGTTGAATCTTCTAGAAGTTTCTAGATTAGATGACAAGGATGATGAGGTGCCTAATGACTCATCTTGACATTAATGGTTGCATTAATGACCTGATGAGGTGTTTAAGTGAGTCATGCTTTAGCTTTAATGATTCTTGTTTAGCTAAGGATATTTTGTGAGAAGCTTTGTTCTTATGGTCACTCTCCCCTCTCCTACACTCACCTCCCTCCATCTATATATGGCCGGCCCTCCCCTCTCTCATTTGGATGCTTGATTCATTTTTGTAGAAAAGATTATGATAGTATTTGGGGTGCATGGAAATTTCATTGCCTTTTCATTCCATCACCCAATCCGAGTGGCAACTTCATTAACCGATCGTCCACGGACTTGGACGAAGTGAGACAAGGTCATCTACTCATTCTCTACATCATTCTTGGTCGTCTCTTTTAGCAAACTTGACGACCGAGTTGCCTCAAGTCAGAGGCGGGAGCCCGTTTAAAGAATCGTCGACGTGGTGCCACCTCGATGAAGAGATCGGAGATCGACGAGATCGGAGCAGCCGCAACGGAGCGTGGGATGATGGTTGAAGAACGAAGGACTCGGATCGTTCGGTATAACCTTTCTGAACTCTTTACAGTTTGTTAGTTTAGCAATAATGGCAGATCCGGGTTAAAGTATACGATAGCGCCAGTTTAAAAGTTTTTGTTCCGCATTTGGCGTCTGTAGACGGCCGGGGCGCTAGCGTAGACTTACACCTACCCTCTACTTACACCCTGAAAGAAACCAGGGAGACACAAGATCTGCTTAATGGGGGACCTTCTTCTTCTACATCCAGGGCGAAAGCAAAGGGTGAAAAGAAGAAGACCTCTACAAAGCCGATATACGGTGTCGGTAAAGTAGGAGGAAAGGGAAGAGCAAAAGTTTTGAGACATGGTGTAGGTAAGAAGGGATGTTTCTATTGTTATGGGAACAGGCATTGGCAGAAGGATTGTAGGGCTTTGGAAGCCAGTAGCCAGGATAGGAAGGATGTTGTGGCTTCGGCCTCAAGTGTGTTTGTAATTGAGAACTGTTTGTCAATTAACTCTACTTCCTGGGTACTAGATACCGGAGCAGGATCTCATATCTGTAATTCATTACATGCTTTGAGAAACCCTAGAGTTATCAGGGTAGGAGATTTGTCTCTCAGAGTTGCAAACGAAATGAGCGTGGACGCTGAATCCGTGGGAGAATATCGCCTAGGTTTGACAAGTGGGCAGATATTGATTCTACGTAACTGTTTGTATGTACATAGTTTGACTTGTAATATCATATCAGTGTCCTCACTTCGAAAGAGGGATATGAATTTATATTCGTAAGTGATGTAGTTCACATCCACCTAAATCAAGTTCTGATTGGGTCCGGTACATTAGATGACGGTATATACGTATTGAATCAAGCTCAGGTTTTCAATGTCCAGAACACACTTAAAAGAAAGTCCCCAGAAATAAATCAGGCTTTCTTATGGCATTGTAGACTAGGTCACATCAATGAAACACGGTTGACGAAGTTGCATAGAGAAGGATATTTGAATCCGTTCGAATATCAATCTTATGCTACTTGTGAATCTTGTCTCATGGGAAAGATGACAAAGACTCCGTTTACTGGACACGGAGTAAGAGCGAGTGAGCTCTTGGGACTCGTACAAAGTGACGTGTGCGGTCCAATGTCTACAAATGCACGAGGTGGTTATTCCTACTTCATTACTTTTACGGATGATTTCTCTAGGTATGGATATATCTTCTTAATGAAGTATAAATCCGAGGCCTTTGAGAAATTCCGAGAATACAAGAATGAAGTAGAAAAACAGACAAGCAAAAGTATCAAGACACTGAGATCTGATCGAGGTGGTGAATACTTAAGTGCCGAGTTCCTGGGATACTTAAAAGAGAATGGAATTCTCTCTCAGCTTACTCCTCCATACACACCACAACACAACGGTGTATCGGAAAGGAGGATTCGAACTGTCACGACCCAAAGTTCGGCCCGTGACCGGCACTTAACCACGCAACACCTACAGGTGTAACATGACTAAGTAAGCCGAACCCAGAAAACAAAACCATTAAAATTTGGAGTGTTAAAACATTTAGAAAACTTTAAGTTACTTAGTAGCAATCCTTTTTGTTTCAAGTTATTATTCAAATCATTTTAACAACATTTCCTTTTCAAAAGTTTGTCCCGAAATCGGGTAAAAGGCGAGATATAATTAAAAGTAACAAGTGAAATAAATAGAGTATCACAATAGGAGAATCGCGCCCAACGGCGGAGAAATCACCTCAATATAATATACGACATCGAAGCGAAGAATGAGCAGAAAAGTGAAAACAAATATCATAAGAGGTAAAACAGCATGAATAAAGTCGGCTCACAACGAGCTCGACACCAGAGAACAAATAACATACATCGTCCTCACAACTGTCTCTAAGTCAATACATGAAAGTAAATGGAGAGTAGTAGATACATCAAGATGCAACTGAAAAGTAAACAGATACTGTACAAAACCCACCTAATAGCAAAAAGGCTAACACGCCTCAGCAATGGTATCTGTGTCAAAAGGTGCGGTAAACAGCCAGCCGCGACTACTCCCAAGGGTAACTTGCAAGCACTGTGGCACAACGGGGGTGAGTTGCCAACTCGTGAATAGTAGATAACATATAAAGGTAATCGCGAGTATGCACGTACTGCGATACTCTAACCTATGCCAACAGATAACATCTATATGATGAACTGATTACTCATATCAGGCAGCAAATGTAATCTAAAAGTCTCCCCATATGATGTGCAAGGTATGCAATAATCATGTCTGATATGGAATCTAACAACCCTATATAGCATGAGCAGGGTATGCGATAATCATGTATGGCATGTGTACTATATCAGGTACAATAGGTATATGATGAGATGTCAATACTAAATGCCGAGTATAGGAATAAATAGTGTCTACACGGAATATCAACGTGGAAAAATGACAGGTGTCCATCAATACACCCAATTCCCAGTAAAACTCAGGCGCCGTCATCCACATCAGCCTTCAAATCCTGTGAATCTCATACAATCGTGAGTGCCCAACATCGGCACCCAAATCTCATAAAATCAACCGTGTCCAGCATCGACACGCAAATCCTCCAGTATGGGGCGTCCGTCCATCGGTTCTGTCCACGGGCTCCGTCTGCGGAATCGGGCCTCGGCCCCCGGCAGTACGCGTCGTCCCGTATCCATCTATCGACTCTGGTCGGTATCCTCCGGATAATCGCCAGGTATAACCAATCACCGGTAGGTAGTAGTCCCTCCGCCGGGCTCACCGTCTAACAATACGAGTCTTCCCGCCCCGGGGTACCGTACCGGGTCCACCATGTACCCGTAATCGGTGCCTACCTCTCCTCGAATCGGGTATACTCACACAAGCTCTCTGGAACCGAGAAAACTCATGGTGGACGCACTAAAATATCATATCAAGGGAAACCGGGTTTCTAAACAGTGCGTATTTCCTTAAAATAGTACTCCGGTTCCCAAATCCAGAAATCACATAAATCAAATACAATGCGTAATCCATGCAATGTGTCGTATGACGCTAAGGGTAAAAGAAAGGGAAACCGCTCTTTTGAAAGATCTAGTTTTGAAAATATCTCCTGCGGTCCCTTGGTTTTAAATCAAGTCTATATCATTCATGTATGTATCATATGAATATGTGTATCGGTATGGATGTGTGCATGGATAAGTATGTAAGGTGAATATAGCAATGTACATGTGCACAACTGTAGACATATGATGCATATGTGCCCGAGTAGGGTTATATCAATGAAGGTGCTCGCAAAAGTGCATATACAGTGTGCATGGTATGAATGTCCATATGATAGTATGCGGCAAATCATGACAACATCAAATAAGAAGAATCAAATATGAGGTTTATAGCAATCCTATAATGTGAGTGTCATGGCAATCACTAACGGTGTGAGTGTAGCTTATAAAACGTGCTCGTGCAACTTGGACCGTTAGTGACAGTGCAGTGTTCTATACTACCAGTACTATATGTATAAGGAGGCATGCTACTCTAGTATTTCTACATGATCACATAAAACTAACATCCTATTACGCCCCGACGCTTAACGCCATACGGGCGATTTCCCCGTAAATTTTAAATCTACTCACCTGGTCGCGTGCTAAGTATAGCCGACCACCTGCTTCCCTTTCCTGGCGGCGTCTGACGTGCCCGCCTGCGAACCTGGAATTAACACAAGAATTCCAATATATCACAATCTTGTAAAACGCAATATCGAAACGAAATGAGAAACTCGCGTTGCGAATTAACGCGCGCGCGCGATACGTGGAACGTGTGTGTGTGTCCAGAACTCGATCCGATACGCCGCGGTACGCTGAATCACAGAATCCACTCGCGTATCGCGCGTACCGCGCAAAATAAAATACCAAAAAAAGACATACAGTCCCAGATTTTACCCAGGTTAGAATATTACAAAACTATATATACCCTGGACCCACAAAATGTAGCAGACACCTGTACCAAAAACCCTAGCCCCTAAACCCCTAGTCTGGCCGCAAATTGCGGCCAGAACGAATATTTCGACGGCCTTGGGTTGAAGTGGTGGGGTCGGGCTCTGGTGGTGGGGTCAGGGTGTCACCTATAGGCTATGGTCTAATCAATTTTATTCTGAACTTACATGGGTAACAGCAGATCTCAAAAAGCCATGTTTTTGCTTAAAACGTCAAGTTTTGTGCAATCTGAAAATTGAAGGTATTTTAGTATAATCTGGGGTTATCCTAGGTTAACTTGGCCTCAACAACACTTACTTAGGCTAGTCTACCCAACACCAACCTCACATAAACACACTTTCACAAAAATCACCCAACCAAGCACAAAAACGTATAATTATCGCTAATCGAAGCTATTTCTACACAACTAAGAAAACAAGGAAGGAGTTTAAAAGTTATACCCCACTAGGAACCTCACAAACAAGGAGAAGGGGAAGAAGAAGAGGGGGTGCAGCTTGCTGGGTGCTACTGTTGCTGCCTGGAATTGCTGTTGCTGTTTAAAGGCTGAAGCCGTTTTAAAGGCTGAAGCTGTTGCTTGCTACTTTTCTTGTTGTGTTTTTGTGTTTGTTGCTGTTAAGGAGGGTGTGTTGTGTGGTGTTGCTGCTGCTGCAACTCCTATTGTTGCTTGTGCAGCTGTTGGGTGTAGAAATGAGTTAAGGCCTATTTGGAAAGAGAGTGTTGCTGCTGCTGATGCAGCTGATGCTGTTGATATAATGGTTCTGATGTGTTTTTGTTGTGGTGTTTGGGCAGCTACTGCTGATGTAGGTTTAAGTGAGAGGGTGAGTTTGAGAGTATGTGTGAGTGAGAGATGTGAGGGATGTGAGTGAGAGGGAGAGTGTGGAGGCTATGAAAAAGTTTTGAAGTGAAGTGGGTGTGACCCTTCCTTAAGCCACCATTTTCTCTCTCTATCAAAAGCTAACATGACACCTATCATGCCCTTTCTCTCCTCAACCCAAGTCAACCCCAAAAGAAATATTAATCCCTTTATATTTTTGAAAACCAAATTCTTAATTTAAAACTAATTAACCTAACAAGAGAGGTTAGGCCACTATGGTTGCCTAAACATGGTTTAACCCAATTTTAACCCTAGGTTACATGCACATCTTTGTGCAAGCTTAGGAAAATTCTAGAAAAATGCTTATTAATTTTGATAAAATATTTGAAAGTCAATTTGAAAAACTTTTATTAAAGAATTTCACTAATTAAAATATAATTAGTTACTAATACAATCCTGGTTGTTACACGAACCCTATTGGATATGGTTCGTTCCATGATGAGTAAGGCTGAGTTACCGCGATCTTTCTGGGGTTATGCACTAGAATCAGCTGCATATCTTTTGAACCAGGTTCCAACCAAGATTGTGCCTACCACACCATATCAGATGTGGAGTGGGAAGAAACCCTGTCTTAAACACTTTAGGACATGGGGATGTCCAGCTTTTGTAAAAAAGCAGCATCCGGACAAGCTCGAGGCACGCTCAGTACAGTGTAAGCTTGTGGGATATCCAAAGAACTCCAAGGGATATTATTTCTATTACGTAGAGGAACAAAAGGTTTTTGTTTCTCATCATGCCCACTTCTTAGAAACTGAATTTTTAGAAAAGCAGAAGAGTGGGAGCGCAATAAAACTGGAAGAAATTCCAGAACCACAAGATGTTACTGAAAGTTTGGTAGAACAAGAAGTTTCAGAAGTAAGGGACATACGAGCGCCTATCCGCAGAAGTAGTAGGCAGTCTCATCCGCCCTAGTGATACTATGATTTTCTCATAGACGGGGATCGAGAATATTGCATCATTGATAATGATGACCCTACCAGCTTCCAGCAAGTCATTTAGAGTGGCGACTCGGTAAAATGGCTGGATGCAATGCGGACCGAAATGGAGTCCATGTACACTAACAAAGTATGGACTTTGGACATTGCTCCAGGTGGGGTAAAACCCGTAGGATGCAAATGGATCTTCAGAAAGAAGATTGGTGTAGATGGACAGGTTGAAACCTATAAGGCTAGACTTGTTGCAAAGGGTTTCCATCAAAGACCTGGTTTGGACTATGAAGAAACCTTTTCTCCAGTGGCTATACTCAAATCCATTCGGATCCTTCTTGCTATTGCTTCCTTCCACGATTATGAGATTTGGCAGATGGACGTAAAGACGGCCTTTCTAAATGGTAATTTGGAAGAGTGCGTCTACATGGATCAGCCAGAGGGATTCATTCAGAGTGGGAGCAGCGGTAAAGTGTACAAGCTGCTTAAATCCATTTATGGACTAAAGCAGGCATCACGGAGTTGGAACATCTGTTTTGATGATACTGTCAAAGAATTCGACTTTATCAAGAATCCAGATGAACCATGCATATACAGTAAGATTGTAGGGAGAGTTGTAGTATTCCTCGTCTTGTACGTGGAGGACATTCTCCTAATAGGAAATGATATTCCTATGCTACAGTCAGTCAAAAGATTCTTGTCACAGAAGTTCTCCATGAAAGACCTGGGTGATGCCACCTACATTCTGGGGATCCAGATATATCGTGATAGATCAAAGAGGATGTTGGGACTTTCTCAGTCTAGGTATATAGACACCATATTGAAAAGATTCAGTATGGACGATTCTAAGCGCGGTAACCTATCGGCTTGTCACGGAATCACTCTCTCCAAAGAGATGTCTCCCAAGACTGATTTGGAAAGGGATCGCATGTCGATTATACCCTACGCCTCTGCGGTAGGCTCTATAATGTATGCGATGTTATGTACCAGACCAGATGTAGCATACGCATTGAGCGTTGTAAGCCGGTATCAGGCAAACCCAGGGGAGAAGCACTGGATAGTAGTAAAGAACATTCTCAAGTAGCTGAGGAGGAATAAGGAGATGTTCTTGGTGTATGGCGGAAAAGACCTCCAGATCGAGGTCTTTGCCGACTCCAGCTTCCAGAGTGACAAGGATGACTCCAAGTCCATGTCGGGTTATGTCTTTACCCTCAATGGAGGGGCGGTCTGTTGGAAGAGTTCCAAGCAGGAGACCGTTGCTGACTCAACGATGGAAGCGGAGTACATAGCTGCTTGCGATGCCGCAAAAGAAGCTGTCTGGATGAAGAAGTTCCTCACAGAACTTCAGGTGGTTCCTACCAATGTTGGTCCAATACCTCTGTATTGCGACAACAATGGCGCTATAGCTTTAGCGAAGGAACCCAGGTCCCATTAGAAGTCCAGACACATCTTAAGGCGGTATCACCTGATCAGGGAGATCGTAGATCGCCGGGAGATCAAGGTAAAGAGAGTAGATACAGAGAATAACACTGCTGATCTATTCATAAAGGCCATTCCTCAGACGCAGTTCGAGAGGCTATTCGAGATGATAGGTCTGTGATATGCCAGTACATAGACCTAGTGCAAATGGGAGATTGTTAGTGTTTATGCCCTAGAAGGCCATTACTGTATCATACTAGTTTGTATATTACTTAATGGAAGCTTGGGATATTCATAGTTGTATTGACAGTCTTGCTAAAAATGGTAGTATGCTACTTGGTTTGTGTCTACTTTAATATGTGCATATGTTTCTTGTAACGTATCGCTTATACATATTAGTAGAGCCCTTAGGATCTTTGCTTGATTAGCAACGCTGTGATGGCAGTCACACTAGTGGGGACTGGGTAGTCTATAAGCAACATCCTATACAGGTCCCTAGTCATAGGATTATCGAGACAGGGCATCGATACTCCAGAGTAGACTAGTGTGTACGCTTCTCATCCCAGTTGGGGAGATGGTTTGTCCCACAGCCATCAGTACGTCATACTGGAGATAGTATACAGGTGCTCGTTAGGTTACGGGTACACCGGACAGGACTCGCGGGGAACTGTTGGTTGGTATTATACCTGTCGTCAGTTAACAGTTCCCAGGTGACATGAGTACAGCATAGTCCGTAGACTTGACACTGCTACTTCGCCACGAGTGTGTCCCACTGTTCTTCGATTGCTACCCTACCACGGCTCAAAAGAGTCGTGCAAACAGGTAGCAGTTGGGTGCAGTCCTGAACACTTGGAGGCAGTGGCGGTTAGACAGGATTCGTCTCTCCCGGTATTGGGAGTTGATATCGCGCTGTGTCAGAGAGCCATTACGCAAAGTCCCTGGCCAGGGCAAGCGAGATTTACTGGTAGGTTTTCCAGTAGTTTCTCAAGGTGTAATGAGCTATGCTCCAACACGACTTATACCGCTTTTAGGGGACTGACGCTTGCCGCCACAATAGGCCCGATATGCGATAGTCCTAGAAGAACAGACTGGACTGTACGGAGATTGTCACAGCAGGCTCAGTAGGAGTTCGGAAGGGTTTCCTCATCGGCATTCTTATCGACATCTAACTGGGGACCGTTACGTACAGCTAGTGCCGCTTGCGGTCTGTGGTTAAACCCACTGCCAGCGTAGTGTCGAGTCTTTAGAGTCCCACACAGAGAGTTTCCCTACTTCGGGCGAAACGACATAGAGGTCGTAAGGTTTTACGACAGGGTTTGGACGCATACGTGTTTTTATGCACGTACGATGTTCGTACAGTTTTTACTAGTCGGCTTTGGTTTAAGCCAGATTCTAGTACCGGATTATTGGATTTATACAGTCTAAAGATTTTCCGTGTTTTCACGGATAGGAGGGGCGTTCTCGTAATTTGTCGGGAAGTTTCTAGAAGGATGATGACTTGGAGGGTAAGGTGGCATTTGCATTTATTGGATTAATGAGTCATGAGAGTGAATCATCCATGGAGTTAATGATTCATTTATGATTCATATGACTCATGGGATGAATCGCTTATTGTTTTAATGAAACAGGATGATATATCATTATTTGTTATTCATTTAATATATATGATATGTTTCATATATACACAAATGATATCATTTATCCAAAAGGATTCTCATTCTCACCTTCTCTCTCCTCAAGCTCTCTCTCTTCAAACCCTAACCCTAACCTCTCATGTGTTGAGATCAAGTGTTAGCTAGACTAATACATCCATAATCCAACTCTATATCACCTAGATTGCTTCGATTAGCACTTTGAGAAACCTAGTTAGCTCAAGTTAGAGGTCAAGCTTGGAGTAGGAGATCTCGGGTGGATCGTCTTTGACTCGAGGAGGCCGTTGAGGTGCCGACGTTCCAAAGAGCCTACGAGGAGTGGAGGACAGCGATGAAGACCCGAAGGAAAAGTAACGCGAGGTATAACTTCAAATCCAAGTAGTTAAACCTTTCGTAGTTTGCTAGTAATGGTTTAGACACGATTCATGCGCTCAAGTCCGTGTTACGAAGCTTTGATAATCGTTTTTCATATATTCCTGTAAGTCCACGTTGCCCACCCCGGTGCTTGCGGGGAGGCGGAAACGTTATGAAAAATCGGATTTTTACAACATTAGGCAACATGGACTATGCTAAAGGAGGGATCTTTGCTAAACAAAAACTAACTACCAAGCTAAAAGAGTTAGCTACTCGGAAAGGGGGTTATACCTAAGTCTTGAAGTCCTTCTCTTCTTGCTCCTTGGAGTGAAAGAACGGATCGTCTCGTCGCCTTCTTTTGCCGAAGAAAGATCCACCCGAGGGCCTCTACCTTTGGCTCCAACCTCAAACTAGAAGTAACTAAGGTGCTTGGTGTGCTAAACCTAGAACCTTAGAAAGAGTAGAGAGTATTTTTAAGGGATTTATCTCAAGCTCAATGGTTTTCAACTCATGAGAGGAGAGAGCTTTGAGAGAGAGGAAGAGAAGGAGAGAGAATGAGAATGATAGAATGAGAAGAATAAACCAACCTTCTCACATATATGTGAATTATGATAAATAAATAATTAGCTAAAGATAATTGTGATGGTTAATCTTGAAATGACCATTATCATTTCACATTAATTACTTTTTCAAGGATCAAAGAGCATCTTTCATATGAAATGATGATGGTCAACTTGTCAATCTAGGTCAACAAGTCAAGCAAAGTCAAATGGTCAACAACCATAACCATAACACAATTATAATTAACTAATATTAATAAATCATATTTCACACATAAACATTTGGGTTAAGAAAATGATAATGGTCATCAACCCTAATGAAAGTCCTCTGCCTCTGCCTCAGTCAACTGTGCATACACACCGGTATCCGTGTTCAGAGGAACACGAATACAAAGAGATAAAACCAATCCCAAAACATATACTAGGATCTGGCTTAAACCAAAGCCTGCTAGTATAAGCTGTCCGGACACCAAACGTGCACAAGTGCGCGGATGTGAATGAACCCTGTCGCAAAACCATGCGACCTCTATTCATTTTGCCTAAAAGCGAATAACCCTATGTGTGGGACTCTAAAGACTCGACACTACGCTGGCAGTGGGTTTAACCACAGACCGCAAGCGGCACTAGCTGTACGTAACGGTCTCTAGGTAGATGCCGATAAGAAGACTGACGAGGTAAACCCATCTGAACTCCTACTGAGCCTGAATGTGACAGTCTCCGTACAGTCCGGTCTGTTCGTCTAAGAACATCGCATGGAGGGCCTAGGGGGCGGTGAACGTCAGTCCCCTACTAGCGGTACAATTCGTGTCGGAGTGTATCCCAAAACACCCTGAGATAACACTGGAAACCTACCAGTCTATCTCGCTTGCCCTGGCCAGGGACTTTGTGTAATGGCTCTCCTAGACACAGCGCGATATCAACCCCCAATACCAGGAGAGACGAATCCTGTCTAACCGTCACTGCCTCCAAGTCCTTCGGCACTGCACCCAAAAACTACTTGTTTGCACGCCTCCTTTGAGCCATGGTAGGGTAGTAATCAAAGTACAGTGGGAACACACTCGAGGCGAAGTGACAGTATCAAGTCAACGGACTAAGCTGTACTCATGACACCTGGGAACTGATAACTGACGATAGGTATAATACAAACCAACAGTTCCCGACGAGTCCTGTCCAGTGTACTTGTAACCTAACGAGCACCCGCATACTATCTCAAGTACGACATACTGACGGCTGTGGGACAGACCGTCTCCCAAGCTGCGATGAGAAGCGCATACGCTAGTCTACTCCGGAGTATCAATGCCCTGTCTCGATAGTCCTACGACTAGGGACCTGCATAAGGATGTGCTTGTAGATTACCCAGCCCCCACGAGTGTGACTGCCATCACAACACAGGTAATCAAGCAAAGATCCTAAGTGCTCCACGAATGTGTAAAGGCGATATGCTAAAAGAAACACATGCACTCATTAAAGAAGAAACAAACCAAGTAGCATACTACTATTTTGAGCAAGATTGTCAATACAAGGTGAATATCCCAAGCTTCCATCAAGTAATATACAAACTAGTATGATACAGTAATGGCCTCTAGGGCATATACACTAACAATCTCCCACTTGCACTAATGCCATCTACTAGCGTATCGAAGACTTATCATCTCGATCAGCCGCTCGAACTGAGTATGGGGTAAGGCCTTCGTGAATGGATCAGCAGTGTTATCTTCCGTAGCAACTCTCCGAACCTCGATCTCCTGGCGACCCAGGATCTCCCTGATCAGGTGATACCGCCTCAAGATGTGTCTGGACTTCTGATGGGACCTGGGTTCCTTCGCTAAAGCTATAGCCCCGTTGTTGTCGCAATACAGAGGTACTGGATCAACAATGGACGGAACCACCTGAAGTTCTGTCAAGAACTTCCTTATCTAGACGGCTTCTTTTGCGGCATCTGCAGCAGCGATATATTCCGCTTCCATCGTCGTGTCGGCAACGGTTTCCTGTTTGGAACTCTTCCAGCACACCGCCCCTCCATCGAGGGTAAAGACATAACCCGACATGGACTTGGAATCATTCTTGTCACTCTGGAAGCTGGAGTCAGCAAAGGCCTCGATCTGGAGGTCTTTTCCGCCATACGCCAAGAACATCTCCTTAGTCCTTCTCAGGTACTTGAGAATGTTCTTTACCGCTATCCAGTGTTTCACCCCAGGGTTTGACTGATACCGGCTTACCACACTCAGTGCATAAGCTACATACGGTCTGGTACACAACATCGCATACATTATAGAGCCTACCGTAGAAGCGTAGAGTATAATAGACATGCGACCCCTTTCCAAATCAGTCTTGGGAGACATCTCTTTGGAGAGGGTGATCCCGTGACAAGCCGGTAGATTACCGCGCTTGGAATCTTCCATACTGAATCTTTTCAGTATGGTGTCGATGTACCTGGACTGTGAAAGTCCTAATATCCTCTTGGATCTGTCAAGATAGATTCGGATCCCCAGAATGTAAGAGACATCACCCAAGTCTTTCATGGAGAACCTGTGTGACAAGAACCCTTTGACAGATTGTAGCATAAGAATGTCATTTCCTATCAATAGAATGTCATCCATGTATAAAACGAGGAATACGACAGTTCTTGCTACAAATCTACTATAGATGCTTGGTTCATCTGGATTTTTGATAAAGCCAAATTCTTTGACCGTCTAATCAAAACAGATGTTCCAACTCCGCGATGCCTGCTTTAGTCCATAGATGGACTTAAGCAACTTGCACACCTTTTCGCTGCTCCCACTCTGAATGAAACCCTCTTGCTGGTCCATATAGACACACTCCTCTAAATTTACATTTAGAAAAGCGGTATTTACGTCCATCTGCCAGATCTCATAATCGTGGAAGGCAGCAATGGCAAGAAGGATCCGAATGGATTTCAGCATAGCCACTGGAGAAAAGGTTTCGTCATAGTCCAAGCCAGGTCTTTGACGGAAACCCTTTGCAACAAGTCTAGCTTTATAGGTCTCAACCTGTCCATCTACACCAATCTTCCTTTTGAAGATCCACTTGCATCCTACGGGTTTTACCCCATCTGGAGCAATGTCCAACGTCTATACTTTGTTGGTGTACATGGACTCCATTTCGGTCCGCATTGCATCCAGCCATTTTACCGAGTCGACGCTTTGAATGGCCTGCTGGAAGCTAGTCGGCTCATCACTATCAATGATGCAATCCTCTCTATCCCCGTCTATGAGAAAACCGTAGTATCTCTCGGGCGGATGAGACTGCCTACTACTTCTGCGGAGCGGTGCAGGAATGTCCTGATCTTTCGAACCCTCTAGTTCTACTAAGCTTTCAGTAATAGCTCGTGGTTCTGGAATTTCTTCCAGTTCTATTGTGCTCCCACTTATCTGATTTTCCAAAAACCCAGTTTCCAAGAAGTGGGCATGACGAGAAACAAAAACCTTTTGTTCCTCTTCGCAATAGAATAAATATCCCTTGGAGTTCTTTGGATATCCCACAAACTTGCACTGTACTGAGCGTGCCTCGAGTTTGTCCGCATGCTGCTTTTTGACAAAAGCTGGACATCCCCATGTCTTAATGTGATTAAGATAGGGTCTCTTCCCATACCACATCTGATATGGCGTAGTAGGCACAGTCTTAGTTGGAACTCGGTTCAAAAGGTATGCAGCTGATTCTAGTGCATATCCCCAGAATGATTGCGGTAACTCAGCGTTACTCATCATGGACCGCACCATATCCAATAGGGTTCGGTTCCGTCTCTCCGATACACCGTTATGTTGCGGAGTAAGCTGAGAGAGAATTCCATTCTCTTTTAAGTAACCCAGGAACTCGGCACTCAAGTATTCACCACCTCGATCAGATCTCAATGTCTTGATACTTTTGCCTGTTTGTTTTTCTACTTCATTCTTATATTTCTGGAATTTTCCAAAGGCTTCGGATTTATGTTTCATCAAGAAGACATATCTGTACCTTGAAAAGTCATCCGTAAAAGTAATGAAGTAAGAATAACCGCTTCGTGCATGCATAGACATTGGACCGCACACGTCGCTGTGTACGGGTCCCAAGAGCGAGCTCGCTCTTACTCCGTGTCCAGTGAACGGAGTCTTTGTCATCTTTCCTTTGAGACATGATTGACAAGTTGCATATGATTGATATTAGAACGGATCCAAATATCCTTCTTTATGTAACTTCATCAACCTTCTCTTATTGATGTGACCCAGTCTACAATGCTATAAGAAAGCCTGATTTGTTTCCGGAGACTTTCTTTTGTGTGTATTCTGGACATTGAAAATCTGTGGTTGGTTTAATACGTATATACCATTGCTTAATGTACCTGACCCAATCAGAACTTGATTAAGGTGAATGTTTACAACATTACTTACAAACGCAAATTCATAACCTTCTTTAGAAATTAAAGAACAGAAATGATATTACAAGTTGCATTGGGTACAAAAAGCAATTACGTAAAACCAAAACATGTACATCCGACATTCCCAGGTGATAGTCCCCCACGGCCTCAGCATCCATGTTATCTCTGTTTGCAACTTTGAGGGTCATATCACCAGCCTTCAAAAACCTACGCTTTCTCAATGCTTGCAAAGAATTACAGATATGAGATCCTGATCCGATATCCAATACCCAGGAAGTAGAGTTTATTGATAGACAATTTTCAATAACATATACACCTGAAGCCGAAGCCGCAACTTGCTTCAGATCCTGTGTTCTGGCCTTCCAAGCCCTGCAATCTTTCTTCCAGTGTCCACTCTTGTGACAGTAAAAGCACTCTTCCTTATCCACAAGCTTCCCCACTACCTTTGTTTCTTTTGCCTTTCCCTTCGTATCCACTTTACTAACACCGCCCCTTGGTTTGGCGGGGGGTTTTCTTCTTCTTTCCCTTGGCTTTCGCCTTGGACTTAGAAGAGGAAGATCCTCCTACAAACAAAGTGGATGTTTCCCTACCTTTCTGTAGGGTGCCCTCCGCACTCCTCAGCATGTTGGGGAGTTCTGAAAGTTCAACCTCTTTTTCTTGCAGGTTGAAGTTCAGGATAAACTGGGCGTAAGTGGAAGGAAGGGACTGGAGAATCAAGTCCGTATAGAGCTCATTCTCCAACGTGGTCCCAAGGTCCGCGAGCTCGTTTATGTAGCCAATCATCTTAAGCACGTGTTCCGCTACCGATGATCCGACGGCCAATCTCGCCGAAAACAGCTTTTTCGACACTTCGTATCTGGAGATACGGGATTGCTCTCCATACAGTTCTTTTGTATGGAGAAATATGGATTCGAGGTCTATATTCTCGTGCCTACTCTGATGTTCATTGTCCATAGAGGCAAGCACGAGGCACTTGGCCTTCGCGCAGTCGATTTCCCAGGTCTTACGGATTTCCCTATCCGCGACGCTGGTTTTGGGACCTGGGACAGGGGGAGCTTTGGTGGTAAGGAGATACCCTAACTTGTCATAAGTGATTGCCATTTTGACATTCCTGAGCCAATCTTTGTAGTTTGGCCCTGTCAGTATGTTTTTATCTAGAAGTAACTTAAGTCCAGTCATGATATTTGGTCGCTGCAATTAGGAGAGAGAGAAAAACACTTTAGCATGATGCTCTTGCAAGTTTAGAGTGGTTTTTAATTTGTCTAAACAGGATGGCTCCCACTGTCTCTCGAATTCCTCCTCAAACCATAAAGGAAGAATTAGTCGGGATCAATCTCACCGTACAATTCTTGCTTAACCGTTCAGCCAGGCCAGTGTCGGTACTTCAAAGGAGGTTTTCCAACGCTTTCGCGAAGTTCCTTAATTAAGTAACCTCTTTTCCCTGTGGGCATAGCCCCGTTAACACCTTTCTAGACACCTACTTGGTTTATAGCATTGATCGTTAAGTGAGAAAGTTCCGGAGGAGTAGCATATACTCATAGTAGGATCGGGATCCAAATATCATCGCGTGACAAAACTGAAGGAATCCTACCAGAATCATCACACTCCAAATTGTATGCAGTGCTAGCAAGTTTCAGTTTCTTTAGAAACACCCGATGTAGATTTTTGCCCCATGCTCTTATGACCTTGACTTTGGCCAACAAATCATAAGTCACATGTCAAGTTCTACCCGTCATTCTCTAGGTTAATTTGAGCCCACCCGCACATACCCTTGACTTTGGCCAACAAGGTAGAATGACTGCCCCAAACCAACACATCTATCTATGCTGCACATGAATACCCAATAGCTACCAATCACTATGCCTTAACTTTGGCCAACAAACATAGCTTGAATACTTATTGACCATCCATGTGAAACGACGGAGGGCTACGAATGGTTTTGGCGAAACCGTGAACGTAGTGAACTTGATATAATCTAAGGAACGAGATAGCTTTCAAAAGGAGTGGTTCAAGCTCCGCATTTAAAAGTTGGTTTTGAAAAGAACCGAGTGGTTTTGAAAGTGTTCCAACAACTTTTACTTGATTTATTTTTCTTGCATTAATTCTAATGCGTCCCATCATTTAATCCTACCATTGCAGAAAACAAGGAAAATATGACGTACGCTTATCCCATCCGTATTCGTCGCGGGGTCCCGTCATCACCCGTTAGGTTACTTAACTAACGACAGAGCGGGGGCTGGACTAGCGCGGATGCAGAACATAAGCAACGCCTAAATATATATCATATAGATATATATAAACATTCGTCACATGCAATGATAGCCATTCCAGATCACAGATGAACACATTGGATATACTAGGAATCTGCACTCCGTACAAGCCTGTAACGAAGAACGGATTACACGGTCGCGATGAATAGCCAAACCCCACCCTAGACCCCTACGGGTGCGGCAAACTACCCGCCAAGTACCGAAGCGAAGCAACCTCCCTCAACTCCGTGAGTAGGCCACTCGGCACTTCGAGATACTCGGTAGTTTGTGCACCCCACCTTGGGTCTATCCTAGGAGCAAAAACAGTAAAAGAAATTATACAATGACGGCTAGAACCCCGATCCGGTTGTGCGGCCATACAAATAATTTTACATTAATTTACATATTACAAGAATTGAAAGAATAAGAAAACTCTTATCTCACAACCCCCCGGCTATTCATCCGCGACAATCCAACGAATTCATATACACAAACCATCAATATTACAGATCACAGATATGTATAACCCCCACTAATCGACGTATAGCGATTAGCAGACGTTCAATACATATATCACATTACAGATATAACCCATTAGCCAAAGTGTAAAGAAGTTCGATCAAAATACGGATTTGTGACCACCCCAAAAACTAACTTGTTCTCTGGAAAATCTAGGCAGAAACAAACTATCTCAAAAATCACAAAACAGCAACAGAAGAACACCGCAGGAAAAACGACCCACGGCCGAGTCAACTCGGCCGCGGTTCCGCGGCAAGAGCATGCTCTTGCCGCGGTTCCGCGGTGAGTTGGTCGACTCGATGGTTCGTTTTTCTTGGGTGTTCTGTAAAAATCCTGAGCCTATTTTTAGTGTATGATTTATTATTTTTAGAGCAGAAATAAAAATCGGCAGAAACTAGGGTTTCAGAAGACATGTTTTGCGATTTTTTTTCGATCGAAGTTCTAGATACTCTGCTAACTAGTTTGTTTGTGTTTATCTAGGCTCGGATACCACTGTAAGTCCACGTTGCCCACCCCGGTGCTTGCGTGGAGGCGGAAACGTTATGAAAAATCGGATTTTTACAACACTAGGCAACATGGACTATGCTAAAGGAGGGATCTTTGCTAAACAAAAACTAACTACCAAGCTAAAAGATTTAGCTACTCGGAAAGGGGGTTATACCTAAGTCTTGAATTCCTTCTCTTCTTGCTCCTTGGAGTGAAAGAACGGATCGTCTCGTCGCCTTCTCTTGCCGAAGAAAGATCCACCCGGGGGCCTCTACCTTTGGCTCCAACCTCAAACTAGAAGTAACTAAGGTGCTTGGTGTGCTAAACCTAGAACCTTAGAAAGAGTAGAGAGTATTTTTAAGGGATTTATCTCAAGCTCAATGGTTCTCAACTCATGAGAGGGGGGAGCTTTGAGAGAGAGGAAGATGAGGAGAGAGAATAAGGATGGTAGAATGAGAAGAATAAACCAACCTTCTCACATATATGTGAATTATGATAAATAAATAATTGGCTAAAGATAATTGTGATGGTTAATCTTGAAATGACCATTATCATTTTACATTAATTACTTTTGCAAGGATCAAAGAGCATCTTTCATATGAAATGATGATGGTCAACTTGTCAACCTAGGTCAACAAGTTAAGCAAAGTCAAATGGTCAACAACCATAACCACAACACAATTATAATTAACTAATATTAATAAATCATATTTCACACATAAACATTAGGGTTAAGAAAATGACAATGGTCATCAACCCTAATGAAAGTCCTCTGCCTTTGCCTCAGTTAACTGTGCATACATACCCGTATCCGTGTTCCGAGGAACACGAATACAAAGAGATAAAACCAATCCCAAAACATATACTAGGATCTGGCTTAAACTAAAACCCGCTAGTATAAGCTGTCCGGACACCAAACGTGCACAAGTGCGCGGATGTGAACAAACCCTGTCGCAAAACCATGCGACCTCTACTCATTTTGCCTAAAAGCGAATAACCCTCTGTGTGGGACTCTAAAGACTCGACACTACGCTGGCAGTGGGTTTAACCACAGACCGCAAGCGGCACTAGCTGTACGTAACGGTCCCCAGGTAGATGCCGATAAGAAGACTCACGAGGTAAACCCATCTGAACTCCTACTAAGCCTGAATGTGACAGTGTCCGTACAGTCCGGTCTGTTCGTTTAATAACATCGCATGGCGGGCCTAGGGTGGTGGTGAACGTCAGTCCCCTACTAGCGTGTCATGACCCGAAAGAGCACGTGACTGGCTCTTGAACCATATGAAGTCTATAGGACTCCATCTGATCCAAGTAAGCCAAAAGCCCAGCAATCTAAAACCATTTTAAGAGTAAATAAAGAAAACTGGTTTAAAGAAGTGAAGAAAAACATGTTTTAAGTGAAGGTTTTAAATAACTAAGCCGAATATGCATTTTAAAAATGTACGGTCTTTTCTAAAAATTTCGGCAGAGTTTCTTTTGTAAATACTTGCCCCGGACGGGGTACAACAAGAACAATATATATGCAGTGATAAAAGGCATCCCCAAGCGGGAGCTAGCTCTTCGTCAATTGACGGCCACAAACATGCAAGAAATATAATATACAACGCCGATTGGTGATAATCAAAACTCAACAGAAACCCAATAAGCATGAAAACCGTAATACTGCTAAGCGCGACTCTAAGGTCGAAATAATACATCACTAGTGTCTAAGTCTTAACCAATATACAAGTTTTAGTTGATGGAATTCTAGATACAATGAATAATACAAGTACAATGGTGGTTCTTGATGCAAAAGAATCCACCTACCAAATGCAATTCACCCGCAAGGAAGCCGTGTGCCAGAAATGCCGCAATGGAACCTGTACGGCAAAACCTGCAAGAACTGTGGCACAACGGGGGTGAGTTGCCAACTCGTGAATAGAAATATCTACAAGCAGAAACCGAATGCAAGACATAATCCTAGGTCAATACGATCAGTATAATATAAACCACAATAGTACGTCTGAAGCATGATAAGGAGGCAATGTAACATCTAAACATGCATGTAGTGCCAAGTACTCAGGTAATAATATGTCATCGGTATAAGGTATGTCTGCATGAAGTAAATATGATGAAGTATCAAATGGATATCAATACACATATATTAGAGTCCCATTCCACTAATATTGGTGTAAGGGTATATATAACAGCGCCCTCATACCCTGTTATATATACAAATGAAATTTGATCAATGAAATCAAGTCTGTATGTGATCAATGTCTGTATATAAATGTGGATCCCGTCCACCTGTCACCCAATGACAATAAGCATCATGCATGAAAATATGAGGATATAATCAAATCATGGAAATCATCATGAAACCTGTTCCTAGCATTGGCACGTAAATCCTTATCTATCGGGCAATGTCCCCAAGACTAGCCCTGATAGGTACGTATCATACGCTCCCTCGAAACCCGAGTGCCCAGCTTCGACCCTCGAATTTCGCCGTATCATACGTACATATTCCGGTCGGTATCCCCACGATAACCGCCGAGTCCAAATACTGTCACCGGTAGGTAGTGCTCCCCTGCCAGGCTCACCGTCTAACATATACGAGTCTTCTTGCCCAGGGGTACCTTACCGGGTCCACCATGTACCCACAGACGGTGCCTACCGCTCCTCGAATCGGGTTTCATATGCCACTCTCAGAACCGAGAAAACCCATGGTGGACGCACTGAAATATCATACCAAAGGGAAACCGGGTTTTAAAGACAATACATGATCTTAGTTGAAATAGCCACGGTTCCCAAATCCAGAAATATCATGAAAACAACATATCTCAATGCGTATAATCAGAAAGCATGATGTATGCAACATATAAAAGAACGTAAGCATATAGATATATCATGCAACAAGAAATATTGATATGCACATATTGGGGAAGCCGCTCTTTTAAAATGAATCAGTCTTAAAGAGTATCGTGCGGTCCCCAAATATAGAAATATCATCTGTGTATGTGCAAACAAGTATGTGTACAAATATAAGTGTACAATGAGTATGTATACAAGTATGCCATGCAAGGATCGTATCCTGAATGCAATAGTACTACAGTGTAGTGACATGGCAATTATCGATGATGAAGTGTGTGAGCCGGCAAGCAAGTTTACGTGGAACATACGCATCATCGATAATGGTGCTGGTGTCTAAACAACATGATGGTAATATAGCTATAACTCATGAAATGCAATGCGAATAGTACAGAAAATGCGGAAACGAATAATCATTGCGACAGTGAAGAATATACACCAATATGTACATGTCATGCAGTGGTGCCATTTGAAATAAGACGAATCGGGGTTTTGGTAAAATAAGGGTTATGGTGTTTTTAAGATTAGATACGTCTTTTGAAAATACCCGTATAATCCCTTTACTTGTCTTTAAGATATTCTCGATTCGTTAGTTTTGAAATAGGTATGACTCGGTCTAGTCTAGCATCTACTAAGCCAAGTCCATCAGGAGGTGTATGGAAACCACCTAAATCAGAGTCGATATATATATATATATATATATATATATATATATATATATATATAATATAATATAATAGTCGGTGATCCCACCTCAATATTATCGCGTACGATACAATATATCATATGACCTCCTCAAGTCATGAGTGCAGATCTATCATCAATATAAAGCTCGTACGGTAAATCGTCGTACGACATCCCAATAGACGGGTAAGGGTCAATATCACAATCGGCTCATCAATTATTTGGTATCCTCATCATCATATCATATAATCTGGGGTACTGATCTAAGTCTAGTACAACTGATACCATCAATAAAGTATGAATGAGGGGGTAAACACACATCCAAAGCCCGCAAGAAATCACATGTCGTATCCCAAATACGAATCATATCAAATCACTGATCTCATGGAACAATGCCCAATATCATCGACTCATCTCCAATGTCATCCAATATCATCAAACATAATGCAAGTATAATGAATATGCAAGGGCGTGCGTGTAGGTGAAAAGCTATTCTAGGGTTCGCGACTATGAACTACACTAGTTACTTTTAACCCTAAACTATCCATAATACGCATAACACAATATCCACAACGCACTAAAACTATCATATATAATATACATATAGTATACTATCTACGGACTGCGGGGGTGCTATACGCCATCCACCCGACTTCGCCCCGTAGATATAATCTACTCACTTTGTGTCTTTATTTGTCGACGTCGCCACGCCCTTTCTTGTCGTCCGGAAGTCTCCATGGGGTACCTACACATTAACGTATCGTAAATGCGTATCAAAACCAATTCAAAACTAAAACGGCATACGAATCCCAAAACGATACGATAAGGGGCATATAGGTTAGAACCTATGGCACGCCTTCAAAACCATCAATAAATCCTCTATATCGTCATATAAACGCCAAATAGTCGAGGTAAAACACAATACACAAATTCAGAATTAAAAATACGGAATACAGAAACACGAATCCAAAACAGCAACGAAAGAAATAGGCTCCAGATTTCACCCTAGGTCAAATTAGACAAATCTATATACACCAGGGGTCGAATCTATGCATGTAGAGGCTACAGAACCAAAACGAGCAAGTTTGGTGCAGGTATGGCCGCAAATTGGGGCCAATGGGAATAAATTGGCGTCCTGGAAATAGAAGTGGGGGCTGGGGTCTTGTGTGGTGGTTTCTGGGTGCCTGCACATCTCACTGCAAATCAATTTTATTTTAGGATGTCTCGGGTGATAGCAGATTCCCAAATACAATCCCAGAATTGCAGTTTTTTCCGACAACATCTCATAAATCCGTATTCTGGGTTAAAGCTTCAGGTTAGGGTCCAATATAACATCACACCAAGATTCTAAGGTCACAACAAGTCTTAGTTTCACTTCACAACTCAATTTTTCCTCAAACCCTGACTAGGTTATCCTCAAATCCACAAAAACACACAATATCGATATGAAACTTGAATCGAAGCTTAAGCACAAGAAATACCACTCTAATTGTGAAGGAATTACTTCATAAGATCCACATGAATCCTCAACAGCGCCAAAACGAAAACTTTCTTGGTCCATCCTATAGCTTTCAAGCTTGTGCACATTTTTTGTGAAATGAGAATGGGGTTTTAGTGAAGTTTGTGAGATGATTTGGGGCATGAAGAGGGGAGGGAAATGAAGGAGCAGCAGCAGCAGGAGAAGGGGAAGAGGGAGAGAGAAAATGAGAGGAAGAATGAAGAGAATGGCTATGTGTTTGGTCAAAGAAGCCCATACCTCTCTCTCTCACACCATACCTCATTATCTTATTCCCTTTTCCATTTTCTTTTCTTTTCTTTCTCTTCAAATTCCTTCTCACAAGAATAGTAACTCCAAAGTAAAACCATGGCAATAAAATGTAACACAAGTGTAGAAAAGATATGTGCATGTTTTGCATAAAATTGCTAAAATCCCGATTAGCGATTTTTAATCGCGATTAGCACTAAATTAGCATATAATTAATCATAAAAACTTAAAAATGGCATAATTCTATAAATTACCTTATTTTAGAATTTTCCATAATTTTTCTAAAATTTTTCCCATTTATTTGTATTTAATAATACCAAAATATTAAAATATTCAATAAAATAATATTAAATTATAAAAATTCCCTAAAATAATATTTTATTTTTTTGAAATGTTACAATCTTCCCCCCTTAAATAAATTTGGTCCCCGAATTTAAATTTAAACCCCCAATTACTAAAATATTTCAGTAAAAATCCAAATTGTCGGGGCTCCGAAAACATCAATACATAACGAATATCATAAAAAAATGTACTTCTCTATAAGAAACCAATCCCCAAAATGTATATATAAGAATATCCTGTGCGTCTGGTGTGCAAGGAAAACAAAATCCATATATGTACCATACATGGGCACAAAACAACATCTAGGTGCAACGGGTGTGCACGAAACATCTGTCGTAGGCAACGAGTGTGCCTGACTGCAAAATCAGGTGCATGTGACATGCACGAAGAATCCTGATTTAGTGCATCTGGCATGCACCAAAATCGTATATCAAAACACTAAAGGTACATGAAAGCTATGCTGGGAGTGTAAATCAAATCACTGCATAAGATAGGCGTGAAATCACAATCAATAGCTCAAATGTAATAACTATGCGCAAAATATAAATACCCAATAGGTGCAAGAAAACAAATATCATGAAACTCAGTCATCAAAACTAAATCATGTAAACAGAACGCCCAAAATACCGAAATCCAAGATGACGGATACGTGATAATCGAATCACAAAATCAAAAATCATAAATACCGTCATCGGTACTTCCTCCTTCAAAGTCGAGATGGGGTCGGTGCATCCAATGCTAGCAGCGCAAGATATCTACTTGCCTCTTTCTCACGGTCTGGCGTCCTCTGCCTCTGGGTCCTTATCTTCTCTACGGAATACCTATCTCGCAATCAATCGGCTCATCGGCTCTGTCAGGTATGCCAACGGGGACAATTCCGTTCTGGTACTTCTCTGGTCATCTCTTGGTCAATCATCACGACCACTCAAAAAGCAGCATATCACTGACGTCGGCCCCTGGCTCTCTGAATGCACATCACACATCTGATCCTGGGTGCAAACATCTTTGCAGCAATATCCTGGAAGGAATCCTGTTCACGGTCTCTTCCGATCTTGCCTATGCCGAACTGTACGAAGGCTGGCTCTCTTGCATAATCTCTTCTCACTCGATGGACATCTGCATCCTCAGCACAGCATTTCCTCGGAAGCTGGTCACATCCCAACGCCTCTTTAGACACATCAGGTCTCTGGTCTCGACGGAAAGTAATGACAGCTCTTCAGCGTCTCTCACGAACCTCTGGTTCCACTTTTCTGTATCATCGTCCACTTCGAAGTCACGTCTTTATCTGCGCACTGCAACGTCCTCGGCTATGGTCCATCTAAATTCTCTCGCATATCTCTTTTCTGCTGAATTGCCCAGAAGTCATCATCCTTTACTAAAGCTAATTCTTGTTCCGGAATGGCTGCATACTCATCGCGCCTCTTTCTCGAAGCTATATCCATATACCATGCCTCTGCGTGCGTATCGCATCACTGATGTCGGTGGAGTGGGACGTCATCTCGTCGAAATCTCTAGCGAACTCTTTACTTCACTCTGCTTCAATGTCGACTGATTCAGACTCGTCTCATCGTGGCTGCATGGACTGTGCTCCAACGGCTATACTCATATCTGGAGTCTCCCAAGCTAAGCATCCCATCACATGATATCCGAAAGATGTTGAAACATTCGATCGACTCGTCAGAACCTCATAATCCCCCCAAGAGATCAACATCTTGAGTACAGTTTAATAGTATCGAGTACATTCCACAGCGTCGGTGGTCCAGCCGTAGAAGGCAAAACCCAAGCCTCACTAATGGCGCCGCGGAACTGCCGCAAACCCTAAGGTTCAAAGGCTTTCACACGGTCATTAAGTCGAGTTAGGGTTTCATTCTTCTAGAGGGTCCATGTAATCGCCTGCATGTCTTTCCGTATACTTTAAACTTGGAAAGTGGGCTCCTGACATTCGATCGTCTCTGTCGACTCTCAATGTCTCTGCGTGAAGTCGTCTCTAGCTGGAAGCAATCTATCTGATGACCTCGCATCGGGGTAAGCAAACGAATACCTGTCTAGTCATTTATCCTCGGGTGACTAGCGACTCACCATCATATCTCTAAGTATATACTCATGTTGCAGTAGCTCCAATCGTCTGGGCGATATCTCGTCGTTTGCGGCAACAACTGGCTCATTCGTCTGTACGCTGAACAGCGCCTCAATCATCCTGAATAAGCGGTATATCGAAGGTCATCACATCTTGGCTGGCCTCTAGCAGTAGCCCGATCCTCTGGTACCAATCGGCACGTCCGAGAAATCTCGTAAAAGCGATCCACCAAACGCTCGTGGCGCGAAAACACAATAAGACGACGCCTCTCAATGCAATCGTAAGTCTCTGGAATCATGCCCTGGTCAGTCCTCGTCTGCGACGAGCTCAAGTTGACGCAACTCTAGCTGTAGCTCTCTCTGCCCGTGTGATCACGGCAGCAAAATCATAACCAGTATCGATGAAGATTGATCAGGAATGAATATAATACTGTGCAAGGAAATGTACATCCTAAGGCTCCTTAAGCGGAGTAGCGTATCGTTAGTATGCCGCGGAACATAGACACGGTACGTCACTCTACTACAGTCACCTACTCCATCAACCAAGGGTCATCCTACGCGACGAAAGTTCGGGTCTAATACCCCCTCGACTAAGTCTAAGTTCCGTAAGGTCAAGCCTAAGTTCCGTATATATATAGACGCACTAGGCTCCACATAGTCAAACTTAGACTCGAACCAAGGTCAACCTAGCGCTCTGATACCAACTTTGTCACGGCCCGAAAGAGCACGTGACTAGCCCTTGAATCATATGAAGTCTATAGGACTCCATCTGATCCAAGTAAGCCAAAAGCCCAGCAATCTAAAACCATTTTAAGAGTAAATAAAGAAAACTGGTTTAAAGAAGTGAAGAAAAACATGTTTGAAGTCAAGGTTTTTAAATAACTAAGCCGAATATGCATTTTAAAAATGTACGGTCTTTTCTAAAAATTTCGGCAGGGTTTCTTTTGTAAATACTTGCCCCGAACGGGGTACAACAAGAACAATATATATGCAATGATAAAAGACATCCCCAAGCGGGAGCTAGCTCTTCGTCAATTGACGGCCACAACCATTCAGGCAATATAATATACAACGCCGAATGGCGAGGATCAAAACTCAACAGAAACCCAATAAGCATGAAAACCGTAAAACTGCTAAGCATGACTCTAAGGTCGAAATAATACATCACTAGTGTATAAGTCTTAAACAATATACAAGTTTTGGTTGATGGAATTCTAGATACAATGAATAATACAAGTACAATGGTGGTTCTTGATGCAAAAGAATCCACCTACCAAATGCAATTCACCCGCAAGGAAGCAGTGTGCCAGAAATACCGCAATGGAACCTGTACCGCAAAACCTGCAAGAACTGTGGCACAACGGGGCTGAGTTGCCAACTCATGAATAGAAATATCTACAAGCAGAAACCGAATGCAAGACATAATCCGAGGTCAATACGATCAGTATAATATAAACCACAAGAGTACGTCTGAAGCATGATAAGGTGGCAATGTAACATCTAAACATGCATGTAGTGCCAAGTACTCAGGTAATAACATGTCATCAGTATAAGGTATGTCTGCATGAAGTAAATATGATGAAGTATCAAATGGATATCAATACACATATATTAGCGTCCCATTCCACTAATATTGGTGTAAGGGTATATATAACAGCGCCCTCATACCCTGTTATATATACAAATGAAATATGATCAATGAAATCAAGTCTGTATGTTATCAATGTCTGTATATAAATGTGGATGCCGTCCACCTGTCACCCAATGACAATAAGCATCATGCATGCAAATATGAGGATATAATCAAATCATGGAAATCATCATGAAACCGGTGCCTAGCATCGGCACGTAAATCCTCATCTATCAGGCACTGTCCCCAAGACTAGCCCAGATAGGTACGTATCATATGCTCCCTCGAAACCCGAGTGCCCAGCTTCGACCCTCGAATTTCACGGTATCATAAGTACATACTCCGGTCGGTATCCCCACGATAACCGCCGAGTCCAAATACTGTCACCTGTAGGTAGTGCTCCCCTGTCAGGCTCACCGTCTAACATATACGAGTCTTCTTGCCCCGGGGTACCTTACCGGGTCCACCATATACCCGCAGACGGTGCCTACCGCTCCTCGAATCGGGTTTCATATGCCACTCTCAGAACCAAGAAAACACATGGTGGACGCACTGAAATATCATATCAAGGGGAAACCGGGTTTTAAAGACAATACATGTTCTCAGTTGAAATAGCCACGGTTTCCAAATCCAGAAATATCATGAAAACAACATATCTCAATGCGTATAATCAGAAAGCATGATGTATGCGACATATAAAAGAACGTAAGCATATCGATATATCATGCAACAAGAAATAGTGATATGCACATATTGGGGAAGCCGCTCTTTTAAAATGAATCTGTTTTAAAGAGTATCTTGCGGTCCCCAAATCTAGAAATATCATTTGTGTATGTGCAAACAAGTATGTGTACAAATATAAGTGTACAATGAGTGTGTATACAAGTATGCCATGCAAGGATCGTATCCTGAATGCAATAGTACTACAGTGTAGTGACATGGCAATTATCGATGATGAAGTGTGTGAGCCGGCAAGCAAGTTTACGTGGAACAAACGCATCATCGATAATGGTACTGGTGTCCTAACAGCATGATGGTAATATAGCAATAACTCATGAAATGCAATGCGAATAGTACAGAAAATGCGGAAACGAATAATCATTGCGACAGTGAAGAATATACACCAATATGTACATGTCATGCAGTGGTGCCATTTGAAATAAGACGAATCGGAGTTTTGGTAAAATAGGGGTTACGGTGTTTTTAAGAATAGATACGTATTTTGAAAATACCCGTAGAATCCCTTTACTTGTCTTTAAGATATTCCCGATTCGTTAGTTTTGAAATAGGTATGACTCGGTCTAGTCTAGCATCTACTAAGCCAAGTCCATCAGGAGGTGTATGGAAACCACTTAAATCTGAGTCGATATATATATATATATATATATATATATATATATATATATAATATAATAGTCGATGATCCCGCCTCAATAGTATCGCGTACGATACAATATATCATATGACCTCCCCAAGTCATGAGTGCGGATCTATCATCAATATAAAGCTCGTACGGTAAATCGTCCTACGACATCCCAATAGCTGGGAAAGGGTCAATTCACAATCGGCTCATCAATTATTTGGTATCCTTATCATCATATCACATAATCTGGGGTACTGATCTAAGTCTAGTACAACTGATACCATCAATAAAGTATGAATGCGGGGGTAAACACACATCCAAAGCCCGCAAGAAATCACATGTCGTATTCCAAATACGAATCATATCAAATCACCGATCTCGCGGCACAATACCCAATATCATCGACTCATCTCCAATGTTATCCAATATCATCAAACATAGTGCAAGTATAATGAATATGCAAGGGCGTGCGTGTAGGTGTAAAGCTATTCTAGGGTTCGCGACTATAAACTACACTAGTTACTTTTAACCCTAAACTATCCATAATACGCCTAACACAATATCCACAACGCACTAAAACTATCATATATAATATACATATAGTATACTATCTATGGACTGCGGGGGTTCTATACGCCATCCACCCGACTTCCCCCTGTAGATATAATCTACTCACCCTGTGTCTTTATTTGTCGACGTCGCCATGCGCTTTCTTGTCGTCCCGAAGTCTCCATGGGGTACCTACACATTAACGTATCGCAAATGCGTATCAAAACCAATTCAAAACTAAAACGGCATACGAATCCCAAAACGATACGATAAGGGGCATATAGGTTAGAACATATGGCACGCCTTCAAAACCATCAATAAATCCTCTATATCGTCGTATAAACGCCAAATAGTCGAGGCAAAACACAAGACACAAATTCAGAATTAAAAATACGGAATACGGAAACACGAATCCAAAACAGGAACTAAGGATCCAGATTTCACCCTAGGTCAAATTAAACAAATCTATATACACCAGGGGTCGAATCTATGCATGTAGGGGCTACAGAACCAAAACGAGAAAGTTTTGTGCAGGTATGGCCGCAAATTGCGGCCAATGGGAATAAATTGGCGTCCTGGAAATAGAAGTGGGGGCTGGGGTCTTATGTGGTGGTTCCTGGGTGCCTGCACATCTCACTGTCCAATCAATTTTATTTTAGGATGTCTTGGGTGATAGCAGATTCCCAAATACAATCCCAGAATTGTAGTTTTTTCCGACATCGTCTCATAAATCCTTATTCTGGGTTAAAGCTTCAGGTTAGGGTCCAATATAACATCACACCAAAATTTTAAGGTCACAACAAGTCTTAGTTTCACTTCACAACTCAATTTTTCCTCAAACTCTAATTAGGTTATCCTCAAATCCACAAAAACACACAATATCGATATGAAACTTGAATCGAAGCTTAAGCACAAGAAATACCACTCTAATTGTGAAGGAATTACCTCATAAGACCCACATGAATCCTCAACAGTGCCAAAATGAAAACTTTCTTGGTCCATCCTATAGCTTGCAAGCTTGTGCACATTTTTTATGAAATAAGAATGGGGTTTTAGTGAAGTTTGTGAGATGATTTATGGCATGAAGAGGGGAAGGAAATGAAGGAGCAGCAGCAGCAGGAGAAGGGGAAGAGGGAGAGAGAAAATGAGAGGAAGAATGAAGAGAATGGCTATGTGTTTGGTCAAAGAAGCCCATACCTCTCTCTCTCACACCATACCTCATTATCTTATTCCCTTTTCCATTTTCTTTTCTTTTCTTTCTCTTCAAATTCCTTCTCACAAGAATAGTAACTCCAAAGTAAAACCATGGCAATAAAATGTAACACAAGTGTAGAAAAGATACGTGCAAGTTTTGCATAAAATTGCTAAAAACCCGATTAGCGATTTTTAATCGCGATCAGCACTAAATTAGCATATAGTTAATCATAAAAACTTAAAAAGGGCATAATTCTATAAATTACCCAATTTTAGAATTTTCCATAATTTTTCTAAAATTTTTCCCATTTATTTGTATTTAATAATACCAAAATATTAAAATATTCAATAAAATAATATTAAATTATAAAAAATCCGAAAAATAATATTTTATTTTTTTGAAATGTTACATAGCGGTACAAGTCGTGTCGGAGTGTAGCCCAAAACACCCTGAGATAACATTGGAAACCTACCAGTCTATCTCGCTTGCCCTGACTAGGGACTTTGTGTAATGGCTCTCCTAGACACAACGCGATATCAACCCCCAATACCGGGAGAGTTGAATCTTGTTTAACCGTCACTGCCTCCAAGTGCTTCGGGACTGCACCCAAAAACTATCTGTTTGCACGACTCCTTTGAGCCATGGTAGGGTAGTAATCAAAGTACAGTGGGAACACACTCGAGGCAAAGTGACAGTGTCAAGTCAACGGACTAAGCTGTACTCATGTCACTTGGGAACTGATAACTGACGATAGGTATAATACCAACCAACAGTTCCCGACGAGTCCTGTCCAATGTACTCATAACCTAACGAGCACCCGCATACTATCTCAAGTACGACGTACTGACGGCTGTGGGACAGACCGTCTCCCAAGCTGGGATGAGAAGCGCATACGCTAGTCTACTCCGGAGTATCGATGCCCTGTCTCGATTGTCCTATGACTAGGGACGTGCATAAGGATGTGCTTGTAGATTACCCAGCCCCCACGAGTGTGATTGCCATCACAACGCTGGTAATCAAGAAAAGATCCTAAGGGCTCCACTAATGTGTAAAGGCGATATGTTAAAAGAAAAACATGCACTCATTAAAGCAGAAACAAACCAAGTAGCATACTACTATTTTGAGCAAGATTGTCAATACAAGGTGAATATCCTAAGCTTCCATCAAGTAATATACAAACTAGTATGATACAGTAATGGCCTCTAGGGCATATAAACTAATAATTCCGCCTCCCCGCAAGTTCGTAGGGTGCGTGACATGGACTTATAGCATCAAGAAGAGGGATGTTGATGTTAACCTGTTTAAAGATTTCAGTGATCTTCTCCATTTGCGGACTTGGTCTGTTTCCCCTTAACCGATTCGGATAAGGAGCTTTAGCAATAATAGCGGGGTCCAACATTGGAGAAGATCGTGTGGGTAAGAACGGTCTAATAATAGGAGTGGGGATCGTCTTGGGTGGAGTAGAAGAAGTGTGATGTGGGTGCGAGCCTTGGGAAAAATGGAGAATAGGCTTGGAAGAAGGTGGTGGGGTAGACGAACTGGGGTCAGAATTAGAAGTAGAAGTGGAAGGAAAGGTCTCAGACGGGGTATTATCGATTGATTCTTCATTATTAGTATCAATCTCTTCACCGACATGGTTGTCAAGTACTCTTCGAGATCTCAACGCGGTGATACCGTTCACATGATGTGAATAGCCAGGATTGGGTAAAGGTTGAGCTGGAAGTTTCCCTTTTTCTTTAGCACTCAATTCGGCATTTATACGGGAAATTTGTGCTTCCATCTATTTAATATTCTTACTTTGGGAGTCAGTTTTTCTGGATTTTATCGACGGAAGACTTTGTTTCAGCCGAAACTTGCCTGAAATTTGTCAAAAGCAAATTCATGAGTGAAGAGGATTCATCAGTAACGGTAAACTGCAAAGGATTATATGGTGTAGGTGTGTTGACCGGATTTTGAAAGTTTTGTGATTGGTATGGGTGCTGACTCAATTGAGGTGGTTGCTGTTGTGGTGGAAGAGCCCTTTGGAAATTGTTTTGATTTGGAACCGTGTTTTGAGTTTGTGATTGGTTCCAAGCAAAGTTAGGGTGATTCCTCTAACCCTGATTTTACGTGGAAGAATATGGATCATTTCTAGGTCTTTGTTGGAAAGCAGCATTGATATGCTCATGACCTTGAAACGGAGAATTTAAAGGACATTCTTCCGTAAGATGAGATGGATCAGAACAGAATCCACAGACAGTTTTGGAGAGTGACATCTGATTTAGGGCGGCTGCTAAAAATTTATTTTCCATAGTTTCAAGTTTCTTTTGCATTGCTGACATTTCAGCTCTAACTCCTATGGAAACATCAGATTGGTTATTGCCACCCCTAGATGATGACTGACTTACACTCTTCCATTGTAAAGATTTTTTAGCGAAATCTTCTAAAAATCTCCAGGCTTCACCATCATCTTTAGTCATGAAGGTTCCTTGACACATGGATTCAAGGGTCTGTTTTGTGTTAGGATTAACGCCCTCATATATGATTCTGTACAGATCCCATCTAGGGATTCCGTGATGTGGACATTGAACCAACAGATCCTTTAAGCGTTCAAAACACTTCGAGAATGGTTCATTTGGAAGCTGGGTAAATTGATTTATTTCGCTCCGGACTCGAGATGTTTTATGATTATGATAGAATTTCTTTAGGAATGCTGTTACGAATTCCCCCCAGTTCGAAATAGAATATGCGGCTGCGTTATATAGCCACTTCTCGGCTATATCGCACAAGGTAAATGGGAGAAGACGTAAACGCATAGCATCCACAGAAAGATGTGAAGTACCCATCATTGTGCATACATTTTCAAATTTGGTAATAATGACATATGCGTCTTCAGACTCGAGACCGTGATATTTGGGTAGAAAATTGATGTATTGAGGTTTTATTTCAAAATTGTCCCCGTTGGCTGGTGGAATGGTGAGATAGGTCGAAAGAGGACCTTACATAGGATAGCATCTCTCCTGGAGGAAGATGTGGGGTGGATTCTGAGCACCTGCGGACGGTGGCAGAGTAGTGTTAAAGAAGTTCGATGGAGAACATTCCATCAAAGTGTGTGTAGTAGGGGGTTTAGAAAAATTAAATGTATAAATACCGACTTCGGAGTCGATAGGAGGAACGCAGACAAGTCGGGCACTAGAATCCCGTGTCCAGTCGAGTATGCACTAAATGGTTTAGCACAAGTGGCAGCGTTGTGATAATTAAGGAAAAGATGAGATTGGTGTTTGGTTTTGAAAAATACGGATTTTTGAAAAATTCACACAAACAATGCACAAGCAACCCTAAATCTAGTGGTCACCTAATAAAGTCTCTAGACCGCTCCTAGACTTCCAAAAGATAAGTTGCAAGATAGATCCTCTACTGCCTCTTTGCCTCTTCTGTGGCCAGGTAAGTGGGAGGTTCTCCACTACGTAAGTAGTGGGCCTAATTAAGTAACCACTTTCCTTAGACACACTTTCCTAGACACCACAAAAGAAACGCGGATAAGAAATAGATTACCCACGAGCTCCTTCTGTCCTAAGTGAGCGCGACGGTCCTTAGAGTCTTGTCTAGATATTTTTTAGTTAATGATGGTGATGCGGATGCAAGTTTGTGATTTTTGGGGCTTTGGACGGGTAATGAAATCCCGATCTAATCTGAATTTGTTCTTTGCCCCTTAATTTCCGTATTAAAAATGCAAACAACCAAGATCAAACACGCAACAATTTTTCTTTTTGCGGCGCTGCGAATTTTTGCAAAGAATCTTGCAGAAATTTGTTAATGGAGCAGAGCAGGAAGGAGATAAGAAAGTCAGAAGTTCAACGAGAAATTTTGGTACAGTGAAACCCTCGTCTCATCGCGGAACCGCCGCACTATGAGCACAACAGCCGCGGAAGCACGGTCTGATGTTGAGCTCTCTGCACAAAAATTGCTGCCGATGCTACTGTTCACTTACTCAACTCTCTGGAATGTTGAGAAACGTTTTCCTCTTGCTCCACAGATTCCAGATCTCCTTGAAACAAATCACAACAAATCGTTTAGGGTTTGTGCGAATTTTGATCTAAAAATTCTGATGGATTAATAAATCTTTCAACTCAAATTTCAAAAACGAACAAATTAGCACACTATCCCCGGCAATGGCGCTATTTGATTGATTGTTTTCGTTGTGATGAAATATAAAGTTTTCACAATCAAAAATATTTGTACCTCAATCAATTAACTGTGTCGGTGTAGCGCGTTAATGAATACGGATCGTCCGCAGGGAAAGTGTGATTCGATCGTATTTGTTTTAGTTGAATTGAAATTAAAGGAGAAAAGAAAATGATCCAAGAATTTTGAAATTTAGTTTCAAGAATTATAAAGAACTAGATCTAACATCATGAAATACTATAGATCAAGAATCAAGAATCAAGAATTGTCCAAATCAAATGAATTATCAAGATTTGTAAAAAGGCTCGTAGGAATCGATCCAATCGATAGTGATTGATGAAGAATTATGATTACAAATTCTTATCTATTGAAGATTTGTTGCTAGATCAATGACAATAAACGAGGTTAGGGATCTCTTGAAGAAACTAGGGTTTCTTCATCATCATCCCTTGTCTTTTCGTTAATTAGCATTCAAATTCTAGCCTCTAGGAATTTCAATCATCGATCGTTGATCTCTAATTAAGAGCGAAAACATTTAAGAAAGCATCTCGCTCGAAACTAGGTTGTCGATGATTCAATTTCCTAAAATTTACATTACTCATAAGGCTTAAGAATCGTTCAATAATGTAATCATCACCCTCTATCTATTTTCTCGATTCCTCCACGAGCGGAGTTTTCGCTCAAACATCATGAACAAGAAAACAATCAAGAATTGAGAACTCATCACAATGCTTAAATGTAAAGAAAAGCAAGTTCAAGAATTTTCACCTTTTATTATTCAACATTTCGTTACAATTCACTCAAGACTACAAGAATTGAGGAGCGAACTCGATCGTCGAACTAGCTTCGCATCGATCTCTTGAGTCGCGGATCTTCATGGATCTCTTGCTCGGATGAGGATCAGCGTCGCTTCAAAAAGGATCGTGGATGCTTGCTTTGAGTCGGTACTCGGTGATCTTGAATTGTATTTGGGCTAAGGTTTGGATACACAAGTTGTGTCACTCAACTTGTGTTTGGAATTGTTGAACAACCTTGTAATGATGCCCTTGGGTTCCTTTATATAGCCTTCTCCTTTAGCTTCCCCTAGAAGCTTGATTAGGTTTAGCTTCTCTTGCAAGCTTGGCAGTTGAGCAGAACCTTCTAGAATGAGTTAGTTATGTAGCTTACAAGAGAAGCTTGGTAGGTACAAAGCTTGCATGAGAAGCTGGGCTGTTAGATGGAAGCTTCTGGAGATTTGAAGGGTCTTGAAGAAGTTTTGCAATTGATAAGAGAACCTTGGGAAAAGATGTTGCCGATGACATGTGGGAGATTGTTGGAGATAGTACCATCAGAGTCAATTATTGGATCGCAGGTACGTGATTGCAATGATTGCGGAGGACCTATACCGGTAGGACAGTCTTACTCGAGATGATAGTATGCTATCTGGTTTGCCTTTATCAGTCGTGTAAATGTTCAGGTGACTGATTACATGTTACACTTTGATAGAGCCCTTAGGATCTTTCTTTACTACCAACAGTATGATGGCGATCATATACGTGAGAGTTGGGTGGTTTATATGCATATCCTTAATTGTGGTCCCTAGTCGTGGGAGTTTCGAGACAGGGCATCGATACTCCGGAGTAGACTAGTGTATACAGTCGAGACCCCAACGAGGGGCGGTGGCCGGTCTCACAAGCCACTGGTGTCAGTTGGATCACCTAAGATGTATACAGGTGCTCATTGGGTTATGAGTACACCGGACAGGACTCGCCGGGAACCTACTAGTTGGTATTATACCTATCGTCAGATAGTAGTTCCCTGGTGACATGTGTACAGGTTAGTTCATCGACCTGAGGTCGTCATTTGTCTCGTGTGAGTTCCCACTGTGCTTTGATTTCTACCCTACCACGGCTCAAAGGAGTCGTGCAAACAGGTAGTTTTTAGGTACAGTCCCGAGCCACATGGAGGCACGTGAGCGGATCGGCAGGGGATTCGTCTCTCCCGGTATTGGGGGCAAGATCGTGCTGTGTCTAGGAAAGCCATTACACAAAGCCCACGGCCGTGGCAGGAGATTTACTGGTAGGTACTCCAGTAGTATCTCAGGGTGTTATTAGACTACACTCCGACACGACTTATACTGCTATTGGGGGTCTGACGTTACTAGCCTCCTAGGCAGATATGCGATACTCATTGACGAACGGACCAGACTGTATATACATAGTCATTGTTAGGCTCAGTAGGGTTTCCGGATGAGTTCGCTCATCGGCCTCCTTTGCGGTCAGTCCATGGGAAGCCGTTACGCATAGCTAGTGCCGCTGACGGTTTGTGGTTAAACCCACAGCCAGGGTACTGACGAGTCATTAGAGTCCCCCACAGACAGTTTCCCAAGTTCGGGCAAAACGTTGTAGAGGCCGTATGGTTTTACGGCAGGGTTCGGAAAATGCACGTGCGTTTACGCACGTGTCAGATTTCGGGCAGATGATACTGGTCGGCTTTGGTTTAAGCCGGATCCGAGTATTATATTGAGTAGATATAATATCTTTGTCTCAGTTGCATTTGTATTCGTTCGTAATACAAATGCGGGTATATTTATACAGTTACGGGGTTATCCTGAAATTCGTTTCGGGATCACTTTTGGAAGTTGCCAGTTTCCAGTTTTCTATCAGTCGTCTTTTAACATTCGGTTAAAGACGGATTTATCTTTTCTTGGATGAGGGTGAGTCATGCTTCTAGAAGGTTCTAGAAGGTGGTGACAAGGCTTGTGACTCACTTGTTCATTTATGTTGCATTTATTGTGTTCACACTTTGTGTTCACACTAGATATTTTCTTGTGTTCACACTAGATATTTTCTTGTGTTCACACTAGATATTTCCTTATAGTTACTCTCTTTTTTCTACACTCACCTCCCTCCTCACTTATATATAAGGCCGGCCCCTTCTCCCTCTCTCTCACTCACTTGATGGTTGTGAAAAGATTATGATAGTTTTGGGGTGTATGGAAATTTCATTGCTCATTTCATTCCATCACCCGAATCAATTGGCAACTTCATAAACCGTTCGTCCATAGCTTTGGACGGAACGAGACAATGTCTTCTACACATTCTCTACATCAATCTTGGTCGTCTCTTTTAGCAAACTTGACGACCGAGTTGCCTCGAGTCAGAGGCGAGAGCCCGTTTAAAGAATCGTTGACGTGGTACCACCTGGACGAGCAGATCGGAGATCGAAGAGATCGGAGCAGCCGCAACGGAGCGTGGGATGATGGTTAAAGAACGAAGGACTCGGATCGTTCGGTATAATTTTTCTACTCTCTTTACAGTTTGTTAGTTTAGCAATAATGGCAGATCCGGGTTAAAGTATACGATAGCGCCAGTTAAAAAGTTTTTGTTCCGCATTTGGCGTCTGTAGACGGCCGGGGCGCTACCGTAGACTTACAGACGTGTCAGTGTGGCCGCGGGTCCGCGGCTGATCTGCCCATTCGGCCGTGGATCCGCGGCCGTTTAGATGGCTTGATGTATGCAATTTCCATGGTTAATCTGGTGCTGACTTTAAGGATGTTTTCTGATGTCTGGAGTCTTTTAAATCTTTCTTGTTTACTGCCAGATCACAAGCCTTGGACTTGGCGTATTTTTATCAACACTTTTAGCAGTTTCGGCACTTTTCCTGGAATTTCCTGCACACACTCTTGAGACAAGTGTTGCGATATACAAATATCATGCGTGCAATAATAAACACTCAATTTCCCTCAAAATGCCGGTTATAATATATAACATATGTTATTTGGTATTTTACAGACAAATTGCTTATATGTGCTATATTCATACCGAACACCTTTAGATGATTGCAAATAGTAGGGAAATTATTTTTGTTAAAAAATGCAATATTTTCGACTGATCAATCATCCTTTGGGCAAGCTTTGTTGAGGTCTCGAAAGTCTATGCAGATGCGCACTGTCCCATTTTTCTTCATCACTGTGATGATGTTGGCAATCCAATCGGGGTATTGCACTTCTCGGACGAAGCCGGAGTCGATTAGCTTCTTGACCTCGGCATTGATGCCAATTTCAAGTTTAAGCCACATTCTTCTCGGTGCTTGTTTGATTAGCTTGATGTTCGGAGATATCGCCAATTTGAGCAAAGCTACTTCTGGATATAGTCCCGGCATTTCGGAGTAGTTCCATACGAAACAGTCTTTATACTGCATGAGCACGTCTTTGAGCGTAGCCACCTTTTCTTCAGACAACAGATCACTGAAGAACGTCGGCCGTGGATCGCTTGCCGTTCCCAAGTCGACTTTTCTGAGGTTATCTGCAGTAGTGTGTATCCTATCTTCCAGCTCTTTTGGCGCCGGTGGAAACTCTGAGATCACTTCGTCATCATTTTCGAAGCACCAGGAGAGGTCATCCATATCTTTGGGCAATCTTTCTCCTGTCAGCGTTATTACGTAACAGTACGAGATCATTTCCAGGACCGACGTTGATCTGGCTCTACTCTCGCTGCATACGTGGCTTTCGGTTCATGCTTCTATAGCGGGGTTACCCTCAAACTGCTGGATAAAGCGAACCTACCGTGCTGGTACTGGTCTTCTACCCAGTCCTTGAATGCGAAGCAGTCTTTGAGTGGTTGTCCTATAGCTCGGTGATAAGAGCAATAGTCTGGGTGATGAACCTCACTTGCTTGTCCGGGGTGCTTGGACTCCGGGAGCGTAATCATTTGATATTTCATGACAAGATCGAATATGTTCCTTGTCATGTATTGGGGAAAAGAATATGCCCGACCCATCTTCTTTATAAGAGACGTATCCCGGCTGCTCAATTTCCGATCGTGAGGCTTCTTAGACCCGCTTTGCTGCTGTTGAACGTTTTTTCCGTTCTTCAGTTTATTTTTGCCTCTGCGTTGAGTCTTGCGTATGACGGGCTGGCGACGAAGGGCATCGTCATTTTCCATAGCCTGCTGAAGGAGGCGTTGCGTCCTTGCTTTCTCATAGATGGCCATTTCACTGCTATGGTCATCCCGGACCTTTTGACCTGCTTCCATTATTAGCTTGTCCATCTGTTCTTCGAATGACGGACTTGGTACTTTCATGGCGGGGCTTCATTTTGGTTCAACTGCGGCATCTTCTAACAGAGCATCTCCTTCTTCATCGAAGTCATGTATAACGTAACACCCATGGAATCTCTCCCGTTTCATGGGTTGAACATATCCAAGCCCGATCGTTTCCACTATCCCGCTGGGAAATTTTCGTTGAGTTCCAGGGACGTTCCAGATCCTGTTGTAGAACTGAACTTGTCGAGCAGTCTGTTTGAAGGGTATGCCTTGGCGTCCTAACAGCCTTTTTAATCCTTCTGTATAGTATCTGGGCAGACGGATGGGTTGAAGACTGTCAAGTGCAGAATCGGCACCATGCTAGATTTCTTTCTCCACTTTGGTTTCCGTGGATCGATAAAAGAGGATCGCCTTTTCATCTCTTCGCCTGGGAGGGACGTAGAATGTTTGCAGCTCTTGTACATTATAGGTATCAAGTGCGTCGAGTTCTTTGTAGTGCCGCTGCAGAACCATGGAAATCCGCAAACTCTGATCATTTCCAATAAAGGATTGCATTGATGGACGAGCCGGGAATACTGCGTTGACCTCGTCTTCAGAGTCACTACCGAAGACCAGAATAGGGGTAGACGGTCCCGGTTTATTGCATTGGGGTGGTCCCGAATAGACTATCTCTTCCTCCTCTTCGGTATTGCTCCTAATGACCGGAATAGGGGTGATAGCTTTCTGCTTATTCTCCGGCTTATGGCACCTTTCCGTGTCTTCGAAGTCTGACAAGAAGTATTTTGCATCTTCATACTTTTGGACTTCATTCACGGATAGCGGGTTCATCTCCACTGTCACGGTATACTCGATACCATCCTTGAAATACTTCATACACTAATGTTGTGTAGAAGGGATGATGTTGTACTCGTGTAACCAAGTCCTGCCGAACAAAGCGTTGTAGCAGGTCCTGGCGTTAATGACATGAAATTTGATGTCAGCGACGAGCAGCCCAAAACGTAGCGTCGGTATTACAGACCCGAGCGTCCGTGGTGACTGGGAGTCGAACCTAGAGATAGTGATTTTATCCCGAGCGAGATTTTGAACACACATACAGATTTCTTTTAACACCCTCACATTTAGGAGGTTGACAAAGGACCTGTTGTCAACTAGGATCTTCCCTATTTTGATGTCATGGCAGTATCCGGTGACATACAGGGGACGGTTGTGTGCTCGCACGTCCCAAGGAGGAGGTCTTCTTCGATGAAAGTGACGTCAACAGTGTGAACCTCCTCCAGCTCATCCTTCATCTTTTCTTCGGCAAGGAAAGCTTGAAACTGGTCAGGCTCTTGTAGTACTCTGTTCAGAGAATCTCTCACCTCTTTGGATAGCAGAAGGGCATCGAGAATGCTTAGCTGCGAGGGTATTTTCCTCAGGTGTGCCAGAACATTGTAATCCACATTGTTTTTCTTAGGCGGGTCCTTGGCTGCCAGCTCTTCGACGACTCGATCATTGAGGGCGATATCCTCTGGGACTTTTTCTTTCCCCTTATCCTTTTTGCTCGATCCCTTGTTTGCGGGCCCGAGATTCTTTTCAGGTAGATTGTGATTGCGCAGATGAATGTTTTCGCAGTTCTTCGTCTCTCCTGCTTCAGAGATGGATTCCTTGAAGAGAAGGCCGAGAGCTATTTCTTCATCGGAATCGCTCCTGAAGGTGAGAACTTGCGATCCCTTGCTATATACTATGGGACAGTTGCCGACAGTTCTTTTACGTTCATCTGTCGTGTTCTTCTGCCCTCGATGGGTTTTGCGCTTCATCCGCTTGAAATGCTGCCGATGGGCAACATATCCCTGCCACCAGTTTTTAAAGGCATTGCACTTTCAGTAGTGTGCATGGTCCTCCGATGGTATAAGCAGTAATTCGGATATGCATCTAGTTCGTCGGGAACGTATTTTTTGAAGTGTCTTCTTTGAGAGGTGACGGCTTCATCCCCAACGACATGGCTTTAGCGAATCGTTTCCTCATTTTAAGCATGCTTTTGTCTGCCGCGGGCGTGCTTTGATCTGGTGGGAGTGTTTTAACCCTTTCATCCAGTCGCCGGTGTTTGGCTTTTTCAAATATGGCCATTTCGCACTCTTGATCAGCTTTGCTTTTCTGAAGAGCTTCATTCAGGAATACGTCAATCATCTCGTCTGACGGTCCTAGGAGTTCCGGTTCCGGATCTGCCCCCAGTTTCTCTACATCAGGAGCTTCTTCACCATCTACCGGCGAGTGAGAGATCACGTAGCAGCTTGCCACATAATCCTCAGGTTCATCTGATGTGTCTTCTCCCTCATCTTTGTCTCTATCTCCGTCATCAAGGATGTGGTTGAGAAACTCTTGAAGTGTGACTGAGGTTCGCGTCTTCTGGTTATATTCTTCCAACGCGTCAATATGTTTTTGCTGGTCCGTGCGCTTGTCACCAGGCTTCATGGGCTTTTTGGTCTTCTTATTCTTTATTGAAGACTTTGATGACCGGGCATGGGCATTTTGACTATCACTACCAATTCTTGGTGTCGGGCGCTTCTTCAGCATTCCCTCGATGACCTTGGGTTCTAGTGGACTTTTCCACCTGATCGCCGGGCATGTTTGGAGATCCCTCAGCATTCTTTTCGTCTTGTCTGAAAGAGCGGCCTCCCACGGAGCTTCTTCTATAAAAGAGCACGATGCCCCCAGTGTGTCCCCCTTTTTAAGAGCGTGCGGCTGAGGCGGGCTTACCTTCCGATTCTCAGACAGTGCAAATTTGCCCTGTTGGTATTGGTCCTCAATCCAGCCTTTGAAGACGAAGCAATCTTCGATTGGATGGCCTACCACTTGGTGATAGGGGCAATAATTGGGATTATTGGCTTCACCGGGTTGCAATGGGCTTTTTGGATCCGGCAAGGTGATGAGCCTGTTGCGCACCGCTAGCTCGAACAGTTTCTTGTTTTATCCCGGGGAAACATATAAGGGCGCTTCAGTTTCTCATTAAAGAATCGCCGTCTATCGTCTTGGCGATCAGTTGGTTTTGGACCACTGGGATGCTGCTGAGCATTGGCGACGAAGGTCGCTTTCCCTTTCCCTTTTTCGTTTCGAGATTCCAACTTCGAAGTGTAAGTCTACGGTAGCGCCCCGGCCGTCAATCTGACGCCAAATGCGGAACAAAAATTTTTATAACTGGCGCTATCGCATACTATAACCCGGATCTGCCATTAACGCTAAACTAACAAACTGTAAAGAGGGTAGAAAGGTTATACCGAACGATCCGAGTCCTTCGTTCTTTAACCATCATCCCACTCTCCTGTTGCGGCTGCTCCGATCTTGTCGATCTCCGATCTGCTCGTCCAGGTGGCACCATGTCATCGGATCTTTAAATGGGCTCCCGCCTCTGACCCGAGGCAACTCGGTCATCAAGTTTGCTAAAAGAGATGACCAAGATTGATATAGAGAATGAGTAGAACACTTTGTCTCCCTTCGTCCAAAGCCATGGACGAACGGTTAATGAAGTTGCCTTTTGAAATCGGGTAAATGAGAAATGAGCATACAAATTTTTAGGAACCAAAATCTGTCATCTTTTTTAACCAAGTGAGTGAGTGAGGAGGAAGGGTGGGGCCGGCCATATATGAGGAGGGGGTGAGGGTAGGAGCAAGGGAGGGTAACCATAAGCATACCTTATCATAACATTAATGAAAGCATGAGTCATATAATACCTCACCCAAAACAATTAATGCAAATGGTGACACACAAATCCTAGTCATCAACCATTAATCCAAAATGGTGACACACAATACTAGTCACCAAAACTAGAACCTTCCACACTCATGACTCACTCTCAAGAAAAGATAAATCTGCATTAAACCAAATGTTTAAGACGGGTGATAGAAAACTGGAAACTGGCAACTTCCAAAAGCGATCCCGAAACGAATTTCAGGATAACCCCGTAACAGTATAAATATACCCGCATTTGTATTACGACCGAATACAAATGCAACTGAGACAAAGATATTATATCTACACAGTATAATACCCGGATCCTGCTTAAACCAAAGCCCACTGGTATTATTTGCCCGAAATATGACACGTGCGTGAACGCACGTGCATTTTCCGAACCCTGCCATAAAACCATACGGCCTCTACAACGTTTCGCCCGAACTTGGGAAACTATCTGTGGGGGACTCTAATGACTCGTCAGTACCCTGGCAGTGGGTTTAACCACAAGCCGTCAGCGGCACTAGCTGTGCGTAACGGCTGCCCATGCACTGACCTCAAGGGAGGCTAATGAGCGAACTCATCCAGAAACCCTACTGAGACTAACAGTGACAATGTATATACAGTCCGGTCCGTTCGTCTATGAGTATCGCATATCCGGCCTAGGGGGCTGGTAACGTCAGACCCCCAGTAGAGGTATAAGTCGTGTCGGAGACAAGCCCTGAACACCCTGAGAAACTACCGGAGTACCTACCAGTAATTCTCACCTGCCTTGGCCAAGGACTTGGTGTAATGGCTTTCCTAGATACAGCGTGATCTCCACCCCCAATATCGGGAGAGACGAATCCCCTGCCGATCCGCTCACGTGCCTCCATGTGGCTCGGAACTGTACCCAAAAACTACCTGTTTGCACGACTCCATTGAGCCGTGGTAGGGTAGAAATCAAAGCACAGTGGGAACTCACACGAGACAAATGACGACCTCAGGTCAATGATCTAACCTGTACACATGTCACCAGGGAACTGCTATCTGACGATATGTATAATACCAACTAGCAGGTTCCCGGCGAGTCCTGTCCGGTGTACTCATAACCCATTGATCACCTGTATACATCTTAGGTGATCTAACTGACACCAGTGGCTTGTGATACTGGCCACCGCCCCTCGTCGGCGTCTCGACTGTATACACTAGTCTACTCCGGAGTATCGATGCCCTGTCTCGGTACTCCCACGACTAGGGACTACTATTAAGGATGTGCTTATAGACTACCCAACTCTCAAGTATATGATCGCCATCATACTGTTGGTAGTCAAGCAAGATCCTAAGGGCTCTATCAACGTGTAATCGTGATCAGTCACCTGAACTTATACATGACTGATAAAGGCAAACAAGATAGCATACTATCATCTCGAGTAAGACTGTCCTACCGGTATAGATCCTCCTCAATCATTGCAATCACGTACCTGCGATCCAATAATTGACTTTGAGGGCACTGAATCCAACAATCTCCCACTTGCACTTAAGGCTAATTATTGCGATGCCGCATACTCACAGCCCGTGTGATACCGAACACCCAACTCCTATACTAATCAGTTTCACAAAGCCCGTTTGTAAAACTTTTGTGTTCGAGAAATAGCCTCAGTGAGTGGATCCGCCCTGATGTTTCTTTCTATGTCTCTCTTAATCTCAAGTTCGCGGAGAAAGCCATCTCCCTAATCGAGTAATACCTGTCTTAGAATATGTCTGGATATCTGATGGGACCTAGTTCATAAATGAACTCCAAATCCAAACTTCTTAGACTGTATCGATAACTGAACCTAATCAGTATCCTGCACCATGCCTCCCACAGTATCCTCTTGGACCACCTGTCCATAATACTGTCCCTCGTCAGAGGGAAAAATATAACTCTGACAATCACTCTGTCATCCATGTCACCTTTGAAGCCTGGAATGATAATCGTCTCCCGAGGAGGCTGCCGTCATCAAATCCGTAGAACATACACTTATGTTCTAAAACCGATTCCTTATGTTTCTCCAGTATTGGATTAATACAAACTTATTGCATCTAGTGCAAAAACTACATCTGGTGTGGTACTTGACATCTCATGATTGACTCAATTGCCTAAGCAAGTGATCTGCCAATCATGCGCATCCCTCTCCCCATTAGTCTGTAAGACACCTTTAAAGAGGGTGACTCCATCACTTGTAGGTACACCACCATGCCAGGAGTCTTCTATTCTAAAAACCATTAGAATACTGTCAAAGTACCCACATTGGGAAACTACCCAAATCCAGATCTAAAACCATAGATCTAGAAACCAGAATGTCTGATATTATATCCATATCCTGTCTGGAGAAACAACTGTGTGACGACCACAGTACAACCGATCGTAGTATAGGAATTTTACTTCCTACTCTGTGTATGACATCCATAATACTGGGACATCACACCCTACTACCTTCTTAACAGATCCATCCCCTATTCTGATGAAGTCAAACCCATGACTGTCACATCAAAATTAGATGATCTATCTCCGCTATAACTGCTCAAGTCTATAAATAGACATAAGCTACTTGCCCACTATGCTTCCGCTGCTCCCACTGACCACAACAACCCTCTGGCAGAATAATATATACGTGCACTTCTAAAGCTAGTTTAGAACGACGCTATACTTAACCTCCTTCCGGGTCTCATAGTCTGGAACAACAGTAGTGTCAAGTCTGGGTAAGCAAGAACCTCCCTGTCACCGTCCTTGAGGCTACCGTAGTCCCTCTCGGGTGTCTGAGGTAACCCACCATATCTGCGGAGTGGCTATTGGAATGTCAAACCTGATTGAATCTATAGGTCCTATTAAATTTTCTGTAATCGTTTGCGGTTCTGGAATCGCTTCCAGTTCTACCATACTCCTACTACTGTTTTCTGAAAAAATCCATTTTACTAAAACTGTGGCGAGTCAAGAACAATATCACTATTGATCTTCTAGATGGTAGAAAGTCAACCCTCGACATAGCCCTGGTCAACCCACAAACTGTCATCACAGAAACGTGCCCTGAGTTATCCAGAGTCTGGTTTTAAGCATAAGCCGGAAACTCCCCGTACCTTAACATCGTTAAGATATGAACCATTCTATATCCAATATAGAAACTTTGGCACTTATTTAATTGGAACCAGATTTTAATCATGCAGCTGTCTCCAGTGCATATCAACTTAATGGAGAGAGGCTAATCAGCATTACTCAACTTAGGAATACATCCAATTATGAGTAACCTGAAAGAGAAACAAGTTTCTCAAAACCATTACTATCATCTGAATACAAATTACAAGTATCTACATCTTCGATCTCTTTGAAGAATCCCGATACTTGCGACACCTGGTTCTCTACTTTATTCTTATACCCACAACTTCTCAAAACTTAGACCTTGTATTTCTACGAAACACTTGTCTAAAAACTAGAGAAGTCACACGTAACCAGAACATAGTACGAGGACCAACCCCTTTGTCCTGATGGACACTGGACAACATACAATACTCTGTATAAGTCCGCTGAGTTGAATAACTCAAAACCTGTGCATTGTAGGTTGGAAACTGTACTTATGGTAAAGAACTACTCCGTTGTTTAATGCTCCTTACCCAATCGCCAACTGATATAGGTAAATGTCATCGACATAATTTCAAAAAGTTATATCTCACTTTATAAAAATAAATGTACAGATATATCATTTTGAAATTGGTGCACAACAACGGATACTCAAAACCAAATACATGCCGTCCGGCAAAAACCCAGGCGATCTCCTCAAATATCACCAATTACAACGAATTCCGATATAATGAGGATGATCACCTGATTCCCAATAACTTCCTCCTACTCATCATCTGTAAAACCATACAGATGTGAGAATGAAACCTGGTAAATACATACCCTGGAGTCAGTATCTAATCGGGAAAACAGTTTTCCTTTAACAATGCACTGAAACATGAAAATTTTTCGTAGGGGTATCCTGGTATTCCGAGTAATGCCTCTTCCATAATCCAATTCATGACTTTAACCGTATATTTCTTTGCCATCTCTCCAAATCCCTTTATTTGTATTTAGTCGTTACGTTCTGTACACCATCGTTAGGCTAAATGGTTTTCTTCCTTCCCTACCGTTTGGCACCAGCCTATGGTTTGGAAGAAGACTATACAGTAAGCATAATAGGTGTACTCTCCTCAACCTAGGAGTACTCACATCTTGAGAGAAGGTGATGATAAAAGACAAATGAATAATACCTTATTCTTTTAAAGGTGAAATAGGAGTGGCGATGAAGTACGCGGTTTGGTCGTGAATGATAACAGTCGCAATTTACTTTGTCCTCTTTCTAATCCCTTTATTTTGTCTTTATATATTACCTTTTGTACACCCTACTTAGGCTAATTGGTTTTCTTCATTCCCTACCTTTCGGCACCTGCCTATGGTTTGGAAGAAGACCATCTAATAAGCATAATAGGTGTACTCTCCTAAACCAAGGAGCCCTCGCAACCTGAGAGAAGGTGATAATAAAAGACAACTGAATAAACCAATTCTTTTTCTCCTGAACCTGGATCCATCCTCGAAGAAGTCCCTTCGAGTTCGTATATAACCATATGATGGATTTATCCAATGGAATTGGATGTCCGTAGTAATACGGGGTGTTATGAGAAATGCAAAGGGTAAAAGAAGGAGTGGCAATGACTTATGCCTCTTAGACATTCTATAATCCAGTATTTTAAGAAGGTTCGGTCAACTTGGTCACTGAGTCATAGTCTATGGTCGGTCAAAGGTCGCTGCCAAAGAGAGAGAGAGAAAAGAAACACTCTGCATGCACTCTAACCTAGATTAGAATGGTTATCATTTTATCTAATCAGGAAACCTCCCACTGTACTGTCAAATTCTCCTCCAAACCTAAAAGAAGAATCAATCGGGATCACCCGAAGAGTAAACCAACCCATCAGTGGGAATCGGGATCCAACTCTTATCGCATGATAACTTGAAGGTATGCGCATGCCTGGCAAGTTTCAGTTTCTTTAGAAACTCCCGATATGATTTTTACCCAGTTCTCATGACCTTGATGAAGGCCAACAAATCATAAGTCACATGTCAAGTTCTACCCGTCATTATCTTGTTAATTCAAACCCACCCGTACATACCCTTGACGAAGGCCAACAAGGTAATACGAGTGTTCCAAACCAACTCGTCTATCTATGCAACAAATGAATACCCCAGCAGCTACCAAACATCATGCCTTGACGAAGGCCAACAAACATAGCTTGAATACTACTAACCATCCATAAGAAATGACGGAGGGCTACGTCTGGTTTTTGGCGAAAAACCTTTAACGTAATGAACTTGATCTCGTTGAAGGAACCTGATAGCTTTTTATAAAAATATAGTGGCGAAAACCTTTGCTAAAGAGGTCACTCCCGGTGAAGGGATCTCGGCTCTTTCCTCGTGGAATGAGGTGCAGGATATTCCAACTGAATACCGCGATGCAAAGAAACTTGTAATCGACTATAGTGAAGTTATTACCCTGACGCAAACTTCTGCCCAAGGGGTCACTCCCGGTGAAGGGATATCGGCCCTTGCCTCGTCGAATAAGGTGCAGGATATTCCAACCGAATACCACTGTGCAAAACGAAACGAAACGTCTTTGTAATAACACTTTTTAAAATTGTTCCAACAACATCCAAACAGGTTTGTTTTCCTTTGCATTGATCAGAATCAACGCAGTCCCATCATCTAATCGCACCAGGCAAGAACGAAAATAAAACGTACGTATATGCCATCCGCATTCGTCACTGGGTCCCGTCATCACCCGTTAGGTTACTTAACTAACGACAGAGCGGAGACTGGACTAGCGCGGGTGTGAAACATATACAACATTTACTAGTATATATACCAATATACAATAATCGCTCAAGGCGTGATAATATGCAACATTACAGAAAAGTAATAAGTATCACAGAACAATACAGATAATCTGGGATCCCTGGGTTTCACAGAGCCACTACTGAAACCCGACGTTCCCCTGGTCGTGTGGATAGCCTGTGCAATGAAACCTAGACCCCTACGGGTGTGGCAAGTTACCCGCCAAAACCTGAAGCGAGGCAGCCCCCTACGCAAAGTGAATGGACCACCCTGCACATCGCAGAATCCGGTAACTTTTGCACCCCTCCTTGGGTCAACCTGTACCCCCTACGAGCATGGCGAATAGTCTACCAATACTAGAGTGAGGCCCCTCTGCCTCTCAAAGCCATGAGATGCGGACCCGTTGCCCTCTAGAACCCGGCTATCCATGCACTCCGTCATAGGGTAAAACCTAGTACAGAAATGAAAAATATGTACAATGGGTACATCGACCTAAGCCCAGTCGTGCCCCAAAAGAATATTATACAAAAAGGCAGAGACGGCAGTCCACATGTTGGACGCTCGCCCCGCAATATCAAATATACAAATAAATCCAAACTACACTACCATTGCACACTGCTATCCACCACGACAAATCCGCAACACCACAGCACAACACAGAACATCAACGCGAATGTCACGTTCGCAAACCCTTCTAAAAGAACTATAGCAATGAGACGCGGTTTACTGCTCGAATGACATTCACGGTCGGAGATATAATGTAAGTACTGTAAACTAACACGTTTAAATTTCGATCGACTAAATTTCCCGAAGTGGGCCCCACATACATCTGCTGTACAGTAACAAAAACTGGGCCCAAAAGAAAAATTCCAGAAACCACAATTTCCCAAGTAGAATCACTAGAAGAAAAACTACCCTCTGATTCACCAAGATGGCCGCATTTCCGCGGCCAAAGCATGGCTTTGGCGGCGGATCCGCGGTCGTACGGTCGGATCAGGCGATCGTATTTCTCCAGTTTCCTTTAAAAAGCCTGCTCAATTTTCTGGTATACTCAAAATGATTTTTAGATCAGATTTAAAATCAACAGAAACTTTAGACATGGAATTTGCGGTTTTCGAAAATCCGTTCGATCGATGTTTTAAAAGCGTTAGCACAAGTTAATAAAGCTTAATGGCAAAGCTCTGATACCATGTAAGTCTACGGTAGCACCCCGGCCATCAATCTGACTCCAAATGCGGATTAAAAACTTTTATAACTGGAGCTATCACATACTATAATCCGGATTGCCATTAACGCTAAACTAACAAACTGTAAAGAGGGTAGAAAGGTTATACCGAACGATCCGAGTCCTTCGTTCTTTAACCATCATCCCACGCTCCTGTTGTGGCTGCTCCGATCTCGTTGATCTCCGATCTGCACGTCCAGGTGGCACCACGTCATCGGATCTTTAAACGGGCTCCCGCCTCTGACCCGAGGCAACTCGGTCATCAAGTTTGCTAAAAGAGATGACCAAGATTGAAGTAGAAAATGAGTAGAACACTTTGTCTAGCTTCGTCCAAAGCCATGGACGAACGGTTAATGAAGTTGCCTTTTAGAATCGGGTAAATAAGAAATGAGCATACAAATTTTCATGAGCCAAAATCTATCATCTTTTTTAACCAAGTGAGTGAGTGAGGAGGAGGGGAGGGGCCGGCCATATATGAGGAGGGGGTGAAGGTAGGAGCAAGGGAGGGTAACCATAAGCAAAGCTTATCATAACATTAATGAAAGCATGAGTCATATAACACCTCACCCAAAACAATAAATGCAAATGGTGACACACTAATCCTAGTCATCAACCATTAATGCAAAATGGTGACACACAATCCTAGTAAACAAAACTAGAACCTTCCACACTCATGACTCACTCTCAAGAAAAGATAAATCCGCATTAAACTGAATGTTTAAGACGGGTGATAGAAAACTGGAAACTGGCAACTTCCAAAACCGATCCCGAAACGAATTTCTGGATAACTCCATAACAGTATAAATATACCCGCATTTGTATTACGACCGAATACAAATGCAACTGAGACAAAGATATTATATCTACACAGTATAATACTCGGATCCGGCTTAAACCAAAGCCCACCAGTATTATCTGCCCGAAATATGACACGTGCGTAAACGCACGTGCATTTTCCTAATCCTGCCATAAAAACATACGGCCTCTTCAACGTTTCACCCGAACTTGGGAAACTATCTGTGGGGGACTCTAATGACTCGTCAGTACCCTGGCAGTGGGTTTAACCACAAGCCGTCAGCGGCACTAGATGTGCGCAACGGCTGTCCATGCACTGACTTCAAGGGAGGCTGATGAGTGAACTCATCCAGAAACCCTACTGAGACTAACAGTAACAATGTATATACAGTCCGGTCCGTTCGTCTATGAGTATCGCATATCCGGCCTAGGGGGCTGGTAACGTCAGACCCCCAATAGCGGTATAAGTCGTGTCGGAGACAAGCCCAGAACACCCTGAGATACTACCGGAGTACCTACCAGTAATTCTCACCTGCCTTGGCCAAGGACTTGGTGTAATGACTTTCCTAGACACAGCACGATTTCCACCCCCAATACCGGGAGAGACGAATCCCCTACCGATCCGCTCACATGCCTCCATGTGGCTCGGGACTGTAGCCAAAAACTACCTGTGTGCACGACTCCTTTGAGCCGTGGTAGGGTAGAAATCAAAGCACAGTGGGAACTCACACGGGACAAATGACGACCTCAGGTCGATGAACTAACCTGTACACATGTCACCAGGGAACTGCTATCTGACGATATGTATAATACCAACTAGCAGGTTCCCGGCGTGTCCTGTCCGGTGTACTCATAACCCAATGTGCACCTGTATACATCTTAGGTGATCCAATTGACACTAGTGGCTTGTGAGACCGGCCACCGTCCCTCGTCGGGGTCTCGATTGTATACACTAGTCTACTCCGGAGAATCGATGCCCTATCTCGGTACTCCCACGACTAGAGACCACTATTAAGGATGTGCTTATAGACTACCCTACTCTCACGTATATGATCGCCATCATACTGTTGGTAGTCAAGCAAGATCCTAAGGGCTCTATCAACGTGTAATCGTGATCAGTCACCTGAACCTATACACGACTGATAAAGGCAAACCAGATAGTATACTATCATCTCGAGTAAGGTTGTCCTACCGGTATAGGTCTTTCTCAATCATTGCAATCACGTATCTGCGATCCAATAATTGACTTTGAGGGCACTATATCCAACACGAAGAAGATGGTCTATGACCCATCTGATCTATTTGGGCCATCTTGTCAATCAAGGCCTGGAAAGTAGTTGGCTTGAAGAACATCATGAACTGTGATATGGTCGCCTGCGGATCAAGAGTACCCACGAACATACTTACCGCAGGCGCTTCTTCGATGCGCTACTCGCACTTCGACCATAGATTCCGCCACCGTATCGCATACTGTACCCATGTTTCACCTGGCTTCACCCTGGCGTTAATTAATGTTATGATCGGGGTGCGTTCTCTAGCGCTTGTGAACCTTTGTGTAAACAGTAACTCCATTTCTGCAAATGTCTTAACGGAGTCGTTCGGAAGCTCGGAGTGCCATTCAAACGCTGTCTCCGACAAGTTGCCAACAAACTGGCGAAGCAACAGTTTGTCGTCACCCCCAGTATTACCGCACAAGGCTCTGAATTGAGCAACGTGTTGGTGTGGATTCCCCGGCGGGTATTTTTTTTGGTCATACCAACCCGGATAGGGTCGTCCGGTCTTAACAATTTGGCCTGATGAGCTCGTATTTGTTCAGCGATATAGTCATCCAGGGTGGCTTTAGAAATGGTCTCCTCTTTGGCTGCTGAACAAGTCGGAAGAGGGTTCGATGTCTCTCCCCTATAGTCTTCAAGGATAATCGGAGGGTCTTCAGCTGGAGGATCCAGCTGTAACATCATCCCGACCATGTCTTGGAATAAAAGCGCCATTCGTTTTACGTTGGCAGTTTGTTCCACTGCCTCTTTGTCCTTCTTCTCGATGATTCTGCGGAGGAACTCAGCATCGATTTCTTGTTCATGACGCTGCTCTGACGACGTCTTCGGGCTTTCTTTTGGCCCAGTGAGTGCGGCCATCTGTGTTAACATTTCCTGAAGCTTATATTGTTGCTCCTGGGCCTTTGTTACGGATATGGTGAGTGGTCGATGAACCGTAAAGATACGGCTATCCTCTTTCCCGGATGCCATATAAACAGTGTGCACCACTATGCCCCCAGACTTGGGGTGTTTAGATTCAGTGCCCTTTAGATTCGTTGCGGACATAGGGACTTTCTCCGACTCCTTCTTTTGTGGGCGGTCGAAGTTGAGGGAGCCATTGCAGCGGGCACCCAAATAGATGACATCTCCTGTGGCACGACATGATGGTCCTTCTCTTGCTGAACCTTCATTTTCTTTGGTTGGCGGGAGTAGTCTTGGTTGATCACCGAGTTTTGGACATGTTACCAAACCTAGTGAATTTTAGAGGACGGCCGCTGAGAGGGCTGCTCTGGTTTCACCTTTGTAACGTTCTCCATAGGTGGAGGAGACGTTTTCAGCATGGCCGTCGGAGAGTTCTTGTGCACCCTCCTAAGTGGTTCAAAGTTGTTCCCAGTTGGAATAGCAACATCAATTTCCACCATCGGAGCTGGTAGAGTCAGTCCGGAAGGGGAATTGCCCCCATCTTTCCTCACTCGACGCCAGTGGCGACGTCGAGCATGCCTTGCAGACGGTATTGGCTCAGCTATGGGGGTGGCTTCATCATGCCCCCCGCTCTAGTGAAGGGTTGTTGCCGGTGCCTGCCTCTTGAAGACTGACGTCCGCGAAGAAAAAGCGCCCAACCTGTCGAAGACTGACCCTTAGGAAGGGGAATCAGCTTTGGGGATCTTGCCCGAAACGGGAGATGGAACAGAAAGTCTAGCGAAGACCGATGCCTTAGCAGGAGAAGCCTCCCTGATGATTTCATTTATTGGAACAGGGATGGCTATCCGTTTTGGGATAGCCGCTTCATGTAATGCGGGCTTCCTCACGGGCCCATTAGAGCTTTGGCTGAGTCTGTTGAAAACCGAGGCGCTGGGTTTGGGCGACCTGTTGTGTAACGCCTTAGATTTCGGTTAGTGTTCGTTTAGACGTTAATGCGGGTTCACTGTAAAAAGTTTACCAATTTGGGTTCCTCAGATTTCATAATATTTAATTAATAATTTATTATTATTTGTTATAAGCATGCACGCACGTGTGCATGTAAATGTGAGTTTTGTTTGTGCTAATTTTGACCTTAGCAATCTTGACACTTAACCTAATCCTTTGTTTATCTTAATCATTTCTTTAATCAAATCATTAACCCTAATTCCTTAGATCATTTGTGAGAAGGGGAGATATTTGTTTGGATGTGTCACGTCCTGAAAGTACGGAACATGACCGGCACTTAAACTACGAAACGTCTCGAGGCGTACGTAATCTAAGTAAACCGAAAACCCAGAAATCCAAACCAAGAAAAGTAGTAGAGTGAAGGAAAACCAATTTAAATCAAGTATTTTTAATAGCATAGCCGAATTATGCGTTTAAAAAAACATCAAATATTTCCTGAAAATTTCGGCAGAGTCTCCTTTGTAAATACTGGCCCCCAAACGGGATACAACATGAATAGTATACGAAATCAATAAAAGGGCATCCCCAAGCGGGAGCTAGCTCTTCGTCAATCGACGGTCACAACCACACAAGCAATATAATATACAACGCCAACGGTGAGGATCAAAAACTCAAAACAACAAGAAAACCACAGAAATAAAACGCGCGACTCTAAGGTCGAAAGAATAGCATCTCTGGTCTGTATCTCAAAAAATACATTTTTGGTTGATGGAACTTCTAGATACAACAGAGTAATAATATACAAGTTATATAATGGGGGGTACGATACAAGTAAACCCACCTACTAGCAAATCACCCGAAGGAAACTATGCCCGCAAGCCGTAATGAAACCTGTACGGCAAACCTGCAAGAAACTGGGGCACAACGGGGGTAAGTTGCCAACTCGTGAATAGAAAAACATCCACGGAAAGAAATCGTATAAATAACGCAACCTAAGTCAAAGATCATAATATATCCTCAATTATATATATAACATGCAACCGATAACAAGGTTTGGGTAAATATCTAACCCGAGGGAAATCTCATGTGCCCGTGTCAGTGCCTCAGGTAACAATATATCATATGAATGAGGTATGAATGCCTGGAAACAGAATACATGTAAATGAAGAACTGTTTTCATAATTTAGTGAGATTTCCTTTGTATTTTTAAAATGAGGTATTACAATGAAATCAGCATAAAACAGTGCCTAGCATCGGCACAAAACGTAATCCCAATATCTCGATATCTCTGTATCACAGTCTATGTACCTCAATATCTCGAAATCTCAATTTCTTAATCACAATATCTAGGGCGCCGTCAGTCCAGACCGGCCCCTACCATCCATCTCAAGACCACGACGGCATCCTCCGGATATCCGACGCGTCGGGTAAAATCACCGGTAGGTAGTGCTCCCCTGCCAGGCTCACATCATCATCATCACGCGCTTCTTGCCCCGAGGTACCTTACCGGGTCCACCATGTACCCGAAACGGTTCATCCGTCTCCTCGAATCGGGTCTCAAAATCCATCAGGAAATTCATGGTAGACGACTCATACATCATGGGAAAAACCACACTTTTTTTATTTAAAAAGAGAGAAATCAGTTTATAAAAGTTTTGCGGTTCCCCCCCCCAAATCCAGAAAATTTCATGGAAATCCGAATCCAAACCATCAATAGCAAGTAAAACCATGAATATAAGCATAACAATGAATAACAGTATGCATGAATTGACAAGTAATAACTACAATGTTAAGCTGGCATATAAGGCAGGTACACTAATATCATGTCAAATTACTAACTAACAAGCTAAGTCAAGCAATAATATTTTCTAAGGTGTACGTGACATGGCAATTACCGATAAAGATGTGTGTGAGCCGGCAAGTAAGTGTACGTGGTACATACGCATCATCGGTAATGGTGCTGGTGTCCTAACAATATGATATCAACATTGCAATAAGAAATTATAACATAAGTATGCGATGCGAAACGAACCACAATAATAAGCGGGAGGTGAATACTAGACGCAACAGTAACTAACCTGCATTAATCTAATATAAGTCCTACAAATGGCACCTTTTGAAATATCACGAATCATGGGGTTTTAAAAATAGGGGCTACGGTGTTTTTATGAAAAGATACGTCTTTTGAAATATCCATAGGATTCCTTGGGCTGTCTTTTAAAATACCCACGATTCGTTAGTTTTTGAAATAGGTAAGAATCGAATCTAATCTAACAACTAAAGTAAACTAAAGGGCTAAGCTAACAAGCTGGACTACAGGTAAGGAAACCGCCTAACATCTGAGTTGATCCATATACATACCTGTATATATATTATTCGGTGATCCCGCCTCAATAATATCATATCTGATACCATATCTACAATCAGACATCCCAAGTCAAGAGTACGGATCAATCATCAAGATATGGCTCGTACGTAAATCCGTCGTACGGCATCCCCAAATCTAGGTACGGTCAATATCATATTCCTCACACCATTCCTCGGGTATCCTCTTTATTCAAGATCGTAGTCTAGGGAACTGACCTATGTCTAGTACAATACTAATATCCTCAAGATACTCATGATCTGACTATCGACAATCTCGTACAAACCGATATCATTAGCACATATCATCATCAAGGGGTATACATCGCCCAATACGGCCTAGTATCAATATCCTAGCATATCATATCTTATATCACAATCACATGTCGACCATTTTATTAATAACACTATTCACCCGTATCGTCGTCCCAAGATCCGCTATAACACCAGGACGTACCTCAAGTACGAATCCAGCCATATCACCGATATCACAACCATAAAACAAATCTCATCGACTCAGCTCATTCCCAAGTATCATCCTCAAATCCGTATGTGAACACATAGTTCCATACCCATATGAACACATAACTATAAAGAATCCCATGAGCACATATAAATAGGAATGTATGCAAGTATGTATGTGTGTATGTGTAGTGCAACACTACCCTAGGGTTCGCAACACTAAAATAATCCAACACACCAATATCCATCCTAAACATCGTTATTAATCCCAAATAACATATAACAAATTGTTGGTGTGTATACGCATCCGTATACACCACCACGGACTGCGGGGGTGCTATACGCCATCCACCCGACTTCTCCCCGTAGATACAAATCTACTCACCTGGTCCTTGCTCGCCGGTGCCGACGTCGCCACGCGCTTGCTTGTCGTCTCGAAGTCCATATGGGATACCTACATATTATAACACACTGTATCTCATTAAAATCCGACTCATGACCAAAACGACTCATGAATCCTACATAGGTCAAAACCTATGGTTTGCTTTCACAAATCACCCCAAAAACCCTCGACGTCGACGTACAAACGCCGATTAATCGAGAAAAACACCAAACGTACCAATCATTGTTTCAAAACTCACTAACTGTATAAGAAATAGGGATTAATTCATCAAATCCATAAAATTAAACCAATCGTTTTATTTTCCAAAATCTAGTTATCACAAATTCCCATTTCGGTTCAAAACTTGATGTTTTAACCAATTTACAAATTTTAACGATTCAAATGGCCAAAATGCTCATTAAATAACATAATTAGGTCATACAAATCACTTTCATAAATTAAACTCATCAATTTGCATATATTCCAAATTCCTAGTTTGCAAAAATACCGATTTTAACTCTTTTTAAAGTAAAATTCACAATTTTACAATTAAGCTTGGTTTTGCATATACTAAAATATTAAACCACAATTTATAATGTTAATAATGCCATGAAACCCTTATTAGAATTTTATCTCACCAAAATATATATATTTATAAAACCTAGTTTCCAATTTATATAATTATCACAATTTAAATTGACAAAAATGCAAACTAGCAACTAGATTTGATTTGGCATGCCCACTACATGTTAACTATATCACACAACCACAATCTCATCACTAAAAACCTAACTTGACTTTTGAAACCCTTCTCTTGAATTCACAAGTTTTAAATTTAGAACCTAATTAAGCATCTAATTTAGTCGAATTGAAGTATTAAAGCAACAATTTAACTATAGGGCAAAGATTTATACCTCACAATTTCAAGAGATCTATCATGAATCTAGCACCAAAATCTTGTCCTCCAAAATGAAAACTTTTCACCAAAATCCATGCTTGAGAGGCTAAGGAAAAATGGGTAGGTGTTAGATTTTGATTTTGTTGGATTTTTTGTTGATTTTTGATGCATTTTGTGAGGATTTTTGATGAGGAATTGAGAGGGGAAATTGGGGGGTGTTGTAGAGGGAGGTCTCAGCCAGAAAATGGGGAGGAGAGGAGAGAGAGGGAGGTGGGGAAAATAGAGTCAAGTCCACACAAAAGTCAAAGCCCACTCACTTATCTATTTCTTTCTTCTTTTCCTTTGTTTTCTTTTCTTTTCTTGGTGATTGGAGAGAGAGAGGGGGGGAGGGCTGTCATGGTGGGGCCGGCCACAAGGGGAGGGGAAGAGAGGGTGAGGTGTGGGTGTGTGGGTTGGGGAAAAAGATTAATGTATTACCTCAATTCCCATAAACACTAATTTCACCGGAAAAAGCCTTTTTCTTCGATATTTTTCTAAACCGTTTTGGCAAAACATTTCATTACAAAAACCATATGATAAAATTTTATTTAATGTGATATGATGCACAAAAATTGTTTCAACTCATTCTAATTTGTAATTTTCCCTAATTAAATGTATTACTGACGGCTTAAAATAATATTAAAATAATTAATTTCGGAAAAATTTTCAGAAAATTTGAAATTTCACCAGTGGCTCAATAAATACCAAACACTAGCAATTTCATAGCTAGAAAATGTGTATTTAATTTTATAATAAAGATATTTGTATTTTGACTTTTTACAGAAAACCTCTTTATTTTACCATTTTTTTGAAATTTCACCGAACCGATTTTCAGAACGATACAATCTTCCCCTCCTTAAGAAATTTGGTCCCCGAATTTAAATTAAAATTTCCCCCAAATACTAAAATATTTCAGCCAAAACCATCAAATCGCCGGGCCTCCGAAATCATAAATACATAAAACAAATCGTAGCGCAACGCATGCGCATGAAAAAAAATGAGCCTATAACTCAAAATCAAACTCCATCCAGCATCCCGCAATCGTCGGAGTCATGGAGAAGACATCTATGTCAAGATCTAATATGAAAACCAACATGATATGCATCGTTAAAACATCTGGAAGCAATGCATGCCAAATCTTCTTCAAATCGCTGTGTGATGCTCGCAGCACTGCACAGTGGCGGACGTCTATTGTAAGAAAATAACTACATGTATATATATCCTTTGTTTAATATGTACGTTCCGCCGTTTTGGAAATAATTTAGAAGGGTCTCCTTGTTTTGAACATTTCGTGTCATATCAGACACGTAGGTAAATACTGAGGCTATAGCTCGCTTTTTGGAAATCCCTTCAATAACTATCAATGCATGCAAAATAAATTCAGGTACTGTCCTCTGACTAGTCCTGCTCAGCACATAGCAATATCATAAAAACGTACTGCTCTATAAGAAAAATCAATCCCAAAATACGCGTATGCATACTACGTGTGTCTGGTGCGCACGGAAATCAAAATCCAAATATGTGCCATACATATGCACAGAAAAAACATCCAGGTGCATCGGGTGTGCACGAAACATCTGTCGTAGGCAACATGTGTGCCTGACTGCAAAATCAGGTGCATCTGACATGCACGAACAATCTCGATTTAGTGCATCTGTTGTGCACCAAAATCACACTTCAAAACATGCGCCCAACATGTGCGAAAATCCAAATCAGGTGCATCCATCGTGCACGAAATCATGAAATCCAATATCAAGTGCCGAACATGCGCAAAATCAAATCAGGTGCATAAGATGCACAAAACAAATATCGAACACCACCATCGAAATCAAAGTCCAGGGCACCTAAATGCACAACATACGTAACACTGCACTGTAAGCATATATGAACTATACCGCGTTCAAAAACCAAATCGTGTGCGTATATACGCACAAAATCAACTCAAATGCCTAAAACCGTAAAATCACAAACATGTGAAACCAAGCACGAAAACGATATCAAGTGCAACACTTTGCAAAGATCGTAAATCCTCAATCATCAAAATCAAATCATGCGAATAAATCACCCAAAACATCGAAATCAATAATGGCGGGATAGTCTCCGCTCAACCACTTCCTTTAACAACCTCTGCCCAATTGTCGTGATCACTCATAGCATGTCTCGTCGACGATCCTGAACTCTGGCCTGCCGGTGTGCGTAACATGACCACTCCTGGGTCCAAGTCTTCTCGTAATTCATTCCAGAAAGGTCCTATCGAAATCTCTCCTAATCTCGTCTCTGCCGAACTGTCCGGAAGTCAGCATCCCTTACCTTTATCTGCATCTTGCTCTGGAACGACTGCATACTCATCGCGACTCCTTCTGGAAGGTAAATCCAAGTACCATGCCTCTGCATGCGCATCGCATCTCTGATGTCGGCGGAGTGGAACGTCATCTCATCTAGATCTGGTACGAACCTCTTACTTCACTTTCCTCTAATGTCGTCTTCTTTGGACTCGTCTCGTCGCGGCTGCATGGACTGAGCTCCAATGGCTATCCTCGTATCTGGAGTCTCCCAAGAAATGCATCTCACCACCTAGCATCCGAATTAAGTCGAGCCATCCGATCGAGTCGTCAAAACCTCATAATCCCCCAAGAGCTCAACATCTTGGGCACAATTTAATAGTATCGAGTACATACCACAGCATCGGTGGTCCAGCCATAGAAGGGCAAACCCAAGCCTCACTAAAGGCGCCGTAGAACTGCCGCTAACCCGAAGGTTCAAAGGCTTTCACACGGTCATTAAATCGAGTTAGGGTTTCATTCTTCTAGAGGGACCATAGAATTGCCTGCATGTCTTTCCGACTACTTTAAACTTGGAATAATAGGTTTCTGACATTCGATCGTCTCTGTCGACTCCCAACGTCTCCGCGTGAAGTCGTCTCTAGCTGGAATCAATCTATCTGAGGACCTCGCATCGGGGTAGGCTAACGATCCACATGTCCTAGTCATTCATCCTCGATGACTAGCGACCTTCTATCATCTCTTAGTACAACTCGTTCTGCACTAACGCCAGCATCTGGGGCAATATCTCGTCGTTCGCAGCAATAACTGGCTCGCTCGTCTGCACGCTGAACAGTGCCTCGACCATCATGAATAAGCAACACACCAACGGTCATCAAAATCTGGCTAGCCTCTGTAAGTGGCTCAATCCTATGATACTGATCGGCACGTCCGAGAAATCTCATAAAGGCGATCCGCCAAACGCTCGTGGCGCGGAAACACAGTAAAAAGACACATCTCCGCAATCGAGTGTCGCCGGAATTTCGCCCTGGTCAGTCCTCGTTCGTGATGAGCTCGTGCTGACCGCAACTCTAGCCGTAGCTCTCCCTGCTCGTAATCGTGGCAGCAAAACCATAAATGGTACTGATGAGGCAAGATCGGAATGAATATAATACTGAGCAACGAAAGGTACATCCTAAGGCTTCTTAAGTGGAGTAGCGTATCGTAAATATGCCGCGGAACATACCCACGGTACGTCACTCAACTTTAGTCACCTATTCCATCAACCAAGGGTCATCCTACGCTCCGAAGGTAAAACCTAACGCTCTGATACCAACTTTGTCACGTCCCGAAAGTACGGAACATGACCGGCACATAAACTACGAAACGTCTCGAGGCGTACGTAATCTAAGTAAACCGAAAACCCAGAAATCCAAACCAAGAAAAGTAGTAGAGTGAAGGAAAACCAATTTAAATCAAGTAGTTTTAATAGCATAGCCGAATTACGCGTTTAAAAAAAATCAAATATTTCCTGAAAATTTCGGCAGAGTCTCCTTTGTAAATACTGGCCCCCAAACGGGATACAACATGAATAGTATACGAAATCAATAAAAGGGCATCCCCAAGCGGGAGCTAGCTCTTCGTCAATCGACGGTCACAACCACACAAGCAATATAATATACAATGCCAACGGCGAGGATCAAAAACTCAAAACCACAAGAAAACCACAGAAATAAAACGCGCGACTCTAAGGTCGAAAGAATAGCATCTCTGGTCTGTATCTCAAAAAATACATTTTTGGTTGATGGAACTTCTAGATACAACAGAGTAATAATATACAAGTTATATAATGGGGGGTACGATACAAGTAAACCCACCTACTAGCAAATCACCTGAAGGAAACTATGCCCGCAAGCCGTAATGAAACCTGTACGGCAAACCTGCAAGAAACTGGGGCACAACGGGGGTGAGTTGCCAACTCGTGAATAGAAAAACATCTACGGAAAGAAATCGCTTAAATAACGCAACCAAGGTCAAACATCATAATATATCCTCAATTATATATATAACATGCAACCTATAACAAGGCTAGGGTAAATATCTAACCCGAGTGTAATCTCATATGCCCGTGTCAGTGCCTCAGGTAGCAATATATCATATGAATGAGGTATGAATGCATGGAAACAGAATACATGTAAATGAAGAACTGTTTTCATAATTTAGTGAGATTTCCTTTGTATTTTAAAATGAGGTATCACAATGAAATCAGCATAAAACAGTGCCTAGCATCGCCACAAAACGTAATCCCAATATCTCGATATCTCTGTATCACAGTCTCTGTACCTCAATATCTCGAAATCTCAATCTCTCAATCACAATATCTAGGGCGCCGTCAGTCCAGACCGGCTCCTACCATCCATCTCAAGACCACGACGGTATCCTCCGGATATCCGACGCGTCGGGTAAAATCACCGTTAGGTAGTGCTCCCCTGCCAGGCTCACATCGTCATCATCACGCGCTTCTTGCCCCGGGGTACCTTACCGGGTCCACCATGTACCCGAAACGGTTCATCCGTCTCCTCGAATCGGGTCTCGAAATCCATCAGCAAACTCATGGTGGACGACTCATACATCATGGGAAAAACCGCACTTTTTTTTATTTAAAAGAGAGAAATCAGTTTATATAAGTTTTGCGGTTTCCCTCTCCCAAATCCAAAAAATTTCATGGAAATCCGAATCCAAATCATCAATAGCATGTAAAACCATGAATATAGGCATAGCAATGAATAACAGTATGCATGAAGTGACAAGTAATAACTACAATGTTAAGCTGGCATATAAGGCAGGTACACTAATATCATGTCAAATTACTAACTAACAAGCTAAGTCAAGAAATAATATTTTCTAAGGTGTACGTGACATGGCAATTACCGATGAAGATGTCTGTGAGCCGGCAAGTAAGTGTACGTGGTACATACGCATCATCGGTAATGGTGCTGGTGTCCTAACAATATGATATCAACATTGCAATAAGAAATTATAACATAAGTATGCGATGCGAAGCGAACCACAATAATAAGCGGGAGCTGAATACTAGACGCAACTGTAACTAACCTGCATTAATCTAATATAAGTCCTACAAATGGTGCCTTTTGAAATAACACGAATCATGGGGTTTTGAAAATAGGGGCTACGGTGTTTTTATGAAAAGATACATCTTTTGAAATATCCGTAGGATCCCTTGGGCTGTCTTTCAAAATACCCACGATTCGTTAGTTTTTGAAATAGGTAAGAATCGAATTTAATCTAACAACTAAAGTAAACTAAAGGGGCTAAGCTAACAAGCTGGACTACAGGTAAGGAAACCGCCTAACATCTGAGTCGATCCATATACATACCTGTATATATATTAGTCGGTGATCCCGCCTCAATAATATAATATCCGATACCATATCTACAATCAGACATCTTAAGTCAAGAGTACGGATCAATCATCAAGATATAGCTCGTACGTAAATCCGTCGTACGGCATCCCCAAATCTGGGTACGGTCAATATCATATTCCTCACACCATTCCACTGGTATCCTCTTTATTCAAGATCGTAGTCTAGGGCACTGACCTATGTCTAGTACAATACTAATATCCTCATGATACTCATGATCTGAGTACTGATCGACAATCTCATACAAACCGATATCATTAGCACATATCATCATCAAGGGGTATACATCGCCCAATACGGCCTAGTATCAATATCCTAGCATATCATATCTTATATCACGATCACATGTCGACCATTTTATTAATAACACTATTCATCCGTATCGTCGTCCCAAGATCCGCTATAACACCAGGACGTACCTCAAGTACGAATCCTGCCATATCACCGTTATCACAACCACAAAACAAATCTCATCGACTCAGCTCAATCCCAGGTATCATCCTCAAATCCGTATGTGAACACATAGTCCCATACCCATGTGAACACATAACTATGAAGAATCCCATGAGCACATATAAATAGGAATGTATGCAAGTATGTATGTGTGTATGTGTAGTGCAACACTACCCTAGGGTTCGCAACACTAAAATAATCCAACACACCAATATCCATCCTAAACATCGTTATTAATCCCAAATAACATATAACAAATTGTTGGTGTGTATACGCATCCGAATACACCACCACGGACTGCGGGGGTGCTATACGTCATCCACCCGACTTCTCCCCGTAGATACAAATCTACTCACCTGGTCCTCGCTCGCCGGTGCCGACGTCGCCACGCGCTTGCTTTTCGTCTCGAAGTCCACATGGGGTACCTACATATCATAACGCACCGTATCACATTAAAATCTGACTCATGACCAAAACGACTCACGAAACCTACATAGGTCAAAACCTATCGTTTGCTTTCACAAATCAACCCAAAAACCCTCGACGTCGGCGTACAAACGCCGATTAATCGAGAAAAACACCAAACGTACCAATCATTGTTTCAAAACTCACTAACTGTATAAGAAATAGGGATTAATTCATCAAATCCATAAAATTAAACCAATCGTTTTATTTTCCAAAATCTAGTTATCACAAATTCCCATTTCGGTTCAAAACTTGATGTTTTAACCAATCTACAAATTTTAACGATTCAAATGGCCAAAATGCTCATTAAATAACATAATTAGGTAATACAAATCACTTTCATAAATTAAACTCATCAATTTGCATATATTCCAAATTCCTAGTTTGCAAAAATACCTATTTTAACTCTTTTTAAAGTAAAATTCACAATTTTACAATTAAGCTTGGTTTGGCATATTGTAAGTACGCGGCGGCGCCCCGGCCGTCAAACAGACGCCGATATGCGGAACAAAACTTTTACGACTGGCGCTATCGCGTACTTTATCCCGGATCGTCCTTTAAAGCTAAACTAACAAATTGTAAAGAGGGTAGAATTGTTATACCGAATGATCCGAGTCCTTCGGTCTTCAACCATCATCCCACGCTATGTTGCAACTGATCCGAACTTGCTCGATCTCCGTTCTCATCGTCCAGGTGGCACCACGTCGACGGATCTTTAAACGGGCTCCCGCCTCTGAACCGAGGCAACTCGATCGTCAAGTTTGCTAAAAGAGACGACCAAGATGAAGTAGAAAATGAGTAGAATACTTTGTCTCGTTACGTCCAAAACTATGGACGAACGGTTATAGAAGTTGCCTTTTGGATTGATATGAAATGAGAAATGGAGTATGCTAATTTCCATGAATCCAAACTATCATAATCTTTTGCCTAAAAATGAATTGAATCAAAATCACACACACACACATAGAGGGGGCCGGCCAAATATATGAGAGGAGGGAGGTGAGGGTAGGAGCATCAAGTGGTGACCATAAGCTTTCAACCTTATCAAGTCATTAAAGAAAGAATGATTCATCAAAATGCATTAAGTGCAAACCTATCACAATTAACCTAGTCATCCTCCATCATTAATGAACCATTAATGACCCAAGTGAGTCACAAGCCTTGTCATCACTTCTAGAACCTTCTAGAAGCATGACTCACTCTGAAGACGAAAAGAAAAATCCGTATTTAACCGAATGTCAAAATACGGCTGATAGAAAACTGGAAACTGGCAACTTCCAAAAATCATCCCGGAACGAATTTCAGGATAACTCCGTAATGGTATAAACATACCCGCATTTATATTACGACCGAATATAAATGCAACTGAGATAAAGATATTATATCTACACAGTATAATACTGGATTCCGGCTTAAACCAAAGCCTACCAGTATTATCTGCCCGAAAACTGACACGTGCGAAAACGCACGTGCTTTTTCCGAACCTTGCCATAAACCCATACGGCTTCTACAACGTTTCGCCCGAACTTGGGAAAGTGTCGGTGGGGGACTCTAATGACTCATCAGTACACTGGCACTGGGTATAACCCCTAGCACGTCAGAGGTACAAGCTGTACATAACGTTTTGCCTATGTATTGATTGGAAGGGAAGCTGACGAGCGAACTCATCTATAAACCCTACTGAGCCTGACAGTGACAATATCTGTACAGTCCGGAACATTCGTCTATGAGTATCGCATATTAGGCCTAGGGGGCCGGTAAACGTCAGACCCTCAATAGCTGCATAAGTCGTGTCAGAGAGCAGCCCAGAACACCCTGAGATTCTACTGGTATACCTACCAGTTTATCTCGAATACCCTGGCCAGGGATTTCATGTAATGGCTCTCCTAAACACAGCGCGATCTCACCCCCAATACCGGGAGAGACGAATCCCCGAAGATCCGCTCACTTGCCTCCAATGTGGCTCGGGACTGTACCCAACTAAAACCTGTTTGCACAACTCCTTTGAGCGTGGTAGGGTCGTAATCTAAGCACAGTGGGAACTCACACGAGACAAATGACGACCTCAGGTCAATGAACTAACCTGTACACATGTCACCAGGGAACTGCTATCTGACGATATGTATAATACCAACTAGCATGTTCCCGGCGAGTCCTGTCCGGTGTACTCATAACCCAATGAGCACCTGTATACATCTTAGGTGATCCAACTGACACCAGTGGCATGTGAGACCGGCCACCGCCCCTCGTCGGGGTCTCGACTGTATACACTAGTCTACTCTAGAGTATCGATACCCTGTCTCGAAACTCCCACGACTAGGGACACGTTAAGGATGTGCTTATAGACCCCAGCTCCCACATATATGATCGCCATCATACTGCTGGTAGTCAAACAAGAATCCTATGGGCTATATCATGATGATAAAGACAAACCAGATAGCATACTATCATCTCGAGCAAGACTGTCCTATCGGTATAGGTCCTCCCTCAATCATTGCAATCATGTACCTGCGATCCAATAATTGACTTAGAGGGCACTATATCCAACAATCTCCCACTTGCACTTAAGGCTAATTATTGCGATGTCGTGTACTCACAGCTCGTGTGATACCGAGCATCCAACTCCTCTACTAATCAGTTTCACAAAGCTCGTTTGCAAAACTGTTGTGTTCGAGAAACAACCTCAGTGAGTGGATCCGCTTCGGTGTTTCTTTCTGTATCTCTCTATATCTCAACTTCGCGGAGAAAACCATCTCCCGAATTGAGTAATATCTGTCTTAGAATATGTCTGGATATCTGATGGGACCTAGTTCATAAATGAACTCCAAATCCAAACTTCTTAGACTGTATCGATCACTGAAACTAATCAGTGTCTAGCACTATGCCTCCCACAGTATCCTCTTGGACCACATGTCCATAATACTGTCCATCGTCAGAGGGGAAAACTATAACTCTGACGATCACTCTGTTATCCATCTCACCTTTGAAGCCTGGAATAATAACTGTCTCCCGATGGAGGCTGCTGTCATCTAATCCGTAGAACATGTACTTATGTTCTATAACTGCTTCATAATGTTTCTCCAGGATTGGATTAATACAAATTTATCGCATCTAGTGCAATAACAACATCTAGTGTGGTACTTAACATCTCACGATTGACTCAATTGCCTAAGCAAGTGATCTGCCAATCATGTACGTCCCTCTCCCCTTTAATCTGTAAGACACCTTTAGAGAGGGTAACTCCATCACCTGCAGGTTCACCACCATGCCAGGAGTCATTTATTCTAAAATACTATTAGAATACTGTCAAAGTACCCACATTGGGAAACTACCCAGATCTAGATCTAAAACCATAGATCTAGTAACCAGAATGTTTTATATTATATCCATATCCTTTGTGGAGAAACAACTGTGTGACGACCAAAGTACAACCTGATCGTAGTATAGGAATTTTACTTCCTATTATGTGTATGTCATCCAAATACCAGGACATCACACCCTACTACCTTCTTAACAGATCAATCCCCTATTCTGATGAAGCCAAACCCATGACTGTTACATCAAGAATAGATGATCTATCTCCGCTATTCCTGCTCAAGTCTATAAATAGACACTAGCTACTTGTCCACTATGCTTCCGCTGCTCCCACTGACTACGACAACCCTCTGGCAGAATAATATATACGTACACTTCTAAAACTAGTTTAGAACGACGGTATACATAATCTCCTGCCGGGTCTCATAGCCTGGAACAACAGTAGTGTCAAGTCTGGGTAAACAAGAACCTCCCTGTCACATTCCTTGAGGCTACCGGAGTACCTCTCGGGTGTCTGAGGTTACCCACCATATCTGCGGAGTGGCTAATGGAATGTCAAAACCTGATTGAATATATAGGTCCTATTAAACTTTCCGTAATCGTTTGCGGTTCTGGAATCACTTCCAGTTCTACCATGCTCCCACTACTGTTTTCTGAAAAAATCCATTTTAATAAAATTGTGGGGAGTCAAGAACAATATCACTATTGATCTTCCAGATGGTAGAAAATCAACCCTCGTCGAAGCTAGGGTCAACCCACAAACTGCCATTACAGAAACGTGTCTTGAGTTATCCAGTATCTAGTTTTAAGCATAAGCTGGACAACTCCCCTTATCTTAACATCGTTAAGATATGAAGTATTCTATATCCAATATAGAAACTATGACACTTATTTAATTGGAACCGGATTCAAATTATGCAGCTGTCTCCAGTGCATAATAACTTAATAGAGAGAGGCTTATCAGTATTACTCAACTTAGGAATCTATCCAATTATGAGTAACCTAAAAGAGAAACAAGTTTCTCAAAAACCATTACTATTAATTGAATACCAATCACAAGAATCTACATCTTCGATTTCTTTGAAGAATCACGATACTTGTGACACTTGGTTCTCTACTTTATTCCTATACCCACAACTTCTCAAAACTTAGACATTGTATTTCTACGAAACACTTGTCTAAAAACTAGAGAAGTTACAAGTAAACAGAATATAGTTCGAGGACCATCCCCTTTGTCCTGATGGACACTGGACAACATATAATACTCTGTATAAGTCCGCTGAGTTGAATAACTCATAACCTGTACGTCGTAGGTTGAAAACTGTTTTCAGGTGATTTCCTCAAATATCACCAATTACAACGAATTCCGATATAATGAGGATGATCACCTAATTCCCAATAACTCGCTCCCACTCAACATCTGTAAAACCATGCAGATGTGAGAATCTTTCTTGGTAAATACATACTCTGGAGTAAGTATCCAATCGAGAAATCAGTTTTCTATTAACAATGCACAGTGAATATGAAACATAAATATGTTTCGTAGGGGTTTCCTGTTATTCCTAGTAATGCCTCTTCCATAATGACTTTAACCGTATATTTCCCTGCCATCTTTCCAATTCCCTTTATTTGTCTTTAGTCGTTACCTTCTGTACACCATCATTAGGCTAAATGGTTTTCTTCCTCCCCTACCGTTCGGCACCAGCCTATGGTTTGGAAGAAGAATATCCAGTAAGCATAATAGGTGTACCCTCCTAATCCTAGGAGTACTCGGAACTTGAGAGAAGGTGATGATAAAAACAACTGAATAATACCTTATTCTTATTTCTCCTGAACCAGAATCCATCCTTGAAAAATATCCTTCGAGTTCGTATATAACCATACGATGGATTTATCCAATGGAATTGGATGTTCGTTGTGATACGGGTTGTTCTGGAGAAATCAAAGGTGAAGTAGGAGTGGCGATGAAATACGTGATTTGGTCATGAATGTAAATAGTCGCAATTTACTTTGCCCCCTTTCTAATTCCTTTATCTTGTTTTTACATATTACCTTTTGCACACCCTACTTAGGCTAATTGGTTTTCTTCATTCCCTACCGTTCGGCACCAGCCTATGGTTTGGAAGAAGACTATCCAATAAGCGTAATAGGTGTACTTTCCTAAACCAAGGATCCCTCGCAACCTGAGAGAAGGTGATAATAAAAGACAACAGAATAAACCAATTCTATTTCTCCTGAACCTGGATCCATCCTCGAAGAATTCCCTTCGAGTTCGTATATAACCATACGATGGATCTATCCAATGGAAGTGGATGTCCGTAGTAATACGGGGTGTTCTGAGAAATACAAAGGGTAAAAGAAAGAGCAGCAATGACTTATGCAACTATAGACAATCCAAAAGCCAGTAAGTTAAGAAGGTTCGGTCAACTTTGGTCACTGAGTTATAGTCTGGGGTCGGTCAAAAGTCGCTGCCATAAGAGAGAGAGAAAAGAAACACTCTGCGTGCACTCTAGCCTAAATCAGAATGGTTATCACTTTATCCAATTAGGAAACCTCCCACTGTTTTCTCAAATTCTCCTCCAAACCTGAAAGAAGAATTAGTCGGGGTCACCCGAAGAGTAAACCAACTCATCAGTGAGAATCAGGATCCAACTATCATCGCATGATAACTTGATGGAAGCCACTCAAGTTAACACACTCCAGAAGGTATGCGCAAGTCTGGCAAGTTTCTTATATGTTTGAAACTCCCTATGTAATTTTTTATCCCATGCTCTTATGACCTTGACGTAGGCCAACAAGTCATAAGCAACATGTCAAGTTCTACCCGTCGTTGTCCTGATCAACTTAAGTCATCGTACAAGCCCTTGACGTAGGCCAACAAGGTGTACGTCTGACTTAAACCAATGCATCTATCTATGCAACAAATGAATACCCAGCAGCTACCAAACACTATGTCTTGACGTAGGCCAACAAACATAGCTTGAATACTACTGACCATCCATAAGAAACGACGGAGGATTACGGCTGGTTTTTGGCGAAAAACCTTTAACGTAATGAACCTGATCTTGTTGAAGGAACCTGATAGCTTTATAAAAATATATAGTAGCGAAAACCTTTTGTTAAAGAGGTCACTCCCGGTGAAGGGATCTCGGCTCTTTCCTCATGGAATGAGGTGCAGGATATTCCAACTGAATACCGCTATGCAAAAAAAAAGGAAACGTCTTTGTAATAATTTTAAAATTTGTTCCAACAACATCAAATATAGGTTTGTTTTATTTTTGCATTGATAAGAGTCAATGCAGTCCCATCAATCAATCACACCAGAAAAGAACGAAAATAAAATGTACGTATATGCCATCCGCATTCGTCACTGGGTCCCGTCATCACCCGTTAGGTTACTTAACTAACGACAGAGCGGGGACTGGACTAGCGCGGGTGTAAAACATATACAACATCTCATAGTATATATACTAATATACAATAATCGCTCCAGGCATGAAAAATGCAACATTACAGAAAAGTAACAAGCATCACAGAACAATACAGATAATCTGGGATCCCCGGATTTCACAGAGCCGCTGCTGAAATCCGACGTTCCCCTGGTCGTGTGGATAGCCTGTGCAATGAAAACTAGACCCCTACTGGTGCGGCAAGTTACCCGCCAAAACCTGAAGCGAGGTAGTCCCCACAACATAGTGAATGGAATACCCGGCACTTCACGGAATCCGGTAAATTGAGCACCCCTCCTTGGGTCAACCTGTACCCCCTACGAGTGCGGCGAATAGTCTGCCAATTCTAGAGTGAGGTCCCTTTGCCACTCAATGCCATGAGATACGAACCTGTTGCCCTCCAGAACCCGGCTATTCGTACACCCCACCGCGGGGTAAACCTAGTACAGAAATAAAAATAGTACAATAGGTACATCGACCGCAACCTGGTCGTGCCCCAAAAGAATATTATACAAACAGGCAGTGACGGCAGTCCACAAGTCGGACGCTCGTCCTGCAAAATCAAATGTACAAATAAATTTAAACAACACAATCATTGCACCCTGCTATCCACCACGACAAATCAACATTACAGCACAACACAGAACATCAACGTGAATGTCACGTTCGCAAACCCGACTAAAAGAACTATAGCAATTAGACGCGGTTTACCGATCAAATGACATTCCCGGTCGGAGATATAATGAAAGTACTGAAAAACTAACAAGTTTAAAATTTCGATCGACTAAATTTCCCGAAGTGGGCCCCACAAGAATCTGGTGTACAGTAACAAAATATGGGCCCAAAATAACAATACCAGAAACCACATTTCCCTGTGAAGAAGCCCCTGGAAAAATTTGGTGCACCAATCCCACTAAACCGCCGCGGAAGGGCGGTCAAACCCTAGGTTTGACCGCGGTTCCGCAGTGCTTTAATGGGATCACGTGCCCAAATTTTCACAGAATTCTTCAAAAACCCTGCATGATTTTCTGAAATGCTCAAAATGAATTTTAGAACAGTTTTAAAATCGACAGAAACTGTGGGTACAGAAAAATGCAGTTTTGAAAATTCCGTTCGATCGATCTTTTAAACGCGTTAGCACAAGTTAGTATAGCTTAATGGTGAGGCTCTGATACCACTGTAAGTACGCGACGGCGCCCCGGCCGTCAAACAGACGCCGATATGCGGAACAAAACTTTTACGACTGGCGCTATCGCGTACTTTATCCCGGATCGTCCTTTAAAGCTAAACTAACAAATTGTAAAGAGGGTAGAATTGTTATACCGAATGATCCGAGTCCTTCGGTCTTCAACCATCATCCCACGCTATGTTGCAACTGATCCGAACTTGCTCGATCTCCGTTCTCATCGTCCAGGTGGCACCACGTCGACAGATCTTTAAACGGGCTCCCGCCTCTGAACCGAGGCAACTCGATCGTCAAGTTTGCTAAAAGAGACGACCAAGATGAAGTAGAAAATGAGTAGAATACTTTGTCTCGTTACGTCCAAAACTATGGACGAACGGTTATAGAAGTTGCCTTTTGGATTGATATGAAATGAGAAATGGAGTATGCTAATTTCCATGAATCCAAACTATCATAATCTTTTGCCTAAAAAATGAATTGAATCAAAATCACACACACACACATAGAGGGGGCCGGCCAAATATATGAGAGGAGGGAGATGAGGGTAGGAGCATCAAGTGGTGACCATAATCTTTCAACCTTATCAAGTCATTAAAGAAAGAATGATTCATCAAAATGCATTAAGTGCAAACCTATCACAATTAACCTAGTCATCCTCCATCATTAATGAACCATTAATGACCCAAGTGAGTCACAAGCCTTGTCATCACTTCTAGAACCTTCTAGAAGCATGACTCACTCTGAAGACGAAAAGAAAAATCCGTATTTAACCGAATGTCAAAATACGGCTGATAGAAAACTGGAAACTGGCAACTTCCAAAAATCATCCCGGAACGAATTTCAGGATAACTCCGTAATGGTATAAACATACCCGCATTTATATTACGACCGAATATAAATGCAACTGAGACAAAGATATTATATCTACACAGTATAATACTGGATTCCGGCTTAAACCAAAGCCTACCAGTATTATCTGCCCGAAAACTGACACGTGCGAAAACGCACGTGCTTTTTCCGAACCTTGCCATAAACCCATACGGCTTCTACAACGTTTCGCCCGAACTTGGGAAAGTGTCGGTGGGGGACTCTAATGACTCATCAGTACACTGGCACTGGGTATAACCCCTAGCACGTCAGAGGTACAAGCTGTACATAACGTTTTGCCTATGTATTGATTGGAAGGGAAGCTGACGAGCGAACTCATCTATAAACCCTACTGAGCCTGACAGTGACAATATCTGTACAGTCCGGAACATTCGTCTATGAGTATCGCATATTAGGCCTAGGGGGCCGGTAAACGTCAGACCCTCAATAGCTGCATAAGTCGTGTCAGAGTGCAGCCCAGAACACCCTGAGATTCTACTGGTATACCTACCAGTTTATCTCGAATACCCTGGCCAGGGATTTCATGTAATGGCTCTCCTAAACACAGCGCGATCTCACCCCCAATACCGGGAGAGACGAATCCCCGAAGATCCGCTCACTTGCCTCCAATGTGGCTCGGGACTGTACCCAACTAAAACCTGTTTGCACAACTCCTTTGAGCGTGGTAGGGTCGTAATCTAAGCACAGTGGGAACTCACACGAGACAAATGACGACCTCAGGTCAATGAACTAACCTGTACACATGTCACCAGGGAACTGCTATCTGACGATATGTATAATACCAACTAGCATGTTCCCGGCGAGTCCTGTCCGGTGTACTCATAACCCAATGAGCACCTGTATACATCTTAGGTGATCCAACTGACACCAGTGGCTTGTAAGACCGGCCACCGCCCCTCGTCGGGGTCTCGACTGTATACACTAGTCTACTCTGGAGTATCGATACCCTGTCTCGAAACTCCCACGACTAGGGACACGTTAAGGATGTGCTTATAGACCCCAGCTCCCACATATATGATCGCCATCATACTGCTGGTAGTCAAACAAGAATCCTATGGGCTCTATCATGATGATAAAGACAAACCAGATAGCATACTATCATCTCGAGCAAGACTGTCCTATCGGTATAGGTCCTCCCTCAATCATTGCAATCACGTACCTGCGATCCAATAATTGACTTAGAGGGCACTATATCCAACACATATAATAAAATATTAAACCACAATTTATAATGTTAATAATGCCATGAAACCCTAATTAGAATTTTATCTCACCAAAATATATATATTTTTAAAACCTGATTTCCAATTTATATAATTATCACAATTTAAATTGACAAAAATGCAAACTAGCAACTAGATTTGATTTAGCATGCCCACTACATGTTAACTATATCACACAACCACAATCTCATCACTAAAAACCAAACTTGACTTTTGAAACCCTTCTCTTGAATTCACAAGTTTTAAATTTAGAACATAATTAAGCATCTAATTTAGTCGAATTGAAGTATTAAAGCAACAATTTAACTATAGAGCAAAGATTTATACCTCACAATTTCAAGAGATCTATCATAAATCTAGCACCAAAATCTTGGCCTCCAAAATGAAAACTTTTCACCAAAATCCATGCTTGAGAGGCTAAGGAAAAATGGGTAGGAGTTAGATTTTGATTTTGTGGGATTTTTGGTGGATTTTTGATGCATTTTGTGAGGATTTTTGATGAGGAATTGAGAAGGGAAATTGGGGGTTGTTGTAGAGGAGGGCTCGGCCAGAAAATGGGGAGGAGAGGAGAGAGAGGGAGGTGGGGAAAATAGAGTCAAGTCCACACAAAAGTCAAAGCCCACTCACTTATCTATTTCTTTCTTCTTTTCCTTTGTTTTCTTTTCTTTTCTTCGTGATTGGAGAGAGAGGGGGGGAGGGCTATCATGGTGGGGCCGGCCACATGGGGAGGGGAAGAGAGGGTGAGGTGTGGGTGTGTGGGTTGGGAAAAAAGATAAATGTATTACCCCAATTCTCATAAACACTAATTTCACCGAAAAAAGCCTTTTTCTTCGATATTTTTCTAAACCGTTTTGGCAAACCATTTCATTTCAAAAACAACATGATAAAATTTTATTTAATTTGATATGATGCACAAAAATTGTTTCAACTCATTCTAATTTGTAATTTTCCCTAATTAAATGTATTACTGACGGCTTAAAATAATATTTAATTAATTAATTTCGGAAAAATTTTCAGAAAATTTGAAATTTCACCAGTGGCTCAATAAACACCAAATACTAGCAATTTCATAGCTAGAAAATGTAAATTTAATTTTATAATAAATATATTTGTATTTTGACTTTTTATAGAAAACCGCCTTATTTTACCGTTTTTTCGAAATTTCACTGAAACAATTTTCAAAACGTTACAGGATGAGTGAGGAGGTAGCAAGGTGTGTATGAATGCATTAATGGAGGAATTAATGCATATGATACACTCACCCTCACCTCACCCTACACTCACCTCCCTCTCTCTTTATCATTCTCTCTCTCTCATTTCTCTATCTCTTTTCTTTCTCTCTTCCTCAACTGAACACTCTCTTATTTCTTCACAAATCCATCACTACTCATTCACAAACTTCACAAAATCCCATCTTTATCTTGGTTTTGCCTCATGGATGACTTGGATCATGCAAAGCTTGGATCTTTGAGTTCTTTGGTGTAGGTAATAATTCCTTTCTGCTCTTTAAGTTAATTTTGTGTAGCTTAGCTTTAAAGTTTCAGTTTTTATCGCGTATCGTATCGTTTCGGGTAAATATCGTATTTTTAGTGTTCTTTTGGGGTCTCGGATGATCTGCTGTTAAAGCAGGTACTTGTTGCAAAAATTGACTTAACAGTAACCTAGTGTAGTGATCTAGAACCTACCTTCAAAATATGAACCAATTCCATCATGATCGGGCCGTCGATTTATTGCTTCTGGCCGCAATTTGCGAACAGACTGGGGAGTTGGGGTTTGGGTTTTTGGGTAGGGGTCTCTAGGGTTATTTGTAGTCTCATGGTACTTGCAATTTTTACAGATTACTGGTACAGAAAAATCTGGGACCACTTGTATGTTTCTCGTGTTTTGTTTCACGCGATACGTTATCCGATATGGTGCATGTTCTGTGTTGCTGTTGGTCTGAGTTGGTTTCTTAGTGTCGCTATACGCGTTAGCTACAACACGAACCCTTTAGAGTACGTAGGTGTGTCGTGTTGGTCCGTGTAGATTGTGTGTATTCTTGGTCTATTATTAATATATACTGGTTTTATTGCTTTAATGTTGCAGGTTCGCAGGCGGGGACTTCGGATACTGCGACAAAGGGAAAACAGGTGGTGGACTTCACCTAGCTTGGAGCGTTGGTGAGTAGATTTAACATCTACAGGGGAATCGCCCGCATGGCGTTATGCGTCTGGGCTAGAGATGTAATTTCTTTCGCATATTCTATGTCATATTTAGAATTGCGCATTTACCCTACTGCTTAGTTATTATTGTGCTTGAACTAGTATCCTTAGGACACTGCATATATTATTGACGATTCATGTTGCACGAGCACTGATTGTATGCCACACACACCGTCAATAATTGCCATGTCACACACAACCCATAAATAGAAATGATATTGTTTGGTTAGGGACATTAAGGCATTGATTCATATTTCTTTACGTATATGACATATAGCATACCTGTATACCCATATGCTTACACATATGCTCTGACATACTTACTTGCTAGATACCTGTATACCTATATGGTATTGTATCATTAGTGATATGTACTTACACACTTTATGACATAGCTACAGGTATACCTTGCACACATATTTCACTTATACCCAGGGGGTATACTACATTATTACTTATAGGTAGATACATATATCTTGCTATACCTTTATGTTTCCACATACATCTGCTTATAGCTAATGTTTACCTTTACTTGATGTTATTTTAGAGTTGGAGAAAATTAGGAACCACATGATATTTATATTAACTTGTTGCAGTTAATTAGCGGCTTTTCCTTTATATGCCTTCATTACAGTTTTATATTGCATATATTAAATTCATGGATTTTCGCATTGTGATATGGATTTTCATGATGTTTTCTGGATTTGGGGACCGTGGGAGTCATGAAATTATGCATTATTTGAAAAACCCGGTTTCCCTTGATTGATATTTCAGCCTCCACCATGAGATTTATCGGTTCAGATATATATATATATATATATATATATATATATATCCTACGCGAGGAATGGAGGGGTCCGTATGTGGGTACATGGTGGGGCCCAGAGGTACCCCGATGCAAGATGAGGTCATGGTGCTAGACGATGAGTTGCAGGGGAAACCATACTTTCCGGTGACATTACCAATGACTCAGCGGTTATCATGGGGATACCGACGGGAGTCATGTATGTATAGATACGTGGAAAGACGAGGGTCAGAGCTAGACACTCGTGCATTTTGGATAGCGTGTGATACGTACCTATCAGAGTGCCAGTCGTGGTGACAGCACCTGATAGATCAGTATTTCTGTGTCGATGTTTGATACATTGTGTTCATGATATTTCTTTTTTACTTCTTGTATATATAACAGTGGAATGGGACGCTGTGATATATGCCCGTACACCAATATTAGTTGAATGGGACGCTAATAAATGTGTATTGACATTAATTTATATACATCATCATATTTATTCATGCAAATATATTTAGGATATTAGATCTTTACTTGATAATTTGATTTGGGATATAGGTGATTTATTTAAGATTGGATACATGATATATATATATGAGAGTTGCTGATTTTGGACATTCAGGATATATGAGATTTACTTGATATTATACTTTCAAGATTTGTGAAACTTATATGATATGAGAGCCAATTTGGGGGCTGATTTGAGGAATTGGGATTTGGATTGTCTTGATGGATTGTGATCCTACCACGATGTCAGGATTCCGTGGAAATGACATATTTCTTTCCATACTCCACATTTATTGTTTATGCACTGCTACATGTATTAGTAGTACCTGTTAGTGTACCTTTCATGACTGTTGCATATATACATTTTCATATCATTATTGCATGATTATTGCATACTGATAGTCATATTACTATTGCTTCATGTATTAGTTGTACCTGTTAGTGTACCTTTCCTGATTATTGCATTTATATGACCTGTTATTGCTTTTAACTTACATATGTTAGATTCACGCTGTACGTGCATACTTGAGATCACCTGCATATGTTATTTACTATTCACGAGTTGGCAACTCACCCCCGTTGTGCCACAATTTGTTTTGTAGGGTGTTCCCCAGAGTAGTCGAGGCAGGCTATTCATCTATCATCTTTTGCTACGGATACCGTATCGGCTCACAGTGTGCTGTTTTACTTAGGTAGGTTTTGTGGTTATTCGTGTTGTATTGTATATTCGTTGTATCCTTATACCCTCCATCTACTATATTTTCATGTTTGACTTAGAGACTTGTGTGAGGACGATATTGTATATTATTTTGTGACTTGTTGTCTTTTTTACAGTTTCCTTTCTATCGTCTTTTATTTCTTCGCTACGGCGTCGTATATTTGTTGTGGTTGTTGTTTTCCGCCTTTGGGCGTGTATTTGCTCCCGTTTGGGGAAGCCTTATTTATATTTATGTTGTACCCATTTTTGGGGCTAGTTTTTACAAAGGAGGTGCTGCCAAAATTTTAAAGAAAGAAAGTTGGACTTTTAGAGAATTTGGGTTGTGATTTCAAAGACTTTTAAACAATATTTCTTCTCTTTTCTTGTTTTTTAATGGTTTAGAATTCTGGGTTTTGGTTTTCTTTTACCGCGTTACGCCTGTAGATGTTGCGTAGTATTAGGGCTGCCACGTGCCAATTTCGGGTCGTGACAAAGTTGGTATCAAAGCGCTAGGTTTTACCTTTCGGAGTGTAGGATGACCTTGGTATGATGGAGTAGATAGCTTAAGCAGAGTAACGTAGTGTGTGTATGTCTGCAGCATACTCACGATGCGGTACACCGCCTAAAGTGACCTAAGTACAAATTGCTTGAAATTCCTTTCTTGATGATTCATATCCTTGTGATTCGATTTCCGTGTTCTTATTGAATCCTTTTTTCATTTATAGCCATGCCGCCGATGACTATGGGGACTCAGAGTGGTGCAGCGAGGGCCGAGGTCAGAGTAGACTCGGGTGAGACAAGGACTGACCAGGATGGCATGCTCGTTGCACAAGAGCAGATAGATTCGCCTTTGACAGATAGCATCGCTAGGCTTGTGGCAGAGATACAGGACATGCGCCAGACGATGAGTTCATTGGTTGAGGCCATTCGAGCGCAGCGGCAGGAGGTTGTCACCCCTGTTAACCAGTTGTTCCTTACGATCAGCATGCAACAGTCCGTCACCTACATAGTACCAGTGGATGCAGCCCCAGTTGACGAGACACTTCTTCCTGAGACTCTTGGAGTTCCGGAACAGTGGAGGTCTTGTACAGAGGTACCAGCTCAGAGACAGAGGCCTAGTCGTCATGACAGATTTCATGACCGTCGTGGGTGTAGCAGAGGTTTGGGACGAGGAGAGTCGTGTTAGTCAGATCAGCCGTTTGTTGTGCTAATTTCTGTCAGTGATTCTTTTGTTGCGCAACACGTATTTCTGTCGTGTGCCAATCGGTTAGGAGATTCATCCGTCACTTGATCCTTCTAGAGATGTTGGATTTGACGTTTTCCTGGACACGAAATTGATTAGCTACGTGCTAGGCGTCTGTGGACTACTGTGAGAAAACAGTCAGGTGTTGTTTTCCCCGGCGAGTCAGTTCTTGTTGTGCAGGTGGATAGTTGTGTCGCCTCTCACAGCTCAAATTCAGCCTTTTCCGCTAGCCCGCTTTTGAGGAGAGGATGTCGTGGATTCTTGGCGTTCATTCGTGGTACCAGAGCCACAGTTGGTTCGTTGGACCGGGTTCTTTTCATGCGAGAGTTATCCGATGTTGTTTCAGATGAGCCGGCGAAGCTTAAGGAGCTTAAGGATCATCTGCAGAGTTGTTTTTTGGGTGGCTTGTGCATCTGAGTATTTCGCATTAGGGGGCCCCTATTTCTGTTCATCAAGGAGAAAGACGGCAGATTGAGGTTGTGTATTGATAGATCGTCAGCTGAACCGGCTTACGCTGCGAATATGTATCCTTTACCTCGCATTGACGATTCCTTTGATCAGCTCCAGAGTGCGAGACACTTTCTAAGTTTGTTTGGGATCAGGTCATCATTGTTGCGGGTTCGGAGTGATGACATTCTGAAGACTGCCATGTGTGTGCTACGGGCCTTGTGTGTTTTGGTGGTGTCGTTGGACTCACCAATTCCCTAGCAGCATTCGTAAATATGATGAACCAGATTTCTTCTGGCCATTCCTCGATCAGTTATTGTTGTGTTATTGACGACATTCTGGTCTATTCAATATGTCTTGGGAGACAGGAGTAGCACTTGAGGATTGGTTTTGCAGACATTGGGAGAGCCCCAGCGGTTTGCTAGATTCTCGGAGTGTTCCTTCAGGCTTGTTTGTGTTGACTCCTAGGTCTTGTAGTTACGGAAGACGGTTTTGTATGGTTCCGAGGAAGATCGTGGTCGTACAGCTTAGGCCCAGACTTGTGTGTAGGACGGAGGTCCGCAGATTTTTAGGCTTAGCAGGTTTTTACCGCCGTTTCGTGCAGAATTGCTAGTGTAGTGCTGCATCGTTGACTGAACTGACCGGAAAGGAGGTTTCTTTTCTTTGGACTGAGGCATGCATGCGGAGTTTATCAGCAGTTGAAGACTCGGTTAAGAACTGCCTCAGTTCTTTCTTTGCTTCTGGTTCGGGCGACTTTGTTGTTTAACTGTGATGTTTCACGAGTGGGGCTCGATTGTGTACTGAGGTGACATTATAGAGTTATTGCATTTTGCTTCCTTACACTTGGAGTAAGTACTATCAGAATATCACACTCATGATCTGGAGATGGCCGCGGTGGTCTTGCGTTGGAGATTTGGAGACACAACTTGTTCGAGAGTCGTGTCAGATTTTCACAGACCACCAGAGCTTAATGTACATCTTCCTACAGCGGGTGTTGATTGTTGAGACAGTCTTCTGCAGATTTACAGTTCTTGTGCGTTCGTTGAGTACAGCTTGTGTTCACCTCTACTGAGGGGACAGCTTGCTCATGTCCACACCCGACCACTTTTCCTTAATCTCTTTCGTGAGGTACTTCCAGCCGATGCTCGTTCGTCAGAGATACTTGAGCATGCTCGGCTGGGTAATGATTCGGAGTCCTTGATTTGTGACAAGGGTGTGCTAAGTTTAGAGACGCGTTTGTGTACCTGATACTATTGGGTAGAGATGTGAAATCCTAGAGCAGGCACATCTGTCAACTCTCTGTTCTCATTCAAGTTCCACCAACATTGACGTGACTTGTGGGATAGTTACGGGTGGGCAGGGATGTAAAGAGAAGTTTTGGGTTTCGTTTCAAGGTATCCGTCTTGTTGTGTGCTTTGGTTGAGTATCTGAGACCGGCTGGAGATTTGCATCCTTTAACCGTTCCGAAGTGGGAGTGGGAGCAGATCTCCACGAATTTCGTTATGGTGTCTACCCAGGGTTAGACAGGGTGTGACTCCATTTGGATGTTTGCTGTCCGGTTTTGCTCAGTTGTTCTTTGTTAAGTTTGTGCGTTGCACGGAGTTCCTTCATGGATCGTATCCAATGAAGGCACCCTGTTTGCTTGCCGTCTTGGACAGGAACTTCAGGAAGCCTTGGGTACTGGTTGAGCCTTAGCTCCATCTTTCCATCCGCAGGATGATGGTTTTGTGAGATAGGGCTATACCGACTATGGAGGATATACTTGTGCGTACGTTTTAGCTGTTGTCGGCAGTTGGGGATCGTCACTCGCCATTGTTTGGGTTCTCCTTCGATAGCTGTTATCAGGAGGCACTCCAATTGGCAACCTTTAGGTTTAGTTGTTAGGTCGTGTCGATCACCAGTCTGTTTTTCTGACTCTGCATAGTAGGATTTTTGGACCCCAGCTAGTCTAGAGACTTCGGAAATGGTCCAGTTGGTTCAGGTCAGGATGATGGCAGCCCAGTGCAGACTGAGGTCTTATGCCGACCGTGATGGTCGCAGACTTGAGTTCGCAGTGGGAGATCATGTATTCCTATGGACTTTTCCGATGAATGACATGTTGAGTTTTGGGAAGCTTATTCCATAATTGTAGGTCCTTCTGAGATCCTTAAAGCGAGTTAGTTTCGTTGCCTTTAATTTGGCACTTCCGCCCAGATTATTGAGTATTCACCACGTATTCCTTTTGTCGGTACTTTGCAACTACCTTCATGACCTTTCTCACATGTTTCAGCATCTGACCATTTATCTTGGACGCGATCTTTTCGTTCACCAGCAGCCAATTGTGTTAACGGTTCGGTAGGTGGAGAAACTTCGGTCAAGGGTCATGCCATCTGTGAAGGGTTTTCTTGGACGTAGCCGTAAAGTGGGGTAACCACTTGGGAGGCTGCGAGTAAGATATGAGAGTTTGTAATCTTCTCTTTGAAGACATGCTTAGTAAGAATTTTAAATTCGGGGACGAATTTTTATAAGGGGGGAGATTGTAACGCCTTAGATTTCGGTTAGTGTTCGTTTAGACGTTAATGCTGGTTTACTGTAAAAAGTTTACCAATTCGGGTTCCTCACATTTTATAACATTTAATTAATAATTTATTATTATTTGTAATAAGCATGCACGCACGCGTGCACGTAAATGTGAGTTTTGTTTGTGCTAATTTTGATCTTAGCAACCTTGACACTTAACCTAACCCTTTGTTTATCCTAATCATTTCTTTAATCCAATCCTTAACCCTAATTCCTTAGATCTTTTGTGAGAAGGGGAGATATTTGTTTGGATGAGTGAGGAGGTGGCAAGGTGTGTATGAATGCATTAATGGAAGAATTAATGCATATGATACACTCACCCTCACCTCACCCTACACTCAACTCCCTCTCTCTTTATCATTCTCTCTCTCTCTCATTTCTCTATGTCTTTTCTTTCTCTCTTCCTCTCTCATCAACTGAACACACTCTCATTTCTTCACAAATCCATCACTACTCATTCACAAACTTCACAAAATCCCATCTTTATCTTGGTTTTGCCTCATGGATGCCTTGGATAATGCAAAGCTTGGATCTTTGAGTTCTTTGGTGTAGGTAATGATTCCTTTCTGCTCTTTAAGTTAATTTTGTGTAGCCTTGCTTTAATGTTTTAGTTTTTATCACGTATCATATTGTTTCGGGTAAATATCGTATTTTTAGTGTTGTTTTAGGGTCTCGGATGATCTGCTGTTAAAGCAGGTACTTGTTGCAAAAATTGACTTGACATTGATCTAGAACCTACCCTCAAAATATGAACCAATTCCATCATGATCGGGCCGTAGATTTATTGCTTCTGGCCGTAATTTGCGGCTAGACTGGGGAGTTGGGGTTTGGGTTTTTGGGTAGGGGTCTCTTGGGTTATTTGTAGTCTCATGGTACTTGCAATTTTTACAGATTACTGGTACAGAAAAATCTGGGACCACTTGTGTGTTTCTCGTGTTTTGTTTCATAAGATACGTTATCCAATACGGTGCGTGTTCTGTGTTGCTGTTGGTTTGAGTTGGTTTCGTAGTGTCGCTATACGCGTTAGCTACAACACGAACCCTTTAGAGTACGTAGGAGTGTCGTGTTGGTCCGTGTTGATTGTATGTATTTTGGGTCTATTATTAATATATACTGGTTTTATTGCTTTAATGTTGCAGGTTCGCAAGCGGGGACTTCGGACACTGCTACAAAGGGAAAACAGGTGGTGAACTTCACCTAGCTTGGAGCATTGGTGAGTAGATTTAACATCTACAGGGGAATCGCCCGCATGGCGTTATGCGTCAGGGTTAGAGATGTTATTTCTGTCGCATATTCTATGTCATATTTAGAATTGCGCATTTACCCTACTGCTTAGTTATTGTTGTGCTTGAACTAGTATCCTTAGGATACTGCACATATTATTGACGATTCATGTTGCATGAGCACTGATAGTATACCACACACACCATCAATAATTGCCATGTCACACACAACCCACATATAGAAATGATATTTTTTGGTTAGGGACATTGAGACATTGATTCATATTTCTTTACGCATATGACATATAGCATACCTGTATACCCACATGCTTACACATATGCTCTGACATACTTACTTGCTAGATACCTATATACCTATAGGGTATTGTACCATTAGTGATAGGTACTTACACACTTTATGACATAGCTACAGGTATACATTGAACACATATTTCACTTATACCCAGGGGGTATACCACATCATTACTTATAGGTAGATACATATATCTTGCTATACCTTTATGTTTTCACATACATCTGTTTATAGCTACATGTTTACCTTTACTTGATGTTATTTTAGAATTGGAGAAAATTAGGAACCACATGATATTTATATTAATTTATTGCAGCTAATTAGAGGCTTTTCCTTTATATGCCTTCATTACAGTTTTATGTTGCATATATTATATTCATGGATTTTCGCATTGTGATATGGATTTTTCATGATGTTTTCTGGATTTGGGGACCGTGAGAGTTCATGAAATTATGCATTATTTGAAAAACCCGATTTCCCTTAATTGATATTTTAGCAGCCACCATGAGATTTATCGGTTTGAATATATATATATATATATATATATATATATATATCCCACGCGAGGAATGGAGGGGTCCATGTGTGGGTACATGGTGGGGCCCGGAGGTACCCCGAGGCAAGAATGAGGCCGTGGTGCTAGACGATGAGTTGCAGGGGAAACCATACTTTCCGGTGATATTACCATTGACTCAGCGGTTATCATGGGGATACCGACGGGAGTCAAGTACGTATAGATACGTTGAAAGACGAGGGTCAGAGCTAGGCACTCGTGCTTTTTGGATAGCGTGTGATACGTACCTATCAGGGTGCCAGTCGTGGTGACAGCACCTGATAGATCAGTATTTCTGTGTCGATGCTTGATACATTGTTTTCATGATATTTCTTTTTTACTTCTTGTATATATAACAGTGGAATGGGACGCTGTTATATATGCCCGCACACCAATATTAGTGGACTGGGACGCTAATATATGTGTATTGACATTAATTTATATACATCATCATATTTATTCATGCAAATATATTTAGGATGTTAGATCTTTACTTGATAATTTGATTTGGGATATAGGTGATTTATTTTAGATTGGATACAGGATATATATATGAGATTTGCTGATTTTGTACATTCAGAATATATGAGATTTACTTGATATTGTACATTCAGGATTTGTGAGACTTATATGATATGAGAGCCATTTTGGGGGCTGATTTGAGGAATTGAGATTTGGATTGTCATGATGGATTGTGATCCTACCACGATATCAGGATTCCGTGGAAATGACATATTTGTTTCCATACTCCACATTTATTGTTTATGCACTGCTTCATGTATTAGTAGTACCTGTTACTGTATCTTTCATGATTGTTGCATATATACATTTTCATATCATTATTTCATGATTATTGCATACTGATAGTCAAATTACTATTGCTTCATGTATTAGTTGTACCTGTCATATGACCTTCATATCATTATTTCATGTATTATTTCATGATTATTGCATACTGATAGTCATATTACTATTGCTTTTAACCTACATATGTTAGAATAACGTTGTACGTGCATACTTGCGATTGCCTGCATATGTTATTTACTATTCACGAGTTGGCAACTCACCCCCGTTGTGCCACAATTTGTTCTGCAGGGTGTTCCCCAGAGTAGTCGTGGCAGGTATTCATCTATCATCTTTTGCTACGGATACCGCATCGGCTCACAGTGTGCTGTTTTACTTATGTGGGTTTTGTGGTTATTCGTGTTGTATTGTATATTCGTTGTATCCTTGTACCCTCCATCTACTATATTTTCATGTTTGACTTAGAGACTTGTGTGAGGACGATATTGTATATTATTTTGTGACTTGTTGTCTTTTATACAGTTTCCTTTCTATCGTCTTTTATTTCTTCGATAAGGCGTCGTATATTTATTTTGGTGGTTGTTTTCCGCCTTTGGGTGTGTATTTGCTCCCGTTTGGGGATGCTTTATTTATATTTATGTTGTACCCATTTTTGGGGCTAGTTTTTACAAAGGAGGTGCTACCAAAATTTTAAAGAAAGAAAGTTGGACTTTTAAAGAATTTGGGTTGTGATTTCAAAGACTTTTAAACAATATTTCTTATCTTTTTCTGTCTTTTAATCGTTTAGATTTCTGGGTTTTGGCTTTCTTTTACTGCGTTACGCCTGTAGACGTTGCGTAGTATTAGGGTCGTCACGTGCCAATTTCGGGTCATGACATGTTGAGAGGGGCCGTGGTAATTGTAAGCCGATCAAAGACGGACTTCTTCGGAGCTTCTTGCGATGGCAGTGGGGCGTTGAAGCTCATGGATGGGAGCATGGTCCTAAAGAAAAGTCAAGTGGTGGCTTGAGTCACCTGTTCCACTGGCATCATAAAAACGGAGGCCGCTTGAGGCCCATAGGTCACTCCTCCAGCAAGGACGGAGTGAGAGTTATTGCCGTTGTTGCAGTTGAAAGCCATTTCCTCTGCACGGGAGAAAGACACCAAATCTTAGTACCTCGAATCCAGGGGCAACCATAGCAAACCGCTACTTGTTCGCGAAACACGACACACGGAGTGTGGAGTGGAAAAAGGAAAAGGTCCCACCGGGCGTGCCAGAATCTGTTCGCCGCCGAAAGACGCGACCGGGACGTTGGGACGTCTGGCCTGAATTTTGGGGGCAAATGCTATTTGGTTTTATCTGTCCACCTCTCCGAAGTTTCCAAGTTGATTTATGGCACCATGTATCGGAGTTTTAAACGGATGCGACCGTTGTAGAAGACTTCGTCAGATTCCTCCTCGTTTGAGGGGTTTTTGATTGTGGGGAAGCTCTTCCCTGCAGGCGCAAGCCCATGCAGTTAATTACGCTACCGGATCGCGGTAACCACTTTCTCCTTGTTCAGATGGTCACTTCGTGTCGTGGGTGTTTGTTTTGTTTTTGGTTGCCCGTGGATTATATACGGAGACTAATTTATGTTGTCGCCCGTAGGGCGTGGATTAGTCCAAATCCGTATTTTCTTAGATTTGGGTTTGGGGTTGGGTTTAAGGATTGTTAATCTCATTTAAGACTAAGATCAACTTAAACGTTTGTTAAGGATACATTAGTCTAATTTTAGATCTACTTAACAGGATCATTTAGATCCAACAAAAGAGCATTTGGGCTCTATTGTTTTAGTTTAGGGACTTTGCGGTCCAGTTTAAGGACGTCATAGTCTGTAAAGTTTAAAGTCATCATAGTCTATGAGTTTAAGGACCCCACAGTCCATAAAGTTTAAGGACATCATATTCCATGAGTTTAAGGACCCCACAGTCCGTGGAATATCTGGTTGTCGGGACCCGTCACCTCTCTGAAGACGTTGAAGGATTACAATGACACATATCAGAGGAGTGAAGAGATGTACCCTTGAACCAATGTTGGTTGGGAGATCTGTAGTCCAATTTAGGACTAAGGTCAGTTAAAACATCATGAGCACATGGGTTCAGTTAATTTGACTGAGAGATTTATGGCCAACTTTGGCTCAGCCCATTCAGATAAAATGTTAAACATTTAATTGGGCTCAGTCCTTTCCATTTAACAATGCTGAGCATTGGTTCTGACAACTTTTTGTCTTCTATTGAATGCTGAGCACTCATTATGGCTCTGGATTTTATTATTTAAAGAACAATTTATGTTCTCTTAGCGCCCACGTGAGGAGCACGTGGTGCGCTTGGCGCCAGCTAATGAGCGCAGAGCGTTTCTTGTGAAATAGCGCACACGTGAGGAGCACGTGGCGAGCTTGGTGCTTTGCGCCAGACAATGAGTGCAAAGCGCTTCTTGTGAAATAGTGCACACGTGAGGAGCACGTGGCGCGCTTGGCGCTGTGCGGCAGACAATGTGTGCAGAGTGCTAATGCTTTTTTTAGGCAGCTTTGCGCTCTGAGAATTAAATTCTCTCTTATAAGAGACTTTGTCTCATAGATCTAAGAACAAAGTTCTTTTTTTATAGGAGATGTTTCAATCTCTTATGTTTTTGGTGAAAGCCTTTGCCTTTACGGATCTGTGATCCTAAGAGAATTGAATTATTCTCCCCCTTTTTATAATGAGTTGTTATGATCTCTTTTGTGAAATGCAGTTTTCCTATAGATCTATGATCTAGCATAAGAACTAAGTTCTTTTTCTGATGAGATGTTTTTTTATCTCTCTGTTTTTACCTCGAAGAAAAGTTCTTCTTCCCAGAGCTTGCACTTCTCTTTGAAATTTCTCAAAGTTTGTGGGGGGTTCCTCCTTGTGTTTGGAAAGAGAGATCATTGGTCGTTGGGACCCACCACCTCTCCAACGACGTTGAGGGATTACAGCTTCATATATCGAAGGTGTGGAGGGATGTACCATTTGAACCATGTCCCACTTATCAGGAGGAAGATATGTTGAAGCTTAAACTCCTAACTGCTGAAAAGGGCCTCTTTGCGTTCGCGCACGTGCGTCGTACGTGTTGGGCGCACGTGCGTCGTACGTGTTGGGCGCACGTGCGTCGCACGTGGCGCTTACACATCATGGGGGGCAGCTAAGGCCCTAACATGGAGAACTAAGCTCCTTTAAGAATTGAATTCTCGCACGTGCGTTGCACGTGGTGGGTGCACGTGGCGGGTGCACGTGGCGGCACGTGTGTTGCGCATATGCACATTATGGAGGGGCAGCTAAGGCCCTAACTTGGAGAACTAAGCTCCTTTGAGAATTAAATTCTTCCATATGCGTTGCACGTGTTTGGCTCACGTGCGTTGCACGCGGCGCGTATGTGGCGGGCGCACGTGCATTGCACGTTGCGCACATGGCGTTTGCGCATATGCGCATTATGGGGGGCGGCTATGGCCCTAACTTGGAGCAAGCTCCTATGGACAACTAATCTCTTTTGAGAATTGAATTCTTCCACATGCGTTGCACGTGTTTGGTTCACGTGCATTGCACATGGCGCGCATATGGCGGGCGCACGTACATTGCACGTGACGCACATGGCGCTTGCGCATTATGGGGGGAGCAAGCTCCTATGGAGAACTAATCTCCTTTGAGGATTGAATCCTCTAACGTGCGTTTCACGTGTTTGGTTCACATGTGTTGCACGTGGCGCGCATGTGGCGGGCGCACATGCATTGCACGTGGTGCACATGGCGCTTGCGCTTATGCGCATTATTGGGGGGGAGCAAGCTCCTATAGAGAACCAATCTCCTTTGAGGATTGAATCCTCTATCTTTTCTAAGAGGTATCTCCTCTTATTTATATAAGAGTGGTAGAGAAGAGATATCTCTTTTTCCCGATGTGGTACTAAAATTGCATTCCTCATGTCGTAGAGCATTACTTTAGATTACACGTGCGTAGCACATTTGCTCATAACTTTTGATCCCGGATGAATTATGATGCCCATAATATATCAAATTGAAGAATTTTTCGAGTCTCTTTCGTTACCATCAGAATTTAGCTGTTTATCATTCAGCAGTTTATCAAAATACAGCCCAGAAAATACTGCTTCGCATTTTCTTCCTTAGATTACACGTGCATAGCAGATTTGCTCATAACTTTTGATCCCAGATGAATTATGAGGCCCATAATATATCAAATCGAAGGTTTTTTCGAGACGTTTTCGATACCATCAGAATTTAGCTGTTTCTAATTCGAGAGTTTAACAAAATACAGGCCGGAAAATACTGGTTCGCATTTTCTTAAGCGTATCGCTACCATTTGATACCTTGGGCTCTTTGCGCAGAAATTTTTGGCGGGAACTGTAACTCAGAAAAACTCATCATATAGCCCACCATATCTAATAGGGTGTGATTCCTCTACTCCGATACTCCATTGTACCGTAGTGTATACGGAAGAGTAAGCTGAGAGAGAATCCCATTCTTTTTTAGATAATCTCGGAATTACGTGCTAAAGTATTCTTCTCCTCGATCAGATCGAAGGATTTTAATACTTTTACCCCTCTGGTTCTCTACTTCGCACTTATATTCCTTGAATTTATCAAAAGATTCATATTTGTGTTTCACTAGGAACACATGTCCGAATCTTGAGAGATCATCAGTGAATGTAATGAAGTATGAGAAACCATTCCTGGTATGTGTAAACATAGGACCGTATACATCACTATGTATCAGTACTAAGAGTTCAGTAGATCTTTCTCCATGTTCCGTAAATGGTGTTTTGGTCATCTTGCTTTTGAGACATGACTGGGAAGTTTCATAAGATATAAATTCGAACGGATTCAAATATCCATCTTTATGCAGCTTGGCTAGTCTTGTCGTATTGATATGGCCAAGTCTACAATACCACAAGAAGGTTTCTTTCATTTCTGAATTTTTCCTCTTGTGTGTGTTCTGTATATTTAGAACTGTATTTTTATTTAGAACGTATATACCGTTACACAACGTTCCAAACCTACACTTGATTTAGAAAAATGTTCATAACATTTTTCTGTAATGCAAAGTTATATCCTTCTCTATCTAATAAAGAGACGAATATTATATTGCACATCATTGACAGTACGTAATAACTGTTGGGTTATGCAAACACCCTGGCCATCAAACCGTGGTCGAATGCGGAACAATTTTTTTCTAAACTGGCGCTAGAAAAATCCGAAATACGGATCGACCATAAACCCTAAAGCTAGCTGATTAATATGAAAACGTGTTTGTAGTAACCGCAATCAAGAACGGTGTCGAGATGAGTAAAGAACGTCCTCAGAGAAACGTCAAACTTTTAATCTTGCTTTAGACGAGTTGATTGAAAGAAGGGGTGATTGATTCTAGATTTATGTTGAACACGAATGTAGAATATATAAGAAGAGCGCTTGTAGCGTTCGCTAGAATTTAGTAATAATAGATAAGTAAATAAAGATGACACTTTTTTATCTTTTAATAGATTTAAAACTAGATCGATAGTGATGAATGAAGATTAGGGTTTTTGGAGGGAATAGGGTTCCCACTCATAACCCTTATCTTTTCATTGACCTCTATTCATGTCCAGCCTCTAGTAAAACAATTGTTAATCTGATCTTAAATCGCGGTCGAGACTATCAATAATTGGCAGCGCGTCCGATCAGGATGTTAACGATTCTTTTGATAAACTTTATAAACTTTATAAGATGTAAAAGAAATTAAGGGATTTTATCATCCGTTGATCCACCTTAATCCTACGAACCCTATCAAGTGGAGAATTACCTATGCATGTTTGGAGGAGAAGAAGAAGAATGGATAGAGAAGGAAATCATAATGCAGAAATTTAAATGTGGAAAGTAATGCGAAATAATTGTGCAAATGATCTATCTTTATTAATCAACGTTACAAGTACAAATCCTTCGAATTTAGATTACAAGAGGAATAATTTTCTCTCGATCTTGGCCTCGTAGGAAGTATTTGCTCCATCGATATTCACGTCACTCTATTACGTCGAATCACGGACCTGTCGTGGATCTCGTGTTTTTTGACGGTGATTTGCTTTGTAATAAAGGTTATAGTTCTTTAAGTTTAGCCCTCGGTCCTTTATATAGCCCTCAAATCAGAAATCCTAGATCTCATGTGTTTGGATTTGCTGTTGTGATCGCTAACCAAAAATATTAGATCCAACGGCTACAGGAAGGCCGCGGATCCGCCGCGAATATGGCATATTGGCCGCGGTTGGGCTGGTCTTTGGTAGAGTTAGGGTTTGAAATTTTTTCTGTGGCCTCATGTTGACACGTGGAGATTATTAGGATGTCTTGATTCTTCATATATTCTCTGAGCCTCTGCCAGTATTGATTTTACGATTTTATTGGCAGATTTTTGATCCTGACATCTCGAATATCTCGATCTCCCGACCTGAGCTAAATCTGCACAATATCTCCATGAATAATGTTAGTAATATTTGTTATATTAGAGATATAATCCAAATCATTTTATATGGAAATAAATTTTTAAGAAATTTGATTAAGATTATTTGATATGATATGCATATTTAAATTATCAAAATATCTTATATATATTATATGCATATATTTTCTTTCATAATGTTAATTATAATATATAAACATATGATAAAGAGTATTTTGCAGATAAACCCACATATGTTCTATATTTATAATAAACACCTTTAAATATTTAAGAAAAGTAAGGAATAGGTTATATCAAATGTGCAATATTTTCGTCTGAAAAAATACCCCCAAACTTAACTTTGATCATCCTGAGCAAACTAGTTATTCAAGAGAGGGAGAAAAAAAAACCTAAGTAGCACACTTTCGTAGGCAACACGATTGCACCGAGCACGTGCAACAAGTCTTTAAACCTCTGGGTGTCCCTGGTAGGAGGAGTGTTGTCTTCTGAGGGTTTTCGGCAAATTTCACCCCCAAAATCCCATAATAAAAGTAAGACGATGAAAGTTACGTACAAAGATAAAGAACATATAAAAGAAAGAACTTGAAAATAAGAGTTTCCAACTACACTAGCTTTTCAGTTGCCATGAGCCATATCTTAATGGTCATGAAAAGATGTCGGAAATCACATCATCTCTCAATAAAATATTGCCTTTAGTCTTCCTCCCTACCTTTCTTCCAAACATTGATCATATATCCCTACGTGTGTGTAAAACACATCCCTACACTTAGAGAATTCAATTCAAGCTATCATACTCTTGTCCATCTTCCTTAGTAGTTTTTAGTCGGTGAACATTATCAGATGGAATCGCTCACACATCCTTCATGCGACCGCTAATACTTCTTGAGGTACTAACCGACCGATTACCAAATGTGCTCGCTCATTTAGGTGTAATATCCTAGTCTTGCAACACCTAAGACTTAGCAGTGGATTCCAAACCAGTTGGTCTAAGGCACTAGGTGATAAAGCACCCTCGCTATATTTTTTTATGCTTCCTTAAGCAATTACAAAACTAGTTTTCATTTTTCTTCACCATTTTTTTCTTTATATTTTTATTTTTCTTCATACCAAGACTTTTAGACAAGAGCATTTCAAGGTATGCTCTACTATCCTAAGTTTCAAGATGTGTGCAAGTGCGTATAGTAGGGTATCAACGTTTAAATATTTGGACTCAAGAATAGGGACTATTTTTCAGACTCGGGTCTATCATCATATTAGTGATTCCCTTCATCTTACTAACCCTTAGGACAACAGCTCATAACTACTTATTACTAGCTTCTTTTAAGAAAACATCTAACTTTCTTGCTTTTCTCAAACTATTCCTATCTTTCATATATAATTTTTCAATTTCTAATATTTTATTATCAAAAAATTTTATTTTGTGCTTTTATGTATGATAATACAAAATAATGCATGAATAACCACAAACCTCCCCCAAACCTGTTTGCAGCAGTGTTCTTACTGATGTCATCTGTTAAGCTTAAAATAAACTGTAGACTTAGGAGGAAAAGTTATTAAAGGGGACAATAAATAATGATAGTGAAATCCTCCCTCAAAGTTATTTTTGGCTCACAATTTTGTAAAAATTTATTTTCTTTCAAGAGCCAAAATATTTTCTTCCCCCCAGACTTGAGTAAAATAGTATTAAGCATTTAAAATTATGAGGGGGGGTTAAAGTTATTGGTCTATGCAAAGATTTACAAAGACCAAAAGTCAACACTAACCATTGAAAGATTTATCAATGTAACAATAAGGTTGGTAGAAGAACATGTCACCTATTGAAGTGAAGAAGTGTGGAGGAGATAAGAGGTGTAATAGAACTGGTTTATGTCTCGGTTTATAGAGACAAAACAGTAATGGTGGATTACTCACATTCTCGTTCCGGATAAGAAGAAGGGGTGGGGGTTCAACTTCTTTGAGTGGGGGTTGATTCATTACAACGCTCATGTCTTCTAAGAATTCGAGTTCTTCTGCGAATATTTCTTCAAAACTTTCATCGATATCCCGAATAATAATCTCATTGGAAAGAGCATGATGATACTCAGACTCCATAAAAGGTTCATATTTAGCGTTAGATGTTGACCCGGACAGCTCGATAGAAGGGTCCGTATGTGTAGAATAAATAGCAGGGTCAAACAATAACGTACTAGCGGAGTCAATATCAGTATCGTGAAGCTGTTCAAATTCGCTACTTTCGGAATCCATCCTTTCGACAGAACATATTTGAGCATATGGTTCGAAGGGTTCACTTCCCAACTTATAAATGTTAAGCTCAATTGACATCTTCCCGAAGGATAGGTTCATAGAACCGTTATGACAATTGATTACAGCGTAGGAAGTCCCTATAAAAGATCGACCTAAAATCACAGGAATTTGGTTTCGTTCGTTCGCCACAGGCTGTGTATCTATAACGATAAAGTCCACAGGGAATATAAATTCTCCGACTTTGATTAACACATCCTCTAGCTCACCCCTAGGTTGGGTGATAGATCGATCAGCCATCTAGAGAGTGCAGTGTGCAGGTTTTAACTCTCTGATCCCTAATTGCTCATAGACATAATATGGAAGCAAGTTAACACTAGCACCTAAATCGAGTAGTGCACGATTGATATTTTTACCCCCAATAGAAATAGATATGGTAGGAGTTTCGGGGTCCTTTCGTTTCTTGGATATTTGTTGTCTAAAAGCAGTGCTTACATTACGTGCAAGGAAAACGTTTTTAGGCACTTGAATTTTCCTTTCCTAGTGCACAAGTCCTTTAGAATTTTCGCACAGGACGGAACTTGTTGAATAGCATCTAGGAGAGGAATATTTATGTTAACTTGCTTAAAAATTTCCACAATCTTCTCCATTTGTGGACTTGGTCTGTTGCCACTTAACCTGTTTAGATAAGGAGCTTTATCAATAAGGGTTTGGTCCACCATTTATGGAGAAGTTTGTGATAATGGAATCGATCCCAGAATTAGAGTTGGGATCGTTTTAGGTTGACTCGAGGAAGTGGGTTGAGGGTTCGAGCCTACGGGAAAACGGAGAATAGGCTCGGAAGAAGTTGGTGGACTAGACGATGTAGGAGTAGAAGTAAAAGCCGGGGTATCATTAATATCATTGACATCAACATCATCAACATGTTCACCCACTTGGTTGTTCAGGACTCTTCCCGATCTCAACGTGGTTACGACACACACATTATGACTTTGTAAGTGGCCAGGATTCGGTAGAGGTTGAGGTGGAAGTTTCCCTTTCTCTCTCACTCATCGTGGCATTTAACTGTGCAAGTTATGCTTTTATCGATTTTATTCTTTCACCGTGGGAAGCGGTGTTCTGCACTAGAGTTTGGATAGCAGACGTTAAATTAGCCATCATTTGTGTAGATTGTTTAATGAACGTGTCTAGTTCAGAGGTTTATCGGTACCGGCCGTTGGGAAAGAATTATTATAAGGATCAAAGTTGTTGGCCGCGTTTTGAAAAGGATGCGGTTGAAAGGAGTGCTGACTCGGTTGCGGTGGTTGCTGTTGCTGTGGGGGAGGTCTTCGATAGTTGCTTGAGAACTGGTTTCGATTTTGAGTTTGGTTTTGGTTCCAAGCAAAATTAGGATGATTCCTTCATCCCTGATTGTATGCGGGAGATTAAGGATCGTTTCTAGGTCGTTGCTGAAAAGCTGCATTAGTTTGTTCTTGACCTTGAAACGGAGGATTCAAAGGACATTCTTCTGTCAAATGTGATGGGTCGTAACAGCAACCACACACGGTTTTGGGGAGCGTAACTTGGTTTAGGGAGGCAAACGAGAATTTGTTTTCGAAAGCGTCGAGTTTCTTTTGCATCGCTGCCATTTCGGCTTTTACAGCGATGGAAACATCGAGTTGATGGATACCTCCCCTTGACGGTGTTGGTCTAATGCTTTCCCACTGCAAACTTTGTTCAGCGAGATCTTTCAGGAATTGCCAAGCTTCATCATCGTCTTTGGACATGAAATGGAATTGACAAATGGTCTCAAGCATCTGTTTTGTCGCTGGATTAATACCCTCATATATAATTCGGCAAATGTCCCATCTATTAATTCCGTGATGAGGGCATTGGACTTGCAAATCTTTAAACCGTTCAAAGCATTTTCAAAATGGTTCATTGGGAAGCTGGGTAAACTGGTTAAACTCGCTTCGAACACAGGCGGTCTTATAATTGGGATAAAATTTCTTAAGGAATGCTATCACGAATTCATCCCAATTGGCAATAGAGTGTATGGCAGTGTTATAAAGCCACTTTTCTGCTAGATCGCACAAGGTAAAAGGGAGAAGACGTTATCTCACAGCATCCACTGAAAGTTGTGAAGTGCCCATCGTTGCGCATACGTTTTCGAATTTGGTGATAAAAACGTACGCGTTTTCGGATTCAAGCCCATGAAATTTGGGCAACAGGTTAATGAAGTGGGGTTTAATTTCAAAATTATCCCCATTGGCTGGTGGAATAGATAAACAAGTAGGAAGAGGACATCGCATCAGATAGCATCTTTCTTGAAGAGAGATGCGCGGTGGATTCTGCGCATCTACGGGTAGTGGCAGAGGTGTGTTGGTAAAATCTTATGGAGAACCGTCCATCTCGGTCGATGTGTTGGATGGAGGGGAAAAATAAGATGAAGAAGTACCGACTTCGGAGTCGATAGCAGAAATGCGGACAAGACGGGTACTAGAATCCTGTGTCCAGCCGATCATGCACTAAACGGGTTTAGCGCATGTGGCAGTGTGTGTGAGAACGATTTAAAAAAGGTTTGTTTTGAAAAGTGTCGGACGTGATACAAATCACACAAAAATGCGCAATCAAACCTAGAACTAGGTCACTTCGGTCAAGTCACTAGACCGCTCATAGACTTCCAAAGAATAAGTTGCAGGATCAATCCTCTACCATCTCTTTATTACTCCTGTGGCCAGGTAAGTGCCATATAAGTGTGAGCTATCCGCTATACAAATCACCAAAAATAGCGGGCCTAATTAAGTAACCACTTGCCTTAGTCACACTTGCCTAGACACTACAAAAGAAATGCATATAAGCGATAGATTACCCATGACCCTCCTCTGTCCTAATTGAGCGCGACGGTCTTTAGAGTCTTGGTCTAGATATTTTTTAATTAATGTAGGGTTATTTAGATGCTTGTTTTGTGATTTGTAGGGCCTAGGAAGGGTGATGAAATCCCCACCTAATCTGAATTTTGGTCTTGCCCCTTAAAGTCCGGTTAAAAATATGCAAAAACAAACCAATTACAAGACATGCAAAAGATTTTTGAGCGGTGATATTTTGCAAAAAATCCTGCAGAAAATTAAATTATTGGATTTCTAGAGGAGAGAGAAAGATGCTAGGAAGATACCAGAGGAGTTTGGAGACCTAACTCTACCAAGCCGCCGCCCAACCGCGGCTAAAATGATGCTTCTGCTGTGGTTCCGCCGTGCATGGTGGAGACTTCGTCCATTTTTTTTACAGTGTCTCCTTTGCTCCTCTGGTCCTCTATGAAAGTCTCTGAATCACAAATTCCTCGCTTCTGTTACTCCAGATTCCATCGCAAAATCGTACACTAATCATTAAATACACAATATGCGTTTTTGTTTTATTTTTATAATATGGATCGAATAAGAATTCAACCCGAATAGAAAGAAAAAAAATTACGCACATATCCCTAGCAACAACGCCATTTGATTGATGCGAAAAAGTGTTTGTAGTAACCGCAATCAATAACGGTGTCGCGTGTAGCTAGCCGAGATGAGTATGGGTCTTCCTCAAGGAAACATCGAACTTTTAATCTTGCTTTAGACGAGTTGATTAGAAATAGGGGAAGAGTGATTCTAGATCTATGTTGAACACGGATATAGAATATATAAGAAGAGAGCTTGTAGGGTTCGTTAGAATTTAGTAGTAATGGATGGTTAAATAAAGATGACTCCTTTTATCTTTAAATAGATTTAAAACTAGATCGATAGTGATAATGAAGATTAAGGTTTTTGGAGGGAATGGGGTTCCCACTCTTAACCCTTATCTTTTCATTGACCTCTATTCATGTCTAGCCTATACCAAAACAATTGTTAATCTGATCTCAAATCGCGGTTGAGATTATCAATAAATTGGTAGCGCGTCCGATTAGGATGTTAACGATTCTTTTGATAAACTTTATAAGATGTAAAAGAAGTTAAGTGATTTTATCATCCATTGATCTACCCTAATCCTACGAACCCTATCAAGCGAAGAATTACCCACGCATGTTTGGAGAAGAAGAAGAAGGGATAGAGAAGGAAATCATAACGCAGAAATTTAAATGCGGAAAGTAAATGGGAAATAATTAAGCAAATGATCTACCTTTATTAATCAACGTTACAAGTACAAATCCTTCGAATTTAGATTACAGGAGGAAGAAGTTGCTCTCGATCTCTGCCTAGTAGGAAGTATTTGCTCCGTTGATATTCACGTCGTTCTATCACGTCGAATTGTGGACCTGTCGTAGATCTCTTGTTCTTTGACGGTGATTTGCTTCATGTTAAAGGTGATAGTTCTCTAAGTTTAGCCCTCGGTCCTTTATATAGCCCTCAAATCAGAAACCCTAGATCTCATGTGTTTGGATTTGCTATTGTGATCACTCACCAAAAATATTAAATCCAATAGCTGCAGGAAGGCCGCGGATCCGCTGTGAATATGGCATATTGGCAGCGGTTGGGTGACTCTTTGGTGGAATTAGGGTTTGAAATTTCTTCTGTGGCCTCATGTTGACACGTGGAGATTATTAGTATGTCTTTATTCTACATATCTTTTCCGAGTCTCTGCCAGTATTGATTTTGCGATTATATTGGCAGATTTTTGATCCTGACATCTCGAATATCTCGATCTTCCGACCTGAGCTAAATCTACACAATATCTCCATGAATAATATTAGAAAATTTGTTATATCAGAGATATAATCTTAATCATTTTATATGGTAATAAATCTTTAAGAAATTTGATTAAGACTATTTGATATGATATTCATATTTAAATTATCAAAATATCTTATAAATATTATATGCATATATTTTCCTTCATAATGTTAATTATAATATATAAACATATGATAAAGAGTATTTCGCAGATAAACCCACATATGTTCTATATTTATAATAAACACATTTAAATATTTAAGAAAAGTAAGGAAAATGTTATATCAAATGTGAAATATTTTCGACTGAACACTAGCAAACTATAAGAGAGTCAAGAAAGGTTATACCGAATAATCCGTGTCCTTCGGTCTTTAACCTTCATCCCAAGCTCCTTGTGGCATCCATGTTCAAGCTTGATCTCCGGTCTCCTTCCATCAAAGAGGATCCACCTGAGGATTTGTAGTTCGAGCTCCAACCTCATAGCCGAGGTAACTAGGGTACCTAGTTCACTAAACTAGATACCCAAGATGAAGTAGAGAGTGATGAAGGATTAATTTGTCTCAAGACACCTTAGGTTTCTCAACACATGAGACATTTAGGGTTGAGGAAGAAGAAGAAGCTTGAGGATGAGAGTGTGTAGAAATCATATCATATGAAGAAAATGGCTGAGTGTTGTGAGCTATATAGAGTGAAGCATACAATAATATCTCAAGTCAACTAAAGAAAATATCTCAAGTCAACTAAAGAAAATATCTTACAACACTTAGAAATATCAAGCATACTTCAATAGTGCACCATGAGTCACTACTTGAGTCACCAAGTGAGCATGCTTGAATTAATGCTAAATGCAACTCATCCTCCACCTCATTAACTATTTAATCCTAAATGGCTTAAAACAAAATGAGGTGTAATCTTCTAGAAGCAATCTTGTAATAAATTATAAGAATACCCCTCATTCGTATATACATACCCATATCCGTATTCCGACAAAATACGAATACAATGAGACAAAAATAATCCAACAATATAATACTAGAATCCGGCTTAAACCAAAGCCCACTAGAATTATCCGTTCGAATCATGATACGTGCACAAGTGCACGTATATGATCGAACCCTGCCGTAAAAACCATACAACCTCTACATCATTTCGCCAGAAGCAAGGAAACCCTCTGTATGGGACTCTAAAGACTCGTCAATACGCTGGCAGTGGGTTTAACCATAAGCATGTCAGCGGCACTAACTGTACGTAACGGCTACCCAGGTATTGAGCGAAAGGAAGGCAGACGAGCAAACTCATCCGAACCCCCTACCGAGCCTGTCCATGACAATATCCGTGCAGTCCGGTCTGTTCGTCTAAGAGTATCACATATCGAGTCTAGGGGGTGGATAAAGTCAGGCCCCTAATAACGCGACATTTCGTGTCGGTATGAAGCCCATCACCAACTGAGAAACTATTGATCCAAATTAGAAATTCTCGACTACCTTGGTCAAGGATTTCTGGTGATGGCCACCCGTTCACAACACGACATCAACCTCCAATACCGGGAGAGACGAATCCCCTACGATCCCCTCACTGCCTCCATGTGGCTCGGGACTGTACCCAACTAAAACCTGTTTGCACGACTCCTTTGTGCCATGGTAGTGTAGTAATCAAAGCACAGTGGGAACTCACACGAGAAAATGACGATCTCAGGTCGACAGACTAACCTGTACACATGTCACCTGGGAACTGCTATCTGACAATATGTATACTACCGACTAGCAGGTTCCCGGCGAGTCCGTCCAGTGTACTCACAACCTAATAAGCACCTGTATACTATCTTAGGTGAACAAACTAACACTAATGGCTTGTGAGACCTGGCCACCGCCCCTCGTCGGGGTCTCGATCAGTATACACTAGTCTACTCTGGAGTATCGATGCCCAGTCTCGATACTCCCACGACTATGGAAATTTCAGGATGTACTTATAGACCACCCAGCTCCCACGTATATGATCACCATCATAATGCTGGTAGTCAAGTAAGAATCCTATGGGTTCAATCAACATGTAATAGTGATCTGTAATACCACATAAAACATGTACATGAGGATAAAGACAAACCAGATAGTATACTATCATTTTGAGTAAGACCGTTCTATCCGTATAGGTCCTCCCTCAATCATCGCAATCGCGTGTCTGCGATTCAATAATTGACTTGAGGGAAGTATAGCCAACAATCTCCCACTTGCACTTATGGCTAATTATTGCGGTGTCGCATACTTATATCCTGTGTGATACCGAACACCCAACTTCTTTACTAATCAGTTTCGCAAAGCTCGTTTGTGAAACTATTGTGTTCGAGAAATAGCCTCAGTGAATGGATCCGCTCTAATGTTTCTTTCTATATCTCTCTATATCTCAACTTCGCGGAGAAAGACTATCTCCCGAAATATGCAATACCTGTCTTAGAATTTGTCTGGATATCTGATGGGTCCCGATTCATAAATGAACTCCAAATCCAACAAACTTCTTAGACTGTATCATCCACTGAATTTAATCAGTATCCTACGCCATGCCTTCCATAGTATCCGCTTGGACCTCCTGTCCAACATACTGCCCCTCAAAAGCGGGAAAACTATAACTCAGACAGCCTGTCACAAGCTGGAAAAGGTATGTGACTGGCACTTGAATCATGTGATGTCTATAGGACCCCACCAAATTTAAGTAAGCCAAAAGTCCAGAAAATCTAAACATTTTAGGGGAAAATAGTGGATGTGGTGTTTTGAAATAAGGGTTTTACTGAAATCACGTTCCATTTTAAAACATAGATAATAGTGTATGAAAACACAAAGTTTGTATCTAACTTGAAAACATTTTCGCCATTGAAAATTTGGACAGCACTTCCTTTGTAATTTTTAACCCAAAAATGAATTCAAGCAATAATATATATAAGGCATACCCAAGCGGGAGCTAGCTCTTCGCCAAATGGCGGAAACAACCACGCAATAAAGTAAGATATACAACGCCGAAGGGAGAGGATCAAAACACAGAAAGAAAGCAAGAAAGCTAATGTATCACCAAGAAGGTCCCACCAATAATGAATACAAGAGCGCGACTCTAAGGTCGAAAGAATAAACAAGCGGTGTTTCTAAGTCTATAAATATACATAGTCTGGTTGATAGAGCTTTTAACTAGATACAACTGGAATAAAATATAATATAAAATGGTGGTCACGATGCAAGTGATCCCACTTACCAAAGCAATCACCCGAAAGAAAAAGCGGTGTGCCAGCAAAGCCGCTATGAAACCTGTACGGAAAAACCTACAAGAAACTGTGGCACAACTGGGTGAGTTGCCAACTCGTGAGTAGAAGACATCACTGAGTAGAAATCGCATGTATGACGATCTCTTAGGTCATACCATACGCTAAATATATAAATAGACATCGAGTAGCAGTAAAGGTAGTGTTGTGAGTATATGTGAAATGTCAGAACTCGTGTCCGTGTCACAAGGTAACTATAAGTCTTGTATAGTATGTTTTTTTGATATGTATGCCCTAGAGGCCATTATTGTATTTGTGTACATATGGATCCTTGGACATATATATGTACAGGACAGTCTTCCTCGATATGATAGTATGCTATTTGGTTTGACTTTATCTTAACATGTGTATGTTTTACTTGTTATTACATATATTTTATACACGTTGATAAAGCTCGTAGGATCAATGCTAGACTACCTGCGTTGTGATGACGATCATACTTATGGGAGCTGGGTAGTCGGTACACACATCCTTAAATGGTCCCTAGCCGTGGGAGTATCGAGACTGGGCATCGATATTCCAGAGTAGACTAGTGTATATGTTTCTAGACCCCGAAGAGGGGCGATGGTTTGGTCCCGCAACCATTGGTCTTTAGGCCTAAGATCGTATACAGGTGCTCACTAGGGGTGAGTACACTGGACGGACTCGCCGAGAACTTACAGATGGTACAATACCTATCGTCAGGTGGAAGTTCTCAGGTGACATGAGTACAAGTTAGTATTTAGACCTGAGATTGGAATTTGTCTCGTGTGGGTTCCCACTGTGCTTTGATCACTACCCTACCATGGCTCTACCGAGTCAGGCAAACAGGTTTTGGTTGGGTAGAGTCTCGAGCCACATGGAGTCAGTGAGCGATTGTCGGGGATTCATCTCTCCCGGTATAGGGAGTCGATATCGCACTGTGTTCGATTGGTCAGGACCATAAGACCTTAGCCAAGACAGTTGGGATTTACTGATAGGCTGATCAGTAGTTTCCCGGATTGATCCTAAGCCGCATCAGCACTAATTACCAGGTTATCAGGGTGTGACCTTTACCACCCCCTAGACCCGATATGCGATACTCTCAGACGAAGAGACCAGACTGTACGGAGATTGTCACAGATAGGCTCATCAGGGATCCAGATGAGTTTGCTCGTCGGCCTTCCTTTTCGACAGGTACCCGGGTAGTCGTTACGTATAGCTAGTGCCGCTGACGTGCTTGTGGTTATGGATTTATCCAGTAACTCACTGACGGCGTGCTGTCGAGTCTTTAGAGTCCCACACAGAGGGTTTCCCTGGTTCAGGAGAAATGATGTAGTAGCCGTATTGGATACGTACAGGGTCTCGGTCGATTGATGTACTTTGTACTCTGACTTTCGATCAAACAGTTGGTAATACTAGCCGGCTTGTGTTTGAGCCGGATTATTAAATCTGGTATTGATTTAATCGTTTACATATATGTATTTCAATATGTATATTCTAGTATTACGTTCTTCGTGTTATTCTATCACTTTGGGCACTCGTATTTTTATCCGAATGCAGGTATGTATATACAGCAGACTGTAATCCGTATTTATTACTGATTACCTTCTAGAAGGTGGCCACCTCATTATGCTTTTTCCATTTATTTGATAAATGGAAATTGAGGTGTAAAGTGTGAGTTATGGGAGGAATGGAGATAACTATGCTTCAATATTTAACAAATGAATTTTTAATTCATTTGGAGTTACTATTAAAGTATGGTTGTTGATTGTTTTTTCAAGAAATTCATACACAAAACCTTTGTGTGGATTTTCTCTCTCATGAATGCTTCATTATTTTCTTGAGCTCTCATTTCTCTTCATCTCCACCCTCATCTTGTTTTCCCCCCACCTTCATCATCTTCCTCTTCACTACTCTTCTCATGAGTTGAGAAATAAATGAAGAGGCAAGAAAGAGTAGCAAACACTTAGATCTTCACACTACATCCTAGACTACTTGGTTTAGCAATCCAAGTTCTCTAGTTGCTCCACTTGACATATTGTGAGGTGCAAGAGCAATGGATCATATCCCTCAGGTGGATCATCTACGACAAAGGAGGACCGGAGAACAAGCTCGATCCCGAAGAACCAATGGAGCGGGAAAAGAAGATCAACCATGTTCAAGGTGGCCACTAGGAGCTAAAGATGAAGAAAGAAGACCAAAAGACTTGGTTCGTTAGGTGAGATTTCTTCATCATAGTAGATAGCACTACTACTTTAGCTAGTTAGGTTTATGGTAAGATCCAGGTTAAAAGTTATTCTAGTGCCATGTTCTAATCGTTAGAAAAAATTTTATTCCGCATTTGGTCACGGTAGTTGGCCGGGGCACTAGTGTAACCTTTCATGGTATCAGAGCCTGCCCATAAACCCCACACTAGCAAGTTTAAACAATGTTAAAACAAAGAAACCGAAACAACTCCGTAACAATGAAACCAAACTGCAGTTTCTGTCGAATTTTTAAAGGCTTCAAAAAAATTTTTTAGCAAGAGCAGAGTGCTCTTTACACTGTGAGATGAACACTGACCAAAAACGACACGATTCCTACCTTTCTTGGCCGGCCACAACCATCAAAAAACCGAGCTCAATGGTTTTCTTAAGGGGGATTGCGTCGTATTTTGACCAGTGTTCTTGTCTCTTGAAGTTTAGGTTTCAGGTGTTGCTAGTTTTTGCCCAAGTTTGATTTTCTGTTGTTTTTCAGTTCGGTGCAATTTGGAGTGTTTCGAAATCGTTATATTTGACACTGTTTAATAGTTTACAGTACATTCACTTTTATCTGTGACCGTGAATGTCATTCGATCGGTACAACTCGTCTGATTGCTATATGTTCTTTTAGATGGGTTTGCAAACATGACATTCGCGTTGATGTTTTGTGCTTGTGCTGTGTCGTGGTGGATAGCATGTGGTGCAATGTTAGTGGTGCAGTTTAATATTCATTTGTATATTCATTTGTGGGGCGAGCGTCCGACATGTGGACTACTGTCTTTGTCGGGTTGTATATTATTTGTTTGGGGCAGGACCGGGTTAAGGTCGATGTCACCATTTGTACATATTATTTGCATTTTAATACTAGGATTACCCCACGGTGGAGTGCATGAATAGCTGGGTTCTAGAAGGAAACAAGCTCGCATCTCATGGCGTTGAGACGGAGGGGGCTTCATTCTAGAATTGGCGAGCTATTCGCCACACTCGTAGGGGGTATAGGATGACCCACGGAGGGGCGCCCAAGTTACTGGATTCCGTGAAGTGCTAGGTGGCCCATTCACTTTTTTGAAGAAGGTTACCTCACTTCTAAGATTGACAGGTAACTTGCCGCGCTCGTAGGGGTCCAGGTTTTCATTACACAGGCTATCCACACGACCGGGAACGTCAGGTTTTTTTTTTGCGGCTCAAATGAAACCCGGGGCTCCAAGATTATCCACCATTATGTATTGTTGGCGGTGATTCTGTGATGTTGCTTATTATCATGCCTGGGTCGAATGTTATATATACTAGTAGATGTTGTATATGTTTTGCACCCACGCTAGTCCAGCCCCCGCTCTGTCGTTAGTTAAGTAACCTAACGGGTGATGACGGGCCCCGTGGCGAATGCGGATGGCATATACGTATATCGTATTTTTGTTCTTTTCTGGTGTGATATGATTAAACTGATGGGTCCACATTAATTTTGATTAATGCAAGAAAATTAACCTGAAAGATGTTGTTGGAACAAATTTCGAAAAACTGTAGTTATATTCTTTCGCTTTGCACAGTGGTATTCGGTCATGAATATCCAGCACCTCATTCCAGGAGGCAAGAGCCGAGATCCCTTCGCGGGGAGTGACCTCTTGAGCAAAAGTCTATACTGTAGATTACTCGGGTTTTTTTCAAAACCACAATTTTTCAAAAGCGGAGCCTAAACCACTCCTTTTCAAAACTACTCAGGTTCCTTCAACGATATCAAGTTCATTACGTTAACGGGTTTTTCACCAAAAACCCAGCCATAGCCCTCCGTCATTTCGGATAAAAGCACATAGTATTCATGCGGTGTTTGTTGGCCAAAGTCAAGGCATCGTGTATGTTAGCTGTATGTTTCTTATCCGTAGCATAAATAAATGCATTGGTTTATGACAGTCAGACCATCTTGTTGGCCAAAGTCAAGGGTGTGTGCAGGTAGGTCTAAATCAATCAGGACAATGACGGGTAGAACTTGACTTGCGCGTTATGATTTGTTGGCCAAAGTCAAGGTCAAAAGCGCTTGGGGCAAAAACCACATCGGGAGTTTCAAATATACAGAAAAATTGCTAGTGTTGCATACCTTCTGGAGTGTGGTGACTAGAGTGGCTTCCATCTAGGTTATCATGCAATTATAGTTGGATCCCGATCCCATTAATGAGTAGGATTACTCTTGGGAGATTTTCTTACTTAACAATCATTGCTATAAACCAAGTGGCTGTCTAGAACGGTGTTAGCGGGGCTAAGCTTCCAGGGAAAAGAGGTTATGTAATTAAGGAACTTCACGAAAGCGTTGGAAAACCTCCCTCGAAGTACCGACATCATCCTGGCCGAAAGTTTAAGCAAGTATTGTGACGTGCGATTAATCCCAACTAATTCTTCTTTTAAGGTTTGAATAAGAAATTCGAGGAAACAGTAGGAGCCATCCTGATTAGATAAACTAATAATCAATCTAATTTTGCAAGAGCGCACGCTGAGTGTTTCTTTTCTCTCTCTAGGTAGCAACCAATTCACGCCCTAATCAAGATAATAAAATGTATCGCTTGACCGATCCGAATTCTTATTCTGGGATGGAGAACATCGGTTCGGCTCTAAACTACGACAACAGTCATGAGTATAAGCAAGGGAAAGAGGATTGTTTGAATTCCTTGATGACCCCATTGAAGAAGAAACATACTATTGTGTCTTCTTCAGGTATTCTTGTTATTGAGAACTGTTTTTCGGTCAGTCCTACCTCCTAGGTACTAGATACCGGATCAGGATCTCATATCTGTAATTTATTGCAGAGACTGAGAAAAAGTAGGATAGTTGGACCAGGTGATATGTCCCTCAGAGCAGGTAATGGAGCATAAATTGATGCTGCTGTCGTCGGTGAATATCACCTATCATTGCCAAATGGCAATACTATGATTTTGAACAATTGCTACTATATACCTTCTATGGTTTGCAACATCATATCAGTTTCTTTACTTGATAAAGATGGATATAAGTTCGTTCTTGATAGAAATATCATGAACATTTACCTTAATCTGGTATTGGTTGCATAAGGTACACTGTGTAATGGTATCTATGTTCTTAATCAAAACACAGTTCTCAGTATACAAAACACACGCAAGAGGAAGAGTTCAGAAATGAACGAATCCTACTTTTGGCATTGTAGACTTGGTCATATCGGAGAGAAAAGACTGAGTAAGTTACATAAAGATGGATATTTGAACACGTTCGAGTTTTCATCTTATGAAACTTGTCAGTCCTGTCTCAAAGGAAAGATTACCAAATCTCCGTTCACCGGACACGGAGAAAGAGCAGGAGAGCTCTTGGGACTCATACACAGTGATGTATGTGGTCCAATGTCTGTACATGCACGAGGTGGGTTCTCGTACTTCATCACATTCACTGACGATCTCTCTACGTTCGGATATGTATATCTGATGAAACATAAATCTGAAGCTTTTGAGAAATTCAAAGAATTTAGAAGCAAAGTAGAGAACCGGATTGGAAAAAGTATCAAGATCCTCCGATCTGATAGAGGGGGAGAGTACTTAAGTACGGAATTCCGGGACTTTCTAAAAGAGAATGGCATTCTCCCTCAGCTTACTCCTCCGTATACACCACAGCACAATGGCGTATCAGAGCGAAGGAACCAGACCCAATTGGATATGGTTCGCTCCATGATGAGTAATGCCGAGTTACCTCTTTCTTTCTGGGGGTTTGCTCTTGAGTCAGCTGCATTCATATTGAATAGAGCACCGTCCAAATCAGTGCCTACCACCCCATATGAAATATAGAGTGGGAAGAGACCATGTCATAATTATATTAAGATATGGGGGAGTCTTGCTTTTGTTAAAAAGAAAAATCCAGATAAACTCGAGGCAAGATCTGTATTGTGTAAGTTTGTGGGATACCCCAAGCATTCCAAGGGGTATCTGTTCTACTACACTGAGGAACAGAAGGTGTTAGTATCTCACCACGCTACTGTTAGTTATATGTATTCCCTAGAGGCTATTACTGTACATGGGATGTATATTGTAGTGGATGCTTGGACATATATAGGGAGGACTTTCTTGCTCGACATGATAGTATACTATCTGGTTTCACTTTATCATAACATGCTGACTTGTATAAGTGATGCTGTCTTGCTCTCACATGTTGATAAAACTCTTAGGATGTGTACTTGACTATCAGGATTATGATGGAGATCATACTAGTAGGGCCAAGGGTAGTCCACAAGTATACCCTATAATTGTTCCTAGTCGAGGGTGTATCGAGACAGGGCATCGATACTCCAGAGTAGACTAGCGTATGCGCTTCTTGACCCATATGATGGGCGATGGATGATCCCACATCCATTGGTGTTTGACATCAGAAAAGGTATACGGGTGCTCAGTGGAGACTGGGTATACTGAACGGACTGGCCGAGAACTCCTAGATGATATTATACCTATCGTTAGATAGCAGTTCTCTAGTGCCACTGATACAAGTTAGTCTGTCGACCCGAGATCGTCATAGAGTCTTGTGTGATTCCCACTGTGCTTTGATTTCCACCATACCACGGTCACGAGATTGTGCAAAATGGTGATTTTTGGGTACAGTCCTGAGTCACATGGAGGCAATAAGCGATAGGAGGGGATTCGTCTCTCCCGGTCTTGGGAGTTGATGTTGCGCTATGTTTGATTGGCTATAACAGGAAATCCCTAGCCAGGGTTGCTGAGATTTACTGGTAAGTGTTATCATTAGTTTCTCGAACCGTTATGGACCTTGCATCGGCATGACTTATCAAGCTACTGGGGTCTGACGTTATACCACCCCCAGGCCGCGATATGCGACATATCTGAAGAAGAGACCGGACTGTACGGTAGTGTTACTGATTGGATTCGCAGGAGTACGAGCAGGCTTGCTTGGTGATCTTCTGATCGCTCAATACCCGGATGTCCGTTACATTTAGCAGACCGTTTGCAGCTTGTGGGTGTTTGATATGATCATCACCTACTGCCGGCGTATTGATGAGTCTTTAGAGTCCTACACAGAGGTTTCCTGGTTCATGCGAAACGAAGTAGGAGCACATATGTGATATGTGTGGGACTGAGATTAATGCGCGTATGTGATACCGCATTCTATTCTCGCGATATGTGATATCGGTCGGTTATATGAGATATAGCCAGGTTATCAGATCAAGTGTTCATTCGATAAGTTGTTACATTTGATATTAGCCGGTTGTATGTGATATAGCCGGATTATTAAATCAAGTGTTGATTTGATAATTTAATATATAATTATATATGTGATATATTAATTTACATTAACTAATATTAGCTCACTTAAAACATTTCTTTTTCTCACTTGTGTGCATATAGTATATATGTGATATATATTAATGTACATTATTTTGTGTCATGCTAGATGCCACATGCTACATGGGAGTATGAGACTTACACAATGGTTATGATAATCCTAAAGTTTTCATTTATCTTGGTAATTCACAAATTAGTGGTAATTAGTCACATGGTTGAAGCTTGTAGAAGCTTTTGGAACCATTGACCAAGTACACTAATTTTGTTTTACTAGAAGATATTTATTAACCCAACCATTATTGTTAACCCATGGTTTAATCTCTACATGAGTTAGTGTATGACACTAACTCACCCATAGTTCCTATTCTTACCACATGAGTCCATTCTCTCTTCATCACTTCATCTTCTTCTTCATTGAGAAAGCTTGCTAGCTTTTCTCAAGGTGAGAAAATATTGTGAGAAAAACAAATCTAAAGTGAGCCCATTTCCTACTTCATCATCCTCTACTATTAGCCATTTAGTTTAGGGTGTTTACTTCACTAAACCATAATTTATTGAAGAGGTAGCATGAGCTTGAGTCTCCTCGACGCAGATCATCTTTGGCCTCGAAGACTTCGAGCAAGCATGTTCATTTCTTTATGTGAATCCTTAGTAGAGTTCAGGTGTTCACTACTTGGAGCGAAGGGACTACTACACGGAGCTTGAGAAGTGAAGGACCGGTCTACAAAGTTTGTATTCCTCATTCACTTAGATGTTAAGATGTTAACATTGCTAGTTTGTTTAAATCTCTAGTTAAGATTCTAGGGTTAGGGTTCTTTAGTACGACAAAAATTTGAAAACGACATGTATGATGCCTCCCGAAACATTGCTGCTGCGCTAAGTAACTCTACAGTGGTATCAAAGCCATTCTAGAGATTTAAACTGTGTTTATTAAATTATGAAACCGAAACTACTCCGTAACTTGAAACATTGAAATCAAGGTTCTGTCGAATTTTTAAAGGTGCAAAAAAAAATTTTAGCAACTGCAGAATGTTGAATGTGATATAACATGAACACTATGAAAATTTGATGCAGTATTGTTGAATTTTAGCCGGAATCATAGGGCTAAAAACCGAGCTCACCGGGTTAAAGTGGGGGGTTTTTGGCTTCAAATATTCATGGTGTTCCAGTCTCTGAGTTTTGGTGTTTCAGATGTTGTTTTTTTTGGGTAAATTTTCATGTGATGTTAACTTTCTACAAAGGCAATTCGGAGTGTTTCGTAGTCGTAATTCTAACATGTATTCGGGTTATTTAGACGATGTTAAAAAGTTCGAATGGATATCAATAGCCCTTATTTCCCCCCGCTGGAAATTTTCCAAGTGTTGGATTTTTTCCGAGTTTAAAATTTTCAGAAAATCATGCAAGCGATTATGTGGACTCCTTAGAAGAACAATACCCAAACTCGACTTTTTGGATCACGGAACCGCGGTCATACCCTAGGGTTTTCCGCAGTTCCGTGGCGACATGAGTGAGGCATGGGTCGGCCCTTCTACGGATGGTTCAAAGGAGCTGTGGCAGTTTCTGGGTACTTTTTGAACTCCGCTCAAGTGTTGAGCTTGTTGGGAAATTTTGGGTGCTTTCTTATTCGATCGAAAGTTTAACTTCGTCTAGCTATCTATGATTGTGATACAATATTTGGAATCCATATAATTTTTTATGAGATAACTAGTTTGAATTTTATAAATCTAGCAGTTTAGTCTCATTTGATCGGTAGCCACGGGATTTTGATGTTGATCAAAAGTCCGTCGCAATTACGTAGTGTACGCGGATACTCGCCGGCTAACCTTACTAGATAGCTATGCCCCATATCCCCGACCAAGTGACTGTAGGAGAACCCTATAGCCAAAATCATCCGTTCGGGTGCTCGTGGTTGCGGTGTTCCGCCTTAGTGCACTTCGTCGACGGCATCGGGGGTGCGGCCGTCTATTGAAGTTTCCGACGAGCATTCGATCAAGTTATCGGGAATCTTGTTGAATTACTCGACAGGTTATTGAAAAGTGTTTTCAATATCGAGACTAAAATGTGGGGTTTATAATTGTTAGGCATGTGATGTCTAAGGAATTCATTTGGTTGGGCATGAAATCCAATGTATGTGATGCGTTGGGTTTATGATGTCTAAGGTGGTTGCGGATTCCAACTGTTGTAGTTTTTCACTTTCTTTTCTCCAACCATAAGTGTAATATGTAGTGTATCACCGGTTTCGTTGCTATACGTCAACGACAATTGGGATACGCATATTTACTTACGTTGATGACATGTGATGTTATGTGTGTTGGAGATAGTGCCCTCAGAGTCAATTATTGGATCACAGGCACGTGATTGCAATGATTGAGGGAGGACCTATCGCGGTAGGACAGTCTTACTCGAGATGATAGTATGCTATCTGGTTTATCTTTATCATCGTGTACTGCTTTAGGTGACCTGACATGTCGCTATTACACGTTGATAGAGCCCCTAGGATTCTTGCTTGACTACCAGCAGTATGATGGCGATCATGTACGTGGGAGATGGTAGTCTATAAGCACATCCTTAAAAGGTCCCTAGTCGTAGGAGTTTCGAGACAGGGCATCGATTCTCCAGAGTAGACTAGGGTATACAGTCGAGACCACGACGAGGGGCGGTGGCCGGTCTCACAAGCCACTGGTGTCAGTTGGTTCACCTAAGATGTATACAGGTGCTCATTGGGTTATGAGTACACCGGACAGGACTCGCCGGGAACATGCTAGTTGGTCTTATACCTGACGTCAGATAGCAGTTCCCTGGTGACATGTGTAAAGGATAGTTCATCGACCTGAGGATCGTCATTTGTCTCATGTGAGTTCCCACTGTGCTTTGATTACTACCCTACCACGGCTCAAAGGAGTCGTGCAAACAGGTTTTAGTTGGGTACAGTCCCGAGCCACATGGAGGCAGTGAGCGGATCTTCAGGGGTTCGTCTCTCCCGGTATTGGGGGTGAGGTCGCGCTGTGTCTAGGAGAGCCATTACACAAAGCCCTCGGCCGAGGCAGGAGATTTACTGGTAGGTATTCCAGTAGTATCTCAGGGTGTTCTGGGCTACACTCCGACACGACTTGTACCGCTTTTGGGGGTCTGACTTTTACCAACCCCCTAGGCCCGACATGCGATGCTCATAGACGAACGGACCGGACTGTACGGACATTGTCACTGACAGGCTCAGTAGGGTGTCAGGATGAGTTCGCTCATCGACGTCCCTTTTGGTCAATAGCTGGTGGCCTGTCACGTATTGGCTAATACCTCTGACGTGCTAGTGGTTAAATCCACAGCCATTGTATTGACGAGTCTTTAGAGTCCACCACACTTTCAGTTACTCAGTCTTTCGGGCGAAACGCTGTAGAGGCTGTATGGAGATATGGCAGGGTCCGATCAGATACGTGCGGTATTGCACGGATCAGGATCGGACAGGTTTGTACAAGTGGCCGTATGGTTATATGGCAGGGTTCGATCAGATGCGTGCGGTATTGCACGGATCAGGATCGAACGGATTTAACTAGCCGGCTTTGGTTTAAGCCGGTCCTAGTTTAGTACAGTGTAGATTTTGTCTCATTGCATTTGTATCCGGACGGAATACAGATGCGGGTGTGTATGCACAGTATCGGGGTTTTCCTGTAATTTATTACGGGACCAGTTTTCTGGAGTTGCCAGTTTGCATTCCGTTCCGGCCGGTTTTCCTTTGTTCTTTCCCGGCCGGACTTTTCCGATGGAGGGGTAATTTGCAGTTTTGCAAATTACATTTGAGGAGGGGGTTTCTTGCATATGTATTTATTATGATAGCATCTTTAGATACCATTCTTTTCCTTCATCTTTTCATGCTTTATTATGATTAGAAATGAGATGAAAGATGATGTGAGATTGTTATGATGAGGTTTAGGATATGGTTACCACTTGCTTTTACTACCCTCACCTCCCTTCTTCTTATGGTTGGTATTCTCATTCCTCCACCATAATGATTCTCACTAGATGAAAGAAAGCTTGACTTGAGAGAAAGAAAAGAATGAGAGAGTTGATCTTTGTTATGTGAGGAATTCTTCATCTCTTCTTCTTCTTGTTTTGGAAAAATGAAAGCACCATTTTTCCTAACCTCATTCCTCCATCAAGGCAACTACAAACCCCAAATGAGACTAGCATGATCTACAACACATTCTACAGCAAATCTTGGACGCGTCGACTCGCCCGCTTCGCGCCCGAGTTGCCTCGGTATCGAGGCGGGATCCCGTAAATGACGCAGGCGATGTGGTGCCCTTCCGGCGAGGAGGCGACGATATGGAGACTAGACTTTCCGCGGGAGATCGGGACGATGACGAGAAGACCGGAGGACTCGGATCACTCGGTATATCTCTCACCCTTTCTCTTGTTAGCTAGCATTAGGTTAATGGTTACGATCCGGGTTTTCATTGTCCGCGGTAGCGCCGGTTTCCAAGTAAGGAAATTTTTGATTCCGCATTTTGGCCTCGGATAGACGGCCGGGGCGCTGCCGTGGCGCAACATGGTATCAGAGCCACGCCATTAACCTTGCCTAGCTTGTTCTAATGCGTTTTGCTTATCCGATCGACCGAAATTCCAAAAACCTCATTTTTGTTCACATCAGTTTCTGTTGAAAATTTTTGGTGTCTAAAAATTTTTCAGGTTGTATAAAACTGATGTACAAGCAATTCTAAGACATCTGTAAAAATTCGACACATTCAGTCGATGACTGTAGCGCGGAACCGCGGCCAAACCCCCCCTTGGGCCGCGGTTCCGCCGCACATTGGTCTCTTCACTGTGTCTAATTTGTACAGTGGGCTTGTGGGCTGCTTTTGTGGGTTTTGGGATATTAAATTTGGGCCCAGATCTTCTGTGACTGCTACAGTTTTACTTGGGGGCCTACTTGTTAATTTTTTATCGATTGGATATTTTAAACACATTATTTCACAGTATTTACATTATATCTGTGACCGTGAATGTCACTTGATCGGTAAATCCCGTCTAACTGCTATATATTTCTGTGATGTTGCATTCTTATCACGCCTTGAGAGAATATAATATATTGGTATATATATTAGTAGATGTTGTATATGTTTTGCATCCGCGCTAGTCCAGTCCCCGCTCTGTCGTTAGTTAAGTAACCTAACGGGTGATGACGGGACCCAGTGGCGAATGCGGATGGCATATACGTACATCAGTATATTTTCGTTCTTTGTGGTGTGATCAATTGATGGGATTGCGTTGATTCGGATCAATGCAAGATAAACAAACCTATTCTGATGTTGTTGGAACAATTTTTCAAAAAGCTGTTATTGCAAGGACGTTCACTTTTGTTTTGCATCGTGGTATTCATTTGGAATATCCTGCTCCTCAGTCGACGAGGCAAGGGCCGAGATCCCTTCACCGGGAGTGACCCCTTGGACAGAAGTTTGCGTCAGGGCATTAACTTCACTATAGCCGATTACTTTTGCTTTGCATCGTGGTATTCAGTTGGAATATCCTGCACCTCATTCTACGGGGAAAGAGCCGAGATCCCTTCACCGGGAGTGACCTCTTTAGTAAAGGTTTTCGTCACTATATTTTTTATAAAAGGCTATGCAGTTCCTTCAACGATATCAAGTTCATTACGTTAAAGGTTTTTCGCCAAAAACCAGCCGTAGCCCTACGTCATTTCCTACAGGTATTATTTAGTATTCGTGCTGCGTTTGTTGACCTAGTCAAGACGTAGTGTTCGGTAGCTGAGTGGTACTTGTTTGTTGCATAAGTGGGATTGGTTAAGACAGTCGTACGGCCTTGTTGACCTAGTCAAGGGCACGTACGGGTGGGTTTAATGCAATCCAGAATAATGACGGGTTGAACTTGACTGGCGGTTTATGGTTTGTTGACCTAGTCAAGGTCATAAACCGCTTGGGGTAAAAATCACATCGGGAGTTTCAAAAGAACTGAAACTTGCCAGGCATGCGCATACCTTCTGGAGTGTGGTGACTTGAGTGGATTCCGTCAAGTTATCATGCGATGATAGTTGGATCCCAATTCCCACTGATGAGTTAGTTTACTCATCGGGTGACCCCGACTAGTTCTTCTTTCAGGTTTGGAGGAGAATTTGAGGTACAGTGGGAGGTTTCCAGATTAGACAAAGTGATAACCATTCTGATCTAGGTTAGAGTGCACGCTGAGTGTTTCTTTTCTCTTTCTCTTTGGCTGCGACCATTGACCCGACCCTAAGACTATGACTCAGTGACCAAGTTGACCGAACCTTCTTAACACAGGCTTTTGGATTGTCAGAGTTGCAGACCTCATTGCCACTCCTACTTTTACCCTTTTCTCCAGGACACCCCGCATTACTGCGAACGTCCACTTCCATTGGACAAAACCATCGTATGGTTATATACGAACTCGAAGGACTTCGAGGATGGTTTCTGGTTCTGGAGAAAATGAATAGGATTATTCAGTTGTCTTTTCTTTTCACCTTCTCTCATTGTGAGTACTCCTTGGTTTAGGAGATAGCATACCTATTACGCAAATTGGATAGTCTTCTTCCAAACCTTAGGCTGGTGCCGACCGGTAGGGAATGAAGAAAACCAATTAGCATAACGATGGTGTGCAGAAGGTATTAAGTTAAGACAAAGCAAGGGATTAGTAAGAGGGCAAAGTAAATTGCGACTGCTATTCACGACCGAACCAAGTATTTCTTCGCCAATCCTAAATCACCTTTGTATTTCTCCAGGACACTCCGTATCACTACGAAGATCCACAGTTTATTTGGATACTCCATCGTATGGTTATATACGAATTCGAAAGGAACTTGTTCCAGTTCGAGGATGGATTCTGGTTCAGGAGAAATAGGAATAAGGTTTATTCTGTTGTCTTTTATCTTCACCTTCTCTCGTTTTGCGAGTGCTCTTAGGATTAGGACAGTACACCCATTATGCTTATTGGATAGTCTTCTTCCAAACCATAGGCTGGTGCCGAACGGTAGGGAAGGAAGAAAACCATTTGGCCTAAAGGGGTGTACAGAAGGTAATGACTAAAGACATATAAAGGGATTTGGAGAAATGGCAAAGAATTATACGGTTACAGTTGTGAATTTGGATATTGGAAGAGGCATTACTAGGAATACCAGGATACCCCAACGAGACATTTCAATGTTTCAGTTTCACTGTGTACTGTTAATAGAAAACTGATTTCCCGATTAGACACTTACTCCAGGATATGTATTTACCAGGTTGGATTCTCACATCTGTATGGTTTTACAGATGATGAGTGGGAGTAAGTTATTGGGAATTGGGTGATCATCCTCATTATATCGGGATTCGTTGTAATCGGTGATATTTGAGGAAATCACCTGGGCTGTTTGCCGGTCGGCAAACATTTGGTTTTGAATATCCGCTGTTATGCACCAATTTCAAATCGATGTATCTGTACGACTATTTTCATAGAGTGAGATATACCTTTTGTAATTATGTCAGTGACATTTACCTATATCAGTGGATGGTTAGGTAAGGAGCATTAAACAGCGGTGTAATTCTTCTTAACCATAAGTACAGTTTTCAACCTACGACGCACAGTGAAAGAGTTGTTAGACTCAGCGGACTTATACAGAGTATTGTATGTTGTCCAGTGTCCATTAGGACAGAGGGGTTGGTCCTCATACTATATTCTGTTTACTTTTAACTTCTCTAGTTCTTAGACATGTGTTTCGTAGGAACACAGGGTCTAAGTTTTGAGGAGTTATAGGTATTTGAATAGAGTAGAGAACCAGGTGTAGCAAGTATCGGGATTCTTCAAAGTGATCGAAGATGTAGATACTTGTGTATGGTGTTCAGTTGATAGTAATGATTAAGAGAAATTGCTTCTCTTTCAGGTTACTCATAATTGGAAGCATTCCTAAGTTGAGTAACGCTGATCGGTCTCCTTCCATTTAGTTGACATGCACTGGAGACAGCTGCATGATTTGAATCTGGTTCAATTAAATCAGTGCCTCTGTTTCTATATTGGATATAGAACAGTTCAAATCTTGACATTGTTAAGGTACGGGGAGTTGTCCGGCTTATGCTTAAAACCAGACACTGGACAACTCAAGGCACGTTTCTGTAATGGCTGTTTGTGGGTTGACCCAGGCTATGACGAGGGTTGACTTTCTACCATCTGGAAGATCAATAGAGATATTGTTCTTGACTCGCCACATTTTTTAAAGAAATGGATTTTTTTTTAGAAAACAGTTGTGGGAGTATGGTAGAACTGGAAGTGATTCCAGAACCGCAAACGATTACTGAAGATTTGATAAGGAACCTAAAGATTCAATCTGATTTGACATTCCATTGGCCACTCCGCAGATACGGTGGGTAACTTCAGGCACCCGAGAGGTACTTCGGTAGCCTCAAGGACGGTGACAGGGAAGTTCTTGTTTACCCACACTTGCCATTGTTGTTGTTCCAGGCATTGGTGGACATCAGGCTTATGTCTATTTATAGACTAAAGCAGATGTAGCGGAGATAGATCATCTATTTCTGATGTGACAGTCATAGGTTTGACGTCATCAGAATAGGGGATGGATCTGTTGAGAAGGTAGTAGGAAGTGATATTCCTATACTACGATCGGTTATACTTTGGTTGTCACACAGTGGTTTCTCCACACAGGACTTGGATATTATATCAGACATTCTGGTTACTAGATCTATGGTTTTAGATCTAGATTTGGGTGGTTTCCTAATCTGGGTACCTTGACAGCATTCTATGAGTATTTAGAATGGACGACTCCTAGCACGGTAGTACACCTGCAGGTAATGGAGTCACCCTCTCTAAAGGTGTCTTACAGACTAAAGGGGAGAGGGATACGCATGATTGACAGATCACTTGCTTAGGCAATTGAGTCAATCATGAGATGTCAAGTACCACACCAGATGTTGTTCTTGCAGTAGATGCAATAAGTTGATATTAATCCAATCCTGGAGAAACAATCGGAAGCAGTTTTAAGACATAAGTGCGTGTTCTAGGGATGTGATAACGACAGCCTCTTTTAGGAGACGGTTATCACTCCAGGCTTCCAAGGTGACATGGATGGCAGAGTGGCTGTCAGAGTTATAGTTTCTCCTTCTAACGAGGGGCAGTATTTTGGACAGGTGGTCCAAGGCAATACTGAGGGACGCATGGCGCTGGGTACTGATTAAGTTCAGTTATCGATACAGTCTAAGAAGTTTGGATTTGGAGTTCATTTATGAGCTAGGTCCCATCAGACATCCAGACATTCTAAGACAGGTATTGCTCATTTCGGGAGATGGATTTCTCCGTGAACTTGAGATATAGAGAGACATAGAAAGAAACATCACAGCGGATCCACTCACTGAGGCTATTCCTCGAACGCAATAGTTTCGCAAACGAGCTTTGTGAGACTGACTAGTAGAGGAATTGGCTGTTCGGTATCACACGGGCTGTGAGTATGCGGCATCGCAATAATTAGCCTTGAGTGCAAGTGGGAGATTGTTGGAGATAGTGCCCTCAGAGTCAATTATTGGATCACAGGCACATGATTGCAATGATTGAGGGAGGACCTATCCCGGTAGGACAGTTTTACTCGAGATGATAGTATGCTATCTGGTTTATCTTTATCATCGTGTACTGCTTTAGGTGACCTGACATGTCGCTATTACACGTTGATAGAGCCCCTAGGATTCTTGCTTGACTTCCAGCAGTATGATGGCGATCATGTACGTGGGAGCTGGTAGTCTATAAGCACATCCTTAAAAGGTCCCTAGTCGTAGGAGTTTCGAGACAGGGCATCGATTCTCCAGAGTAGACTAGTGTATACAGTCGAGACCCCGACGAGGGGCGGTGGCCGGTCTCACAAGCCACTGGTGTCAGTTGGTTCACCTAAGATGTATACAGGTGCTCATTGGGTTATGAGTACACCGGACAGGACTCGCCGGGAACATGCTAGTTGGTCTTATACCTGACTTCAGATAGCAGTTCCCTGGTGACATGTGTACAGGATAGTTCATCGACCTGAGGATCGTCATTTGTCTCATGTGAGTTCCCACTGTGCTTTGATTACTACCCTACCACGGCTCAAAGCAATCGTGCAAACAGGTTTTAGTTGGGTACAGTCCCGAGCCACATGGAGGCAGTGAGCGGATCTTCAGGGGTTCGTCTCTCCCGGTATTGGGGGTGAGGTCGCGCTGTGTCTAGGAGAGCCATTACACAAAGCCCTCGGCCGAGGCAGGAGATTTACTGGTAGGTATTCCAGTAGTATCTCAGGGTGTTCTGGGCTACACTCCGACACGACTTGTACCGCTTTTAGGGGTCTGACTTTTACCAACCCCCTAGGCCCGACATGCGATGCTCATAGACGAACGGACCGGACTGTACAGACATTGTCACTGACAGGCTCAGTAGGGTGTCAGGATGAGTTCGCTCATCGACGTCCCTTTTGGTCAATAGCTGGTGGCCCGTCACATATTGACTAATACCTCTGACGTGCTAGTGGTTAAATCCACAGCCATTGTATTGACGAGTCTTTAGAGTCCACCACACTTTCAGTTACTCAGGCTTTCGGGCGAAACGCTGTAGAGGCTGTATGGAGATATGGCAGGGTCCGATCAGATACGTGCGGTATTGCACGGATCAGGATCGGACAGGTTTGTACTAGTGGCCGTATGGTTATATGGCAGGGTTCGATCAGATGTGTGCGGTATTGCACGGATCAGGATCGAACGGATTTAACTAGCCGTCTTTGGTTTAAGCCGGTCCTAGTTTAGTACAGTGTAGATTTTGTCTCATTGCATTTGTATCCGGACGGAATACAGATGCGGGTGTGTATGCACAGTATCGGGGTTTTCCTGTAATTTATTACGGGACCAGTTTTCTGGAGTTGCCAGTTTGCATTCCGTTCCGGCCGGTTTTCCTTTGTTCTTTCCCGGCCGGACTTTTCCGATGGAGGGGTAATTTGCAGTTTTGCAAATTACATTTGAGGAGGGGGTTTCTTGCATATGTATTTATTATGATAGCATCTTTAGATACCATTCTTTTCCTTCATCTTTTCATGCTTTATTATGATTAGAAATGAGATGAAAGATGATGTGAGATTGTTATGATGAGGTTTAGGATATGGTTACCACTTGCTTTTACTACCCTCACCTCCCTTCTTGTTATGGTTGGTATTCTCATTCCTCCACCATAATGATTCTCACTAGATGAAAGAAAGCTTGACTTGAGAAAAAGAAAAGAATGAGAGAGTTGATCTTTGTTATGTGAGGAATTCTTCATCTCTTCTTCTTCTTGTTTTGGAAAAATGAAAGCACCATTTTTCCTAACCCCATTCCTCCATCAAGGCAACTACAAACCCCAAATGAGACTAGCATGATCTACAACACATTCTACAGCAAATCTTGGACGCGTCGACTCGCCCGCTTCGCGCCCGAGTTGCCTCGGTATCGAGGCGGGAGCCCGTAAAAGACGCAGGCGATGTGGTGCCCTTCCGGCGAGGAGGCGACGATATGGAGACTAGACTTTCCGCGGGAGATCGGGACGATGACGAGAAGACCGGAGGACTCGGATCACTCGGTATATCTCTCACCCTTTCTCTTGTTAGCTAGCATTAGGTTAATGGTTACGATCCGGGTTTTCATTGTCCGCGGTAGCGCCGGTTTCCAAGTAAGGAAATTTTTGATTCCGCATTTTGGCCTCGGATAGACGGCCGGGGCGCTGCCGTGGCGCAACAATGTGTTGCTGTGATATGTTATACTGGATCGTCATGTTTTGAATAGCCGGGTTTTTTTTATGTGAGATAAGAGTTTTTCATTTTCATTCATGTAAAAGCTTGTATGTAATATTCTTTTATTGGGGCACTTCCGGGTTGAGGATGATGTCCCCATTGATGTATATTATTTACTTTTACGCATTAGGATAGACCCAAGGAGGAGAGCACAAGTAACCGGTTTCTAGGGTCTAATGGGAGACCATCTCGAGGAGTCGAGACCGGATCTCCTAACTCTAGAATTAGGAGGTTTGCTTGCCGCTCTCGTAGGGTTCTAGGGATATGGGTTTGGCTATTCATCGTGACCGTGGAATCCGCATTTTTACTGGCTTATATAAAACATGGAATTCCTAGTATATCCAATATTTCATATGTGTTTTTCTGCTGCTGATATTCTGTGATGTGATCACTTGATATTCTAAGACGAATGCTTATATATTATATATAATAAATATTGATGCTTTCGTTTCTTCTGTGATGCTTGGGAATCATAATTTAATGGGACTACATTAATGAGATTAATGAAAAGAAAAGAAACCTAAAGATGTTATAGAAACTTGTTTTAAAAAATGGTAGCTCTAGTTCTTGCTTTGCATAGCGGTATTCCTTGTAGAATATCCAGCACCTTATTCGATAAGAAAAGAGCCGAGATCCTTCACCGGGAGTGACCTCTTTAGCGAAACTAGCAGATGGTACAACGCACTCAGTTTGTTTCTTGATTGCTTCTATAGTTTTTGTTTTGCTTAGTGGTATTTGTGAAATATCCAGCACCTCATTCGATGAGGAAAGAGCCGAGATCACTTCACCGGGAGTGACCTCTTTAGAAAAACTATTAAAAGCTTCAAACACTCCTTTTTCAAAATCACTCGATTCTACAACGATATCAAGTTCATTACGAAAAAGGGTTTTCTTAAAAACCTGTCGCAACCCTCCGTCATTTCAGATAAGTAGTATTTAGTATTCGTGCTGCGTTTGTTGGCCTTTGTCAAGGCGTAGTGTGCGGTAGCTGACTAGTGCTTATCTGCTTAAGCATATGATGCGATTGGATTATGGTAGTTGATTGAATCGATTTTCGTGTCGTGTTTTGAAAAGTGTAAAGGATCACAACCAAAGAAATTTATACCGCAATCAATTGACGGTGTCTATTGTAGTTTCGTCGGTGAATGTGGACCGTCCACTGAGAAAGTGTGATTTGTTCGTTATCATTTTAGTTGAGTTGGAAATTAAAAGATAAAAGAAAATGATTCAATATTTGTGAAATTTAGTTTCAAGAATCATCAAGAAATAGATCTAAAATCAAGAATTAGTAAAGATCAAGAAAATGTCCAAATCGTTTGAATTATCAAGAATTGTAAAGAGGCTTGTCGGAATCGATCCAATTGATAGTGATGATGAATACTAATGATTACAAATTTTTATCTATTGAAGATTTGTTGCTAGATCGAAGACAATCAATGAGGTTTAGGGATCTATTGAAGAAACTAGGGTTTCTTCATCATCATCCCTTGTCCTTTCATTTATTATCATTCAAATTCTAGCCTCTAGCAAATTAAATTACCGATCGTTGATCTCTAATTTGGAGAGATGAAAGTGATCTCGCTCAAATTAGGTTTTTGATGATTCAATTTCCTATAGTTTACAAAACTCATAAGACTTAAGAATCGTTCAAGAATTTCATCAACATCATCTACCTATTCTCTCGATTCCGCTACAAGCTGAGTTTTCACTCAAACATCATGAAAAAGGAAAGAATCAAGAATCTATAACTCTTCATAATGCAAGAATGTAAAGAAAAGCAAGATTTAGAATTTTCACCTTTTATTAATCAACTTTTAGGTACAATTCACTCAAAGATTACAAGATTTGAGGAGGATCTAAATCGTCGAAACTAGCTTTGCTTCGGTCTTCTTGAGTCGCGGATCGCCGTGGATCTCTTGCTCGGATGAAGATCGGCGTTTCTTTAAAGGCTCGTTGAAGGCTTGCTTGAATCGTTACTCGATGAATCTTGATTTGGCTCAAATTGTGTCACCCAATTTGATTTGAATTGATTTGGATTTTGCAAGATTTTTTACCCTAATTGATGAACAACCATTAATGAAGCCTTAGGTGCCTTTTTATAGTTTTCCCTCAAGCTTCCCCTAGAAGCTAGGTCAATATTCCCTTGGAAGCTAGGTAGTTGAAGAGAAGATTCTAGATTAAGGTAGTTAGCTAGCTCACAAAAGAAGACTTGCTGTTGGAGAGAAGCTTCTGGAGAATTCTAGGGACTGAAGCGTCTTGAAGAAGTTTTGTAGTTTAGAAGAAGCCTCGGGGAAAATTACCAACCGCCGATGAGTCGGATCGGCCGCGGATCCGCGGCCATCTAGTGGAGTTACTGCATGAAATCTTCAGTGCTGATTTGTGTTGGCTTTATGGCACTTTCCTGATGTCTGGAATATTTTTATACTTTCTTGTTTACTGCCAGATCACAAGTCTTGGACTTGATGTATTTTATCGGTACTTTTAGCAGTTCCGTCTCTTTTACTTGGAGAATTTCCTGCACACAATCTCGAGAAAAGTGTTGAGATATAAAAATCATGCGAATGGTAATAAACACTTAATTTCCCTTTAGAATGTCAATCATAACTATAACACAGGGTATCTGGTATTTTCTAGATGAATTCGTAATCTGTGTTATAATTACAATAAACACCTATATATGAATGATAAGAGTATGGAAATTAACGTGTTGAGAATGTACTATTTTCGACTGATCAAATTCCCTAAACTAAATTTTGGTCGTCTCGAGCAAACACCTTATTTTTTATTTAAGAGAAGGAGAAAATAAAGAAAGAGAAAAACTAACTAGCACACTTTCGTAGGCAACACGATTGCACTGAGCATGTTCTATAAGCCTTTAAACCTCTAGGTGTCCCTAGTAGGAGAAGTGTTGTCTCCTGAGTGTTTTCAGCGGATTGCACCCACAAAATCCCATAATAAAAGGAAGACTGTGAATGCTACATGTAAAGATAAGAACTGTAAAAGAAAGACTTTGAAAATTAGAATTTCCAACTAATACTAGATTTTCGGTTGTCATGAGCCCTATCTTAATAGTCATGAAAAAATGTTAGAAATCACATCATCTCTCAATAAAACATCATCTTTATTCTTCATTCCTATCTTTCTTCCAAACACCGATCATATACCCCTACGTGTGTGTAAAGAACATCCCTATACTCGGAGAATTCAATTCAAGCTATCATACTCTTGTCCATCTACTTCAATACTTTTTAATCAATATTCAGATGGAATTAGCTCACACATTTTTCATGCGACCGTTAATACTTCTTGAGGTACTAACCGACCGATTACTCACATGCTTGCTTATTAGGTGTATTTAGTATTTTCCTCGTCTTGCAACACCTAAGGCTTAGCAGTGACTCCAAAACCAGTTGGTCTAAGGCACTAGGTGATGAAGCACCCTCGCTATATTTTTTTATTGCTGCCTTGGTGATTACAAAACTAGTGTTCATTTTTCTTTTCACCATTTTATCTTTTATTTTCCATTTATTATTTTCTTTGTACTTTGGCTTTTAGACAAGAGCATTTCAAGGTATCCTCTACTATCCCGAGTTTCAAGATGTGTGTAAGTACGTATAGTAGGGTATCAACATTCAAATGTTTGGCTTCCAGAATAGGAACTATTTTTCAGACTTATTTTTATCCACAGATTGGCGACTTCTTTCAACTTACTAACTCTTGGGACAACGGCTCATAACTACTTAATTACTAGTTCGTTTATGAAAACTTCTAACTTTCTTAGTTCTCTTAAATTTTTCTAATCTTTTGGATGTAATTTATCACTATCTAATCTTTTATTATTTATGTACACATTTTTTTATTTTTTTTATTTTTATGTTTTGTGCTTATGCAAAGTATGATGCAACATGATGCGAAAATAAGCACAAACCACCCCCAAACTTGTTTCCAACAGTGTTCTCACTGTTGCCATCTGTTAAATCTCAGAAAATCTGTAAGCTTAGGAGGAATTTTTTAATGGGGGCAATAATATATGAATCATGAAAATCCTCCCCAAAACTTATTTTTAGCTCACCATTTTGAGTAATTTTTTTTATTTTGAAGACCCAAATTATACACCCCCCAAACTTGAGTTAAACAATGTTAATCTTTTTAAAGAGGGGGGGTTAAAGTTACTGGTCAATGCCAAGCTTTGCACAGACCAAAAGTCAACACCAACCATTCGAAGATTTTATCAGTGTAGTGCACCGGTTGGTGAAAGAACATGTTGTATAGAGCCAGGAAGAAGTGGGGAAGAGTTAAGTGGTGTGATAGAAAGGGTTTGCGTCTCAAGTTGGAGAGACGACATAGTGATTGTGATGATGGATTACTGGCATTCACATGTTTGTCCAGAAAAGGGGTGGAGGTTCAATTTCTTTGTATTCAAGTGGATTCATCTCAACACCCGTGTCTTTTAAAAATGCGAGTTCATCAGCGAAAATTTCCTCAAAGCTTTCATCGATTCCCCGAAGAATAATGTCATCAAAAAATGCGGGGTGATCTTCAGACTCCAAAAACGGTTCATAATCTGTGTTAGATGTTGACCCGGACAACTTGGTGGAAGAGTTTGTATGTGTATGATACATATTTGGGTCAAACAACAACATATGAAAAGAGTCTAGATCAGTATCGTGAAGCTGATCAAATTCACTACTGTCGACATCCATTAATTCAACAGAACAGACCTGAGCAGAAGGTTCGGAGGGTAAACTTCCCAACTTGTATATGTTAAGCTCTATTGACATCTTCCCGAAGGATAGGGTCATAGAGCCATTATGACAGTTGATTATAGCATTGGAAGTGGCCAAAAAGGGTCGACCAAGAATCACCGGAATTTGGTTCCGTGGGTTCGCTACCGGTTGTGTATCAAGTACAATAAAGTCCACATGGAATACAAATTCCCCGATTTTATCAAAACATCCTCTAGTTCACCCCTAGGTTTGGTGATTGATCGGTCGGCCATCTGGAGAGTGCAGTGAGCTGGTTTCAACTCTCTGATCCCTAACTGATCATAAGCCGAGTAAGGAAGCAGGTTAACACTTGTGCCAAGGTCAAGTAGAGCACGGTTAATGTGTTTACCCGCAATAGAAATAGAAATAGTAGGATAGCCAGGGTCCTTACGTTTCCTAGGTAATTGTTGGGGAAAAGCTGTGTCTACAGTCTTTGACATGAACACCTTTTTTGGCACTTGAGTCTTCCTCTTCCTAGTGCACAAGTCCTTGAGAATTTTCGCATATGCCGGGACTTGTTGTATAGCATCCAGGAGAGGGATATTGATGTTAACCTGTTTAAAGATTTCAGTGATCTTCTCCATTTGCGGACTTGGTCTGTTTCCCCTTAATCGATTCGGATAAGGAGCTTTAGCAATAATAGCAGAGTCCAACATTGGAGAAGATCGTGTGGGTAGGAAAGATCCAAAAATAGGAGTGGGGATCGTCTTTGGTGGACTAGAAGAGATATGCTGAGGTGTCGAGCCTTGAGGAAAACGGAGAATAGGCTCGGAAGAAAATGGTGGGGTAGACGAACTGGGGTCAGAAGTAGAAGTAGAAGTGGAAGGAAAAGTCTCAGCCGGGGTATCATCGATTGATTCATCATTATTAGTATCAATCTCTTCACCGACATGGTTGTCAAGCACTCTCTCAGATCTCAACGTGGTGATAGCATTCACATGATGTGAATAGCCAGGATTGGATAAAGGTTAAGCTGGAAGTTTCCCCCTCTCTCTAGCACTCATTTCTGCATTTATTCATGCAATTTGTGTTTCCATCGATTTAATACTCTCACTTTGGGAGTTAGAGTTTTTCTGGATTTTATCGATGGAAGACTTCATCTCAGCTGAAACTTGCATGAAATTTGTCAGAAGCAAATTCATGGTTTGTTCGAGTGAAGAGGAGTTATCAGTACTGATCACTTGCAAAGAATTGTTATAAGGTGCAGGTGTGTTGACCGGATTTTGAAAGTTTTGTGATTGATAGGGGTGCTGACTCAATTGTAGTGGTTGCTGTTGTGGTGGAGGGACCCTTTGAAAGTTGTTTTGGTTTGGAACTGTGTTTTGAGTTTGGTGTTGGTTCCAAGAAAAATTAGGGTGATTCCTCCAACCCTGATTATAAGTGGAAGAATACGGATCGTTTCTAGGTCTTTGTTGAAAAGCGGCATTGGTATGCTCGTGACCTTGAAACGGAGAATTTAGACGACATTCTTCCGTAAGATGAGATGGATCAGAACAGCATCCACAAACAGTTTTGGAGAGTGACATCTGATTTAGGGAGGCTGCTAAAATTTATGTTCCATAGCTTCGAGTTTCTTTTGCATTGCTTCCATTTCCGCTCTAACTCCTATGGAAACATCAAGTTGATGAATACCACCCCTAGACGATGACTGGTTTACACTCTCCCACTGTAAAGTTCTTTCAGCGAAATCTTCTAAAAATCTCCAGGCTTCACCATCATCTTTATTCATGAAGGTGCCTTGACACATGGATTCAAGGGTCTATTTTTTTGTAGGATTATTGCCCTAAAATATGATTCTGCACATAACCCATCTAGGAATTCCGTGATGAGGAAATTGAACTAACAGATCCTTGAAGCGTTCAAAACACTTTGAGAATGGTTCATTTGGAAGCTGGGTAAATTGATTTATTTCGCTACGGACTCGAGCCGTCTTATGATTATGGTAGAATTTCTTTAGGAAAGCTGTCACGAATTCTCCCCAGTTTGAAATAGATTGTGCGGCTGTGTTATAAAGCCACTTCTCGGCTATATCGCACAAAGTAAATGGGAGAAGACGTAATCTCATAGCATCCACAGAAAGCTGTGAAGTACCTATCATAGCGCATACATTTTCAAATTTGGTAATAAAGACGTATGCGTCTTTAGACTCGAGACCGTGATATTTGGGTAAAAGATTGATGTATTGGGGTTTGATTTCAAAGTTGTCCCCATTGGCTGGTGGAATGGTAAGACAGGTCGAAAGAGGACCTCGCATAGGGTAGCATCTCTCTTGGAGAGAGATGCGGGGCGGATTCTACGCACCTGGGGACGGTGGCAGAGTAGTGTTAAAGAAGTTTGAGGGAGAACCATCCATCGAAGTGGGTGTGGTAATGGGTGTAGAAAAAGAAGACGTAGAATTACTAACTTCCGAGTCGATAGGAGGAACGCGGACAAGACGGGCACTAGAATCCCGTGTCCAGCCGAGCATGCACTAAATGGTTTAGCACAAGTAGCAGCGTTAAGTGATAATTAAGGGAAAGATTGTTGGATATATATGCCCTAGAGGCCTTCAATATATAGGATGCTAGGGATATGTATGTACATGACAATCTTGCTTGATACGATAGTACGCTATTTGGTTTGTCTTTATCTTAACTTGTGATATATTTTACTTTTTATTTATATACATGTTTATAAAGCCCGTAGGGTGTTTGCCTGACTACCGGCGTTGTGATGGCACTCATACTTGTGGGAGCTGGATAGTCAATAGGCATATCCTTGAATGTCCCTGGTCGCAGGAGTATCGAGACTGGGCATCGATGCTCCAGAGTAGACTAGTGTATACATATCTAGACCCTGACGAGGGGCGATGGATTGGTCCCGCAGCCATTGGTGATGTGCATCTAAGATTGTATACAGATGCTCACTGAGTGTGAGTACACCAGACAGGACTCGCCGAGAACTGACTGGATGGTATTATACCTAGCTTCAGATAGCAGTTCTCAGGTGACATGTGTGCAGATAGACTGTCGACTTGAGGTCGTCATTTGTCTCGTGTGAGTTCCCACTGTACTTTGATTACTACCCTACCACAGCTCAAAGGAGTCGTGCAAACAGGTATTAGTTGGGTACAGTCCTGAGCCATATGGAGGCAGTGAGCGACTGTTAGGGATTCGTCCCTCCCGATATATGGAGTCTATATCGCACTGTGATCGGTTGGTCATTACCATATGTCCCTGGCCAGGGCTGATAGAGAATTACTTGTGGACTGACCAGTAGATTCTCGAATGGTCTTGAGCCACACTGGCCTGACTTGTACGGTTGTTAGGGGTCTAACGTTCACCACCTCCCTAGACCATACATGCGATACTCTCAGACGAACATACCGGTCTGCACGGATATTGTCACGGACAGGCTCAGTAGGGGTTACGGACGAGTTCGCTCGTCGGCCTCCTTTTCGACACGTACCTGGGTTGCCGTTACGTACAGCTAGTGCCATTGACGGACTTGTGGTTAAACCCACTGCCAGCGTACTGTCGAGTCTTTAGAGTCCCACACAGAGGGTTTCCCTGGATCAGGCGAGACGATGTAGATGTCGTATGGTCTTACGGCAGGGTTTCGATCGCATTCGTGTACTGGCTATTCGAATGACGATCAGACGGATAATACTGGTAGGCTTTGGTTTAAGCCGGATACTAGTATTGTAGTATTGGATTATACTGATCTCGATGTATCCGTATTTTTCGGAATACAGATACGGGTATGAAAATACGGAAAAGGGCATTCTTGTAAATTCACAAGATTGACCTTCTAGAAGGAGACACCTCATTATTGTTTTATTCTTTTTCATTAAAGAATTAATGAGGTGGAAATTAGGAGCCATGGGTTGAAGAATGGCTAAGTATTTGTTTATTTCATTTGGAGCCACTATTCAAGCATGGTAGTAGATTATATGATTTTATAATGCCATGGTTGAATTATTGGCTCAAGACTTAATCATTCTCTTTTCTCATTTTTCTATCATTTTCACAAAAGGATTCTCTCTCCTAGGTTTCATTCTCTCCTTCTTCCTCAAGCTCATACACTTGCATGTGTTGCAAAACAATGAGCTTTGAGATCAACTAGTCCAATATACACTCTCTCTACATCCACTTAGTAATCTCTCCTAGCAAGTTAGATCACTAAGGTATCTCATGGAGGTTAGAGCTTGATCATAGGCCCTCGGGTGGATCCATCTTCGACGCAAAGGAGACCGGCAACCAAACTCTTCCAAGACCTATAAGAAGCCAAAGAAAGGAGATCAAGAGGATGCTTGAACCAAGGAGCAAGGAGCAACTTGAAGACCCGAAGGACTAGGAACGAGGGTATAACTTCTTGAGCATAGTAGTTAGCTCTCTCTCTCTCTTAGTCTAGTTTTTGTTAGTTAAGGTTTAATCAAGATCCAAAGTGGGAAAAAGTCTATGTTGCAAAGCAAAACAAGTTTCTTTTGGTGCGAGAAAACCGTTTTTAAAGTTTTCCGTCTCCCCGCGACCCGTGGGGTGTGCATCATGGACTTACACTAGTATCAGAACCATATTAAACCTTAACTAACTTGTTAGCAAAGTGTTAGAAATTCGATCGCTAGAAAAATCCCGAAATCACGTCCGAAAATGCATGTTTCTGTTGATTTTAAAAACTGGTCTAAATTTTTTTTCCAGAGAGCTTAAAAATTTGTGCAGGCTTTTTTATGAACACAGAAAAAAATTGGGCTCATGAATCGGTCAGACCGCCGCGGATCCGCGGCAGAACCATTCGTTCTGCCACCGATCCGCGGCCGAGTCGACTCCGATTCAGTCCAAACTTTTTCTGTTGTTCTTATTTTCTGGAATTGTGATTTTTGGGATATTTTGTTTCTGCACAGATATTTTGTGTACTGTGTTAAACTGGGGGTAGATTCAAATTTTCTTAATCGATCGAAATTCTAATTGCTTTAGCTAATTGGTTCTTCTGTAATGTTATATGTGTTTTGAAACGTCTGCTAATCGCTATACGACGATTAGTGGGGGTTGCACATATTTGGGATGATTGGTTTGTGTATATGAATCTTATTGGATCATCGTGATGAATAGCCGGGGTGTGAGACGAGTGTTTTCTTTTCTTTCATTCAATGTAATTTGTAAAATTGATGTAATATTATTTTTGCGGGGCACATCCGGGTTGAGGTTGTAGCCATCGTTGTATTATTTGTTTTACTGTTTCTTGCTCCTAGGATAGACCCAAGGTGGGGTGCACAAATTACCGGGTATTTTGAAGTGCTAAGTGGCCTACTTGTCATGACCTGAGAGTACGGAACGTGACCGACACTTAGATTACGAAGCGTCTAGAGGCGCAACGTAACCTAAGTAAGCCGAAGCCCAGAAATCTAAACCATAAAAAGAAGAAGTAAAGGAAAACATGTAGAAAAAAGCAACATCCAATTTTCTCAAAAATTTCGGCAGAGTCTCCTTTATAAAAACTGGCCCCAAACGGGTACAAACAAGAATAATATATATATAAACAAAAAAAAGCATCCCCAAATGGGAGCTAGCTCTACGCCAATAGGCGGAAACAACCACACCAATGCACAATAGTATACAACGCCAAAGGGCGCGGTTCAAAACTTAAAAGAAAATAAATCCACCAGATACCATAATAATACAAGCGCGACTCTAAGGTCGAAATAAATAACTGGTCCAGTAAACTTATCAAGTAATACAAGTATGGTTGATGGAGCTTACTAGATACAAATGAAATAATAAAAAGTACAACGGCGGTCCAAATACAAGTGAACCAACCTACCGTACAAATCACCCTAAATGAGATGATGTGCCAGCAAGCTGCCAGGGAAACCTGTACATCGAACCTGTAATAAAATTTGGCACAACGGGGGTGAGTTGCCAACTCGTGAGTAGAAGATATCTGCGAAAAGAAATCGAATGCACGACGTTATCTTAGGTCATAATAATACACTACTATATCACCAGTCATCTAGTAATTGCAGGGTAATAAACTACGTGTAAGTGCAAATGCTCCGTGCTCATGTCAGTGCCTCAAATAGTAATATGTCATGTGAATGAGTATGCATGCACCATGAATGTAAAATAACCAATCCTGAAATCTGGATATATCTGTATAAGAATTACCTTTTATCATGGTAAAATTTGTATAGAAATCTGAAATATCAACGATGAAATCCATAGAAATCCGTGTCAAGTATCGACACAAAACATGTAAATCTCAAGTCTCAATACCTCATAATCTCAATATCTCGGGCTCCGTCAGTCCGGATCAGCCCATATCATCAAATCTCACGACAACGGTCGGTATCCTCCGGATATCCGCCGTGCCAGAAATCACCGGTAGGTAGTCCTCCCCTGCCAGGCACATCGTCTACAACTCGATCTTCTTGGCTCGGGGTACCATACCGGGCCCACCATATACCCGAGACGGTTCATCCACTCCTCGAATCGGGTCTCGAAATCCAACAGAAAACATGAAATCTCATGGTGGACGACACATACATCACGAGAAAACCGCAACTTATATTTTAAAAAGAGAGGAGGAGAGAAAGAAGTTTTTATATATATATTATTGCGGTTTTCCCCAAAATCCAGAAATCTCATAGAAATCCTGAATCCCGAAATCATGAATAAGTAAATGATAAATGTCGGCATAAGCCCCACAATACTGCATGATCACATGGAAATGTTAATGCATGAAATGACTAAATAATAAATGCCATATCTAGACTAACACCAGAGAGTAATCACAATATTATATCGATCAATCTGTTAGCTGATTCTATCAATAAAAGATAATATGTTCTAAAGTGTACATGAGATAGCAATTACCGATGATGATGTGCGTGAGCCGGCAAATAAGTGTGCGTGGAATATGCGCATCATCGGTAATGGTGCTGGTGTCCTAACAGGCAGAGTTTTATACTGATTATAGAAACATATGTATGAACACACACCATGATGATTACGGTCTGAATGTAAAGACGGATGTGTATTAACTACTCATTTGATATACAATTATAACTACAACTATATGACTCGAGCCTAAACTAGTGTCCATCTAACCTCCTAAGGAACTAAACCTAAGAAACTAGTCGATAAGAAATAAGAGTCCACCTAAGGTCTGAGTCCATATCTCTAATAGTCGGCGATCCAGTATCAATAGCGTCACGTACGTAGTACGGCTTCCTCAAATCAAGTGTGCGGATCAATCATCACATCTATGCCTCGTACGGTAAAATCCATCGTACGGCATCCCAATATCGGGGTACGGGTCAAGTATCACCTACGTACATCATTATTCGTATAATATCATCATCAAATAATGTCAGGATCAATGGTATTGTACTGTAATCGTATGCATCCCAATATCATCAATCATATATCATGTCTGCGTAAATATACATTGTCAATTGGTCCTCAGAAATATCATGTCACATATATCATATCTTGATCAAGTCACACATATCAAGTCGTGATTAAGTCACATATTTGTATATATCATATCGTAATCAACTTACACATATCTCATATCGTAATCAAGTCACGGGTTACAGTCCGGGTTCTATTCTAGAGTCTCATGTACCTCAAAATCATCACCACCTATTATTGTCTATGTATACACATCTATTATCTCTTTTTCTAATGATCCGCTAACATCATAACACGACTGTAGCCAAGAATCACGTCATCAAGCCCATATATATTGTTTCATCCCCACGTATCATATCACATCCTTGTATCACATATACATGTTGTATATATATACCTACACCTAGTCCTATATATATATATACATACACGTATACACCACGTCGAGTTTCTGTGTGTGCGCGTGTGTGTATCTACCTGAAACCTACGAATCTCCTCCAAGAAATTCATCCTCTGGTACGGTCTTTCTAAATCAATCTAGTCCAACCTAAGGTCACTACTAGGGTCCTACTCACCAAGATTCTAAGGTCACGTCTGACTTCCTAATGGCAATAAGAACTATTCCTATTCTACGTTTGCGGGGGTGCTAAACGCCATCCACCCGACTTCCCCCTTAGATATACATCTACTCACCTGATCCTTGTCTGCCAAAAACGTTGTCGCCCTCCACTTCTTCCTCGTCCAAAGTCCACGTGAGGGGTACTTATATGCAAAAACATATAACAGCGTAAACTGAATCACGGACAAAACCAAAACGACGCACGAAACACGCATAGGTTAAAACCTATGACCCGCTCATGCAAAAGAACCAAATATTGCTCGATATCGACGTACAAACGCCGATTGATCGAGATAAAATACCAACAAACAACTCGTAGTTTTAAAACTCATTACTTATAATATACAACATGATTTAATTCATCGAAACCCTAAAAATCGATCAAATCGTCCAATTCCGCAAAAGCTTGAAAATGTCAATTTACCGTTTTACTTCAAAACTTGATGTTTAAAAGAAACTAATGGTCATAATATTCATTAAATAACATAATTAGATTATAGAAACCATTACCATATTTTTCTCACACCATTTTGTCTTAATTTACAATTTCTAGTTTGCAAATAACACAAAATTAATACTTGTTAAGAAAAAATTTACAATTCCACTACTAAACTTGATTTTGCATATATTAAACTGTTAAACCACTCCATGAAACCGTAAGAATGAGCTAAAGCCCTAATTAGATTTTTAATACTACATTTTAAATTAATTTCTAAAACCTAGTTTACCGAAATTGCATATTTATCACATTATATTAACTAACAATTTGAAACTAATAATTAGATTAGGTCTTTCATTCATTTAACATGTTAATATTCTCATTAAAACCACAATATAATGATAAAAACCTTAATTAGAATTTTAACACACCAATATATATAATTTATAAAAATCTAGTTAGCAAAATTGCTTAATTTAAAAAATTTTGAATGAACAATTTACAATATATCAACCATACAAGATTTTCCACTTCTAAAAATTTTAAACTACTTATTATAACCCCTATTAATTAATAAAACCCTAACTTCATTTTAAAACCCTTTCTAGAATTTCCTAGACAATAAATTATAACTAAATTAACACTTTTAGAATTCTAGTTTAGCACCTTAAACTACAAACTAAACATTTAGATTAGAGTTATACCTCCCAAGCTTTGAACCACTTGAAATTAGCCTCCAAAGATGTCTTCTTTCTCCTTGTTTTAAACAAATTAGGGTTTGGGAAGAGGTGGAAAAGGGTTTAGGTTTGAATTTTTGTGAAGAAATTGTTGATTTCGGTGGATTTTTGAGTGAATTTTGAAGCAAAAGAGAGAGAGGAAAATGGGGGAGGCCAGCTGAATTTCGACCAGGGGTAGGGAAGGTGGGATGTTGTGAGAGAAGTGTAGAAAATTCTAGGAGAAAAGAACCCCTCAAGTGCATTTAATGCTTATCACATCAAATTTTACAAAAAAAAACCCCTTTTTAATTCATTTTCAAACCATTTTAAACCATAAAACAACTAAACTTGAAATGTTTTGATAAAATTTTTGTTACACTATATTTTAGTTTATAATGGTTCCTAATTATGTAATTTACCCAATTAAATTTGTATTTATCACTAATAAAATGTATTTTTAAAAGCTTAAAATAATATTAAAAATAATTAATTAAGGAATTTTTTTTAATTAACTAGAAAATTTTATGTGACAATTTAGTGACCAAATATTAGCAATATCTTATCTAAATTTTGTATAATTAGGCCTATATTGAAAATTACTTATTTTGACTTTTTACGGAAAAGACCGATTATTTTGCCGATTATCGAAAAACTGCCTAAACGATTTTCGAAGCGTTACAATCTTTCCCCCTTAAAGAAATTCGGTCCCCGAATTTAAATTAAAACTCCCTCCAAATACTAAAACATTCATCCAAAACACTCAAATCGTCGGGACTCCGAAATCATCAATACATAGAACACATCTTAGCGCAATGCATGCGCACGAAAAACGAGTAAATTACTCAAATTCAAAACTCCGTCAACATAACGCAATCATCGGAGGTATGGTGAGAGTAAAATATCAAAGCCCAATACAAAAACCAATATGATATACATCAAAACTATAACTTCTATATAGTGCGCATCGTAATAAAATCTTCTAAACATCTTAATAAAGAAGCATGGAAAACCCCTTTTGAAAATCGCCGTGTGATACACGTGCCACGGCATAAGTAGAGGACGTTTATTTTAAAAAAAATAACTATACATATATATCTTTTATTTAACATACACATCCCGCCTGGTTACTGAATGAAATAGTAATGATTATAAAAACATACTGCTCAAACTGAAATCAATCCCAATTACATCATAAAAATATCATGTGCGTCCGGTGCGCACTGAAATCGAAACCAAATACAGATGCCACGAATACACACAAAAACAAAACTGAGTGCAACAGGTGTTCACTAAAAACATCCGTCAAGTGCAACGGGCGTGCACGACTCTAATATCAGGTGCATCTAATCTGCACAAAACCCCGATTTAGTGCATCTGGTGTGCTCAAAATCGCATCAAGTGCGCTAAGTGTGCGCAAGAATCTCAATCAAGTGCACATGGTGCACGAAAACATACATCGAATATCAAAATCGAAATCACAATACGAAAAATGCATGAAGACTAGGTCGAAGCATACGTCAAAATCATGTGCAACCCATATGCACGAAACCAAATCAATATCTCAAAAGGTATAAAACCAAATCGAGTGCACTGGGTATGTACAAAACAACATCAATACAACTGACATATGAAACACGAATAGAATGTATTGAATGTACACATAAGAAATAGCAATCGTAGAACAAAATCCTCAAAATACCAAAAACCAAACAACGGAAATATGAAATTTAAATCACCAAATCACAATCGTAAAAATTATCGTCAATGTGCGCCTTTCTAATGTCAACTGATTCGGACTCGTCTCCTCATCGCGGTGCTGACTGCGCTGCAAACGGCTATGCTCATATCGAGAGCCTCCCGCGTAAGCTATCCTTTCACCTGATATTCGTACTATGTTAAACTTTTCGATCGATTCATCAAAATCCCATAATTCCCCGAGAGTTCAACACTCAAGTACAGTTTAAAAATATCCAGTACATGCCCCAGCATCTGCGGACCAGCAGTAGAAGGGCAAACCCAAGCCTCACTAATGGTACAGCGGAACTGCCGTAAACCCTAAGGTTCAAGGGAGTTCTCGTGGTCATTATGTCGAGTTAGGGTTTCATTCTTCTAGAGGGTCCATAGAAATACCTTCATGTTCTTCCGAATATCTTAAACTTGGGAAAATGGATTTCTGACAATCGTTCGAATCCTTTAACTTTGTCTGGATGGCATGCGAATACCCTTCTTCCGCACGCTAAACAACGCTTCAATCCTCAAGAATAAAAGATACCCTACTGGTCACCACATACGATCCGCAGCTCCCTCTGCCCGCGCGACCGTGGTAACAGAAACCACCATCCGATATCGACGAAGATAGATCAAAGGAATGAATAGAATACGGTGCACAGAAATGTACATCCTAAGGCTTCTTACGCAGAGTAGCGTATCGTAAGTATGCCGCGGATCATACCCACGGTAAGTCACTCTACCTAAGTCACCAACTCCATCAACCAAGCGTTACCCTAGACTTATACAAAGATTAAACCTAGCACTCTGATACCAACTTTGTCACGACCTGAAAGTACGGAACGTGACCGACACTTAGATTACGAAGCGTCTAGAGGCACAACGTAACCTAAGTAAGCCGAAGCCCAGAAATCTAAACCATAAAAAGAAGAAGAAGTAAAGGAAAACATGTAGAAAAAAGCAACATCCAATTATCTCAAAAATTTCGGCAGAGTCTCCTTTATAAAAACTGGCCCCAAACGGGTACAAATAAGAATAATATATATATAAAAAAAAAGCATCACCAAACGGGAGCTAGCTCTACGCCAATAGGCGGAAACAACCACACCAATGCACAATAGTATACAACGCCAAAGGGCGCGGTTCAAAACTTAAAAGAAAATAAATCCACCAGATACCATAATAATACAAGCGCGACTTTAAGGTAGAAATAAATAACTGGTCCAGTAAACTTATCAAGTAATACAAGTATGGTTGATGGAGCTTACTAGATACAAATGAAATAATAAAAAGTACAACGGCGGTCCAGATACAAGTGAACCAACCTACCGTGCAAATCACCCTAAATGTGATGATGTGCCAGCAAGCTGCCAGGGAAACCTGTACATCGAACCTGTAATAAAATTTGGCACAACGGGGGTGAGTTGCCAACTCGTGAGTAGAAGATATCTGCGAAAAGAAATCGAATGCACGACGCTATCTTAGGTCATAATAATACACTACTATATCACCAGTCATCTAGTAATTGCAGGGTAATAAACTACGTGTAAGTGCAAATGCTCCGTGCTCGTGTCAGTGCCTCAAATAGTAATATGTCATGTGAATGAGTATGCATGCACCATGAATGTAAAATAACCAATCCTGAAATCTGGATATATCTGTATAAGAAATCTTTACCTTTTATCATGGTAAAATTTGTATAGAAATCTGAAATATCAATGATGAAATCCATAGAAATCCGTGTCAAGTATCGACACAAAACATGTAAATCTCAAGTCTCAATACCTCATAATCTCAATATCTCGGGCTTCGTCAGTCCGGATCAGCCCATATCATCAAATCTCACGACAATGGTCGGTATCCTCCGGATATCCGCCATGCCAGACATCACCGGTAGGTAGTCCTCCCCTGCCAGGCTCATCATCTACAACTCGATCTTCTTGCCCCGGGGTACCATACCGGGCCCACCATGTATCCGAGACGGTTCATCCACTCCTCGAATCGGGTCTCGAAATCCAACAGAAAACATGAAATCTCATGGTGGACGACACATACATCACGAGAAAACCGCAACTTCTATTTTAAAAAGAGCGGAGGAGAGAGAGAAGTTTATATATATATATTATTGCGGTTTTCCCCAAAATCCAGAAATCTCATAGAAATCCTGAATCCCAAAATCATGAATAAGTAAATGATAAATGTCGGCATAAGCCCCACAATACTGCATGATAACATGGAAATGTGAATGCGTGAAATGACTAAATAATAAATGCCATGTCTAGACTAACACCAGAGAGTAATCACAATATTATATCGATCAATCTGTTAGCTGATTCTATCAATAAAAGATAATATGTTCTAAAGTGTACGTGAGATAGCAATTACCGATAATGATGTGTGTGAGCCGGCAAATAAGTGTGCGTGGAATATGCGCATCATCGGTAATGGTGCTGGTGTCCTAACAGGCAGAGTTATATACTGATTATAGAAACATATGTATGAACACGCACCATGATGATTACGGTCTGAATGTAAAGACGGATGTGTATTAACTACTCATTTGATATACAAGTATAACTACAACTATATGACTCGAGCCTAAACTAGTGTCCATCTAACCTCCTAAGGAACTAAACCTAAGAAACTAGTCGATAGGAAATAAGAGTCCACCTAAGGTCTGATTCCATATCTCTAATAGTCGGCGATCCAGTATCAATAGCGTCACGTACGTAGTGCGGCTTCCTCAAATCAAGAGTGCGGATCAATCATCACATCTATGCCTCGTACGGTAAAATCCATCGTACGGCATCCCAATATCGGGGTACGGGTCAAGTATCACTTACGTACATCATCATTCGTATAATATCATCATCAAATAATGTCAGGATCAATGGTATTGTACTGTAATCGTATGCATCCCAATATCATCAATCATATATCATGTCTGCGTAAATATACATTGTCAATTGGTCCTCAGAAATATCATGTCACATATATCATATCTTGATCAAGTCACACATATCAAGTCATGATTAAGTCACATATATGTATATATCATATCGTAATAAACTTACACATATCTTATATCGTAATCAAGTCACGGGTTACAGTCCGGGTTCTATTCTAGAGTCTCATGTACCTCAAAATCATCACCACCTATTATTGTCTATGTATACACATCTATTATCTCTTTTTCTAATGATCCGCTAACATTATAACACGACTGTAGCCAAGAATCACGGCATCAAGCCCATATATATTGTTTCATCCCCATGTATCATATCACATCCTTGTATCACATATACGTGTTGTATATATATACCTACTCCTAGTCCTATATATATATACATACACGTATACACCACGTCGAGTTTCTGTGTATGCGCGTGTGAGTATCTACCTGAAACCTACGAATCTCCTCCAAGAAATTCATCCTCTGGTACGGTCTTTCTAAATCAATCTAGTCCAACCTAAGGTCGCTACTAGGGTCCTACTCACCAAGATTCTAAGGTCACGTCTGACTTCCTAATGGTAATAAGAACTATTCCTATTCTACGTTTGCGGGGGTGCTAAACGCCATCCACCCGACTTCCCCCGTAGATATACATCTACTCACCTGATCCTTGTCTGCCAAAAATGTTGTCGCCCTCTACTTCTTCCTCGTCCGAAGTCCACATGAGGGGTACCTATATGCAAAAACATATAATAGCGTAAACTGAATCACGGACAAAACCAAAACGACGCACGAAACACGCATAGGTTAAAACCTATGACCCGCTCATGCAAAAGAACCAAATATTGCTCGATATTGGCGTACAAACGCCGATTGATCGAGATAAAATACCAACAAACAACTCGTAGTTTTAAAACTCATTACTTATAATATAAAACATGATTTAATTCATCGAAACCCTAAAAATCGATCAAATCGTCCAATTCCGAAAAAGCTTCAAAATGTCAATTTACCGTTTTACTTCAAAACTTGATGTTTAAAAGAAACTAATGGTCATAATATTCATTAAATAACATAATTAGATTATAGAAACCATTACCATATTTTTCTCACACCATTTTGTCTAAATTTACAATTTCTAGTTTGCTAATTACACAAAATTAATACTTGTTAAGAAAAAATTTACAATTCCACTACTAAACTTGATTTTGCATATATTAAAGTGTTAAACCACTCCATGAAACCTTAAGAATGAGCTAAAGCCCTAATAAGATTTTTAATACTACATTTTAAATTAATTTCTAAAACCTAGTTTACCGAAATTGCATATTTATCACATTATATTAACTAACAATTTGAAATTAATAATTAGATTAGGTATTTCATTCATTTAACATGTTAATATTCTCATTAAAACCACAATATAATGATAAAAACCTTAATTAGAATTTTAACACACCAATATATATAATTTATAAAAATCTAGTTAGCAAAATTGCTTAATTTATACAATTTTGAATGAACAATTTACAATATATCAACCATACAAGATTTTCCACTTCTAAAAATTTTAAACTACTTATTATAACCCCTCTTAATTAATAAAAGCCTAACTTCATTTTAAAACCCTTTCTAGAATTTCCTAGACAATAAATTATAACTAAATTAACACTTTTAGAATTCTAGTTTAGCACCTTAAACTACAAACTAAACATTTAGATTAGAGTTATACATCCCAAGCTTTGAACCTCTTGAAATTAGCCTCCAAAGATGTCTTCTTTCTCCTTGTTTTAGACAAATTAGGGTTTGGGAAGAGGTGGAAAAGGGTTTAGGTTTGAATATTTGTGAAGAAATTGTTGATTTCGGTGGATTTTTGAGTGAATTTTGAAGCAAAAGAGAGAGAGGAAAATGGGGGAGGCCAGCTGAATTTCGACCAGGGGTAGGGAAGGTGGGAAGTTGTGAGAGAAGTGTAGAAAATTCTAGGAGAAAAGAACCCCTCAAGTGCATTTAATGCTTATCACATCAAATTTTACAAAAAAAACCCCTTTTTAATTCATTTTCAAACCATTTTAAACCATAAAACAACTAAACTTGAAATGTTTTGATAAAATTTTTGTTACACTATATTTTAGTTTATAATGGTTCCTAATTATGTAATTTACCCAATTAAATTTGTATTTATCACTAATAAAATGTATTTTTAAAAGCTTAAAATAATATTAAAAATAATTAATTAAGGAATTTTTTTTTAATTAACTAGAAAATTTTAAGTGACAATTTAGTGACCAAATATTAGCAATATCTTTTCTAAATTTTGTATAATTAGGCCTATATTAAAATTACTTATTTCGACTTTTTACGGAAAAGACCGATTATTTTGCCGATTATCGAAAAACTGCCTAAACGATTTTCGAAGCGTTACACTACTCACGTTCACTACTACAAATAAGGGTTGCCCCTACGGATTTATCGGTAGAGGCAAACCGCTGCCCCTACGGAGATGTGCGTAGGGGCGAAAAAGACCCCGTAGGTGCAGTGGCCGCAGGTGCAAGTTGAAGCCCTGAACTTGCCCCTACGGGCAAAATCTTGCCCCTACGGATTTCCGTGTAGGTCCTGTTTCACCTACGGAGTAGGCCGTAGGGTAAAAAAAGTTATATTATTTATGGTTTTTTTAAATATATTAACTGTACCTACGGATATAGCCGTAGGGCCACGTACTATCCCCTATGGATACCTACGTAGGTACTTATCCGTAGGGGCGAAGCAATGGCCCCTACGGATATGTCCGTAGGGGCACTCCCAACCCCCTGGTACTGAGATCAGGAGGGAAATATCAGTTACTGCAGATATTTTGCCCCTACGATTATAGCCGTAGGGGCAACATATGTACCAACGGATTAATCCGTAGGTACACATTATCTGTATTTTTTTTAAAAAAAAGGGCTGCCTGATTTTTTCCCGCCCTGTGCACAATAATATATATAACAATAAAATATAAAATTAATCATCACATAACATATATCGCAGTATTCATAATCACATCTCACGCATATAATATACAAAAGAAACCCAAAAACTGAATATGATATAAATATAAACCAATATCAATATCGTTTCAAAATGTAGTACAATATGTATGATATAAATAAATACATGTTTCAAAAAATAAGAACCAAAAAGCTACCCTAGCTCGGTCCAGCTCCACCTCCGAATAAAGATAGAATAACGCGCGCCTGCTCCTCGATCAATAAACTCTGCAATTCGGTACGAGCGGGAGTCTGAGCGGCCTGTGGAGCTGGCGATATGGTCTGCGCAGCCGCCGTCGAGGTAGTCGCTTGTGGAGCCGCGGCTGTGGGAGTCTGAGCGTGCGGTGGAGTTATAGGAGTTGTCTGCGGAACCGCAGCTGATGTATGAGCTTGCGGAGCCCCAGCCGAAGGAGATGCATGTGGAGGCTCGGTCGATGTACCCAGTCGTGTCTGGACCTAACGTGTGTAAGAAGCGTGTAAGAACTGTGTATTATTCGAATTCGTATCATTTTTAAGTTATTTCGAAACCCCGTTTGGATATCTAGTTTGGAAAACCGTTGTTTAATTTAGTTACATATGTATGTTTGATTAATCAAACTTAAGTCTAAAACCAAATAAGCTCAAGCTACGTACTAATTATGGATATGTTGATATCTATATAATATGACATGATATTTTACTATAAAGTAGTATACATACCAGCATCTCCTTCAACTCCTGAACGGTGGCCCTCAAGCTCTCCAGTTCCTGATGGACACGTCGGTCACTGGAGACGGAGGAAGTAACCGCCGGGGTGGAGTCCAACCTCATATGGGCCCTGCTAGGGCCCAATCCCCGGCCTCTCTCCCAACCTCCATGGTGCCCTCCGTGTGCGGCGTCCAGAACTGGGGTCAGCAGCCTCGGATCGCTCTGTCCGGTAAAATCGATCCCCGAGGCCTCGGCCTGCTCAACCACCCGCTCCTACACCCACATTAAGCAATAAACTATAAGTATAAAATTTAAAATTGAACCTTCCAAAACTAAAATTTCAAATTAGGGTAGAAAAAATATTAACACTTACGCAATACTCCTGGGTAGCGACGTCGGGATATCGAAGCTCGCCCGTTGCGGGATTTGTCGAGGTGCCGTAGACGGCAAGATATGCGGACAACACGCTCGGTGTACCACCTGACGCCATGGTCCGAGGTGTCTACAATATTAGAAAATAACTCTTAATATTATAAATATTAGAAAATAACTCTTAATATTGCAGAATATCACAAAGGTCGGTCTATTGTAATTTACTGATAACTCCATGGCTCGAGTAATATTCCTCGAGCCACCTGTGTAAGTAGGGTGACCCCTCTTCGCCGACTTCCTGTTCTATGTATTCTGAGCGGACTGTTTCTGCACAACGCATTAACATTTAGTTTTCTAATTAAGGAACACAAAAAATAAATTATATCCTAAACAATGAATTAAATTTAAAATACATACCTGTTTGCGCTGGGAGTCGAAATATTCGCACAATAGAGGCTATGTCTCTACGTCGACTCTCGCAAACGCCGGAGTAGATAGGAGGGCCGCTCTCTCTGCCTCGCGGGTCGCCATCCACAGGGAGTAGCAGTCGGCCTTCAGTTCATTCCTGTTGTATCGGGACCTTGGCCTGCATGTTCTTCATCAGGCCATTGTACAGAGCATGAAGGTCGAGCACCCTTCCCGGATGATCAGGGTCGGCTACAGGATGAAAATCGTAATCCAACTGAAAATAAAAAAAAACATTGTTATTAGATTGCAAGTGTTAATAATAAATATGATAAGCGGATAGATCAACTGAAAATATATATTAATATGTAACCGAGCCTGATCAAAGAAGAGGGCGAATGAGCGCTGGTGCTGCTCGCCCCACTCAACGTGAAGTGGATAGTTCTTCACGAGCCGGCTCTCGTCCCCCATATACCGGCCGAACCTCTTGGCATGAGGACCGGTATAGCGATAGTCAAGGGTAAAAAAAAGGGGGGGAATGCTGCCTCCCCCCTAGCTCTGTCAGGCCTCAGCCTATGGGACCGATTCGGGCCTCGAGTCCCCCTCTGGGGATGGGGAGGCCCTGCGTCTGCACGAAATATCAAGAAAATCAATATTAATACAAAGTTGTATTAAGAAATCAAGGTTAAACGAAAATTCAAGTGTGATATATACCTCCGGTGACTATCGCACGAGCCTGGGCCCGGGCAGCAGCACGAGCGGGACGATAATTTCCTCTGGTGAGGAACAACCGGGGTCCCGGATGCGGACGCATCCCCTCCAACTAGAAAATAAACATCGACGCTAAATTTCCAAGAAGTTAATATTTATTCTATAGAGCATATGTAAAATGAATAAATATTTTAAATTTATTCATACTAACCTGCAGACGATGCGGAGGGTATGGAAGCGGCAGGAGTGGCCTCTGCGGAAGATGTGGATGCACCACCTATAATTAGACAATTAAAAATAGATTATATAAGTAATTGCAAAAAGAATGTGTAGATCAATAATATAACGTTCTAAATCAATATGCATGCACTATAGGATATATAAACATATCCGCAGGTGCGGTGGTGTCACCACATACAGCTAGACAATAATAAAAATTGCTATGTAAGAGCAAAAGGAATGTGTGTATTTATGATATAGCATTCTAAATCAATATACATGCACTATATGATATATAAACATACCTGGAGGAGCGGGAGTAGCCTCTATCCCAGATGTGGACGCATCACCACCAACTAGACAATCAAACATTAACAATATAAGTAATTTTGACATAAACAGGCATGAATATCTGTAATATTACATTCAAAATGGATATGCGTGCAGTATACATGGAGGTGTGGCAAAATCCACACGGAAGGAGGCATCCGAAGGGGTCTCCGATCTGGGTGCAAGACCGGCCCTATGAAGCTCCCTACGGAGCTCTCCGGGCGGCAGAACCGCTCTGCCTCTCCCTCTGCCTCTGCCTCTGCGGCGGCTGGAGCTCCTGCCGCCCCACGCTGCTCCCGACATCGTCATCAAATCTAAATAAACGGTTCGTGGACGCATCAGAAAATCATTAAAAGTATTGACTATATATGTATAGAGCATAAAATGTGAAGTAATAATATAACATTACTGATAACCTTTTTCGTTTCGTGGGCGCATTATACATATCTACCTGGATTTCATCGTCGATGTCATTTCTAACCCACGTAACTTCATGATCGGTCGAAGACAACCTGTCCTTCGAAACAGACGGTCGGAGCACTTTAAGCCTTCTTTCTTCTTCGTCCTCATCGCTGTCCTCGAATTCTGGGACATCGTAGACATCTCTGGGTTTCCATCGGCATACAACACTCCATCCCGAATGCTTCAAACACTTTGAGTAGTATACTTGGAACGCTTGGTTCGGAAAGATAAACGGATCTTCCTGACCGTAAAATCAAAGTGTGTTCACACTGGTCAATCCATATTCATCTTTCCAAGTCCCAAGATTGCTTCTCCACCTGTCCGTATCGGTTCGCGGATCGTACCAAGTACACTGGAATATATAAAAGGGTTTTGATCGTCCGGGATAGTGGATGCCGAGTATACAATTTAAGTACCCATAGTAAATCACACCGTCCGATCCTACCGTCGCAATCCCACTATTCTGAATGGTTCTAGATGTTTCTATGTCCTTAACTTCGAATTTGTATCCAAGGACACCAAATCCTTTGTAATATGCAACCTCCATACTAGGAAATTGAGCTAAATATCTTGAATCACTCTCAAATGATGCAGACAAGTCCGGATCGTGGATCTAACAAAACAAATTTTACGACAAATACATAACGATACAAGTTTAGATTAAAACTGATAGCAATAAAATGTTATTCGAATAACTTACATGATCTGTGACCCAATCACAAAAATTATCCTGATGGTATTTTTCCAAACATTCTTCGTTCCAATCAGGATGCCCCTCACGTACCTCGTTAAAATGAATTCTGTTTTTGACAAATAATTGTGACATTAATAGTATATCATTTCATACACACACAAATACAGATATAACAATTAATCCAAAAAAACTTACTCTCTAATTTTTTCAAGACATGCGCAATTAAGCAAGATAAACCGGTATATCTTGTTGATAAACATAGTGTCTACCCTCTTATACTCGGCTTTACCATATGGCCCGTTTTGAATTTTTCGTGGTCGGTTAAGCCTTGTCTCAATGTTCTCATCCAGATAGCGGGAACAAAATGTGGTTGCTTCATCAAGAAGGTAACCTTGCATGATAGAACCCTCTGGTCGATTTTTATTGCGTATATACTTCTTAAGAGTGTAGAGGTACCTAATGAGAATATGTTGAATAAATAAATATGGGCATACAGGACAACAATAAATTTATAAATTGTACGAAACGAAAAATTACACGTACCTCTCGACGGGATACATCCATCGATATTGTACCGGTCGGGCTAACTTCGCCTCAGTTGCAAGATGAACCGTCAAGTGTATTATGATATCGAAGAATGACGGTGGGAACATACGCTCAAACTTGCAAAGTATCAACACAATAGAATTTTCTAGTTTATCCAGCGTCGCAACCTCCAGTGTTTTAGCACACAACTCCCTGAAAAAACAACATAGGTCGTTGATTACTAGACCAACCGAGTCGGGGAGAGAAGTCCTGAGGGCTAATGGAAGAAGGTACTCCACGATAACATGGTGATCATGACTTTTCAGCCCATCGATCTTGCCCTTCACAATTTTTATTTTCTTGCTGAATGATCCTAAGAAACCTGTGGGGACTTTCAAATCATGCAACACCAGCAGGAATCTTTTCTTCTCCGGTTGTAACATATGATAAGCGGTATTGGGAAGTACAAACTTGCCTGGTTTACCCGCTACCGGTCTAGGGTGCAATTCACTTCTTATTCCCCACTCTTGTAGATCCATCCGAGCATTCATGTTGACTTTCGATTTCCCATCTTTACAAAGAAGCAAGTTAAGTATGTGCTCGGATACTCCCTTCTCTATATGCATGACGTGCAGACAATGACGCACTGAATTTGTAGACTAGTACGGAAGCTCGAAGAAAATGCTTAACTTGTTCCAATATTGTGGTTTGACCTGTTTCGTTGGATCCATCCCGAAGGTCATGTTATTGTAACCATCCCATTTAGTAGTCACGTCCTCTCCGGTCAATGGGGATGGAAGTCCAAGAATCTCCTGATGACCATCAAAGTGAACCGTGTCTAACTTATAGGGGTGGTCTGGAGGCAGGAAACGTCCATGGCCGCAATAACAAACCTTCCTGCTAAAATTCAAGAATTTTGATGTTGTGTGTTCATGGCAATGAAGACATGCTTTGTGACCACGTACGGACCAACCTGATAGCATTCCATATGCAGGAAAGTCATTAATTGTCCACATTAAAGCCGCACGCAGTATGAAGGTTGTATTTGTGTTTGCATCATATGTCTCTACACCATCAATGAACAAAGATTTCAACTCCTCGATCAGAGGTCGGAGATAGACGTCGATATTGTTCCCCGGTGAGTTTGGTCCGTCGATAAGAAGAGGCATCATAAAGTATGATTGGTCCATAGACAACCAAGGCGACAGATTATAAATTATCATTACAACGGGCCATGTGCTGTGACTTCCAGCCATATAGTTGAATGGGGAGAAGCCATCAGTAGCCAGTCCGAGACGGACATTGCGAGGATCGCTACTGAATATTGCGTGCCTCCTATCGAAATCCTTCCATGCTGGTGAATCTCTTGGATGGCTCATTTTTCCATCTTCGCTTGGAGGAGCACGGTGATGCCAAATCATTGCCTCGGCTGTTTTCTTGCACCTGAATAGCCTCTGTAGCCTCTGTGTTATTGGAAAGTATCGTGCTATCTTCACAGGTATATCAGGCTTCTTATCAGAATCTTTCGGCTTATACCTGGCCTCTCCGCATGTTGGACACTCTTTCAAATCTGAATTCTCTTTCCGGTACAACACGCAATTTTTAGGACATGCTTGAATCTTCTCGCACTTTAGACCCAAATCAGACATCATCTTCTGGGCTTCGTACCAGCTGTCGGGCACATTATTTCCCGGAGGCATAGAATCTTAAAAGAACGAAAGAAGCATTGTGAATGACTTGTTGCTCCATCCATTTAGGCACTTAATCTGGAAAAGTTGGATGAACCATGAGAGGGTGGAATACTTCGCATTCTCATAAATTGGTTTCCTAGCATCATTCATGAAATTTTCATATTTATCCGCATGCGGTCCTTGACCGGAAGGAATGTCATCTTCGGTACGAATAGATTCACCTAGGGCAGCCTCTACCATATCCTCCATTTCTTCTGATGGAAATAAATTTCCGTCTCCTGCCGCATTACCAAATTGTTCTTCTTCTCCTGACGCATTATCGTGTTCTCCTTCTTCTTCTGCCGTAGTACTTCATTCTTCTCCTTCCCCGTGATATTTCCAAGTTGTATAAAGTCTAGTAAACCCATGTTTTACAATATGAAGCTTTGCCAATTCTACCTTCTGCCAGTACTTATTGCCACATCTATCGCACGGACATAGAATCTTCTCTATTATGATCTTATTATGTGCGCGTGCAAATTCAAGGAAAGCAGCAACTCCTGCGACAAACTTAGGTTGTATACGTTGTTTCCAATCCATATGCATCCAGTCCTTAACTCTGATGTACTCATGGGCCATGTTAGACTGTATAACATATAAATTGTAGCTTATGCTGACTATATTGAGAAATATAAGAACGGGATAGTTACTGACAAAGGAGAAAATCCGTGTATATTCTTTGTGTGTGCGTTTGTCGTTGAAAAGAATAAATTATCGCACGTATGTTAACCGATAGACGGGGACTAAGTGGCGCTTTTAGTTTCATATATGAGTATCGATGGGAATATGAAGGTTTCATATTATCATATAGTGGTTTTAACCCGAACATCTCGAATCGCTCTCTAATTATGCGTTTGTTGTGTATTCTTGTTGTATGTGTGTGTTCCAGCTGTCGGGGGTAGGCTTCTATCTGTAACATTTCAAAAAGATAAAATATTAATTTTGGGAATTTTTATAATTTAATATCATTTTATTGAATATTTTAATATTTTGGTATTATTAAATACAAATAAATAGGAAAAATTTTTTAGAAATATTATGGAAAATTCTAAAATAGGGTAAATTAGAGAATTATGCTATTTCTAAGTTTAATTGGTTAGTTATATGCTTAATTAGTGCTAATCGCGATTAAAAATCGCTAATCGGAATTTTGGCAATTTTGTGCAAAATATGCACATATCACTTTTTCACACATGTGTTACATTTTATTGCCATGGTTCTTTTGGGTTTACTATTTGAGTGAGAAGGGTTTTAAAAAGAAAAGAAAAGAGAAATGAATAAAGAATTGGAGGGTTGGTGAGAGAGAGAGGTATGTGCTTCATTTGACTTGAACACTTAGCCATTTTCCTTCATCCCCTCACACATCTCTTTCCCTCTTCAGCCCATGGCTGCAGCTGCTGCTTCCTCCCCCTTCCTCCACCTTCAAACCCTCAAATCATCTCAAAAACTACACCAAAACCACACATCCATTTCATTAAAAATGTGCACAATCCCTAGATCTACACTTGGAGCTAAAGAAGTAAGGATTTTGGCCACTAGGGGCAACTCAAGAATTTTCTTGAGTTGCCAAATGAGGTAATTACTGAACCATTAGCTTAGTTTTGGTATTACCTATACCCCATGTTTAGTTTTGAATCGATATTGTGCGATATTATGGACTTGAGGATAACCAAGTTAGGGTTTGAGGAAATTTGGTGTTGTATTGTGAAATTGAGCTCAGTAGAGGTTTTACAAACACCCTAGTGTATGAATTGAGACCCTAACATGAAGCCAAAAACAAGAATATGGATTTTAGAAACCGATATCGGAAAATTTGTGCAATCTGTAATGAGTATATTGAATCTGCTATCACTCGAGACACCCTAAAATAAAATTGAGTGGACAGTGACATGTGCAGGCACCCAAGAAGCTAACCCCAAGACCCCAGCTCCCACTTCTTCTTCCCGGCCGCCAATTTCTCCCAATTGGCCGCAAATTGCGGCCTGGGTCCCACCATTTTGGCTCGTATTGGTTCTGTAGCTCCTACATGTTTATGTTTGACCCCTGGTATATATAGAATTGTATAAAGTGACCTAGGGTGAAATCTGGGACATATTTCCTAAGTTGCTGTTTTTGATTCGTGTTTCCGTATTCCGTATTTTTTTTAAGTCTGAATTGGTGTCTTGTGTTTTACCTCGACTATTTGGCGTTTATACGACGATATAGAGGATGTGTTTATGGTTTTGAAGGCATACCATGGGTTTTAACCTATAGGCTCCTTATCGTATCGTTTTGGATTTCATGTGCCGTTTTAGCTTGGATTTGGTTTTAATGCACATATGCGATACTTTGATGTAGGTACCCATGAAGACTACGGGACGACAAGCAAACGCGTGGTGACATCGAAAGATGGAGACGCAAGGTGAGTAGATTATATCTACAGGGGGAAGTCGGGTGGATGGCGTATAGCACCCCCGCAGTCCGTAGTTAGTACTATGTAGTTATATATATGTGTGATAGTTATAATGTGTTATGGTTAGTTAGGGGTAGAAATAACTAGCATAGTTCCTAGTTGCGAACCATAGGATAGATTTGTACCCACACGCATACACTTGTGTGTTCCTTATACTTGCACTTAGTTGATGATATTGGACGACATTGGTGATGAGTCGATTATATTGGGCCTTGTGCCGCAAGATCGGTGATTTGATATGTTTCATATTTGGGATATGACATGTGATTCTTGCGGGCTTGTGATGTGTGATTACCCCCGCATGCATACTTTATTGATGGTATCGATTTTTACTAGACTTAGAGTAGTACCCCAGATTGTGCGATATGATGATGGTGATACCTGATATCTGATGAGAGGAACATGATATTGACCCGTACCCAGCTATTGGGATGCCGTACGATGATTTACCGTACGAGCCGATATTGATGATAGATTCGTACTCATAACTCGAGGATGTACTACGATATATTATTGAGGCGGGATCACCGACTATATATCTATATATTTATCGACTCAGATTTAGGTGATTTCCATACCCCTCCCGTTTGGCTTGATACTTAGATCAGTAGTTGTATAGTAGATATTAGACTAGACCGAGTCATATCTGTTTCAAAAGGCAAGGTTACATGATATAGCTTTTGTGTTAGATTCTTTACTGTTGCGTTGATTATTCGATTGCACCTGTTCATATTATTTGCATCGCATTACTTGTGCTTATTGTTATATTACCATCAAGTTGTTAGGACACCAACACCATTATCGATGATGCGTATGTTCCACGTACACTATTTGCCGGCTCGCACACTTCATCATCGATAATTGCCATGTCACTATACTGTAGTACTGTTGCATCAGGACATGACCTTATATGCGCATACTATTATTCCATGCTGCAGGATATATTGTTACATGCATTTCATTTATATGTCACATGCATCATGCTTTCGGATTTGCGCATTGAGACATGTTGTTTCTATGATATTTCTGGTTTTGAGAGAGGGATGACCCGGACTGACGGATTCCCGATATATTGAGAGAGGGATGACCCGGACTGACGGATTCCCGATATATTGAGAGAGGGATGACCCAGACTGACGGATTCCCGATATATTGAGAGAGGGATGACCCAGACTGACGGATTCCCGATATCTTGAGAGAGGGCTGACCCGGACTGACGGATGCCCGATATCTTGAGAGAGGGTTGACCCGGACTGACGGATGCCCGATATATAATAGAGTGGGCTGACCAGGACTGACGGATGCCCGGTATATGAGGATTTACGTGCCGATGCTAGGCATAGGTTTTCATGATGTTTTCGAGTGTCGATGCTAGGCACTCATGTTCCATGCTTTTGGTTATATCCTCATATTTTCTATGCATATGCTTTATGACATTTACATGCATAATACTTATTGTCATTGGGTGACGGGTGGACGGGTTCCACGCATATACAGACATGGATCATATACAGACTAGATTTACATTGATCACACTTCACTTGTATATATAACAGGGTATGAGGGCGCTGTTATATATACCCTTACACCAATATTAGTGGTATGGGACACTAATATGTGTGTATTGGTACTTCATCATTTTACTTCATACAGACATACCTTATACTGTTGACATGTTATTACCTGAGTACCTGGCACTACATACATATTTAGATGTTACCTAGCCACCTTATCATACTTCAGATGTACTCTTATGGTTATATTACTGATTGTTGACCTAGGTTATGTCTTGCTTTCGGTTTTTGCTTGTAGATATTTCTATTCACGAGTTGGCAACTCACCCCCGTTGTGCCACAGTTCTTGCAGGTTTTGCCGTACAGGTTCCTTTGCGGCATTTCTGGCACATTGCTTCCTTGAGGGTGAATTCCATTTGGTAGGTGGTTTCTTTTGCATCAAGAACCACCATTGTACTTATATTATTCATTGTATCTAGAATTTCCATCAACCAAAATTGTATATTGTTTCAGACTCAGACTTTAGTGATGTATTATTTGGCCTTAGAGTCGCGCTTAGTAGTATTGCGGTTTTCATGCTTACTGTGTTTCTTTTGGATTTGATCCTCGCCTTTCGGCGTTGTATATTATATTGCATGTGTGGTTGTGACCGTCAATTGACAAAGAGCTAGCTCCCGCTTGGGGATGCCTTTTATCATTGTATATGCGTTGTGCTTGTTGTACCCCGTTCGGGGCCAGTATTTACAAAAGAAACTCTGCCGAAATTTTTAGAAAAGACTTTACCTTTTAAAAATGCACATTCGGCTTAGTTATTTAAAAACCTTGACTTCAAACATGTTTTCCTTCACTTCTTTAAAAAAAAGAACCAGTTTTCTTCACTTACTCTTAAAATGGTTTTAGATTTCTGGGCTTTTGGCTTACTTGGATCAGATGGGGTCCTGTAGACTTCATATGGTTCAAGGGCCAGTCACGTGCTCTTTCGGGTCGTGACAAAGTTGGTATCAGAGCGCTAGGTTGACCTTGGTTCGAGTCTAAGTTTGACTATGTGGAGCCTAGGGCGTTTATATATATACGGAACTTAGGCTTGACCTTTCGGAACTTAGACTTGGTCGAGGGGGTATTAGACCCAAACTTTCTTCGCGTAGGATGACCCTTGGTTGATGGAATAGGTGACTAAAGTAGAGTGACGTACCGTTGGTATGTTCCGCGGCATACTTACGACACGCCACTCCGCTTAAGGAACCTTAGGATGTACATATTCTCGAGATCAGTGATTCTCTTCATATCCAGGATTATACATCCATTTGAGATCCCCGATTCTATTAATTTCATGATCATACCTTTATTGACGCTGTTCCTTCTTATGATCATGTATCCACTCTGGATCTGTGGTTCTCCTTCTTGCCATTGATCTGCTCTCTTCGATACTCGATTGAGGTTCCTGTCGCCATGTTGAGCGCAGTTGGGCTGCTGCTAGGGTTACGGTCAGTGCGAGCTCGTCTGGTATGAGGGCTGACCATTGTGTCTTCTGGTGACATGGGAACGTCTCGAGTTGGTATTGTTGATTGTGACCTCTAGTGGAGGCGAGTGCTTGGTCTTGCACCGGATGATCGGGTCATTGTTAGAGATGCCAGTTGAGAGAGGACTGTTGATGTATAGCATACCTCAGAGATTATGATGTCGCCTACCGTGCAGACAGATGGACCAGCTGTTGCTGAGATTGACAGGATGTCGCTTCCGAAGCTTACGAGCTGAGAGTGCCGGAGCTTTCAGGCAGATATGAGACAGATGATAGCTAGTCTACCCAATTTGAGAGACAAGGGTGATTCGTCCGATTTTTTTTTGCGCCGGAGCGGGCCCAGTTGAGTTGAAGATTTCCAGTGTGGAGAGTCTTACTCAGATCTATAGCAGACCGATTCAGAGATGACCGCGGATGTATTGCCTTTCCTGGAGGATAGAGACGATGTTCGGCGTACAGGCGAATGAGCCAGTTGCTGCTGCAATGACGAAATATCGCCCAGATGGTTGGGGCTACTGCAGCATGAGCATATACTTAGAGATATGATGGACGGTCGCTAGTCACCTGAGGACTAATGACTAGGACATGTGGTTCGTTCGTTTACCGATGCGAGGTCATCAGATAGATTGTTTCTAGCTAGAGACGACTTCACGCAGGTTCGTTGAGAGTCGATAGAGACGATCGAATGTCAGAAGCCCATTTTCCAAGTTTAAAGTATACGGAAAGACATGCAGGTGATTCTATGGACCCTCTAGAAGAATGAAACCCTAACTCGACTTAATGACCGTGTGAAAGCCTTTGAACCTTAGGGTTTGCGGCAGTTCCGCGGCGCCATTAGTGAGGCTTGGGTTTGCCCTTCTACGGCTGGACCACCGACGCTGTGGCATGTACTCGATACTATTAAACTGTACCCATGATGTTGATCTCTTGGGGGATTACGAGGTTCTGACGAGTCGATCGGATGATTCGACATCATTCGGATATCATGTGATGGGATGCATTGCTTGGGATACTCCAGATACGAGGATAGCCGTTGGAGCACTGTCCATGCAGCCATGATGAGACGAGTCCCAATCAGTCGACATTGACGCAGAGTGAAGAAAAGAGTTCGCAAGAGATTTCGAAGAGACGACGTCCCACTCCGCTGACATCAGAGATGTTATACGTACCCAGAGGCGTGGTATATGGATATATCTTCCAGAAAGAAGCGCGACAAGTATGCAGCCGTTCCGGAATAAGAATTTTCTTCAGCAATGGATGATGACTTCCGGGCAATTCGGCAGGAATGAGATTTGAGAGAGAAACCTCGACAGGACCCTTTTGGAAAACGATACGAGAAGACCTAGACCCAGGAGTAGTCATGTTGCGCACACCCAGCAGGCCAGAGTTCGGCATCGTCGACGAGGTAGTTGACGAAGTTCGGATAAAGGAACTTACCTAGATACGTTGCGAATTGATCAAGGACGGACGAGTATTGAGTATTCCTCCGATAGTTGGGACGCGTTCCCGAGGACCTGTTTGGCCAGACATCTTCTACAGAATGATGAAGCTACAGAGTACGCGATTTCGATTCCGTGTGAGAGACTTCGGATTTACCGTGGCCAAGAACAGTGCAGTGCGTAGATAGCATGGCGTGATGTCGAAGTGGACGGAGATACAAACAAGCGGACAAGAGGTTCGTGCGAGACACTGGCGAGCTGTCATTACTTTCCGTCGAGACCAGAGGTCAGATATGCTTACAGAGGCGTTGGGATACGACCGGTTTCCGAGAAATGTTGTGCTGAGGACACGGATGTCTATCGAGTGAGAAGAGATTATGCAAGAGAGCTAGCCTCCGTATAGTTCGGCTTAGGCAAGATCGGAAGAGACCTTGAGCAGGATTCCTTCCAGGACATTGCTGCAATGATGTTTGCGCCCAGGATCAGATGCGTGATGTGCATTCAGAGAGCCAGAGGCCGACGCCAGTGACATGCTGCTTTACGAGTGGTCGTGAGGATTGACCGAGAGATGACCAGAGAAGTGCCAGAACGGAATCGTCCCCGTTAGCACATCTGACAGGGCCGATGAGCCGATCGATTGCGAGATTGGTAACCCACAGAGAAGATACGAACCCAGAGTCAGAGGACGCCAGACCGTGAGCAAGAGGCAAGTAGATATCTTGCGCTACCAGCATTGGATGCACCGACTCCTTCTCGACCTCGAAGGAGGAACTACCGAAGACGGTATTTATGATTTGTGATTTTGTGATTCGATTATCACGTATCCGTCGTTTTGGATTTTGGTATTTTGGGCGTTCTGTTTGCATGATTTAGTTTTGATGACAGATGTTTCGTGCACACCCGTTGCACCTAGTTGTTGTTTTATACACCTGTAAGACACATATATGGATTTTGATTCCTTGCACACCAGACGCATAGGATATACGTTTTGTGGATTGATTTCTAGTAGAGCAGTACATTTTTATGATATTCGCTATGTATTGATGTTTTCGGAACCCCGACAAATTGGATTTTTACTGAAATGTTTTAGTATTGGGGGTTTAAATTTAAATTCGGGGACCGAATTTCTTTAAGGGGGGTAGATTGTAACATTTCAAAAAGATAAAATATTAATTTTGGGAATTTTTATAATTTAATATCATTTTATTGAATATTTTAATATTTTGGTATTATTAAATACAAATAAATAGGAAAATTTTTTTAGAAATATTATGGAAAATTCTAAAATAGGGTAAATTAGAGAATTATGCTATTTCTAAGTTTAATTGGTTAGTTATATGCTTAATTAGTGCTAATCGCGATTAAAAATCGCTAATCGGATTTTTGGCAATTTTGTGCAAAATATGCACATATCACTTTTTCACACTTGTGTTACATTTTATTGCCATGGTTCTTTTGGGTTTACTATTTGAGTGAGAAGGGTTTTAAAAAGAAAAGAAAAGAGAAAAGAATAAAGAATTGGAGGGTTGGTGAGAGAGAGAGGTATGGGCTTCATTTGACTTGAACACTTAGCCATTTTCCTTCATCCCCTCACACATCTCTCTCCCTCTTCCGCCCATGGCTGCAGCTGCTGCTTCCTCCCCCTTCCTCCACCTTCAAACCCTCAAATCATCTCAAAAACTACACCAAAACCACACATCCATTTCATTAAAAATGTGCACAATCCCTAGATCTACACTTGGAGCTAAAGAAGTAAGGATTTTGGCCACTAGGGGCAACTCAAGAATTTTCTTGAGTTGCCAAATGAGGTAATTACTGAACCATTAGCTTAGTTTTGGTATTATTTATACCCCATGTTTAGTTTTGAATCGATATTGTGCGATATTATGGACTTGAGGATAACCAAGTTAGGGTTTGAGGAAATTTGGTGTTGTATTGTGAAATTGAGCTCAGTAGAGGTTTTACAAACACCCTAGTGTATGAATTGAGACCTTAACCTGAAGCCAAAAACCAGAATACGGATTTTAGAAACCGATATCGGAAAATTTGTGCAATCTGTAATGAGTATATTGAATCTGCTATCACCCGAGACACCCTAAAATAAAATTGAGTGGACAGTGACATGTGCAGACACCCAGGAAGCTAACCCTAAGACCCCAGCTCCCACTTCTTCTTCCTGGCCGCCAATTTCTCCCAATTGGCCGCAAATTGCGGCCTGGGTCCCACCATTTTGGCTCGTATTGGTTCTGTAGCTCCTACATGTTTATGTTTGACCCCTGGTATATATAGATTTGTATAAAGTGACCTAGGGTGAAATCTGGGACATATTTCCTATGTTGCTGTTTTTGATTCGTGTTTCCGTATTCCGTATTTTTTTAAGTCTGAATTGTTGTCTTGTGTTTTACCTCGACTATTTGGCGTTTATACGTCGATATAGAGGATGTGTTTATGGTTTTGAAGGCGTACCATGGGTTTTAACCTATAGGCTCCTTATCGTATCGTTTTGGATTTCATGTGCCGTTTTAGCTTGGATTTGGTTTTAATGCGCATATGCGATACTTTGATGTAGGTATCCATGAAGACAACGAGACGACAAGCAAACGCGTGGTGACATCGAAAGATGGAGACGCAAGGTGAGTAGATTATATCTACAGGGGGAAGTCGGGTGGATGGCGTATAGCACCCCCGCAGTCCGTAGTTATACTATGTAGTTATATATGTGTGTGATAGTTATAATGTGTTATGGTTAGTTAGGGGTAGAAATAGCTAGCATAGTTCCTAATTGCGAACCATAGGATAGATTTGTACCCACACGCATACACTTGTGTGTTCCTTATACTTGCACTTAGTTGATGATATTGGACGACATTGGTGATGAGTCGATTATATTGGGCCTTGTGCCGCAAGATCGGTGATTTGATATGTTTTATATTTGGGATATGACATGTGATTCTTGCGGGCTTGGGATGTGTGTTTACCCCCGCATGCATACTTTATTGATGGTATCGATTTGTACTAGACTTAGAGTAGTACCCCAGATTGTGCGATATGTTGATGTTGATACCTGATATCTGATGAGAGGAACATGATATTGACCCGTACCCAGCTATTGGGATGCCGTATGATGATTTACCGTACGAGCCGATATTGATGATAGATCCGCACTCATAACTCGAGGATGTACTACGATATATTATTGAGGCGGGATCACCGACTATATATCTATATATTTATCGACTCAGATTTAGGTGATTTCCATACCCCTCCCGTTTGGCTTGATACTTAGATCAGTAGTTGTATAGTAGATATTAGACTAGACCGAGTCATATCTGTTTCAAAAGGTAAGGTTGCATGATATAGCTTTTGAGTTAGATTCTTTACTGTTGCGTTGATTATTCGATTGCACCTGTTCATATTATTTGCATCGCATTACTTGTGCTTATTGTTATATTACCATCATGCTGTTAGGACACCAGCACCATTATCGATGATGCGTATGTTCCACGTACACTATTTGCCGGCTCGCACACTTCATCATCGATAATTGCCATGTCACTATACTGTAGTACTGTTGCATCAGGACATGACCTTATATGCGCATACTATTATTCCATGCTGCAGGATATATTGTTACATGCATTTCATTTATATGTCACATGCATCATGCTTTTGGATTTGTGCATTGAGACATGTTGTTTCTATGATATTTCTGGTTTTGAGAGAAGGATGACCCGGACGGACGGATTCCCGATATATTGAGAGAGGGATGACCCGGACTGACGGATTCACGATATATTGAGAGAGGGATGACCCGGACTGACGGATTCCCGATATCTTGAGAGAGGGCTGACCCGGACTGACGGATTCCCGATATCTTGAGAGAGGGCTGATCCGGACTGACGGATGCCCGATATATAAGGGAGTGGGCTGACCCGGACTGACGGATGCCCGGTATATGAGGATTTACGTGCCGATGCTAGGCACAGGTTTTCATGATGTTTTCGAGTGTCGATGCTAGGCACTCATGTTCCATGCTTTTGGTTATCTCCTCATATTTTCTATGCATATGCTTTATGACATTTACATGCATAATACTTATTGTCATTGGGTGACGGGTGGACGGGTTCCACGCATATACAGACATGGATCATATACAGACTGGATTTACATTGATCACACTTCACTTGTATATATAACAGGGTATGAGGGCGCTATTATATATACCCTTACACCAATATTAGTTGTATGGGACGCTAATATGTGTGTATTGATACTTCATCATTTTACTTCATACAGACATGCCTTATACTGTTGACATGTTATTACCTGAGTACCTGGCACTACATACATATTTAGATGTTACCTAGCCACCTTATCATACTTCAGATGTACTCTTGTGGTTATATTACTGATTGTTGACCTAGGTTATGTCTTGCTTTCGGTTTCTGCTTGTAGATATTTCTATTCACGAGTTGGCAACTCACCCCCGTTGTGCCACAGTTCTTGCAGGTTTTGCCGTACAGTTTCCTTTGCGGCATTTCTGGCACATTGCTTCCTTGAGGGTGAATTGCATTTGGTAGGTGGTTTCTTTTGCATCAAGAACCACCATTGTACTTATATTATTCATTGTATCTAGAATTTCCATCAACCAAAATTGTTTATTGTTTTAGACTCAGACTTTAGTTATGTATTATTTGGCCTTAGAGTCGCGCTTAGTAGTATTGCGGTTTTCATGCTTACTGTGTTTCTTTTGGATTTGATCCTCGTCTTTCGGCGTTGTATATTATATTGCATGTGTGGTTGTGACCGTCAATTGACGAAGAGCTAGCTCCCGCTTGGGGATTCCTTTTATCATTGTATATGCGTTGTGCTTGTTGTACCCCGTTCGGGGCCAGTATTTACAAAAGAAACTCTGCCGAAATTTTTAGAAAAGACTTTACCTTTTGAAAATGCACATTCGGCTTAGTTATTTAAAAACCTTGACTTCAAACATGTTTTCCTTCACTTCTTTAAAAAAAAGAACCAGTTTTCTTCACTTACTCTTAAAATGGTTTTAGATTTCTGGGCTTTTGGCTTACTTGGATCAGATGGGGTCCTATAGACTTCATATGGTTCAAGGGCCAGTCACGTGCTCTTTCGGGTCGTGACACTATCCCATTAAGAATGTATAGAGCGAACACCCATCACTTATGCTTTCAACCGTTTCGAGTAAATTTCGGCAGCACCTCCCCGCAGTTCTCCGAGTACACTGTAATAGAATAGATAATCATTTCAAAGCTGTGAAACAACGTTGAAATGAACATCTAATCTATCTTTGTACACGGAGAACCAGCGGAAAAGTACCGACGAAATATCTCGAAACGGATGAAAACACAAGTGAATGAAGGCGTTTGCTTTATACATTCTTAACTTGTCCACACGGGACAAATCCTTGGGTTACCATACGATTGAATTTTCTCGTCGCGTAGACTATACGACCGTTGTTAGTATCGAGCTATATTGTCCGATATTTAACAACCTTCGTATAGTTCTCGGTCACGACGAGCATCGCACGTATGTTAACCGATAGACGGGGACTAAGTGGCGCTTTTAGTTTCATATATGAGTATCGATGGGAATATGAAGGTTTCATATTATCATATAGTGGTTTTAACCCGAACATCTCGAATCGCTCTCTAATTATGCGTTTGTTTTGTATTCTTGTTGTATGTGTGTGTTCCGGCTATCGGGGGTAGGCTTCTATCCCATTAAGAATGTATAGAGCGAACACCCATCACTTATGCTTTCAACCGTTTCGAGTAAATTTCGGCAGCACCACCCCGCTGTTCTCCGAGTACACTATAATAGAATAGATAATCATTTCAAAGCTGTGAAACAACGTTGAAATGAACATCTAATCTATCTTTGTACACGGAGAACCAGCGGAAAGGTACCGACGAAATATCTCGAAACGGATGAAAACACAAGTGAATGAAGGCGTTTGCTTTATACATTCTTAACTTGTCCACACGGGACAAATCTATGGGTTACCATACGATTGAATTTTCTCGTCGCGTAGACTATACGACGGTTATTAGTATCGAGCTATATCGTCCGATATTTAACAACCTTCGTATAGTTCTATGTCACGACGACCATCGCACGTATGTTAACCGATAGACGTGGACTAAGTGGCGCTTTTAGTTTCATATATGAGTATCGATGGGAATACGAAGGTTTCATATTATCATCGAGTATCATATATTGGTTTTAACCTGAACATCTCGAATCGCTCTCTAATTATGCGTTTGTTGTGCATTCGCGTTGTATGTGTAACATGATTTTAAACCATTGAGATCAAGATTTGAGAAATTTTATAAGTGGCCGTTAACATGATAACAATCATCTCTTCTTATCAGTCCATATTTGAATTCTAAAGGGTAGTATATTTGCTATTAAAAGATCATGTTCAACTCTATAGCAAGGGAAAAACAGAGGAATATAGATCTATTAAAGTCAAGCCATAAAGCTAATCACATATTTACAACATTGCAAATACATTAACGCAAAACATAGTTATGATGCTTCAAAAGAATCAATTGTCAAGGATGAAGAGAGCTTGTGATAAAGCAATCAAATTTAGCTTTTGCATTAAAATGGTTTATGATAAAACTTTTGAGATCCTTCAAGAAAGTTATGGCACTGTGAGGTTCCACAACCTATCATAACCAATCGCAAATTTTCATGGTTCTTTACTGGTATAAGACTTGCACTTCTATGAGGCGGAGTAAATAAATTTGTCGAGAGCTCATGATGCATGTGTAATGATAGAATCCAACAAAAATTATTCTCATGTACTAATAATAGCATCCCAATTGCAACTTTTTTATTCAATAAGATAACACATTTGCAAGAGTGCATCATTTACATTATGTTTTACTCCCTCCAGGGCCACCAAAATATACGGTATCTATAGGATGGCTATTGTCAATGGAGTAACAGTCGGGTCTAACTTAGCCAATTTGAAAATCATTATCTCGTTGTTTATATAGATTACCGCTATTATTTGTAAATCGTATATTGCTTATATATGCTAAGCCTCCTACTGCAAAACGGCCGCTCTCCATTGGCGGACTCAGTTCACCATTGTTAAAGCTCAGTACTCCAATATTGATACGGGTTAATCTCTTGAAGAGAGTTTTTGGCCAATATCCCTAACCCTAAACGAACCCTACCCCCAGCCCCAGCCCTAGCCCCAGCCCAACCGAGCCCTAGCCCCAGCCCAACCGAGGCCCAGCCCCAACCCCAGCCCAGCCCCAACCCCAAACCCCAACCAGGCCCCAGCCCCAGCCCCAGCCCCAACCGAACCCCACAACCTAACCCTAACCCTAACCCTAACCCTAACCGAACCCGATCGATGCCGACGCCGACGCCGATGCCGATGCCGATGCCCTCACCCCTACCCGAACCTGGCCTGAACCCTAGAGTACAACGTCAAAATTAAAAATTATTTCAGATTTACTTACAACCGTGCGCGGTGAAGGAGACTGTAGAAATTGGTGGTCGCCGACGATCGGCGAAGGTGGCGACGAGGCGGGGGATGTCGACGAAGGTGTGGGGAAGACCGACGAAGCTGGCGCAGGCTCGTGAGCGCGGTGGCGACGAAGCTCGGGAACGGGCGACGAGAGGCGCGGGAGTGAGAGAGAGAAATTTGGGAACGATGAATATAATTTTTCTGTGCTTTTTTTAATTAATAACCTATGTTGATGCCCCTACGGACATAACCGTAGGTCCCCGGCATGCGGCTCCGTAGGGCCAAAGAAAAAATTAGAACGTAGGGCACCGTAGGGACAACGAGTTGTCCCTACGGATAAATCCATAGGGGCAAGAAATATTTGCCCCTACGGATTTCTGAGTCCGTAGGGGCAACCCCATATTGTAGTAGTGGTTGTTGAGGGAGACTGCTTCACTTCTGGTACTTGGCGGGTAGTTTGCTGCACCCGTAGGGGTCTAGGGTGGGGTTTTGGCTATTCATCACAACCGTGGAACCCGTCCTTCGTTAAGGGCTTAAACGAAGTGCGGAATTTCTAGTATATCTAATATGTTCATCTGTGATCTGGAATGCTTATTATTGCATGCGACGAATGGATATATCTATATATGATATTTATTAGGCGTTGTTTATGTTTTACACCCGCGCTAGTCCAGCCCCCGCTCTGTCGTTAGTTAAGCAACCTAACGGATGATGACGGGGCCCAGTGGCGAATGCGGATGGCATAAGCGTACGTTGTATTTTCGTTGTTTTCTACAATGGTTGGATTAAATGATGGGACAACATTAATTCATTAACGCAAAGAAAATAAACCTAAACTAAATCGTTGGAATAATTTCAAAACCACTCGGTTTTCTTCAAAAAGAAAATTTTAAATGCGGAGCTTAAACCACTCCTTTTAAAAAGCTATCATGGTTCCTTCGATCATATCAAGTCACTACGTTAACGGTTTTTCCAAAAACTAGCCGTAACCCTCCGTCGTTTCAAATAAACAGCACATCGTATTCATGCTATGTTTGTTGGCCTACGTCAAGGCATAGTGTATGGTAGCAATGTGTTGCTTATTTGTTGCACAGATAGATGCATTAGTTTAGGACAGTCGTACAACCTTGTTGGCCTACGTCAAGGGCGAGTACGGATGGATCTAAATTAATCAGGACAACGACGGGTAGAACTTGACTTGCATCTTATGATTTATTGGCCTACATCAAGGTCATAAGAGCTTGGGGTAAAAGTCAAATCGGGAGTTTCAAACATAAAGGAAACTTGTAGATTTAGCATACCTTTTGGAGTGTGATGACTAGAGTGGCTTCCATCTAGGGCATCATACGATGATAGTTGGATCCCGATCCCACTGATGATTAGGATTATTCTCGGGAGATTTTCTCACTTAACAATCAGTGCTATAAACTAAGTAGGTGTCTTGAAAGGTGTTAGTGGGGCTACGCCTCCAGGAAAAAGAGGATATATAATTAAGGAACTTCATGAAAGCGTTGGAAAACCTCCCTCGAAGTACCAACACCGGCCTGGCTGAAAGGTTAAGCAAGTATTGTGACGTGCGATTAATCCTCACTAATTCTTCTTTTAGGGGAAACAGTGGGAGCCATCCTGTTTAGATAAACTAATAAACTAATCTAAACTTGCAAGAGCATATGTTGAGTGTTTCTTTTCTCTCTCTCTGGCAGCTACCATAACAGGACTAAAACTATTACTTGAAAAGAATACACTGACCGGGCCAAACTATAAAGATTGGCTAAGGAACGTCAACATTGCACTGCCTTATGACAAAGTTGCATATGTTACCACCGGTGTTCCTCCCCCTATCCCAGGACCAGATTCCTCAGTTGCGGACAAAGAGGTTCGCAAAACCTGGGATCTAGACTGTGGGAGAGCTAAGTGTATCGTGCTGGCGTCCATGAATAATGAACTCCAGAAACAGCACGAGAGTATGGATATTATATCCATCTTTCTCCATTGCAAGGAACTGTATGGAGAGCACTCCCATATAGCGAGGTGCGGGACCTCAAGGAAACTGTTCCAGAGGAGGTTAGCTCCAGGATTACCTGTAGGAGAGCACGACCTGAAAATGATCAGCCTCATTGAGGAACTCGCAAACCTGGGATGCGTGCTAGAGAATGATTTGTACATCGACTTGATTTTGCAGTCCCTTCCCCACACCTTCTCTCAGTTCGTGCTGAACTTCAATATGCACGAAATGGAAGCTGATCTTCCAAAGCTCCTCAACATTCTTAGGGTAGCAGAGACCTCCTTGAAAAAGGAGAAGACCCCCGTTCTGTATGTTGGCCAATCATCCTCTTCTAAATCTAAAGCAAAAGCTAAAGGGAAGAAGAAGATGAAAGCCACCAAACCGAAAGGCGGGGCGGGGTCAAGAAGGTGCAGGGAACGAACAAGGCAGGAAGGGTGAAGGCCGATAAGAACGAATGCTACTATTGTCACAAGCAAGGGCACTAGAAGAAGGATTGCATGGCTTTCAAAGCCAATGACACGAAGTAAGCTGCTGCTTCTGCTTCAGGTGTGTTTGTAATCGAAAATTGTCTTTCAGTAAACTCTACATCATGGGTACTTGATACCGGTTCTGGTTCTCACATCTGTAATTTTTTGCAGGCTCTGAGAAACCGTAGAGCACTGAAGACATGTGATATAACCCTTCGGATGGGCAATAGAATGCACGTAGATGCTGTTGCAATAGGGGAATATCACCTAGGGTTGACTAGTAGGCACATTTTGGTGTTGTACAGCTGTTTTTGTATTCCCAGTATGCTGTGTAATATTATATCAGTATCTTTGTTATCTAATGAAGGATATAATTTTACACTTGAAAGAAATATCATGAACATTCTCCTAAATCAAGAAATGATTGGGTTTGGCACACTGGAAAATGGCATATACATACTTAATCAACCTCAAGTTTTCAATATTCAAAACACGCTTAAAAGAAAGGCTCAAGATTCAAACCAAGCCTTCCTATGGCATTGTAGACTTGGTCTTATAAATGACAAAGGTTGACTAAGTTACATAAAGATGGATATTTAGATCTGTTTGAATATTCATCATATGCAACTTGTCAATCATGTATCAAAGGAAAGATGACCAAATCTTCGTTCACCGGAAACGGAGCAAGAGCCACGGAACTCTTGGGACTTGTACATAGTGATGTATATGGTCCAATGTCTACACATGCATGAAGCAGTCACTCCTTCTTCGTCACTTTTACTGATGACTTCTCTAGGTATGGACATGTGTTTTTAATGAAGCATAAATCCGAGGCTTTTGAGAAGTTTAAGGAGTATAAAAATGAAGTAGAGAAACAGACTGGTAAAAGCATCAAGACACTTCGATCTGATCGTGATGGAGAATACTTAAGTACCAGTTTCCTTGAATGCTTAAAAGAGAATGGAATTCTCTCTCAGCTTACTCCACCCTATACAACTCAGCATAATGGTGTATCAGAAAGGAGGAATCGAACGCTACTGGACATGGTGCGTTCAATGATGAGTAGTGCTGAGTTGCCACTTTCCTTCTGGGGTTTTGCGCTAGAATCAGCAGCATACCTATTGAATAGAGTTCTGACTAAGTTTGTGCCTACTACTCCATATGAAATGTGGAGCAGGAAGAGACCATGTCTCGAGTATATCAAGATATGGGGGTGTCCGGCATTTGTTAAAAATCATAATCCGGACAAGCTTGAGGCACGATCGGTTTTGTGCAAGTTTGTGGGATACCCCAAGAATTTAAGGGGATATATTGTATACCACACTGAAGAACAAAAGGTATTTGTCGCTCGCCACATTGTCTTCTTAGAGAGCGAATTTTTTGCAAAAGAAATTAGTGGGAGCGTGGTAGAGCTGGAAGAAATTCCAGAACCTCAAACTATTGCCGAGGACTTAGTAGAACCACAGGTTTCAATAGAGCCCGACGAACCAACGTCGCTCCGCAGATCTGGTAGGCTTTCTCGTCCTCCTGAAAGATACTATGGGTTTCTTATAGATGGGGATCGAGAGGATTGCATCATCGATGATGATGAGCCTACTAATTTTCAGCAGGCTATCATAAGTAAAGACTCGGTGAAGTGGCTGGATGCTATGAGATCCGAAATGGAATCCACGTACACCAATAAAGTGTGGACTTTATATGTTTCTCCCCCTGGGGTAAAAACAGTTGGATGCAAATGAATCTTCAAAAAGAAGATTGGTGCATTTGGACAAGTGGAAACCTATAAAGCTAGACTCGTTGCAAAAGGTTTTCGTCAAAGACCAGGATTGGACTATGATGAAACCTTTTCCCCGGTAGCTATGCTTAAATCTATTCGGATCCTGCTTGCCATTGCTACCTTCCATGACTATGAAATCTGGCAGATGGACGTAAAACAACTTTTCTAAATGGACATTTAGAAGAGAGTGTTTACATGGATCAACCAGATGGTTTCTTAGACAGTAGGAGCAGCAGAAAAGTGTGCAAGTTTCTCAAATCGATTTATGGATTGAAGCAAGCATCGCGGAGTTAGAACATCTTCTTTGATGAGGCGGTCAAAGAATTTGACTTTATCAAAAATGTAGATGAACCATGCATTTATAGGAAGATTGTAGAAGGAGCAGTACTCTTCCTCGTTTTTTCCGTCGACGACATACTAATGATAGGGAATGATGTCCCTATGCTACAATCAGTAAAGCTCTTCTTGTCACAGAAATTCTCCATGAAAGACTTGGGAGATGCATCCTACATTCTAGGCATTAAGATCTATCGTGATAGATCCAAAACGATGTTGGGACTTTCATAGTCCGGGTATATTGACACTATACTAAAGAGATTTAGTATGGATGATTCCAAGCGCGGTAACTTACCCGCTTGTCACGGGATCACCCTCTCCAAAGTGATGTCTCCAAAGACTGATGAAGAGAGGGCTCGCATAGGCATTATACCCTACGCTTCGCAGTAGGATCCATAATTTATGCGATGTTATGTACCAGACCAGATGTAGCTTACGCACTTAGTATGGTAAGCAGGTATCAGTCTGACCCAGGTGAGAGGCATTGGATAGCGGTAAAGAACATTCTCAAGTACCTGAGAAGGACTAAGGAGATGTTCTTGGTTTACGGTAATGGGGACCTACAGGTCGAGGATTTTACCGACTCCAGCTTCCAAAGTGACAAAGATAACTCTAAATCCGTTTTGGGTTTTGTGTTTACCCTCAATGGAGGGGCGGTATGTTGGAGGAGTTCCAAACAAGATACCAACGCAGACTCAACTATGGAAGCTGAGTATATAGCTGCTAACGATGCCGCGAAAGAGGTTGTCTGGATGAAGAAGTTCATCTCTGAACGTCGGTTGGTTCCGTCCATTTCCAATCCAATACCTTCGTATTATGATAACAATGGGGCTGTAGCATTAGCGAAGGAACCAAGGTCCCATCAGAAATCCAGGCATATCTTGAGGTGGTATCACCTGATCAGGGAGATCGTGGATCGCCGGGAGATCGAGGTGCGGAGAGTGGACACAAAAGACAACACGGCAGATCCATTCACTAAGGCTATCCCTCAAGTCCAGTTCGAGTGGCTGTTTGAGATGTTGGGCATGCGGTACGCCAGCAACTGGATCTAGTGCAGACAGTGGGTACTCATTGCGCCAATTACAGGCCTTAGTGCAAGTGGGAGATTGTTGGATATATATGCCCTAGAGGACTTCATTGTATAGGATGCTAGGGATATGAATGTACATGACAATCTTGCTTGATATAATAATACGCTATTTGGTTTGTCTTTATCTTAACGTGTGATATATTTTACTTTGTATTTATATATATGTTGATAAAGCCCGTAGGGTGTTTGCCTGACTACCGGCATTGTGATGGCAGTCATACTTGTGGGAGCTGGATAGTCAATAGGCACATCCTTGAATGTCCCTGGTCACAGGAGTATCGAGACTGGGCATCGATGCTCCAGAGTAGACTAGTGTATACATATCTAGACCATGACGAGGGGCGATAGATTGGTCCCGCAGCCATTGGTGATGTGCATATAAGATTGTATACAGATGCTCACTGAGTGTGAGTACACCGGACATGACTCGCCGAGAACTGACTGGATGGTATTATACCTAACGTCAGATAGCAGTTCTCAGGTGACATGTGTGCAGATAGTCTGTCGACTTGAGGTCGTCATTTGTCTCGTGTGAGTTCCTACTGTACTTTGATTACTACCCTACCACGGCTCAAAGGAGTCGTGCAAACAGGTTTTAGTTGGGTCCAGTCCCGATCCACATGGAGGCAGCGAGCGACTGTTAGGGATTTGTCTCTCCCGGTATAGGGAGTCGATATCGCACTGAGATCGGTTGGTCATTACCATAAGTCCCTGGCCAGGGCTGATAGAGAATTACTGGTAGACTGACCAGTAGATTCTCGAATGGTCTTGAGCCACACCAGCATGACTTGTACGGTTGTTAGGGGTCTGATGTTCACACCTCCCTAGACCGTACATGCGATACTCTCAGACGAACAGACCGGACTGCACGGATATTGTCACGGATAGGCTCAATAGGGGTTACGGACGAGTTCGCTCGTCGGCTTCCTTTTCGACACGTACCTGGGTATCCGTTACATACAGCTAGTGCCAATGACGGACTTGTGGTTAAACCCACTGCCAGCGTACTGTCGAGTCTTTTGAGTCCCACACAGAGGGTTTCCCTAGATCAGGCGAGATGATGTAGATGTCATATAGTCTTACGGCAGGATTTCGATTGCATTTGTGTACTGGCTACTCGAATGACTATCGGACGGATAATACTGGTAGGCTTTGATTTAAGTTGGATACTAGTATTGTAGTATTGGATTATACTGATCTCGGTGTATCCGTATTTTTCGGAATACGGATACGGGTATGAAAATACGGAATATGGCATTCTTGTAAATTCACAAGATTGACCTTCTAGAAGGAGACACCTCATTATTGTTTTATTATTTTTCATTAAAGAATTAATGAGGTGGAAATTAGGAGGTATGGGTTGAAGAATGGCTAAGTATTTGTTTATTTCATTTGGTGCCACTATTCAAGCATGGTTGTAGATTATATGATTTTATATTGCCATGGTTGAATTAATGGCTCAAGCCTTAACCATTCTCTCTTCTCATTTTTCTAGCATTATCACAAAAGGATTCTCCCTCCTAGGTTTCATTCTCTCCTTCTTCCTCAAGCTCATACACTTGCATGTGTTGCAAAACAATGAGCTTTGAGATCAACTAGTCCAATACACACTCTCTCTACATCCACTTAGTAATCTCTCCTAGCAAGTTAGATCACTAAGGTATCTCATGGAGATTGGAGCTTGATCATAGGCCTTCGGGTGGATCCATCTTCGACGCAAAGGAGACCAGCACCCGAACTCTTCCATGACCTAGAAGAAGCCAAAGAAAGGAGATCAAGAGGAAGCTTGAACCAAGGAGCAAAGAGCAACTTGAGGACCCGAAGGACTAGGAACGAGGGTATAACTTCTTGAGCATAGTAGTTAGCTCTCCCTCTTAGTCTAGTTTTTGTTAGTTAAGGTTTAATCAAGATCCAAAATGGGAAAAGTCTATGATGCAAAGTAAAACAAGTTTCTTTTGGTGCGAGAAAACCGTTTTTAAAGTATTCCACCTCCCCGCGACCCGTGGGGTGTGCATCATGGACTTACAAAGATGAGTTGGTGTTTGGTTTGAAAAAATACGGATTTTATTTAAAAAATTCACACAAACATTGCACAAGCAACCCTAATTCTAATGGTCACCTTGGTCAAGTCTCTAGACCTCTTCTAGATTTCCAGAAGACAAGTCACAAGATAGATGCTCTACTGCCTCTTTGCCCATTCTGTCGCCCGGTAAGTGCCAGGTAAGTGGGAGGTTCTCAACTACGTAAGTAGTGGACCTAATTAAGTAACCACTTGCCTTAAACACACTTTCCTAGACACCACAAAAGAAACGTGGATAAAAATTAGATTACCCACGACCTCCTTCTGTCCTAAATGAGCGTGACGGTCCATAAAGTCTTTTCTAGATTTCTTTTAATTAATGAGGGTGATGCGGATGCAAGTTTGTGATTTTCGGGGCTTAGGAAGGGTGATGAAATCCCCACCTAATCTGAATTTGGTCTTTGCCCCTTAATTTCTGTATTAAAAATGCAAACAACTAAGATCAAACACGCAACAATTTCGTTTTGCGGCGCTGCGAATTTTTGCAAAGAAATCTGCAGAAAATTGGTTAATGGAGCAGATCAGAGAGGAGATAAGAAAGACAGAGACGGACCTAAATAATTTGGTGCACTGAATCCCTCAATTCACCGCGGATCCGCCGCGAGATGCCTCCTTTGGCCGTGGATGAGCGGTCTCGTGATTAGATCCCTGCACAAAAAATTCTCCAGAGACTTCTGTACCACCTATGAACTCTCTGTGATGCTCTGAAAATTTTTCCTCTCGCTCTAGAGATTCCCGATTTCCTTGCGGCAAATCGAAACCAATTGTTAAGCGCTTGTTGCGAATTTTAATCTAAAAATTCTGATGGAATAATAAATTTTCGAACTCAAATTACAAAAGCGAACAAATTAGCACACGATCCCCGGCAACGGCGCCATTTGATTGAATTGATTTCCGTGTCGTGTTTTGAAAGGTGTAAAGGATCACAACCAAAGAAATTTATACCGCAATCAATTGACGGTGTCTATTGTAGTTTCGTCGTTGAATGCAGATCGTCCACTGAGAAAGTGTGATTTGTTCGTTATCGTTTTAGTTGAGTTGAAAATTAAAAGATAAAAGAAAATGATTCAATATTTGTGAAATTTTGTTTCAAGAATCATCAAGAAATAGATCTAAAATCAAGAATTACTAAAGATCAAGAAAATGTCCAAATCGTTTGAATTATCAAGATTTGTAAAGAGGCTTGTCGGAATCAATCCAATTGATAATGATGATGAATACTAATGATTATAAATTCTTATCTATTGAAGATTTGTTGCTAGATCGATGACAATCAACGAGGTTTAGGGATCTATTGAAGAAACTAAGGTTTCTTCATCATCATACCTTGTCCATTCATTTATTATCATTCAAATTCTAGCCTCTAGAAAATTAAATCACCGATCGTTGATCTCTAATTTGGAGCAATGAAAGCGATCTCGCTTAAATTAGGTTTTTGATGATTCAATTTCCTAAAGTTTACAAAACTCATAAGACTTAAGAATCGCTCAAGAATTTCATCAAAATTATCTACCTATTCTCTCGATTCCGCTACAAGCGGAGTTTTCACTCAAACATCATGAAAAAGGAAAGAATCAAGAATCTATAACTCTTCATAATGCAAGAATGTAAAGAAAAGCAAGATTTAGAATTTTCACCTTTTATTAATCAACGTTTAGGTACAATTCACTCAAAAATTACAAGATTTGAGGAGGAACTAAATCGTCGAAACTAGCTTCGTTTCGGTCTTCTTGAGTCGCGGATCGTCGTGGATCTCTTGCTCGGATGAAGATCGGCGTTGCTTCAAAGGCTCGTTGAAGGCTTGCTTGAATCCGTACTCGATGAATCTTGATTTGGCTCAAATTGTGTCACCCAATTTGATTTGAATTGATTTGGATTTTGCTAGAGTTTTTACCCTAATTGATGAACAACCATTAATGAAGCCTTAGGTGCCTTTTTATAGTTTTCCCTCAAGCTTCCCCTAGAAGCTAGGTCAATCTTCCCTTGGAATCTAGGTAGTTGAAGAGAAGATTCTAGATTAAGGTAGTTAGCTAGCTTACGAGAGAAGACTTGCTGTTGGAGGGAAGCTTCTGGAGAATTCTAGGGACTGAAGCATCTTAAAGAAGTTTTGTAGTTGAGAAGAAGTGTCATGACCCAAAGTTCAGCCCGTTACCGGCACTTAACCACGTAACGTCTACAGGCGTAACACGACTAAGTAAGCCGAAACCCAGAAATCAAAACCATTAAAGTATTGAGTGTTAAAACATTTAGTAGAAACATTTGTTAAAACATTTAGAAACCTTAAGTAATTTAGTAAAATTCTTTAAAGTTTGAGTTATTTTCTTAAAAAATTTGGCAGCATTTCCTTTGTAAAAACTAGCCCCGAAATCGGGTACAAGACAATATATGAGTAAAATGATATACAAAAAGAATAAAGTATCCCAAATGGGAGCAATCACGTCCAACGGCGGAAACAATCACCACAATAATAATATACGACGCTGTAGCGAAGAATGAGCAAAATAAGTGAAGACAATATGAAATATAAAACTGCATAAATAAAGTCGGCTCACCACGAGCTCGACGCCAATGTACAAAATAATATACATCGTCCCCATAATTTGTCTCTAAGTCAATACATGAAAAATAGATCGAGAGTACTAGATACAACAGTGTATACAACTGGAAAATAAACAGATACCGCACAAAAACCCACCTATCTGCAAAAGGGCTCACACGTCAACTGCAGTGGTATCTATATCAAAAGATGCAAGAAAGCAGCCTGCCGCGACTACTCTGAGGGGCAACCTGCAAACACTGTGGCACAACGGGGGTGACTTGCCAACTCATGAATAGTATATAACATATAAAGGTAATCACGAGTATGCACGTGCTGCGATACTCTAAGCTATGCCAATAGATAACATCTATATGATGAGCTAGATGAGTAATAATCATGCAACAAGTGCGATCTAATAATATCTCTATATGATGAGCAGGGTATGCAATAATCGTGCATAGCAAATGCAATCTAATAACATCTATATTGGATGAGCAGGGTATGCAATAATCGTGAATAGCAAGTGTGCTCTATCAGGTACTACAGATACAGGATGAGATGTATAACACTGAATGCTGAGCATGGGGATAAATAAATTCTACACAGAATGTCAACGTGGAAAATAACCGGTGTCCATCAAAAAACCCAATTTCCAGTAAAACTCAGGCTCCGTCACCCTCATCGGACCTCAAATCCTGTAAATCTCATAAAATCGTGAGTGCCCAACATTGGCACTCAAAATTTCATAAATAATCGTGTCCAGCATCGACACGCAAATCCTCATGTATCGGGCTCCGTCAGTCCGGATCGGCCCACGGGCTCCGTCTGCGGAATCGGCCCTCGGCCCCGGCAATACGTGTCGTCCCGTATCCATCTCTAAACTCTGGTCAGTATCCTCCGGATGACCTCCAGGCTCAACCAATCCCTGGTAGGTAGTAGTCCCTCCGTCGGGCTCACCGTCTAACAATACGAGTCTTCTTGCCCCGGGGTACCTTACCGGGTCCACCATGTACCCGCAATCGGTGCCTACCACTCCTCGAATCGGGTATACTCACACAAGCCCTCAGGAACCGAGAAAACTCATGGTGAACGCACTGAAATATCATATCAAGAGAAACCGGGTCTTTAAAACAATGCGTATTTTCTTAAAATAACACCACGGTTCTCAAATCGAGAAATCCCATAAATCCAAACTCAATGCGTAAATCCATGCAATGTGTCGTATGACACTAAGAGTAAAAAGGGAAAACCGCTCTTTTAAAAGAATCCAGTTTTGAAAATATCTCATGCGGTCCCTATTTTCTTGAAATCAAGTCAATATCATCCATGTATGTAACATGTGTATGTATGTAGGTTTGGATGTGCAAATGGATATATACATGAATATGAGTGTAGCACTACTATGAAAATACAGTGTGCATGTGCGCAAGTATGAAGATATAAATATATGTGTGCACTGGTATGAATATACAGCATGCATGTGTGCAAATATGAAGATATCAATATATGTGTGCACTGGTATGAATATAGAGCGTGCATGTGCGCAAGTATGAAGATATCAATATATATGTGCACTGGTATGAATATACAGTGTGCATGAGCGCAAGTATGAAGATATCAATATATGTATGCACTAATATGAGTGTACACATAAATATCTACGACTAAATATCCTATCACGCCCTGACGCTTAATGCCATACGGGCGATTTCCCCGTAGATGTTAAATCTCACATGGTCGCGTGCTAAGCGTAGCCGACCACTTGCTTCCCTTTCTTTGTGGCGTCCGACGTACCCGCCTGCGAACCTAGAATTTACACAAAGAATCCACATAAGCAAATATCTCGCAAAAACGCGATATCGACATCAAACGCGCGTCGCGAACTAAACGCGCGTGTGTCCGATACGCTGAAACGTGTGTATACGCGTCTAAAACTATCCTGACACGTCGCGGTACGCTGGAACACAGAACCCACTCACGTATCACACGTGTCCCGCAACTAAACGTATAGGAAAAACGACATTACGCTCCAGATTTTGACTCAGGTGAAAACTTAGAAAGTTGCATGTACCACAGGCCCTAAAAATACAGCAAACTCCTACCCACCCAACCCTAACACCTAACTCCTCTATTTGGCCGCAAATTGCGGCCAGAACTAAATAATCGGCTGCCTGGGTTGGAAATCTGGGGCTCGTGCTTCGTGTGTGTAGTCTAGACCTAGTGTGCATGCTCCAGTTTTCCCAGATTTTCTCTGAAGAAGCCGGGTCAAAAGAAGATCACAGAAAGGCTAAATTTCGCTTTAGAACGTTAAATTTTGCACTAAAAGAAACCCTAAGGTGTTTTAGGGAAATCCGGGTTTAAACTAGGTTTACGTGGCCCTAACAACACTTAATTAAGTTTGCCTAACCACCAAAAACATCTCTTAACCAAAAGTCCACACTAATCACCATTTCTAGCACTAAATCTCACTTTTAACACTAATTGATGCTACTTCTACACATAAGTTTAGCAAGGAAAGGAATTGAGCTCAGATTTTATACCTCACTCGACCCTAGGTGCAAGGAGAAGAAGGAAAGAAGAAGTGCCGCTGTTGCTGCTGGGAATGGTGTTGTTGTGTGTGTGTGAGTGGAGTGAGAGAGATGTGAGAAACAAAAGAAGTGAGAGCATAAGAGTCAACCCCCCCTCTCTCTTCATTAAATGAGAGCATGGGCAAGGCCATGGTGCCATTCTCTCTCTCCCACTCTCACCAAGTCAACTAAAATTCAAATCATTTTCATTTAAAAAAAACAATTAACCCAAAACACTTAATTCAAATTTTAAATTAGCTTAAGGAAAATGGGTTAATCCACCATGGTTGCCAATCACGGTCTAACCCCATTTTAACTCTAGTTTACATGCACATGTGTGTGCAAGCTTAGAAAAATTCTAATAAAATATTCATTAAATTTGATAAAATATTTGAAAATCGATTTGGTAAAGTTTTTATTAAAAACCACATATTAAAGTGTAATTAGCTACTAATCACATCCTAAAGTGTTACAATCTTCTCCCCTTAAAGAAATTCGTCCCCGAATTTAAAATATATAGCTATGCGTACCTTCAAAGAGATGAGGGAATTTCTTCCACATCTCGCCCTCGTCCTCCCAAGTGATCTCTTCACCATTTGGGTTGCGCTAAAGCACCTTCACAGATGGCAAGATCTTTGATCGAAATTTCTTCACCTGCAGGTCCAATATCACGACTGGCTGCTCGGTGAACGAAAGATCGCGCTCGAGCTGAACGGTCTGATATTGAATCATGCGCGAAGGGTCATGTAGGTATCTGCGAAGCATCGACACGTGGAATACGGGGTGAACATCCGGGAAGTCGGGTGGAAGAGCGAAACGATATGCTACTGCACCCACACGCTCGAGGATCTCGAAGGGACCTATGAATCTGGGGATAAGCTTCCCCTTCCGTCCAAACCTCATCACCCCCTCATCGGAGAGACCCTCAGAAAAATGTGGTCGCCAACTGCGAACTCAAATCTGCGGCGGCGTCTGTCAGCATACGATTTCTGCCTGCTCTGAGTTGTCCTCATCCTATATCGAATCAGCTATATCTTCTCGGTCGTCTCCTGCACAATCTGCAGCCCCGAAATACTGCTCTCACTGAGCTCTGTCCAACAGACGGACGATCTACATCTCCTCCCATACAAGGCCTCGAAAGGTGCCGTCTGAATAGTATCCTGGAAACTATTGTTGTAGGAGAACTCCACCAAGGGTAAATGATGATCCCAGCTATCACCAAAGTCTAGAACGCACGCTCGGAGCATGTCCTCGAGAGTCTGAATAGTCTGCTCTGACTTGCCGTCGGTCTGCGGATGAAATGTTGTGCTGAAACTCAAGAGGGTGCCTAAAGCCTCCTGAAGCCTTGATTGAATGTTTTCCGGTGTGTATGTAGAAAATGTATAGAAACCACAACCAAAGAAAATTTTGACCGCAATCAATAACGGTGTCGATTGTAGCGCGTTAGCGAGTGCGGATCGTCCACAGGGAAAGTGAGATCCGTTCGTATTTCGAATTAAATGAATCGAAAATTTAAAGAAAAGAAAAGAAAGAACAATTCAATTCAAGATTTGTAAAATGAATTCAAGAATCATCTATATCTAATCTAATATCAAGAAAACATTTAAAATCAAAAATTGAGAATTTATGATTTCCAAGCCAAATATCAAGATTCAAAGTGAGGCTCGTATGAGTCGATTGAACCTTTAGATGTGATGAAATCTCATGATTACACACTCTTATCCATTAACGAATTGATACTAGATCGATGACGATTTATCGAGGTTTAAGGATCTTGCGACGAAACTAGGGTTTCCTCATCTCATCCTTTGTCCTTTCGATGAATCTCATTCACAAACTAGCTTCTAGTAAATCAAATAATCAATCGTTGATATCTAGTTCCAAGCGAAAGTAATCAAGAAAGCATTTCGCATTAAAACTAGGTCGTCGATCATTTGATTTTCAAGAATTAACAAACATTATAGGACTTAAGAATTGTAAAAGAATATAAATCATCATCATTCTATCGATCGTCTCGACTCCTTTACGAGCGGAGTTTTAATCAAACATTATCACAAAGAACACATTCAAGAATCTAGATTGAATCATAATGCTTGAATTAAAAAGATAAGCAAGATATAGAATTGTCGCCTTTATTATATCAACAATTTAGTTACAACTCTCAAGAACTACAAGAGGAAGGAACTTGATCGTTTAATTTGGCGTCGCTCGGCTCCTTGAGTCGCGGATCTCCTTGGATCACTTGCTCCGATGAAGTCCGGCGTCACTTTCTAAAGGCTCGAAGGCATCATTGCTTGATTCGGTACTCGAAATTCTTGATCTTGGCTTTGGAATTGGAATTAGGGTTAGGGTTTGGAGTTACAAATTGTGTCACTCAACTTGTGTTGGGGTTGAAGATTGAACCCTTGAACTCTCAACAACCTTTAGAAGTGAAGCCTAGAGTCTTTTTTATAGCCTTAAGAATGATTAGCTTCCTTTGTAAGCTTGGATTAGGTTAGCTTCCCTTGTAAGCTAGGTAGCTAGGTAGAAGCCTCTAGAAGTAGTTAGTTAGGCTTTAGCTTCCTTCATAAGCTTGGAGGTTAGGGAGAAGCTTCTAGGTTTAGTTTGTTGAGTGAGAAGCTTGCTTTGGAAGCTTGGAAGTTTTAGCTTGAACAAGGAGCTTGCTGATCTGGCAGAAGACTCTGGAGAATTCTGGACTTTGAAGTCGCTTGGATGAGTTCTGAAGCTGAGAAGAGAATTATGAAGTGAAATTTTGCTGACGTCACCTCTATGTGGCCGCGGATCCGCGGCGCAAGCCTTCTCCGGCCGCGGATCCGCGGCTCAATAGGAGCCTTAATGCTTCAATTTTCCAGAGGGGCTTTCTGATGACTTCTTAAAATATTTATGATATGTGGAATCTTATAATTCTCTCTAGTTCATTGCCAGATCTCAAGACTTGGAGTTGGCGTATTTTTATCAGCACTTTTTTCACAGATTTCGCTTTTCTCCTGGAATTTCCTGCATAGATTCTCGAAACAAGTGTTGCGCTATACAAGGATGATGCGATGCCATGATAAAAACTCAATTTCCCTTAAAATGCCAGTTTTAAAGTACAACACATATAATCTTGTATTTTACGACTGTTTTGCTAATATGTGCTATACTTAACCTGAATACCTTTAGATGAATGAAAATGGTAGGGAAATTGACGTGTTAAAAATACATTATTTTCAACTGATCAAATTCCCCCAAACTTATTTTCGGTCGTCTCGAGCGAATTGTTTTATTAAAAAGAGAAGGAGAAAATAAAGAAAGAGAAAAACTAACTAGCACACTTTCGTAGGCAACACTATTGCACTGAGCACGTGCAACAAGCCTTTAAACCTCTAGGGTCCCTAGTAGGAGGAGTGTTGTCTCCTGAGGGTTTTCAACGGATTGCACCCACAAAATCCAATAATAAAAGGAAGACCGTGAATATTACATTTAAGGATAGGAATTGTAAAAGAAAGACCTTGAAAATTAGGGTTTCCAACTACGCTAGCTTTTCGGTTGTCATGAGCCCTATCTTAATGGTCATGAAAAAATGTTACAAATCACATCATCCCTCAATAAAACCTCGTCTTTATTCTTCATTCCTATCTTTCTTCCAAACATCGATCATATAACCCTACGTGTACGTAAAGAACATCCCTACACCCGTAGAATTCAATTCAAGCTATCATACTCTTGTCCATCTGCCTCAGTACTTTTTAATTTGATGAATATTTGTATTTGCTTACACATTTTCATGCGACCGTTAATACTTCTTGAGGTACTAACCGACCGATTACTCATGTTCTTTCTTATTAGGTGTATTTTCCTCGTCTTGCACCACCCAAGGCTTAGCAGTGACTCCCAGACCAGTTGGTCTATGGCACTAGGTGAAGAGGCACCCTCGCTATATTTTTTTATTGCTTTCTTGGCGATAACAAAACCAGTGTTCATTTTTCTTCACCATTTAATATTTTCTTCATTTTTTTCCTTCATACTTTGGCTTTTAGAAAAGAGCATTTCAAGGTATTCTCTACTATCCCGAGCTTCAAGACGTGTGTATGTGCGAATAGCAGGGTATCCACGTTCAAAATGTTTGGCTTCCAGAATAGGAACTATTTTTCAGACTTATTTTTATCCTCAGATTAGTGACTTCCTTCATCTTACTAACCCTTGGGACAACGGCTCATAACTACTTATTAATAGTTCGTTTCAGAAAACATCTAATTTTCTAGGTTTTCTTAAATTTTTTCGATCTTTTGGATGTAATTTTTCACTATCTAATATTTTATCATCTTATTTATGTACACTTTTTTTTTATTTATTTTTTTTATTTTTTAGATTTTTATAGTTTTTTTAAAATGTTTTGTGCTTATGTAAAGTGATATGCAAATGATGCAAAAATAATCACAAAACTCCCCCAAACTTGTTTTCAACAGTGTCCTCACTGTTGCCATCTGCTAAATCTCAAAAAACTGTAAGCCTGGGAGGAAATTTATTAGCGGGGCAAAATATATAAGTGAAGATCCTCCCCCAAACTTATTCTTTTCACTCACCTCCATTCAAAAGATATTGCAGTAATTTACAGGACATAGAGGTGAGATGGAGGAATTTTAATCAAGATAAAATGTCTCCTGTAAGAACAGGAGCTCCTCCGTAGGGTCAGTGGAAAAATACGGCTTTAATCTATGTCCATTCACTTTGAAAAATGTACCATTTTGAACATTTTCTACCTCAACTGCCCCGTGCGGGTATACAGACCGCACAACAAAAGGTCCCTTCCACCGAGATCGTAGCTTACCCGCGTGAAGGTGTAGTCCTGAATCATAAAGAAGGACTTGTTGACCATGTGAAAATGTTTTCCTCAAAATGTTTTTATCGTGAAATACCTTAGTCCGATTCTTTACAATTACAGCGTTATCATAAGCTTCATCACGGAGTTCGCTTAGCTCATTTAATTGCAGCTTCCGAAAGTTGCAGGCTTGGTTTAAGTCAAAGTTGATTTCTTTAATAGCCCACATTGCTTTATGCTCAATCTCGACTGGCAAGTGACAAGCCTTCCCAAACACTAACCTATATGGAGACATCCCTAGATCCATTTTAAATGTAGTTCGGAATGCCCAAAGAGCATCCGTCAAATTGGTCGACCAATCTTTTCTATTCCGAGCAACAGTTTTCTCCAGGATGATAGGGTGTAGAAAGTTTGTGGTTGATTGTGTATTTCCGCATCAAAGTCTTGAAAGACCTGTTGCAGAAATGTGTCCCATTATCTCTAATGATAGCGCGTGGGTGTCCAAATCGCGAAAAGATGTTTTCTTTTAAAAACTTAATGACAACCTTCTTGTCATTAGTGCGACAAGGAATAGCTTCAACCCATTTTGAGACGTAATCAACCGCAAGCAGTATGTACAGATTCCCAAAGGAGTTAGGAAAAGGACCCATAAAGTCAATGCCCAAAACATTGAAAATTTCAACCACTAAGATGGGTTGCCGTGGCATCTCATTTCTCCAGGAAATCCTACCCGTGTGTTGACACTGTGTACATGTTTTGCAATGATCAAATACGTCTTTGAACAAGGTCGGCCAATAAAAACCGCATTGCAAAGCCTTCTCCGCCGTCTTTTTAGGACCGAAGTGACCCCCACATGCCTGATCATGATTAAAAGATAGAACACTCTTGAATTCCTCATTCGGGACACACCGGCGAATGATCTGATAAGGACAATACTTAAACAGATAGGGTTCATCCCAGTAAAAGTGTTTTACTTAGGATAGAAAATGATGTTTGTCCTGTTTTGACCAATCTCTGGGTATCAGTCTCGTGGCAAGATAGTTCACACTATCCCTGAACCAAGGTTCCTCGGATACGTTCAAGAGTTGTTCGTCCGGAAAAGATTGATCGGTAGGGTCACAGGTGAAGAAGAGATGCATGAAAGATGGTCGGCTACAACGTTTTCACATCCTTTCTTATCTTTGATAACAAGATCAAATTCTTGTAATAGAAGTATCCAACGTATTAGCCTACCTTAAGCATCTTTCTTCGCCAAAAGGTGTTTCAAGACGGAGTGGTCAGTGTACACAACTATTGGTGAGCCAATCAAGTAAGGCCTGAATTTTTCTAATGCAAATACAACCGCCAAAAGTTCTTTCTCGGTAGTTGTATAGTTAATTTGAGCATCGTGCAGGGTCTTACTTGCGTAATAGATCACGTGTGGCATCTTTTCAATGTGTTGTTCTAAGACTGCACCAACTGCAAAATCTGATGCATCACACATAAGCTCAAAAGGGTGGTCCCAATCTGGAGACGATAGAACGGGGGATGTAGTGAGGGAGTGTTTGAGTGAGTCGAATGTTGCCTCACAATCTGAGTCAAAGTGGAAGGTCGTATCCTTGGCCAAGAGAAGAGTTAAAGGTCTAGCAATTTTGCTAAAATCCTTAATGAATCTCCTGCAAAAGCCCGCATGGCCAAGAAATGATCGGATATCCTTGACGCTTTTGGGATGAGGAAGGTTTTGAATGACATCAATCTTAGCTCTGTCAACCTCAATGCCCTTTCGTGAAATAACATGTCCAAGCACAATTCCCTCTTGGACCATGAAATGGCATTTTTCCCAATTCAAGGTTAAGTTCTTCTCTTTGCAACGAGTAAGAACTGCGTCAAGATTCGATAGGCACTCAGAAAAAGAGTCTTCAAAAATCGAGAAATCTTCCATGAAAATCTCCAAAAAATTCTCGACCATGTCCGAGAATATCTCCATCATAGACCGCTGAAATGTAGCGGGAGCATTGCATAACCCAAAGGGCATGCGTCTATAAGCAAAGGTACTAAAAGGACAAGTAAATGTGCTTTTATCTTGATCATTTTTGGCAATGGGGACCTGATTACAGCCAGAGTATCCGTCCATAAAGCAATAATACTCACGTCCAGCTAAGCGTTCCAGCATCTGATCAATGAAAGGTAGAGGAAAATGGTCTTTCCTCGTAGCGGCATTGAGTTTTCTGTAATCTATACATACACGCCACCCAGTTTGGGTACGTGTCTGAATTAACTCATTTTCCTCATTGGTAATAACAGTGATGCCAGATTTCTTAGGGACGACATGGATTGGACTCAACCATTGGCTATCGGAGATTGGGTAAATAATACCATTATCAAGGCATTTGACGATCTCTTTCTTCACCGCATCCTTCATGACGGGGTTCAACCGTCTCTGTGGTTCTCGGGTTGGTTTGGCATCATCCATCAAGTGTATATGATGTTCTACAATCAAGGGACTAATCCCTTTGATGTCCGCCATGGTCCAACCAAATGCCTGCATATTAGATCTTAATACCGTCAAAAGTGCATTCTCTTGCTCTGATGCTAGAGAAGCGGATATGATAACCGGTAAAGACTCATTCTCACCTAAATATGCATATTTAAGATGAGAAGGTAAAAGTTTGAGATCTAATGCTGGCGGAGAAATAATAGAAGGTGAGATCATCGAATGATTTTCGGAGTCACAAAGAAGCTCATAGCCTGTGAAAGATACAGACTCGGATGGTGATGAGTCAAGAGTGTCGGACTCAAGCGTGGAAAATGTGTCCTCACTAAGATGTGCTAGATCAAACATTGATGTGATAGTGTCGTCGAGATCTTCAAAGCAAAGTTCCTCAACTCAACAACTTTCGGGAGCAATCTCGTGGACAGAGCACACATCAAGTATATGAGCAGAGGGTTCTGATGGCTGACTTCCAATTTTGTAGATGTTCAGTTCAATTGTCATATTTCCAAAGGATAAGTTCATTGAACCATTTCTATAGTTAATGACAGCATTGGAAGTGGCAAGGAATGGTTAACCCAAAATCACCGGAATTTGACTCCGTGGGTTTGCTACAGGTTGTGTATCGAGAATAATGAAGTCCACAGGGAATACAAATTCCCCGACTTTTATTAACACATCCTTTAGTTCACCCCTAGGTTTGATGATTGAACGGTCTGCCATTTGGAGAGTGCAGTGAGCTGGTTTATGGAAGTAGGTTAACACTTGTGCCAAGGTCTAAAAGAGCACGATTGATGTTTTTACCCCCAATAGAAATCGATATCGTAGGACATCCTGGGTCCTTACGTTTCTTTGGTAGCTGTGGGATAAAAGCGGTGCTAACATTATTAAACATGAAAACCTTCTTCGACACTTGAGTCTTCCTCTTCCTAGTGCACAAGTCTTTAAGAATTTTCGCATAAGCGGGGACTTGCTGAATAGCATCTAGGAGAGGGATGTTGATGTTAACCTGTTTGAACATTTCCATAATTTTCTCCATATGTGGGCTCGATTTGTTACCCTTTAACCGATTAGGATAAGGAGCTTTAGCAATAAGCGCTGGGTCCATCATAGGAGAAGGTGGTGTGTGTAGACGTGATCCGAGAATAGGAGTGGGGATCGTCTGTGGTGGACTAGAAGAGGTGGGCTGAGGTGTCGAGCCTTGGGGGAAACGGAGAGTAGGCTCATGAGAAGGCGATGGGGTAGAAGAACAAGGATCAGAAGTAGAAGTGTGTGTGTGAGGAAGGGTCTCAGCCGGGGTGTTATTGATTGATTTATAAGAATCATCAAACTCTTTCCCAACGTGATTATTCAGCACTCTTCCTGATCTCAACGTTGTGATGACATTTACATTGTAATTCCCAGGATTCGGTAGGGGTTGAGACGGAAGTTTTCCTTTTTCTCTTGCACTCATTTCAGCTTTAAGTCGTTCAATTTCTGCTTCCATCGATTTTAAGCTCTGAGCCTGGAGGTCAGAGTTTTTCTCAAATTTATCGAGGGAAGACTTAACTTAAGCCGACATTCGTTTCATATACGTTTCAAAAGTCCGTTCGAGTGAAGTAGAGAGATCAGTACCTGTCAACTGTCCAGGTGCTTGTGTGTTGACTGGATCTTGAAAATTTTGTGATTGGTAGGGGTGCTGAGTCAGGTGAAATGGTTGATGTTGTGGTGGAAGAGCCCTTTGAAAATTGTTTTGGTTTGGAACCGTGTTTTGATTTTGTGATTAGTTACAAGCAAAATTAGGGTGATTCCTCCAACCCTGATTATATGTGGAAGAATATGGATCGTTTCTAGGTCTTTGAAATGCGGCATTGGTATGCTCATGACCTTGAAACGAACATTCTTCTATTAAATGAGAAGGATCAGAACAGCATCCACATACAGTTTTGGAGAGTGACATTTGATTTAGGGCGGCAGCTAAAAATTTGTTTTCCATAGTCTCGAGTTTCTTGTATATAGCTGAAACGTCAGCTCTAACTCCTATGGAAACATCCGATTGGTTATTGCCACCCCTAAACGATAGACTCTCCCCACTGTAAAGATTTTTCATCGAAATCTTCTAAGTATTTCCAAGCTTCCCCATCGTCTATGGTCATAAAATTGCCTTGACACATGTTTTCAAGGCTCTGTTTAGTGGTAGGGTTACTGCCCTCATAAATGATTCGGCACAGTTCCCATCAAGGGGTTCCGTGATGTGGATATTGAACCAACAGATCCTTGAAGCGGTCAAGAAATTTTGAAAATGGTTCATTTGGAAGCTGGGTGAATTGATTTATTTCGCTACGGACTCGAGCTGTCTTGTGATTAAGGTAGAATTTCTTAAGGAATGCTGCAACGAATTCTTCCCAATTCGTAATGGAATGTGCGGTAGTGTTATACAGCCAATTCTCGGATATATCGCACAAGGTAAATGGAAGAAGACGTAAACGCATAGCATCTACAGAAAGTTGTGACGTACCCATCATTGTGCATACATTTTCAAATTTAGTGATAAAGACATATGCGTCTTCAGTCTCGAGACCGTGATATTTGGGTAGAAGGTTGATGTATTGGGGTTTAATCTCAAAATTATCCCCGTTGGCTGGTGGAATGGATAAGCAGGTTGAAAGAGGACCTCGCATAGGATAGCCCCTCTCTTGGAGAGAGATGCGGGGTGGATTCTGTGCACCTACGGACGGCGGCAGATTAGTGGTAAAGAAGTTCGATGGAGAGGGATCCATCGATGTAAATGTAGAAATACCGACTTTTGGGTCGATCGAAGGAACGCGGACTAAACGGGCACTAGAATTCCGTGTCCAGCCTATCTTGCACTAAAGGGTTTAGTACAAGCGGCAGCGTTGATATAATTAGGGGAATTGAATGAAGTGGTGTTTGTTTTGAAAAATATACGGATTTTTGAAAAATGATGCAAATCACAACAAATGCAACAAGCAACCCTAAAATCTAGTGGTCACCTAGGTCAAGGCTCTAGACCGCTCCTAACTGCCAAAAGACAAGTCGCAGGATCAATCCACCTCTGCCTCTTTGTCTCTCTTGTGGCTAGGTAAGTGCCAGGTAAGTGGGAGGTTCTCCACTACGTAAGTAGTGGGACTAATTAAGTAACCACTAGCCTTCGACACACTTGCCTTAGACACCACAAAAGAAACGCGGAAAAGCAATGAATTACCCACGGCCGTCTTCTGTCCTAAGTGAGCACGACGGTTCTTAGAGTCATCTCTAGATTTCTTTTAGTTAATGAGGGTAATGCGGATGCAAGTTTGTGAATTTCGGGGCTTAGGAAGGGTAATGAACTCCCCACCTAATCTGGATTTGGCCATGCCCCTTAATTTTCGTATTAATATGCAAACAACCAAAAATCAAAAACACGCAAAAATTTTGTTTTTGCGGCTCTGCGAATTTTGCAAAGAAACCTGCAGCAAATTTGTTATTGGAGCAGATTGAGAAAGAGATAAGAAAGTACAGGAGATACCAGAGACTTTTAGTGCATTAAAGCTACAGTGCCGCTGCCCTTCCGCCGCAATAGGCTGCTAATACAGCGGATCCGCCGCGGTTCTACAAGATTACTGCACAAAATTTTTACAGAAGGCCTCTGTTCACCTCCTGAGCACTCTGGAATATTCAGAAAAAAATTTCCCAAGCTCCACAGATTCCAGATTTCCTCTCAACAAATCATAACAAATTGTTTAGTGTTTGAGCGAATTTAGATCTAAAAATTTTGATGGAATAAATTTTTCCACTCAAATTTCAAAAAAGAACAAATTAGCACACGATCCCCGGCAACGGCGCCATTTAATTGAATGTTTTCTGGTGTGTATTTAGAAAATGTATAGAAATCACAACCAAAGAAATTTTTGACCGTAATCAATAACGGTGTCGATTGTAGCGCGTTAGCGAGTCGTCCATAGGGACAGTGAGATCCGTTCGTATTTCGAATTAGATGAATCGAAAATTTAAAGAAAAGAAAAGAAAGAACAATTCATTTCAAGATTTGTAAAATGAATTCAAGAATCATCTAGATCTAATCTAAAATCAAGAAAACATTTAAAATCAAAAATTGAGAATTTATGATTTCCAAGCCAAATATCAAGATTCGAAGTGAGGCTCGTAGGAGTCGATTGAACCTTTAGATGTGATGAAATCTCATGATTACATACTCTTATCCATTAACAAATTGATACTAGATCGATGACGATTTATCGAGGTTTAAGGATCTTACGACGAAACTAGGGTTTACTCATCTCATCTTTTGTCCTTTCGATGAATCTCATTCACAAACTAGCTTCTAGTAAATCAAATAATCAATCGTTGATCTCTAGTTCCGAGCGAAAGTAATCAAGAAAGCATTTCGCAACGAAACTAGGTCGTCGATCATTTGATTTTCAAGAATTTACAAACATTATAGGACTTACGAATTGTAAAAGAATCTAAATCATCATCATTCTATCGATTGTCTCGACTCCTTTACGAGCGGAGTTTTACTCAAACATTATCACAAAGAACACATTCAAGAATCTAGATTGAATCATAATGCTTGAATTAAAAAGATAAGCAAGATATAGAATTGTCACCTTTATTATATCAACAATTTAGTTACAACTCTCAAGAACTACAAGAGGAAGGAACTTGATCGTTGAATTTGGCGTCGCTTGGCTCCTTGAGTCACGGATCTCCTTGGATCACTTGCTCCGATGAAGTCCGGCGTCACTTTCTAAAGGCTCGAAGGCTTCATTGCTTGATTCAGTACTCGGAATTCTTGATCTTGGCTTTGGATTGGAATTAGGGTTAGGGTTTGGAGTTACAAGTTGTGTCACTCAACTTATGTTGGGGTTGAAGATTGAACTCTTGAACTCTCAACAACCTTTAGAAGTGAAGCCTAGGGTCCTTTTTATAGCCTTAAGAATGATTAGCTTCCTTTGTAAGCTTGGTTTAGGTTAGCTTCCCTTGTAAGAAAGGTAGTTAGGTAGAAGCCTCTAGAAGTAGTTAGTTAGGCTTTAGCTTCCTTCATAAGCTTGGAGGTTAGGGAGAAGCTTCTAGGTTTAGTTTGTTGAGTGAGAAGTTTGCTTTGGAAGCTTAGAAGTTTTAGCTTGAACAAGGAGCTTGCTGATCTGGCAGAAGACTCTGGAGAATTCTGGACTTTGAAGTCGCTTGGATGAGTTCTGAAGCTGAGAAGAGAATTATGAAGTGAAATTTTGCTGACGTCACCTCTATGTGGCCGCGGATCCGCGGCCCAATAGGAGCCTTAATGCTTCAATTTTCCAGAGGGGCTTTCTGATGACTTCTTGATATATTTATGATATGTGTAATCTTATAATTCCCTCTAGTTCATTGCCAGATCTCAAGATTTGGAGTTGGCGTATTTTTATCAGCACTTTTTTCACCGATTTGGCTTTTCTCCTGGAATTTCCTGCACAGATTCTCGAAACAAGTGTTGCGCTATACAAGGATGATGCGATGCCATGATAAACACTCAATTTCCTTTTAAATGCCAGTTTTAAAGTACAACACATGTAATCTGGTATTTTACGGCTGTTATTCTAATATGTGCTATACTTAACCTGAATACCGTTAGATGAATGCAAATGGTAGGGAAATTGACGTGTTAAAAATACATTATTTTCGACTGATCAAGCCTCTTCCATAGTCGGCTAGTAAACTGGGTGCCTCGGTCGGACACGATACATGTCGGGACTCCGTGCAGTCGTACTATCTCGTCGATGTAAATCTGGGCATACTGAGCAAATCCGAAAGTCGTCTTCACCGGCAGGAAGTGAGCCGCTTTCGTCAAACGATCCATGATCACCCAAATGGAGTCATACCCTCGCCTAGTATTGGGTAGAACCACAATGAAATAGATAGAAATCTGCTCCCATTTCCACTCCGGAATGGGTAACGCCTGTAGCTCTCCCGCTGGCCTCTGGTGCTCGGCCTTGACTTGCTGACAAGTCAGGCATCTCGACACAAAGTCTGTGACGTCCTTCTTCATTCCGTCCCACCAGTAAACACCTCTCATATCATGGTACATCTTGGTGGAACCAGGATGAACACTATACACCGATCGATGTGCCTCCTCAAGAATCTCACGCCGCAGTCCCTCTGCATCTGGTACGCACAGTCTAGTCCCAAATCCCAGTATCCCCTGATCATCGATCACGAACTCGGAAAATCTGCCCTATCCAATCTGTGCCATGATCTCTGAACAACGGTCATCACTGTACTGTGCCTCATGTATACGGTCAAGCAACTGTGGGCGTGCACGAACATGCGCAAGCTGTCCCTCGATCGGCGTGAACTCGAACTGCACTCGGCTGTCGCATAAAATCTGCCAATCTGCCGACGACTGCCTCTGCACTGTGCTCAAACAAGACAGACTACCCCCGGGCCTCCTACTCAGAGCATCCGCCACTACATTAACCTTTCCCGGGTGATACAAGATCTCGCATTCGTAGTCCTTTACTAGTTCCATCCAACGACGCTGTCTAAGATTCAGGTCTCGCTGCTGAAATATATACTTTAAGCTCTTGTGATCAGTGAATATCTGGCACGACTCGCCGTATAGGTAATGTCACCAGATCTTGAGTGCAAAGATCACTGCAGCCATCTGCAAATCGTGAGTGGGGTAGTTCTGTTCATGTCTCTTCAACTGCCGTGAAGCATACGCGATCACCCTGTCATGCTGCATCAATACGCACCCTAGCCCCACTCGAGAAGCATCACAATAGACCACAAATCCTCCTGATCTTGAAGGCAATGATAACACCAGCGCCGTAGTTAAACAAGTCCGTAGATGCTGAAAGTTATGCTCGCACTCCTCCGTCCAATCGAAAGGAACTCCCTTCCGGGTCAATCCGGTCAAAGGTGCGGCAATACGGGAGAAATCCTATACAAATCGCTTGTAGTAGCCGGCCAGTCCTAGAAAGTTGCTGATCTCCATGACTGATGTGGGTCTGGGCCAACGCTGAACGGCCTCGATCTTCTTCGGGTCCACACATATACCATCTTGTGTAATCACATGACCTAAGAAGTCTACATTGTCAATCCAGAATACGCACTTGGAGAATTTTGTGAATAGCTGGCGCTCCCTCAAAGTCTGCAGTATGATCCGCAGGTGTTGCTCGTGCTCCTCTCGGCTCCGGGAATACACCAAAATATCGTCAATGAATACGATGATGAACAAATCAAGATATGGCCTGAAAATACGGTTCATCAAGTCCATAAACGCTGCTGGGGCGTTGGTGAGTCTGAACGACATCACCAAAAACTCATAATGGCCGTAACGCATGCGGAAAGCTGTCTTCGGAATATCCTCCTATCGAACCCGCAGCTGATGGTAGCCTGATCGCAAATCGATCCTCGAAAAGTATCCTGCCCCATGAAGCTGGTCGAACAAGTCGTCGATGGGTGGCAAAGGATATCTGTTCCGCACGGTAACCCGGTTCAGCTGGCGGTAGTCGATACTCAGACGTAAACTGTCGTCCTTCTTCTTGACGAACAAGGACGGAGCACCCCAAGGAGACACACTGGGTCGAATAAGTCCCTTATCCAGCAAATCTTGCAACTGACCCTTCAACTCACTAAGTTCCGCCGGGGCCATCCAATAAGGCGGTATAGAAATAGGCCCCGTGTCGGGAATCAAATCAATACAGAATGCAAAATCACGCTCAGGTGGTAGCCCAGGGAGCTCGTCAGGGAAAACATCAGGGAACTCACGAACAATCGGAACCTGGTCCAACGGAACATCTATAGCTCTAGTATCACAAACATAGGCTAGGAATCCCTGACATCCCATCCTCAACAGCTGTCCAGCGCGAAGAGAAGAAATCAAACTGTGAAGGGCAGCACAACAGTCCCCCTGCACAACAGAAGCCGACTCGTCGGGAAAACAAAATATAACTGTCTTCTCGCGGCAGTCCACAGACGCATAGCACGTGGCTAACCAATACATGCCCAAAAGAACATCGAAGTCCAACATCTCAAGAAGGATCAAGTCGACAGGCAACTCTCTCTCGCCAATACGGACAACACATGATCGGAACACGTGCCTAGCAACAAACGACTCTCCCACAGGAGTGGTCACAACAAGTGGCTGATCAAGCAAACCGGACTCTCTACCCAAACTCGGCACGAAGTGTGTGGAAACGTACGAGTGCGTGGATCTGGGATCAAACAACACGTGTGCATCAACAGAACAGATTGATAGGGTACCAGAGACCACCGCATTGGATGTCTGTGTGTCCTGATGCGTCAATGTGAAAACCCGTCCCTGTCCTCCACCTGCAACTGGCGGTCCCCTACTAGCAACTGCTGTACTCTGCTGGCAGCTGGCTGTCCTCTGCTTCGTCCACCTCGTCCACTAGGAACAAACCCTCCGCGACTACGGCCTCTCTGTGCATGAGTCTGACGCGGAGCAACGGTAGGTACAATAGGCAACGCCCTCTGGGGTGGGGAAGGTGGAAGTGTGACATGTGGTACTGCTGGCTCCCTCCGGCGTATCTCGGTACAATCTCTGATGCGGTGATGGGGACTAGCACACCCAAAGCATCCATGCGACAACTGCTGAACCTCCTGGGATAAGAGCTAAACATCTTACCTCGCCCCGAGTCTCTGCCACCTGTACAACGTCTATCACGGCGTCCGAATGGAGGTCTCTGTGCTACTGTATAAGTACGAACCCTCTTCGGCTCTGGAACTACCGAAGTCTTTTCCAGGCGCTCCTCGACTAATAGGGCTGCATCTACAGCTGCTGCATAAGTCTCGCAATACTGTGCTCTGATCTCCAGGAACAGTGGGGTAAGTAAGCCTCAAACAAATCTCCTGACTCGCATCTCCTCAGTAGCCACTAGGTATGGGGCATAAACAGATAGCTCGGTAAATAGTACATCGTACTCTGCCACTGTCATCTTTGGCATCTGGCGTAAAGACTCGAATCTGCGCGCTCGGGCATCCCTGACGCTCTGGGGAAGGAAACGGCCTAGAAACACCGTCACAAACTTGGTCCAGTTCATAGGAGGAAGACCTGCTGCTCTGCCCTTCTCGATCGATTCACACCATTTCTGCGCAAGACCTTCCATACGAAAGCTCGCGAACTCAACCAATCTCGCATCCGAGTATCTGAGTGATCGACATATCCGGGCCATCCTATCAATAAAAGACTGTGGGTCCTCGGCTGCATCGGTTCCTGTGAAGAGCGGAGGCTTCAGCCTCATGAACTCTGATAGCGATACTGTAATAACCTCCGTAGCTGCAGGGGCAACTGCCTGTACCGTAGGTACCATCACGGTCCCCGTAACGGGTTGAACTACCTCCGGTCGCTGCGCTCGAAGCGTCTCGACCAATGACCCTATCATCTGGCGCATCTCCTGCATATCGTCCCCCAGCATGGCGATCTGATCTGTTGTAGGAGGAACAGTCTGTTCTGGTACAACAGGTGCACTACCCGGGTCAGTTCTCGTCTCGGATGAGTCAACTCGAATCTCGGCTCTCGCGGCCGCTCTCTGCGCCCTCGTAGTCTTTGGCGGCATAGTGGCTGAAAAGAAAGTAGGATTCGATAAGTATATAGAAATTGAATCACCAGAATGTATACAATCAGGAAGGAATTTCAATCAATAAGTCCAAAGGCCGCTTAGGCGGAGTACCGTGTCGTGAATTGTTCATAACAGTTTTTTGCATTTTCATACCGCCCAATTTTTATCACTTTGCATATCGGTAGATACTCTTGAGCCGTGTTTGCTAGTCAATTGCAGGATATAGGTTCTCGGTTCTAAAACGGTGAACTCATGGAAAAACAAGACAAAACCCGGGTTCCTGCCAACCACTGAAGAAAACACGGTCTCCGCTCTTCATCCGTATGCTGCCAGATACCAGTTTAGGAAGACAAAATGTCAAATCAATGTCACCTTCATGCACAAAGCACAAGGCAGCACCAAATCCAACAAATCTACGCGGTGCCCAAGAAAAGCATGGGCAAAAGATCCACCTTTTTGATCAGCAGAATTCTGGAAAATTCGGGAAGCAATTATGAGAAAATACATATACCAGATTGAAGCTCCCATCAGATCAGGGTCCCACCAAAAAGACCCAGACCCAAGTCATCAAAACGGCCGCGGAAGCGCGGCCAAAGGGGGGTCTTGGCCGCGCTTCCGCGGCCATCTTGGCGCCAACTGTGCAGTATTTTTGGGGGCATTTTTGTCTTTCCATTTTAGCCCGTATGGTTGCCCTAGATTCTCATTTTCCAGCCTATAAATACCCCAGAATTCTGTGAAGGAAGGGGTCCATAATCTTGTATTCTCATTTTTGCCTAGGTTTAGTGTTTCTTCTTCCTCTTCTCACCTCTTCTCCATTAAACTTGTAGTGAGCTTATGAGTGAAGAGTGATGAATAAAGAAGAACCGTTTATTATCATGCTTGTCTCTTTATCTTTATGCTTGTTGTAATTTTATTTGTTGTAATTTTAATTCGTTAAGTAGTTGTTGTTATTTCGTATTGTTTCTTTCTTCTCTCTTTTTCTTTATCATTCATACGACAATGATACTTACGCTCGATCCTCGCCAAGGTGAGGTCGCAAATAGTTAGTCGTATTCTTCTAATCTCCTTCTTTCTATCTTCCTCTTTTGTTTTGTTTTATTTTTTTCGTATTATGATGTGTGAGTAGTTCATACTTGTTAGGGGTAGGAAAAGGGAAGTTTGAGAGAAGAAAATCTCTCTCACTCTTTCCTTGCCCAACAGCTTAAATCGACTCCCGTTAATTGAACCACAATCCGCTCCTTACGGCACCCTATCCTACATAATAGCGGTGATTCCGTAGTGAGACCGGTTGTGGTTGAATTAACCGAAGGTTATGGCTAAGAGCCAAGAAAGGACGGACAAGCACCAAAAGGAAGGACTTATGTGTTGGAAAGCCTAGCTTATACTCGAAAGTTCCTTCCTAGTCGTGCTAATCCCCGTTGTTGCTGATTACCGTAACACCGATATTAAGGAGGGCAACGAAAGATGAGGAGACTCCTAACTCAAACTAACCTAATCCTAACCCTAACAAGCTCTCTTTAAAACATCAACTCAACACTTAGATAGTCACAAACAAAATCTGAACAACCGGACTTAACTCGTTAAAGCACATTGAAAAAGACTCCCATCTCCCTGCGGACGACTCGTACTCAACCGGCTAGCTACAAGCGAAACCGTCTTGATTGCGGTATTTAAACTAGAACTTGAACACGCACGTATCCTATCAATAAAATGGGGCCGTTGCCGGGGAGACGGTAGTTTGTTTCTTTGTGAAATTTCGGGTTAATTTGTAAGTATAACTCTAACCTAAAAACAAAAAAAAATTTATATACTTTGTAAACAAAACCATCTTGTTATGTTTGATTAGTTTTTGTGCAAGTGTGAAGGAAAATACAAGTTCGAGTTCAGTGACCAAGACGTTGAAAATACGGAGTTCAAGTACAGTGCCAAAGACGTGGGAAGATAGACCCACATTTCGCGGCTACACCGCGACGGACAAAACGAAGCATCCGGTCTACTGTAAAAATTTGGAGCAGATACAGTGAGTAAATCAAGATTCAGTACATCCAGACAAGTAGGGGACAACCACAGTAGCACACCCTAAAAATTTGGCAGCCCAATACCCCTATATAGCCGCGGATCCGCGGCCATTGCATGCGTTTGGCCGCGGAAACGCGGCCATATGTTGGCTTCAGGGCCCCAAATTTCTCTGTAAGTTCTCTGCCTCTCTCCTCTCCTCTGAACTCCAATAAACTGTGTTTTCTGCAGCCTTCTTTGCGCAAATTCTTCTCCCCCTTCCAATAAACTGTTCTTGTGCAGGATTCTTTGCGCCGCAAATAAAATTGTTTGCAGTTGATTTGTTACTGTTTTGCATTCTTTAATACGGACTTAAGGGGCTTGAAACCAATCCAGATTGGGTGGGGATTTCATCACCCTTCCCAGGACCCCAAGAATCACTAAAGCATATGCATTGTCCATTGTAAATTAAAAAATACTAGACTTCAGCCCTAAGGACTTCGCGCTCATTAGGAGAAGATAAACCGTGTTTAGAACCTCGGTTAACCGTATATTGTTTACGGGGTGTCTAGGAAAGTGTTAAAGGCGCAACCGCCGAAAGAGAAAGGGTTATTTAATTAAGGAACTTCGCGAAAGCGTTGGACAACCTCCCCTTATCTCTGCACTTACCTGGCCTCGTGATCAGTGTATTTTTAAGCCTGTTTCTCGACACTGTTTAACTTCGACAATCAAGTTCAGGAGCAGGTCTAGTAGACCTAGGTTACCCTAGATCTAGGTGTGATTGTGCATATCTTGTTTGTGATTGCTTAAGCCGTATTTCCGTACATACTCCTGTAAATCTCTTTCTAAAAAAAAAAGAATGAAAAAATCAAAAACTTTTATAAAAACTTGCCATTTTGTCGCCAAATCCATTTTCACCCACCACCCATCACCTTTCTCCATTGACGTTTTCTTACCCTCATCTTCTTCGCTTTGACTATACTAAACTCGTTTAGTGTATGTCCGCTTGGACTCGGGACACTAGCGCCCGTCTAGTCCGCGTTACGTTAGTCGCTACCGACTACGCGATCGACTCCGAAGTCGATACTCCGTCCACTCCTCTTTCACCCCTTCCTTTGCCGGCCAACTCCGACGTTGACCGGAATTCTGTTCATACATCTTCACCTTCACCTTCACCTTCACCAACCTCTTCCTCCGCGATGTCGGGATTTAATCCGAACATCTCTTTGACCACCGCTGGATTGGCTCCACCTCCTACGGAGACCAATCTCCCTCCACCTCCGCCTGTTGTAGCGCCGCAGCGAATCGCGCTCCAGGATAGTTTCTACCCCACCCGTTCTGCACTTCCCACCTGCCTTTCTCTTCCTCCGGCCAATGGGGACAACTTTGAAATTAAGCCCCATTTCATCAACATGCTTCCACGTTTTCATGGGCTCGAATCTGAAGATGCCTATATCTTCATCAATAAATTTCAAAATGTCTGTGCCATGATGAAAACCACCCAGCCGTCGGACGATGCTATACGTCTACGGGTAATTCCGTTCACTTTATGCGATCTCGCTGAAAAATGGCTGTATAGCACCGCTTCCCACTCAATCACCAGCTGGGACGAGTTTGTTAAAGCGTTTCTAAAAAAATTCTATCCAAATCATAAGACCGCAAGAATTCGAAATGAAATCAACCAATTCTCCCAGCTTCCTTCTGAACCCTTCTGGAAGTGCTTTGACCGATACAAAGACCTTCTTGTTCAGTGTCCTCACCACGTTATAGAGAAATGGCAACTCTGCCAAACCTTATACGAGGGACTGAACCCAGCAACGAAGCAGTTGCTGGAAACCATCTGTCAGGGCCACTTCCTATCGAAATCTGACGAGGAAGCGTAGCAGTTCTTTGACAATCTTGCGGAGCAAACGCTACAGTGGGAGAGCACCAGACCGACTTCTTCTTCTTCTACCTCCACTTCTACCGGTCAGTCTAGGGTAGGAATCCACCAACTCGACGTCTCTATTTTGATGAAAGCTGAAATGGCTGCTATAACAAGAAAGCTTGAAGCTATAGAGAGCAAATTCTCTGCTCCTGCCCCCACCCCTGTTCTCCCCCTTCGTACCATCTGCGCTTGTTGTTCCGATCCTTCTCACTTGACCGAAGAGTGTCCTTACAATCCACCATCGCAAGGACAGGATCAGGTTAATGCATTCCAGCAAAGACCAAGGAATGATCCATACTCTTCCACCTACAATCCCGGTTGGAGGAACCACCCTAATTTCGCCTGGAATCAGAATCAGAATCAATTCCAGGGCAACAATTTTCAAAGGGCCCCTCCACAGCAACAACAAGCGCAACAACAAACTCAGTATCAGCAGCCCTTCCAACCCCAACCTTTCTAAAACCAGACGAACAACTTTGCACCGAACAATTCTTTTCCACCAAACAACTTTGTTCCGTCGAACAACGATAAGGTTTCCTCGCTCGAGCGAAGTCTGGAGGCGTTTGTTAAACAATCGACTCAATCCACCGCCAACATCCAGTCTTCGATTCAATCTTTAGTGTAACACACTGCCGCACACGGGCAAAGCATCAAGACCATTGAGGCCCAGATTGCACAGCTGAACGCGGCCTTGAGCGAGCGAGAGAAGGGGAAGCTCCCGTCTCAGCCACTTCCAAATCCCGATCACCCACATAATGCACATGTTGCTCTTCAACAACAAAACCATAATGTGAGTGCCGTGACTACACTGAGATCGGGAAGGATGCTGCAAAACAACATTGGCAAGCGAATCAACGATGACACCCCGGCCGCTGCTTCTTCTTCTTCTTCTTCTTCTTCTTCTTCGTCTTCCGAGCCGATTCTTCGTTCTTCAACAGGCTCTCCTTCCTCTTCTTCTGCTCTGAACGGACCCACTTCTCACTCCACGAAGACACCTATTCTGGGATCCGTTCCAACTCCACAATCTCCTCCTCCAGCATTAGACTCAACCAATTTTCAAAATGTTCCATTTCCAAACCGGTTGAGGTCTAACAAACAAAATCCATAAATGGAGAAGATTTTGGAGTTATTCAAGCAAGTTAACATAAACATTCCTCTTTTAGATGCTGTCCAACAAGTCCCGTCCTACGCGAAAATCTTAAAGGACTTGTGCACGAAAAAGAGGAAGTCTCAGGTACCAAAGAAAGTTTTCTTGGCTAGTGCTGTGAGTGATGCCCTTACCCAATCTTTACCACAAAAACGGAAGGACCCTGGCTGTTCTACGATTTCAATTACTATTGGGGATAAGAACATCAACCGCGCACTATTAGATCTTGGTGCCAGAGTTAACTTGCTTCCTTATTCAGTATACGAGCAATTAGGCGTCGGAGAGCTGAAACCCACGCACTGCACTCTCCAAATGGCCGACCGATCGATCACCCATCCTAGGGGTGAGCTAGAGGATGTGTTGATAAAAGTCGGGGACTTCATATTCCCTGTTGACTTCATTGTATTAGATACACAGCCTGTAGCTAACCCCCGGAATCAAATTCCGGTGATACTCGGTCGCCCATTTCTTGCAACCTCAAATGCTGTGATCAATTGTCGCAACGGTTCGATGAACCTCTCTTTTGGAAATATGACGATTGAACTCAACATTTTTAGGTTGGGGAATCAGCCCGCCGAACCTAATGCTCATATACTGGACGTCTGCTCGATCCAGGAGATCACCCCTGAAGAATGTGAATTCGAGGAGTTTCTGTTTGATCACGATAATCTTGACGCCACTAGTGCGTTTCTCTTCGAACCTGCTGCTGTTTCTGCGCCAGACAGTGATTACGAGTGTTTCACGTTTTCGAATGATCTTAGCTGCGCACAACCCGAGTTTGAATCCTTCGACTTTCCGGATGAGTTACCTGAACCATCCGACTCGGTTGCCTACACTCGCTTTGAACCTTTGCTGGAGTCCTTTGAGTTCGAGACCTTTGCACCAGTCTTGCCTTCCATCATTTCACCTCCAACGCTCGAACTCAAGCCGTTGCCGTCTCATCTTATGTATGCTTACTTAGGTGAGAACGAGACCCTCCCTGTCATCATTTCGGCTTCTCTAGCTCCCGAGCAAGAGAAAGCCCTTCTCGCGGTCTTGCACGGCAACAGGCAAGCTTTTGGTTGGTCCATGGCGGACATCAAGGGGATTAGTCCCCTGATTGTTGAGCATCACATTCATCTGATGGATGATGCCAAACCAGCCCGGGATCTACAAAGACGTCTTAATCCGGTCATGAAGGAGGCTGTGAAGAAGGAGATCGTCAAATGTCTAGATAGTGGTATCATTTACCCTATCTCTGATAGCCAGTGGGTTAGCCCCATTCATGTTGTCCCCAAGAAGTCGGGCATCACGGTCATATCCAACGAGGCGAATGAGTTAATCCCTACTCTTACCCAAACTGGGTGGCGAGTTTGCATTGATTACAGAAAACTCAACGCCGCAACGCGGAAAGACCACTTTCCGCTACCTTTCATTGACCAGATGCTGGAACGATTGGCCGGACATGAGTACTATTGTTTTCTTGATGGCTACTCTGGCTATAATAAAATTCCCATCGCCGAAAAAGACCAGGACAAGACCACTTTCACTTGTCCTTTCGGCACGTTTGCATATCGCCGCATGCCCTTTGGGTTATGCAATGCGCCCGCTACCTTCCAGCGGTATATGATGGGAATTTTTTCGGACATGGTGGAAAAATTTCTGGAGATTTTCATGGATGACTTCTCCATCTTCGGCGACTCCTTTGACGAGTGTTTGCTGCATCTTGACGCTGTCCTTACCCGATGTAAGGACAAGAATCTCACTTTGAACTGGGAGAAATGCCACTTCATGGTGCGCGAAGGTATTGTCTTAGGACATATCATCTCGCAAAATGGCATAGAGGTTGACAAGGCAAAGATTGAGGTCATCTCCAATCTACCTCCTCCCCGATGCGTCAGAGATATCCGAGCCTTCCTTGGCCATGCCAGTTTTTATAGACGGTTTATCAAGGACTTTAGCAAGATTGCTAGGCCCTTGACTCTTTTGCTGGCCAAGGACACGCCTTTCGACTTCAACTCGAGCTGTGTGACTGCATTCGAGTCACTGAAACGCTCAATCACTTCGGCTCCCGTTCTTTCTTCCCTTGACTGGACGCACCCATTCGAGATTATGTGCGATGCATCCGACTTTGCCATCGGTGCTGTCCTTGGACAGCACATCAACAAGATGCCGCACGTAATCTATTACGCTAGCCGAACCCTGAACGACGCCCAAATTAATTATACAACAACTGAGAAGGAATTCTTAGCTGTTGTATTTGCTTTAGAAAAGTTCAGGCCCTACCTCATCGGCTCTCCAGTCATTGTCTACACTGACCATTTAGCTCTGCGCCATCTTTTTGCGAAGAAAGATGCCAAATCTCGGTTAATCCGTTGGATCCTCTTGCTTCAAGAGTTTGACCTTGTCATTAAGGACAAACGAGGATGTGAAAACGTGGTTGCCGACCATCTCTCGCGACTTCCTTCTTCGCTTTCGCTTCCAATTCCGATAAACGACGTTTTCCCGGATGAACAACTCTTGACAGTATCTTGCGAACCCTGGTTCGCAGATATTGTGAACTATTTGGCCACGGGATTACTACCGACCGAATGGTCTAGTCAGGACAGACTTCGCTTCTTATCCCAAGTAAAACACTTTTACTGGGACGAACCCTACTTGTTCAAGTACTGTCCTGACCAGATTATTCGTCGGTGTGTCCCTGATGAGGAATTCAAGAGTGTGCTGTCATTTTTCCACGACCAAGCATGTGGCGGGCATTTTGGGCCCAGAAAGACAGCTGAGAAGATCTTGCAATGTGGTTTCTACTGGCCACAACTTTTCAAAGACGCTCACGACTATTGCAAGACTTGCTCCCGGTGCCAACACATGGGCCGGATATCCCGGAGAAACGAGATGCCGCTCCAACCGATCTTGGTTGTGGAGATTTTCGATGTTTGGGGGATAGACTTCATGGGGCCGTTTCCCAACTCTTTTGGGAACTTGTACATCCTTCTAGCTGTTGATTACGTCTCTAAATTGGTCGAGGCTGTTCCCAGCCGGACTAACGACAACAAGGTTGTCGTTAGGTTCCTTAAAGAAAACATTTTCTCACGGTTTGGGCACCCCCGAGCGATCATTAGCGACAATGGAAGCCATTTCTGCAATAGGACTTTCAAGGCCTTGATGCGGAAATACTCCATTAATCATAAGCTTTCTACGCCCTACCACCCCCAAACCTGCGGGCAGGCCGAAGTTTCAAATCGGCAAATCAAGCAGATACTGGAGAAGACGGTTTCTAAGAACCGTAAGGATTGGTCTCTGAAACTCACTGATGCCCTTTGGGCATTTAGAACCACTTATAAGACCGACCTTGGCATGTCTCCCTATCGGCTTGTGTACGGAAAAGCCTGCCACCTACCTGTCGAAATCGAGCATCGCGCATTTTGGGCGATAAAAGAGCTGAATCTGTCTCTGGAGGACGCGGGCAGCCATCGGAAGCTGCAGTTGAACGAACTGAGCGAGCTTAGGGATGAGGCTTACGACAACGCGGTTGTCGTTAAGAATCGAATGAAGGTGTTTCACGATAAACACCTTTTGCGCAAAACCTTCGTACCTGGTCAGCAGGTACTTCTTTAAGACACCCGACTTCATTTCCATCCTGGAAAGCTCCGATCTCGCTGGAAAGGGCCGTATTTTGTGCGGACTGTGTATCCGCAGGGCGCTCTGGATTTGGAAAATCCAAAGGACGGTTCACTCTTCAAGGTAAATGGACACCGATGCAAACCGTACCTTAGCGCCGAACCAACAGAGGAGCTCCTGTTCTTACAGGAGCCGGTTTACCCTGAATGATCTTCCTCTGCCTACCTCCAAACTTCGGTTCTCCAGCCATGTACAGTGGACACTGTTCCAAATAAGTTTGGGGGTATGTACAAACCATTTTGTTTATATTGGTGTATATTCTTTTTTCTTTTCTTTAAAAACAAAAACAAATAAAAATTGTATATTGCTAACCGACAATTTTGAACCTTCCAACTGCTCTCTTCATGCTACGACAGTGAGGACACTGTCCAGTTTAAGTTTGGGGTTACGCTCGGTACGCATTTCTTACCTTCGCATTCATATGTATATTTTGCATCTGCATATTAATATCCATAAAATCCATAAAAATTTGAAAATTTTCTAAAAAAAAATATATAAAAACTTTTTTGTCAAGATAACTTGTGGAAGAACTCTGATTCAACATTCGACGGTTTTTGTTTGAAAAAAATAGGAATAACTAGATCTTATGTTTGGATTTTGAAAACCTGAAAGATAACTATCCTTTGAAGTTAACTATAGCTGATATACGTCTTTACATCACACTACACGTGTCGTAAGATTTTGGGAATTAGATGACAAGTCTTTCATGTTTAAACTTTTAAACAGATAAATGATTTTCTGAGGATCAAATAGGTTTGTTCTGAAATAAGTAATGTCAAGAATAGTTTATGAAGTAAAGCGAATATGAAGGAATGTTATTGATGCCGTAATTGGAGCTAAGTCTGAAAAATAACCCATCTAAAACTTGATTGGAATGATTACACACCAAACCCACTAGACACGTCTTTTATCCAAAAAATATTTGAACTGCCGGTTATATCTCCGTTCGTATTAAATCATCTGATTTTCACGCCAAACTGTCCTTTGTTTTTGGACCTAGGTAACTTGAGTAATTAAGTTCGCTGGGGTGTTTCTACACCTAATGCCCTAAAACCAACTGGTTTGGGTGCATTGGCCCAAAGCTCGCTAAGAAGCCTAGAAAGTCCAGTGTAAAACAAAGTCAAGCAAGTGTTCTCTCCGAGTTAAAATTCCTAACGGTTCTTTGTGTGAGAATAATCTTGATAAAAGACAGGCTTTTATAAAAATTTTAACGGAGATATGAAGGTTTTATTCTATGATAAAGACTATTGCACGATCACAGAGATGTGTATGAAATGAAAACAAGAAGAAGGTGGAGTGAAAAATACGACTTAGTTTCCTGTTATGGAAGATAGAAATTCTGAAGTTGAAAACTTACTGGAAAACGAAACTTGAAAAATGCTTAACTCTTTATAAAACTTATGTGATCCTTTTAAAATTGTTATCTGGGCTTTATTGTGCGACATGATGACTTTATTCGACCTCTCGGGAAATTAACGACACTATTTACACTGCACGTAAAGACATATAAAATCTGTAGTTAAATAAGAAGCGAGGTGTGAAAAATAAAGGTTCGATAGTCTAGACTTAGGATTATAGAATTGTTATTTTCTAAAACAAAACTTTAGGGTTTGAATCTTAGTCATTTTTACAAACCAACTTGACCGGATTTGGTGGGTAGTATCCGCTGAAAACCCTCAGGAGACAACACTCCTCCTACTAGGGACACCTAGAGGTTTAACGGCTTGTTGCACATGCTGAGTGCAATCGCGTTCCCTGCGAAAGTGAGGTTAGGAAATTTTTGTGAATAAATTGGATTTGCTCGGGACGAGCAAATGATAAGTTTGGGGGTATTTGTTCATAACAGTTTTTTGCATTTTCATACCGCCCAATTTTTATTACTTTGCATATCGGTAGATACTCTTGAGCCATGTTTGCTAGTCAATTGCAGGATACAGGTTCTCGGTTCTAAAACGGTGAACTCATGGAAAAACAAGACAAAACCCGGGTTCCTGCCAACCACTGAAGAAAACACGGTCTCCGCTCTTCATCCGTATGCTGCCAGATACCAGTTTAGGAAGACAAAATGTCTAATCAATGTCACCTTCATGCACAAAGCACAAGGCAGCACCAAATCCAACAAATCTACGCGGTGCCCAAGAAAAGCATGGGCAAAAGATCCACCTTTTTGATCAGCAGAATTCTGGAAAATTCGGGAAGCAATTATGAGAAAATACATATACCAGATTGAAGCTCCCATCAGATCAGGGTCCCACCAAAAAGACCCAGACCCAAGTCATCAAAACGGCCGCGGAAGCGCGGCCAAAGGGGGGTCTTGGCCGCGCTTCCGCGGCCATCTTGGCGCCAACTGTGCAGTATTTTTGGGGGCATTTTTGTCTTTCCATTTTAGCCCGTATGGTTGCGCTAGATTCTCATTTTCCAGCCTATAAATACCCCAGAATTCTGTGAAGGAAGGGGTCCATAATCTTGTATTCTCATTTTTGCCTAGGTTTAGTGTTTCTTCTTCCTCTTCTCACCTCTTCTCCATTAAACTTGTAGTGAGCTTATGAGTGAAGAGTGATGAATAAAGAAGAACCGTTTATTATCATGCTTGTCTCTTTATCTTTATGCTTGTTGTAATTTTATTTGTTGTAATTTTAATTCGTTAAGTAGTTGTTGTTATTTCGTATTGTTTCTTTCTTCTCTCTTTTTCTTTATCATTCATACGACAATGATACTTACGCTCGATCCTCGCTAAGGTGAGGTCGCAAATAGTTAGTCGTATTCTTCTAATCTCCTTCTTTCTATCTTCCTCTTTTGTTTTGTTTTATTTTTTTCGTATTATGATGTGTGAGTAGTTCATACTTGTTAGGGGTAGGAAAAGGGAAGTTTGAGAGAAGGAAATCTCTCTCACTCTTTCCTTGCCCAACAGCTTAAATCGACTCCCGTTAATTGAACCACAATCCGCTCCTTACGGCACCCTATCCTACATGATAGCGGTGATTCCGTAGTGAGACCGGTTGTGGTTGAATTAACCAGAGGTTATGGCTAAGAGCCAAGAATGGACGGACAAGCACCAAAAGGAAGGACTTATGCGTTGGAAAGCCTAGCTTATACTCGAAAGTTCCTTCCTAGTCGTGCTAATCCCCGTTGTTGCCGATTACCGTAACACCGATATTAAGGAGGGCAACGAAAGATGAGGAGACTCCTAACTCAAACTAACCTAATCCTAACCCTAACAAGCTCTCTTTAAAACATCAACTCAACACTTAGATAGTCACAAACAAAATCTGAACAACCGGACTTAACTCGTTAAAGCACATTGAAAAAGACTCCCATCTCCCTGCGGACGACTCGTACTCAACCGGCTAGCTACAAGCGAAACCGTCTTGATTGCGGTATTTAAACTAGAACTTGAACACGCACGTATCCTATCAATCATGAATATGTCGCGGAACATACGCACGCTACGCCACTCTGCTTCAGCTACCCACTCCATCATACTAGGGTCATCCTACACTCCGAAGGTAAAACCTACGCTATGATACCAACATTGTCATGACCCAAAGTTCAGCCCGTGACCGGCACTTAACCACGTAACGTCTACAAGCGTAATGCGACTAAGTAAGCCGAAACCCAGAAATCAAAACCATTAAAGTATTGAGTGTTAAAACATTTAGTAGAAACATTTGTTAAAATGTTTAGTAACCTTAAGTAATTTAGTAAAATTCTTTAAAGTTCGAGTTATTATCTTAAAAATTTTGGCAGCATTTTCTTTGTAAAAACTAGCCCCGAAATCGGGTACAAGACAATATATGAGTAAAATGATATACAAAAAGAATAAAGCATTCCAAACGGGAGCAATCACGCCCAACGGCGGAAACAATCACCACAATAATAATATACGACGCCGTAGCGAAGAATGAGCAAAATAAGTGAAGACAACATGAAATATAAAACTGCATAAATAAAGTCGGCTCACCACGAGCTCGACGCCAAAGTACAAAATAATATACATCGTCCTCACAACTGGTCTCTAAGTCAATACATGAAAAATAGATGTAGAGTACTGGATACAATAGTGTATACAACTGGAAAATAAAAAGATACCGCACAAAAACCCACCTATCAGCAAAAGGGCTCACACGCCAACTGCAGTGGTATTGTGTCAAAAGATGCAAGAAAGCAGCCTGCCGCGACTACTCTGAGGGGCAACCTGCAAACACTGTGGCACAATGGGGGTAAGTTGCCAACTCGTAAATAGTAGATAACATATAAAGGTAATCGTGAGTATGCACGTGCTGCGATACTCTAACCTATGCCAACAGATAACATCTATATGATGAGCTAGATGAGTAATAATCATGCAACAAGTGCGATCTAATAACATCTCTATATGATGAGCAGGGTATGCAATAATCGTGCATAGCAAATGCAATCTAATAACATCTATATAGGATGAGCAGGGTATGCAATAATCGTGCATAACAAGTGTACTCTATCAGGTACTACAGATACAGGATGAGATATATAACACTGAATGCTGAGCATGGGGATAAATAACATCTACACGGAATGTCAACATGGAAAATAACCGGTGTCTATCAATACGCCCAAATCCCAGTAAAACTCAGGCGCCATCACCTTCATCGGCCCTCAAATCCAGTAAATCTCATAGAATCGTGAGTGCCCAACATCGGCACTCAAAATATCATAAATAATCGTGTCCAACATCGACACGCAAATCCTCATGTATCGGGCTCCGTCAGTCCGGATCGGCCCACGGGCTCCGTTTGCGGAATCGGGCCTCGGCCCCGGCAGTACGTGTCGTCCCATATCCATCACTCAGCTCTGGTCAGTATCCTCCGGATGACCGCCAGGCTCAACCAATCACCGGTAGGTAGTAGTCCCTCTGCCGGGCTCACCGTCAAACAATACGAGTCTTCTTGCCCCGGGGTACCTTACCGGGTCCACCATATACCCGCAATCGGTGCCTACCACTCCTCGAATCGGGTATACTCACACAAGCTCTCAGGAACCGAGAAAACTCATGGTGGACGCACTGAAATATCATATCAAGAGAAACGGGGTCTTTAAAACAGTGCGTATTTTCTTAAAATAACACCACGGTTCTCAAATCCAGAAATCCCATAAATCCAAACTCAATGCGTAAATCCATGCAATGTGTCCTATGACACTAAGAGTAAAAAGGGAAAACCGCTCTTTTAAAAGAATCCAGTTTTGAAAATATCTCATGCGGTCCCTATTTTCTTGAAATCAAGTCAATATCATCCATGTATGTAACATGTGTATGTATGTAGGTATGGATGTGCAAATGGATATATACACGAATATGAGTGTAGCACTACTATGAAAATACAGTGTGCATGTGCGCAAGTATGAAGATATCAATATATGTGTGCACTGGTATGAATATACAGTGTGCATGTGCGCAAGTATGAAGATATCAATATATGTGTGCACTGGTATGAATATATAGCATGCATGTGCGCAAATATGAAGATATCAATATATGTGTGCACTGGTATGAATATACAGCGTGCATGTGCGCAAGTATGAAGATATCAATATATGTGTGCACTGGTATGAATATACAGTGTGCATGTGCGCAAGTATGAAGATATCAATATATGTGTGCACTGGTATGAATATACAGTGTGCATGTGCGCAAGTATGAAGATATCAATATAGGTATGCACTAGTATGAATGTAAATATAAATATCTACGACTAAATATCCTATCACACCCTGACGCTTAACGCCATACGGGCGATTTCCCCATAGATGTTAAATCTACTCACCTGGTCGCATGCCAAGTGTAGCCGACCACTTGCTTCCCTTTCTTTGTTGCGTCCGACATACCCGCCTGCGAACCTAGAATTTACACAAAGAATCCACATAAGCAAATATCTCGCAAAAACGCGATATCGACATCAAACGCGCGTCGCGAACTAAACGCGCATGTGTCCGATACGCTGAAACGTGTGTATACGCGTCTAAAACTACCCCGACACGTTGCGGTACGCAGGAACATAGAACCCACTCATGTATCACATGTGTCACGCAACTAAACGTATAGGAAAAATGACATTACGCTCCCGATTTTGACTCAGGTGAAAACTTAGAAAGTTGCATGTACCACAGGCCCTAAAAATACAGCAAACTCCTACCCTCCCAACCCTAACACCCAACTCCTCTATCAGGACGCAAATTGCGGCCAGAACTAATAAATCGGCGGCCTGGGTTGGAAATCTAGGGCTCGTGCTTCGTGTGTGTAGTCTAGACCTAGTGTACACGCTCCAGTTTTCCCAGATTTTCTCTGAAGAAGCCGAGTCAAAAGCAGATCACAGAAAGGCTAAATTTCGCTTTAGAACGTTAAATTTTGCACTAAAAGAAACCCTATGGTATTTTAGTGAAATCTAGGTTTAAACTATATTTACGTGGCCCTAACAACACTTAATTAAGTTAGTCTGACCACCAAAAACATCTCTTAACCAAAAGTCCACACTAATCACCATTTCTAGCACTAAATCTCACTTTTAACACTAATCGATGCTACTTCCACACATAAATTTTTAAGTGAGCTAATATTAGTTAATGTAATATAATATATCAAATATATAATTATACATTAAATTATCGAATCAACACTTGATCCGATAATCCGGCTATTTCACAAATAACCGACTAATATAATCTGTATCAGTTCATCGAATCAACACTTGATCCGATGACCCGGTTATATCACTTATACCACGCCGATATCACATATTGTGAGAATCTAGTACGGTATCACATACACGTATTATTCTCGGTTCCGCACATATCACATATGTGCTCCTACTCCGTTTTGCCCGAGCCAGGAAACCTCTGTGTAGGACTCTAAAGAATCGTCAATACGCCGGCAGTAAGTGATGATCATATCAAACATCCACAAGCTGCAAGCGGTCAGCTAAACTTAACATCCACCTAGGTATTGAGTGATCAAAAGATCAACAAGCAAGCCTATACCTTTTCCTACGAATCCAATCAGTAACACTCCCGTACAGTCCAATCTCTTCGTCTGATATGTCTCATATCTCTCCTAGGGGTGGTAAACGTCAGACCTCAGTAGCTTGATAAGTCGGGTCGATATGAGGTCCATAACAGTTCGAGAAACTACTGATAACACTTACCAGTAAATCTCAGCAAACCTAGGCAGGGATTTCAAGTTATGGCCAATCGAACACAGCGCAACATCAACTCCCTATACCGGGAGAGACGAAACCCCTCCTATCGCTCATTGCCTCCATGTGATTCGGGACTGTACCCAAAAGCCACCATTTTGCATGCCCTAATGGATGTGGTAAGGTGGAAATCAAAGCACAGTGGGAATCACACAAGACTCTATGACGATCTTGGGTCTACAGACTAACCTGTACCAGTGTCACCAGAGAACTGCCATCTGACGTGAGGTGTAATACCATCTGGGAGTTCTCGGTGAGTCCGTCCAGTGTACCCAGTCTTCACTGAGCACCCGTATACCTTCTGTGATGTCAAACACCAATGGATATGGGATCATCCATCGCCCATCATATGGGTCAAGAAGCGCATACGCTAGTTTACTTTGGAGTATCAATGCCCTGTCTCGGTACTCCTATGACTAGGAACATTTGAAGGATGTACTTAACGACTACACTATCCCTACTAGTATGATCTGCATCATAGTCCTGGTAGTCAAGTACTCATCCTAAGGACTTTATCAATATGTAACATAGAGACAATCAGAGTACATGTTAAGATAAAGTGCAACCAGATAGCATACTATCATGTAGTGCAAGTAAGTCCTACCTATATATGTCCAAGCATCCACTAATATATACATCTTATATACAGTAATGGCATCTAGGGCATACATATAACTAACAGCTGGTACTCTTGCATAATCTTTTCTCGCTTTTCTGGACATCTGCGTGTTCCGCACACATTTCCTCGGGAAATGGCCGTATCCCAATGCCTCTGTATGCATATCAGATCTCTAATCTCGACGGGGAGTAACAATAGCTCGTCAGCATCTCACACGAACCTATGGTTCCACTTGTCTGTATTATCGTCCACTTTGACACCACGTCATGTTATCTGTGCACTGCAACTGTTCTCGGTCACGGTCAATCCGAAGTCTCTCACACGGACTCGAAATCATGAACTAGGTATCTTTATCACTCCGTAGAAGGTATCTGGCCGAACACATCCTCGCGAACTCGTCCGAACAATTGGAGGAATACTCAATACTCTTCTGTTCTCGATCAACTCACAACGCATCTGAGTGAGGTCCTGAATCCGAAACTGGTCAGCTTGCCGATCTCTTATCACATGATATCCGAACGATGCTAAACTTTTCGATCGAGTCATCAAGGTCCCAAAATTTTCCGAAAGCTCAACACCTGAGCACAGTCTAAAAATATCTGGTACATACCACAGTACCTCTGGACCAGCCATAGAAGGGCAAACCCAAGCCTCACTGATGGCACCGCTGAACTGCCGCAAATCCAAAGGTTCAAAAGCGGTTCCATGGTCATCATGTCGAGTTAGGGTTTATACAGGGTCCACAGAATTACTTGCATGTTCCTCCGAGCACTTTAAACTTGGAAAAATGGGTTTCTGACACTCGTTCGAACTTTTTAACTTCGCCTGGGCGACATGTGAATACCCTTCGTCCGCATGCTAAACAATGCCTCAATCCTCCAGGAAAAGCTATACATCAATGGTCATTTCTGGATCTGTCAGATCTAGATCTGAGTAAGACTCTCTATACTGAAAATCTTCAACTCAACTGGACTACGTCGGCGCATCAATCTAATGAATCACCTTCGTCTCTCAAATCGGCGTAGACTAGCTATCATCTGTCACATTTCTGCCTGGAAGCTCCGGTGATCTCAGCTCGTAAGCTCTGGAAGCGACATCCTATCAATCTCAACAACAGCTGGGTCATCTGTCTGCATGGTAGGCGACCTCATAATCTCCAATGTAGGTTGTACATCAACAGTCCTCTAGCAACTGGCAGCTCTATCAATGGCCTGATCATCCGGTGCAAAACCAAACACTCGCCTCATTCGAGAGGTCACAACATAAATACTAACTCGAGACGTTCCCATGTCACCAGAAAACACGATGGTCAGTCCTCGTACCAGACAAGCTCGCCCTGACCGCATCACTAGCAGCAGCTCAATCTGCCCTTAAACCATGGTGACAGGAACCTCAATCGAGTATCGAAAAAGCAGATCAACGGCGCGAAAGGAAATGACAGATCCTGAATGGATACATGATCATAAGAAGGAACAACATCAATGAGAGTATGATCATGGAAACAAATAGAATCGAGGATCTCAAATGGATGTATAATCAAGGGTACGAAGAGAATCATAGATCTCAAAATATGTACATACTAAGGTTTCTTAAGTGGAGTATCGTATCGTAAATATGCCGTGGAACATACGTACGGCACGTCACTCTACTCAAGCTACCTACTCCATCAATCAGGGTCAGCCTATGAAACGAAAGTTCAGGTTAATACCCCCCTTTCAAGTCTAAGTTCCGTAAGGTCAAGCCTAGGTTCTGAAATACATAACCGCCCTAGACTCCGCATAGTCAAACATAGACTCGAAAAAAGGTTAAACCTAGCGCTCTGATACCAACTTTGTCACGACCCGAAATATTAGCTCGTGACCGGCACTTAAAGCACGCCACGTCTAAAGGCGTAACGTAATTCAAGTAAGCCGAAACCCAGAAATCTAAACCTTTTTAAGAAAATAAAGGAGGTGATGTTTTGAGATTAAAGTATAATGAAATCAAGTTTTCTTAAATGCATGGAAAAGGGACATAAATAATGCAAGTGAAATTTTCTAGTTTGAAAACAGGTTTCGTCTTTTAAAAATTTTGGCAGCACCTCCTTTGTATTTTTGATCCAAAACCACAAATACATAATAAAGATAAAGGCATCCCTAAGCGGGAGCTAGCTCTTCACCAACCGGCGGATCAAAACCACGCAATACAGTATAAATAAGTATACGACGCCCAACGGCGAAGATCACTACGAAAGATAAAGAAAAAAGCGAGATATCAACCCCAAATGCGAACATACAACCCATCGCTCAAATCTCGTAACTACAAGTCTTTCTAAGTCTTATATCTTATACAATTACTATTTTTGATTTGATGTAGTTGACTAGATACAATATGAAATAGAAAATACAAGAGTGGGTACGATACAAATGTCCCACCTACCAAGCAAACCACCCAAAAGTAGATATATGCCAGCGATGCCGCTTCTGATCCGAGCGGTCAACCAGCAAGAACTGTGGCACAACGGGGGTGAGTTGCCAACTCATGAATCGAAAAACATCTACAAGTAGAATTTGAATAAACAACGACTCCTAGGTCAACTATATCATGAAGGTAATACTATGATATCTAGGGTGACCGGGTCGTATATGTACCAACAATAAACTCAAGTCTATAAGTATGCTGATATAATCCAATCATGTAATCAATGTATGTATGCATGTGGATCTTGTCCAACCATATGATCAATGTATGTATGCATGTGGATCTCGTCCAACCATATGATCAATGTATGTATGCATGTGGATCTCGTCCAACCATATGATCATATGATCAATGTATGTATGCATGTGGACCTCGTCCAACCATATAATCAATGTATGTATGCATGTGGATCTCGTCCAACCATATGATCAATGTATGTATGCATGTGGACCTCGTCCAACCATATAATCAATGTATGTATGTATGTGGATCTCGTCCATGTGTCAACCAATGACACAACAATATCATGCATGTAAATATCATAAAAACATATGCAAGAAAATATGAGGATATAAATCAATGTGTGTCCCTCGCGACACATCAAAATCATGGAACCGGAGTGTCCAACCTCGACACTCGAAAACATCTTGAAACCCATGTCCAGCATCGACACGTAAATGCTCATATGTCTCAGGCACCGCACACCCTGGTCGGCCCTCATATACATCTCTCTACTCCGGTCGGTATCCTCCGGATAACCACCGAGTCTAAATACAATCACCGGTAGGTAGTGCTCCCCTTCCAGGCTCACCGTCTAACATATACGAGTCTTCTTTCCCCGGGGTACCTCACCGGATCCACCATGTACCTGCTGACGGTGCCTACCGCTCCTCGAATCGGGTTTCACATGCCACTCTCAGAACCGAGAAAACACAAGGTGGACGCACTGAAATATTATATCAAGAGAAACCGGGTTTTCAAAACAATGCATACTTTCGTGAAATAATAACACGGTTCTCTAATCCAGAAATCTCATGAAAACAGCATATTTCAATGAGTATAATCATAAAGCATGATGTATGCGACATATGATAGAAATGTAAGCATATCAGTATATCATCCAACATGGAACAGTAATATGCACATATCGAGGGAAAACCGCTCTTTTAAATGAATCCAGTTTTAAAATATATCATGCGGTCCCCAATGTAAGTGCACGGCGGCGCCCCCGCCGTCAATCCGACGCTGGAGTGCGGAAACGAAAAACTTTTCAAACTAGAAAACCAACACCACAGCGCACTAAAATCCTGGATCGGGCCATTAACCTAATCCTAGCAAACAATAAAAAGAGTAGAAAGCTATACCGAGGCGATCCCTATCCTTCGGTCGTCGCCTCCACTCCGATCTCCTCGCGGAATCTCCGGACGTCGCCTCCTCATTGAAAACGGGCACCACATCGCCGGGTTCTTTTACGGGCTCCCACCTCCGGACCGAGGCAACTCGGGCACGAAGCTGGCGAGTCGATGTTCTCAAGAATTGCTGTAGGCAAGTATAGAATCCATTGTCTCTAAGGGTTGTGAAGTTGCCTTTGTAGATGGAGAAGAGAAAGAACTTTGGAGGAAAAATGGTGCTATCATTTTTCTAGCAAGGAATGAGATGAAGAATCTCCACACAAGAAAATCAACCTCTCCCCTCTCTCATAATGTGGCCGGCCTATATCAAGAATGAGGAGAGAGAAAAAAAAAACCAAAGCCATGATGGGAGGTGAGTGTAGTAAAAGCCAAAGGGTGACCATATCCAATGTGATGATAATGAGGTAAAAAGGTCACACCACCATCAAAACTAATCCATTCTCATAAAGCTATGAAATGATGCATGAAAAGAAAAGAAGCTATCATAATCTTTCCATATCCAAATAAACCCTCCACAATTGCTAATTTGCAAATATGAAAATTAGCCCCTCCATCAGAAAAATCCGGCCGTGAAGGAACAAAGGAAAACTGGTCGGAACGGAATGCAAACTGGAAACTTCAGAAAACTGATCCCGTAATAAATTACAGGAAAACCCCGCAACTGTATATACATACTCGCATTTCTATTCCCACTGAATACAAATGCAATGAGACAAAATCTACACTGTACAATACTAGGATCCGGCTTAAACCAAAGCCCGCTAGTATTATCCTTCCGATCATGATCCGTGCAATACCGCACGTATAAGATCGAACCCTGCCATATCTCCATACGTCCTCTACAGCGTTTCGCCCGAAACTTGAGAAACTCGTCTGTGGGGGACTCTAAAGACTCGTCAATACTTTGGTTGTGAATTTAACCACTAGCACGTCAGAGGTATTAGCCAATACGTAACGGGCTACCAGGTATTGACCAAAAGGGACGTCGATGAGCGAACTCATCCTGACATCCTACTGAGCCTGTCAGTGACAATATTCGTACAGCTCGGTCCGTTCGTCTATGAGCATCGCACGGCGGGCCTAGGGGGTTGGTGAAAGTCAGACCCCCAAAAACGGTACAAGTCGTGTCGGAGTGTAGCCCAGAACACCCTAAGATACTACTGGAATACCTACCAGTAAATCTCCTACCTTGGCCAAGGACTTTCAAGTACTGGCTCTCCTAGACACAGCACGACCTCACCCCCAATACGGGGAGAGACAAACCCCTGCAGATCCGCTCACTGCCTCCATGTGGCTCGGGACTGTACCCAACTAAAACCGGTTTGCATGACTCCTTTGAGCCGTGGTAAGGTAGTAATCAAAGCACAGTAGGAACTCACACGAGACAAATGACGATCTCAGGTCGATGAACTAACCTGTACACATGTCACCAGGGAACTGCCATTTTATGTCAGGTATAATACCAACTAGCAAATTCCCGGCGAGTCCTGTCGGGTGTACTCATAACCCAATGAGCACCTGTATACATCTTAGGTGAACCTGTTAGTGTATATGCCCTAGAGGCCATTACTGTATCATACTAGTTTGTATATTACTTGATGGAAGCTTGGGATATTCACCTTGTATAAACAATCTTGCTCAATATAGTAGTATGCTACTTGGTTTGTTTCTACTTCAATGTGTACTTGTGTTTATTTCAGTATATCACTTATACGCATTAGTGGAGCCCTTAGGATCTTTGCTTGATTACCAGCGTTGTGATGGCAGTCACACTAGTGGGGGCTGGGTAATCTATAAGCACATCCTTATACAGGTCCCTAGTCGCAGTACTATCGAGACAGGGCATCGATACTCCGGAGTAGACTAGCATATGCGCTTCTCATCCCAGTGTGGGAGATGGTCTGTCCCACAGCCATCAGTACGTCGTACTGGAGATAGTATACGGGTGCTCGTTGGGTTACGAGTACACTGGACAGGACTCGTCGGGAACTGACAGGTTGGTATTATACCTATCGTCAGTTATCAGTTCCCAGGTGACATGAGTACAGCTTAGTCCGCTGACTTGACACTGGCACTTCGCCTCGAGTGTGTTCCCACTGCACTTTGATCACTACCCTACCACGGCTCAAAGGAGTCGTGCAAACAGGTGGTGGTTGGGTATAGTCCCGAAGCACTTGGAGGCAGTGACGGTTAGACATGTAAGTGCACGGCGGCGCCCCGGCCGTCAATCCGACGGCCAAACGCGGAAACGGTGATAAACTTTAATTTTTGCGGACTTAGCAAACCGGCACCACCGCGCACTAAACCCCGGATCATGCCATTAAACTAGTCTAAGCTAACAAGAGAATGAGTTAGAGATATACCGACTTATCCGAGTCCTCCGGTCTTCATCTCCACTCCGATCTCCTCGCGGGATCTCCGGTCGTCGCCTCCTCGCCGGAAGGGCACCACGTCGCCTGCATCTTTTACGGGCTCCCGCCTTTATACCGAAGCAACTCGGGCATGAAGCCGGCAACTCGACATGCTCAAGTTGTGCTGTAGGAAGTGTAGTGCTTCGTCTCTTTGGGGTTTGTTGCCTTTAGATGGAGGAATGAAGATTGATCTTTGGAGGGAAATCAAGCTATCAATCTTTGCATGAAAAATGATATGAACAAATATATCTTCTCACCAAATGAACCACTCTCTCTCTCCCTCAAAATGATGGCCGGCCATATATGAGCTAGGAAATGGTGGAGGGCAAAGTAAATCATGAAGGGAGGTAAGTGTAGGAGAAATCAAGAGGTGACCACAAGCAAACATAAAGACATCAACCATGCTTAATCCTTCTATTCACATCAAATCCCATTAATGCAAAAGCATGGATGATAAAGCAAAGATGCTTATCATAACAAAACTTAAGCAATAAAGCCCCTCCACTAAAGTTATTTGCACAATTGCAAATAACCCCCTCCATCGGAAAAGTCCGGCCGGGAAAGAACAAAGGAAAACCGGCCGGAACGGAAAGCAAACTGGCAACTCCAGAAAACTGGTCCCGTAATAAATTACAGGAAAACCCCATACTGTGCATACACACCCGCATCTGTATTCCGTCCGGATACAAATCCAATGAGACAAAATCTACACTGTACTATACTAGGATCCGGCTTAAACCAAAGCCGGCTAGTAACATCCGTCCGATCCTGATCCGTGCAATACCGCACGTATCTGATCGAACGCTGCCATATTACCATACGGCCACTAGTACAAAACTGTCCGATCCTGATCCATGCAATACCGCACGTATCTGATCGGACCCTGCCATATCTCCATACGGCCTCTACAGCGTTTCGCCCGAAAGCTTGAGTAACTGAAAGTGTGGTGGACTCTAAAGACTCGTCAATACTATGGCTGTGGATTTAACCACTAGCACGTCAGAGGTATAAGCCAATACGTAACGGGCCACCAGCTATTGACTAAAAGGGACGTCGATGAGCGAACTCATCCTGACACCCTACTGAGCCTGTCAGTGACAATATCCGTACAGTCCGGTCCGTTCGTCTATGAGCATCGCATGTCGGGCCTAGGGGGTTGGTAAAAGTCAGACCCCCAAAAGCGGTACAAATCGTGTCGGAGTGTAGCCCAGAACACCCTGAGATACTACTGGAATACCTACCAGTAAATCTCCTGCCTTGGCCAAGGTCTTCGTGTAATGGCTCTCCTAGACACAGCGCGACCTCACCCCCAATACCGGGAGAGACGAAACCCCCGAAGATCCGCTCACTGCCACCATGTGGCTCGGGACTGTACCCAACTAAAACCTGTTTGCACGACTCCTTTGAGCCGTGGTAGGGTAGTAATCAAAGTACAGTGGGAACTCACACGAGACATATGACGATCCCCAGGTCGATGAACTAACCTGTACACATGTCACCTAGGAACTGCTATCTGACGTCAGGTATAAGACCAACTAGCATGTTCCCGGCGAGTCCTGTCCGGTGTACTCATAACCCAATGAGCACCTGTATACATCGTAGGTGAACCAACTGACACCAGTGGCTTGTGAGACCGGCCACCGTCCCTCGTGGGGGTCTCGACTGTATACACTAGTCTACTCTGGAGTATCGATGCCCTGTCTCGAAACTCCTACGACTAGGGACCTTTTAAGGATGCGCTTATAGACTCCAGCTCTCACTTATATGATCGCCCTCATACTGCTGGCAGTCAAGCAAGAATCCTAGGGGCTCTATCAACGTGCAATAGCGACATGTCATGTCACCTAAAGCAGTACACGATGATAAAGGTAAACCAGATAGCGTACTATCATCTCGAGTAAGACTGTCTTCCCGGGATAGGTCCTCCCTCAATCATTGCAATCACGTGCCTGTGACCCAATAATTGACTCTGAGGGCACTATCTCCAACAATCTCCCACTTGCACTCAAGGCTAATTATTGCGATGTCGCATACTCACAGCCCGTGTGATACCGAACACCCAACTCCTCTACTAGTCAGTCTCACAAAAAACCGTTTGTGAAACTATTGCGTTCGAGGAATAGCCTCAGTGAGTGGATCCGCCTTGATGTTTCATTCTATGTCTCTCTATATCTCAAGTTCGCGGAGAAAGCCATCTCCCGAAATGAGCAATACCTGTCTTAGAGTGTCTGGATGTCTGATGGGACCGAGCTCATAAATGAACTCCAAATCCAAACTTCTTAGACTGTATCGTCAACTGAACCTAATCAGTATCCTGCGCCATGCCTCCCTCAGTATTGCCTCGGACCACCTGTCCAAAATACTGCTCCTCGTCAGAGGGAAAAACTATAACTCTGACAACCTCCTTGTCGTCCATGTCACCTTGGAAGCCTGGAATGATAACTGTCTCCTAAAGGAGGCAGCCGTTATCATATCCCTAGAACATTCACTTATGTTCTAAAACTGCTTCCGACTGTTCCTCCATGATTGGATCAATATCAACTTATTGCATCTAGTGCAAGAACAACATCTGGTGTGGTACTTGATATCTCATGATTGACTCAATTGCCTGAGCAAGTGATCTGCCAATCATGCACATCCCTCTCCCCTTTAGTCTGTAAGACACCTTTAGAGAGGGTGACTCCATCACCTGCAGGTATACTACCGTGCCAGGAGTCGTCCATTCTAAATACTCTCAGAATGCTGTCTAATTACCCAGATTGGGAAACCACCCAAATCTAGATCTAAAACCATAGATCTAGTAACCAGTATGTCTGATATAATGTCCAAGTCCTTTGTGGAGAAACCACTGTGTGACGACCAGAGTATAACCGATCGTAGTATAGGAATATCACTTCCTACTACCTCCTCAACAGATCCATCCCCTATTCTGATGACGTCAAACCTATGACTGTCACATCAGAAATAGATGATCTATCTCCGCTACATCTGCTTTAGTCTATAAATAGACATAAGCCTGATGTCCACCAATGCTTCCGCTGCTCCCACTGACTACGACAACCCTCTGGCAGAGTCATATAGACGTGCACTTCTAAAGCAAGTTTAGAACGACGCTATACTCATCCTCCTGCCGGGTCTCGCAGCCTGGAACAACAACAATGGCAAGTGTGGGTAAACAAGAACTTCCCTGTCACCGTCCTTGAGGCTATCGAAGTACCTCTCGGGTGCCTGAAGTTACCCACCTTATCTGCGGAGTGGCCAATGAATGTCAAATCAGATTGAATCTTTAGGTTCCTTATCAAATCTTCAGTAATCGTCTGCGGTTCTGGAATCACTTCCAGTTCTACCATACTCCCACTACTGTTTTTGAAAAAATCCATTTTTGATAAAACTGTGGCGAGTCTAGAACAATATTTCTATTGATCTGCCAGATGGTAGAAAGTCAACCCTCGTCATAGCCTGGGTCAACCCACAAACAGCCATTACAGAAACGTGCCTTGAGTTATCCAGAGTCTGGTTTTAATCATAAGCAGGACAACTCCCCGTACCTTAACAACGTTAAGATATGAACTGTTCTATATCCAATATAGAACCAGAGGCACTGATTTAATTTAACCAGATTCAAATCATGCAGCTTTCTCCAGTGCAAGTCAACAAAATGGAGAGAGGCCGATCAGCGTTACTCCACTTAGGAATGCTTCCAATTATGAGTAACCTGAAAGAGAAGCAATTTCTCTTTATCATTACTATCAACTGAATACCATACACAAGTATCTACATCTTCGATCACTTTGAAGAATCCCGATACTTGTTACACCTGGTTCTCTACTCTATTCAAATACCTATAACTCCTCAAAACTCAGACCCTGTGTTTCTACGAAACACATGTCTAAGAACTAGAGAAGTTAAAAGTAAACAGAATATAGTATGAGGACCAACCCCTCTGTCCTAATGGACACTGGACAACATACAATACTCTGTATGAGTCCGCTGAGTCTAACAACTCTTTCACTGTGTATCGTAGGTTGAAAACTGTACTTATGGTTAAGAAGAATTACACCGCTGTTTAATGCTCCTTACCTAACCATCCACTGATATAGGTAAATGTCATCGACATAATATCAAAAGGTATATCTCACTCTATGAAAAATAGACGTACAGATATATCAATTTGAAATTGGTGCACAACAGCGGATATTCAAAACCAAATATTTGCCGACCGGCAAACATCCCAGGTGATCTTCTCAAATATCACTGATTACAACGAATCCCGATATAATGAGGATGATCACCCAATTCCCAATAACTTACTCCCACTCATCATCTGTAAACCATACAGATGTGAGAATCAAACCTGGTAAATACATACCCTGGAGCAAGTGTCTAATCGGGAAATCAGTTTAACAGTACACAGTTGAACTGAAACATTGAAATGTTTCGATGGGGTATCCTGGTATTCCTAGTAATGCCTCATCCATTATCCAGATTCACAACTATAACCGTATAATTCTTTGCCACCTCTCCAAATCCCTTTATGTGTCTTTAGTCATTACCTTCTGTACACCCCTTTAGGCCAAATGGTTTTCTTCCTTCCCTACCGTTCGGCACCAGCCTATGGTTTGGAAGAAGACTATCCAAAAAGCATAAAGGGTGTACTGTCCTAATCCTAGGAGCACTCGCATTGCGAGAGAGGGAGAAGATAAAAGACACCTGAATGTACTTTATTCCTATTTCTCCTGAACCAGGATCCATCCCCGAACTGGAACGAGTTCCTTTCGAGTTCGTATATAACCATACGATGGATTATCCAATAAAATGGGATCTTCGTAGTGATACGGAGTGTCCTGGAGAAATACAAAGGTGATTTAGGATTGGCGAAGAAATACTTGGTTTGGTCGTGAATAGCAATCGCAATTTACTTTGCCCTCTTACTAATCCCTTGCTTTGTCTGAACTTAATACCTTCTGTACACCGTTTAGGCTAACTGGTTTTCTTCATTCCCTACCGGTCGGCACCAGCCTATGGTTTGGAAGAAGACTATCCAATTTGCATAATAGGTGTACTACTCCTAAACCAAGGAGTACTCGCAGCCTGAGAGAAGGTGAAAAGAAAAGACAACTGAATAGTCCTATCCGTTTTCTCCAGAACCGGAAACCATCCTCGAATTCCTTCGAGTTCGTATCTCACCATACGATGGTTTTGTACAATGGAAGTGGACGTTCGTAGTAATACGGGGTGTCCTAGAGAAAAGGGTAAAAGTAGGAGTGGCAATGAGGTCTGCAACTCTGACAATCCAAAAGCCAGTGTTAAGTAGGTTCGGTCAACTTGGTCACTGAGTCATAGTCTAGGGTCGGGTCAATGGTCGCTAGCAAAGAGAGAGAGAAAAGAAACACTCAGCGTGCACTCTATCCTAGATCAGAATGGTTACCAATTTATCTAATCTGGAAACCTCCCACTGTACCTCAAATTCTCCTCCAAACCTGAAAGAAGAATTAGTCGGGGTCACCCGAGGAGTAAACCAACTCATCAGTGGGAATCGGGATCCAACTATCATTGCATGACATCGTGACGGAATCCGCTCACGTTATCACACTCCAGAAGGTATGCGCATATCTGGCAAGTTTCAGTTCTTTTGAAACTCCCGATGTGATTTCTGCCCCATGCTCTTATGACCTTGACGAAGGCCAACAAATCATAAGTCACATGTCAAGTTCTACCCGTCATTCTCCAGGTTGATTTGAACCCACCCGCACAAGCCCTTGACGAAGGTCAACAAGGCTATACGACTGTCCCAAACCAACGCATCTATCTATGCTGCAGAAAGGCAACAAGCAGCTACCATACACTATGCCTTGACGAAGGCCAACAAACATAGCATGAATACTACGTGCTACCCGTCTGAAACGACGGAGGGCTACGAATGGTTTCTGGCGAAAACCTTTAACGTAATGAACTTGATATCGTTGAAGGAACGGATAGCTTTTTAGAAAATATAGTGACAAAAACCTTTACTAAAGAGGTCACTCCCGGTGAAGGGATCTCGGCTCTTTCCCCGTAGAATGGGGTGCAGGATATTCCAACTGAATACCACGGTGCAAAGCAAAAGTAATCGGCTATAGTGAAGTTAATGCCCTGACGCAAACTTCTGTCCAAGGGGTCACTCCCGGTGAAGGGATCTCGGCCCTTGCCTCGTCGACTGAGGAGCAGGATATTCCAAATGAATACCACGATGCAAAACAAAAGTGAACGTCCTTGCAATAACAGCTTTTTGAAAAGTGTTCCAACAACATCAGAAAAGGTTTGTTTTAACTTGCATTGATCCGAATCAACGCAGTCCCATCAATTGATCACACCAATAAAGAACGAAAATATACTGACGTACGTATATGCCATCCGCATTCGCCACTGGGTCCTGTCATCACCCGTTAGGTTAGATTACTAACGGCAGAGCGGGGACTGGACTAGCGCGGATAAAAAACATATACAACATCTACTAATATATATACCAATATATTATATTCGCTCAAGGCGTGAATAAAATGCAACATCACAGAAATGTACAGCATCACAGAACAATACAGATATCTGGGATCCCCGGGTTTCACAGAGCCACTACTGAAACCCGACGTTCCCCTGGTCGTATGGATAGCCTGTGCAATGAAAACCTAGACCCCTACGGGCGCGGCAAGTCACCCGCCAAAACCTGAAGCGAGGCAGCCCCCTTCAGCACCGTGAATGGACCACCCAGCACTCCACGGAATCCGGCAACTTGGGCACCCCTCCTGGGTCAACCTGTACCCCCTACGAGTGCGGCGAATAGCCCGCCAATCCCAGAGTGAAGCCCCCTCCGTCTCAATGCCATGAGATGCGGGCTTGTTGCCCTCCAGAACCCGGCTATTCGTGCACCCCACCGTGGGGTAATCCTAGTACAGAAAGTAAAATATACATACACCGGGTACATCGACCGCAACCAGGTCGTGCCCCAAAAGAATAATACAATCAGGCAGTGACGGCAGTCCACATGTCGGACGCTCGTCCCGCAATATCAAATGTACATAATACAACAACACAGTACTAGCATTGCATCCAGGCTATCCCCCACGACCGATCCGCAACATCACAGCATAAACATAGAACATCAACGTGAAAGTCACGTTCGCAAATCCGTCTAACCGGGCTATAGCAGTTAGACCGGATTTACCGATCGAGTGACATTCACGGTCGCAGATATAATGTAAATACTGTGAAAAATGTGTTTAAAATTTTCCGATTGATCAAACCTTAACAAGTGGGCCCCCAATCAAAACTGTAGCACTCACATAAAACCTGGGCCCAATTTTAATATCCCAAAACCCCTAAAATAAGCCCACAAGCCCACTGAAAGAAATTGGTGAAGTGAAGCCTCATTCCTGCGGCGGAAGGGCGGCCAATGAGGGGCTAAGGCCGCGCTTCCGCGGTCGCAAGGTATGATCACTTTACCAAATTTTTGCAGTAGTCTTAGAACTCCCTGCACATCATTCTGAGACAACCTGAAAAATTTTTGGACTCAAAAAAAATTCGACAGAAACTGATGTGCTGGAAAAATGCGGTTTCGGGATTTTGTTCGATCGGAAACGTAAAACACATTAAACGAAGCTAGACGAAGTTAATGGCGAGGCTCTTATACCACTGTAAGTGCACGGCGGCGCCCCGGCCGTCAATCCGACGGCCAAACGCGGAAACGGTGATAAACTTTAATTTTTGCGGACTTAGCAAACCGGCACCACCGCGCACTAAACCCCGGATCATGCCATTAAACTAGTCTAAGCTAACAAGAGAATGAGTTAGAGATATACCGACTGATCCGAGTCCTCCGGTCTTCATCTCCACTCCGATCTCCTCGCGGGATCTCCGGTCGTCGCCTCCTCGCCGGAAGGGCACCACGTCGCCTGCATCTTTTACGGGCTCCCGCCTCTATACCGAAGCAACTCGGGCATGAAGCCGGCAACTCGACATGCTCAAGATGTGCTGTAGGAAGTGTAGTGCTTCGTCTCTTTGGGGTTTGTTGCCTTTTGATGGAGGAATGAAGATTGATCTTTGGAGGGAAATCAAGCTATCAATCTTTGCATGAAAAATGATATGAACAAATATATCTTCTCACCAAATGAACCACTCTCTCTCTCCCTCAAAATGATGGCCGGCCATATATGAGCTAGGAAATGGTGGAGGGCAAAGTAAATCATGAAGGGAGGTAAGTGTAGGAGAAATCAAGAGGTGACCACAAGCAAACATAAAGACATCAACCATGCTTAATCCTTCTATTCACATCAAATCCCATTAATGCAAAAGCATGGATGATAAAGCAAAGATGCTTATCATAACAAAACTTATGCAATAAAGCCCCTCCACTAAAGTTATTTGCACAATTGCAAATAACCCCCTCCATCGGAAAAGTCCGGCCGGGAAAGAACAAAGGAAAACCGGCCGGAACGGAAAGCAAACTGGCAACTCCAGGAAACTGGTCCCGTAATAAATTACAGGAAAACCCCATACTGTGCATACACACCCGCATCTGTATTCCGTCCGGATACAAATCCAATGAGACAAAATCTACACTGTACTATACTAGGATCCGGCTTAAACCAAAGCCGGCTAGTAACATCCGTCCGATCCTGATCCGTGCAATACCGCACGTATCTGATCGAACGCTGCCATATTACCACACGGCCACTAGTACAAAACTGTCCGATCCTGATCCATGCAATACCGCACGTATCTGATCGGACCCTGCCATATCTCCATACGGCCTCTACAGCGTTTCGCCCGAAAGCTTGAGTAACTGAAAGTGTGGTGGACTCTAAAGACTCGTCAATACTATGGCTGTGGATTTAACCACTAGCACGTCAGAGGTATAAGCCAATACGTAACGGGCCACCAGCTATTGACTAAAAGGGACGTCGATGAGCGAACTCATCCTGACACCCTACTGAGCCTGTCAGTGACAATATCCGTACAGTCCGGTCCGTTCGTCTATGAGCATCGCATGTCGGGCCTAGGGGGTTGGTAAAAGTCAGACCCCCAAAAGCGGTACAAATCGTGTCGGAGTGTAGCCCAGAACACCCTGAGATACTACTGGAATATCTACCAGTAAATCTCCTGCCTTGGCCAAGGTCTTCGTGTAATGGCTCTCCTAGACACAGCGCGACCTCACCCCCAATACCGGGAGAGACGAAACCCCCGAAGATCCGCTCACTGCCTCCATGTGGCTCGGGACTGTCCCCAACTAAAACCTGTTTGCACGACTCCTTTGAGCCGTGGTAGGGTAGTAATCAAAGTACAGTGGGAACTCACACGAGACATATGACGATCCCCAGGTCGATGAACTAACCTGTACACATGTCACCTGGGAACTGCTATCTGACGTCAGGTATAAGACCAACTAGCATGTTCCCGGCGAGTCCTGTCCGGTGTACTCATAACCCAATGAGCACCTGTATACATCTTAGGTGAACCAACTGACACCAGTGGCTTGTGAGACCGGCCACCGCCCCTCGTCGGGGTCTCGACTGTATACACTAGTCTACTCTGGAGTATCGATGCCCTGTCTCGAAACTCCTACGACTAGGGACCTTTTAAGGATGCGCTTATAGACTCCAGCTCTCACTTATATGATCGCCCTCATACTGCTGGCAGTCAAGCAAGAATCCTAGGTGCTCTATCAACGTGCAATAGCGACATGTCATGTCACCTAAAGCAGTACACGATGATAAAGGTAAACCAGATAGCGTACTATCATCTCGAGTAAGACTGTCTTCCCGGGATAGGTCCTCCCTCAATCATTGCAATCACGTGCCTGTGACCCAATAATTGACTCTGAGGGCACTATCTCCAACAAGACAGGATTCGTCTCTCCCGGTATTGGGGGTTGACATCGCGCTGTGTCTAGGAGAGCCATTACACGAGTAGTCCCTGGCCAGGGCAAGCGAGATATACTGGTAGGCTTCCAGTGTTATCTCAGGGTGTTTTGGGCTTCACTCCGACACGACTTGTACCGCTATTAGGGGACTGACGTTTTACCGCCCCCTAGGCCCGACATGCGATGTATTAGACGAACAGACCGGACTGTACGAAGACTGTCACATACAGGCTCAGTAGGAGTGCAGATGGGGTTCACCTCGTCAGTCTTCTTATCGACATCTACCTGGGGACCGTTACGTACAGCTAGTGCCGCTTGCGGTCTGTGGTTAAACCCTCTGCCAGCGCAGTGTCGAGTCTTTAGAGTCCCACACAGAGAGCTATTCGCCTTTAGGCAAAATGAGTAGAGGTCGCATGGTTTTGCGACAGGGTTCGTTCGCATCCGCGCACTTGTGCACGTTTGCTGTCCGGACAGTTTATACTAGCGGGCTTTGGTTTAAGCCAGATCCTAGTATATGATTTGAGATTGGTTTTTCTCAGTGTATTCGTGTTCCTCGGATCACGAATACGGGTGCGTATGCACAGTTGCTTGAGATTGAGGGAGAGGACCTTGTTTAGGGTTAATGACTATTGTCATTTTATTAACCCCATTGCTTTTGTGTGTATTATAGTTAATTGATAATTAGCTTAATAATTGTGCATGGTTGTTGTTATTGACCATTTGACTTCTTTGACTTGTTGACCTAGTTGACAACTTGACCATAATCATTTCATTTGGAAGATGCTCATTGATCTTTGCAATTTGCATTAATGTTGAAATGATAATGGTCATGTCTTGCTACAACCATGACAATTTTCAAGCAAATTATTGAATTAAAATATTACACACATATTAGTGAGAATGGCTCACTAATAATTCATTCTCTCATATCATTTCTCTCTCTTGCTCATCCTCTCCCTCAAGCTCTCTCCCTCTCATGTGTTGAGAAACAAAAAGCTTGAGAAAAACCTTCACTTGATCTTCTCTACTCTCTTCTAGGGTTCAAGTCTTAGCATTTCTTGCACTCTAGTTACTCCTAGCTTGGAGTTGAAACTAAAGGTCGAGGCTTTCGGGTGGATCCTTCTTTGACGGGAGAAGACAAGCAAGGTGACCTCTTTCTACCGTTCCGACGAGCAAGGAGGGAAGGACTTCGAGCTCAAGGTATAACCTTTCTACAACTTAGCTACTTGTTAGTTTGCTTTAGCTAGTTTTTGTTTAGCAAAGATCCTCACATGCATGGTCCATGTTGCCTAAGTCAATTAAAATCCGTTTTTTATTATGTTTTCCGCCTCCCCGTAAGCATCGGGGTGGGCAACGTGGACTTACAGTGGTATCAGAGCCTAACTAAACTTAAACTAGCTAGGTAGTGAAGTGTAACGAAATTTCGAAACCGGAAAATCCAAAACCAAACTTTGCAAAACCCTAGTTTCTGTTAATTTTTTTCTGGTCAAAATGACATTTGTTACACACCAAAAATTATCTCAGGCTTTTGTATAGAAAACCACCAAATACGAACCAGAGAGGCGATCAGAGGAGCGCGGATCCGCGGCAAGAGGAAGCTCTTGCCGCGGAAGCGCGGCCGTCTGGTCCCCTCTCTGCTTCGATTTTGGTGCAGAGTGTTTCTCTGTTGGTTTTGGGATTTTTAGGATATGTTATATGTGCCCAGATTTTCCAGAACTAAAATTTACTTTTGGGGGCCTATAAATCCGTATTTTTCCGGAACTTCACTACACTTTAACTATATCGGTTATATCTGTGATGCTTGTATGTATTGAACGTCGGCTAATCACTATAAGTCGATTAGTCGGGGTTATACATCTCTGTGATCTGTGATTGCTATTGGTTTGTGGATATGAATGGATTGGATTGTCGCGGGTGAATAGCCGGGGTGGATGTGAGATGAGCGTTATTTTTCTTTCATTCATTGTAAATGTAAATTGATGTAATATTATTATTTGTTTGGCCGCACAACCGGGTCGGGGTTGTAGCCGTCATTGTATAATTCTTTTTACTGTTTTTGCTCCTAGGATAGACCCATGGAGGGGTGCACAAACTGCCGAGTACTTGGCGGGTAGTTTGCCGCACCCGTAGGGGTCTTGGGTGGGGTATTGGCTATTCACCGCGACCGTGTAATCCGCTTTTCGTTGCAGGCTCGAACGGATTGCGGATTCCTAGTATATCCAATGTATTCATCTGTGATCTGTAATGTCTATCATTGCTTTATTTATAACTATTTAGGCGTTGCTTATGTTTTACAGCCGCGCTAGCCCAGCCCCCGCTCTGTCGTTAGTTAAGTAACCTAACGGGTGATGACGGGGCCCCGTGGCGAATGCGAATGGCATAAGCGTACGTCATATTTTGGTTGTTTTCTGCAATGGTAGGATTAAATGATGGGACGCATTAAAAGAACTAATGCAAGAATATCACGCATTAAAAGAACTAATGCAAGATAATAAACCAAGTTAAAGTCGTTGGAACACTTTCGAAAAACCACTCGGTTCTTTTCAAAACTAACTTTTAAATGCGGAGATTGAGCCACTCCTTCTAAACGCTATCTCGTTCCATCGATTATATCAAGTTCATTACGTTCACGGTTTCGCCAAAACCATTCGTAGCCCTCCGTCGTTTTGTATGAATATTCAATAGTATTCAAGCTATGTTTGTTGACCTTCGTCAAGGCATAGAGTTTGGTAGCTGTTGGGTGTTCATATATAGCATAGATAGATGCGTTGGTTTGGGACAGTCGTGTTGCCTTGTTGACCTTCGTCAAGGGTATATACGGGTGGGTTCAAATTAACCTTGAAAATGACGGGCAGAACTTGACATGTGACTTATGATTTGTTGACCTTCGTCAAGGTCATAAGAGCATGGGGCAAAAATCCACATCGGGAGTTTCATAAGTACTGAAACTTGCTAGACTTGCATACCATTTGGAGTGTGGTGATTCTGGTAGCATTCCTTCAGTTTCGTCACGCGATGATATTTGGATCCCGATCCTACTGTGAGTATATGCTACTCCTCGGGAAATTTCTCACTAAACGATCAATGCTATAAACCTACTAGGTGCCTAGAAAGGTGTTAGCGGGGCTACGCCCCCAGGGAAAAGAGGTTATTTAATTAAGGAACTTCGCGAAAGCGTTGGAAAACCTCCCTCGAAGTACCGACCCTGGCCTGGCCGAACGGTTAAGCAAGTATTGTGCGGTAGGATTGATCCCGACTAATTCTTCCTTTATGGTTTGAGGAGGGATTCGAGAGACAGTGGGAGCCATCCTGTTTAGACAAATTAAAAACCACTCTAAACTTGCAAGAGCATCGTGCTAAAGTGTTTCTTCTTTCTCTCCTAATTGCAGCGACCAATCGACATGACTGGACTTAAGTTACTTCTAGATAAAAATATACTGACAGGGCCAAACTACAAAGATTGGCTCAGGAATGTCAAGATGGCAATCACTTACGACAAGCTGGGGTATCTTCTTACCACCAAAGCTCCCCCCGTCCCAGGTCCCACCTCCAGCGTCGCGGACAAGGAAATCCGTAAGACTTGGGAGATTGATTGCGCGAAGGCCAGGTGCCTCGTGCTTGCCTCGATGGACAATGAACATCAGAGGAGGCACGAGAATATGGATTTGGAATCCATATTTCTTCATACAAAAGAACTGTATGGAGAGCAGTCTCGTATCGCAAAATACGAAGTGTCGAAGAAGTTGTTTTCGGCAAAGTTGGCCGTCGGATCATCGGTAGCGGACCACGTGCTTAAGATGATTGGCTACATTGAGGAGCTCGCGGAACTTGGGACCATGTTGGAAAGTGAACTCTATACGGATTTAATTCTCCAGTCCCTTCCATCCACTTACGCCCAGTTTATACTGAACTTCAACTTACAAGAAAAGGAAGTTGAACTTTCAGAACTCCTCAACATGCTGAGGAGCGTAGAGGGCACCCTACACAAAGGTAGGGAAACACCCGCTTTGTTTGTAGGAGAATCTTCTTCCTCTAGGTCCAAGGCGAAAGCCAAGGGAAAGAGGAAGAAAGCCCCCGCCACACCAAGAGGCGGTGTTAGTAAAGTGGGTACGAAGGGAAAGGAAAAGGCAACAATGATAGCGGGGAAGCTTGTGGGTAAAGAGGAATGCTTCTATTGTCATAAGAGTGGACACTGGAAGAAAGATTGCAGGGCTTGGAAGGCCAGGACACAGGAACTGAAGCAGGTTGCGGCTTCAGCTTCAGGTGTGTATGTTATTGAAAACTGTCTTTCTATAAACTCTACTTCCTGGGTATTGGATACCGGATCAGGATCTCATATCTGTAATTCTTTGCAGGCGTTGAGAAACCATAGGTTTTTGAAGGCAGGTGACATGACCCTCAGAGTTGCGAACGGAGCTAGCATGGATGCTAAAGCCGTGGGGGACTATCACCTGGGAATGTCAGATGGGCATGTTTTAGTTTTGCGTAATTGCTTTTTTGTACCCAACGCAACTTGTAATATCATTTCTGTAACTTTGGTTTCTAAAGAAGGTTATGAATTTGCGTTTGTAAGTAATGTTGTAAATATTCACCTTAATCAAGTTCTGATTGGGTCAGGTACACTGAGCAATGGTATATACGTGTTAAACCAACCACAGATTTTCAATGTCCAGAATACACACAAAAGAAAGTCTCCAGTTATCAATCAGGCTTTCTTATGGCATTGTAGACTGGGTCACATCAATGAGACACGGTTGACTAAGTTACATAAAGAAGGATACTTGGATCCGTTTGAGTATCAGTCTTATGCCACTTGTGAATCTTGTCTCATGGGAAAGATGACAAAGACTCCGTTTACTGGAAACGGAGAAAGAGCGAGCGAGCTCTTGGGACTCATACACACTGACGTATGTGGTCCAATGTCTACACATGCGCGAAGCGGTTATTCATACTTCATTACTTTCTCAGACGATTTCTCTAGGTATGGACATGTCTTCTTAATGAAGCACAAATCCGAGGCCTTTGAGAAATTTCGGGATTACAAGAATGAAGTTGAAAAACAAACAGGCAAAAGTATTAAGATTCTAAGATCGGATTGAGGTGGAGAATACTTGAGTGCCGAGTTCCTGGACTATTTAAAAGAGAATGGAATTCTCTCTCAGCGTACTCCTCCATACACTCCGCAACATAACGGTGTATCGGAAAGGAGGAATCGAACCCTACTGGATATGGTTCGTTCCATGATGAGTAAGGCTGAGTTACCGCGATCTTTCTGGGGCTATGCACTTGAAGCAGCTGCATATCTCTTGAACAAGGCTCCCACCAAGACTGTGCCTACCACTCCATATCAAATGTGGAGTGGGAAGAAACCGTGTCTTAAGTACCTTAAGATATGGGGATGTCCAGCTTTTGTAAAAAAGCAGCATGCGGAGAAGCTCGAGGCACGCTCAGTACAGTGCAAGTTTGTGGGATACCCAAAGAACTCCAGGGGGTATCTGTTCTATTCCGCTGAGGAACAAAAGGTTTTTGTTTCTCAACATGCCCGCTTCTTGGAAACTGAGTTTTTGGAAACCCAGATAAGTGGGAACGCAATAGAACTGGAAGAAATTCCAGAACCACAAGCTATTACTGAAAGCTTGGAAGAGCCAGTAAGTTCAAAAGAACAGGACATTCCTATGCCACTCCGCAGGAGTAGTAGGCAGTCTCATCCGCCCGAGAGATACTATGGTTTTCTCATAGACGGGGATAGAGAGGATTGCATCATAGATTGTGATGAGCCTACTAGCTTCCAGCAGGCCGTTCAGAGCGTTGACTCGGTAAAATGGCTGGATGCAATGCGGACCGAAATGGAGTCCATGTACACCAACAAAGTATGGACGTTGGACATTGCTCCAGACGGGGTAAAACCCGTAGGATGCAAGTGGATCTTCAAAAGGAAGATTGGTGTAGATGGACAGGTTGAGACCTATAAAGCTAGACTTGTAGCAAAGGGTTTCCGTCAAAGACCTGGCTTGGACTATGACGAAACCTTTTCTCCAGTGGCTATGCTGAAATCCATTCGGATCCTTCTTGCCATAGCTGCCTTCCACGATTATGAGATTTGGCAGATGGACGTAAAGACCGCTTTTCTAAATGGAAATTTAGAGGAGTGTGTCTATATGGATCAGCCAGAGGGTTTCATTCAGAGTGGGAGTAGCGGAAAAGTGTGCAAGTTGCTTAAGTCCATCTATGGACTAAAGCAGGCATCGCGGAGTTGGAACATCTGTTTTGATGAGACGGTCAAGGAATTTGGCTTTATCAAAAATCCAGATGAACCATGCATCTATAGTAGATTTGTAGCGAGAACTGTAGTATTCCTCATTTTATACGTGGATGACATTCTCTTAATAGGAAATGACATTCCTATGCTACAATCTGTCAAGGGGTTCGTGTCGCACAGGTTCTCTATGAAAGACCTGGGTGATGCCTCATACATCGTGGGGATCCGGATCCATCGTGATAGATCCAAGAGGATATTAGGACTTTCTCAGTCCAGGTACATCGACACCATAGTGAAGAGATTCAGTATGGAAGATTCCAAGCGCGGTAACCTACCGGCTTGTCACGGGATCACCCTCTCTAAAGAGATGTCTCCCAAGACTGATTTGGAGAGGGATCGCATGTCTATTATACCCTACGCTTCTGCGGTAGGCTCTATAATGTATGCGATGTTGTGTACCAGACCGGATGTAGCTTATGCATTGAGTGTGGTAATCCGGTATCAGTCAAACCCTGGGGAGAAACACTGGATAGCGGTAAAGAATATTCTCAAGTACCTGAGAAGGACTAAGGAGATGTTCTTGGTGTATGGCGGAAAAGACCTCCAGATCGAGGCCTTTGCTGACTCCAGCTTCCAGAGTGACAAGGATGATTCCAAGTCCATGTCGGGTTTCTTCTTTACCCTCAATGGAGGGTCGGTGTGTTGGAAGAGCTCCAAACAGGAAACCGTTGCTGACTCGACTATGGAAGCGGAATACATCGCTGCATCTGATGCCGCAAAAGAAGCTGTCTGGATGAGGAAGTTCTTGAAAGAACTTCAGGTGGTTCCGTCCATTGTTGACCCAATACCTCTGTATTGCGACAACAACGGGGCTATAGCTTTAGCGAAGGAACCCAGGTCCCATCAGAGATCCAGGCACATCTTGAGGCGGTATCACCTGATCAGGGAGATCGTGGATCGCAAGGACATCGAGGTTCGGAGGGTTGCTTCAGAAGAGAACACTGCAGATCCATTCACCAAGGCCTTACCCCAGACTCAGTTCGAGCGGCTGATCGAGATGATAGGTCTTCGATACGCCAGTTCATGGCCTTAGTGCAAGTGGGAGATTGTTAGTGTATATGCCCTAGAGGCCATTACTGTATCATACTAGTTTGTATATTACTTGATGGAAGCTTGGGATATTCACCTTGTATAAACAATCTTGCTCAATATAGTAGTATGCTACTTGGTTTGTTTCTACTTCAATGTGTACTTGTGTTTATTTCAGTATATCACTTATACGCATTAGTGGAGCCCTTAGGATCTTTGCTTGATTACCAGCGTTGTGATGGCAGTCACACTAGTGGGGGCTGGGTAATCTATAAGCGCATCCTTATACTGGTCCCTAGTCGCAGGACTATCGAGACAGGGCATCGATACTCCGGAGTAGACTAGCGTATGCGCTTCTCATCCCAGTGTGGGAGATGGTCTGTCCCATAGCCATCAGTACGTCGTACTGGAGATAGTATACGGGTGCTCGTTGGGTTACGAGTACACTGGACAGGACTCGTCGGGAACTGACAGGTTGGTGTTATACCTATCGTCAGTTATCAGTTCCCAGGTGACATGAGTACAGCTTAGTCCGCTGACTTGACACTAGCACTTCGCCTCGAGTGTGTTCCCACTGCACTTTGATCACTACCCTACCACGGCTCAAAGGAGTCGTGCAAACAGGTGGTGGTTGGGTGTAGTCCCGAAGCACTTGGAGGCAGTGACGGTTAGACAGGATTCGTCTCTCCCGGTATTGGGGGTTGACATCGCGCTGTGTCTAGGAGAGCCATTACACGAGTAGTCCCTGGCCAGGGCAAGCGAGATATACTGGTAGGCTTCCAGTGTTATCTCAGGGTGTTTTGGGCTTCACTCCGACACGACTTGTACCGCTATTAGGGGACTGACGTTTTACCGCCCCCTATGCCCGACATGCGATGTATTAGACGAACATACCGGACTGTACGGAGACTGTCACATACAGGCTCAGTAGGAGTGCAGATGGGGTTCACCTCGTCAGTCTTCTTATCGACATCTACCTGGGGACTGTTACGTACAGCTAGTGCCGCTTGCGGTCTGTGGTTAAACCCACTGCCAGCGTAGTGTCGAGTCTTTAGAGTCCCACACAGAGAGCTATTCGCCTTTAGGCAAAATGAGTAGAGGTCGCATGGTTTTGCGACAGGGTTCGTTCGCATCCGCGCACTTGTGCACGTTTGCTGTCCGGACAGTTTATACTAGCGGGCTTTGGTTTAAGCCAGATCCTAGTATATGATTTGAGATTGGTTTTTCTCAGTGTATTCGTGTTCCTCGGATCACGAATACGGGTGCGTATGCACAGTTGCTTGAGATTGAGGGAGAGGACCTTGTTTAGGGTTAATGACTATTGTCATTTTATTAACCCCATTGCTTTTGTGTGTATTATAGTTAATTGATAATTAGCTTAATAATTGTGCATGGTTGTTGTTATTGACCATTTGACTTCTTTGACTTGTTGACCTAGTTGACAACTTGACCATAATCATTTCATTTGGAAGATGCTCATTGATCTTTGCAATTTGCATTAATGTTGAAATGATAATGGTCATGTCTTGCTACAACCACGACAATTTTCAAGCAAATTATTGAATTAAAATATTACACACATATTAGTGAGAATGGCTCACTAATAATTCATTCTCTCATATCATTTCTCTCTCTTGCTCATCCTCTCCCTCAAGCTCTCTCCCTCTCATGTGTTGAGAAACAAAAAGCTTGAGAAAAAACCTTCACTTGATCTTCTCTACTCTCTTCTAGGGTTCAAGTCTTAGCATTTCTTGCACTCTAGTTACTCCTAGCTTGGAGTTGAAACTAAAGGTCGAGGCTTTCGGGTGGATCCTTCTTTGACGGGAGAAGACAAGCAAGGTGACCTCTTTCTACCGTTCCGACGAGCAAGGAGAGAAGGACTTCGAGCTCAAGGTATAACCTTTCTACAACTTAGCTAGTTGTTAGTTTGCTTTAGCTAGTTTTTGTTTAGCAAAGATCCTCACATGCATGGTCCATGTTGCCTAAGTCAATTAAAATCCGTTTTTTATTATGTTTTTCGCCTCCATGTAAGCACCGGGGTGGGCAACGTGGACTTACAGAACCAACTGACACCAGTGGCTTGTGAGACCGGCCACCGCCCCTCGTCGGGGTCTCGACTGTATACACTAGTCTACTCTGGAGTATCGATGCTCTGTCTCGAAACTCCCACGACTAGGGACTTTTTAAGGATGTGCTTATAGACCCCAGCTCCCACGTATATGATCGCCCTCATACTGCGGGCAGTCAAGCAAGAATCCTAGGGGCTCTATCAACATGCAATAGTGACCTGTAAGGTCACCTAAAGCAATACACGATGATAAAGATAAACCAGATAGCATACTATCATCTTGAGTAAGACTGTCCTACCGGCATAGGTCCTCCCTCAATCATTGCAATCACGTGCCTGTGATCCAATAATTGGCTCTGAGGGCACTATATCCAACAATCTCCCATTTGCACACAAGGCTAATTATTGCGATGTAGCTTACTTACAGCCCGTGTAATACCGAACACCCAACTCCTCTACTAATCAGTCTCACAAAGCCTGTTTGCGAAACTATTGTGTTCGAGGAATAGCCTCAGTGAGTGGATCCGCTCTAATGTTTCTTTCTATGTCTCTCTTTTTCTCAAGTTCACGGAGAAACCCATCTCCCGAAATGAGCAATACCTGTCTTAGAATATGTCTGGATATCTGATGGGACCTAGCTCATAAATGAACTCCAAATCTAAACTTCTTAGACTGTATCGTCAACTGAAAATAATCAGTATCCTGCACTATCCTTCCTTCAGTATCTACCTGGACCACCTGTCCAAAATACTGCCCCTCGTCAGAGGGAAAACTATAACTCTGACAGTCACTCTGCCGTCCAGGTCACCTTGGAAGCCTGGAATGATAACTGTCTCCCAAAGGAGGCTGCCGTTATCATTTCCCTAGAACATCAACTTATGTTCTAAAACTTCTTCCGATCGTTTCTCCAGGATTGGATTAATATCAATTTACTGCATCTGGTGCAAAAACAATATCTGGTGTGGTACTTTACATCTCATGATCAACGCAATTGCCTAAGCAAGTGATCTACCGATTATGCACATCCCTCTCCCCTTTAGTCTATGAGACACCTTTAGAGAGGGTGACTCCATCACCTACAGGTACACTACCGTGCCTGGAGTCGTCCATTATAAATACTCTTAGAATGCTGTCAAAGTACCCAGATTGGGAAACCACCCAAATCTAGATCTAAAACCATAGATCTAGTAACCAGAATGTCTGATATAATATCCAATTCCTATGTGGAGAAACCACTGTGTGACAACTAAAGTATAACCGATCGTAGTATAGGAATATCACTTCCTACTCTGTGTATGTCATCCAAATACAAAGACATCACACCCTACTACCTTCTTAACAGACCCATCCCCTATTCTGATAAAGTCAAACCTATGACTGTCATATCAGAAATAGATGATCTATCTCCGCTGTATCTGCTTTAGTCTATAAATAGACATAAGCCACTTGTCCACCAATGCTTCCGCTGCTCCCACTGACTACGGCAACCCTCTGGAAGAGTCATATACACTTACACTTCTAAAGCTAGTTTAGAACGACACTATACTCATCCTCCTGTCGGGTCTCACAGTCTGGAACAACAGCAATACCAAGTGAGGGTAAACAAGAACCTCCCTGTCGCCGTCCTTGAGCATACCGAAGTACCTCTCGAGCGCCTGAGGTTACCCACCATATCTGCGGAGTGGCCAATGGAATGTCAAACCAGATTGAATCTTTAGGTTCTAATCAAATCTTCAGTAATCGTTTGCGGTTCTGGAATCACTTCCAGTTCTACCATACTCCTATTACTGTTTTCTGAAAAAATCCATTTTTATTAAAACTGTGGCGAGTCAAGAACGATATCACTATTGATCTTCCTGATGGTAGAAAGTCAACCCTCGTCATAGCCTGGGTCAGCCCATAAACAGCCATTACAGAAACGTGCCTTGAATTATCCAGAGTCTGGTTTTAAGCATAAGCCGGACGACTCCCCGTACCTTAACATCGTTAAGATATGAACTATTCTATATCCAATACAGAAACATAGGCACTGATTTTATTGAACCAGATTCAAATCATGCAGCTGTCTCCAGTGCATGTCAACTAAATGGAAGGAGGCCTATCAGCGTTACTCAACTTAGGAATACTTCCAATTATGAGTAACCTGAAAGAGGATCAAGTTCTCTTAATCATTACTTGTTAGTGTATATGCCCTAGAGGCCATTACTGTATCATACTAGTTTGTATATTACTTAATGGAAGCTTGGGATATTCACAGTTGTATATACAATCTTGCTCAAAATGGTAGTATGCTACTTGGTTTGTCTCTGCTTTAATATGTGCATGTGTTTCTTTTAGCAAATTGCAGGTATACATATTAGTAGAGCCCTTAGGATCTTTGCTTGATTACCAGCGATGTGATGGCGCTCGCACTCGTGGGAGCTGGGTAATCTATAAGCACATCCTTATACAGGTCCCTGGTCGTTGGACTATCGAGACAGGGCATCGATACTCCGGAGTAGACTAGCGTATGCGCTTCTCATCCCAGTGTGGGAGACGGTCTATCCCACAGCCGTTAGTACGTCGTACTTGGGATAGTATGCGGGTGCTCGTTAGGTTACGAGTACACTGGACAGGACTCGTCGGGAACTGTTGGTTGGTAATATACCTATCGTCAGTTATCAGTTCCCAGGTGACATGAGTGCAGCTTAGTCCGCTGACTTGACACTGTCACTTCGCCTCGAGTGTGTTCCCACTGCACTTTGATTACTACCCTACCACGGCTCAGAGGAGTCGTGCAAACAGGTAGTTTTTGGGTGCAGTCCCGAAGCACTTGGAGGCAGTGACGGTTAGACAGGATTCGTCTCTCCCGGTATTGGGGGTTGACATCGCGCTGTGTCTAGGAGAGCAATTACACGAGTAGTCCCTGGCCAGGGCAAGCGAGATATACTAGTAGGTTTCCAGTGTTATCTCAGGGTGTTCTGGGCTACACTCCGACACGACTTGTACCGCTATTAGGGGACTGACGTTTACCGCCCCCTAGGCCCGCCATGCGATGTATCAGACGAACAGACCGGACTGTACGGAGATTGTCACATACAGGCTCAGTAGGAGTGCAGATGGGGTTCACCTCGTCAGTCTTCTTATCGACATCTACCTAGGGACCGTTACGTACAGCTAGTGCCGCTTGCGGTCTGTGGTTAAACCCACTGCCAGCGTAGTGTCGAGTCTTTAGAGTCCCACACAGAGAGCTATTCGCCTTTAGGCAAAATGAGTAGAGGTCGCATGGTTTTGCGACAGGGTTCGTTCGCATCCGCGCACTTGTGCACGTTTGCTGTCCGGACAGTTTATACTAGCGGGCTTTGGTTTAAGCCGGATCCTAGTGTATGGTTTGAGATTGGTTTTTCTCATTGTGTTCGTGTTCCTCGGATCGCGAATGCGGGTGCGTATGCACAGTTGCTTGAGATTGAGGGAGAGGACCTTGTTTAGGGTTAATGACTATTGTCATTTTATTAACCCTATTGTTTTTGTGTGTATTATTGTTAATTAATAATTAGCTTAATTATTGTGCATGGTTGTTGTTGTTGACATTTTGACTTCATTGACTTGTTGACCATGTTGACAAGTTGACCATGATCATTTCATTTGGAAGATGCTCTTTGATCCTTGCAATTTGCATTAATAATGAAATGATAATGGTCACCTCTTGATTAAACCATGACAATTTTCTTGCTAATTAATTAATTAAAATAACACACACATATTAGTGAGAATGGCTCACTAATAATTCATTCTATCATATCCTTTCTCTCTCTTGCTCATCCTCTCCCTCAAGCTCTCTCCCTCTCATGTGTTGAGAAACAAAAAAGCTTGAGAAAAACCTTCACTTGATCTTCTCTACTCACTTCTAGGGTTCAAGTCTTAGCATTTCTTGCACTCTAGTTACTCCTAGCTTGGAGTTGAAGCTAAAGGTCGAGGCTTTCGGGTGGATCGTTCTTTGACGGGAGAAGACAAGCAAGGTGAGGCCTTTCTACCATTCCGACGAGCAAGGAGAGAAGGAGTTCGAGCTCAAGGTATAACCTTTCTACAACTTAGCTAGTTGTTAGTTTACTTTAACTAGTTTTCGTTTAGTAAAGATCCTCACAAGCAAGGTCCATGTTGCCTAAGTCATTAAAAATCCAATTTTTATTATGTTTTCGGCCTCCCCGTAAGCACCGGGGTGGGCAACGTGGACTTACAGTGGTATCAGAGCCTAACTAAACTCAAACTAGCTAGGTAGTGAAGTGTAACGAAGTTTCGAAACCGAAAATCCAAAAACCGAACTTTTGAAAAACCCTAGTTTCTGTTGAAATTTTTTCTGCTCAAAATGGAAAACTTTATACTTGTAAATTCATCTCAGGGTTTTTTATGAACACCCATGAAAAACGGTACAGTGATTCGTTCAAACAGCCGCGCTTCCGCCGCACGAGGTAGCCATCTGCCGCGGAAGCGCCGCGGTTTGTCGTCTTCTCTGCATCGTTTTTCGTGCAGTGTCTGTCTGTGTTGATTTTGGGATTTTTAGGATATATAATATATGCCCAGATTTTCCAGAACTAAAATTTACTTTTGGGGGCCTATAAATCCGTATTTTTCGGAACTTCACTGCACTTTAACTACATCGGTTATATCTGTAATGCTTGGATGTATTGAACGTCGGCTAATCGCTATAAGACGATTAGTCGGGGTTATACATGATCTGTGATTGTTATTGGTTTGTGGATATGAATGGATTGGATTGTCGCGGGTGAATGGCCGGGGTGGATGTGAGATGAGCGTTTTTTTCTTTCATTCATTTGTAACATGTAAATTGATGTAATAATATTCTTTGTATGGCCGCACAACCGGGTCGGGGTTGTAGCCGTCATTGTATAATTCTTTTTACTGTTTTTGCTCCTAGGATAGACCCATGGAGGGGTGCACAAACTACCGGGTATCTCGAAGTGCCGAGTGGCCTACTCACGGTGGTGAGGGAGGTTGCTTCGCTTCGGGTGCTTGGCGGGTAGTTTGCCGCACCCGTAGGGGTCTTGGGTGGGGTATTGGCTATTCACCGCGACCGTGTAATCCGCTTTGCGTTGCAGGCTCGAACGCATTGCGGATTCCTAGTATATCCAATGTATTCATCTGCGATCTGTAATGTCTATCATTGCTATATATTTATATATAATAACTATTTAGGCGTTGCTTATGTTTTACAGCCGCGCTAGCCCAGCCCCCGCTCTGTCGTTAGTTAAGTAACCTAACGGGTGATGACGGGGCCCCGTGGCGAATGCGAATGGCATAAGCGTACGTCATATTTTGGTTGTTTTCTGCAATGGTAGGATTAAATGATGGGACGCATTAAAAGAACTAATGCAAGAAATAAACCAAGTAAAAGTCGATTGGAACACTTTGAAAACCACTCGGTTCTTTTCAAAACTAAACTTTTAAACGCGGAGCTTGAACCACTCCTTTTAAAAGCTATCTCGTTCCATCGATTATATCAAGTTCACTACGTTCACGGTTTCGCCAAAACCATCCGTAGCCCTCCATCATTTCGGTTAAATATTCGGTAGTATTCAAGCTATGTATTTTGACCTCACGCCAAGGCATAGTGATTGGTAGCTGCCGGATATTTATCCGTTGCATAGATAGAATGCGTTGATTTGAGACAGTCGTACTGCCGTTTTGGCCTACGTCAAGGGTAGGTACGGGTGGGTTCAAATTAACCAGGATAATGATGGGAAGAACTTGACATGTGACTTATGACATTTTGACCTCACGCCAAGGTCATAAGAGCATGGGGCAAAAATCCACATCGGGAGTTTCATAAGCACTGAAACTTGCTAGCGTTGCATACCATTTGGAGTGTGATGATTCTGGTAGGATTCCTTCGGTTTTATCACGCGTTGACATTTGGATCCCGATCCTACTGTGAGTATATGCTACTCCTCGGGAAAACTCTCACTTAACGATCAATGCTATAAACCTAGTAGGTGCCTAGAAAGGTGTTAGCGGGGCTACGCCCACAGGGAAAAGAGGTTATTTAATTAAGGAACTTCGCGAAAGCGTTGGAAAACCTCCCTCGAAGTACCGACACTGGCCTGGCTGAACGGTTAAGCAAGTATTGTACGGTGAGAATGATCCCGGCTAATCCTTTTCTTTATGGTTTGAGAAGGGATTCGAGAAACAGTGGGAGCCATCCAGTTTAGACAAACTAAAAACCACTCTAAACTTGCAAGAGCATCATGCTAAAGTGTTTCTTTTCTCTCTCCTAATTGCAGCGACCATTCAACATGACCGGACTTAAGTTACTGTTAGATAAAAATATATTGACAGGGCCAAACTACAAAGATTGGCTCAGGAATGTCAAGATGGCTATCACTTATGACAAGCTGGGGTATATACTTACCACCAAAGCTCCCCCTGTCCCAGGTCCCACCTCCAGCGTCGCGGATGTAGAAATCCGTAAGACATGGGAGATAGATTGCGCGAGGGCCAGATGCCTCGTACTAGCCTCGATGGACAACGAACATCAGAGGAGGCACGAGAATATGGACCTAGAGTCCATATTTCTCCATACAAAAGAACTGTATGGAGAGCAGTCTCGTATCGCTAGATACGAAGTGTCGAAGAAGCTTTTTTCGGCAAGGTTGGCCGTCGGATCATCGGTAGCGGACCACATGCTTAAGATGATCGGCTACATAGAGGAGCTCGCGGACCTTGGGACCACGTTGGAGAATGAACTCTATACCGATTTGATTCTCCAGTCCCTTCCTTCCACTTACACCCAGTTCGTTCTTAACTTCAACATGCAAGGAAAGGAGGTTGAACTTGCCGAACTTCTGAACATGTTGAGGACTGCTGAGGGCACCCTACAGAAGGGTAGGGAGACATCCACTTTGTTTGTAGGAGGATCTTCCTCTTCTAGGTCCAGGGCGAAAGCCAAGGGCAAGAAGAAGAAAGCCCCCGCCAAACCAAGAGGCGGTGTCGGTAAAGTGGATACGAAGGGAAAGGGTAAAGCAACAAAAGTAGCGGGGAAGATGGTGGGGAAGGAAGAATGCTTCTATTGTCACAAAAGTGGTCACTGGAAACAGGATTGCAAGGCTTGGAAAGCCAGAACACAGGATTTGAAGCGAGTTGCAGCTTCAGCTTCAGGTGTGTATGTTATTGAAAACTGTCTATCAATAAACTCTACATCCTGGGTATTGGATACCGGATCAGGATCTCATATCTGTAATTCTTTGCAGGCGTTGAGAAAGCGTAGAGTTTTGAAGGCAGGTGACATGACCCTCAGAGTTGCGAACGGTGCTAGCATGGATGCAGAGGCCGTGGGGGACTATCACCTGGGATTATCTGATGGACACTTTTTGGTTTTGCGTAGTTGTTATTATGTACCAAATGCAACCTGTAATATCATATCTGTATCTTTATTATCTAAAGAAGGTTATGAATTTGCATTTGTAAGTAATGTAGTGAACATTCACCTTAATCAAGTTTTGATTGGGTCAGGTACATTGAACAACGGTATATACGTTTTAAACCAACCACAGGTTTTCAATATCCAGAATACACACAAAAGAAAGTCTCCAGAAATTAATAAAACTTTCTTATGGCATTGTAGACTGGGTCACATCAATGAGAGAAGATTGACTAAGTTACATACTGAAGGATATTTGGATCCGTTCGAATATCAATCGTATGCAACTTGTTAATCCTGTCTCAAAGGAAAGATGATAAAGGCTCCGTTTTCTGGACACGGAGAAAGAGCGAGCGAGCTCTTGGGACTCGTACACAGCGACGTGTGCGGTCCAATGTCTACACATGCGCGAAGCGGTTTTTCTTACTTCATTACTTTTACGGATGATTTCTCAAGATTCGGACACATCTTCTTAATGAAGCATAAATCTAAAGCTTTTGATAAGTTCCAGGAATATAAGAATGAAGTAGAAAAACAGACCGGCAAAAGTATCAAGATCCTAAGATCGGATCGAGGAGGAGAATACTTAAGTGCCGAATTCCTGAACTACTTAAAAGAGATTGGAATTCTCTCTCAGCTTACTCCTCCATACACTCCGCAACATAACGGTGTATCGGAGAGACGGAACCGGACCCTATTGGATATGGTACGGTCCATGATGAGTAACGCTGAGTTACCGCGATCGTTCTGGGGATATGCGCTAGAAACAGCTGCATATCTTTTGAACCGTGTTCCCACTAAGACTGTGCCTACCACACCATATGAGTTATGGAGTGGGAAGAAACCCTATCTTCAATACTTGAAGATTTGGGGATGTCCAGCTTATGTCAAAAAGCAGCATACGGACAAGCTCGAGGCACGCTCAGTACTGTGCAAGTTTGTGGGATACCCAAAGAACTCCAGGGGGTATCTTTTCTATTACGCAGAGGAACAAAAAGTCCTTGTTTCTCGTAATGCCCATTTTCTGGAACATCAGTTTTTAGAAAAAGAATTAAGTGGGAGCGCGATAGAACTGGAAGAAATTCCAGAACCGCAAGCTATTACTGAAAGCTTAGTAGAACCAGAGGGTTCAAAAGAACAGGACATTCCTATGCCACTCCGCAGGAGTAGTAGGCAGTCTCATCCGCCCGAGAGGTACTACGGTTTTCTCATTGACGGGGATAGAGAGGACTGCATCCTGGATTGTGATGAGCCTACTAGCTTCCAGCAAGCCATTCAGAGCGTCGACTCGGTAAAATGGCTGGATGCAATGCAGACCGAGATGGAGTCCATGTACACCAACAAAGTATGGACGTTGGACATTGCTCCAGACGGGGTAAAACCCGTAGGATGCAAGTGGATCTTCAAAAGGAAGATTGGTGTGGATGGACAGGTTGAGACCTATAAAGCTAGACTGGTAGCAAAGGGTTTTCGTCAGCGACCTGGTTTGGACTATGACGAAACCTTTTCTCCAGTAGCTATGCTGAAATCCATTCGGATCCTTCTTGCCATCGCTGCTTTCCACGATTATGAGATTTGGCAGATGGACGTAAAGACAGCTTTTCTAAATGGTCATTTAGAGGAGTGTGTCTACATGGACCAGCCAGAGGGTTTCATTCAGGGTGGGAGCAGCGGAAAGGTGTGCAAGTTGCTCAAGTCCATTTATGGACTCAAGCAGGCATCGCGGAGTTGGAACATCTGTTTTGATGAGACGGTCAAAGAATTTGGCTTTATCAAAAATCCAGATGAACCATGCATCTATTGTAGATTTGTAGCGAGAACTGTAGTATTCCTCGTTTTATACGTGGATGACATTCTCTTAATAGGAAATGACATTCCTATGCTACAATCTGTCAAGGGGTTCTTGTCACACAGGTTCTCCATGAAAGACCTGGGTGATGCCTCATACATTCTGGGTATCCGTATCTACCGTGACAGATCCAAGAGGATATTAGGACTCTCACAGTCCAGGTACATCGACACCATACTGAAGAGATTCAGTATGGAAGATTCCAAGCGCGGTAATCTACCGGCTTGTCACGGGATCACCCTCTCCAAAGAGATGTCTCCCAAGACTGATTTAGAGAGGGATCGCATGTCTGTTATACTCTACGCTTCTGTGGTAGGCTCTATTATGTATGCGATGTTGTGTACCAGACCGGATGTGGCTTATGCACTGAGTGTGGTAAGCAGGTATCAGTCAAACCCTGGGGAGAAACATTGGATAGCAGTAAAGAACATTCTCAAGTACCTGAGAAGGACTAAGGAGATGTTCTTGGTGTATGGCGGAAAAGACCTGCAGATTGAGGCCTTTGCTGACTCCAGCTTCCAGAGTGACAAGGATGATTCCAAGTCCATGTCGGGTTTCGTCTTTACCCTCAATGGAGGGTCGGTGTGTTGGAAGAGCTCCAAACAGGAAACCGTTGCTGACTCGACTATGGAAGCGGAATACATCGCTGCATCTGATGCCGCAAAAGAAGCTGTCTGGATGAGGAAGTTCTTGAAAGAACTTCAGGTGGTTCCGTCCATTGTTGACCCAATACCTCTGTATTGCGACAACAACGGGGCTATAGCTTTAGCGAAGGAACCCAGGTCCCATCAGAAATCCAGACACATCTTAAGGCGGTATCACCTGATCAGGGAGATTGTGGATCGCCAGGAGATAGAGGTCCGGAGAGTTGCTTCAGAGGATAACACAGCAGATCCATTCACCAAGGCCTTGCCCCAGACTCAGTTCGAGCGGCTGATCGAGATGATAGGTCTTCGATACGCCAGTACATGGCCTTAGTGCAAGTGGGAGATTGTTAGTGTATATGCCCTAGAGGCCATTACTGTATCATACTAGTTTGTATATTACTTAATGGAAGCTTGGGATATTCACAGTTGTATATACAATCTTGCTCGAAATGGTAGTATGCTACTTGGTTTGTCTCTGCTTTAATATGTGCATGTGTTTCTTTTAGCATATTGCAGGTATACATATTAGTAGAGCCCTTAGGATCTTTGCTTGATTACCAGCGATGTGATGGCGCTCGCACTCGTGGGAGCTGGGTAATCTATAAGCACATCCTTATACAGGTCCCTGGTCGTTGGACTATCGAGACAGGGCATCGATACTCCGGAGTAGACTAGCGTATGCGCTTCTCATCCCAGTGTGGGAGACGGTCTGTCCCACAGCCGTTAGTACGTCGTACTTGGGATAGTATGCGGGTGCTCGTTAGGTTACGAGTACACTGGACAGGACTCATCGGGAACTGTTGGTTGGTAATATACCTATCGTCAGTTATCAGTTCCCAGGTGACATGAGTGCAGCTTAGTCCGCTGACTTGACACTGTCACTTCGCCTCGAGTGTGTTCCCACTGCACTTTGATTACTACCCTACCACGGCTCAGAGGAGTCGTGCAAACAGGTAGTTTTTGGGTGCAGTCCCGAAGCACTTGGAGGCAGTGACGGTTAGACAGGATTCGTCTATCCCGGTATTGGGGGTTGACATCGCGCTGTGTCTAGGAGAGCCATTACACGAGTAGTCCCTGGCCAGGGCAAGCGAGATATACTGGTAGGTTTCCAGTGTTATCTTAGGGTGTTCTGGGCTACACTCCGACACGACTTGTACCGCTATTAGGGGACTGACGTTCACCGCCCCCCTAGGCCCGCCATGCGATGTATCAGACGAACAGACCGGACTGTACGGAGATTGTCACATACAGGCTCAGTAGGAGTGCAGATGGGGTTCACCTCGTCAGTCTTCTTATCGACATCTACCTGGGGACCGTTACGTACAGCTAGTGCCGCTTGCGGTCTGTGGTTAAACCCACTGCCAGCGTAGTGTCGAGTCTTTAGAGTCCCACACAGAGAGCTATTCGCCTTTAGGCAAAATGAGTAGAGGTCGCATGGTTTTGCGACAGGGTTCGTTCGCATCCGCGCACTTGTGCACGTTTGCTGTCCGGACAGTTTATACTAGCGGGCTTTGGTTTAAGCCGGATCCTAGTGTATGGTTTGAGATTGGTTTTTCTCATTGTGTTCGTGTTCCTCGGATCGCTAATGCGGGTGCGTATGCACAGTTGCTTGAGAATGAGGGAGAGGACCTTGTTTAGGGTTAATGACTATTGTCATTTTATTAACCCTATTGTTTTTGTGTGTATTATTGTTAATTAATAATTAGCTTAATTATTGTGCATGGTTATTGTTGTTGACATTTTGACTTCATTGACTTGTTGACCATGTGGACAAGTTGACCATGATCATTTCATTTGGAAGATGCCCTTTGATCCTTGCAATTTGCATTAATAATGAAATGATAATGGTCACCTCTTGATTAAACCATGACAATTTTCTTGCTAATTAATTAATTATAATAACACACACATATTAGTGAGAATGGCTCACTAATAATTCATTCTATCATATCCTTTCTCTCTCTTGCTCATCCTCTCCCTCAAGCTCTCTCCCTCTCATGTGTTGAGAAACAAAAAAGCTTGAGAAAAACCTTCACTTGATCTTCTCTACTCACTTCTAGGGTTCAAGTCTTAGCATTTCTTGCACTCTAGTTACTCCTAGCTTGGAGTTGAAGCTAAAGGTCGAGGCTTTCGGGTGGATCGTTCTTTGACGGGAGAAGACAAGCAAGGTGAGGCCTTTCTACCATTCCGACGAGCAAGGAGAGAAGGAGTTCGAGCTCAAGATATAACCTTTCTACAACTTAGCTAGTTGTTAGTTTACTTTAGCTAGTTTTCGTTTTGTAAAGATCCTCACAAGCAAGGTCCATGTTACCTAAGTCATTAAAAATCCAATTTTTATTATGTTTTCCGCCTCCCCGTAAGCACCGGGGTGGGCAACGTGGACTTACATTACTATCAACTGAATATCATACACAAGTATCTACATCTTCGATCACCTTGAAAAATCCCGATACTTGCAACACCTGGTTCTCTACTTTATCCTTATACTTATAACTTCTCAAAACTCAGACCTTGCATTTCTACGAAACACATGTCTAAGAACTAGAGAAGTCACAAGTAAACAGAATATAGTACGAGTACCAACCCCTTTGTCCTAATGGACACTGGACAACATACAATACTATGTATAAGTCCCTTGAGTCTAATAACTCAATCCCTGTGTGTCGTAGGTTAAAAACTGTACTTATGGTTAAGAAGAATTACACCGTTGTTTTAATGCTCCATACCTAACCATCCACTGATATAGGTAAACGTCATAGGCATATTTCAAAAAGGTATATCTCACTCTATAAAAATAGACGTACAGATATATCAATTTGAAATTGGTGTATAACAACGGATATTCAAAACCAAATATTTGCCGTCCGGCAAACAGCCCAGGTGATTTCCTCAAATATCAACAATGACAACGAATTCCGATATAGTGAGGATGATCACCTAATTCCCAATAACTTACTCCCACTCAACATCAGTAAAACCATACAGATATGAGAATCATACCTGGTAAATACATACTCTAGAGCAAGGACTAATTGGGAAATCAATTTTCTTTTAACAGCACACAGTGAAACTGAAACATTGAAATGTTTCATCGGGGTATCCGGGTATTCCTAGTAATGCCTCTTCCATTATCCAGATTCACAACTATAACCGTATATCTCTTTGCCATCTCTCCAAATCCCTTTATATGTCTTTAGTCATTACCTTCTGTACACCCTCTTAGGCTAAATGGTTTTCTTCCTTCCCTACCGTTCGGCACCAGCTTATGGTCTGGAAGAAGGCTATCCAATAAGCATAATGGGTGTACTGTCCTAATCCTAGGAGCACTCACAACCTGAGAGAAGGTCAGGATAAAAGGCAACTGAATAAACCTTATTCCTATTTCTCCTGAACCAGAATCCATCCCCGAAATGGAACAAGTTCCTTACGGGTTCGTATATAACCATACGATGGAATATCCAAATAATTGTGGATCTTCCTAGTGATACGGAGTGTCCTGGAGAAATACAAAGGTGAATTGGGAGTGGTAATGAAATACTTGGTTTGGTCGTGAATAGCAAGTCGCAATTTACTTTGCTCTTTTACTAATCCCTTGATATGTCTTTACTTAATACCTTCTGTACACCATCGTTATGCTAATTAGTTTTCTTCATTCCCCACCGTTCGGCACCAGCCTAAGGTTTGGAATAAGACTATCCAATTTTCGTAATATGGTGTACTATCTCCTAAACCAAAGAGTACTCGCAACCTGAGAGAAGGTAAATGGAAAAGATAACTGAATAGTCCTATTCGTTTTCTCCCGAACCGGAAACCATCCTCGAATAAATTCCTTCGAGTTCGTATATAACCATACGATGGTTTTGTCCAATGGAAGTGGACGTTCGTAGTAATACAAGGTGTCCTGGAGAAAAGGGTAAAAGTAGGAGTGGCAAAGAGGTTTGCAACTCTGATAATCCAAAAGCCAGTGTTTAAGAAGGTTCGGTTAATTTTGGTCACTGAGTCATAGTCTAGGGTGGGGTCATGGTCGCTGCCAAAGAGAGAGAGAAAAGAAACACTCAGCGTGCACTCTAACCTAGATCAGAATGGTTATCACTTTATCTAATCAGGAAACCTCCTACTGTAACCTCAAATTCTTCTCCAAACCCGAAAGAAGAATTAGTCGGGATCTCCCGAGAAGTAAACCAACTCATTAGTGGGAATCAGGATCAAACTATCATCGCATGATAACATGACAGAATCCGCTCACATTATCACACTCCAGAAGGTATGCGCATATCTGGCAAGTTTCAGTTTCTTTAGAAACTCCCGATGTGATTTTTACCCCATGCTCTTATGACCTTGACGAAGGTCAACAAATCATATGTAAGTCCACGTTGCCCACCCCGGTGCTTACGGGGAGGCGGAAAACGGAATAAAAATCGAATTTTTATGAGCTTAGGCAACATGGACTACACTAAGAAGGATCTTTGCTAAACAAAAACAAGCTAAAGCTAACTAGAAACTAGCTAAGTGCTAGAAAGGTTATACCTTAGGCTTTATGTCCTTCTCTCCTTGCTCCTTGGAGTAGTGGAAAGAGGTCACCTTTGTCGTCTTCTCCTGTCAAAGAAAGATCCACCCGAAAGCCTCAACCTTTGGCTTCAACTCCAAGCTGGAAGTAACTAGGGTGAAAGAAGTGCTAATCCTTGAACCCTAGATGAGAGTACAGATTATCAAGAGAGGGTTTTTCTCAAGCTCAAGTGTTTCTCAACACATGAGAGGGGAGAGCTTGAGGGAGAGGAAGAACAAGAGAGAGAAAGTATATGATAGAATGAGAATAATATGAACCATTCTCACTTATATGTGTATATTATTTTAATTAGATAATTAGCTAGATAATTGTCATGGTTAATCATGACATGACCATTATCATTTCAATTTGCAAGGATCAAAAAGCATCTTCCAAAAGAAATGATGATGGTCAAAGTGTCAACCATAGTCAACAAGTCAAGGAAGTCAAATGGTCAACAACCATAACCATGCACAATTATAAAACTAATATCAATTAACAATAATACACACATGAGCATTAAGGTTAATAAAATGACAATAGTCATTAACCTTAATAAAAGGTCCTCTCCCTCTGTCTCAAGCAACTGTGCATACGCACCCGTATTCGTGATCCAAGGAACATGAATACAATGAGATAAAACCAATCCCAAATCATATACTAGGATCCGGCTTAAACCAAAGCCCGCTAGTATAAGCTGTCCGGACAGTAAACGTGCACAAGTGCGCGGATGCGAACGAACCCTGTCGCAAAACCATGCGACCTCTACTCATTTTGCCTAAAGGCGAATAGCTCTCTGTGTGGGACTCTAAAGACTCGACACTACGCTGGCAGTGGGTTTAACCACAGACCGCAAGCGGCACTAGCTGTACGTAACGGTCCCCAGGTAGATGCCGATAAGAAGACTGACGAGGTGAACCCCATATGAACTCCTACTGAGCCTGTATATGACAGTCTTCGTACAATCCGGTCTGTTCGTCTGATACATCGCATGGCGGGCCTAGGGGGGCGGTGAACGTCAGTCCCCTAATAGCGGTACAAGTCGTGTCGGAGTGTAGCCCAGAACACCCTGAGATAACACTGGAAACCTACCAGTATATCTCGCTTGCCCTGGATAGGGACTACTCGTGTAATGGCTCTCCTGTACACAGCGCGATGTCAACCCCCAATACCGGGAGAGACGAATCCTGTCTAACCGTCACTGCCTCCAAGTGCTTCGGGACTGCACCCAAAAACTACCAGTTTGCACGACTCCTTTGAGCCGTGGTACGGTTGTAATCAAAGTGCAGTGAGAACACATTCGAGGCGAAGTGACAGTATCAAGTCAACGGACTAAGCTGTACTCATGTCACCTGGGAACTGATAACTGACGATATGTATAATACCAACCAACAGTCCCCGACGAGTCCTGTCCAGTATACTCGTAACCTAACGAGCACCAGTATACTATCTCAAGTACGACGTACTGACGGCTGTCGGACAGACCGTCTCCCACACTGAGATGAGAAGCGCATACGCTAGTCAACTCCGGAGTATCGATAGTCCAACGACCAGGGACCTGTATAAGGATGTGCTTATAGATTACCCAGCTCCCACGAGTGCGAGCGCCATCACAACGCTGGTAATCAAGCAAAGATCCTAAGGGCTCAACTAATTTGTATATCAGCGATATGCTAAAAGAAACACATGCACATATTGAAGTAGAGACAAACCAAGTAGCATACTACCATTTCGAGCAAGATTGTATATACAACTGTGAATATCCCAAGCTTCCATCAAGTAATATACAAACTAGTATGATACAGTAATGGCCTCTAGGGCATATACACTAACAATATCCCACTTGCACTAAGGCCATGTACTGGCGTATCGAAGACCTATCATCTCGATCAGCCGCTCGAACTGAGTCTGGGGTAAGGCCTTGGTGAATGGATCTGTTGTGTTATCTTCTGAAGCAACCCTCCGGACCTCGATCTCTTGGCGATCCGCGATCTCCCTGATCAGGTGATACCGCCTAAAGATGTGTCTGGATTTCTGATGGGACCTGGGTTCCTTCGCTAAAGCTATACCCCCGTTGTTGTCATAATACAGAGGTATTGGGTCAACAATGGACAGAACCACCTGATGTTCTTTCAAGAACTTCCTCATCCAGACAGCTTCTTTTGCGGCATCAGATGCAGCGATGTATTCTGCTTCCATAGTCGAGTCCGCAACGGTTTCCTGTTTGGAACTCTTCCAACACACCGCCCCTCCTTTGAGGGTGAAGACAAAACCCGACATGGACTTGGAATCATCCTTGTCACTCTGGAAGCTGGAGTCAGCAAAGGCCTCAATCTGCAGGTCTTTTCCGCCATACACCAAGAACATCTCCTTAGTCCTTCTCAGGTACTTGAGAATGTTCTTTACTGCTATCCAATGTTTCTCCCCAGGGTTTGACTGATACCTGCTTACCACACTCAGTGCAAAAGCTACATTCGGTCTGGTACACAACATCGCATACATTATAGAGCCTACCGCAGAAGCGTAGGGTATAATAGACATGCGATCCCTCTCCAAATCAGTCTTGGGAGACATCTCTTTTGAGAGGGTGATCCCGTGACAAGCCGGTAGATTACCGCGCTTGGAATCTTCCATACTGGATCTCTTTAGTATGGTGTCGATGTACCTGGACTGTGAAAGTCCTAATATCCTCTTGGATCTGTCATGGTAGATCCGGATACCCAGAATGTATGAGGCATCACCCAGGTGTTTCATGGAGAACCTGTGTGACAAGAACCCCTTGACAGATTGTAGCATAGGAATGTCATTTCCTATTAAGAGAATGTCATCCACGTATAAAACGAGGAATACTACAGTTCTCGCTACAAATCTACAATAGATGCATGGTTCATCTGGATTTTTGATAAAGCCAAATTCCTTGACCGTCTCATCAAAACAGATGTTCCAACTCCGCGATGCCTGCTTCAGTCCATAAATGGACTTAAGCAACTTGCACACCTTTCAGCTGCTCCCACTCTGAATGAAACCCTCTGGCTGGTCCATATAGACACACTCCTCTAAATGTCCATTTAGAAAAGCTGTCTTTACGTCCATCTGCCAAATCTCATAATCGTGGAAGGCAGCAATGGCAAGAAGGATCCGAATGGATTTCAGCATAGCTACTGGAGAAAAAGTTTCGTCATAGTCCAAACCAGGCCGCTGACGAAAACCCTTTGCAACCAGTCTAGCTTTATAGGTCTCAACCTGTCCATCTACACCAATCTTCCTTTTGAAGATCCACTTGCATCCTACGGGTTTTACCCCATCTGGAGCAATGTCCAACGTCCATACTTTGTTGGTGTAGATGGACTCCATTTCGGTCCACATTGCAACCAGCCATTTTACCGAGTCGACGCTCTGAATGGCTTGCTGGAAGCTAGTAGGCTCATCATAATCTATGATGCAATCCTCTCTATCCCCGTCAATGAGAAAACCGTAGTATCTCTCGGGCGGATGAGACTGCCTACTACTCCTGCGGAGTGGCGTGGGAATGTCATGATCTTTGGAACCCTCTGGTTCTACTAACTTTCAGTAATAGCTCGTGGTTCTGGAATTTCTTCCAGTTCTATTGCGCTCCCACTTAATTCTTTTTCTATGAACTGGTGTTCTAGAAAGTGGGCATGGTGAGAAACAAGGACTTTTTGTTCCTCTTCGCAATAGAAGTAATATCCCTTGGAGTTCTTTGGATATCCCACAAACTTGCAGTGTACTGAGCGTGCCTCGAGCTTGTCCGCATGCTGCTTTTTTACAAAAGATGGACATCCCCATGTCTTAATGTGATTAAGATAGGGTCTTTTCCCACACCACATCTGATATGGTGTAGTAGGCACAGTCTTAGTTGGAACTCGGTTCAAAAGGTATGAAGCTGATTCTAGCGCATATCTCCAGAACGATCGCGGCAACTCAGCGTTACTCATCATGGACCGCACCATAACCAATAGGGTTCGGTTCCGTCTCTCCGATACACCGTTATGTTGCGGAGTGTATGGAGGAGTAAGCTGAGAGAGAATTCCATTCTCTTTTAAGTAACCCAGGAACTCGGCACTCAAGTATTCACCACCTCGATCAGATCTCAGTGCCTTGATACTTTTGCCTGTTTGTTTTTCTACTTCATTCTTATATTCCTGGAATTTTTCAAAAGCCTCGGATTTATGTTTCATTAAGAAGACATAACCGTACCTTGAAAAGTCATCCGTAAAAGTAATGAAGTAAGAATAACCGCTTCGCGCATGTGTAGACATTGGACCGCACACGTCGCTGTGTAGGAGTCCCAAGAGCGAGCTCGCTCTTTCTCCGTGTCCAGTGAATGGAGTCTTTGTCATCTTTCCTTTGAGACAGGATTGACAAGTTGCATACGATTGATATTTGAACGGATCCAAATATCCTTCTGCATGTAACTTAGTCAACCTTCTCTCATTGATGTGACCCAGTCTACAATGCCATAAGAAAGTTTTATTGATTTCCGGAGACTTTCTTTTGTGTGTATTCTGGAGATTGAAAATCTGTGGTTGGTTTAATACGTATATACCGTTGTTCAATGTACCTGACCCAATCAAAACCTGATTAAGGTGAATGTTCACTACATTACTTAAAAATGCAAATTCATAACCTTCTTTAGATAATAAAGATACAGAAATAATATTACAGGTTGCATTTGGTATATAATAACAACTACGCAAAACCAAAAAATGTCCATCCGACAATCCCAGGAGATAGTCTCCCACGGCCTCAGCATCCATGCTAGCACCGTTTGCAACTCTGAGGGTCATGTCACCTGCCTTCAAAACTCTACGCTTTCTCAACGCCTGCAAAGAATTACAGATATGAGATCCTGATCCGGTATCCAATACCCAGGATGTAGAGTTTATTGATAGACAGTTTTCAATAACATACACACCTGAAGCTGAAGCCGCAACTCGCTTCAAATCCTGTGTTCTGGCCTTCCAAGCCTTGCAATCCTGTTTCCAATGACCGCTTTTGTGACAATAGAAGCATTCTTCCTTCCCCACTAGCTTCCCCGCTATCTTTGTTGCTTTTCCTTTTCCCTTCGTATCCACTTTACCGACACCGCCTCTTGGTTTGGCGGGGGCTTTCTTCTTCTTACCCTTGGCTATCGCCCTGGATCTAGAAGAGGAAGATCCTCCTACAAACAAAGTGGATGTCTCCCTACCTTTCTGTAGGGTGCCCTCAGCACTCCTCAACATGTTCAGAAGTTGGGAAAGTTCAACTTCCTTTCCTTGCATGTTGAAGTTAAGGATAAACTGGGCGTAAGTGGAAGGAAGGGACTGGAGAATCAAATCAGTATAGAGTTCATTCTCCAACGTGGTCCCAAGGTCCGCGAGCTCCTCAATGTAGCCAATCATCTTAAGCACGTGTTCTGCTACCGATGATCCGACGGCTAACCTTGCCGAAAATAGCTTCTTCGACACTTCGTATCTTGCGATACGAGACTGCTCTCCATACAGTTCTTTTGTATGGAGAAATATGGACTCTAGGTCCATATTCTCGTGCCTCCTTTGATGTTCGTTGTCCATCGAGGCAAGTACGAGGCATTTGGCCTTCGCGCAATCTATCTACCATGTCTTACGGATTTCCTTGTCCGCGACGCTGGAGGTGGGACCTGGGACAGGGGGAGCTTTGGTGGTAAGTACATACCCCAACTTGTCGTAAGTGATTGCCATCTTGACATTCCTGAGCCAATCTTTGTAGTTTGGCCCTGTCAGTATATTTTTATCTAGTAATAACTTAAGTCTGGTCATGTTGAATGGTCGCTGCAATTAGGAGAGAGAAAAGAAACACTTTAGCATGATGCTCTTGCAAGTTTAGAGTGGTTTTTAGTTTGTCTAAACTGGATGGCTCCCACTGTCTCTCGAATCCCTTCTCAAACCGTAAAGAAAGGATTAGTCAGGATCAATCTCACCGTACAATACTTGCTTAACCGTTCAGCCAGGCCAGTGTCGGTACTTCGAGGGAGGTTTTCCAACGCTTTCGCAAAGTTCCTTAATTAAGTAACCTCTTTTCCCTGTGGGCGTAGCCCCGCTAACACCTTTCTAGACACCTACTAAGTTTATAGCACTGATCGTTAAGTGAGAGTTTTCCCGAGGAGTAGCATATACTCACAGTAGGATCGGGATCCAAATATCATCGCGTGATAAAACCGAAGGAATCCTACCAGAATTATCACACTCCAAACGGTATGCAGCGCTAGCAAGTTTCAGTACTTATGAAACTCCCGATGTGGATTTTTGCCCCATGCTCTTATGACCTTGACTTTGGCCAAAATATCATAAGTCACATGTCAAGTTCTACCCGTCATTCTCCTGGTTAATTTGGACCCACACGTACCTACCCTTGACTTTGGCCAAAATGGCAGCACGACTGTCCCAAACCAACGCATCTATATATGCTGCACATGAATACCCAATAGCTACCAATCACTATGTCTTGACTTTGGCCAAAATACATAGCTTGAATACTTTTTGACCATTAATGTGGAATGACGGAGGGCTACGGATGGTTTTGGCGAAACCGTGAACGTAGTGAACTTAATATAATCGATGGAACGAGATAGCTTTTAAAAGGAGTGGTTCAAGCTCCGCGTTTAAAAGTTTAGTTTTGAAAAGAACCGAGTGGTTTTCAAAGTGCTCCAATCGACTTTTACTTGGTTTATTTTCTTGCATTAGTTCTTTTAATGCGTCCCATCATTTAATCCTACCATTGCGGAAAACAACCAAAACATGATGTACGCTTATTCCATTTGCATTCGCCACGGGGCCCCATCATCATCCGTTAGGTTACTTAACTAACGACAGAGCGGGGGCTGGGCTAGCGCGGCTGTAAAACATAAGCAACGCCTAAATAGTTATCATATATGAGTATATAGCAATGATAGACATTACAGATCACAGATGAATATATTGGATATACTAGGAATCCGCAATCCGTTCGAGCCTGCAACGAAAAGCGGATTACACGGTCGCGGTGAATAGCCAATACCCCACCAAAGACCCCTACGGGTGCGGCAAACTACCCACCAAGTACCCGAAGCAAAGCAACCCCCCTCAACACCGTGAGTAGGCCACTCGGCACTTCGAGATACCCGGTAGTTTGTGCACCCCCTCCATGGGTCTATCCTAGGAGCAAAAACAGTAAAAAGAATTATACAATGACGGCTACAACCCTTACCCGGTTGTGCGGCCATCCAAATAATAATATTACATCAATTTACATATTACAATGAATGAAAGAAAAAGCAACACTCATCTCACATCCACCTCGGCTATTCACCCGCGACAATCCAACCCATTCATATACACATACCAACATCAAACACAGATCTCAAATATGTATAACCCCGACTAATCGACATATAGCGATTAGCCGACGTTCAATACATATAAACATCACAGATATAACCCTTATAGTCAAAGTGTAGTGAAGTTCGAAAAAAATACGGATTTATAGGCCCCCAAAAACAAATTTCTATTCTGGAAAATCTGGGCACATATAAACCATCTCAAAAATCCTAAAACCAAGCCAGAAACACACTGCACCAAACTCGACCCAGAGATGAGCCAAGACGGCCGCGGTTGCGCGGCAATAGCTTGCTATTGCCGCGGACCCGCGGCACTTTGGTCGAATCTTTGGATCGTTTTTGGTGGCTTTCTTCACAAAACCCTGAGATGATTTTCGGTGTATAATATATTTTGATTTGACCAGAAAAAAAATTTAACAGAAACTTAGGGTTTTGATAACTCGGTTTTTCGATTTTTCCGATTCGAACTTCGATACACTCTACTACCTAGCTAGTTTATGTTTAGTTAGGCTCTGATACCACTGTAAGTCCACGTTGCCCACCCTGGTGCTTACGGGGAGGCGGAAAACGGAATAAAAATCGAATTTTTATGAGCTTAGGCAACATGGACTACACTAAGAAGGATCTTTGCTAAACAAAAACAAGCTAAAGCTAACTAGAAACTAGCTAAGTGCTAGAAAGGTTATACCTTGGGCTATATGCCCTTCTCTCCTTGCTCCTTGGAGTAGTGGAAAGAGGTCACCTTAGTCGTCTTCTCCCGTCAAAGAAAGATCCACCCGAAAGCCTCAACCTTTGGCTTCAACTCCAAGCTAGAAGTAACTAGGGTGCAAGAAGCGCTAATCCTTGAACCCTAGATGAGAGTAGAGATTATCAAGAGAGGGTTTTTCTCAAGCTCAAGTGTTTCTCAACACATGAAAGGGGAGAGCTTGAGGGAGATGAAGAACAAGAGAGAGAAAGTATATGATAGAATGAGAATAATATGAACCATTCTCACTTATATGTGTATATTATTTTAATTAGATAATTAGCTAGATAATTGTCATGGTTAATCATGACATGACCATTATCATTTCAATTTGCAAGGATCAAAAAGCATCTTCCAAAAGAAATGATGATGGTCAAAGTTTCAACCATAGTCAACAAGTCAAGGAAGTCAAATGGTCAACAACCATAACCATGCACAATTATAAAACTAATATCAATTAACAATAATACACACACGTGCATTAAGGTTAATAAAATGACAATAGTCATTAACCCTAATCAAAGTCCTCTCCCTCTGTCTCAAGCAACTGTGCATACGCACCCGCATTCGTGATCCAAGGAACACGAATACAATGAGATAAAACCAATCCCAAATCATATACTAAGATCCGGCTTAAACCAAAGCCCGCTAGTATAAGCTGTCCGGACAGCAAACGTGCACAAGTGCGCGGATGCGAACGAACCCTGTCGCAAAACCATGCGACCTCTACTCATTTTGCCTAAAGGCGAATAGCTCTCTGTGTGGGATTCTAAAGACTCGACACTACGCTGGCAGTGGGTTTAACCACAGACCGCAAGCGGCACAAGCTGTACGTAACGGTCCCCAGGTAGATAACGATAAGAAGACTGACGAGGTGAACCCCATCTGAACTCCTACTGAGCCTGTATGTGACATTCTCCGTACAGTCCGATCTGTTCGTCTGATACATCGCATGGAGGGCCTATGGGGCGGTGAACGTCAGTCCCCTATTTGCGGTACAAGTCGTGTCGGAGTGTAGCCCAGAACACCCTGAGATAACACTGGAAACCTACCAGTATATCTCGCTTGCCCTGGCCAGGGACTACTCGTGTAATGGCTCTCTTGGACACAGCGCGATGTCAACCCCCTATACTGGGAGAGACGAATCCTGTCTAACCGTCACTGCATCCAAGTGCTTCGGGACTGCACCCAAAAACTACCTGTTTGCACGACTCCTTTGAGCCGTGGTAGGGTCGTAATCAAAGTGCAGTGGGAACACACTCGAGGCGAAGTGACAGTGTCAAGTCAACGGACTAAGCTGTACTCATGTCACCTGGGAACTGATAACTGACGATAGGTATAATACCAACCAACAGTCCACGACGAGTCCTGTCCAGTGTACTCGTAACCTAACGAGCACCTGTATACTATCTCAAGTACGACGTACTGACGGCTGTGGGACAGACCGTCTCCCACACTGAGATGAGAAGCGCATACGCTGGTCTACTCTGGAGTATCGATGCCCTGTCTTGATAGTCCAACGACCAGGGACCTGTATAAGGATGTGCTTATAGATTACCCAGCTCCCACGAGTGCGAGCGCCATCACAACACTGGTAATCAAGCAAAGATCCTAAGGGCTCTACTAATATGTATATCAACGATATGCTAAAAGAAACACATGCACATATTGAAGTAGAGACAAACCAAGTAGCATACTACCATTTCGAGCAAGATTGTATATACAACTGTGAATATCCCAAGCTTCCATCAAGTAATATACAAACTAGTATGATATAGTAATGGCCTCTAGGGCATATACACTAACATCATATGTCACATGTCAAGTTCTACCCGTCATTGTCCAGGTTAATTTGAACCCACCCATACATTCCCTTGACGAAGGTCAACAAGCTATACGACTGTCCCAAACCAACGCATCTATCTATGCAGCAGAAAGGTAAGAAGCGGCTACCATACACTATGCCTTGACGAAGGTCAACAAACATAGCATGAATACTACGTGCTACCCGTCTGAAACGACGGAAGGCTACGAATGGTTTCTGGCAAAAACCTTTAACGTAATGAACTTGATATCATTGAAGGAACCGGATAGCTTTATAAAATTATAGTGACGAAAACCTTTACTAAAGAGGTCACTCCCGGTGAAGGGATCTCGGCTCTTTCCCCGTAGAATGAGGTGCAGGATATTCCAACTGAATACCACGATGCAAAGCAAAAGTAATCGGCTATAGTGAAGTTATTGCCCTGACACAAACTTTTGTCCAAGGGGTCACTCCCGGTGAAGGGATCTCGGCCCTTGCCTCGTCGACTGAGGAGCAGGATATTCCAACTGAATACCACTGTGTAAAACAAAAGAGAACGCCCTTGCAATAACAGCTTTTTTTGAAAAATTGTTCCAACAACATCAAAATAGGTTTGTTTAGCTTGCATTGATCCGAATCAACGCAGTCCCATCAATTGATCACACCATAATAGAACAAAATAATGATGTACGTATATGCCATCCGCATTCGTCACTGGGTCCTGTCATCACCCGTTAGGTTACTTAACTAACGACAGAGCGGGGACTGGACTAGCGCGGGTGCAAAACATATACAACATATACTAGTATATATATCAATATATAATATTCGCTCAAGGCGTGATAAAATGCAACATCACAGAAATGTAATAAGCATCACAGAAAAATACAGATATCTGGGATCCCCGGGTTTCATAGAGCCGCTACTGAAACCCGATGTTCCCTTGGTCGTGTGGATAGCCTGTGCAATGAAATCCTAGACCCCTACGGGCGCGGAAAGTTACCCGCCAAAATCTGAAGCGAGGAATCCCCCTTCAGCAACGTGAATGGACCACCCAGCACTTCACGGAATCCGGTAACTTGGGCACCCCTCCTGGGTCAACCTGTACCCCCTACGAGTGCGGCGAATAGCCCGCCAATTCTAGAGTGAAGCCCCCTCCGTCTCAATGCCATGAGATGCAGGCCCGTTGCCCTCTAGAACCCGGCTATCCGTGCACCCCTCCGCGGGGTAATCCTAGTACCGAAAGTAAAATATACAACGAGTACATAGACCTCACCCTGGTCGTGCCCCAAAAGAATAATATACAAGCAGGCAGTGATGACAGTCCACAAGTCGGATGCTCGCCACGCAATATCAAATGTACATATAAAACAAAACTGTACTACCACTGCATCCAGGCTATCCCCCACGACCAATCCGCAATATCACAGCACAACACAGAATATCAACGTGAATGTTACGTTCGCAAATCCGTCTAAAAGGGCTATAAAAGATAGACTAGATTTACCGATCAAGCGACATTCACGGTCGCAGATATAATGTAAATACTATGAATTAACATGTTTAAACTTTTCGATCGATCAAATTTACCCATGTGGGCCCCAAGCACAACTGTAGCACTCAGAGAAAATCTGGGCCCAAAAAGAATATTCCAAAAACCCCAATTTCAACTCAGAAGCCCACTGTTAAAATTTGGTGCGTTGAAAAGTCAAAGTGGCAGCGGAACTGCGTCGAATGCGTGCGTTTGGCCGCGATTCCACAGTGGAATGGTGACGTCACGCGACCAAATTTTCACAGAATGCTTAGAATTCCCTGCACGTGTTTCTGCAACGACCTGAAAAAATTTTTTGGAGCTAAAAAAAAAATCGACAGAAACTGATGCACTTGAAATCGGGTTTTCAGAAAATCCGTTCGATCGAACTTGTAAACACGTTAGACCAAGCTAGAATAGGTTAATGGCGTGCCTCTGTTCCCAATGTAAGTGCACGGCGGCGCCCCGGCCGTCAATCCGACGCCGGAGTGCGGAAACGAAAAACTTTTCAAACTAGAAAACCAGCACCATCGCGCACTAAAATCCCGGATCGGGCCATTAACCTAATCCTAGCAAACAATAGAAAGAGTAGAAAGCTATACCGAGGCGATCCGTGTCCTTCACTCCGATCTCCTCGCGGAATCTCCGGTCGTCGCCTCCTCGTTGAAAACGGGCACCACATCGCCGGGTTCTTTTACCGGCTCCCACCTCTGGACCGAGGCAACTCGGGCATGAAGCTGGCGAGTCGACGTGCTCAAGAATTGCTGTAGGCAAGTGTAGAATCCATTATCTCTAGGGGTTGTGAAGTTGCCTTTGTAGATGGAGAAGAGAAAGAACTTTGGAGGAAAAATGGTGCTATCATTTTTCTAGCAAGGAATGAGATGAAGAATCTCCACACAAGAAAATCAACCTCTCCCCTCTCTCATAATGTGGCCGGCCTATATCAAGAATGAGGAGAGAGAAAAAAAACCAAAGCCATGATGGGAGGTGAGTGTAGTAAAAGCCAAAGGGTGACCATATCCAATGTGATGATAATGAGGTAAAAAGGTCACACCACCATCAAAACTAATCCATTCTTATAAAGCTATAAAATGATGCATGAAAAGAAATGATGCTATCATAATCTTTCCATATCCAAATAAACCCTCCACAATTGCTAATTTGCAAATATGCAAATTAGCCCCTCCATCAGAAAAATCCGGCCGTGAAGGAACAAAGGAAAACTGGCCGAAACGGAATGCAAACTAGCAACTTTAGAAAACTGATCCCGTAATAAATTACAGGAAAACCACGCAACTGTATATACATACCCGCATTTGTATTCCCACTGAATACAAATGCAATGAGTCAAAATCTACACTGTACAATACTAGGATCCGGCTTAAACCAAAGCCCGCTAGTATTATCCGTCCGATCATGATCCGTGCAATACCGCACGTATAAGATGGAACCCTGCCATTTGTCCATACGGCCTCTACAGCATTTCGCCCGAAACTTGAGAAACTGGTCTATGGGGGACTCTAAAGACTCGTCAATAGTTTGGTTGTGGATTTAACCACTAGCACGTCAGAGATATTAGCCAATACGTAACGGGCTACCAGGTATTGACCAAAAGTGACGTCGATGAGCGAACTCATCCTGATACCCTACTGAGCCTGTCAGTGACAATATCCGTACAGTCCGGTCCGTTCGTCTATGAGCATCGCATGGCGGGCCTAGGGGGTTGGTGAAAGTCAGACCCCCAAAAGCGGTACTAGTCGTGTCGGAGTGTAGCCCAGAACACCGTGAGATACTACTGGAATACCTACCAGTAAATCTCCTGCCTTAGCCAAGGACTTTCATGTACTGGCTCTCCTAGACACAGCATGACCTCACCCCCAATACCGGGAGAGACGAACCCCTGCAGATCCGCTCACTGCCTCCATGTGGCTCGGGACAGTACCCAACTAAAACCTATTTGCACGACTCCTTAGAGCCGTGGTAGGGTAGTAATCAAAGCACAGTGGGAACTCACATGAAACAAATGACGATCTCAGGTCGATGAACTAACCTGTACACATGTCACCAGGGAACTGCCATCTGACGTCAGGTATAATACCAACTAGCATGTTCCCGGCGAGTCCTGTCCGGTGTACTCATAACCCAATGAGCACCTGTATACATCTTAGGTGAACCAACTGACACCAGTGGCTTGTGAGACCGGCCACCGCCCCTCGTCGGTGTCTCGACTGTATACACTAGTCTACTCTGGAGTATCGATGCTCTGTCTCGAAACTCCCATGACTAGGGACCTTTTAAGGATGTGCTTATAGACCCCAGCTCCCACGTATATGATCGCCCTCCTACTGCTGGCAGTCAAGCAAGAATCCTAAGGGCCCTATCAACGTGCAATAGTGAACTGTAAGGTCACCTAAAGTAGTACATGATGATAAAGATAAACCAGATAGCATACTATCATCTTGAGGAAGACTGTCCTACCGGCATAGGTCCTCCCTCAATCATTGCAATCACGTGCCTGTGATCCAATAATTGACTCTGAGGGCACTATATCCAACACCCAAATCTCCAAAATCGAATGCAACATCGTATAAAAGTGCATATGTGTATGTAGCTATAGCAAGCATGGACGTATGATTGTGTATGTCCGCAAGTATAGGTGTACAATATGTATGTACGCAAGTATATCATGCAAGGAGTCATATCCTGATGTAGCAATCCTACTGTGTAGTGACATGACAATTATCGATGATGAAATGTGTGAGTCTACAATCTGGGTACGTGTAACATACGCATCATTGATAATGGTGCAGGTGTACTATCACAGGTATAAGTAATATAATGCGAATAACATGAATGCAGCATAAGGTAAATCATATGCAAATGCTGACGGGTATACGTATCTAACAGAACCGAGTCGGTGAATCAATCCATCGGCATCTAGCCACACAACGTCACGTACAATATAATCCATCGTACGGCATCCTCTTGTCAAGGTTATGGATCAATCATCAAGTCAAACTAATCACGTACGGAAAATCATCGTACGGCGGCGTTAAACCAAAAGGGATCCTATCATCCCATATGACAATGAGGGGTACGGACCTAACGTCTCGTACGACAATCACACATGATTCACCACATATACAAATATATATATCTATGTACCTATGTCCCAGGTCACATCCACAACAATCTCATATTAGGGGACCGGCAATGTATCAATCATTTAAATCGACTCGCATCCGTATACCAACATATCCTCAAATCATCATATCACGTCTTATATTCTTTTCATCGCATTTATATCCTACATCAAGTCAATTTCACATAATCATTCTACCTTTACTAAAAACATACGTATCTAATCTACCATACACACTCGAACCATACAATCAGTTTTTAAAAGAAGCGAATCATAGTTTTTAAAGTAGGGGTTACGGTGTTTTTAAGGAAAAGATATCATTTGAAAATCCGTAACATCCCTCATGGTATATGTTTAAAAGATGCATACGACTCATTAGTTGGGAAATAGGTATGGTTCGGATGACACATCTACGTCGGCTATCTAGTCCTATAGTACCCTAAATGGAAATATCGTCAAACGTCATCCTCAAATCCTATCATCATATGTTAGCCGTAACAAACACTTTTAACTATCCTTTAGTTTCTAATATGGTTTCTATAGCTATATTTTAATTCCAACCCTAGTTTCCTACACTAGGTTTTCTTAAACATATGCTACAAATCGGTTTCCACCAAAACTTTGTGGGGGTGCTATACGCCATCCACCCGACTTCCCCCGTAGATATAGATCCACTCATATTGGTCTTCGCTTGCCGAAGTCGATGACGCCATGCTCCGTCGCATCAGAGTCCACACGAAGTTACCTACAGTAACAACACATATCGTAACGCTATTAAAATCATGTTCTAAAATCCAAAATGGCACGCGCATTGCTCATAGGTTAGAAACTATAGTTTACGTGTATAAAACAATCAAACAACCCTTGTTGTTGATGTACAAACATCCAACAACCAAATACAAACCCAAATATCAAAACTAAACATTTCAAAATACGGAAACATAGCTAAAAACCACACTAAAGTGCTCCCAGATTTTGACTCAGGCCAAAACAAGGTGAACAAACAATACCGGGGTGCTATATAGGGTGCATATAAGCTATAGAAACAACCTGGACACCCCTACACACCAAGTGGCCGGCCACTTCCTCAAAAAATCCAGCCTCCTCGGGTTCCCCTGCTCAGATGGGCCCGTCTCGTCAAGGTCGTCTCCTATTGGTCAAATTTGGTCTTTGGTATTATTTGCTACTCTCAAAAATCGCCCGGGTTGCTCCATATTTCCCTGCACACCCTATATTCTCACAAAACCGACACGGAAAAAATTCTAAATCCGTAATTTGGTTACTACACTCAATTCCAGCTCTAGAATCAACTCAAAAGTCCTATTGACAGCCACTAACATTATCAATATCCCAAACCCTTCACTAGGATTTCAAAGTTCATAAAAGCAACTCTAAACGACTTCTAAACTTAAACAACAAGCTAGGAAATCAAACTACCCTAAACGAAAAAAGATATACCTCATGGTTACTCCTAAACAAAACCCTAGAAGTCCCAATGTTGTCAAAATTCCACTTTGCTTGGTTCAATGTGATGAGCATGAAGAGGGGATCATTTTTAGTGAAACGGGTTTAGGGTTTTGATGAAGTTTTGGAGGTGGATTTAGGGGTTGAAGGTGGAGGGAGATGAGGGTGAGGAAGATGAAGAAGGAGATGCAAAAATGGTAGGGAAAAGATATGAGGCGGCTCCCCGCTCTCTCTCTCTCTCAATTATTCTCACCCACTCACTTTCCAAGTCATCATTATGTCCCCTCTGTCTCTCGAACTCATCATTACACATTTTTCCTTTCTTTTCTCTACTCACCACAATAAAACCATAACACAACACAAATGAAATAACATGTAACATGTCATGGTGCACTAACCTTGAAAACCGCAGAAATACGGATTTGGCCTAATCGCGATTAGCAGTGCACTAATCGGGTTTTTTATCAAAACTGCATTTAAAAATTTTTAAAAATGCCAAATCCTTTTAATATATTTTTAAATGAATAAATTATTTTAATTTCCCATTATTTCACAAATATTGGTATATATTTATACCCTTTTTCGAAAACCCCAATTTCGTAAATCGGGCAGTTTTCGGGAAATATATTATTTTAATATTAAATTCCTAAAATAATATTTTACATTTTCTAAAATGTTACAGTATGGGCCGCCTATCACATATACCTCAATATCCATATGGTATCATTATCAAAATCTCATGAACAGGGTACTGATCTAAGTTTAGTACATACAAATACCATCAACATATATCCGCGTGTGTATGAAAACACATCGCCCATCAATCCGCTAATATAATATGTCATATCTCATAACACGACCCAATCACATCACCGATCTCACGGCATCATGCCAATCACATCGACTCATCTCCAAAGATCATATATTATCCTCATCAAACGTTTATATGTATATGTGTGTGTGTGTGTGTATATGTCAACACACACACACACACACATATATGCATATATCACATACACCAATACATATCACGTGTGTGCATGTGTGTGTGTACATCTATACTCTATGGTTCGTGACTAAGAAACTACACAATAAGCACTATCTTGATAATCGTCCACATATCACAATACAAATATTTATAAACATATATAACGTATTTGAATACTACACTACGAAACTGCGGGGGTGCTATACGCCATCCACCCGACTTTCCCCGTAGATATATATCTACTCACCGGATCCTTGCTTGTCGAAGTCGATGTCGACACGCTCTTGCTTGTCGTCCCGAAGTTCACGCGGAGGTACCTACATGTCAAAACATATCGTGTCACATTAAAATCCAATTCAAAACCAAACGACACACGAATCGCACATAGGTTAAAACCTATGCTCTACGCATGCAAGAATAACCAACAACCCTCGAGATTGACGTGCAAACGACACACCACCGAGTCAAAACCCAAATACCAAAACTCAAGTTAAAACGAAGTCGCAAAACAAAGAAGAAACTCAAGATAACACCTCCAGAGTTTACCCTAGGTTGAATTAGCCAATTTTGCACATGTGGAGGGTCTAGTTTACTGAAAATGGAGCCATGGTCCAAACACGAACCCCAACACCCCTACCCTGGCCCCAATTTACGGCCAGAAAGAATTTATCTGCGGCCAAGAATGATGGTTGGGGTCTCGGTCTTTGGGTTAGCTCATTGGTTTCCTGCACGACTCATAGAAATCGCTAAATATTTTTCAGGTGCCCGGGTCATAGCAGAACTCCAAATATCGCCACAATTCCCACAATCTTCCGATGTCGGGGTTTCTAAGTTTGGGTTATGGGGTTAAATCTCTGGTTTTAGTCCAAACTACTAACACTACAGGTGTTGTATGGCCTCTACTAACCTCACTTTACACTTCACAACTCATAAAATCCCCTAACATCTTCTTGGAATTTTCAAACCTCTCTAAACCTCACATCAACACTTCTAAATATGTATACATGCTAAAGTGAATTAAATACTGTACTAATGGTGAATGAATTACCTCATTTGGCAACTCAAGAATTTTCTTGAGTTGCCCCAAGTCTCCAAAATCCAATTTTTCTTGGTCCATCATGCTTGCAGGGAGCTTGTGCACATTTTTAATGAAATGAATGCAAAGTTTTGATGTGGATTTGGTGTTGATGTGAGGGGTTAGAGGAGAGGGCAGCCATGGTGAATGAGAAAAGAAGAATAATGATGAAGATGATGAAGCAAATGAAATGGAGGAATGAGGCTATGGTCAATTGACCCCTCACCCTCTCTCTCTCTCTCTCTCTCTCTCTCTCTCTCTCGTCTCTCTCTTAAACTGATACCTCCTTGTCTCCCCATGCCACAATCTTTAATCTTTTCTTTTATTTACCATTTCCATTCTAAAAATCAAAAACCATTCTTGAAATAAAGAAAGAAGCCATGGTAAAAATAAAAAAATGTGACAAGTGTGTGACCATGACATGGTGCATGTCATGTGCACATAAACCGGATTAACGCACGATTAGTGGAAATTAATCGAGTTTAGCATTAATCCTTTTTACAAATAAGTATTTAAAAATCTATAAATTCTCATATCACATAAAACACCCTTAATTCAATAATTCTTATAAATTTCCAAATATTTTCCAATTTATCGGTATATAATTATACCATATCATTAAAACTAATTTCCACACATTAAAATATTCGTAATATTTATTATTCAATTATATAAATTACCAAAAATAATATCTTATTTTTCTGAAATATTACAGTCTTCCTCCCTTAAATAAATTCGGTCCCCGAATTTAAATTTCAACCACTCAAATACTTAAACATTTCAGTAAAATGATCAAGTCGTTGGAGCTCCGAAATCAATAATAAATAAAACATATCGTAGCGCAATGCATGTGCATGAAAAACGAGTATATAACTCAAAATCAAAACTCCGTCAAGCATCACGCAATCATCAGAGTCACGGGGAAGATACAAATGTCAAAATCCTATACAAAAACCAACATGATATACTCAAGACTAAAATATGTATATAGTACGCATCGTTGTAAACTCGTAAAAACATCTGAAAGAAATGCATGCCAAACCTTTTCAAGTCGCTGTGCGATGCGCGTATCACAGCACAGTGGCGGACGTTTATTGTAAGAAAGTAACTATATATATATATATATATATATATATATATATATATATATATCCTTTGTTTAACATACACGTCCCGCCGTTTGAAAATTATTTAGAAGAGTTTCCATTGTTAATGTTTCGTGCCATCTCGGACACGTAGGTATATACTGAGACTATAGCTCTTTTTTGGAAAGCCCTTTGGTAACTATCGATGCATGCAAAAACATATTCAGGTATTGTCCTCAGGCTAGTCCTGCTCAAATACTATACCAAGTAGTAAATATCATAAAACATACTTCTCCAAAAGGAATCAATCCCAAAATGTACATAAGAATGCCACGTGCGTCTGGTGCGCGCAGAAATCGAAATCAATGAATGTGCCATACATGTGCACAGAAACAAAATCTAAGTGCAACGGGTGTGCACGAAAAAGCCTGTCAAAGGCAACGGGTGTGCCTGACAACAGTATCAGGTGCATTTAATATGCACGAAGAATCCCGATTTAGCGTATCTGGTGTGCGCGAAAATCGTATCAAACGTGCCAAGTATGCGCAAAATCCAACTCAAGTGCACAAGGTGCACGAAAACAAATATCGAATATCACAATCGAAATCGACGGTATATAACAAACCTCAATCGAATTCAGGTATACCGTGGTATATAATCTCACAACTACGTGCATCAGCGTGCTCAAAATCGAATCCAAATACTTGAAGTGCATGAAAACTATACCTACGGTACAAGTCAAATCACATACATACCATGGGCATGAAATCAAAATCAACATCGCGAATGAGATCAAATCGAAGTCGAGTGCAACAGGGGTGCACAAAATCTCAATCATGCAAATAAATCGCCCAAAAACACCGAAATCCATAATAACGGACACGTGATGTTCGAATCACCAAATCGCAAATTGTAACACTGTCGTTGATATGTCCTTCCTTCGCAGTCGAGAAGGTGTCGGTACAACAAAAGCTAGCAAAGCAGGATATCTACTTGCCTCCTGTTAATGGTCTGGCACCTTGTACCCTTAGGCTCTCATCTCTCGCTGCGAATTGCTAGTTACATAGCTCCTCGGTGTTAGTTATATGTATGCCCTAGAGGCCATTACTATACATAGGATGTATATTGTAGTGGATGCTTGGACATATATAGGGAGGACTTTCTTGCTCGACATGATAGTATGCGATCTGGTTACTATTTACCTTAACGTGTATACTGATTGTCTCTCTGTTACATGTTGGTAAAGCTCTTAGGATGTGTACTTGACTACCTGGACTATGATGCGGATCATACTAGTGGTGACATGGTAGTCCATAAGTACATCCTTAAAGGTCCCTAGTCGTGGGTGTATCGAGGCGGGGCATCGATGTACCAGAGTAGACTAGCGTATGCCTTCTAGACCCATATAGATGGGCGATAGATGATCCCATATCCATTGTTGTTTGACATCAGAGATGATATACGGGTGCTCAGTGGAGACTGGGTACACTGAACGGAATCGCCGAGCACTCCCAGATGATATTATACCTTACGTCAGATGGCAATTCTCTGGTGACACTGGTACAGGTTAGTCTGTAGACCCTAGATCGTCATAGAGTCTTGTGTGATTCCCCTTGTCCTTTAATTTCCACCTTACCACGTCTAATAGGGCATGCAAAACGGTGGTTTTTGGGTACAGTCCCGAGTCACATTGAGGCAATGAGCGATAGGAGGGGTTTCGTCTCTCCCGGTATTGGGGGTTGATGTTGCGCTATGCTCGATTGGCCATGACAGGGAAGTCCCTGACCAGGGCTGGTTTAGAGATTTACTGGTAAGTGTTACCAGTAATTTCCCGACCCGTTATGCGCATCATATCGGCATGACTTATCGGTTATTGGGGTCTGACGTTTACCACCCCTAGAATTGATATGCGACATATCAGACGTGGAGACCGGACTGTACGGTAGTGTCACTGTCAGGCTTTTTGCAGGAGTTGGAGCGGGCTTGCTTGTTGATCTTCTGATCGCTCAATACCCGGATAGCCGTTACATCCAGCTAGTACCGCTGACGGCTTGTTGGTGCTTGATATGATCATCACCTACTGCCGACGTATTGACGAGTCTTTAGAGTTCTACATAGAGGTTGTACTGGCTCAGGCAAAACGAAAAAGGAGCGCATATGTAATATGTGCGGGACCGAGAATGATACGAGTATGTGATACCGTATTCAATTCTCATGATGTTTGTATCGATCGGTTATGTGCGATATAACCGGGTTATCGAATCAAGTGTTGATTCGATAAGTCGATACATTGATATTAGTCGGTTATATGCGATATGACCGAATCGTTAAATCAAGTGTTGATTTAATGATTAATGTATAATTATATATTTGATATATTATTTTACATTAACTAGTATTGGTTCACTTTAGGGGTTTTCTCACAAGAGCACAACTTTAATGTATATATGATATAAATTAAAATTGTGTTTTCTTTTTTGTATCATGTTTGATGATAAACAAGACATGGGAGTAGAAGACATACACCATTCTATTAGTAAATGGTGGTTAATAATTATATAAAGTAAAAGCAAATTAGTGGAGGTTTTGTCACTAGCTTGAAACTTGTAGAAGTTTGTGGAGGCTTTGACAAAGTCCACTAACTTTGTTTGACTTTAGGTTTTTATTAACCTAACCATTTGTCTTAGCCATGGTAATGTCTTTACATGGGTTAGTATATGATACTCACTCACCATGGTTAGCTAACTCACTTGATCATTATCTTCTTCTCTTTCTTTTTGTTCATCATCTTCTTCTTTATTCAAAAAGGAAAAGCTTGCTAGGGTTTGATCCTAAGTGAAAAATATTGTGAGAAATGAAAATCCAAAGAGTACCCATTTCCTATCTCACCATCCTCTACTAGACTAGCACTTTAGTTTTGGGTGTTTGTTTCACTAATTCTTGAGTTAGTGAACTAGAAGCTTGAGTCTGTATTCCCTCGACGTAGATCATCTTCGGCACTGAAGACTTCAAGCGATCCCGTTGCAATTTCCTCATGGTGCCGTCCGAGAGTCCGGGAGTTGGTTGATCGCAGTGAAGGGACGTCGTCAAGGAGCTATGGAAGTGGAGGACCGGATCTACAAAGGTTGTAGTCACTTCCCTTAGTGATAATTGTTATCTACTAGCTTTATGATTCGCCTAATCTCTAGTTAACGATCTTGCTTCGGGTTGTTAGGCACCTAAATTTTTTAATCCGGCATGGTCGATGCCTTGTAGAGCCTTCTTAGTATGCCTAGTAACCCTACAGTGGTATCAGAGCCTAGCTAGAACTTTAGAGTAAAGATAGTAAGTAAACATCTTTACTCTAAAGTTCTAGCTAGGCTCTGATACCACTGTAGGGTTACTAGGCACACTAAGAAGGCTCTACAAGGCATCGACCACGCCGGATTAAAAAATTTATGATTCGCCTAATCTCTAGTTAACGATCTTGCTTCGGGTTGTTAGGCACCTAAATTTTTTAATCCGGCATGGTCGATGCCTTGTAGAGCCTCCTTAGTGTGCCTAGTAACCCTACAATAGTATCGGAGCCTAGCTAGAACTTTAGAGTAAAGATGTTTATTTGCTATATTTTTCGCCTAATCTCTAGTTAACAATCTTGCTTCGGGTTGTTAGGCACCTAAAATTTTTAATCCGGCATTGTCGATGCCTAGTAGAGAGAGACAAGTTATGGGATGGTTGAGTATGGGATACTTCAACCACTGTTATCAGATGGCCTTAGTGCAAGTGGGAGATTGTAGAGACTACACTTGAGTTTAGGTTAATGGTTAGGTTAAGGAAAATAATGTGTAAAACTCTTCCAGGAGTAACAATTACTCGCAGCGGGTATCGGGATCCAACTATCTCATAGAAGGTATGCAATCTCAATGCAAATTTCAACACTTGAAATTCCCAATAATGCCTTTGCCCCTAGCGTGCTATGACCTTGACGCATGCCAAACAACCCATAGTCCGCTAGTCAAGTTCAACCCGTACATTTCTTGATTGAATTAAACCCACCCGCACGACCCTTGACGCATGCCAAACAACGCCGTACGAATACCCTAATCCAATTGCATCGTATGCTAGCAGATAAACACTAGTTAGCTACCGTACACTACGCCTTGACGCATGCCAAACTACCGCAGCACGAATACTAAGTAGTACTTATCTGAAATGACGGAGGGTTACGCAGGTTTTTATGAAAACCATGAGCGTAATGAACTTGATATCGTTGTAGAATCAAATGATTTTAAAATGGAGTGTTTTTGAGGCTTTTCTAGTTTTGCTAAAGGGGTCACTCCCGGTGAAGGGATCGTCGGCCCTTTCCTCAACGAATAAGGTGCAGGATATATCATATATACCGCTGTGCAAAGAAAGAACTATAGGAGCAATCAAAAGACAAACCGAGGGGTGTAGCATCTGCCAGTTATTGCTAAAGGGGTCACTCCCGGTGAAGGGATCTCGGCCCTTTCCTTATCGAATAAGGTGCTGGATGTTCTACAAGGAACACCGCGATGCAAAGCAAGAACTGTGTTGGAGATAGTGCCCTCAGAGTCAATTATTAGATCACAGGCACGTCATTGCAATGATTGAGGGGAGGACCTGTCCCAGTAGGACAGTCTTACTCAAGATGATAGTATGCTATCTGGTTTATCTTTATCATCGCGTACTGCTTTAGGTGACCTTACGAGTCGCTATTACACGTTGATTGAGCCCCTAGGATTCTTTCTTGACTACCAGCATTATGAGGGCGATCATATAAGTGAGAGCTGGAGTCTATAAGCACATCCTTAAAAGGTCCCTAGTCGTGGGAGTTTCGAGACAGGGCATCGATTCTCCAGAGTAAACTAGTGTATATAGTCGAGACCCCGACGAGGGGCGGTGGCCGGTCTCACAAGCCACTGGTGTCAGTTGGTTCACCTAAGATGTATACAGGTGCTCATTGGGTTATGAGTACACCGGACAGGACTCGCCGGGAACCAGCTACTTGGGATTATACCAGACGTCGTATAGCAGTTCCCTGGTGACATATGTACAGGTTAGTTCATCGACATGAGATCGTCATTTGTCTCATGTGAGTTCCCACTGTGCTTTGATTACTACCCTACCACGGCTCAAAGGAGTCGTGCAAACAGGTTTTAGTTGGGTACAGTCCCGAGCCACATGGAGGCAGTGAGCGGATCTGCAGGGGTTCGTCTCTCCCGGTATTGGGGGTGAGGTCGCGCTGTGTCGAGGAGAGCCAGAACATGAAAAGTCCTTGGCGAAGGCAGGAGATTTGCTGGTAGGTATTCCAGTAGTATCTCAGGGTGTTCTGGGCTGCACTCCGACACGACTTGTACCGTTATTGGGGGTCTGACTTTTACCAACCTCCTAGGCCTGCCATGCGATGCTCATAGACGAACGGACCGGACTGTACGGATATTGTCACTGACAGGCTCAGTAGGGTGTTAGGATGAGTTCGCTCATCGATGTCCCTTTTAGTCAATAGCTGGTGGCCCGTCACGTATGGCTGATACCTCTGACGTGCTAGTGGTTAAATCCACAGCCATAGTATTGACGAGTCTTTAGAGTCCACCACACACACAGTTACTCAGGTTTCGGGCGAAACGCTGTAGAGGCCGTATGGAGATATGGCAGGGTTCGATCAGATACGTGCGGTATTGCACGGATCGTGATCGGACGGATTTTACTAGCCGGCTTTGGCTTAAGCCGGATCCTAGTAATAGGTAGTGTAGTTTTGTCTCTTTGCATTTGTGTTCTGTGGGAATACAAATGCGGGCATGTATTTGCAGTAGCGGGGTTTTCCTGTAATTTATTACAGGATCAGTTTTCTGAAGTTGCCAGTTTGCATTCCGTTCCGGCCGGTTTTCCTTTGTTTCCTTCACGGCCGGACTTATCAGTGGAAGGGGTTATTTGCAGTTTGCAAATAACTCTTTTATGGAGGGCTTTATTGCATTTGTAGCCTCTTTATCATGATGAGATCCTTTTCTAGTCACTTCTATTGCATTGATTGAGTTGAGTGTGGAGTTGATTTGAATTTGAATGGTTGTGACCATTATTATTTTAGATTATTATTTTCTCCTTTTCTCCACTTGTTTTTTTCCTTCTCCACCACTAAAAGAGGAGGGGCCGGCCATTCCTTGAGATAGCTTGGGAGAGTTTTCATTTTGAGATGGGTGGCATTAATCTTCATCTCATTCCCTTGCTAAAGTATTGTGAGTTTCATTTCTTTCTTTCAAGTTGATTCCTTTTCCTCCACATACCATGGCAACTTCTAAACCCCAAAAGAGACAAGCATTCTACACTATTCTATAGCATCCCTTGGACGCGTCGGCTAGCCAACTTCGTGCCCGAGTTGCCTCGGTCAAGAGGCGGGAGCCCGTAAAAGATTCCGGCTACGTGGTGCCCTTTCCGACGAGACGATGACGGACGGAGATTCCGCGGGAGATCGGAGTGGAGACGAAGATCGAAGGACACGGATCGCTCGGTATAGCCTCTCTACACTTTTCTTGTTTGCTAGTTAGCTAGGTTAATGGCCCGATCCGGGTGAAAAGTGTGCGGTGGTGCCGGTTTTGCTAGTTTGCAAATTTTTGTTTCCGCGTTTCCGGCATCGGATCGACGGCCGGGGCGCCGCCGCGGGCTTACATTGGTATCAGAGCCAGGCCATTAACCATGCCTAGCTTGCTCTAGTATGTTTAGCACTCGATCGAACAAAATTCCCTAAAAACCGTATTTTGTATGCACATGTGTTTTCTGTCGAAATTTTTTTCTGCTCCAAAAATTTTTCAGGTTGTCTCAGAATACTGTGCATGGATATAGAAGCAATCTGTGAAAATTTGGTGGCGCGATCTCTCCAAACCGCCGCGGAACCGCGGCCAAACCCATGCTTGGGCCGCGGTTCCGCCGCGCTTTTGATTGATCACTTGACCAAAAATTTTCAGATTCCTTCTGAGTTAAAAATAGGGGTTTTGGGATATTCTCTTTGGGCCCAGATTTTCTGTGAGTGCTACAGTATTGCTTGGGGGCCCACTTAATAAAATTTGTTCGATCGGATATTTTAAACATGCTAGTTCACAGTATTTACATTATATCTGCGACCGTGAATGTCACTTGATCGGTAAATCATGTCTAGCTGCTATAGCCCGGTTAGACGGATTTGCGAACGTGACCATCATGTTGATGTTCTGTATATTGCTGTGTTGTTGCGGATCGGTTGTGGGGGATAGCCTGGTTGCAGTGGTAGTACAGTTTTGTTTATACATGTACATTTGATATTGCGGGGCGAGCGTCCGACATGTGGACTGCCGTCACTGCCTGTTTGTATTATTCTTTTGGGGCACGACCAGGTTACGGTCGATCTACCCGTTGTATGTATATTTTACTTTCTGTACTAGGATTACCCCAAGGAGGGGTGCACGGATAGCCGGGTTCTAGTGGGCAACAAGCCTGCATCTTATGGCGTTGAGACGGAGGGGGCTTCACTCTAGAATTGGCGAGCTATTCGCCGTGCTCATAAGGGGTATAGGTTGACCCAGGAGGGGTGCCCAAGTTACCGGATTCCGTGAAGCGCTGGGTGGTCCATTCACATGGCTGAAGGGGTCTGCCTCGCTTCAGGTTTTGGCGGGTAACTTGTCGCGCCCGTAGGGGTCTAGGATTTCATTGCACAGGCTATCCACACGACCAGGGGAACGTCGGGTTTCAGTAGAGGCTCTGTGAAACCCAGGGATCCCAGATATCTGTATTGTTCTGTGATGTTGCATTTTATCACGCCTTGAGCGAAAATTATAATTTATATATATACTAGTAGATGTTGTATATGTTTTGCATCTGCGCTAGTCCAGTCCCCGCTATGTCGTTAGTTAAGTAACCTAATGGGTGATGACGGGACCCAGTGGCGAATGCGGATGGCATATACGTACGTCATTATTTTCGTTCTTTTGTGGTGTGATCAATTGATGGGACTGAATTGATTCAGATCAATGCAAGCTAAACAAACCTATTTGATGTTGTTGGAACACTTTTTCAAAAAGCTGTTATTGCAAGGGCGTTCTCTTTTGTTTTGCATCGTGGTATTCAGTTGGAATATCCTGCTCCTCAGTCGACGAGGCAAGGGCCGAGATCCCTTCACCGGGAGTGATCCCTTGGACAAAAGTTTGCGTTAGGGCAGTAACTTTACTATAGCCGTTTACTTTTGCTTTTGTATCGTGGTATTCAGTTGGAATATCCTGCACCTCATTCTACGGGGAAAGAGCCGAGATCCCTTCACCGGGAGTGACCTCTTTAGCAAAGATTTTCGTCACTATATTTTTATAAAGCTATCAGTTCCTTCAACGATATCAAGTTCACTATGTTAAAGGTTTTCGCCAGAAACCATTCGTCGTAGCCCTCCGTCGTTTCAGACGGGTAGCACGTAGTATTCATGCTATGTTTGTTGGCCTTCGTCAAGGCATAGTGTATGGTAGCTGCTTGTTGCATTTCTGCTGCATAGATAGATGCGTTGGTTTAGGACAGTCGTATAGCCTTGTTGGCCTTCGTCAAGGGCTTGTACGGGTGGGTTCAAATTAACCTGGACAATGACGGGTAGAACTTGACATGTGACTTATGATTTGTTGGCCTTCGTCAAGGCCATAAGAGCATGGGGCAAAAATCCACATCGGGAGTTTCAAAAGAACTGAAACTTGCCAGATATGCGCATACCTTCTGGAGTGTGATAGCGTGAGCGGATTCCGTCACGTTATCATGCGATGATAGTTGGATCCCGATTCCCACTGATGAGTTGGTTTACTCCTTGGATGATCCCGACTAATTCTTCTTTCAGGTTCGGGGAAGAATTTGACGTTACAGTGGGAGGTTTCCAGATTAGATAAAGTGATAACCATTCTGATCTAGGTTAGAGTGCACGCTGAGTGTTTCTTTTCTCTCTCTCTTTGGGAGCGACCATTGACCCGACCCTAGACTATGACTCAGTGACCAAGTTGACCGAACCTTCTTAACACTGGCCTTTGGATTGTCAGAGTTGCAGATCTCATTGCCACTCCTACTTTTACCCTTTTCTCCAGGACACCTCGTATTACTATGAACGTCCACTTCCATTGGACAAAACCATCGTATGGTTATATACGAACTCGAAGGAATTCGAGGATGTTTTCCGGTTCAGGAGAAAACGAATAGGACTATTCAGTTGTCTTTTCCTTTTACCTTCTCTCAGGTTTTGAGTACTCCTTGGTTTAGGAGATAGTACACCTATTAAGCAAATTGGATAGTCTTCTTCCAAACCATAGGCAGGTGCCGACCGGTAGGGAATGAAGAAAACCACTTAGCCTAAACGGTGTACAGAAGGTATTAAGTTAAGACAAAGCAAGGGATTAGTAAGAGGGCAAAGTAAATTGCGACTGTTATTCACGACCGAACCAAGTATTCCTTCACCAATCCTAAATCACCTTTGTATTTCTCCAGGACACTCCGTATCACTACGAAGATCCCAATTTATTGGATAATCCATCGTATGGTTATATACGAACTCGAAAGGAACTTGTTCTAGTTCGGGGATGGATCCTGCTTCAGGAGAAATAGGAATAAAGTACATTCAGATGTCTTTTATCTTCACCTTCTCTCGTGTTGCGAGTGCTCCTAGGATTTGGACAGTACACCCTTTATGCTTATTGGATAGTCTTCTTCCAAACCATAGGCTGGTGCCGAACGGTAGGGAATGAAGAAAACCATTTGGCCTAAAGGGGTGTGCAGAAGGTAATGACTAAAGACATATAAAGGGATTTGGAGAGGTGGCAAAGAATTATAGGTTACAGTCGTAAATTTGGATAATGGAAGAGGCATTACTAGGAATACCAGGATACCCCATCGAAACATTTTTATGTTTCAGGTTCACTGTGTACTGTTAAAAGAAAACTGATTTCCCGATTGGACACTAGCTCCAGGGTATGTATTTACCAGGTCGGATTCTCACATCTGTATGGTTTTATAGATGATGAGTGGGAGTAAGTTATTGGGAATTAGGTGATCATCCTCATTATATCGGGATTCATTGTAATTGGTGATATTTGAGGAAGTCACCTGGGTTGTTTGCCGGACGGCAAATATTTGGTTTTGAATATCCGTTGTTATGCACTAATTTCTAATTGATATATCTGTACGTCTATTTTTATAGAGTGAGATATACCTTTTTGAAATTATGTCTATGACATTTGCCTATATCAGTGGATGGTTAGGTAAGGAGTATTGAACAGCGGTGTAATTCTTCTTAACCAAAAGTACAGTTTTCAACCTACGACACACAATGAATGAGTCATTAGACTCAGAGGACTTATACAGAGTATTGTATCTTGTCCAGCGTCCATCAGGACAGAGGGGTTGGTTCTCGTACTATATTCGGTTTACTTATGACTTCTCTAGTTTTTAGACAGGTGTTTCGTAGAAACACAGTGTCCGAATTTTGAGAAGTTATAGGTACATGAATAAAGTAGAGAACCAGCTATTGCAAGTATCGGGATTCTTCATGGTGATCGAAGATGTAGATACTTGTGTATGGTATTCAGTTGATAGTAATGATTAAGAGAACTTGCTTCTCTTTCAGGTTACTCATAATTGGAAGTACTCCTAAGTTGAGTAACGCTGATCGGCCTCACTTCCATTTAGTTGACATGCACTGGAGACAGCTGCATGATTTGAATCTGGTTCAATTAAATCAGTGCCTCTGTTTCTTGAATATAGAACAGTTCATATCTTGACATTGTTAAGATACGGGGAGTTGTCCGGCTTATGCTTAAAACCAGACTCCGGATAACTCAAGGCACATTTCAGTAGTGGCTGTTTGTGGGTTGACCCGGGCTATGACGAGGGTTGATATTCTACCATCTGGAAGATCAATAGTGATATTGTTCTTGACTCGCCACAGTTTTAATTAAAAATGGATTTTTTTTCTTCAGAAAACAGTAGTGGGAGTATGGTAGAACTAGAAGTGATTCCAGAACCGCAAACGATTATTGAAGATTTGATAAGAACCTAACGATTCAATCTGGTTTGACATTCCATTGGCCACTCCGCAGATAAAGTGGGTAACCTCAGGCACTCGAGAGGTACTTCGGTATGCTCAAGGACGGTGGCAGGGAGGTTCTTGTTTAGCCAGATTTGCCATTGCTATTTTTCCAGACTGTGAGACCCGGCAGGAGGATGAGTATAGCGTCGTTCTAAACTAGCATTAGAAGTGTACGTCTATATGACACCGCCAGAGGGTTGTCGTAGTCAGTGGGAGCAGCGGAAGCATTGGTGGACATCAGGCTTATGTCTATTTATAGACTAAAGCAGATATAGTGGAGATAGATCATCTATTTCTGATGTGACAGTCATAGGTTTGACTTCATCAGAATAGGGGATGGATCTGTTAAGAAGGTAGTAGAGTGTGATGTCCCGGTATTTGGATGACATACAAAGAGTAAGAAGTGATATTCTTATACTACGATCGGTTATACTTTGGTCGTCACACAGTGGTTTCTCCACATGGGACTTGGATATTATATCAGACATTCTGGTTACTAGATCTATGGTTTTAGATCTAGATTTGGGTGGTTTCCCAATCAGGGTACTTAGACAGCATTCTAAGAGTATTTAGAACGGACGACTCCTGGCACGGTAGTGTACCTGCAGGTGATGGAGTCACCCTCTCTAAAGGTGTCTTACAGACTAAAGGGGAGAGGGATACGCATGATTGGCAGATCACTTGCTTAGGGAACTGAGTCAATCATGAAATGTCAAGTACCACACCAGATGTTGTTCTTGCAGTAGATGCAATAAGTTGATATTAATCCAATTCTGGAGAAACGGTCGGAAGCAGTTTTAGAACATAAGTTGATTTTCTAGGGATATGATAACAGCATTCTCCTTCAGGAGACAGTTATCATTCCTGGCTTCCAAAATGACCTGGATGGCAGAATGGCTGTCAGAGTTATAGTTTTTCCCTCTGACGAGGGGCAGTGTTTCGGACAGGTAGTCCAGGTGGATACTGAGGGAAGGTATGGCACAGGATACTGATTAAGTTCAGTTGACGATACAGTCTAAGAAGTTTGGATTTGGAGTTCACTTTTGAGCTAGGTCCCATCAGATAACCAGACACATTCTAAGACAGGTATTGCTCATTTCGGGAGATGGTTTTCTCAGCGAACTTGAGATAAAGAGAGACATAGAAAGAAACACCAGAGCGGATCCACTCACTGAGGCTATTCCACGAAAGCAATAGTTTCGCAAACGAGCTTTGTGAGACTGACCAGTAGAGGAGTTGGGTGTTCGGTATCACACAGGCTGTGAGTATGCGACATTGCAATAATTAGCCTTGAGTGCAAGTGGGAGATTGTTGGAGATAGTGCCCTCAGAGTCAATTATTGGATCACAGGCACGTGATTGCAATGATTGAGGGGAGGACTTGTCCCAGTAGTACAGTCTTACTCAAGATGATAGTATGCTATCTGGTTTATCTTTATCATCGCGTACTGCTTTAGGTGCCTTACGAGTCGCTATTACACGTTGATAGAGCCCCTAGGATTCTTGCTTGACTACCAGCATTATGAGGGCGATCATATAAGTGAGAGCTGGAGTCTATAAGCACATCCTTAAAAGGTCCCTAGTCGTGGGAGTTTTGAGACAGGGCATCGATTCTCCAGGGTAGACTAGTGTATACAGTCGAGACCCCGACGGGGGGCGGTGGCCGGTCTCACAAGCCACTAGTGTCAGTTGGTTCACCTAAGATGTATACAGGTGCTCATTGGGTTATGAGTACACCGGACAGGACTCGCCGGGAACCTGCTAGTTGGGATTATACCAGACGTCAGATAGCAGTTCCTTTGTGACATGTGTACAGGTTAGTTCATCGACCTGAGATCGTCATTTGTCTCGTGTGAGTTCCCACTGTGCTTTGATTACTACCCTACCACGGCTCAAAGGAGTCATGTAAACAGGTTTTAGTTGGGTACCGTCCTGAGCCACATGGAGGCAGTGAGCGGATCTGCAGGGGTTCGTCTCTCCCGGTATTGGGGGTGAGGTCGCGTTGTGTCGAGGAGAGCCAGAACATGAAAATTCCTTGGCCAAGGCAGGAGATTTGCTGGTAGGTATTCCAGTAGTATCTCAGGGTGTTCTGGGCTGCACTCCGACACGACTTGTACCGTTATTGGGGGTCTGACTTTTACCAACCCCCTAGGCCTGCCATGCGATGCTCATAGACGAACGGACCGGACTGTACGGATATTGTCACTGACAGGCTCAGTAGGGTGTTAGGATGAGTTCGCTCATCGATGTCCCTTTTAGTCAATAGCTGGTGGCCCGTCACGTATGGCTGATACCTCTGACGTGCTAGTGGTTAAATCCACAGCCATAGTATTGACGAGTCTTTAGAGTCCACCACACACACAGTTACTCAGGTTTCGGGCGAAACGCTGTAGAGGCCGTATGGAGATATGGCAGGGTTCGATCAGATACGTGCGGTATTGCACGGATCGTGATCGGACGGATTTTACTAGCCGGCTTTGGCTTAAGCCGGATCCTAGTATTAGGTAGTGTAGTTTTGTCTCTTTGCATTTGTGTTCAGTGGGAATACAAATGCGGGCATGTATTTGCAGTAGCGGGGTTTTCCTGTAATTTATTACGGGATCAGTTTTCTGAAGTTGCCAGTTTGCATTCCGTTCCGGCCGGTTTTCCTTTGTTTCCTTCACGGCCGGACTTATCGGTGGAAGGGGTTATTTACAGTTTGCAAATAACTCTTTTCTGGAGGGCTTTATTGCATTTGTAGCCACTTTATCATGATGAGATCCTTTTCTAGTCACTTCTATTGCATTGATTGAGTTGAGTGTGGAGTTGATTTGGATTAGAATGGTTGTGACCATTAACATTTTAGATTATTATTTTCTCCTTTTCTCCACTTGTTTTTTTTCCTTCTCCACCACTAAAAGAGGAGGGGCCGGCCATTCCTTGAGATAGCATGGGAGAGTTTTCATTTTGAGATGGGTGGCATTAATCTTCATCTCATTCCCTTGCTAAAGTATTGAGAGTTTCATTTCTTTCTCTCAAGTTGATTCCTTTTCCTCCACATACCATGGCAACTTCTAAACCCCAAAAGAGACAAGCATTCTACACTATTCTATAGCATCCCTTGGACGCGTCGGCTAGCCAACTTCGCGCCCGAGTTTCCTCGGTCAAGAGGCGGGAGCCCGTAAAATATTCCGGCTACGTGGTGCCCTTTCCGACGAGACGATGATGGACGGAGATTCCGCGGGTGATCGGAGTGGAGACGAAGACCGAAGGACACGGATCGCTTGGTATAGCCTCTCTACTCTTTTCTTGTTTTCTAGTTAGCTAGGTTAATGGCCCGATCCGGGTGAAAAGTGCGCGGTGGTGCCGGTTTTGCTAGTTTGCAAATTTTTGTTTCCGCGTTTCCGGTGTCGGATCGACGGCCGGGGCGCCGCCGCGGGCTTACAAACTGTAGCTACCTGTTTTTCAAAATTCGATTCCACAACATCATTTAGGTTTCTTTCCTTTCATTAATCGTATTAATGAAGTCCCATCATTTAAATCACCTAAACATCACAGATAAATACGACGTACACTTATGCCACCCGCATTTGCCTCGATGTCCCCTCGTGCACCGTTAGGTTAGGTAACTAACGACAGAGCAGGGCAGGGCTAGCGCGGGTGTAAAACATAAGCAACGTCTATATAATATATCATATATATCATATACAGTATCTATCGTCACATATGAAATGATCACATCACAGATATAGCAGCAGAAGATACATATGAAACATTGGATATACTAGGACGTCCGTGTTTTCAATACCCATTTCCTATCTCACCATCCTCTACTAGACTAGCACTTTAGTTTTGGGTGTTTGTTTCACTAATTCTTGAGTTAGTGAACTAGAAGCTTGAGTCCGTATTCCCTCGACGTAGATCATCTTCAGCACTGAAGACTTCAAGCGATCCCGTTGCAATTTCCTCATGGAGCCGTCCGAGAGTCCGGGAGTTGGTTGATCGCAGCGAAGGGATGTCGTCACGGAGCTATGGAAGTGGAGGACCGGATCTAAAAAGGTTGTAGTCACTTCCCTTAGTGATAATTGTTATCTACTAGCTTTATGATTCGCCTAATCTCTAGTTAACGATCTTGCTTCGGGTTGTTAGGCACCTAAATTTTTTAATCCGGCATGGTCGATGCCTTATAGAGCCTCCTTAGTGTGCCTAGTAACCCTACAGTGGTATCAGAGCCTAGCTAGAACTTTAGAGTAAAGATGTTTACTTGCTATCTTTTTCGCCTAATCTCTAGTTAGCGATCTTGCTTCGGGTTGCTAGGCACCTAAAATTTTAATCCGGCATGGTCGATGCCTAGTAGAGCCTCCTTAGTGTGCCTAGTAACCCTACACTCGGCTCAACAGCCCAATATGGAAATGATGACGGGAACAGTTCCGTTCTGGTACATCCTCTAAAGACCCCTTGACAACTATCATGATCACTCATAACATGTCTCGTCGATGCTGCCAAACTCTGGCCTACTGGGTGTGCATAATACGACCGATCCTGGGTCCAAGTCTTCTCGTTTAGTATTTCCAGAAAGATCTTGTCGGAGTCTCTCTCAATCTAATTTCTGCTGAACTGCCCGGAAGTTATCACCCTTTACTAAATCTAATTCTTGTTCCGGAACGGCTGCATACTCATCATGACTCTTTTTGGAAGATATATCCATATTCAATGCCTCTACATGTGTATCACATCTCTGATGTCAACGTAGTGGAACGTCATCTCGTCGAAATCTCGTAGAAACCTCTTACTCCACTTTTCTCTAATATCGACCGATTCGGACTCGTCTCTGCGCTACAAAGGATATACTCACACCTAGAGTCTCCCAAGTAATGTATCCCATCACATGATATCCGGAAGACATCGAGCTTTTCGATCGATTCATCAAAGTCCCATAATTCCCCGAGAGATCAACTCTTGAGTACAGTTTAATAATATCCAGTATATGCCACAGTACCTATGGACCAGCCATAGAAGGGCAAACCCAAGCCTCATTAATGGCACCGCGGAACTGCCGCAAACCCTAAAGTTCAAAAGCGTTCCCATGGTCATTATATCGAGTTAGGGTTTCATTCTTTTAAAGGTTCCATGGAATTACTTGCATGTTTTTTCGAATACCTTAAACTTGGAAAAATGGGTTTATGAAATTCGATCGTTTTTATCGACTCTCAACGTACCTGCGTGAAGTCTTCTCTAGCTGGAATCAATCAATCTGATGACCTCGCATCAGGGTATGAAAACGAACCACATGTCCTAGTCATTCATCCATGGGTGACAAGCGATCTTCTATCATGTATCTAAGTACAACTCGTGCTGCAATAGCTTCAAACATCTTGGACAATATCTCGTTAGTCGCAGCAACAGCTGGGTCATTCGTCCGCACACTGAACAGTGCCTCAATCATCAAGAATAAACGGTGCATTGACGGTCATTACATTCTAGCCGGCCTCTATCAGTGGCCCAATCCTCTGGTGTTGATCTGCACGTTCGAGAAATTTTAGTAAAAGTAATCCATCAAACACTCATGGCGCGAAAAACACAATAAAACGATACATCTGTACAATCGTGTTTAATCGGAATTAGGCCCTGGTCAGTCCTCGTTCAAGACGAGCTCATGCTGACCGCAACTCTAGCCGCAGCTCTCTCTGCCTATGCAATTGTGGTAACAAAAACCACCAACTGATACCGATGAGGATAGATCATACGAATGAATATAATACTGTGCAAGGAAATGTATATCCTGAGACTTCTCAAGCGGAGTAGCGTATCGTAAGTATGCCGCGGAACATACATACGGTACGTCACTCTACTTAAGTCACCTACTCCATCAACCAAGGTCAACCTATGCGACGAAAGTTCGGGCCTAATACCCCTCGATCAAGTCTAAGTTCCGCAAGGTTAAGCCTAGGTTCCGAATGTAAATATATGCCCTAGACTCCGCATAGTCAAACTTAGACTCAAACCAAGGTTAAACCTAGCGCTCTGATACCAGCTTTGTCACGACCCGAAATAGCACATTAATGGAACTTGAATCATATGAAGTCTATAAGACCCTACCTAATTCAAGTAAGCTAAAAAGACCAGAAATCTAAACCATTTTAAAGAATAAGTGAAGGAAAACTTGTTTTAAAGTAAGTGGTTTTAACAAAATGAGTGATATTAAACCTTTAAAAGCAATATCATATTTTCCTAAAAATTTCGGCAGAGTCTCCTTTGTAAATACTGGCCCCAAACGGGTACAAACATGCATAATATAAAGGCATCCCCAAGCGGGAGCTAGCTCTTCACCAAATGGCGGACACAACCACGCAATGCAATATAATATACAACGCCGAAGGGTGGGGATCCAAACTCATCAAGAAAAGCAATGTCCACCAGAAAACAAAAGGAAAACCATAATAATACAGCACGCGACTCTAAGGTCGAAAGAATATACAACTGGTCTTCTATGTCTATCAAATACACAAGTCTAGTTGATGGAGTTACTAGATACAACAGAAATATATACAAATACTACAATGGTCACAATGTGGGAGAACCAACCTACCAAAGCAATCACCCGAAAGAAAACGGTGTGCCAACAAACGCAACGAAACCTGTACGGAAAAACCTGTAAGAAAACTGTGGCACAACGTGGGTGAGTTACCAACTCGTGAGTATAAAACATCACCGTGCAGAAATCGCATGTATGACTCAATCCTAGGTCATACGATAATAATATCCTCAGAATAGTATAGCCGGAAGAATATAATAATGGCCAGGGTAAACCTCTATACATAAGTGTAATATCAAGTGCTCGTGCCCGTGCTTCAGATAGCAACATATCATAAATATGATGTATGAATGCATTGTAGGGTTCCTAGGCACTCTTGTGAAGGTTCATAAGGCATCAAACATGCCCGAATAAAATTTTAGACGTGCCGAACAACCCAAAGCCGGAATCTTTGCTAGATTATTAGGGTTTAACATGCAAGTAAACATCTTTACTACTAAGTGTGAGGGATTACAACCTTTGTAGTCCGCTCCTTCGCTTCATAAGCTCTGAGTAGAAGTCCCTTCGCCGCGATCCACGATCTCCCGGACTCAAGAGAGGCTCCACGACTCGAACAATCCATGCTAGCCTGTAGTATTCCGTTTCTCCGATGATCTACGTCGAAGTTGCAATAACTCAAGCTCTCTCACTCTAATGAGGTGAACACCTTAATCTAATGGGCTAGATTAGATGAGGATGATGAAGTAGTATTTATGCTATCTTTTTATATCAAAATCTCACATGAAATCATCACAAAAGGAAAATCAAGTAAGCTTTCTCAAAGCTCAAGAGAGAAGAAGATGAAGAATAATAATATATTCCTTTTGTGATGAACAATGAAATGAGTATATCAATAATAATGCAACCATGGTTAATGATGACAAGGATAACCCTTGTAGAGAGTTAACTAAGGCTAGGGTTTGGTTGGGTTAAGAAATGAGTCATAAGAAAATATCTATCATAATATCTTCTTCATGACAAAAGAAGAACTTCTAGAAGGTGCAAGAAGAAACTAACACAATTAAACCCTAACCTTTTTTAATCACCACTAAACATGTTTCATTATTAATCATATCATGTTACTATAATATATATCACATATATATTATATATTAGTAACAAAAGAAATAATACCTTTAATATATATCGCATATATATCAATGTATTATCCGGTGAGAAAATGAAATAATAAAGCGAGCCAATATTAGATAATGTAATACAATATATCATATATATTATTATACATTAAATCATCGAATCAACACTTGATCCGACAATCCGGCTATATCGAATATAACCGACTAATATATCATGTACCGATTCTTCGAATCAACACTTGATCCGATGAGCCGGTTCATATCTAAATATCGCGAGAATATAATACGGTATCTCATATCACATTATCCTCGGTCATGCACATTTCACATATGTGCCTCTACTCCGTTTTGCCTGAGCCAAGAAACCTCTGTGTAGGACTCTAAAGAATCGTAAATACGCCGGTAGCAGGTGATGATCATATCAAACACTCACAAGCTGCAAGCGGTCAGCTAAACGTAACAGCCACCCAGGTATTGAGAGATCAGAAGATCAATAAGCTAGCCTGTATGTTTTCCTGTGAATCCAATCAGTAACACTCCCGTACAGTCCGGTCTCTTCGTCTGATATGTCACATATCAAGTCTAGGGGTGGTATACATCAAACCCCAGTAACCGATAAGTCGTGTCGATATGAGGCTCATAACGGGTCGAGAAACTACTGGTAACACTTACCAGTAAATCTCTATATCAGTCCTGGCCAGGGACTTCCAGTTATAGCCAATCGAACACAGCACAACATCAACTCCCTATACCGGGAGAGATGAATCCCCTCCTATCGCTCATTGCCTCCATGTGATTCGGGACTGTCCCCAAAAGCCACCGTTTTACACGCCCTCTTGGACGTGGTAAGGTGGAAATCAAAGCACAGTGGGAATCACATAAGACTCTATGACGATCTCGGGTCTACAGACTACCCTGTACTAGTGTCACCGGAGAACTGCCATCTGACGTGTGGTATATCACCATCTGGGAGTTCTTGGTGAGTCCGTCCAGTATACCCAGTCTCCAAAGAGCACCCATACACCATCCTTGATGTCCGACACCGATAGATATGGGATTATCCATCGCCCATCATATGGGTCAAGATGCGTATACGCTAGTCTACTCTGGTGTATCGATGCCCTGTCTCGATATACCCTCGACTAAGAACAGTTATAGGATGTACTCATCGACTACCATGACCCCACTAGTATGATCTCATCATAGTCGCAGTAGTCGAGTACAGATCCTAAGGGCTTTATCAACATATGAGAGTAAGACAGTAAACCAGTACAAGTCAACATGTTAAGATAAAGTGAAACCAAATAGCATACTATCATGACGAGCAAGAAAGTCCTCTCTATATATATCCAAGCATCCATTATAATATACATCATATGTACAACAATGGCCTCTAGGGCATATACATAACTAACAATCTCCCACTTGCACTAAGGCCAGCTACTGTAGTATTTCATACCTAGCATCCCGAATAATCTCTTAAACTGTATCTGGGGAATGGCCTTCGTGAATGGATCCGCAATGTTGTCCTTCGTAACTAATCTCCTGACCTCGATCTCCCGGTGATCAACTATCTTCCTGATCAGGTGATACCGCCTCAGAATATGTCTGGACTCTTGATGGGACCTGGGTTCCTTGGCCAACACCACAGCTCCATTGTTATCGCAATACAGAGGTATTGGATGTTCAATGGATGGAACCACACCAAGTTCGCTAATGAACTTCTTTATCCAGACAGCCTCTTTGGCAGCATCGTTGGCAGCGATGTATTCAGCCTCCATCGTTGAGTCTGCAACGGTATCCTATTTGGAACTCTTCCAACATACCGCCCCTCTATTGAGGGTAAAGACAAATCCCGAGTGTGACTTAGAGTCGTCCTTATCACTTTGGAAGCTGGAATCAGTAAAGGACTCCACCTGGAGTTCTCCGTTACCATACACCAAGAACATCTCCCTAGTCCTTCGTAAGTACTTGAGAATGTTCTTCACAGCTGTCCAGTGACTCTCTCCAGGATCTGATTGATACCGACTCACTATACTTAGTGAGTATGCTACATCGGGTCTCGTACATAGCATCGTATACATGATAGAGCCTACTGCCGAAGCATAGGGTATCCCTTGCATGCGAGCTCTCTCCAAATCAGTCTTGGGAGACATCTCTTTAGAGAGAGTGAGTTCAGAGATCGTGGGTTGGTTCTCACGATTTGATTCTTCTAAGCTAAACCTCTTTAGTATAGTGTCAATGTACCTGTATTGGGACAATCCCAGTATCCGTTTAGATCTATCTCTATAGATCATGATTCCCAATATGCAGGAGGCATCACCTAGATCTTTCATTGAGAATCTTTATGATAAGAAGAGCTTGACTGATTGCAGCATAGGAATATCATTTCATATCAAGAGTATGTCATCCACGTACAATACGAGGAAGACAACCTTACTTTCTGCTACCTTCTTATAGATACAAGGTTCATCTATATTTTTTATGAAGTCAAACTCTTTGACTACTACATCAAAACAGATGTTCCAACTCCGCGATGCTTGCTTTAACCCATAAATGGATTTAAGCAGCTTGCACACCTTTCCGCTGCTCCCATTATCTACAAAGCCGTCTGGCTGAGTCATGTACATGCACTCTTCTAAATCACCGTTTAGAAAGGCGGTCTTAACATCCATTTGCCAGATTTCATAGTCATGGTATGCAGCAATGGCAAGTAAGATCCGGATGGACTTAAGCATAGCCACTGGAGAAAAGGTTTCGTCATAATCCACACCTGGTCTTTGACGAAAACCCTTTGCAACAAGTCTAGCTTTGAAAGTCTCAACTTTTCCATCTACACCAAATTTATTTTTAAAGATCCACTTGCTCGCAATGGGTTTTACCCCTTCAGGAGCATTTTCCAAAGTCCATACTTTGTTGGTGTACATGGATTCCATCTCAGATCGCATTGCATCCAGCCATTTCACAGAGTCACCACTCGTGATGTCCTGCTCGAAACTAGTCGGGTCATCATCTTCCATGATGCAATCCTCGCTTCCACTATCAATGAGAAAATTGTAGTATCTCTCAGGTTGACAAGAAACCCTACTAGATCAGCGGAGAGGCTGGGGTTCGTCGGGTATTACTGAATCCTCTGGTTCCACCAAATAATCTGTTGTAGTTTGTTCTGTTGGAACTTCTTCCAGTTCTACCTCATTGCCACTAATTTCTTTTGTAAGAAATTCCTTTTCTAAAAAGGTGGCGTGCCGAGAAACAAACACCTTTTGTTCTTCGGTGTGGTAGAAGATATACCCGCGCGAATGTTTGGGATATCCAATAAACTTGCACAGAATAGTCCTTGCGCCGTGTTTGTCCGGATTTTGTGTTTTCACATATGCCGGACAACCCCATATCCTAACATAATTAAGATATGGTCTCTTTCCTTTCTATATCTCATATGGAGTGGTTGTCATAGATTTGGTGGGAAACATATTCAATAGGTCTGCAGCTGTTTCCAGTGCATATCCCCAGAAGGAAATAGGTAACTCAGCTGTACTCATCATAGAGCGTACCATATCTAATAGGGTGCGATTCCTCCGCTCCGATACACCGTTGTGCTGTGGTGTATAAGGCGGAGTAAGCTGAGAGAGAATCCCATTCTCTTTTAGATAATCGAGGAACTCTCTGCTTAAGTATTCACCTCCTCGATCAGATCGAAGAATCTTGATACTTTTGCCCGTTTGGTTCTCTACTTCGTGCTTATATTCTCTGAATTTCTCAAAAGCTTCAGACTTGTGTTTCATCAAGAACACATATCCGAATCTTGAGAGATCGTCAGTGAATGTAATAAAGTAAGAAGAACCGTTCCTGGCATGCGTAGACATGGGACCGCATACATCACTATGTACCAGTCCTAAGAGTTCCTTATCTCTTTCTCCGTGTCCACTAAACGGAGCTTTAGTCATTTTTCCATTGAGACATGAATGGCAAGTATCATAAAATGATAATTCGAATGGATTCAAATATCCATCCTTATGTAACTTAGCCAGTCGTGTCGCATTGATATGACCAAGTCTACAATGCCACATTATATCAGATTCGTTCATTTCTGAACTTTTCCTCTTGTGTGTGTTTTGTATATTGAGGACTGTATTTTGATTGAGAATGAATATGCCATTATTTAACGAGCCTGATGCAATCAACTTTTGATTTAGGAAGATGTTCATAACATTATCCTCTACTACAAAATTATATCCTTCTTTACTTAATAAAGAAACTGATATAATGTTGCACATCATGTTCGGTATATAATAGCACTCATTCAGAATCAGTGTATTACGACTTGGTAATACCAGGTGATATTCGCCAACTGCTTTGGCTACAATACTTGCACCGTTCCCTGCTTGAATGGAATGATCACCTTTTCCCAGTTCTCTACCTTTCCGTAGCCCATGTAACAATTTACATATGTGGGATCCTGACCCGGTATATAATACCCGGGACGTAGGGTGAACTGAGAAACAGTTCTCAATAACTAACACACCTAAAGAAGATGCATCAGCATGCATGTTCTTTTGGGCGGCGTGAGAATCCAGATATTCTCCTGTTTCCTGTTCAATCTTATAACTCTTATAAGAAAGAACGGGACCAACGTTCCCCTGCTCAGTATAATAAGCGGGTTCAGTCAATACATCCATATTATTATCTTGATTATGTCCTGACATGGTCGCTACCTGGAGAGAGAGAGAAGATAACACTTTAGCGTATGCTCTTGCAAGATTAGATTGGTTATTATCTTATCTAACCAGGATGTCTCCCACTGTTTTTATCAAATTTTCCTTCAAACCCTAAAAGGTAAGATTAGCCGGGATTAATTACACCCTACAATTTCGTCAATCTTTCAGCCAGATCAGTGTCGGTACTTGAGGGAGGTTCCCCGTGCTTTCGCACGGACCTAATTAAAGTAAACCTCATTTTCCCAAAGGCGTAACCCCGTTAACACTTTTCTAGACACCTACTTGATCGGCTAATTGTCTTGTGTAAAACTCTCCCAGGAGTAACTCTTACTCGCAGTGTATATCGGGATCCAACTATCTCATAGGAGGTATGCAATCTCATTGCAAATTTCAACACTTGAAATTCCCGATAATACTTTTACCCCTAGCGTTCTATGACCTTAACGCAGGCCAACAAACCATAGTCCGCTAGTCAAGTTCAACCCGTACATTTCTTGATTGAATTAAACCTACCCGCACGACCCTTAACGCAGGCCAACAAAGTCGTACGACTACCCTAATCCAATCTCATCTCAAGTTACATATAAGTATTAGTTAGCTACCACACACTACGCCTTGACGCAGGCCAACAAACGTAGCACGAATACTAAGTAATATCTTTCTGAAATGACGGAGGGCTACGCAGGTTTTTCAGAAAATCTTCAGCGTAATGAACTTGATATCGTCGTAGAATCGAGTGATTTTGAAAAGGAGTGTTTTTGAGGATTCTAGTTTCGCTAAAGAGGTCACTCCCTGTGAAGGGATCTCAGCTCTTTCCCCATCGAATAAGGTGCAGGATATATCATATATACCGCTGTGCAAAGCAAGAACTATATAAGCTGTCAAAAAATAAACCGCGAGTTTGTAGCATCTGCCAGTTTCGCTAAAGAGGTCAGTCCCAGTGAAGGGATCTCGGCTCTTTTCTTATCGAATAAGGTGCAGGATATATCACATATACCGCTATGCAAAGCAAAACTGTAGCTACCCATTTTATAAAGTTTTGATTCAACAACATCTTTTAGGTTTCTATTCTTTTTATTAAGCTCATTAATAAATCCCATTAACTTATGCTTCCTAAGCATCACAGAAGAAACGAAAGCAGTAATATTTATATATCAGCATATATATATAATATAAGCATTCGTCTCCGGCAGTAATATGATCTCATCACAAAACATTGCAGCAGAAGAACATATATGAAATATTGGATATACAAGGATGTCCGTGTTTTTAATACGAGCCAGTATAAAACACGGATTCCACGGTCACGATGAATAGCCAAAGCTACATCCCTAGACCCCTACGTGAGCGGCAAGTAACTCTGCCAATTCTAGGGTTAGGAGACCCGGTCTCGACTTCTCGAGATGGCCTCCCACTGGACTCTAGAACCCGGTTACTTGTGCTCCCCTCCTTGGGTCTACCTAATGCGGAAAAGTAAATAATATACACTGGTGACATTAACCTCATCCCGGAAGTGCCCCAATAAAAGAATATTACATACAAATGAATTTTACATGAATGAAAATAAAAACCCTCATCTCACATAAAACACCCGGCTATTCAAAACACGACGATCCAATGTAACATATCACAGCAACACATAATAGCACATATCATCAACATAAGTAAGTATGCATACACCGATCGTCGTTGACGTATAGCAACGAAAACCGGCAATACAACTACATACTGTACTTACGGTCACAGAAAAGAAATTGTAAAATTACAATATTTGGAATCCACAATCACTTTAGACATCGTAAATCCGAAATATCACATACTTCGCATTTCATGCCTAACTTTATGAATTCCACATATTGTATCACATTCCAGATAAATAGACAGTATTAAACTTTCCAACCGGATAATCAAATACCCAAGATTTCCTAAATAGCTCAACACTTGAGCGGAGTTCAAATAATCCCAGAATATGTCACAATACCGATGATCCAGCCGTAGAAGGGTCAAGCCAACGCCTCACATGTGGCACGCCGTACTGCCCCAAACCCTAAGGTTTAGAGGCAGTTCAAGACGGTCACATAATCGAGTTAAGATTTGTTGTCTTCTAGAGGGTCCACTGATCGCACGCTTTTGGCGTGTCGGATGTTCAAAGTTCTAAAGTTATAACCGCGATCAGGACGGTGTCGCTATGCAGCTAGCCGGTTGAGCACAGGTCTATCCACAGGGAGATGGTTGTATGTCCGTTCGAGTTTTAGACGAGTCAATAAAGAATGTGTATATGTTTGTTCAGTTCTATCCTAAGTGTTCGTATTTATGTTCAAGTAAGCTTGTTAAGGTTGGTTAGTAGAGTTAGGATTAGTCTTGTACTTATCTTTAGCCATTCTTAAGACGATGTTGGGATAATCGAAAGTAGCGGGTATTAGAAGGACATAGGAATGTGATTTGCGAGTTTAAGCAAGCTTTCCAACGCTAAATCCATTCCTAGTGCCTCTTGTCCGTCCGCTAAATTCGCTTATTTCCAGCCCTCGACCAAACACCCGCAACCATGTATCCAATTAAGTCAAAACTACATGTCACGTTGTAGTGCGCTTAAAGGACTTCTCGACTTCGGTCGCGACCATATGTCACGTATAGCGCGCCTAAGTGAGGGGGTTGCGATTGTTTGGTCGGGGGTCGTTTCAAGATGTTTGGCGAAGAGAAGCACAAGGGATTTCTCCATCCCTCATACCACCTTCCTTAGCCTTAACAAGAGGGAAATTATTCACACATCATAAAAGAAAAGAAAACAAAACAAGAAAGAAGAAAAGAGGAAAATACGGTTTTACAAGTGAAGCAAGCTAACTCTTGGGTCCTCACCTTAGCAAGGAACTCCACCAAGTATCATCGCTTGAAAATACGGATAAGAGAAGAAAAGAAAAGAGAACAAGAAAAGAAATAACAACAACTAGTTAACAAAAAATAAATAAATTACAATACAAGATAATAAAATTACAAGACAATAAATAAAAGAGACAAGATTAAAACAACCCTCATCTTCATTGATCTTCCACTCAAAAAGCTCTCACTACAATTTTCATGGAGGAAAGAATGAAGAAGAAGAAACTTAGCTAAATCCTAACAAAAAGAGGGCATGAAAAAGAACACCCTTGTCTTGGAAAGTTCTAGGATATTTATAGGCAGTAAACTGAAGACCTAGGTCAGTATTCTGAATCAAAATGAATGTACCAATCTGCCCCCAGAAAAAGACAGAGTGCGGAGCCCACATGGTCGCGGTTCCGCGGCCTAAGCGCGCTAATGCCACGGAACCGCGGCCATATTAGGGATTTGGGCCATGTGATTTGGTGGGTTTTCCTGGTTTGTGGTCCTCTTCAGTGTGATATAGTACTTTTCTCAGAAGCTCTTCACAATTCTTCCAGAATTTCAGTAGATCAAAAGGTGATGTGATATGGATCTTTTGCCATGATTTCCTCGAGCTCCGCGTAGATATGTTGGATCTTGTGTTGACATTGAGCTTTGTGCATGAAAATGACATCGATTTGCCATTTTTTCTCTTAAACTAGTGTGTGACAACATACGGATAGAGAGCGGAGACCCGTGTTTTATCTGTGGTTGGCAGTAATCCGGAATTTGTCGTAATTTTCCATCAATTTCACTATTCAGAGCCGAGAACCTGTATTCTGCAAATATGTAGCAAACACTCATCAAAAGCACATGCCTATAATCAAACGAGCGTAAGAATGGGCGTTATAAAATACAATATTCTGGTATGAACAAATGCCCCCAAACTTAACTTTTGCTCGTCCTGAGCAAAACCAATTATTCACAAAAAAGTCCTAACCGCACTTTCGCAGGGAACGCGATTACACTGAGCACGTGCAATAAGCCGTTAAACCTCTAGGTGTCCCTAGTAGGAGGAGTGTTGTCTCCTGAGGGTTTTCAGCGGATTACACCTACAAAATCCCGTCAAGCTAGTGTCATAAGTTAACATCGATTCTACTCCTAAAGTTTAGTATTTACGTTAGAAATTCTATCATCCTAAGTTAGAAATATCCAACCCTAATGCTTCACACCTCCTATCTATTTAACCTTAGATCATATACGTTCCAAAAAAGTTTAGAAAGATGCTGGTTCTCCTGAGTTTTCCTTCTTCAAGTGTGGTCTCAAATCATGGATTTTTATCAATTTTACAGAAAACATAAGTCTTATTCTTTATTTCTATTTCTTATCCAAACATTGATTGTATACCCCTACGTGTGTGTATATTTGCACCCCTACACATAAGAATTCAATTCAAGTTATAATACCCTTGTCTTAATACCTAATACTACTTCTTTTCATTAAGGATGGACGGATTTGCTCACACACCTTTCATGCGACTATTAATGCTTCTTGAGGCACTAATGGCCGATTACTGAATGTGTGAACTTTAAAGTGTAAATAGCAGTTTCCAGGTCTTGACTTTATTCTATTTTTCTTTTTTTTTCTTTTTAAAGACCGGATATATTTTTCAATATGCTCTTTCGGTGTTTAGCTTTAAATACCGTTTTTTCTTTCATACTAGGCTTTCAGGCAAGAGTATTTCTAGGTATCCTCTACTATCCCAAGTTTCAAGGTGCGTGTAAGTGCAGTTTGTAGGGTATATACTTTCTAAATTTGGACTCAAGAAAAGAAACTATTTTTCAGACTTATCTTTCAGTAAAGCTTCAATACTTTCCCTCCATCTTGATTTAACTCAAGAACTGAACTCAAGATTACCTATTTCTCAAAAAAACTTTAAGGACGTATACTTACCAAAGTTAGACAGAATGAGGGTTATTTTTAGGATTTTCAATTACTAAGCCTAGAATTTAGTTATTTCTAACATATCAACTAAACTTTCAGAATAAAAATCTAAGTTACCCTATTAGCTAACTTGACGACAAAGTTTTTTTATTTTTTTGGAAAATTTTCAATTTTTGTGGGTTTTTAATAAGGTATGCAAATGCAAAATATGTAGGGTTCCTTGGCACACTCAAGAGGTCTCACATGGCATCAACCATGCCAATTTCAAATTTTACGGTGCCGAGAAACCCTAGACTAGATCGTTAACTAGAATTTTAGGCGAAACAAGCAACTAGTTAACAACTTAACTAAAGGGTAAACGGAAATACAACCTTTGTAGATCCGTTTCTCCACCTCCATGGCCTTGCGATGAAGTCTCCTCGCTGCGATCATCGGATCTCGGGCTCTAGCGTCGGCTTCATCGGAGAAATGGGCGGGCTAGGTCGTCGACTTCGATGCCGAAGATGATCTACGTCGAGGCAACACAAGATCAAGCTCCAACTTCACCAAGTCATGAAACTTATGAAGAAAACACCCTATACTACTCGGCAAGTGGTAGAGGATGAAGAAATAGGAAGTGGGTTCACTTTAGAATTGGATTTCTCACTCTTTTTCTCAAGTTGCCATTGATGAAGTCAAGGTTTTCTTCTTGTTGAAGATGAAGAAGAAGAAGAAGAAAGAATATCATAAGTATTATTTTTTTTTGAAATAGAAAATAAATGAATACTTATCATATAGCAACCATAGTTAGGTGTAGAGAATAAATCATGGTTAGATTGAATGGTTAGGGTTAAGCATGAAGACAAAATAGTCACTTAGTCAAAACTTCATGAAGCTTCAACAACAAACAAAATAAGCCACCATTTTCTTTTCTTTTGCCAAAAATAAATAAATAAATAAATGAATAAATAAATAAAATGAAAACCCTAACCATTACACAACCATGGTTTAATCTTTACACATACACAAGTTAGCATGTATCATCAAACATGATACAAACTAGTGTACAAAAGTATATCATATATACAATGTGCACAACAAGTGAGAAAATCCATTTAAAGTGAACCACTACTAGTTAATGCAAAGTAATATATCAAATATACAATTATACATTAAATCATTAAATCAACACTTGATTCAATGATCCGGTCATGTAGCATATAACCGACGAGTATCCAATGTATCGACTTATCGAATCAATCCTCGATTCGATAACTAGGTTATATGGCATACAACAAATTGATACATTCATCGTGAGAATAGAATACGGTATCACATACACACATTATTCTCGGTCCAGCACATATCTCATATGCGCTCCTATTTCGTTTCGCTTGAGCCAGGAAACCTCTGTGTAGGACTCTAAAGACTCGTCAATACGCCGGCAGCAGGTGATGATCATATCAAACACCAACAAGCCGCAAGGGTTCTGCTAAACGTAACGGCCACTCGGGTATTGAGCGATCAGAAGATCGACGAGCAAGCCCGCTCACACTCCTGTGAATCCAACCAGTAACACTTACCGTACATTCCGGTCTGTTCGTCTGATATGTCGCATATCTTGCCTAGGGGTTGTAAACGTCAGACCCCAATAGCTCGATAAGTCGTGTCGATATGAGGTCTATAACAGTTCGAGAAACTACTGGTAACACTTACCTGTAAATCTCAGCAATCCTGGCCAGGGATTTCCGGTCATAGCCAATCGAACACTACGCAACATCAACTCCCTATACCGGGAGAGACGAATCCCCTCCTATCGCTCATTGCCTCCATGTGACTCGGGACTGTCCCAAAAACCACCGTTTTGCACGCCTTCTTGGACGTGGTAAGGTGTAAATCAAAGCACAGTGGGAACCACACAAAACTCTATGACGATCTCGGGTCTACAGACTAACCTGTACCAGTGTCACCAGAGAACTGCCATCTGACGTGAGGTATAATACCATCTGGGAGTTCTAGGCGAGTCCGTCCAGTGTACCCAGTCTCTACTGAGCACCCGTATATCATCTCCGATGTCAAACACCAATGGATATGGGATCATCCATCGCCCATCTGTATGGGTCGAGAAGGTATACGCTAGTCTACTCTGGTATATCGATGCCCCGTCTCGATACACCCACGATTAGGGACCTTGAAGGATGTACTTATGGACTACCATGTCCCCACTAGTATGATCCGCATCATAGTTCAGGTAGTCAAGTACACATCCTTAGGGCTTTACCAACATGTAACAGAGAGACAAACAGTATACACGTTAAGGTAAAGAGTAACCAGATAGAACACTATCATGTCGAGCAAGAAAGTCCTCCCTATATATGTCCCAGCATCTACTACAATATACATCCTATGTACAGTAATGGCCTCCAGGGCATACATATAACTAACAATCTCCCATTTGCACTAGGGCCATCTATAGCAGTGGTTGTAGTATCTCATACTCAACCATCCCATAAAAATCTCTCTCTGGGAAAAGTCCTTTGTGAGTGGATCCGCCGTGTTGTCCTCTGAGTCTGCTCTTCTAACCTCGATCACCTTGGAGATCAGCCATCTCCATGATCAGGTGATACTGCCTTAGAATATGTCTGGATCACTAATGGGACGGGTGTTCCTTGGCATAAGCCACAACTCCATTGCCATACAATGGGAGGAACGAAGTTCATCTCATGAACTAATATACACCCAGACTGCCTCTTTGGTAGCATCTTAAGTAGCGATGTATCCGGCCTTTATCGTCTAGTATGCCATGGTATCTAGCTTGGAACTCTTCCAACATACCGTCCCTTTACTGAGGGTAAAGACAATGCCTGCGATTGACATTCAGTCGTTCTCATCACCATGGAACCTTTCCAGTGATTCTCTCCAGGATCAATTGATACCATCTCACTACATGTAGTGAGTATCCTAACATCCAATTAGATCCATCTCATAGATCCAAAACCCAGTATTTAGTAGGTATCACTTTGATACTACATGGAGAATCATTGTGATAAGCGAAGATTGACCGAGCGTAATAGGAAACTCCTTCCCTATCAAGAGTATGTCATCCACATACTGTACGAGGATCACTACCATACTCCCTACTACCTTTTTGTATATACAAGGTTCATCTACCATTTTGATGATGTCAAACTGTTTGACTAACTCATCAAAACAGATGTTCCAACTCCGCGATGCCTGCTTCATCACATAAAACTTGTTGCACACGTTTCCGCTGCTCTCACTGTCTACGAAGCCCTCTAGCTATGTACTTATAGACGCTCTCTTCCAAAACATCATTTTAGAAGAGCTGTCATGACACCCAACCATCAGATATCATAGTCATGGTAAGTAGCCGTGGCAAGTAGGATCTGGATGGACTTAAGCATAGATCCTTAGAAAAGGTTTCAACATAATCCATACTTGGTCAATGATGCAAACCTTTAACAAGTCTAGCTTTGAAAGTCTCAACTTTTCCATGTACACCAAGTAATCTTCTCAAGATATACTTGCTCCTGATGGGGATTTAACCCTTCAGATATAGCAACTAAAGTCCATACATTGTTGGTGTATAAGGATTCCATCTCAGATCGCTAAGCATCCAGCCATTCTTATAGAGTCCCACTCTTGATAGCCAGCTCGAAACTAGTTGGGTCATCATCTCATGATGCATTTCTCGCTCCCACTGTCATAGAGAAACCGAAGTAACTCTTAGGTGGGTGAGGAACCCTACTAGATCGGCGGAGAGGCTGAGGTTCATCGGTTGCTATTGAATCCTTTGGTTCTACCAAATCATCAGCTGCAGTTTGTATAGCTGGAACCTTTCCAGTTCTACATGACTAACCTTGCCTCGAGCTTGTCCGGATTTTGCTTTTAGACATAGGCCGGACAACCCCAAATCTTAACTAGCTTAAGACATGGGCTCTTCCCATACCATATCTCATATGGAGTGGTAGGCTGTGATCTGATTCGAACCTAATTCAATAGGTATGCATCTTCTCAAGTGCATAACCCCAATAGGAAAAAGGTAACTCAGTAGTACTCATCATAGAGCACACCATATCAAATAGGGTGTATCTGCTCCGCCCCGATACACCGACGTGCTGTGGTGTATACGGAGGAATAATGCTGAGAGAGAATCTCATTCTCCTTTAGAATAGTCCAAGAATTTTATGCACAAGTATTCTCCTCCCTGATCTCATCATAGGACATAATACTTTTACCCGTATTTTGGTTCTCTACTTCTAACTTATATTCCGTGAATATCTCAAAAGGTTCGGACTCATGTTTCAACAGGAACATATGACTGAATCTTGAGAGATCATCAGAGAATGTAATGAGTATAAAGAACCGGTCTTGGCATGTGTAGACAGGGGACCATCATACTTCAACATGTATTATCCCAAGAGTTCACTGTCTCTTTCTCTGTTTCCAATAAACAGAGCTATGGTCATCTTATCTCTGTGACATGACTGGCAAGTTTTCACAAGATGTAAATTCAAACAGATTTAAATATGCATCTATGTGCAACTTAGCTAGTCGGGTCGCATTGATATGACCTAGTCTACAATACCTCAAGAAGGATCCGTTCATTTATGAACTCTTCCTCTTGTGTGTGTTCCGTATACTAAGAACTGTAGTTTGATTTAGAACATCAATGCTTTTAGATAACGTGCTTGAACCGATCAACTTTTGATAGAGGAAATGTTCAAAACATTATCCAACAATACAAAATTTTATCATTTCTTTACTAATAAAGAGACTGATATGATTTTATATATCAGGTTCGGTATCTAATAACATTCGTTCGGAATCAATGTATTTGTAATACAGGGTGACAGTGACCAACAGACTTGGCTGCAACACTTGCCCCGTTTTCTGCCTCATGAAACTTATCACCTGTTCTTAGTTCTCTACCTTTCTGTAGCCCATGTAACGGATTACATATGCGGGATCCTGATCCGGTATCACATACCCAGGACATAAAGAATACTGAGAAACAGTTCTGTGTAATGAACGCACACGAAGAAGATGCATCATCATGCACTTTCTTCGTTTGGGCGGCAAAGGAATCCTGGTAATCCCCAATTTCCTGCTCTATCTTATAAAAATTATAAGTTGAAGCGGGACCAACGTTCCCCAGCTCAGTATAACAAGCGGGTTCGGTCAATATATCCGTTTTATTATCTTGATTAAGGCGTGATATGGTGGCTACCAGGAGAGAGAGAGAAGAAAACATTCAGCGTGCGCTCTTGTAAGATCAGATTGGTTATTATTTTATCTAATCAGGATGGCTCCCACTGTTTTTATCAAATCTTCCTTCAAACCCTAAAAGAAAAGACTAGCTGGGATTAATTACACGCTACAAGTTCGCCAATCTTTCAGCCAGGCCAGTGTCGGTACTTTGAGGGAGGTCCCCCGTGCTTTCGCACGAATCTAATTAATGCAAACCTCGTTTTCCCAGAGGCGTAACCTCGTTAACACCTTTCTAGACACCTACTTGATCGGCTAATTATAATGTGTAAAACTCTCCCAGGAGTAACAATTACTCGCAGTGGGTATCGGGATCCAACTATCTCATAGAAGGTATGCAATCTCATTGCAAATTTCAACACTTGAAATTCCCGATAATATTTTGCCCCTAACGTGCTATGACCTTGACGAAAGCCAACAAACCATAGCCCGCAAGTCAAGTTCAATTCGTCATTTCCTGATTGAATTAAACCCACCCGCACGACCCTTGACGAAAGCCAACAAAGCCGCACGACTATCTTAATCCAATCGCATCGTATGCTGCTGATAAGCAGCATATAGCTACCGCACACTGCACCTTGACGAAAGCCAACAAATGCAGCACGAATACTATATACAACTTATCTGAAATGACGGAGGGCTACGACAGGTTTTTCTGAAAACTTATTGCTTAATGAACTTGATATCGTTGTTGAATCAAATAATTTTAAAATGGAGTGTTTTTTTAGGCTTTTCTAGTTTTGCTAAAGGGGTCACTCCCGGTGAAGGGATCATCGGCCCTTTCCTCGTCGAATGAGGTGCGGGATATATCATATATATCACTGTGCAAAGCAGAAACTATAGAAGAAATCAAAAGACAAATTGAGTGTGTAGCATCTGCCAGTTATCGCTAAAGGAGTCACTCCCGGTGAAGGGATCTCGGTCCTTTCCCTATCGAATAAGGTGCAGGATGTTCTACAAGGAACACCGCGATGCAAAGCAAGAACTGTAGCTACCTGTTTTTATTTTGAAATTCGATTCCACAACATCTTAGGTTTCTTTTCTTTCATTAATCCTATTAATGAAGTCCCATCATTTAAGTTACCTAAACATCACAGATAAATACGACGTACACTTATGCCATCCGCATTCCCCTCGATGTCCCCTCGTGCACCGTTAGGTTAGGTAACTAATGGCAGAGCGGGCAGGGCTAGCGCGGGTGTAAAACATAAGTAACGTCTATATAATATATCATATATACTATATACTGTATCTAACACAGAACATCACATGATCACATCACAGATATCGCAGCAGAAGAAACATATGAAATATTGGATATACTAGGACGTCCGTGTTTTCAATACGAGCCAGTATAAAACACGGATTCCACGGTCGTGATGAATAGCCAAACCCACACCCCTAGACCCCTACGAGAGCGGCAAGCAACCCTATCAATTCTAGAGTTAGGAGGCTCGGACTTGACTCCTCGAGTTGGTCTCACCCTGGACTCCAGAACCTGGTTACTTGTGCCCTCCTTGGGTCTATCCTAGTGCGGAAAAGTAAACAATATACATCAACGGTGATAACTTCCGCAACCTGGAAGTGCCCCAATAAAAGAATATTACATACAAGTTTTTACATGAATGAAAATGAAAAACACTCATCTCACATAAAAACCCCCGGCTATTCAAACACGACGATCAAATATAACATATCCAGCAACACATAACATCACATGTCATCAACGTAAGTAAATATGCGCATCCCAATTGTCGTTGACATATAGCAACGAAACCGGGGATATCACATATTACACTTACGGTCACAGAAAAGAAAGTGTAAAACTACAACAGTTGGAATCCGCAAACTCTTTAGACATCGCATGCCTAATCAAATGAATTCCTTAGACATCGCATGCCTAATCAAATGAATTCCTTAGACATCACATGCCTAACAATTATAAACCCCGCATTTTAGTCTCAATATCGAAAACACTTTTCAATATCAAGTCGGGCAATTCAACAGGATTCCTGACAAACCGATCGAATGCTCGTCGCAAACTTTAGTAGGCGTCCGCACCCCCGATACCGTCAACGAAGTGCACTAAGGCGGAACATCGCTGTCGCGAGCACCCGAATGGATGCTTTCGGCGACGGGGTTCTCCTACAGTCACTTGGTCGGGGCTATGGGGCATGGCTATCTATTATGTTTACCCGGCGAGTATCCGCGTGCGCTACGTGATTGCGACGGACTTTTGATCACATCAAAATTCCGTGGCAACCGATCAAGTGAGACTAAAGTGCTATATTTATAACATTCATTCAGTTATCACATAACTACTTGTGAATTCCAATTATTGTATCACATTCCAGATAAATAGAAAATGTTAAACTTTCCGATCGAACAGTCAAACACCCATGCTTTCCCAGAACAGCTCAACACATGAAATAAGTTTAAAAACACCCAGTTCATGCCTCAGTACCAACGGTCAAGCCGTAGAAGGGTCAAGCCAACGCCTCACATGTGGCACGCCGTACTGCTCCAAACCCGAAGGTTCAAAGGGCAGTTCAAGACGGTCACAAAATCGAGTTAAGGTTTGTTGTCTTCTAGAAGGTCCATCGCGTTACTTGCACTACTTAGAACGTTATTAAACTACTGAAAGATCCAACACTTGGAAATTTCCCGACAGGGGAAAAAGTGGGTATTTATATCCGGTCGAACTTTTTAACATATTCAAAAATTACCCGGAAAACACATGACAAGATTAGACAATCCGATCGAATCCACGAAGCTCCAAAACACCCCAGAAAACTCAACTCTTGAGTGCAAATTAAAAATTCCCAGAAAACTCAGCACTTGAATAGACAAATTACTGTGCAAAAATGGAAGCGTAATCTCATAATTTGGCCGCGGTACCGCCGCAGAAGCCATGCTTATGCCGTGGTTCCGCCGCTCTTTGGGGGTATCGTTTGCTCGTTTTCGCACCGTAATTATTAGAATTTCATGCTGAGTTTTTTAAGCATTTTTAATCTGGAAAAAACCCAGTTTTTGAAAAAAGTCCAGAGAGCATTTTGGAGTAAGGGTTTCGGTTCGGTCGGACTTCTAACTCCGTCTACGCATCGCCTAAGGCTCTAGCTAGGCTCTGATACCACTGTAGGGTTCCTTGGAATACTCAAGAGGTCTCACAAGGCATCAACCATGCCAATTTCAAATTTTACGGTGCCGAGAAACCCTAGACTAGATCGTTAACTAGAATTTTAGGCGAAACAAGCAACTAGTTAACAACTTAACTAAAGGGTAAACTGAAATACAACCTTTGTAGATCCGTTTCTCCACCTCCATGGCTCTGCGATGAAGTCTCCTCGCTGCGATCATAGGATCTCGGGCTCTAGCATCGGCTTCATCGGAGAAATGGGCGGACCAGGTCGTCGACTTCGATGCCGAAGATGATCTACGTCGAGGCAACACAAGATCAAGCTCCAACTTCACCAAGTCATGAAACTTGTGAAGAAAACACCCTATACTACTTGTCAAGTGGTAGAGGATGAAGAAATAGGAAGTGGGTTCACTTTAGAATTGGATTTCTCACTCTTTTTCTCAACTTGCCATTGATGAAGTCAAGGTTTTCTTCTTGTTGAAGATGAAGAAGAAGAAGAAAGAATATCATAAGTATTATTTTTTTTGAAATAGAAAATAAATGAATACATATCATATAGCAACCATAGTTAGGTGTAGAGAAAAAATCATGGTTAGTTTGAATGGTTAGGGTTAAGCATGAAGACAAAATGGTCACTTAGTCAAAGCTTCACGACTAGGGACCTTGAAGGATGTACTTATGGACTACCATGTCCCCACTAGTATGATCCGCATCATAGTTCAGGTAGTCAAGTACACATCCTAAGGGCTTTACCAACATGTAACAGAGAGACAAACAGTATACACGTTAAGGTAAAGAGTAACCAGATAGCATACTATCATGTCGAGCAAGAAAGTCCTCCCTATATATGTCCCAGCATCCACTACAATATACATCCTATGTACAGTAATGGCCTCTAGGGCATACATATAACTAACAAAATATACAAATGAATGTGAAGGAAGAAAGCTTACCGAGCATACCCCCAAACTTAAATTTGACAGTGCCCTCACTGTCAGGCCACACCAAGAGGGTCAAAATTGTCGGCGCTCTCCCTAAAAACAACTTATATACAAAACAAAAAAAAGGAAAACAAAAAATATATAGAAAAAGGTTCCCTCCAAACTTATGTAAAACAGTGTTTCCACTGTTAAGCGTTGAAGTTCAAGATTAGGGGGAAAGAAAACAATTTCAAACTATACAAGGCTTTACACAGGCCAAAAGTGAGCACCAACCATTCAAAGATTTTATCGCTATAATGTACAGGTTGGTGGAAAAAGGCATAGAGAAAAGAGAGGGAGAATTCACGAGACCGTATGGAGATAGAAGTGGTATACGGTCGAGGTATATAAGAAGAAGAATGGCGGAATGGAGAAAGAAGTGGAATACGAACTTGAGGGTGGAAATGGATTGAATAAATTAGTACACTCTGTAATGATCGATGTGAAAAGATGGATTGTACTAATCTATCAATATGGCGAGAAATTGGGTCAAATCCCTCAAGATTCATGAGAAACCATGGGTACGCCGAACTCGGTAAACCAGACATTTGAAACGAAAGTGAGACGGTTTCTTGTAAGGTCGGAACGATGGAAAGGATGGAGGTAGGTGATTGAGGATGGTTATCGGTTAAAGGTTCAGGAGGGTGTACATAGTCAATGAAAGGAACATGATGAATTGGAAAATCAGACTCATCAATTAAAACTGGTTCATCCTCAAAACTATCCTCAAAATTTTCCTCAAAATTCAGCACATCCATACATTTATCTTCAAAATCCAGACGCATATGGGGTTCGGGAAAACATTTAATGACTCGGGATGATGAATTAGAGAGAAAAACTCAGCCAAATATACGGGTTCATCATCCAAAATATTCCCAGCGTCAATATCCTCATTCAAGTGAAAATCTATATTCTCAGACACCTCAACAAAAGCATGGATATCAATCAATTCAGGTTCTAAAGTGGAGGTGTAGAGGTAAAAATGTTTAGGAACGGTTTCACTTGGAAGGGACCTGTAACATTTCAAAAAAAATAAAATAAAATATTATTTTTGGGAATTTTTATAATTTAATATTATTTTATTGAATATTTTAATATTTAGGTATAATTAAATACAGAAAAATTGGGAAAGATTATGGAAAATTTTAAAATAGGTTATTTTATAGAATTATTCCATTTTTAAGTTTTTATAATTAGTTATATGCTAATTTAGTGCTAATCGTGATTAAAAATCGCTAATCGGGTTTTTAGCAATTTTGTGCAAAACATGCACATATCACTTTTTCACACTTGTGCGTTTTCTATCATGTTGTTTGGGGTTACTATTCTTGTGAGAAGGGTTTTTGGATAAGGGAAAAGAAAAAGAAAATGGAAAAGGAATAAGATAATGAGGTATGGGTAAGGGAGAGAGAGAGGGTAACCTTTGACCAAGACTTAGTCATTCCTCCATTTCCTTCACCATTTCTCTCTCCCTCTTCCTTGCTTGCTGCTGCTGCTCCTGCACCTCATTCTCCCTCCACCTTCAAGCCCTCAATTCATCTCTAAAACATCACCAAAACCCTACCCCCATTTCATTAAAAGTGTGCACAAGCTCAAGATCTACACATTGGGCCAAGAAAGCATGGATTTTGGCCACTAGGGGAAACTCAAGAAAATTCTTGAGTTGCCAAATGAGGTATTTACTGAACCCTTAGCTTAATTTGAGCATTCCTTATACCCCATGTTTAGTTTAGAACCGATATTGTGTGTTTTGTGGACTTAAGGAAAACCTAGTTAGGGTTTGAGGGAATTTTGTGTTGTAAAGTGAAATTGAGCTCAGTAGAGGTTATATAAATACCCTAGTGTATGAATTGAGACCTAAACCTGAGACTTGAGACCCGGAATACAGATTTAGAAACCGATATCGGGGAATTTGTGAAATCTGTGAAGGGTATATTGAATCTGCTATCACCCGAGATACCTAAATTAAAATTAATTGGACAGTGACATGTGCAGGCACCCAGGAAGCTACCACCAGAACCCTAGCCCCTACCTCCTATACCCGACCACAGATTTATCCATTCTGGCCGCAATTTGCGGCCAGACCATGGTGGATTTGCCTCGTTTTTGTTTTGGTGCCCCCTTATCAGTAGTTTAGACCCCTGGCATGTATAGATTTGTCTAATTTGACCTAGGGTGAAATCTGGAACCTATTTCCTAAGTTGTCGTTTTGGATTCGTGTTTCCGTATTCCTTATTTTTAATTCTGAAATTGTGTATGGTGTTTTACCTCGACTAATTGGCGTTTATACGACGATATCGAGGATTGATTGATGGTTTTGAAGGCGTGCCCATAGGTTCTAACCTATAGGCCCCTTATCGTATCGTTTTGGGTTTCGTGTGCCGTTTTAGTCGATTTTGTTTTAATACGCATATACGATACTTTGATGTGTAGGTACCCCATGAAGACTTCGGGACGACAAGGAAGCGCGTGGCGACGTCCATAAATGAAGACGCAAGGTGAGTAGATTATATCTACAGGGGGAAGTCGGGTGGATGGCGTATAGCACCCCCGCAGTCCGTAGTTGTTATATTATATATGATAGTTAGGTGTATTATGGATAGTTTACGGTTAAAAGTAACTAGTGTAGTTCATAGTCGCGAACCCTAGAATAACTTTACACCTACACGCACACCCTTGCATATTCATTATACTTGCACTATGTTTGATGATATTGGATGACATTGGAGATGAGTCGATGGTTTTGGGCTTTGTGCCGTGAGATCGGTGATTTGATATGATTCGTATTTGGGATACGACATGTGATTTCTTGTGGGCTTGGATGTGTGTTTACCTCCGCATTCATACTTTATAGATGGTATCAGTTGTGCTAGACTTAGATCAGTACCCCAGATTTTGTGATATGATGATAATGATACCTGATATTTGATGAGAGGAATGTGATACTGACCCGTACCCAGCTATTGGGATGCCGTATGACGATTTACCGTATGAGCTTTATATTGATGATAGATCCACACTCATGACTTGAGGATGTCATATGATTTACTGTATCGTACGCGATACTACTGAGGCGGGATAACCGACTACTATATATATATACATATCAACTCAGATTTAGGCAGATTCCATACCCCTCCCGGTTTACTGGATAGTTAGGTCTGTAGTTTGCATAGTAGATGTTAGACTAGACCCGAGTCATACCTATTTCAAAACTACGAATAAGGAATATCTTAAGACAAGTAAAGGGATTCTACGAGTATTTTCAAAGACGTATCTTTCTTAAAAATACAGTAGCCCTTATTTTACTAAAAATCCCAATTCGTCTTATTTCAAATGGCATGACGGCATGACATATGCATATGGATGTAAATTCCTTACTATTGCGTTGATTTATTCGACTCCGCATTTTCAGTACTATTCGCATTGCATTTCATGGGTTATTGCTATATTACCATCATGCTGTTAGGACACCAGAACCATTATCGATGATGCGTATGTTCCACGTACACTTGCTTGCCGGCTCACACACTTCATCATCGATAATTGCCATGTCACTACACAGTAGTATTATTGCATCAGGATATGACCTTGTATGTGCATACCATTATTCCATGTTGCATGATATGTTGTTATACTTGCATTTCATTTATATGTCACATACATCATGCTTTATGATTATGCGCATTGGGATGTTTGTTTTCATGATATTTCTGGATTTGGGGAACCGTGGGTATTTCAAGAGATTATGTAAATGTTTTAAAACCCGGTTACCCTTGATATGATATTTCAGCTTCCACTATGAATTTTATTGGTTCTGATTTATATACTCCTACGAGGAGGCGTCGAGGCCGTATGAGGGTATATGGTGGGGCCCGGAGTACCCCGGGGTAAGAAAGGGATGTCGATGTGCTATGAGCCGATGAGCCCGGCTGGGGAACCATACTGTCCGTTGATTTACTCGGCGGTTATCTTGGGGATACCGACCGGAGCTTGTACGTATTCATACGTCGCAATTTGAGGGTCGAAGCTGGGCACTCGGGTTTCGATATAGCGTATGATACGTACCTATCAGGGCTATTCTTGGTGACAGTTCCTGATAGATGAGGATTTTCGTACCGATGCTAGGCACAGGTTTCTTGATGTTTTCCATGATTTTGTTTATATCCTCATATTTACATACATGATGTTTATTGTCATTGGGTGACAGGTGGACGGGTTCCACGTTTATTGTCATTGGGTGACGGGTGGACGGGTTCCACGTTTATACAGACTTGATCACATACAGACTGGATTTACATTGATCATTCTTCATTTGTATATATAACAGGGTATGAGGGCGCTGTTATATATACCCTTACACCAATATTAGTGGAATGGGACGCTAATATATGTGTATTGATATCAATTTGATACTTCATCATATTTACTTCATGCAGACATACCTTATACTGATGACATGTTATTACCTGAGTACTTGGCACTACATACATGTTTAGATGTTACATTGCCACCTTATCATGCTTCAGACGTACTCTCGTGGTTTATTTTATACTGATCGTTTTGACCTAGGATTATGTCTTGCATTTGGTTTCTGCTTGTAGATATTTCTATTCACGAGTTGGAAACTCACCCCCGTTGTGCCACAGTTCTTGCAGATTTTGCCGTACAGGTTCCATTGCGGCATTTTTGGCACACTGCTTCCTTGCGGGTGAATTGCATTTGGTAGGTGGGTTCTTTTGCATCAAAAACCACCATTGTACTTGTATTATTCATTGTATCTAGAATTCCATCAACCAAAACTTGTATAATGTTTCGGACATAGACACCAGTGATGTATTATTTCGACCTTAGAGTCGTGCTTAGCTGTATTACGGTTTTCATGCTTATTGGGTTTCTGTTGAGTTTTGATCCTCGCCATTCGGCGTTGTATAGTATATTGTTTGCGTGGTTGTGACCGTCGATTGACAAAGAGCTAGCTCCCGCTTGGGGATGCCTTTTATCATTGCATATATATATTGTTCTTATTGTACCCCGTTCGGGGCCAGTATTTACAAAAGAAACTCTGCCGAAATTTTTAGAAAATACCGTACATTTTTTATAATGCATATTCGGCTTAGTTATTTAAAAACCTTGACTTTCAAACATGTTTTTCTTCACTTCTTTAAACCAGTTTTCTTTATTTACTTTTAAAATGGTTTTAGATTGCTTGGCTTTTGGCTTACTTGGATCAGATGGAGTCCTATAGACATCATATGGTTCAAGGGCCAGTCACGTGCTCTTTCGGGTCGTGACAGGACCCTTCACAATCAGGTAAATCAAACTCTACAATGTCGCACAACTCATTATCTGTTCTATCTTTAATCAATGAATCGTTTGGAACATTAGATAGACATTAAAAACCGGAGTTGTGGGATTCAAGTTGAAACGGGTAGGCTTGATTCGGAAGGGGGTGCATCTCACTCTCTCCACTCAAATTCTCAACCTGTCCTACCGCCTCTTCATACATTGGAAAATTTGGAGCTAGTTGAAAACTAGCTACCGGGTCACTAGGTTGTATGAGGGCGGCCATGGACGCATTCAAATCCCTCATCTGTTGGTACGACGCTACCCTAAAGTCTTCCAAATACTGTTCCAGACTAGACATGGGTTGTGAAGGGGTTTCAGTAAAAGATTCAAAGTTTTTTGGATACTGAAAACTCCCAAATGGCGGTTCGGAAGCAATGTCTAGGGAAGGTGCAAAAGTCGGATAGGCCTGGTAGGAATTGAATGGCTGGACAGGAGCAGGATCAACATTTGATAAGAAGGTGAATGGAATTGTTGATCCCAAGAATCTGTAGTGGTCAAAGGAGTGAAAGATCGGCTACAGGATTGTTCAATATGTTCAGCGACGGACAAAGGACGACTTGCAAAAGGGGTATCAACATAAGAGGATGGGGGAGGTTGAAAAGGTTCATACAAAGTGGATTGCGGAGGGCAAGTGTTTTTCCTAGACGCGTCCATTCGATCTTTCAAAGAGATTTTGGGCATGGAGGGATCGTTCGACGTTCGGCCAAAGCAAGAACCGTAAGAAGTAATGTCTGGTTGTGGGTACCAAAGTTCGGCAAGAGTTTTTCTAGGTGGAGTACCCATGATATGAAGAGAGAAAGAAAGAAAGGAAGAGAAAAGGGGGAAAAAGAATGTGATTTTTTTAGTAAGATATTAACAAAAGAATGAAATATACAAACAAAAAGAATCTGGACAAAAATAATCACGACACAAAAATACCACGCACCTAATTGGTCTAGGGTTCGCCTAGGTCAACTAGACCTGCTCCAGAACTTGATTGTCGAAATAAAACGGTGTCGAGAAACGGGCTCAAAATACACAGATCACGAGGCCAGGTAAGTGCAGAGATAAGGGGAGGTTTTCCGACGCTTTCGCGAAGGTCCTTAATTAAATAACCCTTTCTCTTTTGGCGGTTTCGCCGTTAACACTTTCCTAGACACCACGTAAACAATATACCGTTAAGCGGGGTTCTAAACACAGTTAACTTCTCCTAGTGAGCGTGACGTCCTTAAGGCTTAAGGTCTAGTTTCTTTTTAAAGTTTGTGCGGGTAAACGTTATGCTCAAGTTCGTGATTTGTGGGCTACGGAAAAGGTGATGAAATCCTTTACCGTATGTTATGGGGTTCGCTTGCCCTTAAGTCCGTATTAATGTATGCAATGCGCAATTCAGTAAAAATTCTATAAAGAATCAAACAATCGTTTTTTTTTAGTTTAAGCACGGCACTGCAACAAATACGGGTTAGTCAATTTTTAGCGTTTGCTAGCGAACTTGCAAAGAATCCTGCAAAGAATAGTATATTGGATGCGTCGGATTTGAGAAGAAGGTGTTTAAGAAATACGTACCGTTAAGTTTTTTTGGGTTAGGAAACCACCGTTGAATCAAATCCGGTAAGCTTGAAAAGTTCGCTTGCGCGGGTCAAACTACCCGGATCTTTGGCACTGTACTTTGCAATCACCTTAGCCTTGAACGTGCACTTTGCTCCCCACAATCGCCATTTGCAAATCCGCAAAAATCTGCAGAAAATACAGTATAGTGGAATTTACAGGGACGATAAAAGAACAGAGACAGGACAGGAAAAAATTGGGGCACTGAGGCCTCAATACTGCCGCGGAACCGCGGTCAAATCCCTACTTTGACCGCGGTTCCGTGGTCAAACAGAAGAATTGGCGCCTCGTTTTTAGTTCCCTGCACTCCCCTCGATCTCTACTCCAAAAAACAATGCTCTGTTTCTTGATTGAATTACTGTACTTGCTCCAGATTAGCCTGCACACTTGCACACAAAAATTATCAAAAATAACAAAAAGATTTTATTTTTTTTATTTATAAATATATTCAAAAAGAATATTAACCCGAATAACAAGAAAGAAAATACGCTACCGTCTCCCCGGCAACGACGCCATTTGATCGCACACTTTTGGCGTGTCGGATGTTCAAAGTTCTAAAGTTATAACCGTGATCAGGACGGTGTCACTATGCCGCTAGCCGGTTGAGCACGGGTCGATCCACAGGGAGATAGTTGTATGTCCGTTCGAGTTTTAGACTAGTCAATAAAGAATGTGTATATGTTTGTTCAGTTTTATCCTAAGTGTTCGTATTTATATTCAAGTAAGCTTGTTAAGGTTAAGGTTGGTTAGTAGAGTTAGGATTAGTCTTGTACTTATCTTTAGCCATTGTTAAGACGATGTTGGGATAATCGAAAGCAGTGAGGATTAGGAGGACATAGGTATGGGATTTGCGAGTTTAAGCAAGCTTTCCAACGCAAAATCCATTCCTAGTGCCCCTTGTCCGTCCGCTAAATACGCTTATTTCCAGCCCTCGACCAAACACCCGAAACCATGTATCCAATTAAGTCAAAACTACATGTCACGTTGTAGTGCGCTTAAAGGACTTCTCGACTTAGGTCACGACCATATGTCACGTATAGCGCGCCTAAGTGAGGGGGTTGCGTTTGTTTGGTTAGGGGTCGTTTCAAGATGTTTGGCGAAGAGAAGCACACGGGATTTCTCCGTCCCTCATACCACCTTTCTTAGCCTTAACAAGAGGGAAATTATTCACACATCATAAAAGAAAAGAAAACAAAACAAGAAGGAAGAAAAGAGGAAAATACGATTTTACAAGTGAAGCAAGCTAACTCTTGGGTCCTCACCTTAGCAAGGAACTCCGTCAAGTATCATCGCTTGAAAATACGGATAAGAGAAGAAAAGAAAAGAAATAACAACAACTAGTTAACAACAAATAAATAAATTACAATACAAGATAATAAAATTACAAGACAATAAATAAAAGAGACAAGATAAAAACAACCCTCATCTTCATTGATCTTCCACTCAAAAACCTCTCGCTACAATTTTCATGGAGAAAAGAATGAAGAAGAAAAAGAAACTTAGCTAAATCCTAACAAAAAGAGGGCATGAAAATGAACACCCTTGTCTTGGCAAGTTCTGGGTTATTTATAGGCAGTAAACTGAAAACCTAAGGCAATATTCTGAATCAAAATGAATGTACCAATCTGCCCCCAGAAAACTACAGAGTGCGAAGCCCACATGGCCGCGGTTCCGTGGCCTAAGCGAGCTTATGCCGCGGAACCGCGGCCGTATTAGGGAATTGGGCCATGCGATTTGGTGGGTTTTCCTGGTTTGTGGTCCTCTTCAGTGTGGTATAGTACTTTTCTCAGAAGCTCTTCACAATTCTTCCAGATTCTCAGTAGATCAAAAGGTGATGTGATGTGGATCTTTTGCTATGATTTCCTCGATCTCCGCGTAGATATGTTGGATCTTGTTTTGACATTGAGCTTTGTGCACGAAAATGACATCGATTTTCCATTTTGTCCCTTAAACTGGTGTGTGGCAACATACGGATAGAGAGCGGAGACCCGTGTTTTATCTGTGGTTAGCAGTAATCCGGAATTTGTCGTACTTTTCCATCAATTTCACTGTTCAGAGCCGAGAACCTGTATTCTGCAAATATGTAGCAAACACTGATCAAAAGCACCTTCCTATAAACAAACGAGCGTAAGAATGGGCGGTATAAAATGCAATATTCTGGTATGAACAAATACCCCCAAACTTAACTTTTGCTCGTCCTGACCAAAACCAATTATTCACAAAAAAGTCCTAACCGCACTTTCGCTGGGAACGCGATTGCCTTGAGCACGTGCAACAAGCCGTTAAACCTCTAGGTGTCCCTAGTAGGAGGAGTGTTGTCTCCTGAGGGTTTTCAGCGGATTACACCCACAAAATCCCGTCAAGATAGTGTCATAAGTTAACATCGATTCTACTCCTACAGTTTAGTATTTACGTTAGAAATTCTATCATCCTAAGTTAGAAATATCCAACCCTAATGCTTCACACCTCCTATCTATTTAACCTTAGATCATATACGTTCCAAAAAAGTTTAGAAAGATGTTGGTTCTCCTGAGTTTTCCTTCTTCAAGTGTGGTCTCAAATCATGGATTTTTATCAATTTTACAGAAAACATAAGTCTTATTCTTTATTTCTATCTCTTATCCAAACATTGATTGTATACCCCTACGTGTGTGTATATTTGCACCCCTACACTTAAGAATTCAATTCAAGCTATAATACCCTTGCCCTAATATCTAATACTACTTCTTTTCATTAAGGATGGATGGATTTGCTCACACACCTTTCATGCGACTATTTATGCTTCTTGAGGCACTAATGGCCGATTACTGAATGTGTGAACTTTAAAGCGTAAATAGCAGTTTCCAGGTCTTGACTTTATTCTATTTTATATTTACCTGCTGAATTTTTTAGGTATTTTTAATTCAGAAAAATCACAGTTTTTAAAAAATATCCAGAGAGGGGTTCATTTTGTAGTTTCGTGGTTCGTTCGGAGTTTAAACTTCGTATACACATCGCCTAATGCTCTAGCTAGGTTCTGATACCACTGTAGGCTTCTTAGGCACTCTTGTGAAGGTTCATAAGGCATCAAACATGCCCGAATAAAATTTTAGACGTGCCGAACAACCTAAAGCCGGGATCTTTGCTAGATTATTAGGGTTTAACATGCAAGTAAACATCTTTACTACTAAGTGTGAGGGATTACAACCTTTATAGTCCGCTCCTTCGCTTCATAAGCTCTGAGTAGAAGTCCTTTCACCGCGATCCACGATCTCCCGGACTCAAGAGAGGCTCCACGACTCGAACGATCCATGCTAGCTTGTAGTATTCCTTTTCTCCGATAATCTACGTCGAAGTTGCAATAACTCAAGATCTCTCACTCTAATGAGGTGAACACCCTAATATAATGGGCTAGATTAGATGAGGATGATGGAGTAGTATTTATGCTATCTTTTTATATCAAAATCTCACATGAAATCATCACAAATGGAAAATTAAGTAAGCTTTCTCAAAGCTCAAGAGAGAAGAAGATGAAGAATAATAATATATTCCTTTTGTGATGAATAATAAAATGAGTATATCAATAATAATGCAACCATGGTTATTGATGACAAGGATAACCCTTGTAGAGAGTTAATTAAGGCTAGGGTTTGGTTGGGTTAAGAAATGAGTCATAAGAAAATATCTATCATAATATCTTCTTCATAACAAAAGAAGAACTTCTAGAAGGTGCAAGAAGAAACTAACCCAATTAAACCCTAACCTTGTTTAATCACCACTAAACAAGTTTCATTATTAATCATATCATGTTACTATAATATATATCACATATATATTATATATTTGTAACAAATGAAATAATACCTTTAATATATATTGCATATATATCAATGTATTATCCGGTGAGAAAATGAAATAATAAAGCGAGCCAATATTAGATAATGTAATACAATATATCATATATATTATTATACATTAAATCATCGAATCAACACTTGATCCGACAATCCGGCTATATCGAATATAACCGACTAATATATCATGTACCGATTCATCGAATCAACACTTGATCCGATGAGCCGGTTCATATCTAAATATTGCGAGAATACAATACGGTATCTCATATCGCATTATCCTCGGTCCTGCACATATCACATATGTGCCTCTACTCCGTTTTGCCTGAGACAAGAAACCTCTGTGTAAGACTCTAAGGAATCGTCAATACGCCGGTAGAAGGTGATGATCATATCAAACACCCATAAGCTGCAAGCGGTCAGCTAAATGTAACAGCCACCCAGGTATTGAGCGATTAGAAGATCAACAAGCTAGCATGTACGTTCTCCTGTGAATCCAATCAGTAACACTCCCGTACAGTCCGGTCTCTTCGTCTGATATGTCGCATATCAAGTCTAGGGGTGGTATACGTCAGACCCCAGTAACCGATAAGTCGTGTCGATGTGAGGCTCATAATGGGTCAAGAAACTACTGGTAACACATACCATTAAATCTCTATATCAGCCCTGGACAAGGACTTCCAGTTATAGACAATCGAATACAGCACAACATCAACTCCCTATACCGGGAGAGAAGAATCCCCTCCTATCGCTCATTGCCTCCATGTGATTCGGCACTTTACCCAAAAGCCACCATTTTACACGCCCTCTTGGACGTGGTAAGGTGGAAATCAAAGCACAGTGGGAATCACATAAGACTCTATGACGATCTCGGGTCTACAGACTACCCTGTACCAGTGTCACTGGAGAACTGCCATCTGACGTGTGGTATATCACCATCTGGGAGTTCTCGGCGAGTCCGTCCAGTGTACCCAGTCTCCACTGAGCACCCATACACCATCCTTGATGTCCAACACCGATGGATATGGGATCATCCATTGCCCATCATATGGGTCAAGATGAGTATACGCTAGTCTACTTTGGTGTATCGATGCCCTGTCTCGATATACCCTCGACTAGGCACAGTTATAGGATGTACTCATCGACTACCAAGGCCCCACTAGTATGATCTCATCATAGTCCCAGTAGTCGAGTACAGATCCTAAAGACTTTATCAACATGTGAGAGTAAGACAGTAAACCGGTAGAAGTCAACATGTTAAGATAAAGTGAAACCAAATAACATACTATCATGACAAGAAAGAAAGTCCTCTCTATATATATCCAAGCATCCGTTATAATATACATCATATGTACAACAATGGCCTCTAGAGCATATACATAACTAACATGCATTACAAATGAAAACAGAATACATCATTAATGAGAAACCTGTTTTCTTAATTTAGTGAGATTTCTGTATATAAAAATCGAGGTATCATAAATAAAATAAACATAGAATCCGTATCAAGTATCCACACAAAACATAAATCTCAATATCCAATATCTCGGGCTCTGAAAATCCGGAATGGCCCATATCATATAATCTCAATACCTCAAAGTCTCAATATCTCAGGCTCCGGCAATCCGAACTTGCCCCTGGGCTCCGACAATCCGGACTGGCCCAAAATCACCAAATCTCATGACTACGTCGGTATTCTCCGGATATCCGCCGCGTCATAAATAACCGGTGGGTGGTGTTAGTTATATGTATTCCCTAGAGGCCATTACTGTACATATGATGTATATTGTAATGGATGCTTGGGCATATATAGGGAGGACATTCTTGCTCGACAAGATAGTATGCTATCTGGTTGTACTTTATCTTAACATGTACTCTAATTGTCTCTATATACATGTTGATAAAGCCCTTAGGATATGTACTCGACTACTGGGACTATGCTGAGATCATTCTAGTGGGGTCGCGGTAGTCGACGAATACATCGTATAACTGTTCCTGGTCGAGGGTGTATCGAGAATGGGTATCGATACACCAGAGTAAACTTGCGTATACGCATTTTGACTTATATGATGGGTGATGGATGATTCCATATCCATCGGGGTTTGACATCAAGGATGGTGTACGAGTGCTCAGTGGAGACTGGGTACACTGGACGGACTCGCCGAGAACTCCCAGATGGTATTATACCTCACGTCAGATGGCAGTTCTCCGGTGACACTGGTACAGAGTAGTCTGTTGACCCGAGATCGTCATAGAGTCTTGTGTGATTCCCACTGTGCTTTGATTTCTATCATACCACGTCCAAGAGGGCGTGCAAAAGGTGGCTTTTGGATACATTCCCGAATCATATGGAGGCAATGAGTGATAGGAGGGGATTCTTCTCTCCCGGTATAGGGAGTTGATGTTGTGCTGTGTTCGATTGGCTATAACCGGAAATCCCTGGCCAGGGTTGCTGAGATTTACTGGTAAGTGTTATCAGTAGTTTCTCGGACTGTTATAGACCTCATATCGACACGACATATCAAGCTACTGGGGTTTGACGTTTACCACCCCTAGGCGAGATATGCGACATATCAGACGACGAGACCGGACTGTACGGGAGTGTTACTGTTTGGATTCACAGGAGAATGTGCAGGATTTCTTGTTGATCTTCTGAGCGCTCAATACTTGGGTGGCTGTTACATTTAGCCGATCGCTTGCAGCTTGTGGGTGTTTGATATGATCATCACCTACTGCCGGCGTATTGACGATTTTTTAGAGTCCTACACAGAGGTTTCTTGGCTAAGGTAAAACGGAGTAGGGGCATATACGTGATATGTGCAGGACCGATGATAATGCGATATGAGATACCGTATTCTATTCTCGCGATAAATGATATCAGCCGGGTCATCGGATCAAGTGTTGATTCGATGAATTGGTAAATGATATAATAGTCGGTTATATGCGATATAGCCAGATTGTCGGATCAAGTGTTGATTCGATAATTTAATGTGTAATAATATATATGATATATTAAATTATATTAACTAATATTAGCTCACTAAAAGATTCTCTCTCTCACTCGGGTAATATAATGATATATATGCGATATATGTTAATTATATTATTTTATTTAGTTACAATAAATATTATATATGTGATATATAATATTGTAACATGATATGATTACTAATGCAATATGTTTAGTGGAGATTAAACAAGATTAGGGTTTGATTTGGGTTAGTGTATTCATGAACCTTCTAGAAGGTTTCTTTTTGTTTTGTGTTAAGATATTTTGTTATGACTCATTCTTAACCCAACCCAAACCCTAGCCCTAGTTAAATCTCTACAAAGGTTTAGTCAACCATGGTTGCATTATTCATTATTAGCATCTTTTCATTATTCATCACAAAAGGAATTATTATTATTCATCTTCTTCTTCCTTCTTTCTTTCATGAAAAAGCTTACTAGCTTTTTCCAAGTGATGAATGAGTGTGAGAAAAAGATAATAAAAGAGAGAGAAAATCCTACTTCATCATCCTCATATATCCTTGCCATTTAGATGAGGGTGTTCACTTCATATTATGAGTGTTAGCTTGTGTTAACGAAACTTCAAGGTAGATCATCTTTATATCGAAGATCGGAAGCATGACTGCATCTTTCTTTTCGTGGAACCTCTCGAGAGTCCGGAACACGATGATTGCAGCGAAGGGACTTCAACACGGAGCTTTAGAAGTGAAGGACCGGATCTACAAAGGTTGTAATCCCTCTAACTTAGTGTTAAAGTGTTTAACATGCTTGTTTTTGCCTAAACTCTAGTTTAATGATCCGGCTTCGGGTTGTTCGGCACGGCTAATTTTTAAATCGGGCATGGTTTATTCCTCGTAGAACCTTATATGCGTGAATAGAAACCCTACAGTGGTATCAGAGCCAAGCTAGAGCTTTTGGCGATTCTAGACGAAGTTTAAAGTCCGATCGAACCCGAAAACACCGACACGAACCCTTCTCTGTACATTTTTCAAAAATGTGGTTTTTTATGAATTAAAATTGCTCAGAAAAACAAGCAGGAAAACCTAAGAATTACTGTGAAGTACGGTCCACTAAGTCAATTATTTGACCGTGGAACCGCGGCCAAATCAAGGGTTTGGCGGCGGTTCCGCGGCCAAAAGTTGGACTTAGTCCCTCATATTTCATATAATTATTCTTAGGTCCTTTCTTGTTATTTTTTTCTGGGAATTTTTTAATTCCACTCAAGTGTTGAGTTTTCTAGGGTTGTATTGGGGACTCGTTGATTCGATCGGATAATTTAACTTCGTTTAGTTTGTCCGGATAATTATTAGAAACTGTTAAAAAGTTCGAACGGATATCAATAACTCACTTTTTCCCCTATCGGAAAATTTTCAAAAGTTGGATTTTTTCTCGTGTTTGAAACTTTCGTAAAGTCATGCAAGTAACGTGGTGGACCCTCTAGAAGACAACAAACCTTAACTCGATTATGTGACCGTCCTGAACTGCCTTTAAACCTCAGGGTTTGCGGCAGTACGGCGTGCCACATGTGAGGCGTTGGCTTGACCCTTCTACGGCTTGACCATCGGTACTGTAGCATGTGATGGATGTTTTTAAACTGATTTCAAGTGTTGAGATCTATTGGGGAAATCTTAGGTGTTTGATTATTCGATCCGAAAGTTTAACATTGTCTATTTATCTGGAATGTGATATAATATTTGGAATCCACATTTAGTTGTGAGATAACTAATTTGAATGTTATAAATATAGCCGTTTAGTCTCAATTGATCGGTTGCCATGGGATTTTGATGTGATCAAAAGTCCGTCGCAATCACATAACGTACGCGGATACTCGCCGGGTAAACTTAATAGACAGCCACGCCCCAAAGCCCCGACCAAGTGACTGTAGGAGAACCCCGTCGCCAAAAGCATCCGTTCGGGTGCTCGCGGCAGCGGTGTTCCGCCTTAGTGCACTTCGTCGACGGCATCCGGGGGTGCGGCCGTCTACTAAAGTTTGCGACGAGCATTCGATCAGAATGTCGGGAATCTTGTTGAATTGCCCGACTTGATATTGAAAAGAGTTTTCGATAATGAGACTAAAATGCGGGGTTTATAATTGTTAGGCATGCGATGTCTAAGGAATTTATTTGGTTAGGCATGCGATGTCTAAAGAGGTTGCGGATTCCAACTGTTGTAGTTTTACACTTTCTTTTCTGTTACCGTAAGCGTAGTATGTGGTATATCGCCGGCTTCGTTGCTATACATCAACGACAATCGGGATACGCATACTTGCTTACGTTGATGATATGAGATATTATGTGTTGCTATGATATGTTATATTAGATCGTCGCGTTTTGAATAGCCGGGGTTTTTATGTGAGATGAGAGTTTTTCTTTTTCATTCATGTAAAATTCATTTGTATGTAATATTCTTTTATTGGGGCACTTCCGGGCTGAGGATGATGTCACCATTGTATATTATTTATTTTTCCGCATTAGGTAGACCCAAGGCGGGGAGCACAAGTAACCGGGTTCTAGGGTCCAGTGGGAGACCATCTCGAGGAGTCGAGATAGGGTCTCCTAACCCTAGAATTGGCAGTGTTACTTGCCGCTCTCGTAGGGGTCTAGGGATGTGGGTTTGGCTATTCATCGCGACCGTGGAATCCGTGTTTTATACTGGCTCGTATTGAAAATACGGACGTCCTAGTATAACCAATATTTCATATATGTTCTTCTGCTGCAATGTTCTATGATGAGATCATATTACTGCCTGAGACGAATGTTTATATTATATATATATGAGATATATATTATATATTGTTGATTTTTTTTTATATCTGATGCTTGTGAAGCATATTAAAATGGGACTTCATTAATGAGATTAATGAACTAAAAGAAACCTAAGATGTTGTAAAAACTTGTTTAAAAACTGGTAGCTCTAGTTCTTGCTTAGCATAGCGGTGTTCCTTGTAGAACATCCAGCACCTTATTCGATAAGGAAAGAGCCGAGATCTCTTCACCGGGAGTGACCACTTTAGTGAAACTAGCAGATGCTACAAACTCGGTTTGTTTTTTGATTGCTTCTATAGTTATTGCTTTGCATAGTGGTATATATGATATATCCAGCACCTTATTCGATGAGGAAAAGGCCGACGATCCCTTCACCGGGAGTGACCCCTTTAGCAAAACTAGAAAAGCCTCAAAAACACTCCATTTAAAATCACTCGATTCTACAACGATATCAAGTTCATTACGCAAAAGGTTTTCATAAAAACCTGTCGTAGCCCACCGTCATTTTAGGAAGTAGAGTACTTAGTATTCGTGCTGCGTATGTCGACTTTAGTTGAGGCGTAGTGTACAGTAGCTAAGTGATGTCTTCCTATACAGCATATGATGCGATTAGTTAGGACATTCATGTGATTATGTCGACCATAGTTGAGGGTCATGTAGGGTGGGTCTGATTAATCATGAAATGACGGGTAGAACTTGACTAGTGCTTATGATATGTTGACCTTAGTTAAGGTCATAAGTGCTAGGGGTAAAATATTTTCGGAAATTTCAAGATTTGAAATTTGCAATGAGATTGCATACCTTCTATGAGATAGTTGGATCCCGATATCCGCTGCGAGTAAAAGTTACTCCTGGGTGAGTTTTACACATTACAATTAGCCGATCAAGTAGGTGCCTAGAAAGGTGTTAACGGGGTTACGCCCCTGGGAAAACGAAGTTTACATTAATTAGGTTCGTGCAAAAGCACGGGGGACCTCCCACAAAGTACCGACACCAGCCTAGCTGAAAGATTGGCGAACATGTAGCGTGTTTGAATGCTAGTTATATGTATGCCCTAGAGGCCATTACTGTACATATGATGTATATTGTAATGGATGCTTGGACATATATAGGGAGGACTTTCTTGCTCGACATGACAGTATGCTATCTGGTTGTACTTTATCTTAACATGTACTCTGATTGTCTCCATATACATGTTGATAAATCCCTTAGGATATGTACTCGACTACTGGGACTATGATGAGATCATACTAATTTGGCCGCGGTAGTCGACGAGTACATCCTATAACTATTCCTGGTCGAGGGTGTATCGATAATAGGCATCGATACACCAGAGTAGACTAGCGTATACGCATCTTGACTTATATGATGGGTGATGGATGATTCCATATCCATCGGTGTTTGACATCAAGGATGATGTACAGGTGCTAAGTGGAGACTGGGTACACTGGACGGACTCGCCGAGAACTCCCAGATGGTATTATACCTCACGTCAGATGGCAGTTCTCCGGTGACACTGGTACAGAGTAGTCTGTTGACCCGAGATCGTCATAGAGTCTTGTGTGATTCCCACTGTGCTTTGATTTCCATCATACCACGTCCAAGAGGGCGTGCAAAAGGTGGCTTTTGGATACAGTCCCGAATCACATGGAGGCAATGAGCGATAGGAGGGGATTCGTCTCTCCCGGTATAGGGAGTTGATGTTGTGCTGTGTTCGATTGGCTATAACCGGAAATCCCTGGCCAAGGTTGCTGAGATTTACTGGTAAGTGTTATCAGTAGTTTCTCAAACTGTTATAGACCTCATATCGACACGACTTATCAAGCTACTGGGGTCTGACGTTTACCACCCCTAGGCGAGATATGCGACATATCAGACGACGAGACCGGACTGTACGGGAGTGTTACTGTTTGGATTCATAGGAGAATGTGCAGGATTTCTTGTTGATCTTCTGAGCGCTCAATACCTGGGTGGCTGTTACATTTAGCCATTCGCTTGCAGCTTGTTGGTGTTTGATATGATCATCACCTACTGCCGGCGTATTGACGATTCTTTAGAGTTCTACACAGAGGTTTCTTGGCTCAGGCAAAATGGAGTAGGGGCACATATGTGATATTTGCAAGACCGAGGATAATGCGATATGAGATACCGTATTCTATTCTCGCGATAAATGATATCAGCCGGGTCATCGGATCAAGTGTTGATTCGATGAATCGGTAAATGATATATTAGTCGGTTATATACTATATAGCCGGCTTGTCGGATCAAGTGTTGATTCGATAATTTAATGTATAATAATATACATGATATATTAAATTACATTAACTAATATTAGCTCACTAAAAGATTCTTTTTCTCACTCGGGTAATACATTGATATATATGCGATATATGTTAATTGTATTATTTTATTTTGTTACAATAAATATTATATATATGATATATAATATTGTAACATGATATGATTACTAATGCAACATGTTTAGTGGAGATTAAACAAGATTAGGGTTTGATTTGGGTTAGTGTATTCATGAACCTTCTAGAAGGTTTCTTTTTGTTTTGTGTTAAGATATTTTGTTATGACTCATTCTTAACCCAACCCAAACCCTAGCCCTAGTTAAATCTCTACAAAGGTTTAGTCAACCATGGTTTCATTATTCATCATTATCATCTTTTCTTTATTCATCACAAAAGGAATTATTATTATTCATCTTCTTCTTCCTTCTTCTTTCTTTCATGAAAAAGCTTACTAGCTTTTTCCAAGTGATGAATGAGTGTGAGAAAAAGATAATAAAAGAGAGAGAAAATCCTACTTCATCATTCTCATATATCCTTGTCATTTAGATGAGGGTGTTCACTTCATATTATGAGTGTTAGCTTGTGTTAACGAAACTTCAAGGTAGATCATCTTTGTACCGAAGATCGGAAGCAAGACTGCATCTTTCTCTTCGTGGAACCTCTCGAGAGTCCGGAACACGATGATCGCAGCGAAAGGACTTCAACACGGAGCTTTAGAAGTGAAGGACCGGATCTACAAAGGTTGTAATCCCTCTCACTTAGTGTTAAAGTGTTTAACATGCTTGTTTTCGCCTAAACTCTAGTTTAATGATCCGGCTTCGGGTTGTTCGGCACGGCTAATTTTTAAATCGGGCATGGTTGTTTCCGCGTAGAACCTTGTATGCGTGCATAGCAACCCTACAGGTGGTGCTCCCCTGCCAGGCTCAACGCCATCATCTGCGACCATCTTGCCTCGGGGTACCGCACCGGGTCCACCATGCACCCATAGACGGTTTTTCCTCCTCCTCTAATCGGGTGTATGTGTCACGACCCAAAATTTAGTCCGTAACCGGCACTTAAACTACGTAACGTCTACAGGCGTACGCAACTTAAGTAAGCCGAAAATCCAGAAATCTAAACCACTCAAAACTGGATCAACGGAGAAAACATAGTTTAAGACATTTAGAAAATCACAAGTAAAATCACTAACTCTAGTTTTCTTTCTTGAAAATTTCGGCAGCACCTCCTTTGTAAAAACTAGCCCCGAAAACGGGTACAACAAAGATAATATATAAAGCATCCCAAGTGGGAGAAAAATCACGCCCAACGGCGGAGAAAATCACCACAACAAGTATACGACGGCGAAGCGAAGAAATAACAAAGGGAAAACTGCAAAAAAGAAGTAGACTTTCCAACATAACCGGCTTCCACGAGCATGGCACCCAAAGTCATTAAACTAATACAACACTGAATCCTCACAAGTCGTCTCTAAGTCATATACAACAGTGGTAGATGGAGAATACTAGATCCAACAAAAGATATACAATGTACATGCAGATAACCGCAAACCCACCTAAAAGCAAAGGCCTCACTGCTTAACGTAGCGATATCCGCAAAAGTAGAGATGATAAGACGCCCTGCCGCGACTACTCTGAGGGAAAGTCCTGCAAAACACTATGGCACAATGGGGGTGAGTTGCCAACTCGGGAATCATAATTAACATCATACTGTAATCGCAGGTATGCACGAACAGCGATCTATCTATCACTTGTAATCTGACAGCGTAAGTATGATAAGTGAATATGCAACAATCATGTAAAGGTACATCATCAGCGTACTACAACAACATGAAATAATGCATAACAATAATCCTGAGTGTGTGGGATGATACAATAAAATCTCATGCAAAATCATCAGCATGGAAAACACTAGTGTCCCTCACTGACACATCAAATCAAAAATGCTCAGGCACCGCATCCACAGATCGGCCCTTACATCCTGTAAGTCTCATGGAACCTGAGTGTCTATCATCGACACCCGAAACATCATGAAAACATATACCTGTAAGTATATATATATATAAGGATATAAACCACATATGTCCACCGACGATATGTAAAAATCATGGAAACCTGAGTGTCTAACACCGACACTCGAAACATCATGAAACCCGTTTCTAGCATCGAAATGTAAATCCTCATAACTCAGGTGCGGTCACCACGACTAGCCCTGACGATATGTCGTACATCACTCCGGTCGGTATCCCCACGATAACCTCCGAGTCCAAATACTATCACCGGTAGGTACTTGCCCACCTTCCAGGCTCATCGTCTGTACCACGAACATCTCGCCTCCTCATATCGGGTATATATCATAAATCTCAGAACCGAGAAATCTCATGGTGGACGCGTCAAATATCATATCAAGAGAAACCGAGTTTTCAAACAATACATAGTTTCTTGAAAATACCCCCACGGTTCTCAAATCCATATATCATATGAACTCCATATCTCAATGCGTAAAATCCACATAAAACTCATATATGCAACGTAAAACATCAATATGTGCATATAAAGGGAAAACCGCTCTTTTAAATGAATCCAGCTTTTAAAATATATCTTGCGGTTCCTAAAATCCTCCGAAAACAAATGCAGCATCATATGAAGTGTACATGTAAGTGTAGCAAGATTTAAGTATCTACATGTAAGCAAGTGGGTATGATGCATTTCATAAGCGCAATGGTCAACAACTCAATACCACATATCAGAACAATACCACTTGGGGGTACATACAACTATAGCGAAAATATGCGGGTGTACATGACAATATGAGTGCATGATATACATGTAACTGTAATAGACTATGTGCGTGTACATGTCAATATGTATGCAAGATGTACAAATAGCTATAATAAGGTATACGTGAAATGGAATAAGGGTTACTACATCAACTATTCCTGCCCAATGCAATGTCACGTATGTAAGTGTCAACAATATCTCATATGCACAATAAGATAAAGGCTACTACCACAACTATCCCTATCCACTACCGTATCACGTATTTAGGTGGTTTGTGCGTGTTATGGCAATTACAGACGGTGTGGGTGTAGCATACAATTTAGTGCTCGTGCAACATGAACCGTCAGTAATGTGTTATATCTAAAGGTACGAGTCAGGTACAACAGATAATGCTATGCAATGACATTCATATGAAAGTAACCAATATGCAAATACTATGCGCTAACATATCGTATTCGCCCCGACGTATAACGCCATACGGGCGATTTCCCCGTAGATGTTAAATCTACTCGCAATGGTCTCCAGCTATGAAAATCCGACCACATGCTTTCCCTTGTTCGCAGCGTCCGAAGTCCCTGCTTGCGATGCTATATTTTCACAAACACAAGAAATAGTGCAAACATCTTAGAAATCGACCAGTATAACGTAAAACTATGTATTAAAATAACGCACCAACACTAAACTAACTCGCGATTGTACATCTAGTGGCTAACGTGCGTAACGATACCACAAAACCTAACCAAGTACAGCAGCTGCACAAGATCACGATTCGTGTCGCAACACGTAACGCGCGGACTCAAAATACTAGATTATAGGTAAACGATCCCGGATTTTGCGTACTGAAATCACTAAAAAATTAAACAGTACCAAACATCCCTAGCCAACAGCAGACAACTACCCACAAAACCCAAACCCTAACACCTTCCTACATCGCCGGCGTCGCCGGAGTTCGCCTTAGGGGTCGCCGGCCCCGGCCGGTGGGGTGGTCTCCGTCTCTCAGGTGGTGTCTCAGGTTCACTAGTACATCTCTATAATTTTGTTTGATCAAACACTAAATTGTCCGGATCACGCAGATATAAAAGTTCTAAAAACACTTTAAAAACTCGATATCGCACTAATCGATATAAAAAGCGTTCTACGCTACAACCAACGAGCAAAACAACAAACGAACTCCTAATTAACAGTATAAGGATTATACCTAACAATCTTGCTCATAAGATCCATGCTTTCCCTAGCTCCAAGTCATCCAAGAGCAAAAATCAAGACTTTTGGTATTTTTGTGATATATTTTGAAATATTTGGAGAAGTTTTGAGTTAGGATTGAAGAGAAATGAAAGGAAAAAAGATTAAGGGCAATAGAGAGAGAGAGAATCTTGGCCAAGAGAGGAGGTGAGTGGTTTGTGAGGGATTTCCTAGCAATTACCAACATTAAATGCAATTAAATGCATTCATACACATATATGCACACATGCATGCATCTCTTTCTTTTCTTTTCTTTTTTTTATCTATAAAACCTAACCTCCACACAAATATCTAGATACCAAGTGAAGGGTTTTGGTTTTACCCAAACTTAATTGTTAAAAAGATACAAAAGAGAAGTTTTCCCAAAATGTGAATACCTCCTTAAAATAATATTAAATTTGGGAAAAATTCAAATTGAACCAAAACGTCCCATATACCCCCAAATCTTGTGCACTTGCTTTATTTTAGCTAAACTAGATGCTGGCAAATCTATATGGTCGCTTGAACACAGTCGGGTCAAAACGGAAAATACCGACAATTTAACCCTAAAACGGAAAAATACGCATAACGATTTCTAAAACGTTACAATCTCCCTCCTTATAGAAATTCGGTCCCCGAATTAAAATTTCATACTAAGCGTACCTTCAAAGAGATGAGGGAATTTCTTTCGGATCTCGCTCTCGGCCTCCCAAGTGATCTCCTCATTAGTCGGGCTACGCCAAAGAACCTTCACCGATGGCAAGACCTTTGACCGAAGTTTCTACACATGCCGATCCAAAATAACTACCGGCTGCTCGATGAACGAAAGATCGCGCTCAAGCTGAACGGTCTCATGCTGAATCATGTGAGAAGGATCATGAAGGTGTAAGTGCATGGCGGCGCCCCGGCCGTCAATCCGACGCCAGAATGCGGAAACGAAACTTTTCTAAAAACTAGAAACCGGCACCACCGCGCACTAGAATTCTGATCGGGCCATTAACCTAATCCTAGCAAACTATAGAAAGAGTAGAGAAGTTATAACAAGCGATCCGTGTCCTTCGGTCTTCGTCTCCACTCCGATCTCCTAGCGGAATCTCCGGTCGTCGCCTCCTCCTCGGAACGGGCACCACATCGCCGGGTTCTTTTATGGGCTCCCACCTTTGGACAGAGGCAACTCGGGAACGAAGTTGGAGAGCCGACGTGCCCAAGAAATGCTGTAGGCTAGTGTAGAATCACTTTGTCTCAATGGGGTGAAGTTGCCTTTGATGGAGGAACGAAACAATGAACTTTGGAGGAAAATGGTGCTCTCATTTTTCTAGCAAGGAATGATGAAATGAGATCAAGAAAATCACCACTCAAAATGAATCCCACTCTTCCCTAAAGTGTCCGGCCCCCTCATCATCAAAATGGTGGAGGGAAAAAGAATCAAACATGAAGGGAGGTGAGTGTTGGAAAAGCAAAAGGGTGACCACATCCAAAAGTGATGATAACAATATCAAATCAATTTCTAACCCTTTCTAATCTCATTTAATGCAAAAGAAATGATGCATGAAAAGAAAAGATGCTATCATAATCTTTCCATATCCAAATAAACCCTCCACAATTGCTAATTTGCAAACTTGCAAATTAGTCCTTCCATCAGAAAAATCAGGCCGTGAAAGAACAAAAGAAAACTGGCAGGAACGGAATGCAAACTGGCAACTTCAGAAAACTGATCCCGTAATAAATTATAGGAAAACCCCGCGTCTGTATATACATACCTGCATTTGTATTCCCACTGAATACAAATGCAAAGAGACAAAATCTACACTGTCTAATACTAGGATCCGGCTTAAACAAAAGCCCACTAGTAAAATGCGTCCGATCACGATCCGTGCAATACCGCACGTATCTGATCGAACCCTGCCATATCTCCATACGGCCTCTACAGCGTTTCGCCCGAAACTTGAGAAACTAGTCTGTGGGGGACTCTAAAGACTCGTCAATACATTGGTTGTGGATTTAACCACTAGCACGTCAGAGGTATTAGCCAATACGTAACGGGATACCAGGTATTGACCAAAAGGGACGTCGATGAGCGAACTCATCCTGACACCCTATTGAGCCTGTCTGTGACAATATCCGTACGGTCCGGTCCGTTCGTTTATGAGCATCGCATGGCGGGCCTAGGGGGTTGGTAAAAGTCAGACCCCCCCAAAAGCGGTACAAGTCGTGTCGGAGTGTAGCCCAGAACACCTTGAGATACTACTCGAATACCTACCAGTAAATCTCCTACCTTGGCCAAGGACTTCGTGTAATGGCTCTCATAGACACAGCGCGACCTCACCCCCAATACCGGGAGAGACGAACCCATGAAGATCCGCTCACTGCCTCCATGTGGCTCGGGACTGTACCCAACTAAAACCTGTTTGCACGTCTCCTCTGAGCGTGGTAGGGTAGTAATCAAAGTACAGCGGGAACTCATACGAGACAAATGACGATCTCAGGTCGATGAACTAACCTGTACACATGTCACCAGGGAACTGCTATCTGACGTCAGGTATAAGACCAACTAGCATGTTCCCGGCGAGTCTTGTCCGGTGTACTCATAACCCAATGAGCACGTGTATACATCTTAGGTGAACCAACTGACACCAGTGGCTTGTGAGACCGGCCACCGCCTTTCGTCAGGGTCCCGACTGTATACACTAGTCTACTTTGGAGTATTGACGCCCTGTCTCGAAACTCCCTTGACTAGGGACCTTTTAAGGATGTGCTTATAGACCCCAGCTCCCACGTATATGATCGCCCTTATACTGCTGGCAGTCAAGCAAGAATCTTAGGGGCTCTATCAACGTGCAATAGTGACCTGAAAGGTCACCTAAAGCAGTACACGATGATAAAGATAAACCAGATAGCATACTATCATCTTGAGTAAGACTGTCCTACCGGTATAGGTCCTCCCTCAATCATTGCAATCACGTGCCTGTGATCCAATAATTGACTCTGAGGGCACTATCTCCAACAATCTCCCATTTGCACTCAAGGCTAATTATTGCGATGTCGTATACTCACAGCCCGTGTGATACCGAACACCCAACTCCTCTACTAGTCAGTCTCACAAAACTCATTTGAGAAACATTTATGTTCGAGGAATAGCCTCAGTGAGTGGATCCGCTGTGATGTTTTTTCTATGTCTCTCTTTATCTCAAGTTCGCGGAGAAACCCATCTCCCGAAATGAGCAATACCTGTCTTACAATATGTTTGGATATCTGATGGGACCTAGCTCATAAAAGAACTCCAAATCCAAATTTCATAGACTGTATCGTTAACTGAACTTAATCAGTATCCTGCGCCATGCCTCCCTCAGTATCCGCCTAGACCACCTGTCCAAAATACTGCCCCTCCTCAGAGGGAGAACTATAACTCTGACAGCCTCTCTGTCATCCAGGTCACCTTGGAAGCCTGGAATTATAACTGTCTCCCGAAGGAGGATGCTGTTATCATATCCTTAGAACATCCACTTATGTTCTAAAACTGCTTCCGATCGTTTCTCCAGGACTGGATTAATATCCTATGTAGAGAAACGACTGTGTGGCAACCAAAGTTTAACCGACCGTAGTATAGGATTTTCACTTCCTACTCTGTGTATGTCATCCAAATACCAGAACATCACACCCTACTACCTTCTTAACTGATCCATCCCCTATTCTAATGAAGTCAAACCTATGACTGCCACATTAGAAATAGATGATCTATCTCCGCTATATCTGCTTTAGTCTATAAGTAGACATAAGCCACTTTTCCACCAATGCTTCCGCTGCTCCCACTGATTATGACAACCCTCTGGCAGAGTCATATACACGTACACTTCTAAAGCTAGTTTAGAACGATGCTATACTCATCCTCCTGCCGGGTCTCATAGTATGGAACAACAACAATGGCAAGTCTGGGTAAACAAGAAGCTCCCTGTCACCGTCCATGAGGCTACCGGAGTAACCCTCGGGTGCCTGAGGTTACCCACCGTATCTGCAGAGTGGCCAATGGAATGTCAATCCAGATTGAATCTTTAGGTTCTTATAAAATCTTCAGTAATCGTTTGCGGTTCTGGAATCACTTTCAGTTCTACCATACTCCCACTACTGTTATCTGAAAAAATCCATTTTTATTAAAACTGTGGCGAGTCAAGAACAATATCACTATTGATCTTCCTGATGGTAGAAAGTCAACCCTCGTCATAGCCTGGGTCAATCCCACAAACAGTCATTACAGAAACGTGCCTTGAGTTATCCAGAGTCTGGTTTTAAGCATAAGCTGGACAACTCCCCATACCTTAACAATGTCAAGATATGAACTGTTTTATATCCAATATAGAAACAGAGGCACTGATTTAATTGAACCATATTCAAATCATGCAGCTGTCTCCAGTGTATGTCTACTAAATGGAAGGAGGCCGATCAGCGTTACTCAACTAAGGAATACTTCCAATTATGAGTAACCTGAATGAGAAGCGAGTTCTCTTAATCATTACTATCAACTGAATACCATCCACAAGTATCTACATCTTCGATCATCTAGAAGAATCCCGATACTTGCAATACCTGGTCCTCTTCTTTATTCATGTACCTATAACTTCTCAAAACTCAGACCTTGTGTTTCTACGAAACACCTGTCTAAAAACTAGAGAAGTCATAAGTAAACCGAATATAGTACGAGGACCATCCCCTCTGTCCTAATGGAAACTGGAAAACATACAATACTCTGTATAAGTCCTCTGAGTCTAATAACTCAAACCCTGTATGTCGTAGGTTGAAAAATGTACTATGGTTATGAAGGATTACACCGCTGATTAATGCTCCTTACCTAACCATCCACTGATATAGGTAAATGTCATAGACATAATTTAAAAAAGGTATATCTCACTCTATAAAAATAGACGTACAGATGTATCAATTTGAAATTGGTGCATAACGGCGGATATTCAAAACCAAATATTTGCCGTCCTATAAACAACCCAGGTTACTTCCTCAAATATCACCGATTACAACGAATCCCGATATAATGAGGATGATCACCTAATTCCCAATAACTTACTCCCACTCATCATCTGTAAAACCATACAGATGTGAGAATCATACCTGGTAAATACATACCCTGGAGCAAGGGCTAATTGGGAAATCAATTTTCTTTTAATTGTACACAGTGAAACTGAAACATATAAATGTTTCGAAGGGGTATCTGGGTATTCCTAGTAATGACTCTTCCATTATTCAGATTCACAACTATAACCGTATATTTCTTTGCCATCTCTCCAAATCCCTTCATATGTCTTTAGTCATTTCCTTCTTTACACCCATTTTGGCCAAATGGTTTTCTTCCTTCCCTACCTTTCGGCACCAGCCTATGGTTTGGAAGAAGACTATCCAATAAGCATAATGGGTGTACTGTCCTAATCCTAGGAGCACTCGCAATGCGAGAGAAGGTGAAGATAAAAGAAAACCGAATAAAACCTTATTCTTGTTTCTCCTGAACCAGAATCCATCCCCGAACTGGAACAAGTTCCTTTCGAGTTCGTATATAACCATACGATGGAGTATCCAATAAACCGTGGATCTTCGTAGTGATACGGAGTGTTCTGGAGAAATACAAAGGTGATATAGGATTGGAGAAGAAATACTTGGTTTGTGTAAGTCTATGTCACGCACCCTACGAACTTGCGGGGGGGCGGAATATATGAAAAACGATTATCAAAGCTTCGTAACACGGACTTGAGCGCATGAATCGTTATCTAAACCTTTGCTAACGAACTACTAGAGGTTTAACTACTCGGATACGAGGTTATACCACACGTTACTTGTCCTTCGGGTCTTCATCGCGGTCCTCCACTCCTCGTGGGCTCCTTGGAACATCGGCACCTCAACGGCCTTCACGAATCAAAGACGATCTACCCGAAACTCCTACGCGAAGCTTAATCTCAAACTTGAGATAACTAGGTTGCTTAAAGTACTAATCTAAGCTACCTAAGGGATATAGAGTGAGGTTATGGATGTATTAGTCTAGCTAACCCTTGATCTCAACATATGAGAGGTTAGGGTTAGGGTTTGAAGGGAGAGTGAGCTTGAGGAGAGAGAAGGTAAAGATGATAATGAAATGAATAATGAACTCATATGAATATATCAACCATAACATTTAATCAAATAAATAATATAAATGATTTATCATCATGGTTAGATTCATTCACCTAGTGTGATTCATCATATGACTCATTAATTCATTAATGAATCATTTATTGCAAAGGATGAATCGCATAAATGAGTCATTAAGCAATTAATTCTCATGCCACCATAACCCCTTAGTCACCACTCTTCTAGAACCGTCCCGACAAATTACGAGAACGCCCCTCCAATTCGCGAAAACACGGAAAAACTTTAGACTGTATAAATCCAATAACCCGATACTAGAATCTGGCTAAAACCAAAACCGGCTAGTAAAAACTGTCCGAAAAGTCGTACGTGTGTAAACACACGTATGTGTCCGTACCCTTGTCGTAAAACCATACAACCTCTATATCGTTTCGCCTGGAGCAGGGAAACTCTCTGTGTGGGACTCTAAAGACTCGACACTACGCTAGCAGTGGGTTTAACCACAGACCCTAAGCGTCACTAGCTGTAAGTAACGGTCCCCAGGTAGAAGTCGATAAGAAGGCCGATGAGGAAAACCATCCGAACCCCTACTGAGCCCGATGTGACAATCTCCGTACAGTACAGTCTGTTCTTCTAAGACTATCTCATATCAAGCCTAGGGGCGGCAAGCGTCAGTCCCCTAATAGCTGTATAAGTCGTGTCGGAGCGAAGCCCATTACACCCTGAGAAGCTACCGGAACCTACCAATATATCTCTCTTGCCCTGGCAAGGGACTTTGCGTAATGGCTCTCTGACACAGCGTGATATCAACTCCCAATACCGGGAGAGACGAATCTTATCTAACTGCCACTGCCTCCAAGTGGTCGGGACTGCACCCAACTGCTACCTGTTTGCACGACTCCTTTGAGCCGTGGTATGGTAGCAATCTAAGAACAGTGGGACACACTCGAGGCGAAGTAGCAGTGTCAAGTCTGCGGACTATGCTGTACTCATGTCACCTGGGAACTGTTAATTGACGATGGGTATAACACCAACCAATCAGTTCCCCGGCGAGTCCTGTCCGGTGTACCCGTAACCTAACGAGCACCTGTATACTATCTCTAGTACGACGTACTGATGGCTGTGGGACAGACCATCTCCCTAACTGGGATGAGAAGTGTATACACTTAGTCTACTCCGGAATATCGATGCCCTATATCGATAATCCAACGACCAGGGACCAGTATAGGATGTTGCTTACAGACTACCCAGCCCCCACTAGTGTGACTGCCATCACAACGCTGGTAATTAAGCAAAGATCCTATGGGCTCTACTAATATGTATAAGTGATACGTTACAAGAAACATATGCACATATTAAAGTAGAAACAAACCAAGTAGTATACTACCATTTTTAGCAACACTGTTATATACAACTGTGAATATCCTAAGCTTCCATTAAGTAATATACACCCTAGTATGATACAATAATGGCCCCTAGGGTATATACACTAACAATCTCCCACTTGCACTAGGTCCATGAGCTGGCATATCGTTGACCTATCATCTCGAATAGCCACTCGAACTGTGTCTGAGGAAGGGCCTTTATGAATGGATCAGCAATGTTATTCTCTATCTCTACTCTCTTCACCTCGATCTCTCGGCGATCTACGATCTCCCTGATCAGGTGATACCGCCTTAAGATGTGTCTGGACTTCTGATGGGACCTGGGTTCCTTCGCTAAAGCTATAGCGCCGTTGTTGTCACAATACAGAGGTATTGGACCAACACTGGTAGGAACCACCTGAAGTTCTGTGAGCAACTTCTTCATCCAGACTGCTTCTTTTGCGGCTTCGCAAGCAGCTATGTACTCCGCTTCTATCGTTGAGTCTGCAACGGTCTCCTGTTTGGAACTCTTCCAACAGACCGCCCCTCCATTGAGGGTAAAGGCATAACCCGACATGGATTTGGAGTCATCTTTGTCACTCTGGAAGCTGGAGTTGGCAAAGGCCTCCAACTGAAGGTCTTCTCCACCATACATCAAGAACATCTCCTTAGTTCTTCTCAGGTACTTGAGAATGTTCTTTACTTCTATCCAGTACTCCTCCCCTGGGTTTGCTTGATACCATCTTACTACGCTTAATGCGTATGCTACATCTGGTCTGGTACATAACATCGCATACATTATAGAGCCAACCGCAGAAGCGTAGGGTATAATCGACATGCGATCCCTTTCCAAATCAGTCTTGGGAGACATCTCTTTGGAGAGGGTGATTCCGTGACAAGCCGGTAGGTTACCGCGTTTAGAATCATCCATACTAAATCTTTTCACTATGGTGTCTATGTACCTGGACTGTGAAAGTCCCAACATCCTCTTTGATCTATCACGATAGATCAGGATCCCCAGAATGTAGGTGGAATCACCCAGGTCTTTCATGGAGAATTTATATGACAAGAATCTTTTGACTGACTGTAACATAGGAATATCATTTCCTATTAGGAGAATGTCATCCACGTACAAGACGAGGAATACTACAGCTCTCCCTACAATCTTACTGTATATGCAAGGTTCATCTGGATTTTTGATACAGTCGAATTCTTTGACAGCATCATCAAAACAGATGTTCCAACTCCGCGATGCCTGCTTTAGTCCATAAATGGACTTAAGCAGCTTGCATACTTTACCGCTGCTCCCACTCTGAATGAATCCCTCTGGCCGATCCATATAGACGCTCTCTTCCAAATTACTATTTAGAAAGGCCGTCTTTACGTCCATCTGCCGGATTTCATAATTGTGGAAGGCAGCAATAGCAAGAAGGACCCGAATAGATTTAAGCATAGCCACTGGAGAAAATGTTTCGTCATAGTCCAAACCAGGTCTTTTCCGGAAACCCTTTGCTACTAGTCTAGCCTTATAGGTTTCAACCTGTCTATCTACACCAATCTTCTTTTTGAAGATCCATTTGCATCCTACGGGTTTTACCCCATCTGGAGCAACGTCCAAAGTCCATACTTTGTTAGTGTACATGGACTCCATTTCGGCCCGCATTGCTTCCAGCCATTTTACTGAGTCACCGCTCTGAATGGGTTGCTGGAAGCTAGTAGGGTCATCTTCATCAATGACACAATCCTCTCTATCCCCATCTATGAGAAAACCGTAGTATCTCTCAGGCGGATGAGACAGCCTACTACTCCTGCGGAGTGGCGTCAGGATGTCCCGTTCTCCTCAACCTTCATGTTCTACCAAGGTTTCAGTAATAGTTTGTGGCTCTGAAATTTCTTCCAGTTCTATTGCGCTCCCACTCTTTTGATTTTCCAAAAATTCAGTTTCCAAGAAGCGGGCATGTTGAGAAACAAAGACTTTTTGTTCCTCTGCGTAATAGAAATAATATCCCATGGAGTTCTTTGGATATCCCACAAACTTACACTGTACTGTGCATGCCTCGAGCTTGTCCGCATGCTGCTTTTTTACAAAAGCTGGACATCCCCATATCTTAATATACTTAAGACAGGGTTTCTTCCCACTCCACATCTGATATGGTGTGGTAGGCACAGTCTTGGTTGGAACTCTAGTTAACCCAATCCAAACCATTATATCTAGTACACTCTCTACAAGGGTTAACTCTCTCATGCTTAACCCTTAGTTAGATTTGTAACCACTATAATAATTCATTATTCATAAAAAAAGGATTAAGGTTATCATCTTCATTCTTCTTCTTCATGCTTGAGTTCCTTCATGAAAAAGCTTTCTTTTGTGATGAAAGTGAGTGAGAAAAAGATTTTAAATGAGAGAAAAAATCCTACTTCATCATCTTCATCTATCCTTGCCATTTAGATGAGGGTGTTCACTTCATATTATGAGTGTTAGCTCGTGTTAACAAAACTTCAAGGTAGATCATCTTTGTATCGAAGATCGGAAGCAAAGGTTGCATCTTTCTCTTCGTGAAGCCTCCCGAGAGTCCACAACACGATGATCGCAGCAAAGGGACCTCAACACGGAGCTTAAGAAGTGAAGGACCGGATCTACAAAGGTTGTAATCCCTCTCACTTAGTGTAAAAGAGTTTAACATGTTCGTTTTCGCCTAAACCCTAGTTTAAAGATACGGCTTCGGGTTGTTCGGCACGGCTAAAATTTTAATCGGGCATGGTTGATGCCTCGTAGACCCTTGTGTGCATGCCTAGCAACCCTTCAGTTTCGCCTGGAGCAGGGAAACTCTCTGTGTGGGACTCTAAACACTCGACACTATGCTGGCAGTGGGTTTAACCACAGACCGCAAGCAGCACTAGCTGTACGTAATGGTCCCCAGGTTGATGTCGATAAGAAGGCCGATGAAGAAAACCATCTGAACCCCTACTGAGCCTGATGTGACAATCTCCGTACAGTCCGGTCTGTTCGTCTAAGACTATCGCATATCAAGCCTAGGGGGCGGCAAGCGTCAGTCCCCTAATAGCTGTATAAGACGTGTCGGAGCGAAGCCCATTACACCGTGAGAAGCTACTGGAATCTACCAGTATATCTCGCTTGCCCTGGCCAGGGACTTTGCGTAATGGCTCTCTGACACAGCGCGATATCACCTCCCAATACCGGGAGAGACGAATCCTATCTAACTTCCACTGCCTCCAAGTGCTCGGGACTGCACCCAACTGCTACCTGGTTGCACGACTCCTTTGATCCATGGTAGGGTAGCAATCTAAGAACAGTGGGACACACTCGAGGCGAAGTAGCAGTGTCAAGTCTGCAGACTATGCTGTACTCATGTCACCTAGGAACTGTTAACTGACGATGGGTATAACACCAACCAATCAGTTCCCTGGCGAGTCCTGTCCGGTGTACCCGTAACCTAACGAGCACCAGTATACTATCTCTAGTACGACGTACTGATGGCTGTAGGACAGACCATCTCCCCAACTGGGATGAGAAGCCTATACACTTCGTCTACTCCGGAATATCGATGCCTCATATCGATAATCCAACGACCAGGGACCTGTATAGGATGTTGCTTACAGACTACCCAGCCCCCACTACTGTGACTGCCATCACAACGCTGGTAATCTAGCAAAGATCCTATGGGCTCTACTAATATGTATAAGTGATACGTTACAAGAAACATATGCACATATTAAAGTAGACACAAACCAAGTAGCATTCTACCATTTTTAGCAAGTCTGTTATATACAACTGTGAATATCCCAAGCTTCCATTAAGTAATATACAACCTAGTATGATACAATAATGGCCCCTAGGGAATATACACAAACAGTTTGGTCGTGAATAGCAGTCGTAGTTTACTTTTCCCTCTTACTAATCCCTAGATATGTCTTTACTTAATACCTTCTGTACAACATTTAGGAAAATTGGTTTTCTTCTTTCCCTACCGGTCGGCACCAGCCTAAGGTTTGGAAGAAGACTATCCAATTTGCATAATAGGTGTACTATCTCCTAAACCAAGGGGTACTCGCAACCTGAGAGAAGGTAAAAGGAAAAGACAACTGAATAGTCCTATTCGTTTTCTCTAGAACCGGAAACCATCCTCGAATAAATTCCTTCGAGTTCATATATAACCATACGATGGTTTTATCCAATGGAAGTGGACGTTTGTAGTAATACGGGGTGTTTTGGAGAAAAGGGTAAAAGTAGGAGTGGCAACGAGGCTTGCAACTCTGACAATCCAAAAGCCAATGTTTAAGATGGTTCGGTTAATTTTGGTCACTGAGTCATAGTCTAGGGTCGGGTCATGGTCGCTGCCAAAGAGAGAGAGAAAAGAAACACTCAGCGTGCACTCTAACCTAGATCAGAATGGTTATCACTTTATCTAATCAGGAAACCTCCCACTGTACCGTCAAATTCTCCTCCAAACCTGAAAGAAGAATTAGTCGGGATCACCCGAGGAGTAAACCAACTCATCAGTAGAAATCGGGATCCAACTATCATCGCATGATAACGTGACGGACTCCGCTCACATTATCACACTCCAGAAGGTATGCGCATATCTGGCAAGTTTCAGTTTCTTTAGAAACTCTCGATGTGATTTTTACCCCATGCTCTTATGACCTTGACTAAGGCTAACATATCATAAGTCACATGTCAAGTTCTACCCATCATTGCCCAGGTTAATTTGAACCCACCCGTACATACCCTTGATGAAGGCCAAAATAGTAGTACGACTGTCCCAAACCAACGCATCTATCTATGCAGTAGAAAAGTAACAAGCAGCCACCATACACTATGCCTTGACGAAGGCCAACATACATAGCATGAATACTAAGTGCTACCTTCCTGAAATGACGGAGGGCTACGAATGGTTTCTGGCGAAAAACCTTTAAAGTAATGAACTTGATATCGTTGAAGGAACTGGATAGCTTATAAAAATATAGTGATGAAAACCTTTGCTAAAGAGGTCACTCCCGGTGAAGGGATCTCGGCTCTTTCCCCATAGAATGAGGTGCAGGATATTCCAACTTAATACCATGATGCAAAGCAAAAGTAATCGGCTATAGTGAAGTTATTTCCCTGACGCAAACTTCTGTCCAAGGGTCACTCCCGGTGAAGGGATCTCGGCCCTTGCCTCGTCGACTGAGGAGCAGGATATTCCAACTGAATACCACGATACAAAACAAAAGAGAACGTCCTTGCAATAACAGATTTTTGAAAAATGTTCCAACAACATCAGAATAGGTTTGTTTAGCATGCATTGATTCGAATCAATGCAGTCCCATCAATTAATCACACCAATAAAGAACGAAAATACGATGTACGTATATGCCATCTGCATTCGTCACTGGGTCCCGTCATCACCCGTTAGGTTACTTAACTAACGACAGAGCGGGGACTGGACTAGCGCGGGTGCAAAACATATACAACATCTACTAGTATATATATCAATATATAATATTCGCTCAAGGCATGATAAAATGCAACATCACAGAAATGTAATAAGCATCACAGAATAATACAGATATCTGGGATCCCCGGGTTTCATAGAGCCGCTACTGAAACCCGACGTTCCCCTGTTCGTGTGGATAGCCTGCACAATGAAATCCTAGACCCCCACGGGCGCGGCAAGTTACCCGCCAAAACCTGAAGAGAGGCATCCCCCTTCAGCAACGTGAATGGACCACCCAACACTTTACGGAATCCGGTAACTTGGGCACCCCTCCTGGGTCAACCTGTACGCCTTACGAGTGCGGCGAATAGCCCGCCAATTCTTGAGTATAGCCTCCTCCGTCTCAAAGCCATGAGATGCGGGCCCGTTGCCCTCTAGAACCCGGCTATCCGTGCACCCCACCACGGGGTAATCCTAGTACAGAAAGTAAAATATACAACGGGTACATCGACCTCACCCCGGTCGTGCCCCAAAAGAATAATATACAAACAGGCAGTAACGGCAGTCCATATGTCGGACGCTCGCCCCGCAATATCAAATGTACATATAAAACCAAACTGTACTAACATTGCATCCAGGCTGTCCCCCACAACCAATCCGCAACATCACAACACAACACAGAACATCAACGTGAATGTCACGTTCGCAAATCCATCTAAAAGGGCTATAGCAGATAGACTGGATTTACCGATCGAGTGACATTCACAGTCGCAGATATAATGTAAATACTGTGAACTAACATGTTTAAAATTTTCGATCGATCAAATTTACCGAAGCGGGCCCCAAGCACAACTGTAGCACTCATAGAAAATCTGAGCCCAAACAGAATATTCCAAAAACCCTATTTCCATGTATAAAGCCCTCTGTAAAACTTTGGTACGGCGTTGACATCCTTTCACCGCGGAACCGCGGCCAAACTAGGGGTTTGGCCTCGTTTCCGTAGTCTAACTGAAGCATCACCCAACCAAATTTTAGCAGAATGCTTAAATTTGCCTGCATGTTTTATTCAACAACCTGAAAAATTTTTAGAGCCCAAACAAATTTCGACAGAAACTAATGCAATGAAAACGCGGTTTTTGAAAATTCATCCGATCGAAGTTCTAAACACGTTAGAGCAAGCTAGACTAGGTTAATGGCGAGGCTCTGATACCACTGTAAGTGCACGGCGGCGCCCCGGCCGTCAATCCGACGCCGGAATGCGGAAACGAAACTTTTCTAAAAACTAGAAACCGGCATCACCGCGCACTAGAATCCCGGATCGGACCATTAACCTAATCCTATCAAACTATAGAAAGAGTAGAGAAGCTATACCAAGCAATCCGTGTCCTTCGTGTTGGAGATAGTGCACTCAGAGTCAATTATTGGATCACAGGCACGTGATTGCAATGATTGAGAGGAGGACCTGTCCCAGTAGGACAGTCTTACTCAAGATGATAGTATGCCATCTGGTTTATCTTTATCATCGTCTACTGCTTTAGGTGACCTTACGAGTCGCTATTACACGTTGATAGAGCCCCTAGGATTCTTGCTTGACTACCAGCAGTATGAGGGCGATCATATACGTGAGAGCTGGAGTCTATAAGCACATCCTTAAAAGGTCCCTAGTCGTGGGAGTTTCGAGATAGGGCATCGATTCTCCAGAGTAGACTAGTGTATACAGTCGAGACCCCGACGAGGGGCGGTGGCCGGTCTCACAAGCCACTGGTGTCAGTTGGTTCACCGAAGATGTATACATGTGCTCATTGGGTTATGAGTATACCGGACAGGACTCGCCGAGAACCTGCTAGTTGGGATTATACCAGACGTCAGATAGCAGTTCCCTGGTAACATGTGTACAGGTTAGTTCATCGACCTGAGATCGTCATTTGTCTCGTGTGAGTTCCCACTGTGCTTTGATTACTACCCTACCACGGCTCAAAGGAGTCGTGCAAACAGGTTTAGTTGGGTACAGTCCCGAGCCATATAGAGGCAGTGAGCGGATCTGCAGGGGTTCGTCTCTCCCGGTATTGGGGGCGAGGTCGCGCTGTGTCTAGGAGAGCCAGAACATGAAAAGTCCTTGGCCAAGGCAGGAGATTTGCTGGTAGGTATTCCAGTAGTATCTCAGGTTGTTCTGGGCTACACTCCGACACGACTTGTACCACTTTTGGGGGTCTGACTTTTACCAACCCCCTAGGACCACCATGCGATGCTCATAGACGAACGGACCGGACTGTACGGATATTGTCACTGACAGGCTCAGTAGGGTGTCAGGATGAGTTCGTTCATCGACGTCCCTTTTAGTCAATAGCTGGAAGCCTGTCACCTATGGCTAATACCTCTGACGTGCTAGTGGTTAAATCCACAGCCATATTATTGACGAGTCTTTAGAGTCCACCACACTCAATTACTCCGGTTTCGGGCGAAACGTTGTAGAGGCCGTATGGAGATAAGGCAGGGTTCGATCAGATACGTGCGGTATTGCACGGATCTTGATTGGACGGTTTTTACTAGCCGTCTTTGGCTTAAGCCGGATCCTAGTATTAGATAGTGTAGTATTGTCTCTTTGCATTTCTGTTCAGTGGGAATACAAATGCGGGCATGTATATGCAGTAGCGGGGTTTTCCTGTAATTTATTACGGGATCAGTTTTCTGAAGTTGCCAATTTGCATTCCGTTCCGGCCGGTTTTCCTTTATTCCTTCGCGACCGGACTTTCGATGGAGGGTGTTATTTGCAGTTTGCAAATAACATTTTATGGAGGGGTTTCTTGAATAATTGTTGCCTCTTCATTCTTTTCTTGTCATTTCTTTGCTTTCATGTGATGGTTTTATGATTTGATGAGATGAGAAGTGGGTGTGACCTTTTTCATTTGATTAATATACCTTTTCTTTTCTTGTATATGATTTTTTCCATGGATTCATTTTTCCTCCACCACCATTTTCTTTGGAGGGGTCGGACAATTTTTGAGGAGAGAGGAGAGAGGTTCACATGAGAGGGAAATTGATACATCTCCTTTTTCGCTTGCTCACAAAACCCTTCTCACCTTTCCAAAGTTCATTCCTTCTATCCCTCCATCAAGGAAACTTCACATACCCCAAAAGAGACAACGATTCTACACTAGTCTACAGCAAATCTTGGACGCGTCAGCTTGCCAACTTCGCGTCCGAGTTGCTTCGGTCCAGAGGAAGGAGCCCGTAAAAGATTCCGGCTACGTGGTGCCCCTTTCGACGAGGAGTTGATGGACGGAGATTCTGCGGGAGATCGGAGTGGAGACGAAGATCGAAGGACACGGATCGCTTGGTATACTTCTCTACCCGTCTTGTATTTTGCTAGTAGCTAGGTTAATGGCCCGATCCGGGTGAAAAGTGCGCGGTGGTGCCGGTTTGCTAGTTTGCAAAGTTTTTGTTTCCGCGTTTCCGGCGTCGGATCGATGGCCAGGGCGCCGCCGCGGACTTACATTGGTATCAGAGCCACGCCATTAACCATGCCTAGCTTGCTCTAGTATGTTCAGAACTCGATCGAACAAAAATCCCCAAAAGCCGTATTTTCCAATGCATCGTGTTTCTCTCGAAATTTTTTCTGCTCGAAAATTTTTTCAGGTTGTTTCAGAATACTGTGCATGAAAATCTAAGAATTCTGTGAAAATTTGGTCGCGAGATCGCTCTATACCGCCGAGGAACCGCGGCCAAACCGATGCTTGGGCCGCGGTTCCGCCGCGCTTTTAACTGATCAGCATGCCAAATTTTTCTAGAGGGCTTTAGAATTGGAAATAGGGTTTTGGGATATTATTATTGGGCCCATATTTTCTGTATGTGCTACAGTACTGCTTGGGGCCCACTTGATAAAATTTGGTCGATCGGATATTTTAAACATGCTAGTTCACAGTATTTACATTATATCGGCGACCGTGAATGTCACTTGATCGGTAAATCCTGTCTAACTGCTATAGCCCGGTTAGACGGATTTGCGAACGTGACATTCATGTTGACGTTCTGTATTGTGTTGTGATGTTGCGGATCGGTCATGGGGGATAGCCTGGTTGCAGTGGTAGTACAGTTTTGTTTTATATGTACATTTGATATTGCGGGGTGAGCGTCCGACATGTGGACTGCCGTCACTACTTGTTTGTATTATTCTTTTGGGGCACGACCGGGTTGAGGTCGATGTACCCGTTGTATGTATATTTTACTTTCTGTACTAGGATTACCCCGCGGAGGGGTGCACGGATAGCCGGGTTCTAGAGGGCAACGGGTCCGCATCTCATGGCATTGAGACGGAGGGGGCTTTACTCTAGAATTGGCTGGCTATTCGCCACACTCGTAGGGGGTACAGGTTGACCCAAGGAGGGGTGCCCAAGTTACCGGATTCCGTGAAGTGCTGGGTGGTCCATTCACGTTGCTGAAGGGGGCTTCCTCGCTTCAGGTTTTGGCGGGTGACTTGCCGCGCCCGTAGGGGTCTAGGATTTCATTGCACAGGCTATCCACATGACCAGGGGAACGTCGGGTTTCAGTAAAGGCTCTGTGAAACCCGGGGACCCAGATATCTATATTATTCTGTGATGCTGTATTTTTTTTGTGCTATAGCATTTTATCACGCCTTGAGCGAAAATTATATATTATATATATACTATTAGATGTTGTATATGTTTTGCATCCGCGCTAGTCCAGTCCCCGCTCTGTCGTTAGTTAAGTAACCTAACGGGTGATGACGGGACCCTGTGGCGAATGCAGATGGCATATACGTACATCATTATTTTCGTTCTTTTGTGGTGTGATCAATTGATGGGACTGCGTTGATTCATATAAATACAAGATAAACAAACCTATTCTGATGTTGTTAGAACACTTTTTCAAAAGGCTGTTATTGCAAGGGCATTCTCTTTTATTTTGCACATTGGTATTCAGTTGGAATATCCTGCTCCTCAGTCGACGAGGCAAGGGCCGAGATACCTTCACCGGGAGTGACCCCTTGGACAGAAGTTTGCGTCAGGGCAATAACTTCACTATAGCCGATTACTTTTGCTTTGCATCATGGTATTCAGTTGGAATATCCTGCACCTCATTCTACGGGGAAAGAGCCGAGATCCCTTCACCGGGAGTGACCTCTTTAGCAAAGGTTTTCTACACTATATTTTTAAAAGCTATCCGGTTCCTTCAACGATATCAAGTTCATTACGTTAAAGGTTTTCGCCAGAAACCATTCGTAGCCCTCCGTCGTTTCAGACGGGTAGCACGTAGTATTCATGCTATGTTTGTTGGCCTTCGTCAAAGCATAGTGTATGGTAGCTGCTTGTTACCTTTTTGCTGCATAGATAAATGCGTTGGTTTGGGACAGTCGTATAGCCTTGTTGGCCTTCGTCAAGGGCTTGTACGGTTGGGTTCAAATCAACCTGGACAATGACGGGTAGAACTTGACAAGTGACTTATGATTTGTTGGCCTTCGTCAAGGTCATAAGAGCATGGGGCAAAAATCCACATCGGAAATTTCAAAAGAACTGAAACTTGCCAGATATGCGCATACCTTCTGGAGTGTGATAACGTAAGAGGATTCCGTCACGTTATCATGCGACGATAGTTGGATCCCGATTCCCACTGATGAGTTGATTTACTCCTCGGGTGATCCCGGCTAATTCTTCTTTCAGGTTTGGGGAAGAATTTGACGTTACAGTGGGAGGTTTCCAGATTAGATAAAGTGATAACCATTCTGATCTAGGTTAGAGTGCACGCTGAGTGTTTCTTTTCTCTCTCTATTTGGCAGCGACCATTGACCTGACCCTAGACTATGACTCAGTGACCAAGTTGACCGAACCTTCTTAACACTGGCCTTTGGATTGTCAGAGTTGCAGACCTCATTGCCACTCCTCTTTTTTCCCTTTTTTTCTCCAGGACACCCCGTATTACTACGAACGTCCACTTCTATTGGACAAAACCATCGTATGGTTATATACGAACTCGAAGAAATTCGAGGATGGTTTCTAGTTCTGGAGAAAAGGAATAGGATTATTCAGTTGTCTTTTCCTTTTACCTTCTCTCAGGATGCGAGTACTCGTTGGTTTAGGAGATAGTACACCTATTACGCAAATTGGATAGTCTTCTTCCAAACCTTAGCTGGTGCCGAATGGTGGGGAATGAAGAAAACTAATTAGCCTAAACGGTGTACAGAAGGTATTAAGTTAAGACAAAGAAATGGATTAGTAAGAGGGCAAAGTAAATTGCGACTGCTATTCACGACCAAACCAAATATTTCTTCGCCAATCCTAAATCACCTTTGTATTTCTCCAGGACATTCCGTATCACTACGAAGATCCTAAGTTTATTGGATAATCCATCGTATGGTTATATACGAACTCGAAAGGAACTTGTTCCAGTTCGGGGATGTTAGATATGTATGCCCTAGAGGCCTGTACTGTATAGGATGCTAGGCATATATATATATATATATATATATATGTAATAAAACGATCTTTGCTCGAAATGATAGTATGCTATCTGGTTTATCTTCATCTTAACATGTGATGTATTGATGAAGCCCTTAGGACTATGCTTGACTACCGGGATTATGATGAGATCATACTAGTGGGACCTGGACAGTCTACAAGCATATCCTTTAATAGTTCCTAGTCGAGGGTATATCGAGACAGGGCATCGGTATTACCAGATTAGACTAGTGTGTACGTTTCTTGACCCAAAGGGGGCGATGGTTGATTCCACAACCATTGATGTTTGACATCGAAGATTGTACACAGGTGCTCATTGGAGAATGGGTACACCGAACAGGACTCGCAGAGAACTCCTAGATGGTATATATACCTATTGTCAGATAGAAGTTCTCTGGTGACACTTGTACAGGTTAGTCTGTAGACCCGAGATCGTCATAGAGTCTCATGTGATTCCCACTGTACTTTGATTTCCTCCCTACCACGGCTCTACTGAGTTATGCAAACAGGTGGATTTTGGGTACAGTCCCGAATCATATGGAGACAGTGAGCGATAGGAGGGGTTTCGTCTCTCCCGGTATAGGGAGTTGATGTCGCGCTATGTTTGATCGGCTATAACACTTAAATCCCTGGCCAGGGTTCTCGAGGTTTACTGATAAGTGTTATCAGTAGTTCCTCGACCTGTTATGAGCCATAAATCAACATGACTTATAAAGTTACTGGGGTCTGACATTTACCATCCCTAGACTTCATATGCGACGTATCAGACGAAGAGACCGGACTGGACGGTAAGTGTTGCTTACAGGCTCGTAAGGGTTGTGATGAGTTCGCTTGTCGGCCACCTTTTCGTCAAGTACCTGGGTAGCCGTTACGTACAGCTAGTACCGCTGACGTGCTTGTGGTTAAACCCATTGCCAGCGTACTGACGAGTCTTTAGAGTCCCACACAGAGGGTTCCCTCGTTCAGGCAAAAGATGTAGAAACCGTAAGTTGTTACGGCAGCCGTAAAATGTTGCGGTAGGTTTTCGATTATGTTCGTGTAATTGTTACAGGAATAATAATCGGAAGAATAATACTGGACGGATACCGGTATTATATTATTGGATTAATGGTATTCGTATTTTTCGGAATTCGGATGCGGGTATACAATATACGGTATAAAGTATACGGAGGAGGGGTATTTTTGTAATTGTTACAAAATACCTTCTAGAAGGTGCCACCTCATAATGACATAATTATGACATCATTTATTTTGTGAAAATAAATTAGTGAGGTTTAAATTAAAAGGTATAAGCATGATAATGTGTTTGTTGAAGTGGATGTACTATTTAAGCATGATACTTCTTTCATAATGCATGCTTTAGTTAGTGCTATTTTTCTTTTTATCATGCTTAAACTTTTTAATTATGAAATGCACTTATTCTTTCCTCCTCCTTCTTCTTATAAATACCTTCATATGTGATGTGAAATCAAGGTATTCAATTCCTACACAAAATTATGATAAGTGTATCATAACAAGTTCATAAGAAGAGAGAAAGAAAAATGATGGTGATCATTCTTCCTAAGCTTTATCCCTCACATGAGATGTGAATCCAAAGCTTAGGATTTCAAGTTAATCCAATACAATTATCTCTACATCATCCTAGTGACCTCTTCTAGCAAATTTGGTCTCTCGGTCAAACTCTTGAGAAGAGTTTTAAGCTTGCACGAAAATTCTCGGGTGGATCATCTAGGTCTTCGGTGGCCGGAGATCGAAGACATCGGCAACATCTTAACGAGCCAAGGAGTCCACAAAAGAGGAGAAAGGAGCAAAGGAGTTGCATCAAAGAGAAGACCCGAAGGACCGTATCATCAAGGTATAATCCCTAACATAGTAGATAAGATCTCTAGTTAGGGTATACTAGTTGTGGTTTAGACAAGATCTTCGGTTAAGTGCGTGTTGTATGCAAAGATTTTTTTTGTTCATCGCTTCCGCCGCGCCACAAGAGTTGTGGGAGCATGCAACACTCACCAACAGTGGTATCAGAGCTACTAGGCATTAGATGTCGACCTATGGGGGGTTCTCACTGTGTGACAGTGTGGCGAAGCATAGGCTCTTACCCCCAGGGTGTCCCGAGACCGGAAGGTGTTCCGGCGGGTTGTAGTCCTCGCGAGGGGGCATGCGTAAAAAGTAGTTGCTGAGGGACCCGTTGGTGCCACGGCGACCCCATTGGATGGGGTGGCTGCCTGACCAACAGTGGTATCAGAGCCAGGCTAAACCACAATTAGATGTTAGCCAAAAGTTAGAAGCTCGATCGACAGTTTTTTCTCCCGAAAACTCGTATTCTGCCCCTGCTGCTGTCAGTTTTTGAAAGTGTTCCAATATAAATTTGACATATCTTAAAAATACAAGCAGGGTTTTCTGAGAACACACAAAAAATTTGGAGGTTCAACTCGGCAAAAGCGCGGCGGAAGCGCGGCCAAACCCATGGTTTGGCCGCGGATCCGCCTCCGATTTATGGCCGCGTTGACTCAGTTTTTTCCACTGTTCCTATATTGAAGAAATATGGTTTCTGGGATGTGTAGAATTGTACAAAGGTGTTTGTACAGGGACATGTCAAGTGTTGGCATGGTTGTTTTAAAATTATCGATCGAAATTCTAAAGTGCTTGGCTAATAGGGTTTTCATTTTTGTTATATGTGTTTGAAACGTCCGCTAATTGCTATATGACGATTCGTGGGGGTTGCACATATGGATATCATGAGATGGTATGTGTATATGAATGTGTTGGATCGTTGTGATGAATGGCCGGGGGGTGTGAGAAGAGTGTTTTTCCTTTTCTATCATTCCATGTAATTTGTAAAAAGCAATGTTATATTGTATAATTTCTTTTTACTGTTTTTGCTCCAAGGATAGACCCAAGGTGGGGTGCACAAACTACCGGGTTCTCCAAGTGCCGAGTAGCCTACTCAAGTGTTGAGGGAGGTTGCTACACTTCGGGAATTTGGCGGGTAGTTTGCCGCACCCGTAGGGGTCTAGGGGAGGTTTTGGCTATTCATCACGACCGTGGAACCCGTTTTTCATTAAGGGCTTAAATGAAATACGGAATTCCTAGCATATCCAATGCATTCATCTGTGATCTGAAATGGTTATATTTATATATGAGATATATATATAATAAACGTTGCTTATGTTTTGCACCCGCGCTAGTCCAGCCCCCGCTCTGCCGTTAGTTAAGTAACCTAACGGTGCATGACGGGGCCCAGTGGCAAATGCGGATGGCATAAGCGTACGTTCTTTTTTCGTTTCTTTTCTGTGATGTTTGGGAAACGTAAAAGATAGGAAACGTAAATGATGGGACCACATCAATGTGATTAATGTTAAAAGAAAGAAACCTAAAGATGTTGTAGAATCAAACTTTTTGAAAAAGGGTAACTCTAGCTTTTGTTTTGCATAGTGGTATTCTTGAATATCCTGCACCTCATTCGATGAGGAAAGGGCCGAGATCCCTTCACCGGGAGTGACCCCTTTAGCGAAACTGGAAAATGTTACAAAGAACTCGATTTGATTTTATAGTTGATCTAACTTTGCTTTGCATCGTGGTATATACATATCCAGCACCTTATTCGATAAGGAAAGAGCCGAGATCCCTTCACCGGGAGTGACCTCTTTAGAAAAATTAGAAAGATACTACAAAACCATTCGATTTTTAAAATTGGAGCTTAAACCACTCCTTCCCACTTGTTTCTACAACGATATCAAGTTCATTACGCTCATGGTTTTCTTAAAAATCTGCGTAGCCCTCCGACATTTCAGATAGGTAATACTTAGTATTCGTGCTGCGTTTGTTGGCTTTCGTCAAGGCGTAGTGTGCGGTAGCTAACTATTGCTTATCTGTAACATATGATGAGATTGGGTTAGGGTAGTCGTGCGTCTTTGTTGGCTTTCGTCAAGGGACGTACGGCTGGGTTTAATTCAATCAAGAAATGTACGGATTGAACTTGACTAGCGGACTATGGTTTGTTGGCATTCGTCAAGGTCATAGCACGTTAGGGGCAAAATATTATCGGGAATTTCAAGTGTTGAAATTTGCAATGAGATTGCATACCTCCTATGAGATAGTTGGATCCCGATACCCTCTGCGAGTAAGAGTTACTCCTGGGAAAGTTTTACACAAGACAATTTGACGAAATTCTAGGGTGTAATTATTCCCGGCTAATCTTACCTTTTAGGGTTTGAAGGAAGATTTGATAAAAACAGCGGGAGACATCCTGATTAGATAAGAGAATAACCAATCTAATCTTGCAAGAGCATACGCTAAAGTGTTTTTCTTCTCTCTCTCTCAAGGAAGCGACCATGTCAGGCCATAATCGAGATAATTATATGGATGTATTGACTGAACCCACTTATTATACTAAGCAGGAGAACGTTGGACCCGTAATATCTTATAAGAGTTATAAGAATGAAAAGGGAATAGAAGAATATCTGGATTCTCATACTGCCCAAACTAAGAACATACATGTTGATGCATCTCCTTCAGGTGTGTTATTTATTGAGAACTGTTTCTCAGTTCACCCTACGTCCTGGGTATTAGATACCGGATCAGGATCCCACATATGTAAATTGTTACATGGGCTACGTAAAGGTAGAGAACTGGGAAAAGGTGATCATTCCGTTCAAGTAGGGAATGGTGCTAATATTGCAGCCAAAACAGTTGGCGAATATCACCTTGTATTACCAAGTAGTAATACACTGATTCTGAAAGAGTACTATTATATACCGAACATGATTTGCAACATTATATCGGTTTCTTTATTAAGTAAAGAAGGATATAATTTTGTAGTAAAGGATAATGTTATGAACATATTCCTAGATCAAAAGTTGATTGGATCAGGCTCGTTACATAATGGCATATTCATTCTCAATCAAAATACGGTCCTTAATATACAAAACACACTCAAGAGGAAGAGTTCAGAAATGAACGAATCCTTCTTGTGGCATTGTAGACTTGGTCATATCAATGCGACACGACTAGCTAAGTTACATAAGAATGGATATTTGAATTCGTTCGAATTATCATCTTATGATACTTGCCATTCATGTCTCAAAGGAAAAATGACCAATACTCCGTTTAGTGGACACGGAGAAAGAGTTACAGAACTCTTAGGACTGGTACATAGTGATGTATGCGGTCCTATGTCTACACACGCCAGGAATGGTTCTTCCTACTTCATTACATTCACTGACGATCTATCTAGATACGGGCATGTGTTCCCGATGAAACACAAGTCTGAAGCTTTTGAGAAATTCAGAGAATATAAGCACGAAGTAGAGAACCAAACGGGCAAAAGTATTAAGATTCTTCGATCTGATCGAGGAGGTGAATACTTAAGCAATGATTTTCTAGATTATCTAAAAGAGAATGGGATTCTCTCTCAGCTTACTCCTCCTTATACACCACAGCACAACGGTGTATCGGAGCGGAGGAATCGCACGCTATTAGATATGGCGCGCTCTATGATGAGCGAAGCTGAGTTACCTATTTCCTTCTGGGGGTATGCGCTTGAGACAGCTATACACCTATTGAATATGGTTCCTACCAAATCAGTGCCTACCACTCCATATGAGTTATGGAAAGGGAAGAGACCATTTCTTAAGTATGTTAAGATATGGGGTTGTCCAGCCTATGTCAAAAGGCTAAATCTGGACAAACTCGAGGCAAGGTCTGTCCTATGTAAGTTTGTAGGATATCCCAAAAACTCACAAGGGTATATCTTTTACCACACTGAGGAACAAAAGGTGTTTGTTTCTCGACATGCCACCTTTTTAGAAAAGGAATTTCTTGAAAAAGAAATTTGTGGCAAGGAGGTAGAACTGGAAGAGGTTCCAGCGACACAGACTATAACAGAAGACTTGGTAGAAACAGAGGATTCAGTAGTACCCAACGAACCCCAGCCTCTCCGCCGATCTAGAAGGGTTTCTCATCCACCTGAGAGGTACTACGGTTTTCTCATTGATGGTGGAAGTGAGGATTGCATCATGGAAGATGATGACCCCACTAGTTTCGAGCAGGCCATCAGGAGTGGTGACTCTATGAAATGGCTGGATGCAATGCGATCTGAGATGGAATCCATGTACACCAACAAAGTATGGACTTTGGAAAATGCTCCTGAAGGGATAAAACCCATTGGGAGCAAGTGGATTTTTAAAAGAAAATTTGGTGTAGATGGAAAAGTTGAGACTTTCAAAGCTAGACTTGTTGCAAAAGGTTTTCGTCAAAGACCAGGCATGGATTATGACGAAACTTTTTCTCCAGTGGCTATGCTTAAGTCCATCCGGATCTTACTTGCCATTGCTGCATACCATGACTACGAAATCTGGCAAATGGATGTTAAGACTGCCTTTCTAAATGGTGATTTAGAAGAATGCGTGTACATGACTCAGCCAGAGGGCTTCGTAGATAGTGGGAGCAGCGAAAAGGTGTGCAAGTTGCTTAAATCCATTTATGGGTTAAAGCAGGCATCGCGGAGTTGGAACATCTGCTTTGATGCTGTAGTCAAAGAGTTTGACTTCATCAAAAATATAGACGAGCCTTGTATATATAAGAAGGTTGCAGAGAGTAAGGTTGTATTCCTCGTATTGTACGTGGATGACATACTCTTGATAGGAAATGATGTTCCTATGCTGCAATCAGTCAAGCTTTTCTTATCACAAAGATTCTCAATGAAAGATCTAGGTGATGCCTCCTGCATATTGGGAATTAGGATCTATAGAGATTGATCTAAACGGATACTGGGATTGTCCCAATCCAGGTACATTGACACCATACTAAAGAGGTTTAGTATGGAGGAATCCAAGCGTGGGAACTTACCCACGATCTCTGGACTCACTCTCTCCAAAGAGATGTCTCCCAAGACTGATTTGGAGAGAGCTCGCATGCGAGAGATACCCTATGCTTCGGCAGTAGGCTCTATCATGTATGCGATGCTATGTACCAGACCCGATGTAGCATACACACTAAGTGTAGTAAGTCGGTATCAAGCAGATCCTGGAGAGAGTCACTGGACAGCTGTGAAGAACATTCTCAAGTACTTACGAAGAACTAAAGAGATGTTCTTGGTTTATGGTAATAGAGAACTCCAGGTGGAGTCCTTTACCGATTCCAGCTTCCAAAGTGATAAGGACGATTCTAAGTCGCACTCGGGATTTGTCTTTACCCTCAATGGAGGGGCGGTATGTTGGAAAAGTTCCAAACAAGATACCGTTGCAGACTCGACGATGGAGGCTGAATACATCGCTGCCAACGATGCTGCCAAAGAGGCTGTCTGGATAAAGAAGTTAATTAGTGAACTTGGTGTGGTTCCATCCATTGAACATCCAATACCTCTGTATTGCGATAACAATGGAGCTGTGGCTTTGTCTAAGGAACCCAGGTCCCATCAGAAGTCCAGACATATTCTAAGGAGGTATCACCTGATCAGGGAGATAGTTGATCGCCGGGAGATCGAGGTCAGGAGAGTAGATACGAAGAACAACACAGCAGATCCATTCACCAAGGCCTTCCCTCAAGTACAGTTTGAGAAACTGTTTGAGCTGTTGGGCATGCGGTACGCCGGAAAGTGGTTCTAGTCAGTACTTATTGCATCAAACTACAGGCCTTAGTGCAAGTGGGAGATTGTTAGATATGTATGCCCTAGAGGCCTGTACTGTATAGGATGCTAGACATATATATATATATATATATATATATATATATATATATATGTAATAAAACGATCTTTGCTCGAAATGATAGTATGCTATCTGGTTTATCTTCATCTTAACATGTGATGTATTGATGAAGCCCTTAGGACTATGCTTGACTACCGGGATTATGATGAGATCATACTAGTGGGACCTTGACAGTCTACAAGCATATCCTTTAATAGTTTCTAGTCGAGGGTATATCGAGACAGGGCATCGGTATTACCAGATTAGACTAGTGTGTACGTTTCTTGACCCAAAGGGGGCGATGGTTGATTCCACAACCATTGATGTTTGACATCGAAGATTGTACACAGGTGCTCATTGGAGAATGGGTACACCGAACAGGACTCGCAGAGAACTCCTAGATGGTATATATACCTATTGTCAGATAGCAGTTCTCTGGTGACACTTGTACTGGTTAGTCTGTAGACCCGAGATCGTCATAGAGTCTCGTGTGATTCCCACTGTACTTTGATTTCCTCCCTACCACGGCTCTACTGAGTTGTGCAAACAGGTGGATTTTGGGTACAGTCCCGAATCATATGGAGACAGTGAGTGATAGGAGGGGTTTCGTCTCTCCCGGTATAGGGAGTTGATGTCGCGCTATGTTTGATCGGCTATAACACCTAAATCCCTGGCCAGGGTTCTCGAGGTTTACTGATAAGTGTTATCAGTAGTTCCTCGACCTGTTATGAGCCATAAATCAACATGACTTATAAAGTTACTGGGGTCTGACATTTACCATCCCTAGACATCATATGCGACGTATCAGACGAAGAGACCGGACTGGACGGTAAGTGTTGCTTACAGGCTCGTAAGGGTTGTGATGAGTTCGCTCGTCGGCCACCTTTTCGTCAAGTACCTGGGTAGCCGTTACGTACAGCTAGTACCGCTGACGTGCTTGTGGTTAAACCCATTGCCAGCGTACTGACGAGTCTTTAGAGTCCCACACAGAGGGTTCCCTCGTTCAGGCAAAAGATGTAGAAACCGTAAGTTGTTACGGCAGCCGTAAAATGTTGCGGCAGGTTTTCGATTATGTTCGTGTAATTGTTACAGGAATAATAATCGGAAGAATAATACTGGACGGATACCGGTATTATATTATTGGATTAATGGTATTCGTATTTTTCGGAATTCGGATGCGGGTATACAATATACGGTATAAAGTATATGGAGGAGGGGTATTTTTGTAATTGTTACAAAATACCTTCTAGAAGGTACCACCTCATAATGACATAATTATGACATCATTTATTTTGTGAAATTAAATTGCTGAGGTTTAAATTAAAAGGTATAAGCATGATAATGTGTTTGTTGAAGTGGATGTACTATTTAAGCATGATACTTCTTTCATAATGCATGCTTTAGTTAGTGCTATTTTTCTTTTTATCATGCTTAAACTTTTTAATTATGAAATGCACTTATTCTTTCCGCCTTCTTCTTCTTATAAATACCTTCATATGTGATGTGAAATCAAGGTATTCAATTCCTACACAAAATTATGATAAGTGTATCATAACAAGTTCATAAGAAGAGAGAAAGAAAAATGATGGTGATCATTCTTCCTAAGCTTTATCCCTCACATGAGATGTGAATCCAAAGCTTAGGATTTCAAGTTAATCCAATACAATTATCTCTACATCATCCTAGTGACCTCTTCTAGCAAATTTGGTCTCTCGGTCAAACTCTTGAGAAGAGTTTTAAGCTTGCACGAAAATTCTCGGGTGGATCATCTAGGTCTTCGGTGGCCGGAGATCGAAGACATCGGCAACATCTTAACGAGCCAAGGAGTCCACAAAAGAGGAGAAAGGAGCAAAGGAGTTGCATCAAAGAGAAGACCCAAAGGACCGTATCATCAAGGTATAATCCCTAACATAGTAGAAAAGATCTCTAGTTAGGGTATACTAGTTGTGGTTTAGACAAGATCTTCGGTTAAGTGCCTGTTGTATGCAAAGAAATTTTTTGTTCATCGCTTCCGCCGCGCCACAAGAGTTGTGGGAGCATGCAACACTCACCAACAGGGGATGGATCCTGGTTCAGGAGAAATAGGAATAAAATTCATTCGGTTGTCTTTTATCTTCACCTTCTCTCGCATTGCTAGTGATCCTAGGATTAGGACAGTACACCCATTATGCTTATTGGATAGTCTTCTTCCAAACCATAGGCTGGTGCTGAACGGTAGGGAAGGAAGAAAACCATTTGGCCTAAAGGTGTGTACAAAAGGTAATGACTAAAGACATATAAACGGATTTCGAGAGGTGGCAAAGAATTATACGGTTATAGTTGTGAATCTGGATAATGGAAGAGGCATTACTAGGAATAACCAGATACCTAATCGAAACATTTCAATGTTTCAGTTTCACTGTGTACTGTTAAAAGAATACCGATTTTCCAATTAGACACTTGCTCCAGGGTATGTATTTAACAGGTATGATTCTTACATCTGTATGGTTTTACAGATGATGAGCGGGAGTAAGTTATTAGGAATTAGGTGATCATCCTCATTATATCGGCATTCGTTGTAATTGGTGATATTTGAGGAAGTCACCTGGGCTGTTTGCCGGTCGGCAAATATTTGGTTTTGAATATCCGTTGTTATGCATCAATTTCAAATTGATATATCTGTACGTCTATTTTTATAGAGTGAGATATATCTTTTTGAAATTATGTCTATGACATTTACCTATATCAGTGGATGGTTAGGTAAGGAGAATTGAACAGCGGTGTAATTCTTCTTAACCAAAAGTACAGTTTTCAACCTACGACACACATTGAATGAGTCATTTGACTCAAGGGACTTGTACAGAGTATTGTATATTATCCAGTGACCATTAGGACAGAGGGGTAGGTCCCCGTACTATATTCTGTTTACTTATGACTTCTCTAGTTCTTAGACATGTGTTTCGTAGAAACACAGGGTCTAAGTTTTGAGGAGTTATTGGTATAAGAATAAAGTAGAGAACCATATATTGCAAGTATCGGGATTCTTCAAGGTGATCGAAGATGTTGATACTTGTATATGGTATTCAGTTGATAGTAATGGTTAAGAGAACTTGCTTCTCTTTCAGGTTACTCATAATTAGAAGTACTACTAAGTTGAGTAACGCTGATCGACCTCCTTCCATTTAGTTGACATGCACTGGAGACATCTGCATGATTTGAATCTGGTTCCAATTAAATCAGTGCCTCTGTTTCTGTATTGGATATAAAACAGTTCATATCTTGACATTGTTAAGGTACGGGGAGTTGTCCAGCTTATGCTTAAAACCAGACTCTGGATAACTCAAGGCACGTTTCTGTAATGGTTGTTTGTGGGTTGGCCCGGGCTATGATGAGGGTTGATATTCTACCATCTGGAAGATCAATAGTGATATTGTTCTTGACTCGCCACAGTTTTAATTAAAAATGGATTTTTTCAGAAAACAATAGTGGGAGTATGGTAGAACTGGAAGTGATTCCAGAACCACAAACGATTACTGAAGATTTGATAAGAACCTAAAGATTCAATCTGGTTTGACATTCCATTGGCCACTACGCAGATAAAGTGGGTAACCTCAGGCACCCGAGAGGTACTTCGGTATGCTCAAGGACAGTGGCAGGGAGGTTCTTGTTTACCCAGACTTGCTATTGCTGTTGTTCCAGACTATGAGATCCGGCAGGAGGATGAGTATAGCGTCGTTGTAAACTAGCTTTAGAAGTGCATGTGTATATGACTCTGCCAGAGGGTTGTCGTAGTCAGTGGGAGCAGCGGAAGCATGGTGGACATCAGGCTTATGTCTATTTATAGACTAAAGCAGATATAGCGGAGATAGATCATCTATTTCTGATGTGACAGTCATAGGTTTGACTTCATCAGAATAGGGGATGGATCTGTTAAGAAGGTAGTAGGGTGTGATGTCCTGGTATTTGATGACATACACAGAGTAGGAAGTGATATTCCTATACTACGATCGGTTATACTTTGGTCGTCACACAGTGGTTTCTCCACACATGGCTTGGATATTATATCAGACATTCTGGTTACTAGTACTATAGTTTTAGATCTAGATTTGGGTGGTATCCCAATCAGGGTACTTAGACAGCATTCTATGAGTATTTAGAATGGACGACTCCTGGCACGGTAGTATACCTACAGGTGATGGGGTCACCCTCTCTAAAGGTGTCTTACAGACTAAAGGGGAGAGGGATACGCATGATTGGCAGATCACTTGCTTAGGCAATTGAGTCAATCATGAGATGTCAAGTACCACACCAGATGTTGTTCTTGCAGTAGATGCAATAAGTTGATATTGATCCAATCCTGGGGAAACAGTCGGAAGCAGTTTTAGAACATAAGTGGATGTTCTAGGGATATGATAACAGCATTCTCCTTTGGGAGACAGTTATCATTCCAGGCTTCCAAGGTGACCTGGATGGCAGAGTGGCTGTCAGAGTTATAGTTTTCCCTCTGACTAGGGACAGTATTTTGGACAGGTGGTCCAGGTTGATACTGAGGGAAGGCATGGTGCAGGATACTGATTAAGTTCAGTTGACGATACAGCCTAAGAAGTTTGGATTTGGAGTTCACTTATAAGCTAGGTCCCATCAGATATCCAGACATATTCTAAGACAGGTATTGCTCATTTCGGGAGATGGTTTTCTCCGCGAACTTGAGATAAACAGAGACATAGAAAGAAACACCATAGCGGATCCACTCACTGAGGCTATTCCTCGAACGCAGTAGTTTCGCAAACGAGCTTTGTGAGACTGACTAGTAGAGGAGTTGGGTGTTCGGTATCACACGGGCTGTGAGTATGCGACATCACAATAATTAGCCTTGAGTGCAAGTGGGAGATTGTTGGAGATAGTGCCCTCATAGTCAATTATTGGATCACAGGCACGTGATTGCAATGATTGAGGGGAGGACCTGTCCCAGTAGGACAGTCTTACTCAAGATGATAGTATGCTATCTGGTTTATATTTATCATCGTCTACTGCTTTAGGTGACCTTACGATTCGCTATTACACGTAGATAGAGCCCCTAGGATTCTTGCTTGACTACCAGCAGTATGAGGGCAATCATATACGTGAGAGATGGAGTCTATAAGCACATCCTTAAAAGGTCCCTAGTCGTGGGAGTTTCGAGACAGGGCATCGATTCTCCAGAGTAGACTAGTGTATACAGTCGAGACCCCGACGAGGGGCGGTGGCCGGTCTCACAAGCCACTGGTGTCAGTTGGTTCACCTAAGATGTATACAGGTGCTCATTGGGTTATGAGTACACCAGACAGGACTCGCCGGGAACCTACTAGTTGGAATTATACCAGACGTCAGATAGCAGTTCCCTGGTGACATGTGTACAGGTTAGTTCATCGACATGAGATCGTCATTTATCTCATGTGAGTTCCCACTGTGCTTTGATTACTACCCTACCATGGCTCAAAGGAGTCGTGCAAACAGGTTTTAGTTGGGTACAGTCCCGAGCCACATGGAGGCAGTGAGCGGATCTTCAGGGGTTCTTATCTCCCGGTATTAGGGGTGAGGTCACGCTGTGTATAGGAGAGCTAGTGTTAGTTGTATGTATGCCCTAGTGGCCAGTATTGTACAGATGATGTATATTATATTGGATGCTTTGACATATATAGAGATGACTTTCTTGCTTAATATGATAGTATGCTATCTGGTCGCTCTTTATCTTAACATGTACACTAGTCTCTTTAAACTGTCTTATAGTTACATGTTGGTAAAGCCCTTAGGATGTGTACTTGACTACCTGGACTATGATGCAGATCATACTAGTGGGGACATGGTAGTCCATAAGTACATCCTTCAAGGTCCCTAGTCGTGGGTGTATCGAGACGGGGCATCGATATACCAGTGTAGACTAGCGTATACGCTTCTCGATCCATGAGATGGGCGATGGATAATCCTATATCCATTGGTGTTTGACTTCAGAGATGGTATACGGGTGCTCAGTGGAGACTGGGTACACTAGACGGACTCGCCGAGAACTCCCAGATGGTATTATACCTCACATCAGATGGCAGTTCTCAGGTGACACTTGTGCAGGTTAGTCTTTAGACCCGAGATCGTCATAGAGTCTTGTGTGATTCCCACTGTGCTTTGATCTCTACCTTACCACGTCCATGAGGGCATGCAAAACGGTGGTTTTTGGGTACAGTCCCGAGTCACATGGAAGCAATGAGCGATAGGAGGGGTTTCGTCTCCCCCGGTATTGGGGGTTGATGTTGCGCTGTGCTCGATTGGCCGTAACTGGGAAGTCCCTGGCCAGGGCTGATCAGAGATTTGCTGGTAAGTGTTACCAGTAGTTTCTCGACCCGTTATGAGCCTCACATCGGCACGACTTATCGGTTATTGGGGTCTGACGTTTACCAACCCTAGACTTAATATGCGACATATCAGACGAACAGATCGAACTGTACGGTAAGTGTTACTGGTTGGATTCACATGAGTGTGAGCGGGCTTGCTCGTCGATCTTCTGATCGCTCAATACCCGGGTGGCCGTTATGTTTAACAGACCGCTTGTAGCTTGTGGGTGCTTGATATGATCATCATCTGTTGCCGGTGTATTGACGAGTCTTTAGAGTCCTACACAGAGGTTTCCTGGCTCAAGCGAAACGAAATAGGAGCGCATATGAGATGTGTGCGGGACCGAGAATAATGCGTGTATGTGATACCGTATTTCATTCTCGCTATGAATGTTTCGATTGGTTGTATGCGATATAACCTAGTTATCGAATCGAAGATTGATTCGATAAGTCGATACATTGTATACTAGTCGGTTATGTGCGACATGACCGGATCATTGAATCAAGTGTTGATTTAATGATTTAATGTATAATTATATATTTGATATATTACTTTGCATTAACTAGTATTGGTTCACTTTAAAAGGATTTTCTTACTTGATGGGCACATTGTATATGTGATATGTTTTTGTGTGCACTTGATTGTATCATGTTTGATGATACATGCTTACTTGAGTTTGTGTAAAGATTAAACCATGGTTATATGAATGGTTAGGGTTTTGTTTACTTATTCATTTATTTATTTTGATTATTTATGTTGGAAAGAAAAATGGAAATGGTGGCTTTCTTTGTTTCTTTCATGAAGATTCATGAAGAGTTGAAAGTTTGACCATTTTTGTTTTATTCCCTTAACCTAACCATTCACCTAACCCTAGTTTACTCTCTACACTTGACCATGGTTAGTATATGATAAGTATTCATATTATTTTCATTTTTAAAAATATATACTCATCATATTCTGTCTTCTTCTTCTTCTTCTTCTTCTTCTTCAAGAAGAAAGCTTGCCACCATTAATGGCATCTTGAGAAAATGAGTGAGAAATCCAATTCTAAAGTGAACCCACCTTCTATTTCTTCATCCTCTACCTCTTGCCAAGTAGTATAGGGTGTTTTCTTCATAAGTTTCACAACTTGGTGAAGTTGGAGCTTGATCTTGGGTTGCCTCGACGTAGATCTTCTTCGGCATCGAAGTCGACAACCTAGTCCGCCCATTTCTCCGATGGAGCCGATGCAAGAGTCCGGGATCCGATATGGACAGCGAGGGGACGTCTACGTGGAGCTAAGGAATTGGAGAACCGGATCTACAAAGGTCGTAGCTTCTTTCTTTTAGTTAAGATGTTAACTAGTTTCACTTTTCGCCTAAACTCTAGTCAACGAATCCGTATTAGGGTTTCTCGGCACTTCTAAAATTTAAAATTGGCATGGTTGATGCCTTGTGAGACCTCATTAGTGGGCCTAGGAACCCTACAGCTAGAACATGAAATGTCCTTGGCCAAGGCAGGAGATTTGCTGGTAGGTATTCCAGTAATATCTCAGGGTGTTCTGGGCTACACTCCGACACGACTTGTACCGCTTTTGGGGGTCTCACTTTTACCAACCCCATAGGCCCGCCATGCGATGCTCATAGATGAACGGACCGGACTGTACGGATATTGTCACTGACAGGCTCAGTAGGGTGTCAGGATGAGTTCGCTCATCGACGTCCCTTTTAGTCAATAGCTGGTAGCCCGTCACGTATGGCTAATACCTCTGACGTGCTAGTGGTTAAATCCACAGCCATAGTATTGACGAGTCTTTAGAGTCCACCACACTCAGTTACTCAGGTTTCGGGCGAAACGCTGTAGAGGCCGTATGGAGATATGGCAGGGTTCGATCAGATACGTGCGGTATTGCACGGATCGTGATTGGACGGTTTTTAATAGCCGGCTTTGGATTAAGCCGGATCCTAGTATTAGATAGTGTAGTATTGTCTCTTTGTATTTGTGTTCGGTGGGAATACAAATGCGGGCATGTATATGCAGTAGCGGGGTTTTCCTGTAATTTATTACGGGATCAGTTTTCTGAAGTTGCCAGTTTGCATTCCGTTCCGGCCGGTTTTCCTTTATTCCTTCGCGACCGGACTTTCGATGGAGGGTGTTATTTGCAGTTTGCAAATAACATTTTGTGGAGGGGTTTCTTGCATAATTGTGGCCTCTTCATTCTTTTCTTGTCATTTCTTTGCTTTCATGTGATGGTTTTATGATTTGATGAGATGAGAAGTGGGTGTGACCTTTTTCATTTGATTAATATACCCTTTCTTCTCTTGTATATGATTATTTCCATGGATTCATTTTTCCTCCACCACCATTTTCTTTGGAGGGGCCGTCCAATTTTTGAGGAGAGAGGAGAGAGGTTCACATGAGAGGGAAATTGATACATCTCCTTTTTGGCTTGCTCACAAAACCCTTCTCACCTTTCCAAAGTTCATTCCTTCTATCCCTCCATCAAGGCAACTTCACATACCCCAAAAGAGACAACGATTCTACACTAGTCTTCAGCAAATCTTGGATGCGTCGGCTTGCCAACTTTGCGCCCGAGTTGCCTCGGTCCAGAGGAAGGAGCCCGTAAAAGATTCCGGCTACGTGGTGCCCTTTCCAATGAGGAGTTGATGGAAGGAGATCGGTGTGGAGACGAAGACCGAAGGACACGGATCGCTTAGTATACTTCTCTACCCGTCTTGTATTTTGCTAGTAGCTAGGTTAATGGCCTGATCCGGGTGAAAAGTGTGCGGTGGTTCTGGTTTGCTAGTTTGCAAAGTTTTTGTTTCCGCGTTTCCGGCGTCGGATCGACGGCCGGTGCGCGGCCGCGGACTTTCACTTCGGTTTTCGTCTCCACTCCGATCTCCTAGCGGAATCTCCGGTCGTCACCTCCTCCTCGGAACGGACACCACATCGTCGGGTTCTTTTACGGGCTCCCACCTCTTGTAACACCTGAGTTTGCGTTTTATGGTAATTGTGTGTTAATGTGGGGTTTTCGGTAAAAAGTTTACCAAAACGGGTTTCTAATATTTTATCTGGTTTTATAGATATTTTACTAGAATTTTATCTCGACTGCACACACTTATGCACGTTAATGTGAGGTAGGTCTAGGGTTACCAAGTTAGGTATGCATATGGGTTAACCATGTTTAGACAACCATGGTGGTCCAACCCTCTTTGTTAAGATAATTAGTTTTAGTTAAGGGTTTTAGTTTTGGTTAAAAGGGGTTAGGGTTAGGGTTGACTTGTTTGAGGTGAGAAAGGATTTGATGGTTGTCATGCAACCATTTATTAAGAGAGAGAGAGAGGAGGCTCTAGGGTTGTGTCAACACCCTTTTCTTTTCAAAACTTTTTACTTATCTTCAAGCTCTCTCTCACTCACATCTTTCTCACTCACACACACATCCACACACCACCCAACATCAGCTGCTACAGCAACTGACACAACACATTAGCCAACTGCTGCTGCAACAAGCAACAACAGCTTTAAAACATCAGCTACATCAGCAGCAACACCATCATGAACTTCACCACAACATCAACACCATAGCAGCAGCTGTTGCACCTAAAAACAACACCACAACACCTCACTAAACCACAACAAATCAACAGCAGCAGCTGCAACTACAACAACATCAACAATAATAACAAGATCAGCTGCCCTAGCATCAGCAGTGAGCAGCAACAGAGCATAGCAGCAAGGATTTGAAGCTCTTGGAGCTGTAGCAGCAGCACTTCAGCAGCCCTACACACTTTTCCTTCCTCTCTTCTCCTTCATCTTGGATCTCTAGAGGTATAACCCCTTAAACTCAACTCCTATCTTGCCAAGTTATGGTTGTTAGTGTAGTTTAGAGTTTTTATATGTAGTTTAGTGCTAGTTTCAGTGATGTTGAGTGAGATATAGCCAAGTGATGGTTTTAATGGTTAGTATAACCTTGGTAAGTGATGTTAAGACTAGTGAAACCAAGATTTATCCCAGATTCCATAAAAATACCAGATTTGTTCGAATGGGCGTAATTTAGCGAATTTAGCGAATTTTTAGCCTCTTTGAAATCTGCTTTTGACCCGGGGCCCTCAGGTAAAAATTAAGAAGACCATAGCACAGTGACCTTAGGGGACACACACACACACAAAGCAAGGGGACCCACCTCCCCCTTTCGGCCGCCGATTTATTTTTTCTGGCCGCAAATTGCGGCCAGAGTAGGGGCTGGGGTTCTGGGATTTTGCCTATAGGTTTATGCTGGGTAGCATAAGGTGTTGGTATCTGCAACTTTTTGAGTTTAGACCAGAGTCAAAATCTGGAGCGTAGAACGAGTTATCGATGTTTTTAGATCTTGTGCAGCACTCGCGTGATCCGTGTAGTTCTGTACCGCGCTGCGCGACACAGCGCGTCGGAGTGAGTTCTGGTGAGTTACGCACGTCGCGACGCATCTAAGGCACGCGCGTTTAGTTTCATGCACGCGTTATCCTTTTTAGCGATATATCATGTTTTTGCAGGATTTGCCTTATGTATGCGACTTTCGTAAATTCCAGGTTCGCGGGCGGGGACGTCAGACGCCGCCAGGAAAGGGAAGCAAGTGGTCGGCTATACTTAGCACGCGACCAGGTCAGTAGATTTAACATCTACGGGGAAATCGCCCGTATGGCGTTAAGCGTCAGGGCGTAATAGGATATTTAGTCATGCGTGTTCATATAGATATACTAGTAGCATACCCTCCTGTTATATATAGAACCGGTAGCATAGAACACTGCACTGTTACTAACGGTTCAAGTTGCACGAGCACGATTTATATGCTACACTCACACCGTTAGTGATTGCCATGACACTCACATTATAGGACTGCTAGAAATCATATATCATATTGATTCCGCTCTATTGACGTTGTTATGATTTGCCGCATATTAGCATACGACATATCCATACTTGTGCCATATACATCACATATATTTATACTTGGGCACACATACACCACATATCTATACTTGTGCTATATACATCACATATATTCATACTTGGGCATGTATACATCACATATCCATACTAGGGCACATGAGCATCATACGTCTACATTAGTGCACACATATATGGATATCTTCATATCTGCGCACATGCACACTGTATACTCATACCAGTGCACACATATATTGATATCTTCATACCTGCGCACATGCACACTGTATACTCATACCAGTGCACACATATATTGATATCTTCATACCTGTGCACATGCACACTGTATACTCATACCAGTGCACACATATATTGATATCTTCATACTTGCTTAGATTTACGCATTGAGATATGTTGTTTCCATGTTATTTCTGGATTTGGGAACCGTAGATATTTCAAAATAGAACACGTAATAATTTAAAAAACCGGTTTCCCTTGATATGATATTTCAGTGCGTCCACCATGTGTTTTCTCGGTTCTGAGAGAGTGGCATGTGAAACCCGACTCGAGGAGTGGTAGGCACCGATTGCGGGTACATGGTGGACCCGGTATGGTACCCCGGGGAAAGAAGACTCGTGTTGTTAGACGGTGAGCCCGGCTGAGGGACTACTACCTACCGGTGATTGGTTGGACTTGGCGGTTTTCCGGAGGATACTGACCGGACTCGATGGATGGATATGGGACGATTCGTACTGCCGGGGCCGAGGGCCGATACCGCAAACGAACCCCGTGGGCTGACCCGGAATGACAGATTCCCGATATATGAGGATTTGCGTGTCGATGCTGGACACGAGTATTTCTTGATATTAGAGTGCCCATGTTGGGTACTCACGTTGTTATAAGGTTTACGGGATTTGGGCATATGGATGTACGCCGATTATTTCCATGTTGATATCCCGTGTAGATATTATATCCCCATGTTCAGCATTCAGTATTTTACATTACATCCTGTATAGTTGTCATTATATTTCACCTGCCATGCACGATTATTGCTTACCCATGATCTTATATAGATGTCATTAGATTTCACCTGCTATGCACGATCATTTCTTACCCATGATCTTATATAGATGTCATTAGCTTTCACATGCTATTCACAATTGTAGCATACCCTGCTTATCACTTAGAGATGTTGTCAGATCGTACTTGATGCATGATTGCTGCTCATATAGTTCATCATATAGATGATACCTGTTGGCATAGGTTAGTGTATCGCAGCACGTGCATACTCGCGATTACCTTTTTATGTTATCTACTACTCACGAGTTGGTAACTCACCTCCGTTGTGCCACAGTGCTTGCAGGTTGCCCTTTGGAGTAGTCGCGGCTGGCTGTTTACCGCACCTTTTGACATAGATACCATTTCGGAGACGTGTTAGCCCTTTTGCTATTAGGTTGGTTTTGTAAGGTACATGTTACTTTTCAGTTGCATCTTGATGTATCTAGTACTCTCCATCTACTTTCATGTATTGACTTAGAAACAGATGTGAGGACGATGTATGTTATTTGTACTCTGGTGTCGAGCTCGTTGAGAACCGACTTTATTTATGCAGTCTTATCTTTTATGATAGTTGTTTTCCCTTTACTGCTCATTCTTTGCTTCGGCATCATATATATTACTGTGGTGATTGTTCCGCCGTTGAGCGCGATTCTCCCATTAAGATGCTCTATTCATTTCACATGTCATTTTTACTTATATCTCGCATTTTACCCGATTTCGGGACAAATTTTGGTAAGAAAATGTTGTTAAAATTATTTAAATAATAACTTGAACCAAAAAGGATTTCTACTAAACAACTTAAATTTTTCTAGATGTTTTGACAAATATTCCATTAATGTTTTAACACTCCATAATTTAATGGTTTTGATTGCTGGGTTTCGGCTTACTTAGTCGCGTTACGCCTGTAGACGTTACGTGCTTAAGTGCCGGTCACGGGCCAAACTTTGGGTCGTGACAAAGTTGGTATCAGAGTAGATTGTTCTTCCTACGACAGATCAGATCGCTAGACTAGTGGCAGAGATGCAGGGCTTACGCCAGATGATGAGCTCATTGGTGGAGGCCGTTCGAGCGCAGCAGCAGGTGGTTGTCACCCCTATTACCCAGTGGTTCTTTGCGTTCATCATGCAGTATTCCGTCACCTACATAGCACCGGTAGAGGCAGCCCCAGTTTACGAGACACGTCTTCCAGAGACCATGGGAGTTCCAGAACAGTTTGGGAATCGTACTGGTGTACCAGCCCAGAGCAGAGGCTTAGGACGGGGATAGTCGTTTGGCTCTCATCCCCAGGAAGGTCAGCAGTCAGCGCGTAGATGTCTTCGATGCGGAAGCCTTCAACACTTCATCAGGCAGTGTTCCTTAACACCACGTCAGGGTCGTAGTCTGAGACGTCGTGGACGCGGAAGGTTCACGCAGAGGGGTCAGGCCAGTTGAGGAGGAGTTTGGTGAGTCGCAGATGAAGGTCAGGCCCAAGTTTTCGCTTCGACTCATCAGGATGCGAGGGCGTCCAACTGATTGGTAGAGATTCTGCGTGTTCAAGTTTAGTTAATTACCGCAATCAAAACGGTTTCGCTTGTAGCTAGCCGGTTGAGTACGGGTCGTCCGCAGGGAGATGGGAATCTTTTTCTATGTGTTTTAACGAGTTAAGTCCGAAAGTCCAGATTTGTTTGTGATTAACTATGTGTTAAAATGATATGTAAAGAGAGCTTGTTATGGTTAGGATTAGGTTAGTTTGAGTTAGGAGTCGCTCACTTCTTTCGTTGCCACTCTTAATATCGGTGTTACGGTAATCGGCAACAACGGGGATTAGCACGACTAGGAAGGAACTTGCGAGTATAAGTTAGGCTTTCCAACGCTTAAGTTCTTCCTTTTGGTGCTTTTCCGTCCGTTCTCGGCTCTTAGCCATAACCTCCGGTAAATTCAACCACAACCGGTCTCACTACGGAATCACCGCTATCATGTAGGATAGGGTGCCGAAGGGAGCGGATTGTGGTTCAATTAACGGGAGTCGATTTAAGATGTTGGGCAAGGAAAGAGTGAGAGAGATTTCCTTCTCTCAAACTTCCTTTATCCTACCCTAACAAGTATGGAAACTACTCACACATCATAATGAAGAGAAAACAAAACAAAAGAGGAAGACAGAAAGAAGGAGATTAGAAGATAACAACTAGCAATTTACGACCTCACCTTGGCAAGGATCAAGCGTAAGCGCCATGGTTGTTTAAGGATAAAGGAAAAGTGAAAAGAAAGAAATAACAACAACTAAGTTAACAAATGAAAATTACAAGCAATAATAATTTAACTAAAGAACAAGACAAGATATAATAACAAAAGGAACTTCTTTATTCATCATTCTTCACTCACAAAAGCTCACTACAAGTTTTTCAATGGAGAAGAGATGAGAAGAGGAAGAAGAACAAGTATTCTAAACCCTAGGAAAATACAAGATTAAGCACCCTTGGCTTCACAAGGTTCTGGGCTATTTATAGGCAGGGAGATGCAAACCTAGGGCAAAATTCTGCTTCCACATGAAATGTCCAAAGTACCCCTGAAGTTTGACAGCCTGATGAGGCCGTACGGCCGCGGAACCGTGGCCTAAGCCTGCTAATGCCGCGGAACCGCGGCCGTTTATAGGAATTGTGCCTTCATATTTGGTGGTGCTCCCTGGTTCTATGGGCCCTTTATTCTAGTATATGTATTTTCTCAGATTTTCTTCACGATTTTTTCAGAATTTCTGTTGAGCAAAAGGTGATTTGATGTGGACCTTTTTGTCATGATTTCCTCGAGCTCCGTGTAGATTTCTTGGATCTTGTGTTGCCATTGAGCCTTGTGCATGAAAACGACAATGATTTGCCATTTTGTCGCTTAAACTGGAGTGTGGCAACAGACGTATAAAGAGCGGAGATCCGTGTTTTATCTGTGGTTGGCAGGAACACGGGTTTTGTCGTGTTTTTCCATGATTTTCACCGTTTAGAGCCGAGAACCTGTATCCTGCAATTGACTAGCAAACACGGCTCAAGAGTACCTACCGATATGCAATGTGATAAAAATTGGACGGTATGAAAATGCAAAAATCTGATATGAACAAATACCCCCAAACTTATCATTTGCTCGTCCCGAGCAAAGCCAATTTATTCACAAAAAATTTCCTAACCTCACTTTCGCAGGGAACGCGATTGCACTGAGCATGTGCAACAAGCCGTTAAACCTCTAGGTGTCCCTAGTAGGAGGGGTGTTTTCTCATGAGGGTTTTCAGCGGATACTACCCACAAAATCCGGTCAAGCTAGTTTTGCGAAACTACTATGATTCAAAACCCTAAAGTTTTTGTTTTCAGAAAATAACAATTCTATGATCCCAAGTCTAGACTATAAAACCCTTATTTTTCACACATCGCTTCTTATTTAACTACAGATTTTATATGTCTTTACGTCCAGTGCAAATAGTGTCGTTAAGTTTCCAGAAGGATCGATTTAAGTCATCATGTTACACAATAAAGCCCAGATAAAAAATTTGGAAGGATAACATAAGTTTGATAAAGAGTTAAGCATTTTTCAAGTTTCGTTATCTAGTAAAGTTTCAACTTCAGAATTTCTATCTTCCCCAACAGGAAACTAGGTCTTATTTTTCACTCCACCTTTTTCTTGTCTTCATTTCATACACACCTCTGTGAACGTGCAATAGTCTTTATCATAGAGTAAAACCTTCATATTTCCGCTAATTTTTTTTATAAAAGACTGTCTTTTATCAAGATTATTCTCGCACAAAGAACCGTTAGGAATTTTAACTCGAAGAGAACACTTGCTTGACTTTGTTTTAATCTGGACTTTCTAGGCTTCTTAGCGAGCTTTGGGCCAATGCACCCAAACCAGTTGGTTTTAGGGCATTAGGTGTAGAAACACCCCAGCGGACTTAATTACTCAAGTTACCTAGGTCCAAAAACAAAAGACGGTTTGGCGTGAAAATCATGATGATTTAATACGAAAGGAGATATAACGAGCAATTCAAATTTTTTTTTTGATAAAACACGTGTTTAGTAGGTTCGGTGTGTAATCATTCCAATCAAGTTCCATATGGGTTATTTTTCAAACTTAGTTCCAATTAAGGCATCAATAATATTCTTTCATATTCTCTTTACTTCATATACTATTCTTGGTATTACTTATTTCAGAACAAACCTGTTTGATCCTCAGAAAATCATTTATCCATTTAAAAGTTTTTAGACATAAAAGACTTGTCATCTAATTTCCAAAAACTCACGACACGTGTAGTGTGATGTAAAGACGTATATCAGCTATAGTTAACTTCAAAGGAGAGTTATTTTTCAGGTTTTCAAAATCTAAACATAAGACTTACTTATTCTTATTTTATCAAACAAAACCGTAGAAATGTTGAATCAGAGTTCTCCCACAAGCTAACTTGACAGAAAAGTTTTTATATTTTTAGAAAAATTTTAGATTTTTATGGATTTTATGGATTTTAATATGCAGATGCAAAATATATATATGAATGCGAAGGTTAGAAATACGTACCGAGCATACCCCCAAACTTAAACTGGACAGTGTCCTCACTGTCATCGCATGAAGAGATCATTTGAAGGGTCAAAATCGTCGGTTAGCTATACACAAATTTTTTTTGTTTTGTTGTTTTATTTATTTTTATTTGTATATATATATATATATATATATATATATATATTTAGAAAAGAAAAAAAACAAAAATGGAAAAGAATATTCATAAATAAAAACAAAATGGTATATACATATCCCCAAACTTATTTGGACCAGTGTCCACTGCTCTTGGCTGGATAACCGAAGTTTGGTGGTAGGCAGAGGAAGATTATACAGGGTAAACCGGCTCCTGTAAGACCAGGAGCTCCTCTGTTGGTTCGGCGCTAAGGTACGGTTTTAGTCGGTGTCCATTCACATTGAAAAATGAACCGTCTTTTGGATTCTCCAAATCCACAGCGCCCTGTGGATATACATTCCACACAAAATACGGCCCTTTCCAGCGAGATCTGAGCTTTCCTGGATGGAAGTATAGCCGGGTGTCGTAAAGCAGTACCTGTTGACCAGGTACGAAAGTTTTACGCAAAAGGTGTTTATCGTGAAACACCTTCGTTCGATTCTTAACGATAACCGCGTTATCGTAAGCCTCATCCCTAAGCTCGCTCAATTCGTTCAACTGCAGCTTCTGATGGCTGCCCGCATCTTCGAGAGACAGATTCAGCTCCTTTATCGCCCAAAATGCACGATGCTCTATTTCGACAGGTAGGTGGCAAGCCTTTCCGTACACAAGCCGATAGGGAGACATGCCAAGATCGGTCTTATAAGCGGTTCGAAATGCCCAAAGGGCATCAGTGAGTTTCAGCGACCAATCTTTTCGGTTCTTGGAAACCGACTTCTCCAGTATCTGCTTGATTTGCCGATTTGAAACTTCGGCATGCCCGCAGGTTTGGGGGTGGTAGGGCGTGGATAGCTTATGATTAATTGAATATTTCCGCATTAAAGCCTCGAAAGTCTTATTGCAGAAATGACTTCCATTGTCGCTAATGATCGTTCGGGGGTGCCCAAAACGGGAGAAAATGTTTTCTTTAAGAAACCTAACGACAACCTTGTTGTCGTTAGTCCGGCTGGGCACAGCCTCGACCCACTTAGAGACGTATTCAACAGCAAGAAGGATGTACAAGTTCCCAAAAGAGCTGGGAAACGGCCCCATGAAACCTATCCCCCAAATATCGAAAATCTCCACAACCAAGATCGGTTGGAGCGGCATCTCGTTCCTCCGGGATATCCGGCCCATGTGTTGGCACCGGGAGCAAGTCTTGCAATAGTCATGAGCGTCTTTGAAGAGTTGTGGCCAGTAGAAGCCACATTGCAAAATCTTCTCAGCTGTCTTTCTGGGGCCAAAATGCCCGCCACATGCTTGATCGTGGCAAAATGACAGCACACTCTTGAATTCATCGTCAGGGACACACCGACGAATAATCTGGTCGGGAAAGTACTTGAACAGATAGGGTTCGTCCCAGTAAAAGTGTTTTACTTGGGATAAGAAGCGAAGTCTGTCCTGACTTGACCATTCAGTCGGTAGTAATCCTGTGGCCAAATAGTTCACAATATCTGCGAACCAGGGTTTGCAAGATACTGTCAAGAGCTGTTCATCCGGGAAAACGTCATTGATCGAAATTGGAGGCGAAGGCAAAGAAGGAAGTCGTGAGAGATGGTCGGCAACTACGTTTTCACATCCCCGTTTGTCCTTAATGACAAGGTCAAACTCTTGAAGAAAGAGGATCCAATGTATTAACCGAGATTTTGCATCTTTCTTCGCAAAAAGATGGCGCAGAGCAGAATGGTCTGTGTAGACAATGACTGGAAAGCCGATGAGGTAGGGCCTGAATTTCTCTAAAGCAAATACAACAGCTAAGAATTCCTTCTCAGTTGTTGTATAATTGAGTTGGGCGTCGTTCAGGGATCGGCTCGCATAATAGATTACGTGCGGCATTTTGTTGATGTGTTGTCCAAGGACAGCACCAATGGCAAAGTCGGATGCATCGCACATAATCTCAAATGGGTGCGTCCAGTCAGGTGAAGAAAGAACGGGAGCAGAAGTGAGTGAGCTTTTCAATGACTCGAATGCAGTCACACAGCTCGAGTTGAAGTCGAATGGCGTATCCTTGGCCAGCAAAAGAGTCAAGGGCTTAGCAATCTTGCTAAAGTCCTTGAAGAACCGTCTATAGAAACCGGCATGGCCAAGGAAGGCTCGGATGTCTCTGACGCATCTGGGAGGAGGGAGATTGGAAATGACCTTAATCTTCGCTTCGTCAACCTCTATGCCATTTTGCAAGATGATATGTCCTAAGACAATACCTTCGCACACCATGAAGTGGCACTTCTCCCAATTCAAAGTGAGATTCTTGTCCTTACATCGGGTAAGGTGTTAGTTATATGTATGCCCTAGAGGCCATTACTGTACATACGATGTATATTGTAGTGGATGCTAGGACATATATAGGGAGGACTTTCTTGCTCGACATGATAGTATGCTATCTGGTTGTACTTTATCTTAACATGTACTCTGATTGTCTCTATATTACATGTTGATAAAGCCCTTAGGATATGTACTCAACTACTGGGACTATGATGAGATCATACTAGTGGGGCCACGGTAGTCGACGAGGACATCCTATAACTGTTCCTAATCGAGGGTGTATCGAGACAGGGCATCGATACACCAGAGTAGACTAGCGTATACGCATCTTGACCCATATGATGGGCGATGGATGATCCCATATCCATCGGTGTTTGACATCAAGGATGGTGTACGGGTGCTCAGTGGAGACTGGGTACACTGGACGGACTCACCGAGAACTCCCAGATGGTATTATACCGCACGTCAGATGGCAGTTCTCCGGTGACACTGGTACAGAGTAGTCTGTTGACCCGAGATCGTCATAGAGACTTGTGTGATTCCCACTGTGCTTTGATTTCCATCATACCACGTCCAAGAGGGCGTGCAAAAAGGTGGCTTTTGGGTACAGTCCTGAATCACATGGAGGCAATGAGCGATAGGAGGGGATTCGTCTCTCCCGGTATAGGGAGTTGATGTTGTGCTGTGTTCGATTGGCTATAACCGGAAATCCCTAGCCAGGGTTGTTGAGATTACTGGTAAGTGTTATCAGTAGTTTCTCGAACTGTTATAGACCTCATATCGACACGACTTATCGAGCTACTGGGGTCTGACGTTTACCACCCCTAGGCGAGATATGCGACATATCAGACGACGAGACCGGACTGTACGGGAGTGTTACTGTTTGGATTCACAGGAGAATGTACAGGCTTTCTTGTTGATCTTCTGAGCGCTCAATACCTGGGTAGCTGTTACGTTTAGCTGACTGCTTGCAGCTTGTGGGTGTTTGATATGATCATCACCTACTGCCGGCGTATTGACGATTCTTTAGAGTCCTACACAGAGGTTTCTTGGCTCTGGCAAAACGGAGTAGGAGCACATATGTGATATGTGCGGGACCGAGGATAATGCGATATGTGATACCGTATTATATTCTCGCGATATTTGATATCAGCCGGGTCATCGGATCAAGTGTTGATTCGATGAATCGGTACGGATAAATATTAGTCGGTTATATGCGATATAGCCCGATTGTCGGATCAAGTGTTGATTCGATAATTTAATGTATAATAATATATATGATATATTAAATTACATTAACTAATATTAGCTCACTAAAAGATTCTTTTTCTCACTCGGGTAATACATTGATATATATGCGATATATGTTAATTGTATTATTTTATTTTGTTACGATAAATATTATATATGTGATATATAATATTGTAACATGATATAATAACTAATGCAACATGTTTAGTGGAGTTTAAACATGATTAGGGTTTGGATTAGGGTTTAGTCTTCTAGTTGATTCTAGAAGCTTTTCTTTTTGTCATGATAAAGATATTTGTGTGTGACTCATCTTTAACCAAACCCACACCCTAACCCTAGTTAATTCTCTACAAAGGTTTACTTGACCATGGTTGCATTATTCATCATATGATTGATTTTTCTATTCATCACAAAAAGGATATTGATCCTTCTTCTTCATCTTCTTCCTTCATCTTTCTTCATAAAAAAGCTTGCTAGCTTTTTTCAATGTGATGAATAAATATGAGAAAAAGATAAATAAAGAGAGCAAAAATCCTACTTCATCATCCTCATCTTCCTTTGCCATTTAGATGAGGGTGTTCACATCATTTCATGAGTGTTAGCTTGTGTTAACGGAACTTCAAGGTAGATCATCTTAGTATCGAAGATCGGAAGCAAAGGTTGCATCTTTCTCTTCGTGGAACCTCTCGAGAGTCTGGATCCCGATGATCGCAGCGAAGGGACCACAACACGGAGCATATGAAGTGAAGGACCGGATCTACAAAGGTTGTAATCCCTCTCACTTAGTGTTAAAGTTGTTAACATGTTCGTTTTCGCCTAATCTCTAGTTTAAAGATCCGTATTCGGGTTGTTCGGCACGGCTAAATTTTTAATCGGGCATGGTTGATGACTCGTAAACCCTTGTGCGCGTGCCTAGCAACCCTACAGTGGTATCAGAGCCAAGCTAGAGCTTTAGGCGAAGTCTAGACGAAGTTTGAAGTCCGATCGAACCGAAATCCTATTTCCAAAATGCTCTCTGTACTTTTTCTGAAATCTGGTCTTTTTCGAAATTAAAAATATGCAGAAAAATCAGCAGGGAATTTGAAGAATTACTGTGTAGCACGTGATCATGAATCGTCTAATGTGCGGCGGAACCGCGGCACAAGCTGGCTTCTGCGGCGGTTCCGCGGCCAAGTAGTCACATCAGCCTGTTTAATTTGCACAGTAATTCCTAATTTCTAGTGCTGTATTTTCTGGAATATTTTAATATTTATTATACAGTTGAGTTTTCTGGGGTTGTTTAGGGATTCGATGATTCGATCGGATTATCAGATTTTGTCTATGTGTTTTCCGGGTAATTTTTAGAAACTGTTAAAAAGTTCGAACGGATATCAATAACTCACCTTTTCCCCTGTCGGAAAATTTTTCAAAAGTTGGATTTTTTCTCGTGTTTAAGAATGTTCTAAGTCGTGCAAGTAACTCGGTGGACCCTCTAGAAGACAACAAACCTTAACTCGATTATGTGACCGTCTTGAACCGCCTTTTAAACCTTAGGGTTTGGGGCAGTACGGCGTGCCACATGTGAGGCGTTGGCTTGACCCTTCTACGGCTGGACCATTGGTACTGTGGCATGTGATGGATGTTTTTAAACTGATTTCAAGTGTTGAGATATATTGGGGAAATCTTGGGTGTTTGATGATTCGATCGAAAAGTTTAACTTTGACTATTTATCTGGAATGTGATACAATATTTGGAATCCACAGGTAGTTATGAGATAACTAATTTGAATATTATAAACATAGCAGTTTAGTCTCAGATGATCGGTTGCCACGGAATTTTGATGTGATCAAAAGTCCGTCGCAATCACGTAGCGTACGCGGATACTCGCCGGGTAAACTTAATAGACAGCTACGCCCCATAGCCCCGACCAAATGACTGTAGGAGAACCCCATCGCCGAAAGCATCAGTTCGGATGCTCGCGGAAGCGGTGTTCCGCCTTAGTGCACTTCGTCGACGGCATCTGGGGGTGCGGCCGTCTACTAAAGTTTGCGACGAGCATTCGATCAAGACGTCGGGAATCTTGTTGAATTGCCCGACTTGATATTGAAAAGTGTTTTCGATAATGAGACTAAAATGCGGGGTTTATAAATGTTAGGCATGCGATGTCTAAGGAATTCATTTGGTTAGGCATGCGATGTTCAAGGAGGTTGCGGATTCCAACTGTTGTAGTTTTACACTTTCTTTTCTGTGACCGTATGCGTAGTTTGTGGTGTATCTCCGGCTTCGTTGCTATACATCAACGACAATCGGGATACGCATACTTGTTTACGTTGATGATATGAGATATTATGTGTTGCTGTGATATGTTGTATTGGATCGTCGCGTTTTAATAGCCGGGGGTTTTATGTGAGATGAGAGTTTTTTCTTTTTCATTCATGTAAAATTCATTTGTATGTAATATTCTTTTATTGGGGCACTTCCAGGTAGCGGAAGATGTCACCGTTGTATATTATTTACTTTTCCGCATTAGGTAGACCCAAGGCGGGGAGCACAAGTAACCGGGTTCTAGGGTCCAGTGGGAGACCATCTCGAGGAGTCGAGACCGGGTCTCCTAACCCTAGAATTGGCAGTGTTACTTGCCGCTCTCGTAGGGGTCTAGGGATGTAGGTTTGGCTATTCATCACGACCGTGGAATCCGTGTTTTATACAGGCTCGTATTGAAAACATGGACGTCCTAGTATATCCAATATTTCATATATGTTCTTCTGCTGCAATGTTCTGTGATGAGATCATATTACTGCCTAAGACGAATGTTTATATTATATATATGAGATATATGTTATATTGCAGATTTCGTTTCAAAAGAGATGCTTGTGAAGCATAATAAAATGGGACTTCATTGATGAGATTAATGAAATAAAAGAAACCTAAGATGTTGTAGAAACTTGTTTATAAAAACTGGTAGCTCTAGTTGTTGCTTTGCATAGCGGTGTTCCTTGTAGAACATCCAGCACCTTATTCGATAAGGAAAGGACCGAGATCCCTTCACCGGGAGTGACTCCTTTAGCAATAACTGGCAGATGCTACAAACTCGGTTTGTCTTTTGATTGCTTCTATAGTTTCTGCTTTGCATAGTGGTATTTGTGAAATATCCTGCACCTTATTTGATGAGGAAAGGGCCGACGATCCCTTCACTGGGAGTGACCCCTTTAGCAAAACTAGAAAAGCCTAAAAAACACTCCATTTAAAATCACTCGATTCTACAACGATATCAAGTCCATTACGCAAAGGGTTTTCTTAAAAACCTGTCGTAGCCCTCCGTCATTTCAGATAAGTACTAGTTAGTATTCGTGCTGCGGTAGTTTGGCATGCGTCAAGGCGTAGTGTACGGTAGCTAACTAGTGCTTATCTGCAAGCATACGATGCGATTGGATTAGGGTATTCGTACGGCGTTGTTTGGCATGCGTCAAGGGTCGTGCGGGTGGGTTTAATTCAATTAAGAAATGTACGGGTTGAACTTGACTAGCGGACTATGGGTTGTTTGGCATGCGTCAAGGTCATAGCACGCTAGGGGTAAAATATTATTGGGAATTTCAAGTGTTGAAATTTGCAATGAGATTGCATACCTTCTATGAGATAGTTGGATCCCGATACCCGCTGCGAGTAAGAGTTACTCCTGAGAGAGTTTTACACATTACAATTAGCCGATCAAGTAGGTGTCTAGAAAGGTGTTAACGGGGTTACGCCTCTGGGAAAACGAGGTTTACTTTAATTAGGTTCGTGCGAAAGCATGGGGGACCTCCCTCAAAGTACCGACACTGGCCTGGCTGAAAGATTAGCGAACTTGTAGCGTGTAATTAATCCCGGCTAGTCTTTCCTTTTAGGGTTTGAAGGAAGATTTGACTAAAACAGTGAGAGACATCCTGATTAGATATATTAGATAACCAATCTAATCTTGCAAGAGCATACGCTGAGTGTTTTCTTCTCTCTCTCTCCAGGTAGCGACCATATCACGCCTTAATCAAGATAATAAAACGGATATATTGACCGAACCCGCTTGTTATTCTAAGCTGGGGAACGTTAGTCCCGCTCTAACTTATAATTGTTATAAGACAGAGCAGGAAATTGGGGAATACCAGATTTCCCGTGCCGCCCAAACGAAGAAAGTGCATGCTGATGCATCATCTTCGGATGTGTTCATTACAGAGAACAGTTTCTCAGTATCCTTTACGTCCTGGTATGTGATACCGGATCAGGATCCCGTATATGTAATCTGTTACATGGGCTACATATAGGTAGAGAACTGAGAACGGGTGATAAGTTTCATGAGACAGAAAACGGTGCAACTGTTGCAGCCAAGTCTGTTGGTCACTGTCACCCTGTATTACCAGAATACATTGATTCTGAACAAATGTTATTAGATACCGAACTTGATATACAAAAATCATATCAGTCACTTTATTAGTAAAGAAAGGATATAATTTTGTATTGTTGGATAATGTTTTGAACATTTCCTATATCAAGAGTTGATCGGTTCAGGCACGTTATCTAAAAGTATTGACGTTCTAAATCAAACTACAGTTCTTAGTATACAGAACACACACAAGAGGAAGAGTTCAGAAATGAATGAATCCTTCTTGAGGCATTGTAGACTAGGTCATATCAATGCGACCCGACTGGCTAAAGTTACATTAAGATGCAAATTTAAATTTATTTGAATTTACATCCTATGAAACTTGCCGGTCATGTCACAAAGATAAGATGGCCACAGCTCTGTTTGTTGGAAACAGAGAAAGAGTTAGTGAACTCTTGGGATTGATACATGCTGATGTATGTAAGTCCCCTGTCTACACATGCCAAGACCGGTTCTTTGTACTTCATTACATTCTCTGATGATCTCTCAAGATTCAGACATATGTTCCTGTTGAAACACACGTCCGAAGCTTTTGAGATATTCACAGAATGTAAGTTAGAAGTAGAGAACCAAAAACGGGTAAAAGTATTATGTCCTTATGATGAGATCAAGGAGGAGAATACTTGAGCACGGAATTCCTGGACTATTCTAAAGGAGAATGAGATTCTCTCTCAGCATTACTCCTCCGTATACACCATAGCACGATGGTATATCGGGGCGCAGCAATAACACCCTATTTGATATGGTGTGCTCTATGATGAGTACTACTGAGTTTCCTATTTCCTTTTGGGAGTTATGCACTTGAGAAGCTGCAAACCTATTGAATAGGGTTCAAATCAAATCAGTTGCCTACCACTTCATATGTGATATGGAAAGGGAAGAGCCCATATCTTAAGCTTGTTAAGATTTGGGGTTGTCCGGCCTATGTCTAAAAGCAAAATCCGGACAAGCTCGAGGCAAGGTCTGTCATGTAGAACTGGAAATGTTCCAGCTATACAAAATGCAGCTGATGATTTGGTAGAACCAAAGGATTCAATAGTTTCCAACGAACCTCAGTCTCTCCGCCGATCAAGTAGGGTTCCTCACCCACCTGAGAGATACTTTAGTTTCTCTATGACAGTTGGAGCGAGGATTGCATCATGAGATGATGACCCAACTAGTTTCGAGCTGGCCATCAGGAGTGGGACTCTGTAAGAATGGCTGGGTGCTTATCGATCTGAGATGGAATCCTTATACACCAACAAAGTATGGACTTTGGTTGCTTTATCTGAAGGGTTAAATCCCCATCAGGAGCAAGTATATCTTGAGAAGATTACCTGGTGTACATGGAAAAGCTGAGACTTTCCAAGCTAGACTTGTTAAAGGTTTGCTTCATAGACCAGGTATGGATTATGTTGAAACCTTTTCTAAGGATCTATGCTTAAGTCCATCCAAATCCTACTTGCCACGACTACATACCATGACTACAATATCTGGTGGTTGGGTGTCATGACTGCTTTTCTAAATGATGTTTTAGAAAAGAGCGTCTATAAGTACATAGCCAGAGGGCTTCGTAGACAGTGGGAGCAGCGGAAACGTGTGCAAGATGTTTTATATGATAAAACAGGCATCGCGGAGTTGGAACATCTGTTTTGATGTGGTAGTCAAAGAGTTTGAATTCATCAAAATGGTAGATGAACCTTGTATATACGAAAAGGTAGTAGAGAGTGTGGTGGTGATCCTCGTAGAGTACGTGGATGACATACTCTTGATAGGGAAGGAGTTTCCTATGCTACGCTCGGTCAATCTCTGCTTATCACAAGGATTCTCCATATAGGATCAAAGTGATACCTCCTAAATCCTGGGTTTTGGATCTATGAGATAGATCTAATTGGATGTTAGGACACTCACTAGTTGTAGTGAGATGGTATCAATCGATCCTAGGGAGAATCACTGGAAAGGTTCCAGGCTGAGAAGGATGACTGAATGTCAGTCGAAGACATTGTCTATACCCTCCGTGGAGGGACGGTATGTTGGAAGAGTTCCAAGCTAGATACCGTGACATACTAGATGATTAAAGGCAAGATACATCGTTACCAAGGATGCTACCAAAGAGGCGGTCTGGATATATATAAGTTCATGAGATGAACTTCGTTCCTACCATTGTGTGACAATGGAGTTGTGGCTTTAGCCAAGGAACTACCGTCCCATCAGAAATCCAGATATAATTCTTAGGCAGTATCACCTGATTATAGAGATGGTTGATCTCCAGGGAGATCGAGGTTAGGAGAGTAGACACAGAGGACAACAGCGCGGATCCACTCACAAAGGCCTTTTTCCCAGTAGAGACATTTACGGGAGGGTTGAGTATGAGATACTACAACCGCAGCAAATTGTTGGGTATGCGATACCATAACAGATGGCCCTAGTGCAAGTGGGAGATTGTTAGTTATATGTATGCCCTAGAGGCCATTACTGTACATACGATGTATATTGTAGTGGATGCTAGGACATATATAGGGAGGACTTTCTTGCTCGACATGATAGTATGCTATCTGGTTGTACTTTATCTTAACATGTACTTTGATTGTCTCTATATTACATGTTGATAAAGCCCTTAGGATATGTACTCGACTACTGGGACTATGATGAGATCATACTAGTGGGGCCACGGTAGTCGACGAGTACATCCTATAACTGTTCCTAGTCGAGGGTGTATCGAGACAGGGCATCGATACACCAGAGTAGACTAGCGTATACGCATCTTGACCCATATGATGGGCGATGGATGATCCCATATCCATCGGTGTTTGACATCAAGGATGGTGTACGGGTGCTCACTGGAGACTGGGTACACTGGACGGACTCGCCGAGAACTCCCAGATGGTATTATACCACACGTCAGATGGTAGTTCTCCGGTGACACTGGTACAGAGTAGTCTGTTGACCCGAGATCGTCATAGAGTATTATGTGATTCCCACTGTGCTTTGATTTCCATCATACCACGTCCAAGAGGGCGTGCAAAAAGGTGGCTTTTGGGTACAGTCCCGAATCACATGGAGGCAATGAGCGATAGGAGGGGATTCGTCTCTCCCGGTATAGGGAGTTGATGTTGTGCTGTGTTCGATTGGCTATAACCGGAAATCCCTGGCCAGGGTTGTTGAGATTTACTGGTAAGTGTTATCAGTAGTTTCTCGAACTGTTATAGACCTCATATCGACACGACTTATCGAGCTACTGGGGTCTGACGTTTACCACCCCTAGGGGAGATATGCAACATATCAGAAGACGAGACCGGACTGTACGGGAGTGTTACGGTTTGGATTCACAGGAGAATGTACAGGCTTGCTTGTTGATCTTCTAAGCGCTCAATACCTGGGTAGCTGTTACGTTTAGCTGACCACTTGCAGCTTGTGGGTGTTTGATATGATCATCACCTACTGCGGGCGTAATGACGATTCTTTAGAGTCCTACACAGAGGTTTCTTGGCTCAGGAAAAACAGAATAGGAGCACATATGTGATATGTGCGGGACCGAGGATAATGTGATATATGATACCGTATTATATTCTCGCGATATTTGATATCAGCCGGGTCATCGGATCAAGTGTTGATTCGATGAATCGGGATGGATAAATGTTAGTCGGTTATATGCGATATAGCCGGATTGTCGGATCAAGTGTTGATTCGATAATTTAATGTATAATAATATATATGATATATTAAATTACATTAACTAATATTAGCTCACTAAAAGATTCTTTTTCTCACTCGGGTAATACATTGATATATATGCGATATATGTTAGTTGTATTATTTTGTTTTGTTACGATAAATATTATATATGTGATATATAATATTGTAACATGATATGATAACTAATGCAACATGTTTAGTGGAGTTTAAACATGATTAGGGTTTGGATTAGGGTTTAGTCTTCTAGTTGATTCTAGAAGCTTTTCTTTTTGTCATGATAAAGATATTTGTGTGTGACTCATCTTTAACCAAACCCAAACCCTAACCCTAGTTAATTCCCTACAAAGGTTTACTTGACCATGGTTGCATTATTCATCATATGATTGATTTTTCTATTCATCACAAAAAGGATATTGATCCTTCTTCTTCATCTTCTTCCTTCATCATTCTTCATAAAAAAGCTTGCTAGCTTTTTTCAATGTGATGAATAAATATGAGAAAAAGATAAATAAAGAGAGCAAAAATTCTACTTCATCATACTCATCTTCCTTTGCCATTTAGATGAGGGTGTTCACATCATTTCATGAGTGTTAGCTTGTGTTAACGGAACATCAAGGTAGATCATCTTAGTATCGAAGATCGGAAGCAAAGGTTGCATCTTTCTCTTCGTGGAACCTCTCGAGAGTCCGGATCCCGATGATCGCAGCGAAGGGACCACAACACGGAGCATATGAAGTGAAGGACCGGATCTACAAAGGTTGTAATCCCTCTCACTTAGTGTTAAAGTTGTTAACATGTTCGTTTTCGCCTAACCTCTAGTTTAAAGATCCGTATTCGGGTTGTTCGGTACGGCTAAATTTTTAATCGGGCATGGTTGATGCCTCGTAGACCCTTGTGCGCGTGCCTAGCAACCCTACATAAGGACAGCGTCAAGATGCAGCAAACACTCGTTGGAGGAATCGCCAAAGATGGAGAAATCATCCTTGAAGATCTCCAGAAATTTTTCCACCTTGTCTGGGAAGATTCCCATCATGCACCGCTGGAAGGTAGCGGGCGCATTGCATAACCCAAAGGGCATGCGACGATATGAAAACGTGCCGAAAGGACAAGTGAATGTGGTCTTGTCCTGGTCTTTTTCGGCGATGGGAATCTGATTATAGCCGGAGTAGCCATCAAGAAAGCAGTAGTACTCGTGTCCGGCCAATCGTTCAAGCATTTGGTCAATGAAAGGTAGCGGAAAGTGGTCCTTCCGCGTTGCGGCGTTGAGTTTTCTGTAATCAATGCATACTCGCCACCAAGTTTGGGTGCGAGTAGGGATTAACTCATTTGCCTCGTTGGTTATGACCGTTATACCTGATTTCTTGGGGACAACGTGAATGGGGTTAACCCACTGGCTATCAGAGATAGGGTAAATGATACCACTATCTAGACATTTTAAGATCTCCTTCTTCACAGCCTCTTTCATGACTCGATTGAGACGTATTTGTGGATCTCGGGCTGGTTTGGCATCATCCATCAGATGAATGTGATGTTCAACGATCAGGGGACTAATCCCCTTGATGTCCACCATGGACCAGCCAAAAGCTTGCCTGTTGCTGTGCAAGACCATGAGAAGGGCTTTCTCTTGCTTGGGTGCTAGAGAAGCCGAGATGATAACCGGGAGGGTCTCGTTCTCACCTAAGTAACCGTACTTGAGGTGGGACAGCAAAGGCTTGAGTTCGAGTGTTGGAGGTGAAACGATTGAAGGCAAGATTTGTGCAGAGGTCTCGAACTCAAAGGACTCCAGCAAAGGTTCAAAACGAGTGTAAGCGACCGAGTCGGATGGTTCAGGTAACTCATCCGGAAATTCGAAGGATTCAAACTCGGGTTGTGAGCGGCTAAGATCGTTCAAGAACGTGAAACACTCGTAGTCATTGTCGAGCACAGAAACAGCAGCAGGTTCGAGGAGGAACGCACTAGTGGCGTCAAGGTTATCGTGATCAAACAAAAACTCCTCGAATTCACACTCTTCTGGGGTGATCTCCTGGATCGAGCAGACGTCCAGTATATGAGCATTAGGTTCGGAAGGCTAATTCCCCAACCTAAAAATGTTGAGTTCAATCGTCATGTTTCCAAAAGAAAGGTTCATCGAACCATTGCGACAATTGATCACAGCATTTGAAGTTGCAAGGAATGGGCGACCGAGTATCACCGGAATTTGATTGCGGGGGTTAGCTACAGGCTGTGTGTCTAATACAATGAAGTCAACGGGGAATATGAAGTCCCCGACTTTTATTAACACATCCTCTAGCTCACCCCTAGGATGGTGTAACATTTTGAAAATCATTTCGGTGAAATTTCGAAAAAAACGGTAAAATATGGGGGTTTTCGGTAAAAGTCAAAATACAAATATCTTTATTATAAAATTAAATATACATATTCTAGCTATGTAATTACTAGTATTTGGTGTTTATTGACCCACTGGTGAAATTTCAAATTTTCTGAAATTTTTTCCGAAATTAATTACTTTAATATTATTTTAAGCCGTCACTAATATATTTAATTAGGGAAAATTACAAATTGGAATGAGTTGAAACAAATTTTGTACATCATAAAACATTAAATAAAATTTTATCACATGGTTTTTGAAACGAAATCGTTTGCCAAAACGGTTTAGAAATTATTGCAGAAAAAAGGCCTTTTTCTTAGTGTAAATGGATGTTTGGGGTATTGTATTTATCATTTTTCATCACCCCACACCCATACCCATACTCACACACCATCATTTATTCCCTCCCTTGGCTGAATTCAGCAGCCCCATCAATTGTCCCCACTTATTTTGATAAAAGAAAAGAAAATCAAGAGAAAAGATTAAAGGAAATATTAAATAAAGAGGTATGGTGTTAGATAATGTTGACTTGGACTTTCCCTTGACTTTACAAACACCCCCACGCCCTCTCTTCTCCCCCTCCTCAAATCTGGCCGAGCCTATCCCTCAAGCAGCCCCCCCCCATTTTCTTGACCTCATTTTCCTATCTCTTTTGCTTCAAAAATTCATCAAATACCCATCAAAAAATCCCAAAATCCAAATCCAACTCCTACCCATTTCTCATTAGCCATTCTAGCATGGATCTAGGGATCAAAATAGCATCTTAAGAGGCTAGATCTTGAGCTTGATCTCATCATGGGAGGTATAATCTCATGCATTTGTTAAAATTTGTTATCTAGTTGCTTAATCTAAGTTAATTAAGTGTTTAATTAGGTGTTTAAGAAAAAAAGGGTTTTGAATTGAAGTTTGAAATTTCAAGTGTATGGTTTTGAATGAAGATTAGGGTTTGAGCATTGGATTAGGATTGTGATGGGTAGATTAACATATAATTGCTTGCTAAAATCAAATCTAGTTGCTAGTTGCATTTTTGTTAATTTAAATTTGTGATAATTATATATATTGCAAACTAATTTTTGTAAATATTATGTTAAATTGAGAATTAAAATATGGTAAGGCTTTCATCATGTCTTTGGCATGTTAATGAGTATTTTAACACCTTAGGTTGTGCGAAACCTAGTCTAGTTGTTGAATTATGTATTGTTGCTTTAAAAGTGTTAAAATTGGGTAAAATTGTAAACTAGAATTTCGGGTTAATGAAAGTTAGTGAGATTAAAAATCTAATTAGGGTTTATATGACTTATTTAAGGTATTTAATAAGTATATTGGCCGCTGCATTCATTTAAACGTCGAGTTTTGTACTAAAACGGGTAATTTTTGCTTGCTAGATTTTCGGAAAAATGGCTTCTAAAGTGAATTTGGGGTTTTTTGTGAGTTTTAACCTATTTTATATTAAAATTAGTGTTCGTGAATGTGAAAATGAGTGTATTGGGTTTTTCTCGATGGTCTGGCGTTTGTACGCCGATGTCGAGGGTTTTTGGGTTAATTTGGGAAAGCAAACCATAGGTTTTGACCTATGTAGGATTCGTGTGTCGTTTTGGTCATGAGTTGGATTTTAATGCGATACGGTGCGTTATGATATGTAGGTACCCCATGTGGACTTCGAGATGACAAGCAAGCGCGTGGCGACGTCGGCACTGGCAAACATAACTAGGTGAGTAGATTTATATTTACGGGGAGAAGTCGGGTGGATGGCGTATAGCACCCCCGCAGTCCGAGGTGATGTATACGGATGCGTATACGCACCTATAAATATTATTTGTTGGGTTTATAATTGATGTTTAAATGGATATTGGTATATCGGATTGATGAAAGGTTACGAAACCTTAGGGTATTGGGTGCACTACACATACGTACACACGCATACATACTTGCATGCATCCTTATGTCATATGTGGTTATAGGATCCTATGTGGATATGTGTTCACATGGATTTTGGGATATTGTGCTCACATACGGATTTGAGGATGATACATGGGATTGATATGAGTCGAGGAGTTGATCTGAGATTATGATATCGGTGAAATGACATGTTATGACGGTAAAATTCATGATTAAGATACGTCTTGATACTTTAGAGGATTTTGGGAATGATGATGCCATAGCAATAGTGATATATATATTTTAGATGATCGACATTTGATTTTGTTATGAGATATGATATGATATGATATGATATGACAGGATACTTGTGATAGGCCGCCTTGGGCGATGTATACTCTTGTGATGATATATGATGAAAATACCGATTTATACTAGACTGTCGATCAGTAGTCAGATCTTGATTTTTGTGATGATATTGGCATTGTGCTAGACATAGGTCAGTACCCAGATGATGATCTCGATAAAGAGAATACTTGATGAATAATATGACAAATGTGATATTGACCCGTACCCAGATTTGGGGATGCCGTACGACGGATTTACGTACGAGCTATATTTTGATGATTGATCCGCACTCTTGACTTGGGATGTCTGGTTATGGTTATGATATTATTGAGGCGGGATCACCAACTATACATATACAGGAATGTATATGTATCGACTCAGATGATAGGCGGTTTCCTTACCTGTAGTCCAGCTTGTTAGCTTAGCCCTTTAGTTTAGTTTAGTTGTTAGATTAGATTCGATTTTTACCTATTTCAAAACTAACGAATCGTGGGTATTTTAAAAGACAGCCCAAGGGATCCTACGGATATTTCAAAAGACTTATCTTTTCATAAAAACACCGTGGCCCCTATTTTCAAAACCCCATGATTCGTGTTCTTTCAAAAGGCACCATTTGTAGGACTTATATTAGATTAATGCAGATTAGTTATAGTTGCGTCTAGTTTTCAGCTCCCGCTCATTTTTGTGGTCCGCTTCGCATCGCATGCTTATTTTATGTTTCATACTCCATTATTGATATCATGCTGTTAGGACACCAGCACCATTACCGATGATGCATATGTGCCACGTACACTTAATTGCCGGCTCAAACACATCTTCATCGTTAATTGCCATGTCACGTACACCTTAGAAAATATTATTGCTTGACATAGCCTCTTAGCTAATAGTTAGACATGTTATTAGTGTACTTGCCTTATATGTTCGTTTAGACATTGTAGTTATTACCTACTACTTCATGCATACTGTTATTCATTGTTATGCCGCATTCATGGATTCTCATGCATATATTCACTATTTTACGTGTTATTGAGATTTTGGATTCGGATTTCCATGAGATTTTCTGGATTTGGAGGTAAACCGCAAAAACTTATATGAACTGATTTCTCTCTTTTTAAAATAAAAAGTGCGGTTTTCCCATGATGTATGAGTCGTCCACCATGAGTTTGCTGATGGATTTCGAGACCCGATTCGAGGAGACGGATGAACCGTTTCGGGTACATGGTGGACCCGGTAAGGAACCCCGGGGTAAGAAGTGCGTGATGACTACGGTGTGAGCCTGGCAGGGGAGCACTACCTACCGGTGATATTTCGCGACGCGTCGGATATCTGGAGGATACTGTCGTGGTCTTGCGATGGATGGTAGGGGCCGGTCTGGACTGACGGCGCCCTAGATATTATGATTGAGACATTGAGATTGAGACTTGAGGTACATAGAATTGTGACACAGAGATATCGAGGTATTTGGACACTTGTTTTGTGTCGATGCTGGACACAGTTTTATGCTGATTTCATATATGGTACCTCATTTCTTTTAAAATACAGAAATCTCACCGATTTATGAAACCAGTTTTATTCAGTACATGCATTCTGTTTCATGCATTCATACATCATCCATATGATATATTGCTACCTGAGGCACTGATACGGGCACATGAGATCACACTCGGTTAGATATTACCCTAGCCATTGTTATAGGCTGCATGTTATACATATATTTGAGGATATATTATGGTCATTGACCCAGGTTGCGTTATTTATGCGATTTCTTTCCATAGATGTTTTTCTATTCATGAGTTGGCAACTCTCCCCCGTTGTGCCCCAGTTTCTTGCAGGACTGCCGTACAGGTTTCTTTATGGTTTTGCGGGCACTGTACCTTTCGGGTGACTTGCTAGTAGGTGGGTTTATTATATCATACCCATCATTATACATTGTATATTATATTTCAGTTGTATCTAGAATTTCCATCGACCAAACATGTATTTATTTTTTGAGATAGAGACCAGTAATGTTATTCTTTCGAGCTTAGAGTCGCGTGTTATATTTCCTTGGGTTCTTGCTGGTTGAGTTTCATTTCTATTGTGATCCTCGCCTTTAGGCGTTGTATATTATGTTGCATACAGGTTGTTTTGATATGGTTCATCCTACTCTCTACTACTTTTCTTGGTTTGAATTTCTGGTTTCGGCTTACTTAGAGTACGTACGCCTCGAGACGTTCGTAGTCTAAGTGCCGGTCATGTTCCGTACTTTCGGGTCGTGACAGATGGGTGATCGATCGGTCGGCCATTTGGAGAGTGCAGTGTGTGGGTTTCAGCTCTCCGACGCCTAATTGCTCGTATACTGAGTACGGAAGCAGTTTAACACTGGCACCAAGATCTAATAGTGCGTGGTTGATGTTCTTATCCCCAATGGTAATAGAAATCGTAGGACAGCCAGGGTCCTTCCATTTTTGTGGTAAAGATTGGGTAAGGGCATCACTCACAGCACTAGCCAAGAAAACATTCTTGGGTACCTGAGACATCCTCTTTTTCGTGCACAAGTCCTTTAAGATTTTCGCGTTGGGCGGGACTTGTTGGACAACATCTAAAAGAGGAATGTTAATGTTAACCTGCTTAAATAACTCCAGAATTTTCTCCATTTGTGGATTTTGTTTATTAGACCTCAACCGGTTTGGAAATGGGACGTTTTTAAAATTGGTTGAGTCTAATGCTTGTGGAGGAGATTGTGGAGTTGGAACGGATCCTAGAACAGGTGTTTTCGTGGAGTGAGAAGTGGGTCCATTCAGAGCAGAAGAAGAGGAAGGAGAGCCTTATGAAGAACGGAGAATAGGCTCAGAAGATAATGAAGCAGGAGAAGAAGAAGAAGTAGTAGAAGAAGAAGCGGCCGGGGTGTCATCGTTGATCCGTGTGCCGATGTTGTTATGCAGCATCCTTCCCGATCTCAATGTGGTCACGGCACTCAAATTATGATTCTGTTGTTTAATAGCAACATGTACATTATGTGGGTGACCGGCATTAGGGAGTGGCTGGGATGGGAGTTTCCCCTTCTCTCGCTCTCTTAAGGCCGCATTTAGCTGTGCAATCTGGGCCTCGATGGTCTTGATGCATTGCCCGTGAGCGGCAGTGTGTTGCACTAAGGACTGAATGGAAGACTGGATATTGGCAGTGGATTGTGTCGATTATTTAACGAACGCCTCCAGACTTCGTTCGAGCGAGGAAACCTTATCGTTGTTTGACGGAACAAAGTTGTTTGATGGGAAAGAATTGTTGGGTGCAAAGTTGTTCGTCTGATTTTGAAAAGGTTGGGGTTAGAAGGGCTGCTGAAACTACTGTTGAGTTTGTTGTTGCGCTTGTTGTTGTGGAGGAGGGGCCCTTTGGAAATTGTTGCCTTGGAATTGATTCTGATTCTGATTCCAGGCGAAATTGGGGTGGTTCCTCCAACCAGGATTGTAGGTGGAAGAGTATGGATCATTCCTCGGTCTTTGCTGGAATGCAGCATTAACCTGATCCTGTCCTTGCGATGGTGGATTGTAAGGACACTCTTCGGTTAAGTGAGAAGGGTCGGAACAACAAGCGCAAATGGTACGAAGGGGAAGAACAGGGGCAGGAGCAGGAGAAGAAAATTTGCTTTCTATCGCTTCAAGCTTTCTCGTTATTGCAGCCATTTCAGATTTCATCGTAATAGAGACATCAAGTTGGTGAATTCCTACCCTAGACTGACCGGTAGAAGTGGAGGTAGAAGAGGAAGAAGTCGGTCTGGTGTTCTCCCATTGTAGCGTTTGCTCCGCAAGGTCGTCAAAGAATTGCCACGCTTCCTCGTCAGATTTCGATAGGAAGTGGCCCTGACAGATGGTTTCCAACAACTGCTTGGTTGCTGGGTTCAGGCCCTCGTATAAGGTTTGGCAAAGTTGTCATTTCTCTATACCGTGGTGAGGACACTGAACAAGAAGGTCTTTTTACCGATCAAAGCACTTCCAGAAGGGTTCAGAAGGAAGCTGAGAGAATTGGTTGATTTCATTACGGATCCTTGCGGTTTTATGATTCAGATAAAATTTCTTCAGAAACGCTTTTACAAACTCGTCCCAACTGGTTATGGAGTGGGAAGCGGTGCTCTACAGCCATTTTTCAGCAAGATCGCATAAAGTGAACGGAATGACCCGTAGACGTATAGCATCGTCCGACAGTTGGGTAGTTTTCATTATGGCACAAACGTTTTGAAATTTATTGATGAAGATATAGGCATCTTCAGATTCAAGCCCATGAAATCGTGGAAGCATGTTGATGAAGTGGGGCTTAATTTCAAAATTATCCCCATTAGCCAGTGGAAGAGAAAGGCAGGTGGGAAGTGCAGAACGGGTGGGATAGAAACGATCCTAGAGCACGATTCGCTGCGGCGCTACAACAGGCGGTGGTGGTGGGATATTGGTCTCCGTAGGAGGTGGAGCCAACCCAGGGTTAGTCAAAGAGATGTTTGGATTAAATCCTGACATCGCGGAATAAGAGGTTGGTGATGGTGAAGGTGAAGATGTACGAACAGAATTCCGGTCAACGTCGGAGTTGGCCGGTAAAGGTAGGGGTGAAAGAGGAGTGGACGGAGTTTCGACGTCTGAGTCGATCGCGTAGTCGGTAGCGACTAACGTAACGCGGACTAGGCGGGCGCTAGTGTCCCGAGTCCAAGCGGACATACACTAAACAAGTTTAGTATAGTCAAAGCGGAGAAGGTAAGGGTAAGAAAACGTCAATGGAGAAATACGATGGGTGGTGGGTGAAAAATGGATTTGGCGACAAAGGGCAAGTTTTTATAAAAAAAATTTTGATTTTTTTTTGTTTTTTTTAGAATGAGCTTTACAGAAATATGTATGGACTTACGGCTTTAAGCAATCACAAACAAGATATGCACAATCTCACCTAGATCTAGGGTCACCTAGGTCTGCTAGACAGCTCCTAACTGTTCCAGAGGGCTAGAAATAGGACCTCAAACCGCCTCTTCTCCGTCAAATGCGGCTAGATAAGTCCCAGGTAAGTGGGAGGTTGTCCAACGCTTTCGCGAAGTTCCTTAATTATAAACCACTTGCCTTCGACACAATTGCCTAGACACCGCAAAAGTCAGATAGGATAAACGGTCGATGCCTGTAACTAGTCTTCTGTCCTATTGAGCGCGAAGTCCTCAGGGCTGAGTCTAGTATTTTTTAATTTAACAATGGTCAATGCATATGCTTTTTGTGATTTCCGGGGTCCTGGGAAGGGTGATGAAATCCCCACCCAATCTTAATTGGTTTCAAGCCCCTTAAGTCCGTATTAATGAATGCAAAGTGGTAACAATTCAACTGCAAATAATTTTTATTTTTAGCGCGGCGCAAAGAATCCTGCACAAAAACAGTTTATTGGATGGGGGAAGAGAGTTTGCGCAAAGAATGCTGCAGAAAACACAGTTTATTGGAGTCCAGGGGAGTGAGGAGGAGGATAGAAACACTTACAGGGAATTTGAAGCCCTGATGGCACCAGACGGCCGCGGTTCCGCGGCCTAAGCTTGCTTATGCCGCGGTTCCGCGGCAGAAAAGTGGGATTGGGCCTTCAAAAATTCTGTGGGTCCATCTTTGGCTGTCCTCTTCTTGTCTGGATTTTCTGAATCTTGATTTGCTCACTGTAACTGCTCCAGATTTTTACAGTAGACCGTTTACTTCGTTTTGATCCGTCGCGGTGTAGCCGCAAAATATGGGTCTATCTTCCTACGTCTTTGGCACTGAACTTGAACTCCGTATTATCCTGCACACTTGCACAAAAACTAATCAAAAATAACAAGATGATTTTTTTACAAAGTATATTTTTTTGTTTTGTTTTTCGGTTATATTTATATTCACAAGTTAACCCAAAATTACACAAAGAAATAAACAACCGTCTCCCCGGTAACGGCGCCATTTGATTAGTAGAGATTCTGCGTGTTCAAGTTTAGTTAATTACCGCAATCAAAACGGTTTCGCTTAAAGCTAGCCGGTTGAGTACGGGTCGTCCTCAGGGAGATGGGAATCTTTTTCTATGTGTTTTAACGAGTTAAGTCCGAAATTCCAGATTTGTTTGTGATTAACTAAGTGTTAAAATGATATGTAAAGAGAGCTTGTTAGGGTTAGGATTAGGTTAGTTTGAGTTAGGAGTCGCTCACTTCTTTCGTTGGCACTCTTAATATCGGTGTTACGGTAATCGGCAACAACGGGGATTAGCACGACTAGGAAGGAACTTGCGAGTATAAGCTAGGCTTTCCAACGCTTATGTTCTTCCTTTTGGTGCTTGTCCGTCCGTTCTTGGCTCTTAGCCATAACCTCCAGTTAATTCAACCACAACCGGTCTCATTACGGAATCACCGCTATCATGTAGGATAGGGTGCCGAAGGGAGCGGATTGTGGTTCAATTAACGGGAGTCGATTTAAGATGTTGGGCAAGGAAAGAGTGAGAGAGATTTCCTTCTCTCAAACTTCCCTTATCCTACCCTAACAAGTATAGAAACTACTCACACATCATAATGAAGAGAAAACAAAACAAAAGAGGAAGATAGAAAGAAGGAGATTAGAAGATAACAACTAGCTATTTGCGACCTCACCTTGGCAAGGATCAAGCGTAAGCGTCATGGTTGTTTAAGGATAAAGGAAAAGAGAAAAGAAAGAAACAACAAGAAATAACAACAACTAAGTTAACAAATGAAAATTACAAGCAATAATAATTTAACTAAAGAACAAGACAAGATATAATAACAAAAGGAACTTCTTTATTCATCATTCTTCACTCACAAAAGCTCACTACAAGTTTTTCAATGGAAAAGAGATGAGAAGAGGAAGAAGAACAAGTATTCTAAACCCTAGGAAAATACAAGATTAAGCACCCTTGGCTTCACAAGGTTCTGGGCTATTTATAGGCAGGGAGTTGCAAACCTATCAGATTTTCTTCACGATTTTTCCAGAATTTCTGTTGAGCAAAAGGTGATTTGATGTGGATCTTTTTGTCATGATTTCCTCAAGCTCCGTGTAGATTTCTTGGATCTTGTGTTGCCATTGAGCCTTGTGCATGAAAACGACATTGATTTGCCATTTTGTCTCTTAAACTGGTGTGTGGCAACAGACGGATAAAGAGCGGAGATCCGTGTTTTATCTGTGGTTGGCAGGAACCCGGGTTTTGTCGTGTTTTTCCATGATTTTCACCGTTTAGAGCCGAGAACCTGTATCCTGCAATTGACTAGCAAACACAGCTCAAGAGTACCTACCGATATGCAATGTGATAAAAATTGGGCGGTATGAAAATGCAAAAATCTGATATGAACAAATACCCCCAAACTTATCATTTGCTCGTCCCGAGCAAAGCCAATTTATTCACAAAAAATTTCCTAACCTCACTTTCGCAGGGATCGCGATTGCACTGAGCATGTGCAACAAGCCGTTAAACCTCTAGGTGTCCCTAGTAGGAGGAGTGTTGTCTCCTGAGGGTTTTCAGCGGATACTACCCACAAAATCCGGTCAAGCTAGTTTTGCGAAATTACTATGATTCAAAACCCTAAAGTTTTTGTTTTCAGAAAATAACAATTCTATGATCCCAAGTCTAGACTATCAAACCCTTATTTTTCACACCTCCCTTCTTATTTAACTACAGATTTTATATGTCTTTACGTGCAGTGCAAATAGTGTCGTTAAGTTTCCAGAAGGATCGATTTAAGTCATCATGTTACACAATAAAGCCCAGATAAAATTTTTGAAAGGATCACATAAGTTTGGGACGAGAGTCGTGCTAGGTAGATCAGCCGTTTGTTGTGTTAACTTCTGTCAGCGGACCTTCTGTTGCGCGACGCGTAATTCGGCCGTGTACCAATCGGATAGGAGATAGAGATTCGTCTGTCATTTTGATCCCCCTAGAGATGTTGGTCTTGGCATTCCCCTGGGCACGGACTGGTTAGCTACGTGCTAGGCATTGTGAACTACCGTGTGGAAAACAATTAGGTTTTGTTTTCCCCGGCAAGTCAGTTTTTGTTGTGCAGGAGGATAGTCATACCGCCTCTCACAGCTCGAATTTAGCCTTTTTCGCTCGTCGGCTTTTGAGGAGATGTCGTGGATTCTTGGCGTTTATTCGTGATACCGTAGCCACAGCTGATTTCTTCGGCCGGTTTTCTTTAGTGCGAGAGTTTTCCGGCGTTGTTCCAAATGAGCCGGCGAAGCTTAAGGAGCTTAAGGGCCTGTTGCAGAGTTGTTTGTTGGGGGAGTTTTGTGCGTCTGAGTGTTTCGAATTTGGGAGCTCCTATTTCTGTTCGTCAAGAAGAAAGACGACAGATTGAGGTTGTGTATTGATGGATCGCCGATTGAACCGGCTTACTGTGCGGATAGGTATCCTGTACCTCGCATTAGCAATTTCTTCGATCAGCGTCAGAGTCCGAGACTTGTCTAAGTTGTTTGGGATCAGGTCATCATTGTAGCGGGTTCGGAGTGATGACATTTTGAAAACTAACTTATGCAGGCTACGGGCTATGTGTGCTTTGACTATGTTGTTGGACTCACCAATGCCCTAGCAGCATTCGTAGGGGCGATGAACCGGATTTCTTCAGGCCGTTCCTCGACCAGTTATTGTTGTTTAATTTACGACGCCCTGATCTAGTTAATGTGACGTGAGGGATAGGAGTAGCACCTGAGGATCTGTTTTGCAGATACTGGGAGAGCCCCAGCGGGCTACTTGATTCTCGGAGTGTCTCTTCAGGCTTGTTTGAGTGACCCCTAGGCCTTGTAATTATGGAGACGGTTTTATATGGTTCCGAAGAAGATCGTAGCCCTATAGCTCAGGCCCAAACGTGTGGGCAGGACGGAGGTCCGCAGATTTTGGCTTAGCAGGATTTTACTACCGCTTCATGCAGAATTGCTAGTGTAGTGCTGCCCGTTGACTGAATGGACCGGAATGGAGGTTTCGTATCTTTGGACTGAGGCTTGTGTGCAGAGTTTCGGCAGTTGAAGATTCGGTTAACAACTGCATCAGTTCTTTCTTTGCTTTTTGGTTCGGGCGACGTTGTGGTTTAACTGTGATGTTTCGTGAGTAGGGCTCGAGTTTGTACTAAGGTGATACTATGGAGTTATCGTTTCTACTTTCCTACATTTAGAAGAAGTACGAGAAGGATATCTTACATATGATCTGGAGATGGCCGCGGTGGTTTTGTGTTGGAGATTGGAGACACTACTGGCTCGAGAGTCGTGCCAGATTTTTCACGGACCACCCGAGCTAATGTACAACTTCCTGCGGCGGGTTTTGATTATTGTGATAGTCCTCTGCAGATTTACAGTTCTTGTGCGATCGTTGAGTACAACTTAAGTTCATTTCTTCGGAGGGGACAGCTTGCACGTGTCCGCGCCCGATAATTCTTCCTTAATCGTTTTCGCGAGAGACGGCCCGCTGACGCTCGTTCTTCAGAGATACTGGAGCCTACTCAGCTGGGTAATGATTCGGGATTCTTGATTTGTGACAAGGGTGTGCTAAGTTTAGGGACGTGTTTGTGTACCTGATTTTATTGGGTAGAGACGTGAAATCATAGTGCAGGCACATCAGTCAACTCTCTGTACTCATCCTGGTCCCACCAACATTTAACGTGACTTGTGAGATAGTTACGAGTGGGTAGGGATGCAAAGAGGAGTCTCGGGATTCGTTTCAAGGTGTCTGTCTTGTTGTGTGCTTGGGTTGAGCAACTGAGATCGGCTGGAGAGTTGCAACCGTTAATCGTTCCTAAGATAGAATGAGAGCAGGTCTACGTGAATTTCGCTATGGTGTCTACCCAGGTTTGGTCAGGATGTGACCTCTTTCGGATGCTGGTTGTCCGGTATTACTCAGTTTGCTCAATTGTTCTTTGCTAAATTTGTGTGTACATAGTAATTGTGTCTGCAGTTGGAGATCGTCACTCGCCATCGATAGGGTTCTCCTTTGAGAGCAGTTATCAGGAGACACTCCAATTGGTATCCTTTAGGTTTAGAGCTTAGGTCGTGTTGATCACCGGTCTGTTTTTCTAACTCCGCGTGGTAGGATTTTTGGACCTCAGCTTGTCTAGAGACGTCGGAGATAACACAGTTGTTTAGGTCAGGATGAAGATTGCCATTTCGGACAGAGGTCATATGCCGACCAAGATGATCGCAGTGGCAGATGATATATTCCTACAAAAAAAAATTTCTCGATAAATGACGTATTGAGTTTTGGGAAGCTCATCCCAGTATAGTAAGTCTTTTTAAGATCCTTAAGACGAGTTAGTTCGTTGCCTTTATTTGGCACTTTCACCCAGATTATTAACTATTCACCCTGTATTCCCTATGTCGATACTTTGCAATTACCTTCATGGCCTTCCTCATTCGATTCTGCGCCAGACCGTTTAGTTCGAGCGCGATCTTTCGTTCACCAAGCAGCCCGTCATAATATTGGACCGGCAGGTGAAGAACTTCGATCGAAGGTCTTGCCATCAGTAAGGGTGCCTTGGTGCAGCTCAAATGGTGAAGAGAGCAATTGAGAGGCCAAGGGAGAGATGCGGAAGAAGTCCCCTCGCCTTTGTGAAGGTATACGTTGCTTTATATTTTTTTTTAAATTCGGTGACGAATTTCTTTAAGGGGGAAGACTGTAACACCTGAGTTTACGTTTTATGGTAATTTTGTGTTAATATGGGGTTTCGGTTAAAAGGTTACCAAAACGGGTTTCTAATATTTTATCTGGTTTTATAGATATTTTACTAGAATTTTATCTCGACTGCACACACTTGCGCACGTTAATGTGAGGTAGGTCTAGGGTTACCATGTTAGGTGTGCATATAGGTTAACCATGTTTAGACAACCATGGTGGTCTAACCCTTTTTGTTAAGATAATTAGTTTTAGTTAAGGGTTTTAATTTTGGTTAAAAGGGGTTAGGGTTAGGGTTGACTTGTTTGAGGTGAGAAAGGATTTGATGGTTGTCATGCAACCATTTATTAAGAGAGAGAGAGGAGGCTCTAGGGTTGTGTCAACACCCTTTTCTTTTCAAAACTTTTTACTTATCTTCAAGCTCTCTCTCACTCACATCTTTCTCACTCACACACACATCCACACACCACCCAACATCAGCTGCTACAGCAACTGACACAACACATCAGCCAACTGCTGCTGCAACAAGCAACAACAGCTTTAAAACATCAGCTACATCAGCAGCAACCCCATCATGAACTTCACCACAACATCAACACCATAGCAGCAGCTGCTGCACCTAAAAACAACACCACAACACCTCACTAAACCAGAACAAATCAACAGCAGAAGCTGCAACTACAACAACATCCACAACAATAACAAGATCAGCAGCCCCAGCATCAGCAGTGAGCAGCAACAGCGCATAGCAGCAAGGATTTGAAGCTCTTGGAGCTGTAGCAGCAGCACTTCAGCAGCCCTACACACTTTTCCTTCCTCTCTTCTCCTTCATCTTGGATCTCTAGAGGTATAACCCCCTAAACTCAACTCCTATCTTACCAAGTTATGGTTGTTAGTGTAGTTTAGAGTTTTTATATGTAGTTTAGTGCTAGTTTCAGTGATGTTGAGTGAGATATAGCCAAGTGATGGTTTTAATGGTTAGTATAACCTTGGTAAGTGATGTTAAGACTAGTGAAACCAAGATTTATCCCATATTCCATAAACTCTTACCGGCCTATCCGCATTTCTTCACTTTCCTAAACTATTTACTAATACCAGATTTGTTCGAATGGGCGTAATTTAGCAATTTTAGCGAATTTTTAGCCTCATTGAAATCTGCTTTTGACCCGGGGCCCTCAGGTAAAAATTAAGAACACCGTAGCACAGTGACCTTAGGAGACACACGCACACAAAGCACGGAGACCCACCTCCCCCTTTCGGCCGCCGATATATTCTTTCTGGCCGCAAATTGCTGCCAGAGTAGGGGCTGGGGTTCTAGGATTTTTCCTGTAGGTTTAGGCTGGGTAGCTTAAGGTGTTGGTATTTGCAACTTTTTGAGTTTAGACCAGAGTCAAAATCTAGAGCGTAAAACAAGTTATCGACGTTTTTAGATCTTGTGCGACACGGACGTGATCCGCGTAGTTCTATGGCGCGCTACGCGACACAGCGCGTCGGAGTGAGTTCTGGTGAGTTACGCACGTCGCGAAGCATCTAGTGCACACGCGTTTAGTTTCATGCACGCGTTATCCTTTTTAGCGATATATCGTGTTTTTGCAGGATTTGCCTTATGTATGCGACTTTCTTAAATTCCATGTTCGCATTCGGGGACGTCAGATGCCGCCAGGAAAGGGAAGCAAGTGGTCGGCTATACTTAGCACGCGACCAAGTGAGTAGATTTAACATCTACAGGGAAATCGCCCGTATGGCGTTAATCGTCAGGGCGTAATAGGATATTTAGTCATGCGTGTTCATATAGACATACTAGTAGCATACCCTTCTGTTATATATAGAACCGGTAGCATAGAACACTGCAATGTCGCTAACGGTTCAAGTTGCACGAGCACATTTATATGCTACACTCACACCGTTAGTGATTGCCATGATACTCACATTATAGGACAGCTAGAAATCATATATCATATTGATTCCGCTCTATTGACGTTGTTATGATTTGCCGCATATTAGCATACGACATATTCATACTTGTGTCATATACATCACATATATTCATACTTGGGCACACATACATCACATATCTATACTTGTGCTATATACATCACATATATTCATACTTAGGCATGTATACATCACATATCCATACTAGGGCACATGAGCATCATACGTCTACATTAGTGCACACATATATGGATATCTTCATACCTACGCACATGCGCACTGTATACTCATACCAGTGCACACATATATTGATATCTTCATACTTGCGCACATGCACTGTTGCGCCACGGCAGCGCCCCGGCCGTCTATCCGTGGCCAAAATGCGGAATCAAAATTTTCTTAACTTTTAAACTGGCGCTACTGCGGACAATATACCCGGATCGTAACCATTAACCGATGCTAGCAATCAAGAGGAAGGGTGAGAGATATACCGAGTGATCCGAGTCCTCCGGTCTTCTCGTCATCGTCCCGATCTCCCGCGGAAACTCCGGTCGTCGCCTCCTTGCCGGAAGGGCACCACATCGTCTGCATCTTTTACGGGCTCCCACCTCAATACCGAGGCAACTCGGGCACGAAGCTGGCTAGTCGACATGCCCAAGGTTTGCTGTAGAATGTGTATAGGCTATGTCTCACTTGGGTTTTGGTTGCCATGGTGATGGAGGGATAGAATGGAAATCAACTTATCAAGTGGAGTTAGAATGTTTTGTAGCAAGAGCAATGAGATAGGAATTCTTCTTCTCACAAAAATGAACCTCTCATTTTTCCCCCCCCCCTCATCCAAAAATGTGGCCCGCCCTTGCTCATGTGTGAATGGTGGAGGGAAATAGCATCATGTATAAGGGAGGAGAGTGTAGTAAAAGCAAGTGGTAACCACATCCAAAAAGAAAATGATCACTAAATCAAATCAACCCTCATTTCATTTCTAATCACAAAAGTAAGCCATCATGAAAAGCAAAGATGCTTAATCTATCATAATGCCACAAGTGCAAGAAACCCCCTCCACAAATGTTATTTGCAAACTTGCAAATAACCCCCTCCATCGGAAAAGTCCGACCGGGAAAGAACAAAGGAAAAACCGGCCGGAACGGAATGCAAACTGGCAACTCCAGAAAACTGGTCCCGTAATAAATTACAGGAAAACCCCGATACTGTGCATACACACCCGCATCTGTATTCCGACCGGATACAAATGCAATGAGACAAAATCTACACTGTACTAAACTAGGATCCGGCTTAAACCAAAGCCGGCTAGTAATATCCGTTCGATCCTGATCCGTGCAATACCGCACGTATCTGATCGAACCTTGCCATATAACTATACGGCCACTAGTTCAAACCGTCCGATCCTGATCCGTGCAATACCGCACGTATCTGATCGGACCCTGCCATATCTCCATACGGCCTCTACAGCGTTTCGCCCGAAAGCTTGAGTAACTGAAAGTGTGGTGGACTCTAAAGACTCGTCAATACTATGGCTGTGGATTTAACCATGTAAGTTTACGCTGACGCCCCGGCCGTCTACAGACGCCAAATGCGGAACAAAAACTTTTTAACTGGCGCTATCGTATACTTTAACCCGGATCTGCCATTATTGCTAAACTAACAAACTGTAAAGAGTGTAGAAAGGTTATACCGAACGATCCGAGTCCTTCGTTCTTTAACCATCATCCCACGCTCTGTTGCGGTTGCTACGATCTCGTCGATCTCCGATATCCTCGTCGAGGTGGCACCACGTCGACGATTCTTTAAGCGGGCTCCCGCCTCTGACTTGAGGCAACTCGATCGTCAAGTTTGATAAAAGAAATGACCAAGAATGATGTAGAGAAAGAGTAGATGACTTTGTCTCACTTCGTCCAAGTCCGTGGACGATCGGTAAATGAAGTTGCCGAGGGAATCGGGTGATGGAATGAAATGAACTGTAAAATTCCATGCACCCCAAATACTATCATATCTTTTACAACCATATGAAAACATCAAGTGAGAGAGTGTGTGAGGAGAGAGAGGGGGCCGGCCTCTTATATGGAGGAGGAGGTGACCGTAGGAGAAAGAGAGTAACCTTAAGCAAAATATCATATGTGAACACAAACTAAAATATCTTAAGGAAAACAAAACCTCATTGAAATCAAAGCATGAGTCATTAACCTTGTCACCAAATTCTAGAACCTTCTAGAACCTCCTAGAAGCATGGCTCACTCTCATCCAAGAAAAGATAAATCCGTCTTTAACCGAATGTTAAAAGACGGCTGATAGAAAACTGGAAACTGGCAACTTCCAAAAGTGATCCTGAAACGAATTTCAGGACAACCCCGAAACTGTATAAATATACCCGCATTTGTATTACGACCGAATACAAATGCAACAGAGACAAAGATATTATACCTGCTCAATATAATACTCAGATCCGGCTTAAACCAAAGCCGACCAGTATCATCTGCCCGAAAAATAACACGTGCGTAAACGCACGTGCATTTTCCGAACCCTGCCATAAAACCATACGGCCACTACAATGTTTCGCCCGAACTTGGGAAACTGTCTGTGGGGGACTCTAATGACTCGTCAGTACCCTGGCAGTGGGTTTAACCACAAACCGTCAGCGGCACTAGCAATGCGTAACGGCTGCCCATGGACTGACCTCAAGGGAGGCTGATGAGCGAACTCATCCAGAAACCCTACTGAGCCTAACAGTGACAATGTATATACAGTCCGGTCCGTTCGTCTATGAGTATCGCATATCTGCCTAGGGGGCTAGTAACATCAGACCCCCAAAAGCAATATAAGTCGTGTCGGAATGTAGCCCAATAACACCCTGAGATACTACTGGAGTACCTACCAGTAAATCTCCTGCCATGGCCATGGACTTTGTGTAATGGCTCTCCTAGACACAGCACGACCTCGCCCCTAATACCAGGAGAGACGAATCCCCTGCCGATCCGCTCACGTGCCTCCATATGGCTCGGGACTGTACCCAAAAGCTACCTGTTTGCACGACTCCTTTGAGCCGTGGTAGGGTAGAAATCAAAGCACAGTGGGAACTCACACGATACAAATGACGACCTCAGGTCGATGAACTAATCTGTACACATGTCACCAGGGAACTGCTATCTGACGATAGATATAGTACTAACTAGCAGATTCCCGGCGAGTCCTGTCCGGTGTACTCATAACCCAATGAGCACCTGTATACATCTTAGGTGATCCAACTGACACCAGTGGCTTGTGAGATCGACCTCCGCCCCTCGTCGGGGTCTCGACTGTACACACTAGTCTACTCCGGAGTATCGATGCCCTGTCTCGAAACTCCCACGACTAGGGACCACAATTAAGTATATGCGTACAAACCACCCAACTCTCACGTATATGATCGCCATCATACTGTTGGTGGTAAAGCAAGATCCTAAGGGCTCTATCAAAGTGTAACATGTAATCAGTCACCTGAACATGTACACGACTGATAAAGGCAAACCAGATAGCATACTATCATCTCGAGTAAGATTGTCCTACCGGTATAGGTCCTCCGCAATCATTGGAATCACATACCTGCGATCCAATAATTGACTATGAGGGCACTATCTCCAACAATCTCCCACTTGCACTCAAGGCTAATTATTGCGATGTCGACTACTCACAGCCCGTGTGAAACCGAACATCCAACTCCTCTACTAATCAGTATCACAAAGCCCGTTTGTAAAACTATTGTGTTCGAGAAATAGCCTTAGTGAGTGGATCCGCCTAGAAGTTTCTTTCTATATCTCTCTTAATCTCAAGTTCGCGGAGAAAGCCATCTCCCGAATTGAGTAATACCTGTCTTAGAATATGTCTGGATATCTGATGGGACCTAGTTCATAAATGAACTCCAAATCCAAACTTCTTAGACTGTATCGATCACTGAACCTAATCAGTATCCGGCACCATGCCACCCACAGTATCCTCTTGGACCACCTGTCCATAATACTGTTCCTCATCAGAGGGAAAAACTATAACTCTGACAACCATGTCACCTTTGAAGCTTGGAATGATAACCGTCTTCCGAAGGATGCTGCCGTCATCAAATCCATAGAACATGTACTTATGTTTTATAACTGCTTCCTTATGTTTCTCCAGGATTGGATTAATACAAACTTATTGCATCTAGTGCAAAAACAACATCTGTTGTGGTACTTGACATCTCATGATTGACTCAATTGCCTAAGCAAATGATCTGCCAATCATGCACATCCCTCTCCCCTTTAGTCTATACGACACCTTTAGAGAGGGTGACTCCATCACCTGCAGGTACACCACCATGCTAGGAGTCGTCTATTCTAAAAACCATTAGAATACTGTCAAAGTACCCACATTGGGAAACTACCCAAATCTAGATCTAAAACCATAGATCTAGAAACCAGAATGTCAAATATTATATCCATATCCTGTCTGGAGAAACAACTGTGTGACGACCACAGTACAACCGATCGTAGTATAGGAATTTTACTTCCTACTCTGTGTATGTCATCCAGATACCATGACATCACACCCTACTACCTTCTCAATAGATCCATCCCCTATCCTGATTGAAGTCAAACCCATGACTGTCACATCAAAATTAGATGATCTATCTCCGCTATAACTGCTCAAGTCTATAAATAGATATAAGCATCTTGCCCACTATGCTTCCGCTGCTCCCACTGACTACGACAACCCTCCTACCGGGTCTCATAGCCTGGAACAACAGTAGTGTCAAGTCTTGGTAGATAAGAACCTCCCTGTCACCGTCCTTGAGCCTACCGAAGTACCTCTCGGGTGTCTGAGGTTACCCACCATATCTGCGGAGTGGCTATTGGAATGTCATACCTGATTGAATATATAGGTCCTATTAAATTTTCCGTAATCGTTTGCGGTTCTGGAATCACTTCCAGTTCTACCATACTCCCACTACTGTTTTCTGAAAAAGATCCATTTTACTAAAACTGTGGCGAGTCAAGAACAATATCACTATTGATCTTCCAAATGGTAGAATATCAACCCTCATCATAGCCAGGGTCAACCCACAAACAGCCATTACAGAAACGTGCCCTGAGTTATCCAGAGTCTGGTTTTAAGCATAAGCTGGACAACTCCCCGTACCTTAATATCTTTTAAGGTATGAACTATTCTATATCCAATATAGAAACTTTGGCACTTATTTAATTGGAACTAGATTCAAATCATGCAGCTGTCTCCAGTGCATATCATCTTAATGGAAAGAGGCTAATCAGCATTACTCAACTTAGGAATCCATCCAATTATGAGTAACCTGAGAGAGAAACACGTTTCTCAAAAACCATCACTATCATCTGAATACCAATCACAAGAATCTACATCTTCGATCTCTTTGAAGAATCCCGATACTTGTGATACCTGGTTCTCTACTTTATTCTTATACCCACAACTTCTCAAAACTTAGACCTTGTATTTCTACGAAATACTTGTCTAAATACTAGAGAAGTTATAAGTAAACAGAACATAGTACGAGGACCTACCCCTTTGTCCTGATGGACACTTGGACAACATACAATACTCTGTATAAGTCCGCTGAGTTAAACAACTCAAAACTTGTGCGTCGTAGGTTGAGAACTGTACCCTGGCGATTTCCTCAAATATCACCAATTACAACGAATTCCGATATAATGAGGATAATCACCTAATTCCCAATATCTTACTCCCACTCATCATCTGTAAAACTGTAGCGTCTTGAAAAGTCGTTTTGGTGTTTTCCTGAAATTCGGCGAAAATTCGGTATTTTTCCGAAAACCGTCTTTCTTGTTATTTTGCAGTTTAGGACTAATTATACATAAAATGGATAGATAATTGCTTGTTTTTAGTAGCTAATGAGTTAATTATGAAATTCTGGTCGTTTAAAATTTTTTCCCTAATTTTTTCATTTTTTTATATTATTTTAAGCCGGTAAGAAAATACATTAAATTAGTGATAAATACAAATTTAAATGGGCTAAAATTAAGCTTTAAAATCATGTTAATTAAAATCTAGTTGTAACATAAATTTTTAGTATTTTATTTTGATTTTTAACTAAATTTTATTATAGAAAACGAAATTTATTGAATTTTAAGCTAAAACTTGCAATTTTGGACTTGTGGGGGGTCTTTTTGCATAAAACCTCTTTGTATCCACTCACACTCATCCCCACACCCCCTAGGCCGGCCCTACCTTCAGCAGGTGTTGAAGTTCCTTGCTTTCTTTTTTGTTTGTACTCATATGAGGAAATTGATATGAAAAGGGTTTTAAATATGTTATTTTGGGTATGGGTTTTTGGGTGATTGGTATGGGCTTGACCTTTGACTTTTTTTTTCACCATTTCCTCACTCTCCCCACTTCCTTCCAGCAGCCAACCTTGACCTGTTGCTGTTCCCATTTTTCCCTTCACTTTCCCCTTCAAATTTCATCAAAAAACACATCAAAATCCACAATTTATTCAAAAATTCAAACAAAATCCTTATACTATCATTTATCCTTAGCCATTCTTACTTGAATCTTGGAGCTAGGAAGCCATCCTTAGAGGCAAATCACATGCTAGATCTCTAAAGAAATTGAGGTATAATTTTGACCCATTTAAATACTTATGGTTTGATTCTTTGAATGAAATTGTTTTAGTGTTAAATTTCATTGCTAATTTCTAATCTTGTTTTTTTAAAGTGAATGGTTTGAATTGAACTAGGGTTTTAGAAACCATTATTAGGTTAATTAAATTATTTTGCTATCTAGTTCCTACACAACCTAATCTAAGAGGTTATTTTGTTATGTGGTCTTTAAACTATGCTAATTTAGTAAATTTTAAAAGTGTGATTTTGGTTGTAAATTGTTGTTTTAGGAAATTCAAGAAAGGGTTTATGTATGGAAAATGGGTTTTGAAGCATGATAAATGAGTTGAATTTATGTGATTGTGGCTAACTAGTTGTGTGGTTGGATATTTGTGTTGGATTGTGATAACCTTATCGCTAATTTTCGATATTTGCACCAAATTTGCAAGTTTTGTGCTTACTAGGTTTTTATTAAAATTAAATGGTGAATTATTTGTGATACCTTGGGGATATTTTTAGCATCTCCTATGACGTTTAGGATGCGTGAGTGCGGTTTTTTGAGTAGTCGGGTTTTAGTTTTGCCGGGCGACCAAATCGGCGTTTTTTTGGCAGTTCTGCGATTTTCACGTATGTTCTGCGTACCCTGCGCACGTTGTACCTAGCTCGTGAACATTAGTAGTTTCGTTTGGGTTTTGCGTCGTTCTTGATACGTAACCTTATGTTTGGTATTGATGTAAATTCCAGGTTCGGTCGCGGAGACGTCAGACGCGGCACGAAAGGGGAAAGCGGTGATTGGACACAGCTAGCCAGGGATTCCGGTGAGTAGATGTAACATCTACGGGGGAACTATCGTTGGATGGCACAAGCCGCCCGATAGTTTTAGTAACTTACAAGATTCTTAGTGATGTTAGTAATTAGGGGTGAAATACTTATATGATTATTTGCTGCATCCACACACTATATTGACATACATATACGAAACCATGTTATAGGACACCTGCACCATTGCCAGGGTTTTTATATGCAGCACGAGCACTATTCATGCTTACACACACACCCTGGTAATTGCCATGCCACCACACTAGATAACCTTTAAATTGAAACCTTTTACTAATTGATACTTAAACTTGTGCTATTGCCTTTAATTCCTTAAAATGAAACCGTAGGATTGCTATTCATGTGCATGTACTTCATCATATTAATTGCTCATGCCTAATCTATTAATCACACATCGCAACTTGATTATTGATACCATATGAATTCATTATCATTGATATATGCACTTATGAGGATTTCTTGAGATTTTATGATATTTCTGGATTTCGGGGGAAAGCCGCAAAATTTCTAAACTTATTATATTTTTAAAACATGTAAATTGCGGTTTTCTAGTGATGTAAGTGTCGTCCAACATGAGTTTGTTGTGGTTTTTGAGACCCGTTTCGAGGAGTTGGATGAACCGTCTCGGGTATATGGTGGGCCCGGTAGGGTACCCCGGGGCAAGAAGCTCGTGGTGCTGACGATGAGCCTGGCAGGGGGCGGATTACCTACCGGTGACTTCATTGGGCACGGCGGATATCCAGAGGATACCGATCGGAGCCGCGAGAGGATGAGATATTGATATTGAGATGGGTCAGCCGGATGGTTGAGGCCAGAGACACCATGACATGGATTTATGAGACTTGAGACAGCTTTTAGGTGTCGTTGTTGGACACCGATTCTCGTCGATTCTTTGAGTATTATGCTGGCATTCTAAAAGAGTTTCAAAAACAAAAAGAGATAAAATGTTTCTTATATATACCTATTGAGACCTCAGATATTCATGTTGCATACATATTAGTACACTGATATTGTATACACACCTGCTAGTGCATCCAGTCATACCTGTATTTTAGATACTAGGATGCTTGTGTGCATGCATACGATAGCCTTTGTAGATTTTATTTATTACTCACGAGTTGGCAACTCACCCCCGTTGTGCCACAGCCTTTTGCAGGTCCGCTCCGTCAGTACAGTAGCGGTGGGCGCACTTGTTCTTTTGCCTCCTTTGCCTGGACTCGAGGTTTTGCTCCTAGGTGGGTTATATCATTATTTTTGTACCACCTTGTATATTCTTTGTATCTAGTACACTCCATCTACTGTATCTATCAGCATTATTGTATATTGACCTAGAGATGAGACTGTGAGATTTGTAGACTTTTATGCTGTATTTTGGGGTCGAGCTCACTTGAGTCGACATGCTGTTTTTCTTATGCTTCATTATGATTATTTTGCTTGTTGTCATTTTATATTGCGTGGGATTTGTGACCGCCTTGTGGCGAATAGCTAGCTCCCGCTTGGGGATGCCCTATTTTGTTGGATTCATATATATTTTGTTGTACCCATTTTGGGGGCCAGTATTTACAAAGGATACTCTGCCGAAATTTTCGGAAAAATTGGTATTGTTTTTAAAAAGGGTTTTACATGACTTATTTGATAAACTCGCTTTCAATTGATTGGGTTTTCTTCACTCTTTTGCTTAATTGGTTTTGTTTTCTGGGCTTTGGCTTACTTATTTTACGGACGTCTTTAGACGTTTCGTAAACTTAAGTGCCAGTCACGTTCCGTACCCTGCGGGTCGTGACAAAAACCATACAGATATGAGAATGAAACCTGGTAAATACATACCTTTGGAGTAAGTGTCTAATCGGGAAAACAGTTTTTCTTTAACAATGCACTGAAACATGAAAATGTTTCGTAGGGGTATCCTGGTATTCATAGTAATGCCTCTTCCATAATCCAATTCATGACTTCAACCGTATATTTTATTGCCATCTCTCCAAATCCCTTTATTTGTCTTTAGTCGTTACCTTCTGTACACCATCGTTAGGCTAAATGGTTTTCTTCCTTCCCTACCGTTCGGCACCAGCCTATGGTTTGGAAGAAGACTATCTAGTAAGCATAATAGGTGTACCCTCCTAAACCAAGGAGTACTCGCATCTAGAGAGAAGGTGATGATAAAAGACAACTGAATAATACCTTATTCCTTTAAAGGTGAAATGGGAGAGGCGATGAAGTACGCGGTTTGGTCGTGAATGATATCAGTCGCAATTTACTTTGCCCTCTTTCTAATCCCTTTATTTTGTCTTTACATATTACCTTCTGCACACCCTACTTAGGCTAATTGGTTTTCTTCATTCCCTACCTTTCGGCACCAGCCTATGGTTTGGAATAAGACTATCCAATAAGCGTAATAGGTGTACTCTCCTAAACCAAGGAGCTCTCGCAACCTGAGAGAAGGTGATAATAAAAGAAAACTAAATAAACCAATTCTATTTCTCCTGAACCTTGATCCATCCTCGAAGAAGTCCCTTCGAGTTCGTATATAACCATACGATGGATCTATCCAATGGAAGTGGATATCCGTAGTAATACGGGTGTTCTGAGAAATTCAAAGGGTAAAAGAAGGAGTGGCAATGACTTATGCAACATAGACAATCCAAAAGCCAGTATTTTAAGAAGGTTCGGTCAACCTGGTCACTGAGTCATAGTTTAGGGTCGGTCAAAGGTTGCTGCCAAAGAGAGAGAGAAAAGAAACACTCTGCGTGCACTCTAACCTAGATCAGAATGGTTATCACTTTATCTAATCCGGAAACCTCCCACTGTCCTGTCAAATTCTCCTCCAAACCTAAAGAAGAATCAATCGGGATCACCCGAAGAGTAAACCAACTCATCAGTGGGAATCGGGATCCAACTCTCATCGCATGATAACGTGATGGAATGCATCCACGTTACTCATACTCCAGAAGGTATGCGCATACTTGGCAAGTTTCAGTTTCTTTAGAAACTCCCGATATAGTTTTTGCCCCATGCTTTTATAACATTGGCGTTGGTCAAAATGTCATAAGTTGTTAGTTATGTATATGCCCTAGAGGCCATTGTTGTACATATGATGTATATTATAATGGATGCTTGGTTATATATAGAGATGACTTTCTTGCTCGTCATGATAGTATGCTATTTGGTTTCACTTTATCTTAACATGTTGACTTGTACTGGTTTACAATTTTACTCTCACATGTTGATAAAGCCCTTAGGACTTGTACTCGACTACTGGGACTATGATGAGATCATACTAGTGTGGCCGCGGTAGTCGATGAGTATATCCTATAACTGTTCCTAGTCGAGGGTATATCGAGACAGGGCATCGATACACCAGAGTAGACTAGCGTATACGCATCTTGACCCATATAATGGGCGATGGATGATCCCATATCCATCGGTGTTTGAGATCAGAGATGGTGTACGGGTGCTTAGTGGAGACTGGGTATACTGGACGGACTCGCCGAGAACTCCCAGATGGTGATATACCACACGTAAGATGGCAGTTCTCCGGTGACACAGGTACAGGGTAGTCCGAAGACCCGAGATCGTCATAGAGTCTTGTGTGATTCCCACTGTGCTTTGATTTCCACCTTACCACGTCCAAGAGGGCGTGCAAAACGGTGGCTTTTGGGTACATTCCCGAATCACATGGAGGCAATGAGCGATAGGAGGGGATTCGTCTCTCCCGGTATAGGGAGTTGATGTTGTGCTGTGTTCGATTGGCTATAACTGGAAGTCCCTGGCCAGGGCTGATATAGAGATTTACTAGTAAGTGTTACTAGTAGTTTCTCGACCCGTTATGAGCCACACATCGACACGACTTATCGGTTACTGGGGTCTGACGTATACCACCCCTATACTTGATATGCGACATATCAGACAAACAGACCGGACTGTACGGGAGTGTTATTGATCGGATTCACAGGAGAACGCACAGGCTAGCTTGTTGATCTTCTGATCGCTCAATACCTGGGTGGCTGTTACGTTTAGCTGACCGCTTGCAGCTTGTGGGTGTTTGATATGATTATCACCTGCTACCGGCTTATTGACGATTCTTTAGAGTCCTACACAAAGGTTTCTTGGCTCAGGCGAAACGGAGTAGAGGCACATATGTGATATGTGCAGGACCGAGAATAATTCGATATGGGATACCGTATTATATTCTCGCGATATTTAGATTTGAACCGGGACATCGGATCAAGTGTTGATTCGATGAATCGGTACATGATATATTAGTCGGTTATATTCGATATAGCCGGATCGTCGGATCAAGTGTTGATTCGATGATTTAATATATAATAATATATATGATATATTATTATATTAACTAATATTGGCTTGCTTTATTATTTCATTTTCTCACTGGATGATACATTTATATATATGCGATATATGTTAATTGTATTATTTCTTTTGTTGCAAATATATAATATATATGTGATATATATTATTGTGACATGATATGATTAATTGTTAAACATGTTTAAGGATGATTAATTGAGGTTAAGGTTTGATTAGGGTTGGATGCTTCAAGTTCCTTCTAGAAGCTTTCTTCTTTTGTCATTCTTAAGATATTTAGAATGACACATTCTTTTAACCTAACCAAACCCTAACCCTAGTTGTTTCTCTACACATTCTTATCCATTCATCCTTGACCATGGTTTACATATCAATCATATACTTTATTTTCTATTCATGACAAAAGGATTAATTCATATTATCATTATCCATTATCTTCTTCTTCTTCTCTCTTGAAGAAGCTCTCTTGAAAATTCTTAAGTGATGATAAAATATGAGAAAATGATATAAAAAGAAAGCAAAATCACTACTCTCTCATCCTCATCTCATCTAGCCCATGGGATTAGGGTGTTCTTCTCTTTTGAGTGAGAAAGCTTGAGTCGAAGCAACTTCAAGGTAGATCATCGGAGATTTGGAATACGACAAGCTAGAATGGATCGTTCGAGTCGTGGAGCCTCTCATGAGTCCGGGAGATCGTGGATCGCGGCAAAGGGACTTCTACTCGGAGCTTGTGAAGTGAAGGAGCGGACTACAAAGGTTGTAATCCCTCACACTTAGATAAAAGTTATCATCTTGCATATTAAACCCTAATAATCTAGCAAAGATCCCGGCTTTGGGTTGTTCGGCACGTCTAAAATTTAATCCGGGTATGTTTGATGCCTTAAGAACCTTCACAAGAGTTCCTAGGAACTCTACAGTGGTATCAGAGCCTAACTAGAGCATTAGGCGATGTGTTTACGAAGTTAAAACTCCGATCGAATCCGAAACGACGAAACTTGACCCCTCTCTGGAAATTTTTTAAATTTTGGGATTTTTCTGAATTAAAAATATGTAAAAAAATCAGCAGGGTATTGTAAGAATTACCAAGAAGCCCGAGCCCCCAAGTCGATCAAACGGCCGCGGAAGCGCGGCGCAAGCTTGCTTGCACGGCGGTTCCGCGGCGGATTGGTCGATTGGCGACACGTGGCTTCTTGGTAATAACCGTAGGTACATGCTGACTATTCTGGGTATTTTTAATCTGTTTCTGGTGTTTAAAATTCTGGGGTTTGTTTTGTAATAGTAGACTCGATCGGAAATTTTAAATTCGTATTTCTTTCCGGATATTTAGAAACTGTTAAACTATTTGAACGGATATCATTAACTTACTGTTTCCCGGTACGGCAAACTTTCAAGTGTTGAAATTTATTCGGGTTTAAATCTTTCGGAAAAATTGTACAAGTTAAGCGGTGGACCCTCTAGAAGACAACAAACCTTAACTCGATTATGTGACCGTCTTGAACTGCCTTTTGAACCTTCGGGTTTGGGGCAGTACGGCGTGCCACATGTGAGGCGTTGGCTTGACCCTTCTACGGCTGGATCACCGGTACTGTGACATATTCTGGGATTATTTGAACCCCGCTCAAGTGTTGAACAGTTTAGGAAATTTTGGGTGTTTGATTATCTGTTCAAAAAGTTTAATACTGTTTATTTATCTGGAATGTGATACAATATGTGGAATTCATAGAGTTAGGCATGAAATACGAAGTGTGTGATATTTCGGATTTACGATGTCTAAAGTGATTGTGGATTCCAAATATTGTAGTTTTACACTTTCTTTTCTGTGACCGTAAGTGTAATATGTGATATCGCCGATTTCGTTGCTATATGTCAACGACAATTGGGATGCGCATATTTACTTACGTTGATGATATGAGATATTATGTGTTGCTGTGATATGTTATATTGGATCGTCGCGTTCTGAATAGCCGGGGGTTTTATGTGAGATGAGGGTTTTTATTTTCATTCATGTAAAATTTATTTGTAAAATAATATTCTTTTATTTGGGGCACTTCCAGGTTGCGGTTGCTGTCACCAGTGTATATTATTTACTTTTCCGCATTTGGTAGACCCAAGGAGGGGAGCACAAGTAACCGGGTTCTAGGGTACAGTGGGAGGCCATCTCGAGGAGTCGAGACTGGGTCTCCTAACCCTAGAATTGGCAGTGTTACTTGCCGCTCTCGTAGGGGTCTTGGGATGTGGGTTTGGCTATTCGTCGCGACCGTGGAATCCGTGTTTTATACAGGCTCGTATTGAAAACACGGACGTCCTAGTATATCCAATATTTCATATATGTTCTTCTGCTGCAATGTTCTGTGATGAGATCATATTACTGCCTGAGTCGAATGCCTATACTATATATATATGCTGATATATAAATATTACTGCTTTCGTTTCTTCTGTGATGCTTAGGAAGCATAAGCTGATGGGATTTTTATTAATGAGATTAATAAAAGAAAATAAACCTAAAGATGTTGTAGAATCAAAAACTTTATAAAAAGTGTAGCTACAGTTTTGCTTTGCACAGTGATATATATGATATATCCTGCACCTTATTCGATGAGGAAAGGACCGAGATCCCTTCACCGGGAGTGACTCCTTTAGCGAAACTGGCAGATGCTACAAAAACTCGGTTTGCTTTTTGATTGCTTTTAGTGTTTTGCTTTGCACAGCGGTATATATGATATATCCTGCACCTTATTCAATGAGGAAAGGGCCGACGATCCCTTCACCGGGAGTGACCCCTTTAGCGAAACCAAGAAAAGCCTCAAATACACTCCTTTTCAAAACTTCACTCGATTCTACAACGATATCAAGTTCATTACGCTCAGGGTTTTCTGAAAAACCTGCGTAGCCCTCCGTCATTTCAGATAAAGACTAGTTAGTATTCGTGCTACGTTTGTTGACCTCCGTCAAGGCGTAGTGTGCGGTAGCTGATTAGTATTTACCTGCTTATGTATATGATGCAGATTGGATTAGGGTAGTCGTACGGCCTTGTTGACCTCCGTCAAGGGTCGTGCGGGTGGGTTTAATTCAATCAAGAAATGACAGGTTGAACTTAACTAGTAGCCTATGGTTTGTTGACCTCCGTCAAGGTCATAGGACACTAGGGGCAAAATATTATCGGGAATTTCAAGTGTTGAAATTTGCAATGAGATTGCATACCTCCTATAAGATAGTTGGATCCTGATACCCACTGCGAGTAAGTGTTACTCCTGGGAGAGTTTTACACAGGACAATTAGTCGATCAAGTAGGTGTCTAGAAAAGTGTTAACGGGGTTACGCCTCTGGGAAAACGAGGTTTACTTTAATTAGGTCCGTGCGAAAGCACGGGGAACCTCCCTCAAAGTGCCGACACTGATCTGGCTGAAAGATTGACGAAATTGTAGGGTGTAATTAATCCCGGCTAATCTTACCTTTTAGGGTTTTAAGGTAGATTTGATAAAAACAGTGGGAGACATCCTGATTAGATAAGATAATAACCAATCTAATCTTGCAAGAGCATACGCTAAAGTGTTTTTCTTCTCTCTCTCCAGGTAGCGACCATGTCAGGCCATAATCAAGATAATAATATTGATGTATTGACTAAACCTAATTATTGTACCGAGCAAGGGAACGTTGGACCCGTTCTTTCTTATAAGAGTTATAAGACTGAACAGGAAACAGGAGAATATCTGGATTCTCACGCAGCCCAAAAGAACATGCATGTTGATGCATCTTCTTCAGGTGTGTTTGTTATTGAGAACTGTTTCTCAGTTCACCCTACGTCCTGGGTATTAGATACCGGATCAGGATTCCACATATGCAAACAGTTGCATGGGCTACGTAAAGGTAGAGAACTGGGAAAAGGTGATCATTCCGTTCAAGTAGGGAACGGTGCGAGTATTGTAGCCAAAGCAGTTGGCGAATATCACCTTGTATTACCAAGTCGTAATACACTGATTCTGAATGAGTGTTATTATATACCGAACATGATGTGCAACATTATATCAGTTTCTTTATTGAGTAAAGAGGGATATAATTTTGTAGTACAGGATAATGTTATGAACATATTCCTAAATCAAAAGTTGATTGCCTCAGGCTCGTTACATAATGGCATATTCATTCTAAATCAGAATACAGTCCTAAATATACAAAGCACACACAAGAGGAAAAGTTCAGACATGAACGAATCCTTCTTGTGGCATTGTAGACTTGGTCATATCAATGCGACACGTCTGGCTAAGTTACATAGAGATGGTTATTTGAATCCGTTCGAATTATCATCTTATGATACTTGCCATTCATGTCTCAAAGGAAAAATGACCAAAGCTCCGTTTAGTGGACACGGAGAAAGAGTTACCGAACTCTTAGGACTGGTATATAGTGATGTATGCGGTCCCATGTCTACGCATGCCAGGAACGGTTCTTCCTACTTCATTACATTCACTGACGATCTCTCAAGATTCGGATATGTGTTCCTGATGAAACACAAGTCTGAAGCCTTTGAGAAATTCAGGGAATATAAACACGAAGTAGAGAACCAAACGGGAAAAAGTATTAAGATTCTTCGATCTGATCGAGGAGGTGAATACTTAAGCAGTGAGTTCCTAGATTATCTAAAAGAGAATGGGATTCTCTCTCAGCTTACTCCCCCTTATACACCACAGCACAACGGTGTATCGGAGCGGAGGAATCGCACCCTATTAGATATGGTGCGCTCTATGATGAGCGAGGCTGAGTTGCCTATTTCCTTCTGGGGGTATGCGCTTGAGACAGCAGCATACATACTGAATAAAGTTCCTACGAAATCTGTGCCTACCACCCCATATGAGATATGGGAAGGGAAGAGACCATATCTTAATTTTGTTAAGATATGGGGTTGCCCGTCTTATGTCAAAAGACGAAACCCGGACAAACTCGAGGCAAGATCTGTTTTATGTAAGTTTATTGGATATCCCAAGCATTCGCGAGGGTATATCTTCTACCACTCCGAGGAACAAAAAGTGTTTGTTGCTCAACACGCCACCTTTTTAGAAAAGGAATTTCTTGCAAAAGAGATTAGTGGCTCTGAGGTAGAACTGGAAGAGGTTCCAGCAGAACAAACTACAACAGATGATTTAGTGGAACCAGAGGATTCAGTAATACCCGACGAACCCCAGCCTCTCCGCCGATCTAGTAGGGTTTCTCGTCCACCTGAGAGATACTACGGTTTTCTCATTGATGGTGGAAGCGAGGACTGCATCATGGATGATGTTGAACCGACTAGTTTCGAGCAGGCCATCACGAGTGGTGACTCTGTGAAATGGCTGGATGCAATGCGATCTGAGATGGAATCCATGTACACCAATAAAGTATGGATTTTAGAAAATGCTCCTGAAGGGGTAAAACCCATTGGGAGCAAGTGGATTTTTAAAAAGAAATTTGGTGTAGATGGAAAAGTTGAGACTTTCAAAGCTAGACTTGTAGCAAAGGGTTTTCGTCAAAGACCAGGTGTGGACTATGACGAAACCTTTTCTCCAGTGGCTATGCTTAAGTCCATCCGGATCTTACTTGCCATTGTTGCATACCATGACTACGAAATCTGGCAAATGGATGTTAAGACCGCCTTTCTAAACGGTGATTTAGAAGAGAGCGTGTACATGACTCAGCCAGAGGGCTTCGTAGATAGTGGGAGCAGCGGAAAGGTGTGCAAGCTGCTTAAATCCATTTATGGGTTAAAGCAAGCATCGCGGAGTTGGAACATCTGTTTTGATGTTGTAGTCAAAGAGTTTGACTTCATCAAAAATATAGATGAACCTTGTATCTATAAGAAGGTAGCAGAGGGTAAGGTTGTCTTCCTCGTATTGTACGTGGATGACATACTCTTGATAGGAAATGATATTCCTATGCTGCAATCAGTCAAACTCTTCTTATCGCAGAGATTCTCAATGAAAGATCTGGGTGATGCCTCCTGCATATTGGGAAGCATGATCTATAGAGATAGATCTAAACGGATACTGGGATTGTCCCAATCCAGGTACATTGACACCATACTAAAGAGGTTTAGTATGGAAGAATCCAAGCGTGGGAACCAACCCACGATCTCTGGACTCACTCTCTCCAAAGAGATGTCTCCCAAGACTGATTTGGAGAGAGCTCGCATGCAAGGGATACCCTATGCTTCGGCAGTAGGCTCTATCAAGTATGCGATGCTGTGTACCAGACCCGATGTAGCATACTCACTAAGTGTAGTGAGTCGGTATCAAGCAGATCCAGGAGAGAGTCATTGGACAGCAGTGAAGAACATTCTCAAGTACTTGCGAAGGACTAAGGAGATGTTCTTGGTGTATGGTAATGGAGAACTCCAGGTGGAGTCCTTTACCGATTCCAGCTTCCAAAGTGATAAGGACGACTCTAAGTCGCATTCGGGTTTTGTCTTTACCCTCAATGGAGGGGCGGTATGTTGGAAGAGTTCCAAACAGGATACCGTTGCAGACTCAACGATGGAGGCTGAATACATCGCTGCCAACGATGCTGCCAAAGAGGCTGTCTGGATCAAGAAGTTCATTAGTGAACTTGGTGTGGTTCCATCCATTGAGCATCCAATACCTCTGTATTGCGATAACAAAGGAGCTGTGGCTTTAGCCAAGGAACCCAGGTCCCATCAGAAATCCAGACATATTCTGAGGCGGTATCACCTGATCAGGGAGATAGTTGATCGCCGGGAGATCGAGGTCAAGAGAGTAGATACGAAGGACAACACTGCGGATCCATTCACGAAGGCTATTCCCCAGATACAGTTTGAGAGATTATTTGGGATGCTAGGTATGGGATACTACAGCAGCTGGCTTTAGTGCAAGTGGGAGATTGTTAGTTATGTATATGCCCTAGAGGCCATTGTTGTACATATGATGTATATTATAATGGATGCTTGGTTATATATAGAGATGACTTTCTTGCTCGTCATGATAGTATGCTATTTTGTTTCATTTTATCTTAACATGTTGACTTGTACTAGTTTACTGTTTTACTCTCACATGTTGATAAAGCCCTTAGGACTTGTACTCGACTACTGGGACTATGATGAGATCATACTAGTGGGGCCGCGGTAGTCGATGAGTATATCCTATAACTGTTCCTAGTCGAGGGTATATCGAGACAGGGCATCGATACACCAGAGTAGACTAGCGTATACGCATCTTGACCCATATGATGGGCGATGGATGATCCCATATCCATCGGTGTTTGACATCAGAGATGGTGTACGGGTGCTCAGTGGAGACTGGGTACACTGGACGGACTCGCCGAGAACTCCCAGATGGTGATATACCACACGTCAGATGGCAGTTCTCCGGTGACACAGGTACAGGGTAGTCTGAAGACCCGAGATCGTCATAGAGTCTTGTGTAATTCCCACTGTGCTTTGATTTCCACCTTACCACGTCTAAGAGGGCGTGCAAAACGGTGGCTTTTGGGTACAGTCCCGAATCACATGGAGGCAATGAGCGATAGGAGGGGATTCGTCTCTCCCGGTATAGGGAGTTGATGTTGTGCTGTGTTCGATTGGCTATAACTGGAAGTCCCTGGCCATGGCTGATATAGAGATTTACTGGTAAGTGTTACTAGTAGTTTCTCGACCCGTTATGAGCCACACATCGACACGACTTATCGGTTACTGGGGTCTGACGTATACCACCCCTAGACTTGATATGCGACATATCAGACGAACAGACCGGACTGTACGGGAGTGTTACTGATCGGATTCACATGAGAACGCACATGCTAGCTTGTTGATCTTCTGATCGCTCAATACCTGGGTGGCTGTTACGTTTAGCTGACCGCTTGCAGCTTGTGGGTGTTTGATATGATCATCACCTGCTACCGGCGTATTGACGATTCTTTAGAGTCCTACACAGAGGTTTCTTGGCTCAGGAGAAACGGAGTAGAGCCACATATGTGATATGTGCAGGACCGAGAATAATGTGATATGGGATACCGTATTATATTCTCGCGATATTTAGATTTGAACCGGGACATCGGATCAAGTGTTGATTCGATGAATCGGTACATGATATATTAGTCGCTTATATTCGATATAGCCGGATCGTCGGATAAAGTGTTGATTCGATGATTTAATATATAATAATATATATGATATATTATTATATTAACTAATATTGGCTTGCTTTATTATTTCATTTTCTCACTGGATGATACATTGATATATATGCGATATATGTTAATTGTATTATTTCTTTTGTTGCTAATATATAATATATATGTGATATATATTATTTTGACATGATATGATTAATTGTTAAACATGTTTAAGGATGATTAATTGAGGTTAAGGTTTGATTAGGGTTGGATGCTTCAAGTTCCTTCTAGAAGCTTTCTTCTTTTGTCATTCTTAAGATATTTAGAATGACACATTCTTTTAACCTAACCAATCCCTAACCCTAGTTGTTTCTCTACACATTCTTATCCATTCATCCTTGACCATGGTTTACATATCAATCATATACTTTATTTTCTATTCATGACAAAAGGATTAATTCATATTATAATTATCCATTATCTTCTTCTTCTTCTCTCTTGAAGAAGCTCTCTTGAAAATCCTTAAGTGATGATAAAATATGAGAAAATGATATAAAAAGAAAGCAAAATCACTACTCTCTCTTCCTCATCTCATCTAGCCCATGGGATTAGGGTGTTCTTCTCTTTTGAGTGAGAAAGCTTGAGTCGAAGCAACTTCAAGGTAGATCATCGGAGATTTGGAATACGACAAGCTAGAATGGATCGTTCGAGTCGTGGAGCCTCTCATGAGTCCGGAAGATCGTGGATCGCGGCAAAGGGACTTCTACTCGGAGCTTGTGAAGTGAAGGAGCGGACTACAAAGGTTGTAATCCCTCACACTTAGATAAAAGTTATTATCTTGCATATTAAACCCTAATAATCTAGCAAAGATCCCGGCTTTGGGTTGTTCGGCACGTCTAAAATTTAATCCGGGCATGTTTGAGGCCTTAAGAACCTTCACAAGAGTGCCTAGGAACCCTACATAAGTCACATGCCAAGTTCTACCCGTCACTATCTTGTCAATTTGAACCCACCCGCACATGCCCTTGACGTTGGCCAAAATGGCAGAACGACTGTCCCAAACTAACTCATCTATCTATGCAACAATTGAATACCCAGCAGCTACCAAACACTATGCCTTGGCGTTGGTCAAAATACATAGCTTGAATACTACTGAATACCCAAAAGAAGTGACGGAGGGCTACGGCTGGTTTTTGGCGAAAAACCTTTAACGTAGTGAACTTGATATCGCTGAAGGAACCTGATAGCTTTTTAAAATATAGTGGCGAAAACCTTTTGCTAAAGAGGTCACTCCCGGTGAAGGGATCTCGGCTCTTTCCTCATGGAATGAGGTGCAGGATATTCCACTGAATACCGCTATGCAAAGCAACTTGTAATCGACTATAGTGAAGTTATTACCCTGACGCAAACTTCTGTCCAAGGGGTCAGTCCCGGTGAAGGGATATCGGCCCTTGCCCCGTCGAATGAGGTGCAGGATATTCCACTGAATACCGCTATGCATAACAAAAGGAAACGTCTTTGCAATAACACTTTTTAAATTTGTTCCAACAACTGTAAACAGGTTTGTTTTACTTTGCATTGATCAGAATCAACGCAGTCCCATCATTTAATAACACCAGAAAAGAACGAAAATAAAATGTACGTATATGCCATCCGCATTCGTCACTGGGTCCCGTCATCACCCGTTAGGTTACTTAACTAACGACAGAGCGGGGACTGGACTAGCGCGGGTGTAAAACATATACAACATCTAATAGTATATAAACCAATATACAATAATCGCTCCAGGCGTGATAATATGCAACATTACAGAAAAGTAATAAGCATCACAGAACAATAGAGATAATCTGGGATCCCCGAGTTTCACAGAGCCGCTGCTGAAACCCGACGTTCCCCTGTCGTGTGGATAGCCTGTGCAATGAAACCTAGACCCCTACGGGTGCGGCAAGTTACCCGCCAAAACATGAAGCGAGGCAGCCCCCTACAGCATAGTGAATGGACCACCCATCACTTCACGGAATCCGGTAATCTTGAGCACCCCTCCTTTGGGTCAACCTGTACCCCCTACGAGTGCGGCGAATAGTCTGCCAATTCTAGAGTGGGGCCCCTCTGCCTCTCAAAGCCATGAGATGCGGACCCGTTGCCCCTCCAGAACCCGGCTATCCGTGCACTCCGTCGCGGGGCAAAACCTAGTACAGTAATGAAAAATAGTACAATAGGTACATCGACCGCAACCTGGTCGTGCCCCAAAAGAATATTATACAACAGGCAGTGACGGCAGTCCACAAGTTGGACGCTCGCCCCGCAATATCAAATGTACAAATAAACTCAAACTGTACTACCATTGCACACTGCTATACACCACGACAAATCCGCAACATCACAGCACAACACAGAACATCAACGCGAATGTCACGTTCGCAAACCCGTCTAAAAGAACTATAGAAATCAGACGCAGTTTACCGATCAAATGACATTCCCGGTCGGAGATATAATGTAAGCACTGTAAACTAACGTGTTTATATTTCGATCGACCAAATATAAAAAAGTGGGCCCCACGACTTACTGGTGAACAGTAACAAAATCTGGGCCAAAACGATATTTACCAAAATCCAACAGAGAACTCACTGTACAAATTTGGGAGCATGAGCTCACCAAGTGGCCGCGGATGCGCGGCCAAACCATGTGTTTGGCCGCGTTTCCGCGGCGATTTGGTGGAGTCATGTCCCCAAATTTTGTCGTGGTTCTTAGAAAAGCCTGCACAGTTTTCTGAGACATGTAGAAAAATTTTAGGAGATCATTTAAAAACAACAGAAACTGTGAAGTTAGAAATTGCAGTTTTTAGTTTTCCGGTTCGATCGATGTTTTAAACGCGTTAGCACAAGTTAGCATAGCAAAATGGTGAGGCTCTGATACCACTGTAAGTCTACGCTAGCACCCCGGCCGTCTACAGACGCCAAATGCGGAACAAAAACTTTTTAACTGGCGCTATCGTATACTTTAACCCGGATCTGCCATTATTGCTAAACTAACAAACTGTAAAGAGAGTAGAAAGGTTATACCGAACGATCCGAGTCCTTTGTTCTTTAACCATCATCCCACGCTCTGTTGTGGCTGCTCCGATCTCGTCGATCTCTGATATCCTCGTCGAGGTGGCACCACGTCGACGATTCTTTAAACGGGCTCCCGCCTCTGACTTGAGGCAACTCGATCGTCAAGTTTGCTAAAAGAGACGACCAAGAATGATGTAGAGAAAGAGTAGATGACTTTGTCTCACTTCGTCCAAGTCCGTGGACGATCGGTAAATGAAGTTGCCGAGGGAATCGGGTGATGGAATGAAATGAACTGTAAAATTCCATGCACCCCAAATACTATCATATCTTTTACAACCATATGAAAACATCAAGTGAGAGAGTGTGTGAGGAGAGAGAGGGGGCCGGCCTCTTATATGGAGGAGGAGGTGACCGTAGGAGAAAGAGAGTAACCTTAAGCAAAATATCATATGTGAACACAAACTAAAATATCTTAAGGAAAACAAAACCTCATTGAAATCAAAGCATGAGTCATTAACCTTGTCACCAAATTCTAGAACCTTCTGGAACCTCCTAGAAGCATGACTCACTCTCATCCAAGAAAAGATAAATCCGTCTTTAACCGAATGTTAAAAGACGGCTGATAGAAAACTGGAAACTGGCAACTTCCAAAAGTGATCCTGAAACGAATTTCACGACAACCCCGAAACTGTATAAATATACCCGCATTTGTATTACGACCGAATACAAATGCAACTGAGACAAAGATATTATACCTACTCAATATAATACTTGGATCCGGCTTAAACCAAAGCCGACCAGTATCATCTGCCCGAAAAATAACACGTGCGTAAACGCACGTGCATTTTCCGAACCCTGCCATAAAACCATACGGCCTCTACAACGTTTCGCCCGAACTTGGGAAACTGTCTGTGGGGGACTCTAATGACTCGTCAGTACCCTGGCAGTGGGTTTAACCACAAACCGTCAGCGGCACTAGCAATGCGTAACGGCTGCCCATGGACTGACCTCAAGGGAGGCTGATGAGCGAACTCATCCAGAAATCCTACTGAGCCTAACAGGTACAATGTATATACAGTCCGGTCCGTTCGTTTATGAGTATCGCATATCTGCCTAGGGGGCTAGTAACGTCAGACCCCCAAAAGCAGTATAAGTCGTGTCGGAGTGTAGCCCAATAACACCCTGAGATACTACTGGAGTACCTACCAGTAAATCTCCTGCCATGGTCATGGACTTTGTGTAATGGCTCTCCTAGACACAGCACGACCTCGCCCCCAATACCGGGAGAGACGAATCCCCTGCCGATCCGCTCACGTGCCTCCATATGGCTCGGGACTGTACCCAAAAGCTACATGTTTGCACGACTCCTTTGAGCCGTGGTAGGGTAGAAATCAAAGCACAGTGGGAACTCACACGAGACAAATGACGACCTCAGGTCGATGAACTAACCTGTACACATGTCACCAGGGAACTGCTATCTGACGATAGATATAGTACTAACTAGCAGATTCCCGGCGAGTCCTGTCCAGTGTACTCATAACCCAATGAGCACCTGTATACATCTTAGGTGATCCAACTGACACCAGTGGCTTGTGAGACCGTCCACCGCCCCTCGTCGGGGTCTCGACTGTACACACTAGTCTACTCCGGAGTATCGATGCCCTGTCTCGAAACACCCACGACTAGGGACCACAATTAAGGATATGCGTATAAACCACCCAACTCTCACGTATATGATCGCCATCATACTGTTGGTGGTAAAGCAAGATCCTAAGTGCTCTATCAAAGTGTAACATGTAATCAGTCACCTGAACATGTACACGATTGATAAAGGCAAACCAGATAGCATACTATCATCTCGAGTAAGATTGTCCTACCGGTATAGGTCCTCCGCAATTATTGCAATCACATACCTGCGATCCAATAATTGACTATGAGGGCACTATCTCTAACAAACCACTAGCACGTCAGAGGTATTAGCCAATACGTGACGGGCCACCAACTATTGACCAAAAGGGACGTCGATGAGCGAACTCATCCTGACACCCTACTGAGCCTGTCAGTGACAATATCCGTACAGTCCGGTCCGTTCGTCTATGAGCATCGCATGTCGGGCCTAGGGGGTTGGTAAAAGTCAGACCCCCAAAAGCGGTACAAGTCGTGCCGGAGTGTAGCCCAGAACACCTTGAGATACTACTGGAATACCTACTAGTAAATCTCCTGCCTCGGCTGAGTGCTTTGTGTAATGGCTCTCCTAGACGCAGCACGACCTCACCCCCAATACCGGGAGAGACGAACCCCTGAAGATCCGCTCACTGCCTCCATGTGGCTCGGGACTATACCCAACTAAAACCTGTTTGCACGACTCCTTTGAGCCGTGGTAGGGTAGTAATCAAAGTACAGTGGGAACTCACACGAGACAAATGACGATCTCAGGTCGATGAACTAACCTGTACACATGTCACCAGGGAACTGCTATCTGAAGTCAGGTATAAGACCAACTAGCATGTTCCCGGCGAGTCCTGTCCGATGTACTCATAACCCAATGAGCACCTGTATACATCTTAGGTGAACCAACTGACACCAGTGGCTAGTGAAACCGGCCACCGCCCCTCGTCGGGGTCTTGACTGTATACACTAGTCTACTCTGGAGAATCGATGCCCTGTCTCGAAACTCCCACGACTAGGGACCTTTTAAGGATGTGCTTATGGACCACCAGCTCTCACGTATATGATCGCCATCATACTGCCGGCAGTCAAGCAAGAATCCCAGGGGCTCTATCAGCGTGTAATAGCGACCTGTAAGGTCACCTGAAGCAGTACACGATGATAAAGGTAAACCAGATAGCATACTATCATCTCGAGTAAGACTGTCCTACCGGGATAGGTCCTCCCTCAATCATTGCAATCACGTGCCTGTGATCCAATAATTGACTCTGAAGGCACTATCTCCAACAATCTTCAACTTGCACTCAAGGCTGTAAGTCTACGCTAGCGCCCCGGCCGTCTACAGACGCCAAATGCGGAACAAAAACTTTTAAACTGGCGCTATCGTATACTTTAACCCGGATCTGCCATTATTGCTAAACTAACATACTGTAAAGAGTGTAGAAAGATTGTACCGAACGATCCGAGTCCTTCGTTCTTCAACCATCATCCCACGCTCCGTTGCGGCTGCTCCGATCTCGTCGATCTCCGATATCCTCGTCGAGGTGGCACCACATGATCGGTTCTTTAAACAGGCTCCCGCCTCTGACTCGAGGCAACTCGATCGTCAAGTTTGCTAAAAGAGACGACCAAGATTGATGTAGAGAATGAGTAGATGACTTTGTCTCACTTCGTCCAAATCCGTGGACGATCGGTTAATGAAGTTGCCGAAGGAATTGGGTGATGGAATGAAATGAACTGTAAAATTCCATGCACCCCAAATACTATCATATCTTTTCTACAAATGAAATATCAAGTGAGAGTATGAATGAGAGAGGAGGCCATCCATTCATATATCAAGGAGGAGGGTGAGTGTAGGAGCAAGTGGTGACCTTAAGAAAGCTTCTCACTTCAAAAGATCAAGAAGAAAATATCCTTAAGTAAACAAAAAGCTTTAATGATAATGCATGATTCACAAACCAAGTCATCATGCATTAATGAACCATTAAATGTAACCAATGAAAACTCAACACTAATTAATCCTAGTCACCTCTTCTAGAACCTTCTAGAAGCTTCCACACTCATCCCAAGAAAAGATAAATCCGTCTTTAACCGAATGTTAAAAGACGGCTGATAGAAAACCGGAAACTGGCAACTTCCAAAAGTGATCCTGAAACGACTTTCAGGATAACCCCGAAACTGTATAAATATACCCGCATTTGTATTACGACCGAATACAAATGCAACTGAGACAAAGATATTATACCTACTCAATATAATACTCGGATCCGGCTTAAACCAAAGCCGACCAGTATCATCTGCCCGAAAAATAACACGTGCGTAAACGCACGTGCATTTTCCGAACCCTGCCATAAAACCATACGGCCTCTACAACGTTTCGCCCGAACTTGGGAAACTGTCTGTGGGGGACTCTAATGACTCGTCAGCACCCTGGCAGTGGGTTTAACCACAAACCGTCAGCGGCACTAGCAATGCGTAACGGCTGCCCATGGACTGACCTCAAGGGATGCCGATGAGCGCACTCATCCGGAAAACCCTACTGAGCCTAACAGTGACAATGTATATACAGTCCGGTCCGTTCGTCAATGAGTATCGCATATCCGCCTAGGGGGCTAGCAACGTCAGACCCCCAATAGCAGTATAAGTCGTGTCGGAGTGTAGCCCAAATACACCCTGAGATACTACTGGAGTACCTACCAGTAAATCTCCTACCATGGCCATGGATTTGTGTAATGGCTCTCCTAAACACAGCACGATCTCGCCCCCAATACCTGGAGAGACGAATCCCCTGCCGATCCGCTCACGTGCCTCCATGTGGCTCGGGACTGTACCCAAAAGCTACCTGTTTGCATGACTCCTTTGAGCCGTGGTAGGGTAGAAATCAAAGCACAGTGGAAACTCACACGAGACAAATGACGACCTCAGGTCGATGAACTAACCTGTACACATGTCACCAGGGAACTGCTATCTGACGGTAGATATAATACTAACTAGCAGATTCCCGGCGAGTCCTGTCCGGTGTACTCATAACCCAATGAGCACCTGTATACATCTTAGGTGATCCAACTGACACCAGTGGCTTGTGAGACCTGCCACCGCCCCTCGTCGGGGTCTCGACTGTACACACTAGTCTACTCCGGAGTATCGATGCCCTGTCTCGAAACTCCCACGACTAGGGACCACAATTAAGGATATGCATATAAACTACCCAACTCTCACGTATATGATCGCCATCATACTGTTGGTAGTAAAGCAAGATCCTAAGGGCTCTATCAAAGTGTAACATGCAATCAGTCACCTGAACATGTACACGACTGATAAAGGCAAACCAGATAGCATACTATCATCTCGAGTAAGACTGTCCTTCCGGGATAGGTCCTCCGCAATCATTGCAATCACGTACCTGCGATCCAATAATTGACTATGAGGGCACTATCTCCAACAATCTCCCACTTGCACTCAAGGCTAATATTGCGATGTCGACTACTCACAGCCCGTGTGAAACCGAACATCCAACTCCTCTACTAATCAGTTTCACAAAGCCCGTTTGTAAAACTATTGTGTTCGAGAAATAGCCTCAGTGAGTGGATCCGCCTAGAAGTATCTTTCTTTATCTCTCTTAATCTCAAGTTCGCGGAGAAAAACATCTCCCGAATTGAGTAATACCTGTCTTAGAATATGTCTGGATATCTGATGGGACCTTAGTTCATAAATGAACTCCATATCCAAACTTCTTAGACTGAATCGATCACTGAACCTTATCAGTATCGGGCACCTTGCTTCCCACAGTATCCTCTTGGACCACCTGTCCATAATACTGTCCCTCTTCGTCAGAGGGAAAACTATAACTCTGACAGTCACTCTGTCATCCACGTCACCTTTGAAGCCTGGAATGATAATCGTCTCCCGAAGGAGGCTGCCGTCATCAAATCCGTAGAACATGCACTTATGTTCTATAACTGCTTCCTTATGTTTCTCCAGGATTGGATTAATACAAACTTATTGCATCTAGTGCAAAACCATCATTTGGTGTGGTACTTGACATCTCTTGATTGAATTGCCTAAGAAAGTGATCTGCCAATCATGCACATCCCTCTCCCCTTTAGTCTATACGACACCTTTAGAGAGGGTGACTCCATCACCTGCAGGTACACCACCATGCTAGGAGTCAACTATTCTAAAAACCATTAGAATATCTGTCAAAGTACCCACATTGGGAAACTACCCAAATCCAGATCTAAAACCACAGATCTAGAAACCAGAATGTCAAATATTATATCCATATCCTGTCTGGAGAAACAACTGTGTGACGACCACAGTACAACCGATCGTAGTATAGGAATTTTACTTCCTACTCTGTGTATGTCATCCAGATACCATGACATCACACCCTACTACCTTCTTAACTGATTCATCCCCTATTCTGATTGAAGTCAAACCCATGACTGTCACATCAAAATTAGATGATCTATCTCCGCTATAACTGCTCAAGTCTATAAATAGATATAAGCATCTTGCCCACTTTGCTTCCGCTGCTCCCACTGACTACGAAAACCCTCCTACCGGGTCTCATATCCTGGAACAACAGTAGTGTCCAGTCTTGGTAGATAAGAACCTCCCTGTCACCGTCCTTGAGGCTACCGAAGTACCTCTCGGGTGTCTGAGGTTACCTACCATACCTGCGGAGTGGCTATTGGAATGTCAAACCTGATTGAATGTATAGGTCTTATTAAATTTTCCGTAATCGTTCGCGGTTCTGGAATCACTTCCAGTTCTACCATACTCCCACTACTGTTTTCTGAAAAAGATCCATTTTACTAAAACTGTGGCGAGTCAAGAACAATATCACTATTGATCTTCCAAATGGTAGAATATCAACCCTCGTCATAGCCAGGGTCAACCCACAAAACAGCCATTACAGAAACGTGCCCTGAGTTATCCAGTGTCTGGTTTTAATCAGAAGCTGGACAACTCCCCGTACCTTAATATCTTTTAAGGTACGAACTATTCTATATCCAATATAGAAACTTTGGCACTTATTTAATTGGAACCATATTCAATCCATGCAGCTGTCTCCAGTGCATATCAACTTAATGGAAAGAGGCTAATCAGCATTACTCAACTTAGGAATCCATCCAATTATGAGTAACCTGAAAGAGAAAACTCGTTTCTCAAAACCATCACTATCATCTGAATACCAATCACAAGAATCTACATCTTCGATCTCTTTGAAGAATCCCGATACTTGTGACACCTGGTTCTCTACTTTATTCTTATACCCACAACTTCTCAAAACTTAGACCTTGTATTTCTACGAAACACTCGTCTAAATACTAGAGAAGTTATAAGTAAACAGAACATAGTACGAGCACCTACCCCTTTGTCCTGATGGACACTGGACAACATACAATACTCTATATAAGTCCGCTGAGTTTGAACAACTCAAAACCTGTGCATTGTAGGTGGAAAACTGTACCCTGGCGATTTCCTCAAATATCACCAATTACAACGAATTCCGATATAACGAGGATGATCACCTAATTCCCAATATCTTACTCCCACTCATCATCTTTAAAATCATACAGATATGAGAATGAAACCTGGTAAATACATACCCTTGGAGTAAGTGTCTAATCGGGAAAACAGTTTTTCCTTTAACAATTCACTGAAACATTAAAATGTTTCGTAGGGGTATCCTGGTATTCATAGCAATGCCTCTTCCATAATCCAATTCATGACTTCAACCGTATATCTCTTTGCCATCTCTCCAAATCCCCTTTATTTGTCTTTAGTCGTTACCTTCTGTACACCATTGTTAGGCTAACTGGTTTTCTTCCTTCCCTACCGTTCGGCACCAGCCTATGGTTTGGAAGAAGACTATCCAGTAAGCATAATAGGTGTACCCTCCTAAACCAAGGAGTACTCGCAACTGAGAGAAGGTGATGATAAAAGAAAACTGAATAATACCTTATTCTTTTAAAGGTGAAATAGGAGCGGCGATAAAGTACGCGGTTTTGGTCGTGAATGATATCAGTCGCAATTTACTTTGCCCTCTTTCTAATCCCTTTATTTTGTCTTTACATATTACCTTCTGCACACCCTACTTAGGCTAATTGGTTTTCTTCATTCCCTACCTTTCGGCACCAGCCTATGGTTTGGAATAAGACTATCCAATAAGCGTAATAGGTGTACTCTCCTAAAACAAGGAGCTCTGGCAACCTGAGAGAAGGTGATAATAAAAGACAACTGAATAAACCAATTCTATTTCTCCTGAACCTGGATCCATCCCCGAAGAAGTCCCTTCGAGTTCGTATATAACCATACGATGGATCAATCCAATGGAAGTGGATATCCGTAGTAATACGGGTGTTCTGAGAAATGCAAAGGGTAGAAGAAGGAGTGGCAATGACTTATGCAACTTAGACAATCCATAAGCCAGTATTTTAAGAAGGTTCGGTCAACCTGGTCACTGAGTCATAGTCTAGGGTCGGTCAAAGGTCGCTGCCAAAGAGAGAGAGAGAAAAGAAACACTCTGCGTGCACTCTAACCTAGATCAGAATGGTCATCATTTTATCTAATCCGGAAACCTCCCTCCGTCCTGTCAAATTCTCCTCCAAACCTAAAGAAGAATCAATCGGGATCACCCGAAGAGTAAACCAACTCATCAGTGGGAATCGGGATCCAACTCTCATCGCATGATAACGTGATGGAATGCATCCACGTTACTCATACTCCAGAAGGTATGCGCATACTTGGCAAGTTTCAGTTTCTTTAGAAACTCCCGATATGCTTTATGCCCCATGCTCTTATGACCTTGGCGTATGTCAACAAATCATAAGTCACATGTCAAGTTCTGCCCGTCATTATCTTGTTAATTTGAACCCACCCGTACATACCCTTGACGTATGCCAACAAGGTAATACGACTGTCCCAAACCAACTCATCTATCTATGCAACAAATGAATACCCAGCAGCTACCAAACACTATGCCTTGACGTATGCCAGAAAACATAGCTTGAATACTACTGACCATCCATAAGAAACGACGGAGGGCTACGGCTGGTTTTTGGCGAAAAACCTTTAGCGTAGTGAACTTGATATCGCTGAAGGAACCTGATAGCTTTTTAAAATATAGTGATGAAAACCTTTTGCTAAAGAGGTTACTCCCGGTAAAGGGATCTCGGCTCTTTCCTCGTGGAATGAGGTGCAGGATATTCCACTGAATACCGCTATGCAAAGCAACATGTAATCGACTATAGTGAAGTTATTACCCTGACGCAAACTTCTGTCCAAGGGGTCGGTCCCGGTGAAGGGATATCGGCCCTTGCCTCGTCCAATGAGGTGCAGGATATTCCACTGAATACCGCTATGCATAACAAAAGGAAACGTCTTTGCAATAACACTTTTTAAATTGTTCCAACAACTGTATACAGGTTTGTTTTAACTTTGCATTGATCAGAATCAACGCAGTCCCATCATTCAATCACACCAGAAAAGAACGAAAATAAAATGTGCGTATATGCCATCCGCATTCGTCACTGGGTCCCGTCATAACCCGTTAGGTTACTTAACTAACGACAGAGCGGGGACTGGACTAGCACGGGTGTAAAACATATACAACATCTAATAGTATATAAACCAATATACAATAATCGCTCCAGGCGTGTTAATATGCAACATTACAGAAAAGTAATAAGCATCACAGAACAATACAGATAATCTGGGATCCCCGAGTTTCACAGAGCCGCTGCTGAAACTCGACGTTCCCCTGTCGTATGGATAGCCTGTGCAATGAAACCTAGACCCCTACGGGCGCGGCAAGTTACCCGCCAAAACCTGAAGCGAGGCAGCCCCCTACAGCATAGTGAATGGACCACCCAGCACTCCACGGAATCCGGTAATCTTGGGCACCCCTCCTTAGGTCAACCTGTACCCCCTACGAGTGCGGCGAATAGTCTGCCAATTCTAGAGTGGGACCCCTCTGCCCCTCAAAGCCATGAGATGCGGACCCGTTGCCCCCCAGAACCCGGCTATCCGTGCACTCCGTCGCGGGGCAAAACCTAGTACAGTAATGAAAAATAGTACAACAGGTACATCGACCGCAACCTGGTCGTGCCCCAAAAGAATATTATACAACAGGCAGTGACGGCAGTCCACAAGTTGGACGCTCGCCCCGCAATATCAAATGTACAAATAAACTCAAACTGTACTACCATTGCACACTGCTATCCACCACGACAAATCCGCAACATCACAGCACAACACAGAACATCAACGCGAATGTCACGTTCGCAAACCCGTCTAAAAGAACTATAGCAATCAGACGCGGTTTACCGATCAAATGACATTCCCGGTCGGAGATATAATGTAAGCACTGTAAACTAACGTGTTTAAATTTCGATCGACCAAAGACCAAATATCAAAAAGTGGGCCCCACATCTTACTGGTGAACAGTAACAAAATCTGGGCCAAAACGATATTTACCAAAAACCCCAAAATCCAAGCAAGAACCCACTGACCAAATTTGGGAGCACGTGCTCCCCACATGGCCGCGGAAGCGCGGCCAAACCATGGGTTTGGCCGCCTTTCCGCGGCAGCTTGGAGGAGTCACGATCCCAAATTTTGTCGTGGCTCTTAAAAATGCCTGCACAGATTTTTAAGACATCCAGAAATAAATTTTGAGACCATTTAAAATCAACAGAAACTGTCAAGCAAGGATTTTGTCGTTTTTGATTTTCGGTTCGATCGATGTTTTGAACGCGTTAGCACAAGTTAGTATAGCAAAATGGTTAGGCTCTGATACCACTGTAAGTCTACGCTAGCGCCCCGGCCGTCTACAGACGCCAAATGCGGAACAAAAACTTTTAAACTGGCGCTATCGTATATTATTGCTAAACTAACATACTGTAAAGAGTGTAGAAAGATTGTACCGAACGATCCGAGTCCTTCGTTCTTCAACCATCATCCCACGCTCCGTTGCGGCTGCTCCGATCTCGTCGATCTCCGATATCCTCGTCGAGGTGGCACCACATGATCGGTTCTTTAAACGGGCTCCCGCCTCTGACTCGAGGCAACTCGATCGTCAAGTTTGCTAAAAGAGACGACCAAGATTGATGTAGAGAATGAGTAGATGACTTTGTCTCACTTCGTCCAAATCCGTGGACGATCGGTTAATGAAGTTGCCGAAGGAATTGGGTGATGGAATGAAATGAACTGTAAAATTCCATGCACCCCAAATACTATCATATCTTTTCTACAAATGAAATATCAAGTGAGAGTATGAATGAGAGAGGAGGCCATCCATTCATATATCAAGGAGGAGGGTGAGTGTAGGAGCAAGTGGTGACCTTAAGAAAGCTTCTCACTTCAAAAGATCAAGAAGAAAATATCCTTAAGTAAACAAAAAGCTTTAATGATAATGCATGATTCACAAACCTAGTCATCATGCATTAATGAACCATTAAATGTAACCAATGAAAACTCAACACTAATTAATCCTAGTCACCTCTTCTAGAACCTTCTAGAAGCTTCCACACTCATCCCAAGAAAAGATAAATCTGTCTTTAACCGAATGTTAAAAGACGGCTGATAGAAAACTGGAAACTGGCAACTTCCAAAAGTGATCCTGAAACGACTTTCAGGATAACCCCGAAACTGTATAAATATACCCGCATTTGTATTACGACCGAATACAAATGCAACTGAGACAAAGATATTACACCTACTCAATATAATACTCGGATCCGGCTTAAACCAAAGCCGACCAGTATCATCTGCCCGAAAAATAACACGTGCGTAAACGCACGTGCATTTTCCGAACCCTGCCATAAAACCATACGGCTTCTACAACGTTTCGCCCGATCTTGGGAAACTGTCTGTGTGGGACTCTAATGACTCGTCAGCACCCTGGCAGTGGGTTTAACCACAAACCGTCAGCGGCACTAGCAATGCGTAACGGCTGCCCATGGACTGACCTCAAGGGATGCCGATGAGCGCACTCATCCGGAAAACCCTACTGAGCCTAACAGTGACAATGTATATACAGTCCGGTCCGTTCGTCAATGAGTATCGCATATCCGCCTAGGGGGCTAGCAACGTCAGACCCCCAATAGCAGTATAAGTCGTGTCGGAGTGTAGCCCAAATACACCCTGAGATACTACTGGAGTACCTACCAGTAAATCTCCTACCATGGCCATGGATTTGTGTAATGGCTCTCCTAAACACAGCACGATCTCGCCCCCAATACCTGGAGAGACGAATCCCCTGCCGATCCGCTCACGTGCCTCCATGTGGCTCGGGACTGTACCCAAAAGCTACCTGTTTGCATGACTCCTTTGAGCCGTGGTAGGGTAGAAATCAAAGCACAGTGGAAACTCACACGAGACAAATGACGACCTCAGGTCGATGAACTAACCTGTACACATGTCACCAGGGAACTGCTATCTGACGGTAGATATAATACTAACTAGCAGATTCCCGGCGAGTCCTGTCCGGTGTACTCATAACCCAATGAGCACCTGTATACATCTTAGGTGATCCAACTGACACCAGTGGCTTGTGAGACCTGCCACCGCCCCTCGTCGGGGTCTCGACTGTACACACTAGTCTACTCCGGAGTATCGATGCCCTGTCTCGAAACTCCCACGACTAGGGACCACAATTAAGGATATGCATATAAACTACCCAACTCTCACGTATATGATCGCCATCATACTGTTGGTAGTAAAGCAAGATCCTAAGGGCTCTATCAAAGTGTAACATGCAATCAGTCACCTGAACATGTACACGACTGATAAAGGCAAACCAGATAGCATACTATCATCTCGAGTAAGACTGTCCTTCCGGGATAGGTCCTCCGCAATCATTGCAATCACGTACCTGCGATCCAATAATTGACTATGAGGGCACTATCTCCAACAATCTCCCACTTGCACTCAAGGCTAATATTGCGATGTCGACTACTCACAGCCCGTGTGAAACCGAACATCCAACTCCTCTACTAATCAGTTTCACAAAGCCCGTTTGTAAAACTATTGTGTTCGAGAAATAGCCTCAGTGAGTGGATCCGCCTAGAAGTATCTTTCTTTATCTCTCTTAATCTCAAGTTCGCGGAGAAAACCATCTCCCGAATTGAGTAATACCTGTCTTAGAATATGTCTGGATATCTGATGGGACCTTAGTTCATAAATGAACTCCATATCCAAACTTCTTAGACTGAATCGATCACTGAACCTTATCAGTATCGGGCACCTTGCTTCCCACAGTATCCTCTTGGACCACCTGTCCATAATACTGTCCCTCTTCGTCAGAGGGAAAACTATAACTCTGACAGTCACTCTGTCATCCACGTCACCTTTGAAGCCTGGAATGATAATCGTCTCCCGAAGGAGGCTGCCGTCATCAAATCCGTAGAACATGCACTTATGTTCTATAACTGCTTCCTTATGTTTCTCCAGGATTGGATTAATACAAACTTATTGCATCTAGTGCAAAACCATCATTTGGTGTGGTACTTGACATCTCTTGATTGAATTGCCTAAGAAAGTGATCTGCCAATCATGCACATCCCTCTCCCCTTTAGTCTATACGACACCTTTAGAGAGGGTGACTCCATCACCTGCAGGTACACCACCATGCTAGGAGTCAACTATTCCAAAACCATTAGAATATCTGTCAAAGTACCCACATTGGGAAACTACCCAAATCCAGATCTAAAACCACAGATCTAGAAACCAGAATGTCAAATATTATATCCATATCCTGTCTGGAGAAACAACTGTGTGACGACCACAGTACAACCGATCGTAGTATAGGAATTTTACTTCCTACTCTGTGTATGTCATCCAGATACCATGACATCACACCCTACTACCTTCTTAACTGATTCATCCCCTATTCTGATTGAAGTCAAACCCATGACTGTCACATCAAAATTAGATGATCTATCTCCGCTATAACTGCTCAAGTCTATAAATAGATATAAGCATCTTGCCCACTTTGCTTCCGCTGCTCCCACTGACTACGAAAACCCTCCTACCGGGTCTCATATCCTGGAACAACAGTAGTGTCCAGTCTTGGTAGATAAGAACCTCCCTGTCACCGTCCTTGAGGCTACCGAAGTACCTCTCGGGTGTCTGAGGTTACCTACCATACCTGCGGAGTGGCTATTGGAATGTCAAACCTGATTGAATGTATAGGTCTTATTAAATTTTCCGTAATCGTTCGCGGTTCTGGAATCACTTCCAGTTCTACCATACTCCCACTACTGTTTTCTGAAAAAGATCCATTTTACTAAAACTGTGGCGAGTCAAGAACAATATCACTATTGATCTTCCAAATGGTAGAATATCAACCCTCGTCATAGCCAGGGTCAACCCACAAAACAGCCATTACAGAAACGTGCCCTGAGTTATCCAGTGTCTGGTTTTAATCATAAGCTGGACAACTCCCCGTACCTTAATATCTTTTAAGGTACGAACTATTCTATATCCAATATAGAAACTTTGGCACTTATTTAATTGGAACCATATTCAATCCATGCAGCTGTCTCCAGTGCATATCAACTTAATGGAAAGAGGCTAATCAGCATTACTCAACTTAGGAATCCATCCAATTATGAGTAACCTGAAAGAGAAAACTCGTTTCTCAAAACCATCACTATCATCTGAATACCAATCACAAGAATCTACATCTTCGATCTCTTTGAAGAATCCCGATACTTGTGACACCTGGTTCTCTACTTTATTCTTATACCCACAACTTCTCAAAACTTAGACCTTGTATTTCTACGAAACACTCGTCTAAATACTAGAGAAGTTATAAGTAAACAGAACATAGTACGAGCACCTACCCCTTTGTCCTGATGGACACTGGACAACATACAATACTCTATATAAGTCCGCTGAGTTTGAACAACTCAAAACCTGTGCATTGTAGGTGGAAAACTGTACCCTGGCGATTTCCTCAAATATCACCAATTACAACGAATTCCGATATAATGAGGATGATCACCTAATTCCCAATATCTTACTCCCACTCATCATCTTTAAAATCATACAGATATGAGAATGATACCTGGTAAATACATACCCTTGGAGTAAGTGTCTAATCGGGAAAACAGTTTTTCCTTTAACAATTCACTAAAACATTAAAATGTTTCGTAGGGGTATCCTGGTATTCATAGCAATGCCTCTTCCATAATCCAATTCATGACTTCAACCGTATATCTCTTTGCCATCTCTCCAAATCCCCTTTATTTGTCTTTAGTCGTTACCTTCTGTACACCATTGTTAGGTTAACTGGTTTTCTTCCTTCCCTACCGTTCGGCACCAGCCTATGGTTTGGAAGAAGACTATCCAGTAAGCATAATAGGTGTACCCTCCTAAACCAAGGAGTACTCGCAACTGAGAGAAGGTGATGATAAAAGAAAACTGAATAATACCTTATTCTTTTAAAGGTGAAATAGGAGCGGCGATAAAGTACGCGGTTTTGGTCGTGAATGATATCAGTCGCAATTTACTTTGCCCTCTTTCTAATCCCTTTATTTTGTCTTTACATATTACCTTCTGCACACCCTACTTAGGCTAATTGGTTTTCTTCATTCCCTACCTTTCGGCACCAGCCTATGGTTTGGAATAAGACTATCCAATAAGCGTAATAGGTGTACTCTCCTAAAACAAGGAGCTCTGGCAACCTGAGAGAAGGTGATAATAAAAGACAACTGAATAAACCAATTCTATTTCTCCTGAACCTGGATCCATCCCCGAAGAAGTCCCTTCGAGTTCGTATATAACCATACGATGGATCAATCCAATGGAAGTGGATATCCGTAGTAATACGGGTGTTCTGAGAAATGCAAAGGGTAGAAGAAGGAGTGGCAATGACTTATGCAACTTAGACAATCCATAAGCCAGTATTTTAAGAAGGTTCGGTCAACCTGGTCACTGAGTCATAGTCTAGGGTCGGTCAAAGGTCGCTGCCAAAGAGAGAGAGAGAAAAGAAACACTCTGCGTGCACTCTAACCTAGATCAGAATGGTCATCATTTTATCTAATCCGGAAACCTCCCTCCGTCCTGTCAAATTCTCCTCCAAACCTAAAGAAGAATCAATCGGGATCACCCGAAGAGTAAACCAACTCATCAGTGGGAATCGGGATCCAACTCTCATCGCATGATAACGTGATGGAATGCATCCACGTTACTCATACTCCAGAAGGTATGCGCATACTTGGCAAGTTTCAGTTTCTTTAGAAACTCCCGATATGCTTTATGCCCCATGCTCTTATGACCTTGGCGTATGTCAACAAATCATAAGTCACATGTCAAGTTCTGCCCGTCATTATCTTGTTAATTTGAACCCACCCGTACATACCCTTGACGTATGCCAACAAGGTAATACGACTGTCCCAAACCAACTCATCTATCTATGCAACAAATGAATACCCAGCAGCTACCAAACACTATGCCTTGACGTATGCCAGAAAACATAGCTTGAATACTACTGACCATCCATAAGAAACGACGGAGGGCTACGGCTGGTTTTTGGCGAAAAACCTTTAGCGTAGTGAACTTGATATCGCTGAAGGAACCTGATAGCTTTTTAAAATATAGTGATGAAAACCTTTTGCTAAAGAGGTTACTCCCGGTAAAGGGATCTCGGCTCTTTCCTCGTGGAATGAGGTGCAGGATATTCCACTGAATACCGCTATGCAAAGCAACATGTAATCGACTATAGTGAAGTTATTACCCTGACGCAAACTTCTGTCCAAGGGGTCAGTCCCGGTGAAGGGATATCGGCCCTTGCCTCGTCCAATGAGGTGCAGGATATTCCACTGAATACCGCTATGCATAACAAAAGGAAACGTCTTTGCAATAACACTTTTTAAATTGTTCCAACAACTGTATACAGGTTTGTTTTAACTTTGCATTGATCAGAATCAACGCAGTCCCATCATTCAATCACACCAGAAAAGAACGAAAATAAAATGTGCGTATATGCCATCCGCATTCGTCACTGGGTCCCGTCATAACCCGTTAGGTTACTTAACTAACGACAGAGCGGGGACTGGACTAGCACGGGTGTAAAACATATACAACATCTAATAGTATATAAACCAATATACAATAATCGCTCCAGGCGTGTTAATATGCAACATTACAGAAAAGTAATAAGCATCACAGAACAATACAGATAATCTGGGATCCCCGAGTTTCACAGAGCCGCTGCTGAAACTCGACGTTCCCCTGTCGTGTGGATAGCCTGTGCAATGAAACCTAGACCCCTACGGGCGCGGCAAGTTACCCGCCAAAACCTGAAGCGAGGCAGCCCCCTACAGCATAGTGAATGGACCACCCAGCACTCCACGGAATCCGGTAATCTTGGGCACCCCTCCTTAGGTCAACCTGTACCCCCTACGAGTGCGGCGAATAGTCTGCCAATTCTAGAGTGGGACCCCTCTGCCCCTCAAAGCCATGAGATGCGGACCTGTTGCCCCCCAGAACCCGGCTATCCGTGCACTCCGTCGCGGGGCAAAACCTAGTACAGTAATGAAAAATAGTACAACAGGTACATCGACCGCAACCTGGTCGTGCCCCAAAAGAATATTATACAACAGGCAGTGACGGCAGTCCACAAGTTGGACGCTCGCCCCGCAATATCAAATGTACAAATAAACTCAAACTGTACTACCATTGCACACTGCTATCCACCACGACAAATCCGCAACATCACAGCACAACACAGAACATCAACGCGAATGTCACGTTCGCAAACCCGTCTAAAAGAACTATAGCAATCAGACGCGGTTTACCGATCAAATGACATTCCCGGTCGGAGATATAATGTAAGCACTGTAAACTAACGTGTTTAAATTTCGATCGACCAAAGAACAAATAGCAAAAAGTGGGCCCCACATCTTACTGGTGAACAGTAACAAAATCTGGGCCAAAACGATATTTACCAAAAACCCCAAAATCCAACTAAGAACCCACTGACCAAATTTGGGAGCACGTGCTCCCCACATGGCCGCGGAAGCGCGGCCAAACCATGGGTTTGGCCGCCTTTCCGCGGCAGCTTGGAGGAGTCACGATCCCAAATTTTGTCGTGGCTCTTAAAAATGCCTGCACAGATTTTTAAGACATCCAGAAATAAATTTTGAGACCATTTAAAATCAACAGAAACTGTCAAGCAAGGATTTTGTCGTTTTTGATTTTCGGTTCGATCGATGCTTTGAACGCGTTAGCACAAGTTAGTATAGCAAAATGGTTAGGCTCTGATACCACTGTAAGTCTACGCTAGCGCCCCGGCCGTCTACAGACGCCAAATGCGGAACAAAAACTTTTAAACTGGCGCTATCGTATACTTTAACCCGGATCTGCCATTATTGCTAAACTAACATACTGTAAAGAGTGTAGAAAGATTGTACCGAACGATCCGAGTCCTTCGTTCTTCAACCATCATCCCACGCTCCGTTGCGGCTGCTCCGATCTCGTCGATCTCCGATATCCTCGTCGAGGTGGCACCACATGATCGGTTCTTTAAACGGGCTCCCGCCTCTGACTCGAGGCAACTCGATCGTCAAGTTTGCTAAAAGAGACGACCAAGATTGATGTAGAGAATGAGTAGATGACTTTGTCTCACTTCGTCCAAATCCGTGGACGATCGGTTAATGAAGTTGCCGAAGGAATTGGGTGATGGAATGAAATGAACTGTAAAATTCCATGCACCCCAAATACTATCATATCTTTTCTACAAATGAAATATCAAGTGAGAGTATGAATGAGAGAGGAGGCCATCCATTCATATATCAAGGAGGAGGGTGAGTGTAGGAGCAAGTGGTGACCTTAAGAAAGCTTCTCACTTCAAAAGATCAAGAAGAAAATATCCTTAAGTAAACAAAAAGCTTTAATGATAATGCATGATTCACAAACCTAGTCATCATGCATTAATGAACCATTAAATGTAACCAATGAAAACTCAACACTAATTAATCCTAGTCACCTCTTCTAGAACCTTCTAGAAGCTTCCACACTCATCCCAAGAAAAGATAAATCCGTCTTTAACCGAATGTTAAAAGACGGCTGATAGAAAACTGGAAACTGGCAACTTCCAAAAGTGATCCTGAAACGACTTTCAGGATAACCCCGAAACTGTATAAATATACCCGCATTTGTATTACGACCGAATACAAATGCAACTGAGACAAAGATATTATACCTACTCAATATAATACTCGGATCCGGCTTAAACCAAAGCCGACCAGTATCATCTGCCCGAAAAATAACACGTGCGTAAACGCACGTGCATTTTCCGAACCCTGCCATAAAACCATACGGCCTCTACAACGTTTCGCCCGATCTTGGGAAACTGTCTGTGGGGGACTCTAATGACTCGTCAGCACCCTGGCAGTGGGTTTAACCACAAACTGTCAGCGGCACTAGCAATGCGTAACGGCTGCCCATGGACTGACCTCAAGGGATGCCGATGAGCGCACTCATCCGGAAAACCCTACTGAGCCTAACAGTGACAATGTATATACAGTCCGGTCCGTTCGTCAATGAGTATCGCATATCCGCCTAGGGGGCTAGCAACGTCAGACCCCCAATAGCAGTATAAGTCGTGTCGGAGTGTAGCCCAAATACACCCTGAGATACTTCTGGAGTACCTACCAGTAAATCTCCTACCATGGCCATGGATTTGTGTAATGGCTCTCCTAGACACAGCACGATCTCGCCCCCAATACCGGGAGAGACGAATCCCCTGCCGATCCGCTCACGTGCCTCCATGTGGCTCGGGACTGTACCCAAAAGCTACCTGTTTGCACGACTCCTTTGAGCCGTGGTAGGGTAGAAATCAAAGCACAGTGGGAACTCACACGAGACAAATGACGACCTCATGTCGATGAACTAACCTGTACACATGTCACCAGGGAACTGCTATCTGACGGTAGATATAATACTAACTAGCAGATTCCCGGCGAGTCCTGTCCGGTGTACTCATAACCCAATGAGCACCTGTATACATCTTAGGTGATCCAACTGACACCAGTGGCTTGTGAGACCTGCCACCGCCCCTCGTCGGGGTCTCGACTGTACACACTAGTCTACTCTGGAGTATCGATGCCCTGTCTCGAAACTCCCACGACTAGGGACCACAAGTAAGGATATGCATATAAACTACCCAACTCTCACGTATATGATCGCCATCATACTGTTGGTAGTAAAGCAAGATCCTAAGGGCTCTATCAAAGTGTAACATGCAATCAGTCACCTGAATATGTACATGACTGATAAAGGCAAACCAGATAGCATACTATCATCTCGAGTAAGACTGTCCTTCCGGGATAGGTCCTCCGCAATCATTGCAATCACGTACCTGCGATCCAATAATTGACTATGAGGGCACTATCTCCAACACTCAAGGCTAATTATTGCGATGTCGCATACTCACAGCCCGTGTGATACCGAACACCCAACTCCTCTACTAGTCAGTCTCACAAAGCTCGTTTGTGAAACTATTGCGTTCGAGGAATAGCCTCAGTGAGTGGATCCGCTGTGATGTTTCTTTCTATATCTCTCTATATCTCAAGTTCGCAGAGAAAGCCATCTCCCGAAATGAGCAATACCTGTCTAAGAGTATGTCTGGATATCTGATGGGACCTAGCTCATAAATGAACTCCAAATCCAAACTTCTTAGACTGTATCGATGACTGAACTTAATCAGTACCCAGCGCCATGCCTCCCCCAGTATTGCCTTGGACCACCTGTCCAAAATACTGCCCCTCGTCAGAAGGAGAAACTATAACTCTGACAGCCACTCTGCCATCCATGTCACCTTGGAAGCCTGGAATGATAACCGTCTCTTAAAAGAGGCTGTCGTTATCACATCCCTAGAACATCAACTGCTTCCGACTGTTTCTCCAGGGTTGGATTAATATCTACTTATTGCACCTACTACAAGAACAACATCTGGTGTGGTACTTGATATCTCATGATTGACTCAATTGCCTAAGCAAGTGATCTGCCAATCATGCACATCCCTCTCTACTTTAGTCTATAAGACACCTTTAGAGAGGGTGACTCCATCACCTGCAGGTGCACTACCGTGCCAGGAGTCGTCGATTCTAAATACTCTTAGAATGCTGTCAAAGTACCCTGATTGGGAAACCACCCAAATCTAGATCTAAAACCATAGATCTAGTAACCAGTATGTCTGATATAATGTCCAAGTCCTTTGTGGAGAAACCACTATGTGACGACCAAAGTATAACCGATCGTAGTATAGGAGTTTCTTTTCCTACTCTGTGTATGTCATCCAAATGCTAGGATATCACACCCTACTACCTTCTCAACAGATCCATCCCCTATTCTGATGAAGTCAAACCTATGACTGTCACATCAGAAATAGATGATCTATCTCCGCTACATCTGCTTTAGTCTATAAATAGACATAAGCCTGATGTCCACCAATGCTTCCGCTGCTCCCACTAACCACGACAACCTTCTGGCAGAGTCATATAGACGTGCACTTCTAAAGCTAGTTTAGAACGACGCTATACTCATTCTCCTACCGGGTCTCGCAGCCTGGAACAACAACAATGGCATGTGTGGGTAAACAAGAACTTCCCTGTCACCGTCTTTGAGGCTACCAGAGTACCTCTCGGGTGCCTGAAGTTACCCACCATATCTGCGGAGTGGCTAATGGAATGTCAAGCCAGATTGAATCTTTAGGTTCTTATGAAGTCTTCAGTAATCGTTTGCGGTTCTGGAATCGCTTCCAGTTCTACCATACTCCCACTGCTGTTTTCTGAAAAATCCATTTCTTTTAAAAATGTGGAGAGTCAAGAACAATATCTCTATTGATCTTCCAGATGGTAGAAAGTCAACCCTCGTCATAGCCTGGGTCAACCCACAAACAGCCATTACAGAAACGTGCCTGTAGTTGTCCGGAGTCTGGTTTTAAGCATAAGCCGGACAACTCCCCGTACCTTAACAATGTCAAGATATGAACTATTCTATATCCAATATAGAAACAGAGGCACTGATTTAGTTGGAACCAGATTCAAATCATGCAGCTGTCTCCAGTGCATGTCAACTAAATGGAAAGGGGCCGAACAGCGTTACTCAACTTAGGAATACTTCCAATTATGAGTAACCTGAAAGAGAAGCAAGTTCTCTTAATCATTACTATCAACTGAATACCATACACAAGTATCTACATCTTCGATCACTTTGAAGAATCCCGACACTTGCTACACCTGGTTTTCTACTCTATTCAAATACCTATAACTCCTCAAAACTTAGACCCTGTGTTTCTACGAAACACATGTCTAAGAACTAGAGAAGTTAGAAGTAAACAGAACATAGTATGAGGACCAACCCCTCTGTTCTAATGGACACTGGACAACATACAATACTCTGTATAAGTCCGCTGAGTCTAACAACTCTTTCACTGTGCGTCGTAGGTTGAAAACTGTACTTATGGTTAAGAAGAATTACACCGCTGTTTGATACTCCTTACCTAACCATTCACTGATATAGGTAAATGTCATCGACATAATATCAAAAGGTATATCTCACTCTATGAAAATAGACGTACAGATATATCAATTTGAAATTTGTGCACAACAGTGGATATTCAAAACCAAATATTTGCCGACCGGCAAACAGCCCAGATGATCTCCTCAAATATCACCGATTACAACGAATCCCGATATAATGAGGATGATTACCCTATTCCCAATAACTTACTCCCACTCTTCATCTGTAAAACCATACAGATGTGAGAATCAAACCTGGTAAATACATACCCTGGAGTAAGTGTCTGATCGGGAAATCAGTTTTCTTTTAACAGTACACAGTTGAACTGAAACATTGAAATGTTTCGATGGGATATCCTGGTATTCCTAGCAATGCCTCTTCCAATATCTAGATTCACAACTGTAACCGTATAATTCTTTGCCATCTCTCCAAATCTCTTTATATGTCTTTAGTCATTACCTTCTGTACACCCATTTAGGCCAAATGGTTTTCTTCTTTCCCTACCGTTCGGCACCAGCCTCTGGTTCGGAAGAAGACTATCCAATAAGCATAATGGGCGTACTGTCCTAATCCTAGGAGCACTCGCAATGTGAGAGAAGGTGAAGATAAAAGACAACCGAATAAAGCTTATTCTTATTTCTTCTGAACCAGAATCCATCCTCGAACTGGAACAAGTTCATTTCGAGTTCGTATATAACCATACGATGGATTATCCAATAAACTTAGGATCTTCGTAGTGATACGGAGTGTCCTGGAGAAATACAAAGGTGATTTAGGATTGGCGAAGAAATACTCGGTTCGGTCGTGAATAGCAGTCGCATTTTACTTTGCCCTCTTACTAATCCCTTTCTTTGTCTTAACTTAATTCCTTCTGTACACCATCGTTATGCTAATTGGTTTTCTTCATTCCCCACCGTTCGGCACCAGCCTAAGGTTTGGAAGAAGACAATCCAATTTGCATAATAGGTGTACTATCTCCTAAACCAAGGAGTACTCGCAACCTGAGAGAAGGTAAAAGGAAAAGACAACTGAATAGTCTTATTTATTTTCTCCAGAACCGGAAACCATCCTCGAATAAATTCCTTCGAGTTCGTATCTAACCATACGATGGTTTTGTCCAATGGAAGTGGACGTTCGTAGTAATACGGGGTGTCCTGGAGAAAAGAGTAAAAGTAGGAGTGGCAATGAGGTTTGCAACTCTGACAATCCAAAAGCCTGTGTTAAGAAGGTTCGGTCAACTTGGTCACTGAGTTATAGTCTTAGGGTCAGGTCAATGGTCGCTGCCAAAGAGAGAGAGAAAAGAAACACTCAGCGTGCACTCTAACCTAGATCAGAATGGTTATCACTTTATCTAATCTGGAAACCTCCCACTGTACTGTCAAATTCTCCTCCAAACCTGAAAGAAGAATTAGTCGGGATCACCCGAGGAGTAAACCAACTCATCAGTAGGAATCGGGATCCAACTATCATCGCATGATAACTTGACGGAATCCACTCAAGTCACCACACTCCAGAAGGTATGCGCATATCTGGCAAGTTTCAGTTCTTTTGAAACTCCCGATGTAGGTTTTTACCCCTAGGACCCAAGTGACCTTGACAATGCCAACAAATCAAAGAGTCCTAGTCAAGTTCCACCCGTCACTATCTTGATTGCGTTAAACCCACCCATACGAGTCCTTGACAATGCCAACAAGACCGTACGACTGTCCTAACCAATCCACTTATCCATGTGACAGAAAAGCACTACATAGCTACCGAACACTACGCCTCGGCAATGCACGATAAACGCAGCACGAATACTAAGTAATACTAATCTGAAATGACGGAGGGCTACGACTGGTTTTTGGCGAAAAAACTTTAACGTAATGAACTTGATATCGTTGAAGGAACTAGATAACTTTTTAGAAAATATAGTGACGAAAACCTTTACTAAAGAGGTCACTCCCGGTGAAGGGATCTCGGCTCTTTCCCCGTAGAATGAGGTGCAGGATATTCCAACTGAATACCACGATGTAAAGCAAAAGTAATCGGCTATAGTGAAGTTAATGCCCTGACGCAAACTTCTGTCCAAGGGGTCACTCCCGGTGAAGGGATCTCGGCCCTTGCCTCGTCGACTGAGGAGCAGGATATTCCAAATGAATACCACGATGCAAAACAAAAGTGAACGTCCTTGCAATAACAGCTTTTTGAAAAATGTTCCAACAACATCAGAATACGTTTGTTTATCTTGCATTGATCCGAATCAACGCAGTCCCATCAATTGATCACACCACAAAGAACGAAAATATACTGATGTACGTATATGTCATCCGCATTCGCCACTGGGTCCCGTCATTACCCATTAGGTTAGCTAACTAACGACAGAGCGGGGACTGGACTAGCGCGGATGTAAAACATATACAACATCTACTAATATATATACCATTATATTATATTTGCTCAAGGCGTGATAAAATGCAACATCACAGAAATATACAGCATCTCAGAACAATACAGATATCTGGAAGCCCCGGGTTTCACAGAGCCGCTGCTGAAACCCGACGTTCCCCTGGTCGTGTGGATAGCCTGTGCAATGAAATCCTAGACCCCTACGGCCACGGAAAGTCACCCGCCAAAACCTGAAGCGAGGCAGCCCCCTTCAGCACCGTGAATGGACCACCCAGCACTTCACGAAATCCGGTAACTTGGGCACCCCTCCTGGGTCAACCTGTACCCCCTACGAGTGCGGTGAATAGCCCGCCAATCCTAGAGTGAAGCCCCCTCCGTCTCAATGCCATGAGATGCGGGCCCGTTGCCCTCTAGAACCCGGCTATCCGTGCACCCCTCCGCGGGGTAATCCTAGTAAAGAAAGTAAAATATACATGCAACGGGTACATCGACCGCAACCAGGTCGTGCCCCAAAAGAATAATACAAACAGGCAGTGACGGCAGTCCACATGTCGGACGCTCGCCCCGCAATATCAAATGTACATAATACAACAAAACTGTACTAACATTGCATCCAGGCTATCCCCCACGACCGATCCGCAACAACACAGCACAATCACAGAACATCAACGTGAAAGTCACGTTCGCAAATCCGTCTAACCGAGCTATAGCAGTTAGACAGGATTTACCGATCAAGTGACATTCACGGTCGCAGATATAATGTAAATACTGTGAAATAATGTGTTTAAAATATCCGATCGATTAAATTTTATCAAGTGGGCCCCCAAGTACTACTGTACCACATCAAGAAATTCTGGGCCCAAAAATAATATTCCAAAACCCCTATTCTGAACACTTAAGCATTCTGTAAAATTTTGGGGGACTGAACAGTCCAAGTCGCGGCGGAACCGCGGCCCAAGCATGGCTTTGGCCGCGGTTCCGCGGCGTTTTGAACTGTTCACGAGCCCAAATTTTTAGAGAACTCTTATAATGTCCTACACATCATTCTGAAACAACCTGAAAAATTTTTATACTTCAAAAAAATTCGACAGAAACTGATGCTAGGGAAAAACACGGATTTTGGAATTTTGGCTCGATCGGAAATGCAAACACATTAAACAAAGCTAGACTAGGTTAATGGCGTGGCTCTGATACCATGTTGCGCCACGGCAGCGCCCCGGCCGTCTATCCGAGGCCAAAATACGGAATCAAAATTTTCTTAACTTTTAAACTGGCGCTACCGCGAACAATATACCCGGATCGTAACCATTAACCGATGCTAGCAATCAAGAGGAAGGGTGAGAGATATACCGAGTGATCCGAGTCCTCCGGTCTTCTCGTCATCGTCCCGATCTCCCGCGGAAACTCCGGTCGTCGCCTCCTTGCCGGAAGGGCACCACATCGTCTGCATCTTTTACGGGCTCCCACCTCAATACCGAGGCAACTCGGGCACGAAGCTGGCTAGTCGACGTGCCCATGGTTTGCTGTAGAATGTGTATAGGCTATGTCTCACTTGGGTTTTGGTTGCCATGGAGATGGAGGGATAGAATGGAAATCAACATATCAAGTGGAGCTAGAATGTTTTGTAGCAAGAGCAATGAGATAGGAATTCTTCTTCTCACAAAAATGAACCTCTCATTTTTCCTCCCCCCTCATCCAAAAATGTGGCCCGCCCTTGATCATGTGTGAATGGTAGAGGGAAATAGCATCATGTATAAGGGAGGTGAGTGTACTAAAAGCAAGTGGTAACCACATCCAAAAAGAAAATGATCACTAAATCAAATCAACCCTCATTTCATTTCTAATCACAAAAGCAAGCCATCAAGAAAAGAAAAGATGCTTAATCTATCATAATACCACAAGTGCAAGAAACCCCCTCCACAAATGTTATTTGCAAACTTGCAAATAACCCCCTCCATCGGAAAAGTCCGGCCGGGAAAGAACAAAGGAAAAACCGGCCGGAACGGAATGCAAACTGGCAACTCCAGAAAACTGGTCCCGTAATAAATTACAGGAAAACCCCGATACTGTGCATACACACCCGCATCTGTATTCCGACCGGATACAAATGTAATGAGACAAAATCTACACTGTACTAAACTAGGATCCGGCTTAAACCAAAGCCGGCTAGTAATATCCGTTCGATCCTGATCCGTGCAATACCGCACGTATCTGATCGAACCTTGCCATATAACTATACGGCCACTAGTACAAACCGTCCGATCCTGATCCGTGCAATACCGCACGTATCTGATCGGACCCTGCCATATCTCCATACGGCCTCTACAGCGTTTCGCCCGAAAGCTTGAGTAACTGAAAGTGTGGTGGACTCTAAAGACTCGTCAATACTATGGCTGTGGATTTAACCACTAGCACGTCAGAGGTATTAGCCAATACGTGACGGGCCACCAGCTATTGACCAAAAGGGACGTCGATGAGCGAACTCATCCTGACACCCTACTGAGCCTGTCAGTGACAATATCCGTACAGTCCGGTCCGTTCATCTATGAGCATCGCATGTCGGGCCTAGGGGGTTGGTAAAATTCAGACCCCCAAAAGCGGTACAAGCCTTGTCGGAGTGTAGCCCAGAACACCCTGAGATACTACTGGAATACTTACCAGTAAATCTCCTGCCTCGGCCGAGGGCTTTGTGTAATGGCTCTCCTAGACACAGCGCGACCTCACCCCCAATACCGGGAGAGACGAACCCCTGAAGATCCGCTCACTGCCTCCATGTGGCTCGGGACTATACCCAACTAAAACCTGTTTGCACGACTCCTTTGAGCCGTGGTAGGGTAGTAATCAAAGTACAGTGGGAACTCACACGAGACAAATGACGATCTCAGGTCGATGAACTAACATGTACACATGTCACCAGGGAACTGCTATCTGACGTCAGGTATAAGACCAACTAGCATGTTCCCGACGAGTCCTGTTCGGTGTACTCATAACCCAATGAGCACCTGTATACATCTTAGGTGAACCAACTGAAACCAGTGGCTTGTGAGACCGGCCACCGCCCCTCGTCGGGGTCTTGACTGTATACACTAGTCTACTCTGGAGAATCGATGCCCTGTCTCGAAACTCCCACGACTAGGGACCTTTTAAGGATGTGCTTATGGACCACCAGCTCTCATGTATATGATCGCCATCATACTGCCGGCAGTCAAGCAAGAATCCCAGGGGCTCTAACAGCGTGTAATAGCGACCTGTAAGGTCACCTGAAGCAGTACACGGTGATAAAGGTAAACCAGATAGCATACTATCATCTCGAGTAAGACTGTCCTACCGGGATAGGTCCTCCCTCAATCATTGCAATCACGTGCCTGTGATCCAACAATTGACTCTGTGGGCACTATCTCCAACATGCACACTGTATACTCATACCAGTGCACACATATATTGATATCTTCATACCTGCACACATGCACACTGTATACTCATATCAGTGCACACATATATTGATATCTTCATACTTGCTTAGATTTACGCATTGAGATATGTTGTTTCCATGTTATTTCTGGATTTAGGAACCATGGATATTTCAAAATAGAACACGTAATTATTTAAAAAACTGGTTTCCCTTGATATGATATTTCAGTGTGTCCACCATGTGTTTTCTCGGTTCTGAGAGTGGCATATGAAACCCGACTCGAGGAGTGGTAGGCACCGATTGCGGGTACATGGTGGACCCGGTATGGTATCCCGGGGCAAGAAGACTCGTGTTGTTAGACGGTGAACCCGGCTGAGGGACTGCTACCTACCGGTGATTGGTTGGACCTGGAGGTTATCCGGAGGATACTGACCAGAGTTGATGGATGGATACGGGACGATTCGTACTGCCGGGGCCGAGGGCCGATACCGCAGACGAACCCTGTGGGCTGACCCGGACTAACAGATGCCCGATATATGAGGATTTGCGTGTCGATGCTCGATACGAGTATTTCTTGATATTAGAGTGCCCATGTTGGGTACTCACGTTGTTATGAGGTTTACAGGATTTGGGCATATGGATGGACGCCGATTATTTCCACGTTGATATCCCGTGTAGATATTATATCCCCATGCTCAGCATTCAGTATTTTACATCACATCATGTATGGATGTCATTAGATTTCACCTGCCATGCACGATTATTGCTCACCCATGATCTTATATAGATGTCATTAGATTTCACCTGCCATGCACGATCATTTCTTACCCATGATCTTATATAGATGTCATTGTATTTCACCTGCTATTCACAATTGTAGCATACCCTGGTTATCACTTAGAGATGTTGTCAGATCGTACTTGATGCATGATTACTGCTCATATAGTTCATCATATAGATGATACCTGTTGGCATAGATTAGAGTATCGCAGCACGTGCATACTTGAGATTACCTTTTTATGTTATCTACTACTCACGAGTTGACAACTCAACCCCGTTGTGCCACAGTGCTTGCAGGTTGCCCTTTAGAGTAGTCGCGGCTGGCTGTTTACCGCACCTTTTGACACAGATACCATTACGGAGGCGTGTTAGCCCTTTTGCTATAAGGTGGGTTTTGTATGGTACCTGTTACTTTTCAGTTGTATCTTGATGTATCTAGTACTCTCCATCTACTTTCATGTATTGACTTAGAGACAGTTGTGAGGACGATGTATGTTATTTGTACTCTGGTGTCGAGCTCGTTGCGAGCCGACTTTATTTATGCAGTCTTATCTTTTATGATAGTTGTTTTCACTTTACTGCTCATTCTTCGCTTCGACGTCATATATATTGCTGTGGTGACTGTTCCGCCGTTGGGCGCGATTCTCCCATTAAGATGCTCTATTCATTTCACATGTCACTTTTACTTATATCTCGCCTTTTACCCGATTTCGGGACAAATTTTGGTAAGAAAATGTTGTTAAAATTATTTAACTAATAACTTGAACCAAAAAGGATTTGTACTAAACAACTTAAAGTTTTCTAGATGTTTTGACAAATATTCCATTAATGTTTTAACGCTCCATAATTTAATGGTTTTGATTGCTGGGTTTCGGCTTACTTAGTCACGTTACGCCTGTAGACGTTACGTGGTTAAGTGCCGGTCACCGGCCGAACTTTGGGTCGTGACACCTCTGGACCGAGGCAACTCGGCACGAAGTTGGCGAGCCGACGTGCCCAAGAAATGCTGTAGGCTAGTGTAGAATCACTTTGTCTCAATGGGGTGAAGTTGCCTTTGATGGAGGAATGAAACAATGAACTTTGGAGGAAAATGGTGCTCTCATTTTTCTAACAAGGAATGATGAAATGAGATCAAGAAAATCACCACTCTAAATGAATCCAACTCTTCCCTAAAGTGGCCGGCCCCCTCATCATCAAAATGGTGGAGGGAAAAAGAATCAAACATGAAGGGAGGTGAGTGTACGAAAAGCAAAAGGGTGACCACATCCAAAAGTGATGATACCAATATCAAATCAATTTCTAATCCTTTCTAATCTCATCTAATGCAAAAGAAATGATTCATGAAAAGAAAAGATGCTATCATAATCTTTCCATATCCAAATAAACCTCCACAACAGCTAATTTGCAAACTTGCAAATTAGCCCCTCTATCAGAAAAATCCGGCCGTGAAGGAACAAAAGAAAACTGGCCGGAACGGAATGCAAACTGGCAACTTCAGAAAAATGATCCCGTAATAAATTATAGGAAAATCCCGCGTCTGTATATACATACCTGCATTTGTATTCCCACTGAATACAAATGCAAAGAGACAAAATCTACACAGTCTAATACTAGGATCCGGTTTAAACAAAAGCCCGCTAGTAAAATCCGTCCGATCAAGATCCGTGCAATACCGCACGTATCTGATCGAACCCTGCCATATCTCCATACGGCCTCTACAGCGTTTCGCCCGAAACTTAAGAAACCGGTCTATGGGGGACTCTAAAGACTCGTCAATACATTGGTTATGGATTTAACCACTAGCACGTCAGAGGTATTAGCCAATACGTAACGGGCTACCAGGTATTAACCAAAAGGGACGCCGATGAGCGAACTCATCCTGACACCCTACTGAGCTTGTCAGTGACAATATCCGTACAGTCCGGTCCGTTCATCTATGAGCATCGCATGGTGGGCCTAGGGGGTTGGTAAAAGTCAGACCCCCAAAAACGGTACAAATCGTGTCAGAGTGTAGCCGAGAACACCCAGAGACACTACTGGAATACCTACCAGTAAATCTCCTGCCTTGGCCAAGGACTTCGTGTAATGGCTCTCCTAGACACAGCGCAACCTCACCCCCAATACCGGGAGAGACGAACCCCTGAAGATCCGCTCACTGCCTCCATGTGGCTCGGGACTGTACCCAACTAAAACCAGTTTGCACGTCTCCTTTGAGCGTGGTAGGGTAGTAATCAAAGTACAGTGGGAACTCACACGAGACAAATGACGATCTCAGGTCGATGAACTAACCTGTACACATGTCACCAGGGAACTGCTATCTGACGTCAGGTATAAGACCAACTAGCATGTTCCCGGCGAGTCCTATCCGGTGTACTCATAACCCAATGAGCATCTGTATACATCTTAGGTGAACCAACTGACACCAGTGGCTTGTGAGACTGGCCACCGCCCCTCGTCGGGGTCTCGACTGTATACACTAGTCTACTCTGGAGTATCGGTGCCCTGTCTCGAAACTCCCTCGACTAGGGACCTTTTAAGGATGTACTTATAGACCCTAGCTCCAATGTATATGATTGCCCACATACTGCTGGTAGTCAAGCAAGAATCCTAGGGGCTCTATCAACGTGCAATAGTGACCTGAAAGGTCACCTAAAGCAGTACACGATGATAAAGATAAACCAGATAGCATACTATCATCTTGAGTAAGACTGTCCTACCGGTATAGGTCCTCCCTCAATCATTGCAATCACGTGTCTGTGATCAAATAATTGACTCTGAGGGTACTATCTCCAACAGATGGTATCTACGAAGCATTGACACATGGAAAACAGGGTGAACATCCGGAAAACTGGAAGGGAGAGCCAAACGATAAGCAACAGAACATACTCGCTCAAGGATCTCGAAACGACCTATATATCTGGGACTGAGCTTCCCCTTCTTCTCAAATCGCATAACGCCTTCATCGGAGAAATCCTCAGGAATACATGATCCCCCACTGCGAACTCAAGTCTGCGACGACGACGGTCGGCATAAGACTTCTGCCTGCACTGGGCTGCTCTCATCCTGTCCTGAATCAGCTGGATCTTCTCCGTAGTCTCCCGAACTAGCTGGGGTCCCAAAACCAGACTCTCACTAAGCTAGGTCCAACAGACTGGCAATCGACACTTCCTACCATATAAAGCCTCAAAAGGTCCCATCTGAATAGTCTCCTGAAAGTTGTTGTTGTAAGAGAACTCAATCAACGGTAAGTGACGATCCCAACTGACACCAAAATCAAGCACACATGCACGGAGCATATCCTCCAGAGTCTGTATAGTCCGCTCAGACTAACCATCGGTCTGTGGATGAAAAGCGGTACTAAAACTCAACCGGATACCCAAAGCTTCCTGAAGCTTCTGCCAAAGACGACTAGTAAACTGGGTGCCTCTGTCGGATACTATGCATGTAGGGACACCGTGAAAACGCATAATCTCATCTATATACAGCTGCGCATACCGAGAATAACCGAAAGTGGTCTTCATTGGAAGGAAGTGGGCCGCTTTCATCAACCGATCAACAATCACCCAAATGGAGTCATACCCTCTACTGGTTCTGGGTAGACCCACAATGAACCCCATGGAAATCTGCTCCCATTTCCACTCCGGAATGGGTAAAGGTTGCAACTCTCCAGCCGGTCTCTGATGCTCATCCTTGACTTGCTGACAAGTAAGGAACCTCGAAACGAAGTCCGAAATATCCTGTTTCATCCCTTCCCACCAGTAAAAGTCTCTCAAATCACAGTACATCTTGGTGGAACCTGGATGAACACTAAAGACTGACTGATGTGCCTGCTCTAGGATCTCGCGTCTCAACCCATCAGCATCTGGTACACACAAGCGAGTCCCGCATCGTAGCACACCCTGGTCATCAAACATGAACTCCGAAATTGTACCCTGTCGAACAAGCTCAAGAATCTCGGACAAACGGGCATCACTGGGTTGCGCCTCACGGATACGATCAAATAGTAGTGGACGGGCGCGGACATGAGCAAGCTGTCCCCCAGCGGAAGTAAACTCGAACTGCACTCTACTATCATACAAGAGCTGCCAATCTGCAGAAGACTGACGCTGAACTGCGCTCAACTGGGACAAGCTACCTCCGAGTCTATGACTCTAAGCATCAGCTGCCACATTCGCCTTGCCCGGGCGATAAAGTATCTCACAATCATAATCCTTCACTAGCTCCATCCATTGGCGCTGTCTCAGGTTCAGATCCCGCTGCTGGAAGATATATTTCAAACTCTTGTGATCCGTGAAGATCTGACACGACTCTCCGTACAAGTAGTGTCTCCAAATCTTCAACGCAAAGACTACCGCGGCCATCTCAAGATTGTGAGTGGGGTAATTCTGCTCGTGCTTCTTCAGCTTCCTAGAATCATACGCAATCAACCTATCATGCTGCATCAAAACACCGCCGAGCCCCACTCGAGAAGCATCACAATAAACAATATAGCCGCCCGATCCAGAAGGCAAAGAAAGCACTGGTGCTGTCGTCAACCGAGTCTTCAACTGCTGAAAACTCTGCTTGTACGCATCTGTCCAAAGAAAAGGAACTCCCTTCCGGGTCAGTCCAGTTAGCGGTGCAGCGATACTCGAGAAATCCTGCACAAAACGGTGTTAATAACCAGCTAAGCCCATAAAGTTGTGGACCTCAATCACCGATACTGGTCTGGGCCAAAGCAGTACAGCCTCGATCTTCCTCGGGTCTATAAGAATACCATCACCAGTCATTACTTGACCATGGAAGTCAACTCTGTTAAGCCAAAACGCGCACTTTGAGAATTTAGCATACAGCTGGTGCTCTCTCAATATCTGCAAAGTAATCCTCAAGTGCTGCTCATGCTCCTCATGACTCCTAGAGTAGACCAGTATGTTATCAATAAACACTATAATAAACTGGTCGAGGAACGGCCTGAAAATCCGGTTCATCAGATCCATGAACACTGCTAGTGCATTGGTGAGTCCGAACGACATCACCAAAAACTCATAATGCCCATAGCGCGTACGAAAAGCAGTCTTCGGAATGTCATCTTTCCGAACCCGCAACTAATGATAACCCGAACGTAAATCAATCTTTGAAAAATGTTTCTCACCCTGGAGCTAATCAAATAAATCGTCAATGATACATGTTCCGCACTGTAACCCGATTCAACTGATGATAATCCACACATAGCCTCAAACTGTCGTCCTTCTTCCTGACGAAAGAACAGGAGCTCCCCATGGCGAAAGACTCGGACGCACGAGTCCCAAATCAAGCAACTCTTGCAATTGATCTTTAAGCTCTCTAAGATCTCCCGGAGCCATCCGATAAGGCGGTATGGAAATAGGCTCCGTGCCAGGAATCAGATCAATGCAGAACTCAATATCTTGCTCTGGCGGCAACCGAGGTAACTCATCGGGAAAGACATCGGGAAACTCTCGCACGGTAGAAAACTGGTCCATCGATTCCACTGTGGCCCTAGTATCATGAATGAAAGCCAAGAATCCCCGACATCCCCTCCTCAAATGCCGACTAGCGCACAGGACAGAAATCAAACGTGAGGGGCGGCACCACGGTCCCCCTGCACAACAAACACCGACTCGCCAAGAAAACAAAATCCAACTGTCTTCTCTCGGTAGACCACGGACGCGTAGCAAGTAGCTAAGCAGTCCATGCCCAACAGAACGTCGAAGTCCAACATCTTAAGAAGGATCAAGTCGACGGACAGATCTCTGTCACCCAAACGGACAACACAAGACTGGAACACATGTCGCGCAATAAACGACTCTCCCATAGGAGTAGTCATGACAAGTGGATGATCCAGCAAACACGACTCTCGGCCTAACCTTGGCATGAAGTGCATAGAAACATACGAATGCGTAGATCCCGGATCAAAAAGAGTATGTGCATCATAAGAACATACAGAAAGGGTACCTTAAACCACAGCATTGGATGCTTGAGCGTCCTGGCGAGTCGAGGCAAAAACCCGTGTCTACCCTCTACCGGCTACTGGCTGTCCTCTGCCTCTGCCACCTTGACCTCTCGGTACAAAACCCCTGCGACCATGACCTCTCTGAACAGGAGTCTGACGCGGCGCAACAACAGGAATAAGGGTCAACGCCCTCTGATGCGGAGAAGGTGGTAAGGTAACCTGCGGTACTGTTGGCCCTCTCTGACGCACCACGGTACAATCTCTCACCAGGTGCTGTTAGCTGCCACACCCAAAACATCCACGTGTCGACGGCTGACCCTCATGGGGAAAAGTACTGAACAGCTGGCCACGTCCCACGTCTCTGCTACCCCCTGTGTCTGATCGAACTCTGTCTCAGAACCTAAACCTCTGCCTCCTGGCTGCTATACCGGTACGAGCCCTCTTCAGTTCCGGAACAACCGATGACTCAGCAAGACGCTCCTCCACCAATAGAGTTGCATCGACAGCTGCCGCATACGTGTCGCAATGCTGAATGTTGATGGCTAGGAACAACTGGGTAAGTTGGCCTCGAACAAACCTCTTCACCCTCATCTCCTCAGTCGCCACCAGGTACGGAGCATACACCGACAACTCAGTAAACAACACATCATACTCAGACACCGTCATCCCCGGAGTCTGACGTAACGACTCAAATTTGCGCGCTCACGCATCCCTGACGCTCGGTGGAAGAAAACGGGCAAGAAACGACGTCACAAACTCAGCCCAGGTCATAGGAGCAAGACCCGCGGCTCTGCCTTTCTCCAAGGACTCACACGACTTCTGGGCCAGACCCTCTAGACAAAAACTGACAAACTCCACCCATCTCTCATCGGAGCATCGGAGCGAACGACAAATCCTGTCCATCCGGTCGATGAACGACTGTGGATCCTCAGTAACTTCTGTGCCGGTAAACACCAAAGGCCTCAGCCTCATAAAATCTGTCAGTGACACAGTAATAACCCCCGGAGCCGTAACTGCTACTACCGGAACCGTAGATACCATTGTGGTCCCTGCAACGGGTGGAACAACTGCCTGCCCCTGCGCTCGGATGGTCTCTACTAAAGTCCCCACTATCTGGCACAGATCCTGCATACCAGCTCCAATCATAGCAATGTGCGCCGGTACAACAGGCGTACTTCCCTGGTCAGTCCTCGCCTCTGACGAGTCAACTCTGACCTTGGCCCTCGCGGCCTCTCTCTGTGCCCTCATAGTCTTCGGCGGCATATAGGCTAGAAATTGAAACAAGATTCGATAAGGAAACAGGAATCGAATCACAAAGATGTATATCATCACGGAGGAATATCAATCAATAAGTCCTAAGGTCACTTAGGCGGAGTACCATGTCGTAAGAATGCCACGGAACATACACACGCTACGTCACTCTGCTTAAGCTACCTACTCCATCATACCAAGGTCATCCTACACTCCTGAAGGTAAAACCTAGCGCTCTGATAACAACTTTGACACGACCCAAAATTTGGTCCGTAACCGGCACTTAAATTACATAACGTCTACAGGCGTACGCAACATAAGTAAGCCAAAAACCCAGAAATATAAACCGCCCAAAACTGGATCAACGGAGAAAACATAGTTTAAGACATTTAGAAAATCACAAGTAAAATCTCTAACTCTAGTTTTCTTTCTTCAAAATTACGGCAGCACTTCCTTTATAAAAACTAGCCCCGAAAACGGGTACAACACAGATAATATATAACGCATCCCAAATGGGAGAAAAATCACGCCCAAAGGCTGAGACAATCACCACAACATGTATACGATGCCGAAGCGAAGAAATAAGAAAGGGAAGACTGTAAAAAAGAAGTAAACTTTCCAACATAACCGACTTCCACGAGCACGACACCCAAAGTAACCAAAATAATACAACACTGAATTCTAACAAGTCGTCTCTAAGTCATATGTAACAGTGGTAGATAGAGAATACTAGATCCAACAAAAGATATACAATTTACAAGAAGATAACCGCAAACCCACCTAAAAGCAAAGGCCTCACTGCCTAACGTAGCGGTATCCACAAAAGTAGAGATGATAAGACGCCCTGCAGCGACTACTCTGAGGGAAAGTCCTGCAAAACACTATGGCACAACGGGGGTGAGTTGCCAACTCGTGAATAGTAATTAACATTATACCGTAATCGCAGGTATGCACGAACAGCGATCTATCTATCACATGTAAACCGATAACGTAAGTATGATAAGTGAATATGCAGCAATCATGTAAAGGTACGTCATCAGGGTACTACAACTACATGAAATAATGCATAACAACAATAATCCTGAGTGTGTAGGATGATACAATAAAATCTCATGCAAAATCATTAGCATGGAAAACACCGGTGTCCATCAAATTATAAATCCTCAGGCACCGCATCCACAGATCGGCCTTCACATCCTGTAAGTCTCAGGAAACCTCAGTGTCTATCGTAGACACCCGAAATATCATGAAAACATATACCTGTAAGTATATATATATAAGGATATAAACCACGTATGTCCACCGACGATACGTAAAAATCATGTAAACCTGAGTGTCTAACATCGACACTCGAAACATCATGAAACCCGTGTCTAGCATGGACACGTAGATCCACATAACTCAGGTGCTGTCACCACGACTGGCCTTGACGATATGTCGTACATCATTCTGGTCGGTATCCCCACGATAACCGCCGAGTCCAAATACTATCAACGGTAGGTACTTGCCCACCTTCCAGGCTCATCGTCTGTACCATGAAAATCATGCCGAGGGGAACCGTACCGGGCCCCACCATGTACCCACACACGGTCCACTCACTCCTCGTATCGGGTATATATCACAAATCTCAGAACCGAGAAATCTCATGTTGGACGCATCAAATATCATATCAAGAGAAACCGGGTTTTCAAACAGTACATAGTTTCTTGAAAATACCACCACGGTTCTCAAATCCATATATCATATGAACTCCATATCTCAATGCGTAAAATCCACATAAAACTGATATATGCAACATAAAACATCAATATGAGCATAGAAAGGGAAAACCGCTCTTTTAAATGAATCCAGCTTTTAAAATATATCTTGCGGTTCCCAAAATCCTCCGAAAACAAATGCAGCATCATATGAAGTGTACATGTAAGCGTAGCAAGGTTTAAGTATCTACATGTAAGTAAGTGGGTATGATGCATTTCATAAGCGCAATGATCAATAACTTAATACCACAAATCAAAACAATACCACTTGGGGTACATACAACTATAGCGAAAATATGCGGGTGTACATGTCAATATGAGTGCCTGATATACATGTAACTGTAATAGACTATGTGGGTGTACATGTCAATATGTAAGCAAGATGTACAAATAGTTATAGTAAGGTATACATGAAATGGAATAAGGGTTACTATCTCAACTATTCCTGCCCAATGCAATGTCACGTATGTAAGTGTCAACAATATCTCATATGCACAATGGGATAAGGGCTACTACCACAACTATCCCTATCCACTACCGTATCATGTATGTAGGTGGTTTGTGCGTGTCATGGTAATTACAGACGGTGTGGGTGTAGCATATAATTTAGTGCTCGTGCAACATAAACCATCTGTAATGTGTTATATCTAAAGGTGCGAGTCAGGTACAACAGATAATGCTATGCAATGACATTCATATGAAAGTAACCAATATGGAAATACAATGCAGCTAACATATCATATTCTCCCCGATGCATAACGCCATACGGGCGATTTCCCCGTAGATGATAAATCTACTCACAATGGTCTCCAGCTATGAAAATCCGACCACTTGCTTCCCCTTGTTCGCAGCGTCCGAAGTCCCCACTTGCGACGCTATATTTTCACAAACACAAGAAATAGTGCAAACATCTTAGAAATCGACCAATATAACGTAAAACTACGTATTAAAATAACACAGCAACACTAAACTAACTCGCGAGTGTACGTCTAGTGGCTAACGTGCGTAACGATACCACAAAACCTACCCAAGTACAGCAGCTGCACAAGATCACGATTCGTGTCGCAATACGTAACACGCGGACTCAAAACACTAGATTATCGGTAAACGATCCCAGATTTTGCATACTGAAATCACTAAAAAGTAAACAATACCAAACACCCCTAATTAACAGCAGACAACTACCCACAAAACCCAAACCCCAACACCTTCCTACATCGCCGACGTCGCCGGAGTTCGCCTTAGGGGTCGTCGGCCCAGGCCGGTGGGGTGGTCCCCGTCTCTCAGGTGGTGTCTCAGGTTCACTAGTACATCTCTATAATTTTGTTTGGTCAAACACTAAATTCTCCAGATCACAGCAGATATAAAAATTCTCCAGATCACAGCAGATATAATTTTGTTTGGTCAAACACTAAATTTTTGTGATATATTTTGAAATATTTGGAGAAGTTTTGAGTTAGGTTTGAAGAGAAATGAAAGGAAAAAGATTAAGGGCAGTAGAGAGAGAGAGAATCTCGGCCAAGAGAGGAGGTGTGTGGTTTGTGAGGGATTTCCTAGCAATTACCAACATTAAATGCATTCATACACATATATGCACACATGCATGTATCTCTTTCTTTTCTTTTTTTTCTATAAAACCTAACCTCCACACAAATATCTAGATACCAAGTGAAGGGTTTTGCTTTTACCCAAACTTAATTGTTGAAAAGATACAAAAGAGAAGTTTTCCTAAAATGTGAATACCGCCTTAAAATAATATTAAAATTGGGAAAAATTCAAATTGAACCAAAACGTCCCATATACCCCCAAACCTTGCGCACTAGCTTTATTTTAGTTAAACTAGGTGCTGGCAAGTCTATGTGGTCGCTTGAACACAGTCGGGTCAAAACGGAAAATACCGACAATTTAACCCTAAAACGGAAAAATTCGCGTAACAATTTCTAAAACGTTACAGTATGATACCGCTCAAGAGCCGAGAATACTCATGGTGGACATATCTCATATCATATCACGCGAAAAACACAATTTCTATTTTTAAAAATGATAATCAGTTTATAAAATCCTTGCGGTTTCTACAAATCCAAAAACCTCATGGAAAATCCAAAATCCCAAAAATGAAGGGTCAGTAACAGTGAATACCGGGATCCGGCAATCCGGACTAGCCCATAATGTCGCATGGCAAATGAATATATAAATATACATGAAATATCACAGTAATAAATGCAATTTCTAAATTAGAATATAAAGGCATGCGCACTAGTACTATGTCGAAACTATTAGCTAGCAATTTATACGAATGAAGTAGTATTTTCTAATGTGTACATGAGATAACAATTACCGATGACGATGTATGTGAGCCGGCAAGCAAGTGTACGTGTAGCATACGCATCGTCAGTAATGGTGCTGGTGTCCTGACAACATGGTTTCATAACAACAATAAAAGCACATTTAAGCTTGCAATGCGATGCGAACAGCAAGAATATACGGAAAATGAATAGTAAACGGAACAATAAGGAAATATACATTCCTTTATATGAGTCATACAGTTTTTGGTGTCAGAAATCGCACGAATTGTGGTTTTAGAAAATAGGGGCTACGGTGCTTTTAAGAAAAGGTTCGTCCTTTGAAATATCTGTAGTATCCCTCGACCTGTCTTTAAAATACTCACGATTCGTTAGTTTTGGAAATAAGTATGATTCGCGCCCAACTCAAACATCTACTAAGTAAACTATAGGACAAGCAAAGAGACTAACCAAAGGGTAAAGGAATCCACCTAAGTCTGAGACGATATATATATCTAGTAGTCGGTGATCCCGCCTCAATAGCGTCACCTATGATAAAATATATAATACGACATCCTCGAGTTAAGAGTGCGGATCTATTATCATAATTATATCTCGTACGGTAAATCCATCGTATGTCATCCCAAAATCGGGCTACGGGTCGCCTATCACATATACCTCAATATCCATATGGTATCATTATCATAATCTCATGAACAGGGTATTAATCTAATTCTAGCACATACCGATACCATCAACATATATCCACGTGTGTATGAAAATACATCGCCCATCAATCCGCTAATATAATATGCCGTATCTCATAACACGACCCAATCACATTACCGATCTCACGGCATCATGCCAATCACATCGACTCATCTCCAAGTATCAAATACTATCCTCATCAAACGTGTATATGTATGTGTGTGTGTGTGTGTGTGTGTGTGTGTGTGTGTGTATCAACACAATCACATACATACATATATATATATGCATATATCACATACACCAATACATATCACGTGTGTGCATGTGTGTGTGTACACCTATACTCTAGGGTTCGCGACTAAGAAACTACACAATAAGCACTATCTTGATAATCGTCCACGTATCACAATACACATATTTATAAACATATATAACGTATTTGTATACAACACTACGAAATTGCGGGGGTGCTATACGCCATCCACCCGACTTCCCCCGTAAATATATATTTACTCACCTGATCCTTGCTTGTCGAAGTCGATGTCGCCACGCTCTTGCTTGTCGTCCCGAAGTTCACGCAGAGGTACCTACATGTCATAACATATCGTGTCGCATTAAAATCCAATTCAAAACCAAACGACACATGAATCGCATATAGGTTAAAACCTATGGTCTACGCATGCAAGAATAACCAACAACCCTCAAGATTGACGTGCAAACGTCACACTACCGAGTCAAAACCCAAATACCAAAACTCAAGTTAAAAAAAAGTCGCAAAATAAAGCAGCAACACAAGAAAACACCTCCAGATTTTACCTAGGTTGAATTAGCCAATTTTACACATGTGGAGGGTCTAGTTTACTGAAAATGGAGCCATGGTCCAAACACGAATCCCAACACCCCTACCCTGGTGGCAATTTGCGGCCAGAAAGAATTTATCTGCGGCCAGGAATGATGGTTGGGTTCTCAAGTTTTGGGGTTAGCACCTAGGTTGCCTACACGACTCACAGTAATCGCTAAATATTTTTCAGGTGCCCCGGGTCATAGCAAAACTCCAAATATCGCCACAATTCCGACAATCTTCCGATGTCGGGGTTTCTAAGTTTCGGTTATGGGGTTAAATCTCTGGTTTTAGTCAAAAATACTAACACTACAGGGGTTGTATGTGTTGGATATATGTATGCCCTAGAGGCCATTATGTGATAGTGGATGTATTTATACATGTATATATATATATTCAGTGTACATTCTTGCTCGACATGATAGTATGCTATCTGGTTCTTCTTTATCTGATATGTTGATTTGATCATGCTTTTATTCATTCATACATGCTGATAAAGCCCTGAGGATATCGGCTTGACTACAGTGATTATGAGAGAGATCATACTAGTGGGACATCTGTAGTCTATAAGCATATCCTAGAAAGTCCCTAGTCGTAAGTATATTGAGACGGGGCATTGATATACCAAAGTAGACTAGCGTATATGATACTAGACCCATACGATGGGCGATGAATGTTCCCACGTTCATCGATGTTTGACATCAAGATCATATACGGGTGCTCAGTGGTGACTGGGTACACTGGACGGACTCACCGAGAACTCCTATATGGAATTATATCTATCATCGGATAGCAGTTCTCAGGTGACACTGGTACAGGTTAGTCTGTAGACCCGAGATCGTCATAGAGTCTTCTGTGCTCTCCTACTGTACTTTGATTACCACCCTACCACGGCTCTACTGAGTCGTGCAAACAGGTGGCCGTTGGGTATAGTCCCGAGACACACGAAGGCGATGAGCAATAGGAGGGGTTTCGTCTCTCCCGGTATTGGGAGTTGATGCTGTGCTGTGCTCGACTGGTTATATCAGTAAGTCCCTGCCCAGGGCTACTGAGATTTGCTGATAAGTGTTATCAGTAGTTTCTCGATCTGTTATAGACCATTCACTGGTACGACTTATTGAGTTATTGGGGTCGACGTTACCATCCCTAGACTCGATATGCAGCATATCTGACGAAGAGACCGGACTGTACGGTAGTGTTGCCGGTTGGCTCGACGGAAGTTGTAGCAGGTTCGCTTGTTTTCTTCTGATCGCTCAATACCCGGGTGGCCGTTACGTTTAGCTGACCGCTTGCGGCTTGGGGGTGCTTGATATGATCATCACCCACTGCCGGCTTATTGACGAGTCTTAGTGTCCCACAAAGGAGTTACCTAGTCCAGGCGAAACGTTGTGGTGCGCGTATGCGATATGCGCTTGGACCCGATTAAAATGCGCGTATAGGATACCGTATATTGATCGGGCGGCTTGCTTTTGGTGGGGTCATATGTGATATGTCCGGATTGATAAATCAAGTGTTGATTTATCATTTAACCATTAGTTTTCTCACTTGAAATCATTTCTTGTATATGATGGATGTATACATGCATGTATGTTTTTCTTTCTTTCTAGTTTCATGCACATATGGATGTGTATACATACATACATACACACATCATCTATCATGGTTGATTACACATTGAAAATGATGGCAATATAAGACTCACACCATGGATAATTATATGGATTATTATTTGATTTTTTGTTAAAACAAAAGAAATAAAGAAAAGGATAATTCATGCTTAGTTTCTACACTCTTCTTTAAACCTAACCATGCTCACCTACTTCTAACCATGGGTTAACCTTCTCTTTGTGATTTAAACTCAAATTAAATAATATCTTTATAATCTAACCATGGTTTGAGATGAGGATAAGAAAATATATATACATATATTTTCTTATTCCTTCATATGAGTTATCTCTTTACTCTTGTTAAAAGAAAGCCATCATCTTCTTCCTCCTTCACCATTTTGCTCTCTAGACTTTTTTAGTGAGCAATATACTCATCAAGTTAGGTTTTTGAAGTGAGAAATGCCACCACAACATCATTCTACACAAGTTTAGCCCACTTGTTTAGAGTGTTCTCTTCATTTCTTCTCTTGAAAAGTGAAGTTACAAGCTTGGACTAGGAGCTTCGTGTGGATCGTCGTGGACACTAGAAGACTTCAAGAGAACCTTCCTCCAACACTCAAGAGGCCAAAAGAGTCTAGCGAAGGGAGCTACAAAGGTTGTAGTCTCGAAACCCTAGTCTTTGTTGCCTTTATTGTTTTGAAACCCTAATTTTCTAGGATACATCCTTTGTCTGCTTACTTAGCACCATAAAAATTTTATCTTTGTGACATGTGATGCTTCTAAACTCTACATAGGGTGCTAGGTAACCCTAACATTGGTATCAGAGCCGACCTAGAACATTAGGCAACACTTTTACGAAGCAAAAACTCCGATCGAACCAAAATACGACGTTTCAAGACCTTCTCTGGACAATTTTTAAAATCTGTCATTTTTCAGAATTAAAAATAGTTAAAAAATACAGCAGGTAAAACTAAGAAAACCTGTGAAATACGAAGCCATGATTCCAACAAACCGTCGTGGAACCGCGGAAAATCTTTGCTTAGGCCGCGGCTCCGCGGCCGTACAGAAGCTTCATTGCCTCATATTTACACAGTAATTCTTATAGCTGCTTGTTTGTTGTCTTAGGTATGTTTAATATGAATCTAGTACTATATATTCTGGAGATGGTTTTGGACTCGACGATTCGATCGGAATTTTCATTTCGTTGCTTTTCCGGGTAAATTAGAAAGTATTGAAGTGTTCGAACGAGTATCATTTGCTCACTGTTCACGGGGTTTAAGTATTTTGGAGATACGTGCAAGTTTTTTTTTTTGTGGTGGACCCTCTAGAAGACAACAAACCTTAACTCGATTATGTGATCGTCTTGAACTGTCCTTTGAACCTTAGGATTTGGGACAGTACGACGTGCCACATGTGAGGCGTTGGCTTGACCCTTCTACGGCTGGACCGCTACTACTGTGTCACACTCCGGGTTTTTTGAACTCCGCTCAAGTGTTGAGCTTTAGGGAATCTTGGGTATTTGATCGTTCGTTCGAAAACTTTAATACTGTCTGTTTATCTGGAATGTGATACAATATGTAGAATTCATATAGTTTCGGCATGGAATACGAAGTATGTGATATTTCGCATTTATGATGTCTAAAGTGTATGTGGATTCCAAATATTGTAGTTTTACACTTTCTTTTCTTTGACCGTAAGTGTAGTATGTTCGATATCGCCGGTTTCGTTGCTATACATCAACGACAATTGGGGTACGCATACTTACTTACGTTGATAACATGTGATATTATGTGTTGCTGAGATATGATGTGCAGGATTGTCGCGATCGAATAGCCGGGTTTTTTTATGTGAGATGAGAGTTTTATATTTTCATTCAAGTAAATTCAAATGTAATGTAATATTCTTTTATTTGGGGCATTTCCGGGTTGATATTGTGTCACCAGTGTTGTATATTATTTACTTTTCCGCATTTTGATAGACCCAAGGAGGGGAGCACAAGTGACCGGGTTCTGTGGTTCAGTGGGAGGCCATCTCGAGGAGTCGAGGCCGGGTCTCCTAAACTCCAGGATTGGTAGGGTCGCTTGCCACTCTCGTAGGGGTCTAGGGGTGTGGGCATGGCTATTCATCGCGACTGTGGAATCCGTATTTTCTATTGTTGGCTAAATACTAAATACGGACGTCCTAGTATATCCTACATTATATATATGTTTCTGCTGCCTGTGTTCTGAGATATCTGAGACGAATGACATATTATATATATGATATATAGTAGACGTTGCTTATGTTTTACACCCTCGCTAGTCCCGTCCCGGTATGCCGTTAGTTAAGTAACCTAACGGTGCATAACGGAACATTGCGGCGAATGCGGATGGCATAAGCGTACGTGTTATTTTCGTTTCTTTTCTGTGATTGGCTTAAGGACTTAAATGTGGGATTACATTAATATGATTAATGTAAAGAAAATAAACCTAAAAAGATGTTCTAGAATCGGATTTGAAAACCACTCGGCTCTTTATGAAAAAGCTGTATTTCAAAAACTGCGGAGCACAAGCCACTCCTTTTCAAAACCATTTGATTCTACGACGATATCAAGTTCAAAGCGTTAAAGATTTTCTTAAAAATCATCCGCAACCCTCCGTCATTTTAGGAAGTAGAGTACTTAGTATTCGTGCTACGTTTGTTGACTTTAGTTAAGGCGTAGTGTACGGTAGCTAAGTGATGTCTTCCAACACTGCATATGATGCAGATTAATTAGGACATTCATGCGACTTTGTTGACCATAATTAAGGGTCATATGGGTGGGTGTAATTGATCAAGAAATGACGGGTAGAACTTGACTGGTACTTATGATTTGTTGACCATAGTTAAGGTCATAAGTACTAGGGGTAAAAATTACATCGGGAATTTCAAGTGTTGAAATTTGTAATGAGATTGCATACCATCCATGTGATGGTTGGATCCCGATCCCACTGTGGGCAATAGTTGCTCCTAGGAGAGTTTTGCATTTAACAATTAGCTAACTCATTAGGCGTCTAGAAAGGTGTTAACGGCGCTACGCCTCTGGGAAAACGAGATTTACTTTAATTAGTTCCGTGCGAAAGCACGGGGAACCTCCCTCAAGTACCGACACTGGCCTGGCTGAACGGTTAGCGAAGTTGTAGACTGTAATTAATCCAGGCTAGTTTTCTTTTTATGGTTTGAAAGAAAAACTTGATTAAAGCAGTGGGAGACATCGATTAGATAAGATAATAACCAATCTGATCTATGCAAGAGCTTTCGCTGAGTGTATTCTTTTCTCTCTCTTAATAGCAGATACCAATGACTGGACTCAAACTTCTACTAGATAAAAACAAACTGAATGGGACCAATTATAAAGACTGGTTGAGGAATCTGAAAATAGCTTTGACTTATGATAAAGTATCATATGTCCTCACGGCTTCAGCCCCGCCCACCCCAGGTAAAAAATCCTCAGTTGCGGACATTGAAGTCTGCAAGACATGGGACGCTGAATGTGCCACGGCCAAATGCCTCGCGCTTGCATCGATGGACAATACACATCAAAAGTAGCACGAGAATATGGACATTCAAACCATATTCCTCCATACAAAGAAGTTGTATGGAGAGCAATCTCGTGTATTAAGATACGAAGCATCAAAGAAATTGTTTCAGCTGCGAATGGCTCCTGGCACACCAGTAGGAGACCATGTTCTGAAGATGATAGCACTTATAGAAGAGCTTGAGGACCTAGGATGGACAATGGAAAATGAACAATATACAGATATTATTCTGCAGTCCCTCCCCTCCACCTTTGCTCAGTTCATAGTTAACTTCAACATGCATGGCATAGAGAAGGAGCTACCTAAACTCCTTAATATGTTAAGGAGTGCAGAGAGCACTATGAAATCGATGAAAACTCCCGTTATGACTAATGGGCAATCTTCTTCTTCTCGCCCTAAGGCTAAGTCCAAAGGAAAGAAAAAGAAGAAGCCCACCAATCCCAAGGGTGGAGTTAAAAAGGTGAAGGGAAAGGAAAAGTCCAAAGCTGGAGACTCGTGGAAAGGTGAATGTTTTCATTGCCACAAGACAGGACATTGGAAGCGCAACTGTACGGAGTACTTGAACCTCAAGAAGAAGCATGGGGATGTTTTCGCTTCAGGTGTGTTTGTGACAGAAAACTGTTTTTCAATAAACTCTGCTTCCTGGGTATTAGATACCGGTTCAGGTTATCACATTTGCAATTCTATGCAGGGACTGAGAAATAGCAAAGTTTTGAAGACAGGTGACCATACTCTCCGCGTTGGAAATGGTTCCAATGTACATACAGTCGCAGTGGGAGAGTATCACTTGGGGTTGCCATCTGGGTGTATATTGGTTTTTAACCCATGTTATATTGTACCAAGTATGATATGTAATATAATATCAGTTTCTTTATTAGACAATGAAGGATATAACTTTATATTGCAGAACAATGTTATGAACATTCACCTGAATCAAATGTTGGTTGGGTATGGTACACTTAATAACGGGATATACGTCCTAAATCAACACACAGTTTTCAGTATACAACACACTAAGAAAAGAAAACTTTCAGAATTAAATGAAGCTTTTCTTTGGCACTGTAGACTTGGTCATATTAACGAAACAAGACTAAACAAGTTACACAAAGATGGATATTTAAATCCTTTTGAATATAAATCTTATGCGACTTGCCAGTCTTGTATCAAGGGTAAAATGACCAAAACTCCATTTACCGGACACGGAGAAAGAGCTACTGAGCTCCTAGGCCTCATACATAGTGATGTATGTAGGCCAATCTCTACACAGGCTAGAGGCGGTTTTTCATACTTCATTACATTCACTGACGATTTCTCAAGATTCGGTCATGTATTTTTATTAAAGCACAAGTCCGAAGTTTTCGAGAAATTCATTGAATATAAACAAGAAGTAGAAAAAAAAAACCGGCTTGAGTATCAAGTTGCTTCGATCAGATCGACATGGGGAATACCTTAGTACATAATTTGCAAACATTCTAAAAGAGAATGGGATTCTCTCTCAGCTAACTCCTCCTTACACACAACAGCACAACGGTGTGTCTGAACGACGGAATAGGACCCTATTAGAGATGGTCCGATCCATGATGAGTGATGCTGAGTTACCCGTCTCATTTTGGGGGCATGCATTAGAGACTGCAGCGTTTCTACTGAACAGGGTTCCAACCAAAACCGTGTCTACCACGCCATATGAGATATGGCATGGGAAGAGACCATCTCTTAAGAGAATTAAGATTTGGGGTTGCCCGACCTATGTTAAAAAGCAGAATCCGGACAAACTCGAGACACGGTCAGTCATGTGTAATTTTGTGGGGTATCCAAAGAATTCTTATGGATATCTATTCTACCACAAAGAGGAACAAAAGGTGTTTGTTACTCAGTATGCCACATTCTTGGAAAAAGAGTTTTTCACAGATAAAGATGATGGCAAAGTGGTGGATCTAGAAGAGGTTCTAGAGACACAAACTACAAATGACGATTTGGTTGAATCGGCTGTTGTAATAGAATCTGAGGAACCTCGGCCACTCCGAAGGTCTGGTAGGATTTCTCGCCCACTGGAGAGGTACTCCGGTTTCCTTATTGATGGTAACGGAGAAGACTGCATCATGGATGATGATGATCCTACGAGTTTTCAGCAAGCTATCATGAGTGGAGACTATGTGAAGTGGCTGGATGCCATGAGATCCGAAATGGAGTCTATGTACACCAACAAAGTATGGACTTTGGACATTATACCCCCTGGGGTAAAACCTGTCGGATGCAAATGGATCTTTAAAAGAAAGATTGGTGTAGATGGGCAGGTAGAGACCTATAAGGCAAGACTCGTGGCGAAAGGATTTCGTCAAAGACCAGGTTTGGACTATGATGAAACTTTTTCGCCCATAGCCATGCATAATCCATTCGGATCCTACTTGCTATTGCTGCTCACTACGACTATGAAATCTAGCAGATGGACGTTAAAACAACATTTCTAAATGGAGATTTAGAAGAATGCGTTTATATGGATCATCCAGAGGGCTTCATTGACAGTGGGAGCAGCGGGAAAGCATGTAGATTGCTTAAATCCTTATATGGGTTAAAGCAGGAATCTCGGAGTTGGAACATCTGTTTCGGTGATGTTATCAAAGAGTTTGATTTCATCAAAAATCCAGATGAACCTTGTGTTTATAAGAAGACTGTAGGAAGAGCTGTCACATTCCTCGTATTGTACGTGGATGACATTCTTCTGATAGGAAATGATATTCCTATGCTACAGTCGGTCAAATCTTTCTTATCACTAAGGTTCTCCATGAAGGACCTGGGTGATACCACATACATCCTGGGCATAAGGATCTATAGGGATAGATCCAAAAAGTTATTGGGATTGTCCTAAATCAGGTACATCAACACCATCCTAAAAAGGTTTAGTATGGAAGACTCCAAGCAGGGTGCCTTACCCGCTTGCCATGGAGTCACTCTCTCAAAGGATTCTTGTCCAAAGACCGATGAAGAGAGAGCTCGCATGAACATTATTCCCTATGCTTCGGCAGTAGGATCTATAATGTATGTGATGTTATGTGCACGCCCAGATGTAGCTTATGTACTTAGTGTTGTAAGTAGGTATCAATCCAACTCAGGGGAGAACCACTGGACAGCTGTGAAGAGCATTCTTAAGTACTTACGAAGGACTAAAGAATTGTTCTTGGTGTATGGTAATACAAATCTCCAAATGGTGGCCTTTACCGATTCGAGCTTCCAGAGCGATAATGACGGCAGCAAATCTTTCTCAGGGTTTGTATTTACCCTTAATGGAGGGGCGGTAAGTTGGAAGAGTTCCAAACAGGATACCATTGCAGACTCTACGATGGAGGCTGAGTACATTGCTGCTAATGATGCCGCCAAGGAAGCCGTCTGGATGAAGAAGTTCGTCTCGGAGGTAGGAGTAGTTCCAACCATTATTGATCCAATACCCGTGTATTGTGATAATAATGGGGCTATGGCGTTAGCCAAGGAGCCCAGGTCCCATCAGCGGTCCAGACACATCCTGAGGCGCTTTCATTTGATCCGGGAGATTGTAGATCACCGCGAGATCGAGATTAAGAGAGTAGACACAAAGAATAACGCCGTGGATCCACTCACCAAGGCCCTCCCTCAGCCGCGGCATGAGCGACTTTTTGAGATGTTGGGTATGAGATACGCCAATAACTGGCTTTAGTGCAAGTGGGAGATTGTTGGATATATGTATGCCCTAGAGGCCATTATGTGATAGTGGATGTGTTTATACATGTATATATATATATTCAGTGTACATTCTTGCTCGATATGATAGTATGCTATCTGGTTCTTCTTTATCTGACATGTTGATTTGATCATGCTTTTATTCATTCGTACATACTGATAAATCCCTGAGGATATCGGCTTGACTACAGTGATTATGATAGAGATCATACTAGTGGGACATCTGTAGTCTATAAGCATATCCTGGAAAGTCCCTAGTCGTAGGTATATCGAGACGGGGCATTGATATACGAGAGTAGACTAGCGTATATGATACTAGACCCATACGATGGGCGATGAATGTACCCACGTTCATCGATGTTTGACATCAAGATCATATACGGGTGCTCAGTGGTGACTGGGTACACTGGACGGACTCACCGAGAACTCCTATATGGAATTATATCAATCGTCGGATAGCAGTTCTCAGGTGACATTGGTATAGGTTAGTCTATAGACCCGAGATCGTCATAGAGTCTTGTGTGCTCTCCCACTGTACTTTGATTACCACCCTACCACGGCTCTACTGAGTCATGCAAACAGGTTGCCGTTGGGTACAGTCCCGAGACACACGAAGGCGATGAGCGATAGGAGGGGTTTCGTCTCTCCCGGTATTGGGAGTTGATGTTGTGCTGTGCTCGACTGGTTATATCGGTAAGTCCTTGGCCTGGGCTGCTGAGATTTGCTGATAAGTGTTATCAGTAGTTTCTCGATCTGTTATAGACCATTCACTGGCATGACTTATTGAGTTATTGGGGTCGACGTTACCATCCCTAGACTCGATATGCAGCATATCTGTGTAAGTGCACGACGGCGCCCCGGCCGTCAATCCGACGGCAAAATGCGAAAGCGGTGATAAACTTTAATTTTTCTAGAACTGGCAAACCGCCGTGCACTAATACCCGGATCGAACCATTAATTAGTCCTAGCTAACTACAAGATGGGGAAGAGAGATATACCGACTGATCCAAGTCCTCCGGTCTTCTCGTCGTCGTCCCGATCTCCTGCGGAAACTCCGGTCTCCACCTCGTCGCCGGAACTGCACCACATCGCCTACTTCTTTTACGGGCTCCCACCTCAATGCCGAGGCAACTCGGGCACGAAGCTGGCTAGTCGACGTGCCCAAGGTTTGCTGTAGAATGTATAGTAGAACTAGTGTCTCATTTGGGGTTTATGGAGGTGCCATTTTGGTGGAGGAAATGAGGTATGAACTTTTGTGGAGGAACTTGGGGATTTTTCTACCATCTAGAGAGCAAAAATCCCCACTACAAAAATGGGCAACCCCTCCTCCATGCTTGGCCGGCCATCACTAGAGGAGGAGGAGAGAGAGGGGTGTGTGTGAGTGGAGTGTATAAAAATGGGAGCCATACTCATATCATCCAAGAGAGAGAGAGAGGAATGGTTATCATATGGAATAATGATCACAAAGAAACACCAACACTCAACAACCAAATCATGCAAAGAAATGATCTCCAAAAGAGAACCTCACTCCACCACAACCATCATGAAAACCATGTCATATGAAAGTCAAGCCATGATGGAGAAGTCAAGAAGTCAAGGTCAAGGAATGGTGCAACCATCATGACACAAGAATATGCAAAGACCCCCTCCATAAATGCTTATTTGCAACAATGCAAATAACCCCTCCTCCACCAATCTTCGGCCAATGAACGATACAAAGGAAATTGGCCGAAACGGAAAGCAAACTGGCAACTCCAGAAAACTGGTCCCGTAATAAATTACAGGAAAACCCCGATACTGTGCATACACACCCGTATTTGTATTCCGACCGAAATACAAATGCAATGAGACAAAATTCATACAGTACTATACTAGGATCCGGCTTATACTAAAGCCGGCTAGTAATATCCGTTCGATCCTGATCCGTGCAGTACCGCACGTATCTGATCTAACCCTGCCATATATCCATACGGCCTATAGTACAAACTGTCCGATCCTGATCCATGCAATACCGCACGTATCTGATCGGACCTTGCCATATCTCCATACGGCCTCTACAACTTTTCGCCCGAAAGCTGAGTAACTGAATGTGGGGGACTCTAAAGACCCGTCAACACCTTGGTTGTGGATTTAACCACTAGCACGTCAGAGGTATAAGCCAATACGTAACGGGCTAACAGGTATTGACTAAAAGGGACGTCTGTGAGCGAACTCAGCCTGACAACCCTACTGAGCCTGTCAGTGACAATATCCGTACAGTCCGGTCCGTTCGTCTATGAGTATCGCATGGCGGGCCTAGAGGGTTGGTAAAAGTCAGACCCCTAAAAGCGGTACAAGTCGTGTCGGAGTGTAGCCCAGAACACCCTGAGATACTACTGGAATACCTACCAGTAAATCTCCTTGCCTCGGCTGAGGGCTTCGTGTAATGGCTCTCCTAGACACAGCGCGACCTCACCCCCAATACCGGGAGAGACGAACCCCTGAAGATACGCTCACTGCCTCTATGTGGCTCGGGACTGTACCCAACTAAAACCTGTTTGCACGACTCCTTTGAGCCGTGGTAGGGTAGTAATCAAAGTACAGAGGGAACTTACACAAGACAAATGACGATCCCCAGGTCGATGAACTAACCTGTACACATGTCACCAGGGAACTGCCATCTGACGTCTGGTATATGACCAACTAGCATGTTCCCGGGGAGTCCTGTCTGGTGTACTCAAAACCCAATAAGAACCTGTATACATCTTAGGTGATCCAACTGACACCAGTGGCTTGTGAGACCGGCCACCGCCCCTCGTCGGGGTCTCGACTGTATACACTAGTCTACTCTGGAGTATCGATGCCCTGTCTCGAAACTCACACGACTAGGGACCATTTATGGATATGCTTATAGACCCCCAGCTCCCACTTATATGATCGCCCTCATACTGCTGGTGGTCAAGCAAGAATCCTAGGGGCTCTACCAACGTGTAATAGCGACCTGTAAGGTCACCTAAAGCAGTACACGATGATAAAGGTAAACCAGATAGCATACTATCATCTCGAGTAATATTTTCCTACCAGGATAGGTCCTCCATCAATCATTGCAATCACGTGCCTGTGACCCAATAATTGACTCTGAGGGCACTATCTCCAACAATCTCCCACTTGCACTCAAGGCTAATTATTTTGATGTCGCATACTCACAGCCCGTGTGATACCGAACACCCAACTCCTCTACTTATCAGTCCCACAAAGCTCTCTTGCGGAACTATTGCGTTCGAGGAATAGCCTCAGTGAGTGGATCCGCTTAGTTGTTTCTTTCTGTGTCTCTCTATATCTCGAGTTCGCGGAGAAAGCCATCTCCTGAAAAGAGCAATACCTGTCTTAGAATATGTCTGGATGTCTGATGGAACATAGCTCATAAATGAACTCCAAATCCAAACTTCTTAGACTGTATCGTCAACTGAACTTAATCAGTATCCTACGCCATGCCTCCCTCAGTATTGCCTTGGACCTCCTGTCCAAAATACTGCCCCTCATCAGATGGAAAAACTATAACTCTGACAACCTCCTTGTCGTCCAGGTCCCCTTGGAAGCCTGGAATGATAACTGTCTCCTGCATGAGGCTATCGTTATCATATCCCTAGAACATCCACTTATGTTCTATAACTGCTTCCGACTGTTTCTCCAGGATTGGATCAATGTCAACTTATTGCATCTAGTGCAAGAACAATATCTGGTGTGGTACTTGACATCTCATGATTGACTCAATTGCCTGAGCAAGTGATCTGCCAATCATGCACATCCCTCTCTACTTTAGTCTATAAGACACCTTTAGAGAGGGTGACTCCATCACCTGTAGGTATACTACCGTGCCAGGAGTCGTCCATTCTAAATACTCTTAGAATGCTGTCTAAGTACCCTGATTGGGAAACCATCCAAATCTAGATCTAAAACCATAGATCTAGTAACCAATATGTCAGACATAAAGTCCAAGTCCCATGTGGAGAAAACACTGTGTGACGACCAAAGAGTAACCGATCGTAGTATAGGAGTTTCTTTTCCTACTCTGTGTATGTCATCCAAATACCAGGATATCACACCCTACTACCTTCTCAACAGATCTATCCCCTATTCTGATGAAGTCAAACCCATGACTGTCATATCAGAAATAGATGATCTATCTCCGCTATAACTGCTTTAGTCTTAAATAGACATAAGCTACATGTCCACCAATGCTTCCGCTGCTCCCACTGACTACGACAACCCTCTGGCAGAGTCATATAGACGTACACTTCTAAAACTAGTTCAGAACGACGCTATACTCATCCTCCCGCCGGGTCTCGCAGCCTGGAACAACAGCAATGGTAATTGTGGGTAAACAAGAACTTTCCTGTCACCGTCCTTGAGGCTACCGGAGTACCTCTCGGGTGCCTGAAGTTACCCACCCTATCTGCGGAGTGGCCAATGGAATGTCAATCCAGATTGAATCTTTAGGTTCCTTATCAAATCTTCAGTAATCGTTTGTGGTTCTGGAATCACTTCCAGTTCTACCATACTCCCACTACTGTTTTCTGAAAAAAATCCATTTTTAATAAAACTGTGGCGAGTCTAGAACAATATTGCTATTGTTCATCCAGATGGTAGAAAGTCAACCTTCGTCATAGCCTGGGTCAACCCACAAACAGTCATTACAGAAACGTGCCATGAGTTATCCAGAGTCTGGTTTTAATCATAAGCCGGACAACTCCCCGTACCTTAACACCGTTAAGATATGAACTGTTATATATCCAATATAGAAACAGCGGCACTGATTTAATTGAGCCAGATCCAAATCATGCAGCTGTCTCCAGTGCATTTCAACTAAATGGAAGGAGGCTGATCAGCGTTACACAACTTAGGAGCATTTCCAATTACGAGTAATCTGAAAGAGAAGCAAGTTCTCTTTATCATTACTATCAACTGAATACCATACACAAGTATCTACATCTTCGATCTCTTTGAAGAATCCCGATACTTGCTACACCTGGTTCTCTACTCTATTCAAATACCTATAACTTCTCAAAATTCGGACTCTGTGTTTCTACGAAACACTTGTCTAAAAACTAGAGAAGTCATAAGTAAACCGAATATAGTACGAGGACCAACCCCTCTGTCCTGATGGACCCTGGACAACATACAATACTCTGTATAAGTCCCTTGAGTCTGATAACTCATTCACTGTGTGTCGTAGGTTGAAAACTGTATTTATGGTTAAGAAGAATTACACCGCTGTTTAATGCTCCTTACCTAACCATCCACTGATATAGGTAAATGTCATCGACATAATTTCAAAAAGGTATATCTCACTCTATGAAAATAGACGTACAGATATATCAATTTGAAATTGGTGCACAACAGCGGATATTCAAAACCAAATATTTGCCGACTGGCAAACAACCCAGGTGACTTCCTCAAATATCACCGATTACAACAAATCCCGATATAATGAGTATGATCACCCAATTCCCAATAACTTACTCCCACTCATCATCTATAAAACCATACAGATGTGAGAATCGTACCTGGTAAATACATACCCTGGAGTAAGTATCTAATCGGGAAATCAGTTTTCCTTTAACAGTACACAGTGAGACTGAAACATTGAAATGTTTCGATGGGGTATCCTGGTATTCCTAGTAATGCCTCTTCCAGATTCACGACTGTAACCGTGTAATTCTTTACCACCTCTCCAAATCCCTTCATATGTCTTTAGTCTTTACCTTCTGCACACCCCTTTAGGCCAAATGGTTTTCTTCCTTCCCTACCGTTCGGCACCAGCCTATGGTTTGGAAGAAGACTATCCAATAAGCATAATGGGTGTACTGTCCTAATCCTAGGAACACTCGCAATGCGAGAGAAGGTGAGGATAAAAGACAACCGAATAAACCTTATTCCTATTTCTCCTGAACCAGAATCCATCCCCGAACTGGAACAAGTTCCTTTCGAGTTCGTATATAACCATACGATGGAGTATCCAAATAAATTATGGATCTTCGTAGTGATACGGAGTGTCTTGGAGAAATACAAAGGTGATTTAGGATTGGCGAAGGAATACTTGGTTTGGTCGTGAATATCTGTTGCAATTTACTTTGCCCTCTTACTAATCCCGTGTTTTGTCTTAACTTAATACCTTCTGCACACCATCGTTATGCTAATTGGTTTTCTTCATTCCCTACCGGTCGGAACCTGCCTATGGTTTGGAAGAAGACTATCCAATTTGCGTAATAGGTGTACTATCTCCTAAACCAAGGAGTACTCTCAACCTGAGAGAAGGTAAAAGGAAAAGACAACTGAATAGTCCTATCCGTTTTCTCCAGAACCGGAAACCATCCTCGAATAAATTCCTTCGAGTTCGTATATAACCATACGATGGTTTTGTCCAATGGAAGTGGACGTTCGTAGCAATACGGGGTGTCCTGGAGAAAAGGGTAAAAGTAGGAGTGGCAATGAGGTTTGCAACTCTGACAATCCAAAAGCCAGTGTTTTAAGAAGGTTCGGTCAACTTGGTCACTGAGTCATAGTCTTAGGGTCGGTTCAATGGTCGCTGCCAAAAAGAGAGAGAAAAGAAACACTCAGCGTGCACTCTAACCTAGATCAGAATGGTTACCAATTTATCTAATCTGGAAACCTCCCACTGTTCCGTCAAATTCTCCTCCAAACCTAAAAGAAGAATTAGTCAGGATCACCCGAGGAGTAAACCAACTCATCAGTGGGAATCGGGATCCAACTATCATCGCATGACAACGTGACGGAATCCGCTCACGTCATCACACTCCAGAAGGTATGCGCATATCTGGCAAGTTTCAGTTCTTTTGAAACTCCCGATGTGATTTCTGCCCCATGCTCTTATGACCTTGACTTTAGCCAACAAATCATAAGTCATATGTCAAGTTCTACCCGTCATTCTCCAGGTTAATTCGAATCCACCCGCACAAGCCCTTGACTTTGGCCAACAAGGCTATACGACTGTTCCAAACCAACGCATCTATCTATGCTGCATATGAATAACCAACAGCTACCAAACACTGTGCCTTGACTTTGGACAACAAACACAGCTTGAATACTATTGACTACCCATATGAAATGACGGAGGGCTACGAATGGTTTCTGGCGAAAACCTTTAACGTAATGAACTTGATATCGTTGAAGGAACGGATAGCTTTTAAAAATATAGTGACGAAAACCGTTGCTAAAGAGGTCACTCCCGGTGAAGGGATCTCGGCTCTTTCCCCGTAGAATGGGGTGCAGGATATTCCAACTGAATACTACGATGCAAAGCAAAAGTAATCGGCTATAGTGAAGTTAATGCCCTGACGCAAACTTCTGTCCAAGGGGTCACTCCCGGTGAAGGGATCTCGGCCCTTGCCTCGTCGACTGAGGAGCAGGATATTCCAACTGAATACCATGATGCAAAACAAAAGGGAACGTCCTTGCAATAACAGCTTTTGAAAAGTTGTTCCAACAACATCAGATTAGGTTTGTTTTTAACTTGCATTGATCCGAATCAACGCAGTCCCATCAATTGATCACACCACAAAGAACGAAAATATACTGATGTACGTATATGCCATCCGCATTCGCCACTGTGTCCCGTCATTACCCGTTAGGTTAGCTAACTAACGACAGAGCGGGGACTGGACTAGCGCGGATGTAAAACATATACAACATCTACTAATATATACCAATATATTATATTCGCTCAAGGCGTGATAAAAATGCAACATCACAGAAAATGTACAGCATCACAGAAACAATACAGATATCTGGGATCCCCGGGTTTCACAGAGCCACTACTGAAACCCGACGTTCCCCTGGTAGTGTGGATAGCCTGTGCAATGAAAACCTAGACCCCTACGGGCGCGGCAAGTTACCCGCCAAAACCTGAAGCGAGGCAGCCCCCTTCAGCAACGTGAATGGACCACCCAGCACTTCACAGAATCCGGTAACTTGGGCACCCCTCCTGGGTCAACCTGTACCCCCTACGAGTGCGGCGAATAGCCCGCCAATTCTAGAGTAAAGCCCCCTCCGTCTCAATGCCATGAGATGCGGGCTTGTTGCCCTCTAGAACCCGGCTATCCGTGCACCCCTCCGCGGGATAATTCTAGTACAGAAAGTAAAATATACATACAACGGGTACATCGACCGCAACCAGGTCGTGCCCCAAAATAATAATACAAACAGGTAGTGACGGCAGTCCACATGTCGGACGCTCGCCCCGCAATATCAAAAGTACATAATACAACCACAACTGCACTAGCATTGCATCCAGGCTATCCCCCACGACCGATCCGCAACACACAGCAAAAACAGAACATCAACGTGAAAGTCACGTTCGCAAATCCGTCTAACCGGGCTATAGCAGTTAGAAAGGATTTACCGATCAAGTGACATTCATGGTCGCAGATATAATATAAATACTGTGAAATAATGTGTTTAAAATATCCGATCAATCAAATTTTAACAAGTGGGCCCCAAAGCATTACTGTAGCATATCAAGAAATTCTGGGCCCAATATTAATATTCCAAAACCCCTAAAATCAGCCCAGAAGCCCACTGGAGAAAATTGACAGAGTGTTCTTATCATAGTGCGGCGGAACCACGGCCCAAAGGGGGGTTTGGCCGCGGTTCCGCGCTCCCACTATCGAATTACTTTGTCGAATTTCTACAGTAGCCTTATAATCTCCAGTACATCAATTTTATACAACCTGAAAAATTTTTGGAGACTAAAAAATTTCAACAGAAAACTGTTGTGAAGAAAATACGGGTTTTGGAACATTTGATCGATCGGAACAGAAAAACACATTAAAGCAAGCTAGACTAAGTTAATGGCGAGGCTCTGATACTACTGTAAGTGCACGACGGCGCCCCGACCGTCAATCCGACGGCTAAATGCGGAAGCGGTGATAAACTTTAATTTTTCTAGAACTGGCAAACCGCCGCGCACTAATACCCGGATCGAACCATTAATTAGTCCTAGCTAACTACAAGATGGGGAAGAGAGATATACCGACTGATCCAAGTCCTCCGGTCTTCTCGTCGTCGTCCCGATCTCCTGCGGAAGCTCCGGTCTCCACCTCGTCGCCAGAAGTGCACCACATCGCCTACTTCTTTTACGGGCTCCCACCTCAATGCCGAGGCAACTCGGGCACGAAGCTGGCTAGTCGACGTGCCCAAGGTTTGCTGTAGAATGTATAGTAGAACTAGTATCTCATTTGGGGTTTATGGAGGTGCCATTTTGGTGGAGGAAATGAGGTATGAACTTTTGTGGAGGAACTTGGGGATTTTTCTAGCATCTAGAGAGCAAAAATCCCCACTACAAAAATGGGCAACCCCTCCTCCATGCTTGGCCGGCCAACACTAGAGGAGGAGGAGAGAGAGGGGTGTGTGTGAGTGGAGTGTATGAAAATGGGAGCCATACTCATATCATCCAAGAGAGAGAGAGAGGAATGGTTATCATATGGAATAATGATCACAAAGAAACATCAACACTCAACAACCAAATCATGCAAAGAAATGATCACCAAAAGAGAACCTCACTCCACCACAACCATCATGAAAACCATGTCATATGAAAGTCAAGCCATGATGGAGAAGTCAAGAAGTCAAGGTCAAGGAATGGTGCAACCATCATGACACAAGAATATGCAAAGACCCCCTCCACAAATGCTTATTTGCAACAATGCAAATAAGCCCTCCTCCACCAATCTTCGGCCAATGAACGATACAAAGGAAATTGGCCGAAACGGAAACCAAACTGGCAACTCCAGAAAACTGGTCCCGTAATAAATTACAGGAAAACCCCGATACTGTGCATACACACCCGTAATTGTATTCCGACCGAAATACAAATGCAAAGAGACAAAATTCACACTGTACTATACTAGGATCCGGCTTATACCAAAGCCGGCTAGTAATATACGTTCGATCCTGATCCGTGCAATACCGCACGTATCTGATCTAACCCTGCCATATATCCATACGGCCTATAGTACAAACTGTCCGATCCTGATCCGTTCAATACCGCACGTATCTGATCGGACCTTGCCATATCTCCATACGGCCTCTACAACTTTTCGCCCGAAAGCTGAGTAACTGAATGTGGGGGACTCTAAAGACCCGTCAACACCTTGGTTGTGGATTTAACCACTAGCACGTCAGAAGTATAAGCCAATACGTAACGGGCTACCAGGTATTGACTAAAAGGGACGTCTGTGAGCGAACTCAGCCTGACAACCCTACTGAGCCTGTCAGTGACAATATCCGTACAGTCCGGTCCGTTCGTCTATGAGTATCGCATGGCAGGCCTAGGGGGTTGGTAAAAGTCAGACCCCTAAAAACGGTACAAGTCGTGTCGGAGTGTAGCCCAGAACACCCTGAGATACTACTGGAATACCTACCAGTAAATCTCCTTGCCTCGGCCGAGGGCTTCGTGTAATGGCTCTCCTAGACACAGCGCGACCTCACCCCCAATACCGGGAGAGACGAACCCCTGAAGATACGCTCACTGCCTCCATGTGGCTCGGGACTGTACCCAACTAAAACCTGTTTGCACGACTCCTTTGAGCCGTGGTAGGGTAGTAATCAAAGTACAGTGGGAACTCACACAGACAAATGACGATCCCCAGGTCGATGAACTAACCTGTACACATGTCATCAGGGAACTGCCATCTGACGTCTAGTATATGACCAACTAGCATGTTCCCGGGGAGTCCTGTCTGGTGTACTCATAACCCAATGAGCACCTGTATACATCTTAGGTGATCCAACTGACACCAGTGGCTTGTGAGACCGGCCACCGCCCCTCATCGGGGTCTCGACTGTATACACTAGTCTACTCTGGAGTATCGATGCCCTATCTCGAAACTCACACGACTAGGGACCATTTAAGGATATGCTTATAGACCCCCATCTCCCACTTATATGATCGCCCTCATACTGCTGGTGGTCAAGCAAGAATCCTAGGGGCTCTACCAACGTGTAATAGCGACCTGTAAGGTCACCTAAAGCAGTACACGATGATAAAGGTAAACCAGATAGCATACTATCATCTCGAGTAAGATTGTCCTACCGGGATAGGTCCTCCATCAATCATTGCAATCACGTGCCTGTGACCCAACAATTGACTCTGAGGGAACTATCTCCAACAATCTGATGAACAGACCGGACTGTACGGTAGTGTTGCCGGTTGGCTCGACGTGAGTAATAGCAGGTTCGCTTGTTTTCTTCTGATTGCTCAATACCCAGGTGGCCGTTACGTTTAGCTGACCGCTTGCGGCTTGGGGGTGCTTGATATGATCATCACCCACTGCCGGCGTATTGACGAGTCTTAGAGTCCCACAAAGGAGTTACCTAGTCCAGGCGAAACGTTGTGGTGCCCGTATGCGATATGCGCTTGGACCCGATTAAAATGCGCGTATAGGATACCGTATATTGATCGGGCGGCTTGCTTTTGGTGGGGTCATATGTGATATGGCCGGATTGATAAATCAAGTGTTGATTTATCATTTAACCATTAGTTTTCTCACTTGAAATCTTTTCTTGTATATGATCGATGTATGCATGCTTCTATGTTTTTCTTTCTTTCTACTTTCATGCACATATGGATGTGTATACATACATACATACACACATCATTTATCATGGTTGATTACACATTGAAAATGATGGCAATATAAGACTCATACCATGGATAATTATATGGATTATTATTTGATTTTTTGTTAAAACAATAGAAATAAAGAAAAGGATAATTCATGCTTAGTTTCTACACTCTTCTTTAAACCCAATCATGCTCACCTACTTCTAACCATGGGTTAACCTTCTCTTTGTGATTTAAAATCAAATTAAATAATATCTTTATAATCTAACCATGGTTTTAGATGAGTATAAGAAAATATATATACATATATTTTCTTTTTCCTTCATATGAGTTATCCTTTTACTCTTGTTAAAAGAAAGCCATCATCTTCTTCCTCCTTCACCATTTTGCTCTCTAGACTTTTTTAGTGAGCAATATACTCATCAAGTTAGGTTTTTGAAGTGAGAAAAGCCACCACAACATCATTCTACACTAGTTTAGCCCACTTGTTTAGAGTGTTCTCTTCATTTCTTCTCTTGAAAAGTGAAGTTACAAGCTTGGACTAGAAGCTTCGGGTGGATCGTCGTGGACACTAGAAGACTTCAAGAGAACCTTCCTCCAACACTCAAAAGGCCAAAAGAGTCTAGCGAAGGGAGCTACAAAGGTTGTTGTCTCGAAACCCTAGTCTTTGTTGCCTTTATTGTTTTGAAACCCTAATTTTCTAGGATACATCCTTTGTATGCTTACTTAGCACCATAAAAATTTGATCTTTATGACATGTGATGCTTCCAAACTCTACATAGGGTGCTAGGTAAACCTAACAGTATGGCCTCTACTAACCTCATTTTACACTTCACAACTCATAAAATCCCCTAACCTCTTCTTGGAATTTTCAAACCTCTCTAAACCTCACTTTAACACTTCTAAACATGTATACATGGTAAGTGAATGAAATACTATACTAATAGTGAAAGAATTATCTCATTTGGCAACTCAAGAATTTTCTTGGGCTACCCCAAGTCTCCAAAATCCAATTTTTCTTGGTCCATCAAGCTTGTAGTGAGCTTGTGCATATTTTTTAAAGGAATGCAAGGTTTTGATGTGGATTTGGTATTGATGTGGGGGGGGGGGTTAGAGGAGAGGGCAGCCATGGTGAATGAGAAGAGAAGAAGAATGATGAAGATGATGAAGCAAATGAAATGGAGGAATGTGGCCATGGTCAATTGACCCCTCACCCCCCCTCTCTCCCTTCTCTCTCTCCTAAACCCATACCTCCTTGTCTCCCCCATGCCACATTCTTTAATCTATTCTGTTCTTTTCTTTTATTTCCCATTTCCGTTCTAAAAATCAAAAACCATTCTTGAAATAAAGAAAGAAGCCATGGTAAAAATAAAATGTGACAAGTGTGTAACATGACATAGTGCATGTCATGTGCACATAAACCTGATTAACACACGATGAGTGGAAATTAATCGAGTTTAGGATTTAACCTTTTTACAAATAAGTATTTAAAAATCTATAAATGCTCATATCACATAAAACACCCTCAATTCAATAATTTGTATAAATTTCCAAATATTTTGCAATTTATCGGTATATAATTGTACCATATCATTAAAACTAATTTCCACACATTAAAATATTCGTAATATTTATTATTCAATTGTATAAATTCCCAAAAATAATTTTTTATTTTTCTGAAATATTACAGCGGAGAATAGCCCGCCAATTCTTGAGTGAGGCCCCCTCCGTATCAACACCATGAGATGCGGGCCCGTTTGTGGATTATGACGAAACCTTTTCTCCAGTGGCTATGCTTAAGTCTATCCGGATCTTACTTGTCATTGCTGCATACCATGACTATGAAATTTTGAAATGGAGTGTTTTTGAGGCTTTCATTAGTTTTGCTAAAGTGGTCACTCCCGGTGAAGGGATCTCGGCTCTTTCCTCATCGAATAAGGTGCAGGACATATCATATATATCACTATGCAAAGCAAAACTCTAAAAGCAATAAAAAGACAAACCGAGTTTTGTAGCATCTGCCAGTTTCGCTAAAGAGGTCACTCCCGGTAAACGGATCTCGGCTCTTTCCTCATCGAATAAGGTGCAGGGTATATCATATATACCACTATGCAAAGCAAAACTGCAGGTACCCTTTTTATAAAGTTTTGATTCTATAATATATTTTCGGTTTTTTTTCTTTTTATTAATCTCATTAATAAAAAATCCCATCAGCTTATGCTTCCTAATCATCACAGATAAATACGACGTACACTTATGCCATCCGCATTCGCCTCGATGTCCCCTCGTGCACCGTTAGGTTAGGTAACTAACGACTGAGCAGGGCAGGGCTAGTCCGGGTGTAAAACATAAGTAACGTCTATATAATATATCATATATATTATATACCGTATCCATCACAACATATCAAATGATCACATCACAGATATCGCAACAGAAACATAGATATAATGTGGGATATATTAGGACGTCCGTATTTAGTATTTAGCCAACAATACAAAATACGGATTCCACAGTTGCGATGAATAGCCAAGCCCACACCCTGGACCCCTATGAGAGCGGCAAGCGACCCTACCAATTCTGGAGTTTAGGAGACCCGGTCTCGACTCCTCGAGATGGCCTCCCACTGAACCCCAGAACCCGATCACCTGTGCTCCCCTCCTTGGGTCCATCCTAATGCGGAAAAGTAAATGACATACAACACTGGTGGCATCAACCTCAACCCGGACGTGCCCCAAATAAAAGAATATTACATTACATTTGAATTTACATTAATGAAAATATAAAACTCTCATCTCACATAAAACCCCCGGCTATTCAATCACGACAATCCTGCACATCATATCTCAGCAACACATAATATCTGATATCATCGACGTAAGTAAGTATGCATACACCGATCGTCGTCGATGTATAGCAACGACAACCGACAATACAACTACATACTACACTTGCGGTCACAGAAAAGAAATTGTAAAACTACAATATTTGGAATCCACAATCACTTTAGACATCGTAAATCCGAAATATCACATACTTCGCATTTCGTGCCTAACTCTATTAATTCCACATATTGTATCACATTCAAGATAAATAGACAGTATTAAACTTTCCGATCGAATAATCAAATACCCAAGATTTCCTAAATAGCTCAATACTTGAGCTGAGTTCGAAAGTTCCAAAATACGTCACAGTAGCAATGGTCCAGCCGTAGAAGGGTCAAGCCAACGCCTCACATGTGGCACGCCGTACTGCCCCAAACCCTAAGGTTCAAAAGGCTGTTCAAGACGGTCACATAATTGAGTTAAGGTTTGTTGTCTTCTAGAGGGTCCATCGCGTCACATGCACGGTTTTCCGAAAGATTTAAACCCAAGAAAAATTCAACACTTGAATGATTTTCGTGTCGGGAAAAATTGAGTTAATGATATCCGTTCGAACATTTTAACAGTTTCTAAATGTCCGAAAAAAATAATGAATTTAAATATTCCCATCGAATCTACAATTACAAAATAAACCCCCAGAAAATTCAAAACTTCTGTCAGAATAAAAAAATACCCTGAAAATATACAAACAGCAAAACGAATTACTATGAAAACAGAAGTGTCTTTTCTAACAGTAGTGCCGCGGATCCGCGGCCCAAGCAAGGTACGGCCGCGGTTCCGCGGCGCTCTGTAGAGATGACGTCATCGTTTTTCACACATATTCTTAAATTTACCTGCTGATTTTTTTAGGTATTTTTAATTTAGAAAAATCCCAGTTTTTAGAAAAAGTCCAGAGAGAGGTTTTATTTTGTCGGTTCGGGTTCGATCGGAGTTTTAACTTCGTAAACACGTCGCCTAATGCTCTATCTAGGCTCTGATACCACTGTAGGGTTCCTATGCACTCTTGTGAAGGTTCATAAAGCAACAAACATGCCCGAATAAAATTTTAGATGTGCCGAACAACCCAAAGCCGGGATCTTTGCTAGATTATTAGGGTTTAACATGCAAGATAACATCTTTAAACCTAAGTGTGAGGGATTACAACCTTTGTAGTACGCTCCTTTGCTTAACAAGCTCCGAGTAGAAGTCCCTTCGCCGCGATCCATGATCTCCCGGACTCAAGAGAGGCTCCACGACTCGAACGATTCATGATAGCTTGTCGTATTCCTTTTCTCCGATGATCTACGTCGAAGTTGCAATAGCTCAAGCTTTCTCTCACTCTAATGAGGTGAACACCCTAATCTACTAGGCTAGATTAGATGAGTATGATGGAGTAGTATTTATGCTTTCTTTTTATATCATTTTCTCACAATAACTCATCACAAAAGAAAACTAAAGTAAACTCTCTCTCAAACTCAAGAGAGAAGAAGATGAAGAATGAAAAGAATAATCCTTTTTGTGTTGAATAGTAGATTAGAGTATATGATTGATTATAGAACCATGGTCAAGGATGAGAGGGTAAAACTTTGTAGAGAATAAACTAGAGTTAGGGTTTGGTTAGGTTAAGGATAAGGATCAACCATAATATCTTAACCAAGACAAAAGAGAATCCTTCTAGAATGAACAAGAAGGAGCTAACCCTAATCAAACCCTAATCCCTTTTTATCATCCTTAAACTTATTTCATAATAAATCATATCATGTCACAATAATATATATCACATATTTATTGCAACAAAAGAAAATAATACAATTAACATATACCGCATATATATATAAATGTATTAATCCGGTGAGAAAATGAAATAATAAAGCGAGCCAATATTAGATAATGTAATAAAATATATCATATATATCATTATACATTAAATCATCGAATCAACACTTGATCCGACGATCTGGCTATATCGAATATAACCGACTAATATATCATGTACCGATTCATCGAATCAACACTTGATTCGATGTCCCGGTTCATATCTAAATATCGCGAGAATATAATACGGTATCTCATATCGCATTATCCTCGGTCCTGCACATATCACATATGTGCCTCTACACCATTTTGCCTGAGCCAAGAAACCTCTGTGTAGGACTCTAAAGAATCGTCAATACGCCGGTAGTAGGTGATGATCATATCAAACACCCACAAGCTGCAAGCGGTCAGCTAAACGTAACAGCTACCCAGGTATTGAGCGATCAGAAGATCAACAAGCTAGCCTGTCCGTTCTCCTGTGAATCCAATCAGTAACACTCCCGTACAGTCCGGTCTGTTAGTCTGATATGTCGCATATCAAGTCTAGGGGTGGTATACGTCAGACCCCAGTAACCGATAAGTCGTGTCGATGTGAGGCTCATAACAGGTCGAGAAACTACTGGTAACATTTACCAGTATATCTCTATATCAGCCCTGGCCAGGGACTTCCAGTTATAGCCAATCGAACACAACACAACATCAACTCCCTATACTGGGAGAGACGAATCCCCTCCTATCGCACATTGACTCCATGTGATTCGGGACTGTACCCAAAAGCCACCGTTTTGCACGCCCTCTTGGACGTGGTAAGGTGGAATTCAAAGCACAGTGGGAATCACACAAGACTCTATGACAATCTCGGGTCTACAGACTACCCTGTACCAGTGTCACCGGAGAACTGCCATCTGACGTATGGTATATCACCATCTGGGAGTTCTCGGCGAGTCCGTCCAGTGTGCCCAGTCTCCACTGAGCACCCGTACACCATCTCTGATGTCAAACACCGATGGATATGGGATCATCCATCGCCCATCATATGGGTCAAGATGCGTATACGCTAGTCTACTCTGGTGTATCGATGCCCTGTCTCGATATACTCTCGACTAGGAACAGTTATAGGATGTACTCATCGACTACTATGGCCCCACTAGTATGATCTCATCATAGTCCCAGTAGTCGAGTACAGATCCTAAGGGCTTTATCAACATGTGAGAGTAAGACAGTAAACCAATACAAGTCAACATGTTAAGATAAAGTGTAACCAAATAGTATACTATCATGATGAGCAAGAAAGTCCTCTCTGTATATATCCAAGCATCCATCATAATATACATCATATGTACAACAATGGCCTATAGGGCATATACATAACTAACACCGTTTCCCTATGGAACCCGGCTATCCGTGCACTCCATCGCGGGGTAATCCTAGTACAGAAATGAAAATATGTACAACGGTGATATCGACCTCAACCCGGTCGTGACCCAAATAAATAATATACAAACAGGCAGTGACGGAAGTGCACATGTCGGACGCTCGCCCCGCGATATCAAATGAATAAATAAATCCAAACTGTACTACCATTGCACCCAAGTTATCCACCACGACAATCCCGCCACAACCACAGCACAACACAAAACATGAATGTGAATGTCACATTCGCAAACCCGTCTAAAAGAGCATATAGCAGTTAGACGGGTTGTACCGCTCTAATGACATTAACGGTCGCTAATAGTAATGTATGTACTGAAAACTACGACATTAGAATTCCGCACGCAATTAGCAAACTAAACCAATTTCAAAAACCATGGAAAAAAAAGCGGTGAGCTAAAGTTCCCAAAACCGACCGTTTAAAGCCAATTCGGAAGTTTGAATCAAAACGAAAAGCGTACGAACCTTCGTAGGGAGTTAGAGCAAAAAATTAACTTCGTGTCGGGGGACTAGGGAAGTACCCACCCCTGAGGCCACCACGAGGTGGCCACGGGGTGAGGCAGACCCGAAACTGCCCAAGTCCCCAGCGCCAAGACCACCTTGTGGTGGTCTTGGGGAGTGGGCCCAGCCGTTCGGTCCCCCCTGGGGATTTCCCGTGGTTCCCATGCACCACCCGCGCCTTCGCAGTTCAAACCATGATCCCGCGGGGTGTGCAAACATCTTAAACTTTCAGTTTTCGGAACTGTTTTTGTCGGTAGTTTTTGCATGACAAAACTAAATTTCCTCCGCCTCACCTCCATGTTTTGATAACTTTTTCACATTTTAAGAATGGAGGTGAGTAAAAAATGATTTGATTGAATATCTTTGGGTGTCAAAGAATAAGTTTGGGGGAATTTTTCATTTAACTATTATTTTACCCCTTGTATCTCTCCCTTAGTATACAGATCCATGTTCTTAAAAGGCTACATCAGTGAGGACACTGCTGAAAACAGGTTTGGGGGGGAGGTTTGTATTCACTGAATTATCTTTGACACTAGGCATTCAAATTTTTTTTTATATAACAAAAGAGTAGAAAGTGAAAAATTACATCCAAAAGATAAGAATAGTTTAAGAAAACCAACAAAATTAGAAGTTTTCTTAAACGAACTAGTAATAAGTAGTTATGAGCTGTTGTCCCAAGGGTTAGTAAGATGAAGGAAGTCACTAATCTGAGGATAAAAATAAGTCTGAAAAATAGTTTCTATTTTGGAAACCAAACATTTGAATGTTGATACCCTACTATATCCACTTACACACGTCTTGAAACTCGGGATAGTAGAGGATACCTAGAAATGCTCTTGTCTAAAAGTCAAAGTATGAAGGAAGTGAAAAAATGAAGAAAATATAAAAATGGTGAAAAGAAAAAAAATGAACACTGGTTTTGTATCGCCAATGCAGCAATAAAAAAATATAGCGAGGGTGCCTCTTCACCTAGTGCCCTAAGGCCAACTGGTCTGGGAGTCTCTGCTAAGCCTTAGGTGGTGCAAGACGAGGAAAATATTATTACCTAATCAGCAAGCACATGAGTAATCGGTCGGTTAGAACCTTAAGAAGTATTAACGTGTTGGATATATGTATGCCCTAGAGGCCATTATGTGATAGTGGATGTATTTATACATGTGTGTGTGTGTGTGTATATATATATATTCAGTGTACATTCTTGCTCGACATGATAGTATGCTATCTGGTTCTACTTTATCTAACATGTTGATTTGATCATGCTTTTATTCATTCATGCATGCTGATAAAGCCCTGAGGATATTGGTGTTGGAGATAGTGCCCTCAGAGTCAATTATTGGATCACAGGCATGTGATTGCAATGATTAAGGGAGGGCCTATCCCAGGAGGACAGTCTTACTCATGATGATAGTATGCTATCTGGTTTATCTTTATCATCGTGTACTGCTTTAAGTGACCTGACAGGTCGCTATTACACGTTGGTAGAGCCCCTAGGATTCTTGCTTGACTGCCAGCAGTATGAGGGCGATCATATACGTGAGAGCTGGTGATCTATAAGCACATCCGTAAAAGGTCCCTAGTCGTGTGAGTTTCGAGACAGGGCATCGATTCTCCAGAGTAGACTAGTGTATACAGTCAAGACCCCGACGAGGGGCAGTGGCCGGTCTCACAAGCCATTGGTGTCAGTTGGTTCACCTAAGATGTATACAGGTGCTTATTGGGTTATGAGTACACCGGACAGGACTCGCCGGGAACATGCTAGTTGGTCTTATACCAGACGTCAGATAGCAGTTCCCTGGTGACAAGTGTACAGGTTAGTTCATCTACCTGGGGATCGTAATTTGTCTCGTGTGAGTTCCCACTGTACTTTGATTACTACCCTACCACGCTCAAAGGAGATGTGCAAACAGGTTTTAGTTGGGTACAGTCCCGAGCCACATGGAGGCAGTGAGCGCATCTTCGGGGGTTCGTCTCTCCCGGTATTAGGGGTGAGGTCGCGCTGTGTCTAGGAGAGCCATTACACGAAGCCCTCGGCCGAGGCAGGAGATTTACTGGTAGGTATTCCAGTAGTATCTCAGGGTGTTCTGGGCTACACTCCGACACGACTTGTACCGCTTTTGGGGGTCTGACTTTTACCAACACCCTAGGCCCGCCATGCGATGCTCATAGACGAACGGACCGGACTGTACGGATATTGTCACTGACAGGCTCAGTAGGGTGTCAGGATGAGTTCGCTCATCAACGTCCCTTTTGGTCAATACCTGGTAGCCCGTTACGTATTGGCTTATACCTCTGACGTGCTAGTGGTTAAATCCACAACCAAGGTGATGACGAGTCTTTAGAGTCCCCCACATTCGGTTACTCAAGCTTTCGGGTGAAACGCTGAGGCCGTATGGAGATATGGCAAGGTCCGATCAGATACATGCGGTATTGCACGGATCAGGATCGGACAGTTTGTACTACAGGCCGTATGGATATATGGCAGGGTTCGATCAGATACGTGCGGTATTGCACGGATCAGGATCAAACGGATACTACTAGCCGGTTTTGGTTTAAACCAGATCCTAGTATAGTACAGTGTAGATTTTGTCTCATTGCATTTGTATTTCGGTCAGAATACAGATGCGAGTGTGTATACACAGTATCGGGGTTTTCCTGTGATTTATTACGGCACCAGTTTTCTGGAGTTGCCAGTTTGCTTTCCGTTTCGGCCATTTTCATTTATATCATTCAATGGCCGAAGTTTGGTGGAGGAGGGCTTATTTGCATTTGTGCAAATAAGGTTTTGTGGAGGGTGTTCTTTGCATTGTTGCTTCATGATGAGTGTAGCCTTCATTTGACTTCATAACCTCATCATGGCTTGACTTTTGGAGTAATGATGATGGGTTATGATATGGTTGTTGAGCGTTGGATTTTGTTGAGAATAATTTCTTTTGATGATCACATATTTTTCCCTCTTACATGATTGCCTCGCTTGACTTTTCCACTCTGATTCTCGCTCTCCCCATTCACCATGGCCGGCCACATTTTTGAGGAGGCTGCCCATTTTGTTTGAGTGTGGGTTTTTTTTGTTCAATTGGCTTTTGGAAAAATTCCCACAAGTTCCATCTCCAAACTACATATGATTCCTCCACCAAAATGGCAACCTCCACTATCCCAGAAATGAGACACAAGTTCTACACACCATTCTACAGCAAATCTTGGGCACGTCGGCTCGCCAACTTCGTGCCCGAGTTGCCTCGGTATAGAGGTGGGAGCCCGTAAAAGAAGCAGGCGACGTGGTGCCCTACCGGCGACGAGGTGGAGACCGGACATTCCGCGGGAGATCGGGACGACGACGAGAAGACCGGAGGACTCGGATCACTCGGTATATTTCTCTTCCCCATCTTGTAGTTAGCTAGGACTAGTTAATGGTTTGATCCGGGTATTAGTGCGCGGTGGTGCCAGTTTATGAAAAATTTAAGTATATCACCGCTTCCGCATTTTGGCCTCGGGATGGAGGTCGGGGCGCCTCCGTGCACTTACAGTGGTATCAGAGCCTCGCCATTAACCTATTCTAGCTTTGTTTAATGTGTTTTACATTTCCGATCGACCAAAATTCCAAAAACCCGCGTTTTCTTCACATCAGTTTTCTGTCGAATTTTTTCTGGCTCGAAAATTTTTTCAGGTTGTAGAAAATTGATGTACTAGAAGTCCTAAGAATTCTGGGGAAATTCGAGAGATTGATCTTTCAGGGAGAGCGCGGAACCGCGGCCAAACCCCACTTGGCGCCGCGGTTCCGCCGCAGTATGGAAGTATCACTGTGTCGAATTTTTCCAGTGGGCTTATGGGGTGAAAATAGGGTTTCTGGAATATTATTTTTGGGTCCAGAATTTTTTGATGTGCTACAGTAGTACTTGGGGGCCCGCTTGGTAAATTTGATCGATCGGATATTTTAAACACATTATTTCACAGTATTTACATTATATCTGCGACCGTGAATGTTACTCGATCGGTAAATCCAGTCTATCTGCTATAGCCCTTTTAGACGGATTTGCGAACGTGACTTTCACGTTGATGTTCTGTGTATTGCTGTGATGTTGCGGATTGGTCGTGGGGGATAGCCTGGATGCAATGCTAGTACATTTTTGTTGTATTATGTACATTTGATATTGCGGGGCGAGCGTCCGACATGTGGACTGCCGTCACTGCCTGATTGTATTATTATTTTGGGGCACGGCCAGGTTGCGGTCGATGTACCCGTTGTATGTATATTTTACTTTCTGTACTAGGATTACCCCAAGGTGGGGTGCACGGATAGCCGGATTCTAGAAGGCAACAAGACCGCATCTCATGGAATTGGGACGGAAGGGGCTTCTCTCTAGAATTGGCAGGCTATTCCCCGCACTCGTAGAGGGTACAGGTTGACCCAGGAGGGGTGCCCAAGTTACCGGATTCCGTGAAGTGCTGGGTGGTCCATTCACGGTGCTGAAGGGGGCTGTCTCGCTTCAGGTTTTGGCGGGTAACTTGCCGCGCCCATAGGGGTCTAGGATTTCATTGCACAGGCTATCCACACGACCATGGGAACGTCGGGTTTCAGTAGTGGCTCTGTGAAACCCGGGGATCCCAGATATCTGTATTGTTCTGTGATGCTGTACATTTCTGTGATGTTGCATTTTTATCACGCCTTGAGCGAAATATAATATATTGGTATATATATTAGTAGATGTTGTATATGTTTTGCATCCGTGCTAGTCCAGTCCCTGCTCTGTCGTTAGTTAGCTAACCTAACGGGTAATGACGGGACCCAGTTGCGAATGCGGATGGCATATACGTACATCAGTATATTTTCGTTCTTTTTGGTGTGATCAATTGATGGGACTGCGTTGATTCGGATCAATGCAAGTTAAAAAAAAACCTAATCTGATGTTGTTGGAACACTTTTCAAAATGCTGTTATTGCAAGGACGTTCACTTTTGTTTTGCATCGTGATATTCAGTTGGAATATCCTGCTCCTCAGTCGACGAGGCAAGGGCCGAGATCCCTTCACTGGGAGTGACCCCTTGGACAAAAGGTTTGCGTCAGGGCAATGACTTCACTATAGCCGATTACTTTTGCTTTACATCGTAGTATTCAGTTGGAATATCCTGCACCTCATTCTACGGGGAAAGAGCCGAGATCCCTTCACCGGGAGTGACCTCTTTAGCAAAGGTTTTCGTCACTATATTTTTAAAAGCTATCCGTTCCTTTAACGACATCAAATTCATTACGTTAAAGGTTTTCGCCAGAAACCATTCGTAGCCCTCCGTCGTTTCATATGGGTGGTCAATAGTATTCAAGCTGTGTATGTTGGCCAAAGTCAAGGCACAGTGATTGGTAGCTATTAGGGTATTCATATGCAGCATAGATAGAAGCGTTGGTTTGGGATAGTCATACTGCCATTTTAGCCAAAGTCAAGGGTAGGTACGGGTGGGTTCAAATTAACCTGGAGAATGACGGGTAGAACATGACATGTGACTTATGATATGTTGGCCAAAGTCAAGGTCATAAGAGTATGGGGCAGAAATACTTGCCAGATATGCGCATACCTCCTGGAGTGTGACACCGTGAGCGGATTCCGTCACGTTATCATGCGATGATAGTTGGATCCCGATTCCCACTGATGAGTTGGTTTACTCCTCGGGTGATCCCGACTAATTCTTCTTTCAGGTTTGGAGGAGAATTTGACGGTACAGTGGGAGGTTTCCAGATTAGATAAATTGGTAACCATTCTGATCTAGGATAGAGTGCACGCTGAGTGTTTCTTTTCTCTCTCTCTTTGGCAGCGACTATTGACTCGACCCTAAGACTATGACTCAGTGACCAAGTTGACCGAACCTTCTTAAATACTGGCTTTTGGATTGTCAGAGTTGCAAACCTCATTGCCACTCCTACTTTTACCCTTTTCTCCAGGACACCCCGTATTACTACGAACGTCCACTTCCATTGGACAAAACCATCGTATGGTCAGATACGAACTCGAAGGAATTTATTCGAGGATGGTTTCCGGTTCTGGAGAAAACGGATAGGATTATTCAGTTGTCTTTTTCTTTTACCTTCTCTCAGGTTGCGAGTACTCCTTGGTTTAGGAGATAGTACACCTATTACGCAAACTGGATAGTCTTCTTCCAAGCCTTAGGCTGGTGCCGAACGGTGGAGAATGAAGAAAACCAATTAGCATAACGATGGTTTGCAGAAGGTATTAGGTTAAGACAAAGCAAGGGATTAGTAAGAGGGCAAAGTAAATTGCGACTGATATTCACGACAAAACCGGGTACTTCTTTACCACTCCCACTTCACCTTTGTATTTCTCCAGTTCACTCTGTATCACTACGAAGATCCACAGTTTATTGGATACTCCATCGTATGGTTATATACAAACTCGAAAGGAACTTGTTCCAGTTCGGGGATGGATTCTGGTTCAGGAGAAATAAGAATAAGGTTTATTCGGTTGTCTTTTATCCTGACCTTCTCTCGCATTGCGAGTGCTCCTAGGATTAGGACAGTACACCCATTATGCTTATTGGATAGTCTTCTTCCAAACCATAGGCTGGTGCCGAACGGTAGGGAAGGAAGAAAACCATTTGGCCTAAAGGGGTGTGCAGAAGGTAATGACTAAAGACATATAAAGGGATTTGGAGAGGTGGCAAAGAATTACACGGTTACAGTTGTGAATCTGGATAATGGAAGAGGCATTACTAGGAATACCAGGATACCCCATCGAAACATTTCAATGTTTCAGTTTCACTGTGTAATGTTAAAACAAAACTGATTTCCCGATTAGATACTTACTCCAGGGTTTGTATTTACCAGGTATGTTCTCACATCTGTATGGTTTTACAGATGATGAGTGGGAGTAAGTTATTGGGAATTGGGTGAGCATCCTCATTATATCGGGATTCGTTGTAATCGGTGATATTTGAGGAAGTCAGCAGGGTTGTTTGCCGGACGGCAAATATTTGGTTTTGAATATCCGCTGTTATGCACCAATTTCAAATTGATATATCTGTACGTCTATTTTCATAGAGTGAGATATATCTTTTTGAAATTATGTCTATGACATTTACCCATATCAGTGGATGGTTAGGTAAGGAGCATTAAACAGCGGTGTAATTCTTCTTAACCATAAGTACAGTTTTCAACCTACGACACACAGTGAATGAGTTGTCAGACTCAAGGGACTTATACAGAGTATTGTATGTTGTCCAGGGTCCATCAGGACAGAGGGGTTGGTCCTCGTACTATATTCGGTTTACTTATGACTTCTCTAGTTTTTAGACAGGTGTTTCGTGGAAACACAGGGTCCGAATTTTGAGAAGTTATAGGTATTTGAATAAAGTAGAGAACCAGGTATTGCAAGTATCGGGATTCTTCAAAGTGATCGGAGATATAGATACTTGAGTATGGTATTCAGTTGATAGTAGTGATTAAGAGAACTTGCTTCTCTTTCAGGTTACTCATAATTGGAAGCATTCCTAAGTTGAGTAACGCTGATAGGCCTCCTTTCATTTAGTAGACATGCACTGGGGACAGCTGCATGATTTGAATCTGGTTAAATTAAATCAGTGCCTCTGGTTCTATATTGGATATAGAACAGTTCATATCTTAACGATGTTAAGGTACGGGGAGTTGTCCGGTTTATGATTAAAACCAGACTCTGGATATCTTAAGGCACGTTTCTGTAATGGCTGTTTATGGGTTGACCCAGGCTATGACGAGGGTTGATTTTCTACCATCTGGTAGATCAATAGACATATTGTTCTAGACTCGCCACAGTTTTTATTAAAAATGGATTTTTTCAGAAAAACAGTAGTGGGAGTATGGTAAAACTGGAAGTGATTCCAGAACCACAAACGATTACTGAAGATTTGATAGGAACCTAAAGATTCAATCTGGTTTGACATTCCATTGGCCACTCCGCAGATAAGGTGGGTAACTTCAAGCACCCGAGAGGTACTCCGGTAGCCTCAAGGACGGTGACAGGGAAGTTCTTGTTTACCCACAATTGCCATTGCTGTTGTTTCAGGTTGCGAGACCCGGCGGGAAGATGAGTATGGCGTCGTTCTAAACTAGCTTTAGAAGTGTACGTATATATGACTCTGCCAGAGGGTTGTCGTAGTCAGTGGGAGCTGCGGAAGCATTGGTGGATAGGTAGCTTATGTCTATTTATAGACTGAAGCACCAGTAGCGGAGATAGATCATCTATTTCTGATGTGACAGTCATAGGTTTGACTTCATCAGAATAGGGGATGGATCTGTTGAGAAGGTAGCAGGGTGTGATGTCATGGTTTTTGGATGACATACACAGAATAGGAAAAGAAACTCCTATACTACGATCGGTTATACTTTGGTCGTCACACACTAGTTTCTCCACATGGGACTTGGACATCATATCAGAAGTACTGGTAACTAGATCTATGATTTTAGATCTAGATTTGGGTGGTTTCCCAATCAGGGTACTTAGACAGCATTCTAAGAGTATTTAGAATGGACGACTCCTGGTACGGTAGTGTACCTGCAGATGACGGAGTCACCCTCTCTAAAGGTGTCTTACAGACTAAAGGGGAGAGGGAAGTGCATGATTGGCAGATCACTTGCTCAGGCAATTGAGTCAATCATGAGATGTCAAGTACCACACCAGATGTTGTTCTTGCACTAGATGCAATAAGTTGACATTGATCCAATCCTGGAGAGACAGTCGGAAGCAGTTTTAGAACATAAGTGGATGTTCTAAGGGATATGATAACGACAGCCTCATTCGGGAGACAGTTATCATTCCAGGCTTCCAAGGTGACATGGACGACAAGGAGGTTGTCAGAGTTATAGTTTTCCTTCCAACGAGGCGCAGTATTTTGGACAGGTGGTCCAAGGCAATACTGAGGGAGGCATGGCGCAGGATACTGATTAAGTTCAGTTGACGATACAGTCTAAGAAGTTTGGATTTGGAGTTCATTTATAAGCTAGGTCCCATCAGACATCCAGACACATTTTAAGACTGGTATTGCTCATTTCGGGAGATGGGTTTCTCCGCGAACTTGAGATAAAGAGAGACATAGAAAGAAACATCATGGCGGATCCACTCACTGAGGCTATTCCTCAAACGCAATAGTTTCGCAAACGGGTTTTGTGAGACTGACTAGTAGAGGAGTTGGGTGTTCGGTATCACACGGGCTGTGAGTATGTGACATCGAAATAATTAGCCTTGAGTGCAAGTGGCAGATTGTTGGAGATAGTGCCCTCAAAGTTAATTATTGGATCACATGCACGTGATTGCATTGATTGAGGGAGGACCTATCCCAGGAGGACAGTCTTACTCATGATGATAGTATGCTATCTGGTTTATCTTTATCATCGTGTACTGCTTTAAGTGACCTGACAGGTCGCTATTACACGTTGGTAGAGCCCTTAGGATTCTTGCTTGACTGCTAGCTGTTTGAGGGCGATCATATACGTGAGAGCTGGTGGTCTATAAGCACATCCGTAAAAGGTCCCTGGTCGTGGGAGTTTCGAGACAGGGCATCGATTCTCCAGAGTAGACTAGTGTATACAGTCGAGACCCCGACGTGGGGCAGTGGCCGGTCTCACAAGCCATTGGTGTCAGTTGGTTCACCTAAGATGTATACAGGTGCTCATTGGGTTATGAGTACACCGGACAGGACTCGCCGGGAACATGCTAGTTGGTCTTATACCTGACGTCAGATAGCAGTTCCCTGGTGACATGTGTACAGGTTAGTTCATCGACCTGGGGATCGTCATTTGTCTCGTGTGAGTTCCCACTGTACTTTGATTACTACCCTACCACACTCAAATTAGACGTGCAAACAGGTTTTAGTTGGGTACAGTCCCGGGCCACATGGAGGCAGTGAGCGCATCTTCGGGGGTTCATCTCTCCCGGTATTGGGGGTGAGGTCGCGCTGTGTCTAGGAGAGCCATTACACGAAGCCCTCGGCCGAGGCAGGAGATTTACTGGTAGGTATTCCAGTAGTATCTCAGGGTGTTCTGGGCTACACTCCGACACGACTTGTACCGCTTTTGGGGGTCTGACTTTTACCAACCCCCTAGGCCCATTATGCGATGCTCATAGACGAACGGACCGGACTGTACGGATATTGTCACTGACAGGCTCAGTAGGGCGTCAGGATGAGTTCGCTCATCGACGTCCGTTTTGGTCAATACCTGGTAACCCGTTACGTATTGGCTTATACCTCTAACATGCTAGTAGTTAAATCCACAACCAAGGTGTTAACAAGTCTTTAGAGTCCCCCACATTCAGTTACTCAAGCTTTCGGGTGAAACGCTGTAGAGGCCGTATGGAGATATGGCAAGGTCCGATCAGATACAAGCGGTATTGCACGGATCAGGATTGGACAGTTTGTACTACTGGCCGTATGGATATATGGCAGGGTTCGATCAGATACGTGCGGTATTTCACGGATCAGGATCGAACGGATACTACTAGCCGGTTTTGGTTTAAACCGGATCCTAGTATAGTACAGTGTAGATTTTGTCTCATTGCATTTGTATTTTGGTCGGAATACAGATGCGAGTGTGTATACACAGTATCGGGGTTTTCCTGTGATTTCTTACGGGACCAGTTTTCTAGAGTTTCCAGTTTGCTTTCCGTTTCGGCCATTTTCATTTGTATCTTTCAATGGCCGAAGTTTGGTGGAGGAGGGCTTATTTGCATTTGTGCAAATAAGGTTTTGTGGAGGGTGTTCTTTGCATTGTTGCTTCATGATGAGTGTAGCCTTCATTTGACTTCATAACCTCATCATGGCTTGACTTTTGGAGTAATGATGATGGGTTATGATATAGTTGTTGAGTGTTGGATTTTGTTGAGAATAATTTCTTTTGATGATCACTTATTTTTCCCTCTTACATGATTTCCTCACTTGACTTTTCCACTCTGATTCTCACTCTCCCCATTCACCATGGCCGGCCACATTTTTGAGGAGGCTGCCCATTTTGTTTGAGTGTGGGTTTTTTTGTTCAATTGGCTTTTGGAAAAATTCCCACAAGTTCCATCTCCAAACTACATATGATTCCTCCACCAAAATGACAACCGCCACTACCCCAAAAATGAGACACAAGTTCTACACACCATTCTACAGCAAATCATGGGCACGTCGGCTCTCCAACTACGTGCCCGAGTTGCCTCGGTATAGAGGTGGGAGCCCGTAAAAGAAGCAGGCGACGTGGTGCCCTTCCGGCGACGAGGTGGAGACCGGACATTCGGCGGGAGATCGGGACGACGACGAGAAGACCGGAGGACTCGGATCACTCGGTATATTTCTCTTCCCCATCTTATAGTTAGCTAGGACTGATTAATGGTTTGATCCGGGTATTAGTGCGCGGTGGTGCCAGTTCATGAAAAATTTAAGTATATCACCACTTCCGCATTTTGGCCTCGGGATGGAGGTCGAGGCACCGCCGTGCACTTACAATTGGCTTGACTACAGTGATTATGATAGAGATCATACTAGTGGGACATCTGTAGTTTATAAGAATATATTGAAATGTCCCTAGTCGGAGGTGTATCGAGACGGGGCATCGATATACCAGAGTAGACTAGCGTATATGATACTAGACCCATGTGATGGGTGATGGATGTTCCCACATTCATCGATGTTTGACATCAAGATCATATACGGGTGCTCAGTGGTGACTGGGTACACTGGACATACTCACCGAGAACTCCTATATGGAATTATATCTATCGTCAGATAGCAGTTCTCAGGTGACACTGGTACAGGTTAGTCTGTAGACCCGAGATCGTCATAGATTCTTGTGTGTTCTCCCACTGTACTTTGATTGCCACCCTACCACGGCTCTACTGAGTCGTGCAAACAGGTGGCCGTTGAGTACAGTCCCGAGACACATGAAGGCAATGAGCGATAGGAGGGGTTTCGTCTCTCCCGGTATTGGGAGTTGATGCTATGCAGTGCCCGACTGGTTATATCAGTAAGTCCCTGGCCAGGGCTGCTGAGATTTGCTGATAACTGTTATCAGTAGTTTCTCGATCTGTTATAGACCATTCACCGGCACGACTTATTGAGTTATTGGGTTCGACGTGACCATCCCTAAGCTCGATAAGTAGCATATCTGACGATGAGACCGGACTGTACGGTGGTGTTGCCGGTTGGCTCGACGGGAGTTGTAGCAGGTTCGCTTTTTTTCTTCTGATCGCTCAAAACTCGGGTGGCTGTTACGTTTAGCTGACCGCTTGCGGCTTGGGGGTGCTTGATATGATCATCACCCACTGCCGGCGTATTGACGAGTCTTAGAGTCCCACAAAGGAGTTACCTAGTCCCGGCGAAACGTTGTGGTGCGCGTATGCGATATGCGCATGGACCCGATAAAATGCGCGTATAGGATACCGTATATTGATCGGGCGGCTTGCTTTTGGTGGGGTCATATGTGATATGCCGGATTGATAAATCAAGTGTTGATTTATCATTTAACCATTAGTTTTCTCACTTAAAACATTTTCTTGTATATGATGGATATATGCATGCATGTATGTTTTTCTTTCTTTCTAGTTTCATGCACATATGGATGTGCATACATACATACATACATACATACATCATCTATCATGGTTGATTACACATTGAAAATGATGGCAATATAAGAATCACACCATGGATAAATATATGAATTATTATTTGATTTTGTGTTTAAAACAAAATGGAAAAGGAAAGGATAATCTTCACTTGTTTCTACATCCTTCTTTAACCTAACCATCCTCACCTACCCTTAACCTTGGATTAAACTTTCCTTCTATGTTTTAAACTCTAATTAAATAATAACTCAAACATTTAACCATGGTTTGAGATGAGAAGAAATAAAATATATAAGATATATCTTCATTTCTTTTCTAAGGTTAATCTTTTCTCTCCTTGAAAAAGAAAAGCCATCATCTTCTTCCTCCTTCTTCTTTTGCTCTCTAGTGTTTTATAGTGAGCAAAATACACATCAAGAAAGGTTTTTGAAGTGAGAATTAGAACCACCACATCATTCTACACAAGTTTAGCCCACTTGTTTAGAGTGTTATCTTCTTTTCTTCTCTTGGAAAGTCAAGTTGATAGCTTGGACGAAGGAGCTTCGGGTGGATTGTCGTGGACACAAGAAGACTTCAAGAGGACCTTCCTCCAACACCCAAGAGGCCAAAGAGTCTAGCAAAGGGAGATACAAAGGTTGTAATCTTGAAACCCTAGTCTTTATTGCCTTTAACATTTAGAAACCCTAATTTTCTAGGATAAGATCCTTTGTATGTTTGCTTAGCGCCATAAAAACTTGAACTTTGTGACATGTGATGCTTCCAAACTCTACATAAGGTGCTAGGTAAACCTAACATTGGTATCAGAGCCGACCTAGAACATTAGGCGACACTTTTACGAAGTAAAAATCCCGATCGAATCAAAATACGACTTTTCGAGACCCTCTCTGGACAAATTTTAAAATCTGACATTTTTCAGAATTAAAAATACTTAAAAAATACAGCAGGAAAACCTAAGAGACACTGTGAAATTCGAAGCCCTGATCCGTACAAACCGCCGCGGAACCGCGGCAATTCCTTGCTTAGGCCGCGGCTCCGCGGCCGTACAGAGGCTTCATTGCTTCAAATTCGCACAGTAATTCTTATAACTTCTTGTATAGTGTTTTAGGTATGTTTAATCTGAATATAGTACTGTATATTCTGCAGATGGTTTTGGACTCGTCGATTCGATCGGAATTTTCATTTCGTTGCTTTTTCGGGTAAATTAGAAAGTATTGAAGTGTTCGAACGAGTATCATTTGCTCACTATTCATGGGGTTTTGAATATTTTGGAGATACTTGCAAGTTTTGTGATGGACCCTCTAGAAGACAACAAACCTTAACTCGATTATGTGACCGTCTTGAACTGCCCTTTGAACCTTAGGGTTTGGGACAGTACGGCGTGCCACATGTGAGGCGTTGGCTTGACCCTTCTACGGCTGGACCGCTACTACTGTGGCACACTCCAGGTTTTTGAACTCTGCTCAAGTGTTGAGCTTTATTGAATCTTGGGTATTTGATCGTTTGTTCAAAAACTTTAATACTGTCTGTTTATATGGAATGTGATGCAATGTGTGGAATTCATATTACGAGACATGAAATACGAAGTATGTGATATTTCGCATTTACGATGTCTAAAGAGAATGTGGATTCCAGATATTGCAGTTTTACACTTTCTTTTCTGTGACCGTAAGTGTAGTATGTTCGATATCACCGGTTTCGTTGCTATACATCAACGATAATTGGGGTACGCATACTTACTTACGTTGATGATATATGATATTATGTGTTGCTGAGATATGATGTGCAGGATTGTCGCGATCGAATAGCCGGGTTTTTTTTATGTGAGATGAGAGTTTTATATTTTCATTCATGTAAATTCAAATGTAATGTAATATTCTTTTATTTGGGGCACTTCCGGGTTGAGGTTGTGTCACCAGTGTTGTATATTATTTACTTTTCCGCATTAGGATAGACCCAAGGAGGGGAGCATAAGTGACCGGGTTCTGGAGTTCAGTGGGAGGCCATCTCGAGGATTCGAGACCGGGTCTCCTAAACTCCAGGATTGGTAGGGTCGCTAGCCGCTCTCGTAGGGGTCTAGGGGTGTGGGCTTGGCTATTCATCGCGACTGTGGAATCCGTATTTTCTATTGTTGGCTAAATACTAAATACGGACGTCCTAGTATATCCCACATTATATATATGTTTCTGCTGCCTGTGTTCTGAGATATCTGAGACGAATGACATATTATATATATGATATATAGTAGACGTTGCTTATGTTTTACACCCGCGCTAGTCCCGTCCCGGTATGCCGTTGGTTAAGTAAATTAACGGTGCATAACGGAACATTGCGGCGAATGCGGAAGGCATAAGCGTACGTGTTATTTTCTTTTTTTTTTCTGTGATTGGCTTAAGGACTTAAATGATGGGATTACATTAATGTGATTAATGTAAAGAAAATAAACCTAAAAAGATGTTGTAGAATCGGATTTGAAAACCACTCGGCTATTTGTGAAAAAGCAACATTTCAAAACTGCGGAGCTTAAGCCACTCCTTTTGAAAACCATTTGATTCTACAAGGATATCAAGTTCAAAGCGTTAAAGATTTTCTTAAAAATCATCCGCAACCCTCCGTCATTTTAGGAAGTAGAGTACTTAGTATTCGTGCTACGTTTGTTGACTTTAGTTAAGGCGTAGTGTACGGTAGCTAAGTGATGTCTTCCTACACTGTATATGATGTAGATTAATTAGGACATTCATGCGACTTTGTTGACCTTAGTTAAGGGTCATATGGGTGGGTCTAATTGATTAAGAAATGACGGGTAGAACTTGATAGGTACTTATGATTTGTTGACCATAGTTAAGGTCATAAGTACTAGGGGTAAAAATCACATCGGGAATTTCAAGCGTTGAGATTTGCATACCTTCCATATGATGGTTGGATCCCGATCCCACTGTGGGCAATAGTTGCTCCTAGGAGAGTTTTACAGTTTACAATTAGCTAACTTATTAGGTGTCTAGAAAGGTGTTAACGGGGCTCCGCCTCTGGGAAAACGAGCTTTACTTTAATTAGGTCCGTGCGAAAGCACGAGGAACCTCCCTCAAGTACCGACACTGGCCTGGCTTAACGGTTAGCGAAGTTGTAGACTGTAATTAATCCTGGCTAGTTTTCTTTTTAAGGTTTGAAAGAAAAACTTGATTAAAGCAGTGGGAGACATCGATTAGACAAGATAATAACCAATCTGATCTATGCAAGAGCTTTCGCTGAGTGTATTCTTTTCTCTCTCTTAATGGCAGATACCAATGAGTGGACTCAAGCTTCTACTAGATAAAAACAAACTGAATGGGACCAATTATAAAGACTGGCTGAGGAATCTTAAAATAGCCTTGACTTATGATAAAGTATCATAAGTCCTCACGGCTTCGGCCCCGCCCACCCCAGGTCCAAAATCCTCAGTTGTGGACATTGAAGTCCGCAAGACATGATACGCTGACTGTACAACGGCCAAATGCCTCGCGCTTGCTTCGATGGACAATACACATCAAAAGCAGCATGAGAATATGGACATTCAAACCATATTCCTCCATACAAAGGAGTTGTATGGAGGGCAATCCTGCGTATTACGATACGAAGCATCAAAGAAATTGTTTCAGATGCGAATGGCCCCTGGCACACCAGTAGGAGACCATGTTCTGAAGATGATAGCTCTTATAGAAGAGCTTGAGGACCTAGGATGGACAATGGACAATGAACAATATACAGATATTATTCTGCAGTCCCTCCCCTCCACCTTTGCTCAGTTCATAGTTAACTTCAACATGCACGGCATGGAGAAGGGGCTACCTGAACTCCTTAATATGTTAAGGAGTGCAGAGAGCACTATGAAATCAATGAAAACTCCCGTTATGACTATTGGGCAATCTTCTTCTTCTCGCCCAAAAGCTAAGGCCAAAGGAAAGAAAAAGAAGAAGCCCACCAATGCTAAGGGTGGAATTAAAAAGGTGAAGGGAAAGGAAAAGTCCAAAGCTGGAGACCCGGGGAAAGGCGAATGTTTTCATTGCCACAAGACATGACATTGGAAGCGCAACTGTACAGAGTACTTGAACCTCAAGAAGAAGCATGGGGATGCTTCCGCTTCAGGTGTGTTTGTGACAGAAAACTGTTTTTCAATAAACTCTGCTTCCTGGGTATTAGATACCGGTTCAGGTTCTCACATTTGCAATTCTATGCAGGGACTGAGAAATAGCAAAGTTTTGAAGACAGGTGACCATAATCTCCGCGTTGGAAATGGTTCCAATGTACATACAGTCGCAGTGGGAGAGTATCGCTTGGAGTTGCCATCTGGATGTATTTTGGTTTTGAACCCATGTTATTTTGTACCAAGTATGCTATGTAATATAATATCAGTTTCTTTGGTAGACAATGAAGGATATAACTTTATATTGCATAACAATGTTATGAACATTCACCTAAATCAAATGTTGGTTGGGTATGGTACACTTAATAACGGGATATACGTCCTAAATCAACACACAGTTTTCAGTATACAACACACTAATAAAAGAAAACTTTTAGAATTAAATGAAGCTTTTCTTTGGCACTGTAGACTTGGTCATATTAACGAAACAAGACTAAACAAGTTACACAAAGATGGATATTTAAATCCTTTAAAAAAATATAAATCTTATGCGACTTGCCAGTCTTGTATCAAGGGTAAAATGACTAAAACTGCGTTTACCGGACACGGAGAAAGAGCTACCGAGCTCCTAGGACTCATACATAGTGATGTATGTGGTCCAATGTCTACACAGGCTAGATGCGGTTTTTCATACTTCATTACGTTCACTGACGATTTCTCAAGATTCGGTCATGTATTTTTATTAAAGAACAAGTCCGAAGCTTTCGAGAAATTCATTGAATATAAACAAGAAGTAGAAAAACAAACCGGCTTGAGTATCAAGATGCTTCGATCAGATCGAGGTGGGGAATACCTTAGTACAGAATTTGCAAACTTCCTAAAAGAGAATGGGATTCTCTCTCAGCTCACTCCTCCTTACACACCACAGCACAACGGTGTGTCTGAACGACGGAATATGACCCTATTAGATATTGTCCGATCCATGATGAGTGATATTGAGTTACCCGTCTCATTTTGGGGGCATGCATTGGAGACTGCAGCGTTTCTACTGAACAGAGTTCCAACAAAAACCGTGTCTACCACGCCATATAAGATATGGCATGGGAAGAGACCATCTCTTAAGAGAATAAAGATTTGGGGTTGCCCGGCCTATGTTAAAAAGCAGAATCCGGACAAACTCGAGACACGGTCAGTCATGTGTAACTTTGTGGGATATCCAAAGAATTCTTATGGATATCTATTCTACCACAAAGATGAACAAAAAGTGTTTGTTTCACAGTATGCCACATTCTTAGAAAAAGAGTTTTTCACAGATAAAGATGATGGCAAGATGGTGGATCTAGAAGTGGTTCTAGAAACACAAACTACAAATGACGATTTGGTTGAACCGGCTGTTGCAATAGAAACTGAGGAACCTCGGCCACTCCGTAGGTCTGGTAGGACTTCTCGCCCACCGGAGAGGTACTACGGTATCCTCATTGATGGTGACGGAGAAGATTGCATCATGGATGATGATGATCCTACCAGTTTTCAGCAAGGTATCACGAGTGGTGACTCTGTGATGTGGCTGGATGCCATGAGATCCGAAATGGAGTTTATGTACACCAACAAAGTATGGACTTTGGACATTGTACCCCCTGGGTAAAACCTGTGGGATGCAAATGGATTTTTAAAAGAAAGATTGGTGTAGATGGGCAGGTAGAGACCTATAAGGCAAGACTTGGGGCGAAAGGTTTTCGTCAAAGACCAGGTTTGGACTATGACGAAACTTTTTCGCTCGTAGCCATGCTTAAATCCATTCGGATCCTACTTGCTATTGCTGCTCACTACGACTATGAAATCTTGCAGATGGACGTTAAAACAACATTTCTAAATGGAGATTTAGAAGTTTGCGTTCATATGGATCAGCCAGAGGGCTTCATTGACAGTGGGAGCAGCGGGAAAGCATGTAGACTGCTTAAATCCATATATGGGTTAAAGCAGGCATCTCGGAGTTGGAACATATGTTTCGATGATGTTATTAAAGAGTTTGATTTCATCAAAAATTCAGATGAACCATGTGTTTATAAGAAGGCTGTAGGAAGAGCTGTCACATTCCTCGTATTGTACGTGGATGACATTCTTCTGATAGGAAATGATATTCCTATGCTACAGTCGGTCAAATCATTCTTATAACTAAGGTTCTCCATGAAGGACCTGGGTGATGCCACATACATTCTGGGCATAAGGATCTATAGGGATAGATCCAAAAACTTATTGGGATTGTCCCAAACCAGGTGCATCAACACCATCCTAAAATGGTTTAGTATGGAAGACTCCAAGCGGAGTGCCTTACCCGCTTGCCATGGAGTCACTCTCTCCAAGGATTCTTGTCCAAAGACCGATGAAGAGAGAGCTCGCATGAGCATTATATCCTATGCTTCGACAGTAGGATCTCTAATGTATGCGATGTTATGTACACGCCCAGATGTAGCTTATGTACTTAGTGTTGTAAGCAGGTATCAATCCAACCCAGGAGAGAACCACTGGACAGCTGTGAAGAACATTCTTAAGTACTTACGAAGGACTAAAGAATTGTTCTTGGTGTATGGTAATACAGATCTCCAAATGGAGGCCTTTACCGATTCAAGCTTCCAGAACGATAAGGATGACAGCAAATCTATCTCAGGGTTTTTATTTACCCTCAATGGAGGGGCGTTAAGTTAGAAGAGTTCCAAATAGGATACCGTTGCAGACTCTACGATGGAGGCTGAGTACATTGCTGCAAATGATGCCGCCAAGGAAAACGTCTGGATGAAGAAGTTCGTCTCGGAGCTAGGAGTAGTTCCAACCATTATTGATCCAATACCCTTGTATTGTGATAATAATAGGGCTATGGCGTTAGCCAAGGAGCCCAGGTCCCATCAGCGGTCCAGACACATCCTGAGGCGCTTTCATTTGATCCGGGAGATTGTAGATCGCCGCGAGATCAAGATTAAGAGAGTAGACACAAAGAATAACGTCGCGGATGTTAGTTATATGTATGTCCTAGAGGCCATTACTGTACATAGGATGTATATTGTAGTGGATGCAGGGACATATATAGGGAGGACTTTCTTGCTCGACATGATAGTATGCTATCTGGTTGCTCTTTACCCTAACGTGTACATTGATTGTCTCTCTGTTACATGTTGGTAAAGCCCTTAGAATGTGTACTTGACTATCTGGACTATGATGCGGATCATACTAGTGGGGACATGGTAGTCCATAAGTACATCCTTCAATGTCCCTAGTCGTGGGTATATCGAGACGGGGCATCAATATACCAGAGTAGACTAGCGTGTACCTTCTCGACCCATACAGATAGGCGATGGATGAACCCATATCCATCGGTGTTTGACATCAGAGATGATATACGGGTGCCCAGTAGAGACTGGGTACACTGGACGGACTCGCCGAGAACTCCTAGATGGTATTATACCTCACGTCAGATGGCAGTTCTCTGGTGACACGGGTACAGAGTAGTCTGTTGACCCGAGATCGTCATAGAGTCTTGTGTGGTTCCCAATGTGCTTTGATTTCCATCTTACCACGTCCAAGAGGGCGTGCAAAACGGTGGTTTTTGGGTACAGTCCCGAGTCACATGGAGGCAATGAGCGATAGGGGGTTGATGTTGCGCTGTGTTCGATTGGCTATAACAGGAAATCCCTGGCCAGGGTTGCTGAGATTTACTGGTAAGTGTTACCAGTAGTTTCTCGAATTGTTATAGACCTCATATCGACATGACTTATCGAGCTATTAGGGTCTGACGTTTACCACCACTAGGCAAGATATGCGACATATCAGACGACGAGACCAGACTGTACGGTAGTGTTACTGGTTGGATTCACTGGAGTGTGAGCGGGCTTGCTCGTCGATCTTCTGATCGCTCAATACCCGGGTGGCCGTTATGTTTAGCAGACCGTTTGCGGCTTGTGAGTGTTTGATATGATCATCATCTGCTGCCGGCGTATTGACGAGTCTTTAGAGTCCTACACAGAGGTTTCCTGGCTCAAGCGTAACGAAATAGGAGCGCATATGAGATATGTGCAGGACCGAGAATAATGCGTGTATGTGATACCGTATTCCATTCTCGTGATGAATGTATCGAATGGTTGTATGCGATATAACCTAGTTATCGAATCAAGGATTGATTCGATAAGCCGATACATTGGATACTAGTCGGTTATATGCGATATGACCGGATCATTAAATCAAGTGTTGATTTAATGATTTAATGTATAATTATATATTTGATATATTACTTTGCATTAACTAGTATTGGTTCACTTTAAATGGATTTTCTCACTTGGATTGTGCACATTGTATATGCGATATATTTTTGTGCACTTGTATGTATCATGTTTGATGATGCATGCTAACTTGTGTTTTGTGTAAAGTTTAAACCATGGTTATGTAATGGTTAGGGTTTTCATTTTCATATCTATTTATTTATTTCATTTATTCATTTTGAAATAAATAAGCATAAAGAGAAAGAATGGTGGCTTTATTTGTATTTTAGTTGAAGCTTCATGAAGCTTTGACCAAAGTCCACCATTCTTATCTCATTCTTAACCCTAACCATTCAACTAACCTTGGTTAATTCTCTACGCATTACCATAGTAAGAATTATGATAAGTATTCTATTATTTTCTATTTTCTAATAACTTATCATAACACTTTCTTCTTCATCTTCATCTTCTTCCATGAAGAAAACCTTTCTTCATCAATGGTGGATTGATGAAACAAGTGAGAAATCCAATTCTAAAGTCTACCCACTTCCTATTTCTTCATCCTCTACCTCTTGCCAAGTAGTAGAGTGTGTTTTCTTCACAAGTTTCATGACTTGGTGAAGTGAGAGCTTGATCTTGCGATGCTTCGACGTAGATCATCTTCGGCATGGACATCGACGACCTAGCTCTCCATTTCTCCGACGAAGCCGACACTAGAGCCCGGGAATTCATTTGGACAGCGAGGAGACTTCGTTGCGGAGCTATGGAGGTGGAGAACCGGATCTACAAAGGTTGTATTTCCGTATTCTATTAGTTAAGTGTTAACTAGATTTCATTATTCGCCTAGACATCTAGTCTAAGATCCGTAGTCTAGGGTTTCCCGGCACCGTAAATTTTGAATTTGGCATGATCGATGCCTTGTGAGACCTCTAGAGAGTGCCTAGGAACCCTACAGTGGTATCAGAGCCTAGCTAGAGCCTTAGGCGAAGTCTAGACGGATTTTGAATTCCGAACGAACCCGAAACCCTATTACAAATTGCTCTCTGTACTTTTTCTGAAAATGTGGATTTTTCCAAATTAAAAATTGGTAAAAAATTCAGCAGGGAAATCTATGAATTACGGCGCAAAATTGGAACCATGATTCATCCAAACCGCGGCGGAACCGCGGGAGAAGCCCAGTTTCTGCGGCGGTTCCGCGGCTAGGTAATGACGTCACCTTCCCATTGTTGCACAGTAATTCATATTTTAATATGCTGAGTTTTCTTGGAATTTTTAATAATTATTCAAGAGTTGAATTTTCTGGGGTTGTTTTGGGGATTCGGTGTTTCGATCGGAGTATCAGATTTTGTCTATGTGTTTTCCGGATGTTTTTTTGAATATGTTAAAAAGTTCGACCGGATATAAATACCCAATTTTTCCCCTATCGGGAAATTTCAAAGTGTTGGATTTTTCCGTAGTTTAACGACGTTCTAAGTAGTGCAAGTAACTCGATGGACCCTCTAGAAGACAACAAACCTTAACTCGATTATGTGACCGTCTTGAACTGCCCTTTGAACATTCGGGTTTGGGGCAGTACGGCGTGCCACATGTGAGGCGTTGGCTTGACCCTTCTACGGCTGGACCATTGGTACTGAGTCACGAACTGAATGTTTTTAGACTTGTTTCATGTGTTGATCTGTATCGGGAAAACTTGGGTGTTCGATTGTTCGATCGGAAAGTTTGACATTTTCTATTTATCAGGAATGGGATACAATAATTGGAATTCACAATAGTTATGTGATAACTGAATGAATGTTATAAACATAGCAGTTTAGTCTCACTTGATCGGTTGCCACGGAATTTTGATGTGATCAAAAGTCCGTCGCAATCACGTAGCGTACGCGGATACTCGCCGGGTAAACTTAATAGACAGCTACACCCCATACCCCCGACCAAGTGACTGTAGGAGAACCCCTTCACCGAAAGCATCCGTTCGGGTGCTCGCGGCAGCGGTGTTCCGCCTTGGTGCACTTCGTCGACGGTATCGGGGGTGCGGCCGTCTACTGAAGTTTGCGACGAGCATTCGATCAAATTGTCGGGAATCTTGTTGAATTGCCCGACTTGATATTGAAAAGTGTTTTCGATTTTGAGACTAAAATGCGGGGTTTATAAATGTTAGGCATGCGATGTCTAAAGAATTCATTTGGTCAGGCATGCGATGTCGGAAGAGATTGCGGATTCCAACTGTTGTAGTTTTACACTTTCTTTTCTGTGACCGTAAGTGTAATATGTGATATCGCCGGTTTCGTTGCTATATGTCAACGACAATTGGGATGCGCATATTTACTTACGTTGATGACATGTGATGTTATGTGTTGCTGGATATGTTATATTGGATCGTCGTGTTTGAATAGCCGGGGTTTTTTATGTGAGATGAGTGTTTTTCATTTTCATTCATGTAAAAACTTGTATGCAATATTCTTTTATTGGGGCACTTCCAGGTCGCGGAAGATACCGTTTGTATATTATTTACTTTTCTGCACTAGGATAGACCCAAGGAGGAGGGCACAAGTAACCGGGTTCTGGAGTCCAGTGGGAGACCAACTCGAGGAGTCGAGGCCGGGTCTCCTAACTCCAGAATTGGTAAGGTTGCTTGCCGCTCTCGTAGGGGTCTTGGGGTGTGGGTTTGGCTATTCATCATAACCGTGGAATCCGTGTTTTATACTGGCTCGTATTGAAAACACGGACGTCCTAGTATATCCAATATTTCATATGATTCTTCTGCTGCGATATCTGTGATGTGATCATGTGATGTTCTGTGATAGATACAGTATATAGTATATATGATATATTATATAGACGTTACTTATGTTTAACACCCGCGCTAGCCCTGCCCCGCTCTGCCGTAAGTTACCTAACCTAACGGTGCACGAGGGGACATCGAGGCGAATGCGGATGGCATAAGTGCACGTCGTATTTATCTGTGATGTTTAGGTACTTAAATGATGGGACTTCATTAATATGATTAATGAAATAAAAGAAACCTATGATGTTGTAGAATCGAATTTCAAAATAAAACAGGTAGCTACAGTTCTTGCTTTGCACAGCGGTATATATGATATATCCTGCACCTTATTCGATAGGGAAAGGACCGAGATCCCTTCACCGGGAGTGACTCCTTTAGCAATAACTGGCAGATGCTACACATTCGGTTTGTCTTTTGATTGCTTTTAAAAGTTTTTGCTTTGCACAGTGATATATATGATATATCCCGCACCTCATTCGACGAGGAAAGGACCGACGATCCCTTCACCGGGAGTGACTCCTTTAGCAAAACTAGAAAAGCCTCAAAAGCGCTCCATTTTAAAATCATTCGATCCTACAAAGATATCAAGTTCATTACGCAATAGGTTTTCAGAAAAACCTGTCGTAGCACTCCGTCATTTCAGATAAGTTGTATATAGTATTCGTGCTGCATTTGTTATCTTTCGTCAAGGTGCAGTGTGCGGTAGCTATATGCTGCTTATCTGCTAGCATACGATGCGATTGGATTAGGGTAGTCGTGCGGCTTTGTTGGCTTTCGTCAAGGGTCGTGCGGGTGGGTTTAATTCAATCAAGAAATGTACGGGTTGAACTTGACTAGCGGGCTATGGTTTGTTGGCTTTCGTCAAGGTCATAGCACGTTAGGGAGTGTTGAAATTTGCAATGAGATTGCATACCTTCTATGAGATAGTTGGATCCCGATACCCGCTGCGAGTAATTGTTACTCCTGGGAGAGTTTTACACATTGCAATTAGCCGATAATGTAGGTGTCTAGAAAGGTGTTAACGAGGTTACGCCTCTGGGAAAACGAGGTTTACATTAATTAGGTTCGTGCGAAAGCACGGGGGACCTCCCTCAAAGTACCGACACTGGCCTGGCTGAAAGATTGGCGAACTTGTAGTGTGTAATTAATCCCGGCTAGTCTTTCCTTTTAGGGTTTGAAGGAAGATTTGATAAAAAGCAGTGGGTGCCATCCTGATTAGATAAAATAATAACCAATCTATTCTTGCAAGAGCGCACGCTGAGTGTTTTCTTCTCTCTCTCTCCTGGTAGCGACCATATCACGCCTTAATCAAGATAATAATGCGGATTATTGACTGAACCCGCTTGTTCTACTGAGCTGGGGAACGTTGGTCCCGCCCCAACTTATAATTGTTATAAGACAGAGCAGGAAATTGGGGAATACCAGATTTCCCGTGCCGCCCAAACGAAGAGAGTGCATGTTGATGCATCATCTTCGGGTGTGTTCATTACAAAGAACTGTTTCTCAGTATCCTCCGTATCCTGGGTATTTGATACCGGATCAGGATCCCAGATATGTAAGATGTTACATAGGGCTACAAAAGGTTAGAAAAACTGAGAACGGGTGATAAGTTTCATGAGGCAGAAAACGGGGCAAGTGTTGCATCCAAGTCTGTTGGTCACTGTCACCCTGTATTGTAATACATTGATTCTGAACGAATGTTATTAGATACCGAACCTGATATACAAAATCATATCTGTCTCTTTATTAGTAAAGAAACGATAAAATTTTGTATTGTTGGATAATATTTTGAACATTTCCTATATCAAAAGTTGATCGGTTCAGGCACCTTATCTAAAAGCATTGATGTTCTAAATCAAACTACAGTTCTTAGTATATAGAACACACACAAGAGGAAGAGTTCAGAAATGAACGAATTCTTCTTGAGGTATTGTAGACTAGGTCATATCAATGCGACCCGACTAGCTGGAGTTACATTTAGATGCATATTTAAATCAGTTTGAATTTACATCTTGTGAAACTCGCCAGTCATGTCACAAAGATAAAATGACCATAGCTCTGTTTATTGAAAACAGAGAAAGAGTTAGTGAACTCTTGGGATGATACATGTTGATGTATAAAGGTCCCCTGTCTACACATACCTGGTAAGGTTCTTTGTACTTCATTACATTCTCTGATAATCTCTCGAGATTCAGACATATGTTCCTGTTGAAACACAAGTCTGAACCTTTTGAGATATTCACAGAATATAAGATAGAAGTAGAGAACCAAAATACGGGTATAAGTATTATGTCCTATGATGAGATCATGGATGAGAATACTTGTGCATGGAATTCCTGGACTATTCTAAAGGAGAATGAGATTCTCTCTCAGCATTACTCCTCCGTATACACCATTGCACGATGGTATGTCGGGGCGGAGCAATTGCACCGAATTTGATAAGGTGTGCTCTATGATGAGTACTACTGAGTTATCTATTTCCTTTTGGGAGTTATGCGCTTGAGAAGCTGCATACCGATTGAATAGAGTCCCGATCAAATCAGTAGCCTACTACTTCATATGTGATATGGAAAGGGAAGAGCCCATCTCTTAAGTCAGTTAAGATTTGGGGTTGTCCAGCCTATGTCTAAAAGCAAAATCCGGACAGGCTCGAGGCAAGGTCTGTAATGTAGAACTGGAAAGGTTCCAGCTATACAGACTACAGCAGATGATTTGGTAGAATCGAAGGATTCAGTAGATTCCAACGAACCTCAGCCTCTCCGCCGATCTAGTAGGGTTCCTCACCCACCTGAGAGATACTTCTGTTTCTCTATGACAGTGGGAGCGAGGATTACATCATGAGATGATGACCCAACTAGTTTCGAGCTGGCCATCATGAGTAAGACTCTGTAAGAATGGCTGGATGCTTAGTGATCTGAGATGGAATCCATGTACACCAACAAAGTATGGACTTTGGTTGCTATATCTAAAGGGTTAAATTCCCATCAGGAGCAAGTATATCTTGAGAAGATTACTTGGTGTACTTGGAAAGGTTGACATTTTCAAAGCTAGACTTGTTAAAGGTTTTCGTCATCAACCAGGCGTGGATAATGATGAAACCTTTTCCAGTATCTATGCTTAAGTCCATCCAGATCCTACTTGCCACGGCTACATACCATGGCTACGATATCTGGCGGTTGGGTGCCATGACATCTTTTCTAAATGATGTTTTAGAAGAGAACGTCTGTAAGTACACAGCCAGAGGGCTTCGTAAACAGTGAGAGCAGCGGAAACGTGTGCAAGATGTTTTATCTGATAAAGCAGGCATCGCGGAGATGGAACGTCTGTTTTGATGTAGTAGTCAAAGAAGTTGACATCATCAAAATGGTAGATGAACCCTGTATAAACAAAAAGGAAGTAGGGAGTATGGTGACGATCCTCGTAGAGTACGTGGATGACATACTCTTGATAGGGAAGTAGTTTCCTATGCTACGATCGGTCAATCTCCGCTTATCACAAAGATTCTCCGTATAGGATCAAAGTGATACCTACTAAATCCTGGGTTTTGGATCTATGAGATAGATCTAAATGGATATTAGGACACTCACTAGTTATAGTGAGATGGTATCAATCGATCCTGGGGAGAATCGCTGGAAGGGTTCTAGGGTGATAAAGACGACTGAATGTCAGTCACAGGCATTGTCTTTACCCTCAGTAAAGGGACGGTATGTTGGAAGAGTTCCAAGCTAGATACCGTGGCATACTAGACGATAAAGGCTGGATACATCGCTACTTAAGATGCTACCAAAGAGGCTGTTTGGGTGTATATAGGTTCATGAGATGAACTATGTTCCTCCCATTGTGTGACAATGGAGTTGTGGCTTATGCCAAGGAACGCAGATCCCATCAGTGATCCAGACATATTCTAAGGCAGTATCACTTGATCATGGAGATGGTTGATCTCTAAGAGATCGAGGTTAGGAGAGTAGACTCAGAGGATAACACGGCGGATCCACTCACGAAGGCCTATTCCCAGAGAGAGACTTTTATGGGATGGTTGAGTATGAGATACTACAACCACTGCTACAGATGGCCCTAGTGCAAGTGGGAGATTTTTAGTTATATGTATGCCCTAGAGGCCATTACTGTACATAGGATGTATATTGTAGTGGATGTTGGGACATATATAGGGAGGACTTTCTTGCTCGACATGATAGTATGCTATCTGGTTGCACTTTACCCTAACATGTACATTGATTGTCTCTCTGTTACATGTTGGTAAAGCCCTTAGAATGTGTACTTGACTATCTGGACTATGATGCGGATCATACTAGTGGGGACATGGTAGTCCATAAGTACATCCTTCAATGTCCCTTGTCGTGGGTATATCGAGACGGGGCATCGATATACCAGAGTAGACTAGCGTGTACCTTCTCGACCCATACAGATGGACGATGGATGAACCCATATCCATCGGTGTTTGACATCAGAGATGATATACGGGTGCTCAGTAGAGACTGGGTACACTGGACGGACTCGCCGAGAACTCCCAGATGGTATTATACCTCACGTCAGATGGCAGTTCTCTGGTGACACTGGTACAGAGTAGTCTGTTGACCCGAGATCGTCATAGAGTCTTGTGTGGTTCCCACTGTGCTTTGATTTCCATCTTACCACGTCCAAGAGGGCATGCAAAACGGTGGTTTTTGGGTACAGTCCCGAGTCACATGGAGGCAATGAGCGATAGGAGGGGATTCGTCTCTCCCGGTATAGGGGGTTGATGTTGCGCTGTGTTCGATTGGCTATAACAGGAAATCCTTAGCCAGGGTTGCTGAGATTTAATGGTAAGTGTTACCAGTAGTTTCTCAAATTGTTATAGACCTCATATCGACACGACTTATCGAGCTATTGGGGTCTGACGTTTACCACCCCTAGGCAAGATATGCGACATATCAGACGACGAGACCGGACTGTACGGTAGTGTTACTGGTTGGATTCACTAGAGTGTGAGCGGGCTTGCTCGTCGACCTTCTGATCGCTCAATACCCGGATGGCCGTTACGTTTAGCAGACCGCTTGCGGCTTGTGGGTGTTTGATATGATCATCATCTGCTGCCGGCGTATTGACGAGTCTTTAGAGTCCTACACAGAGGTTTCCTGGCTCAAGCGAAACGAAATAGGAGCGCATATGAGATATGTGCGGGACCGAGAATAATGCGTGTATGTGATAACGTATTCCATTCTCACGATGAATGTATCGAATGGTTGTATGTGATATAACATAGTTATCGAATCAAGGATTGATTCGATAAGCCGATACATTGGATACTAGTCGGTTATATGCGATATGACCGGATCGTTAAATCAAGTGTTGATTTAATGATTTAATGTATAATTATATATTTTATATATTGCTTTGCATTAACTAGTATTGGTTTACTTTAAATGGATTTTCTCACTTGGATTGTGCACATTGTATATGTGATATATTTTTGTGCACTTGTATGTATCATGTTTGATGATGCATGCTAACTTGTGTTTTGTGTAAAGTTTAAACCATGGTTATGTAATGGTTAGGGTTTTCATTTTCATATCTATTTATTTATTTCATTTATTCATTTTGAAATAAATAAGCATAAAGAGAAAGAATGGTGGCTTTATTTGTATTTTAGTTGAAGCTTCATGAAGCTTTGACCAAAGTACACCATTCTTATCTCATTCTTAACCCTAACCATTCAACTAACCTTGGTTAATTCTCTACACATTACCATAGTTATAATTATGATAAGTATTCTATTATTTTCTATTTTCTAATAACTTATCATAACACTTTCTTCTTCTTCATCATCTTCTTCCATGAAGAAAACCTTTCATCATCAATGGTGGATTGATGAAACAAGTGAGAAATCCAATTCTAAAGTCTACCCACTTCCTATTTCTTTATCCTCTACCTCTTGCCAAGTAGTAGAGTGTGTTTTCTTCACAAGTTTCATGACTTGGTGAAGTGAGAGCTTGATCTTGTGATGCTTCGACGTAGATCATCTTCGGCATGGACATCGACGACCTAGCTCTCCATTTCTCCGACGAAGCCGACACTAGAGCCCGGGAATTCATTTGGACAGCGAGGAGACTTCGTTGCGGAGCTATGGAGGTGGAGCACCGGATCTACAAAGGTTGTATTTCCCTATTCTATTAGTTAAGTGTTAACTAGATTTCATTATTCGCCTAGACATCTAGTCTAAGATCCGTAGTCTAGGGTTTCCCGGCACCGTAAATTTTGAATTTGGCATGATCGATGCCTTGTGAGACCTCTAGAGAGTGCCTAGGAACCCTACAGCGGATCCACTCACCAAAGCCCTCCCTCAGCCACAGCATGAGCGACTTTTTGAGATGTTGGGTATGAGATACGCCAATAACTGGCCTTAGTGCAAGTGGGAGATTGTTGGATATATGTATGCCCTAGAGGCCATTATGTGATAGTGGATGTATATATATATATATATATATATATATATTCAGTGTACATTCTTGCTCGACATGATAGTATGCTATCTGGTTCTACTTTATCAAACATCTTGATTTGATCATGCTTTTATTCATTCATACATGCTGATAAAGCCCTGAGGATATTGGCTTGACTACAGTGATTATGATAGAGATCATACTAGTGGGACATCTGTAGTTTATAAGCATATCCTGAAATGTCCCTAGTCGGAGGTGTATCGAGACGGGGCATCGATATACCATAGTAGACTAGCGTATATGATACTAGACCCATGTGATGGGCGATGGATGTTCCCACATTCATCGATGTTTGACATTAAGATTATATACGGGTGCTCAGTGGGGACTGGGTACACTGGACAGACTCACCGAGAACTCTTATATGGAATTATATCTATCGTCGGATAGCAGTTCTCAGGTGACACTGGTACAGGTTAGTCTGTAGAGCCGAGATCGTCATAGAGTCTGGTGTGTTCTCGCACTATACATTGATTGCCACCCTACCACGGCTCTACTGAGTCGTGCAAACAGGTGGCCGTTGGGTACAGTCCCGAGACACACGAAGGCAATGAGCGATAGGAGGGGTTTTGTCTCTCCCGGTATTGGGAGTTGATGTTGTGCTGTGCCCGACTGGTTATATCAGTAAGTCCCTGGCCAGGGCTGCTGAGATTTGCTGATAAGTGTTATCAGTAGTTTCTCGATCTGTTATAGACCATTCACCAGCACGACTTATTGAGTTATTAGGGTTGACGTGACCATCCCTAGGCTCGATATACAGCATATCTGACGAAGAGACCGGACTGTACGGTGGTGTTGCCGGTTGGCTCGACTGGAGTTGTAGCAGGTTCGCTTGTTTTCTTCTGATCGCTCAATACCCGGGTGGCCGTTACGTTTAGCTGACCGCTTGCAGCTTGGGGGTGCTTGATATGATCTTTACCCACTGCCGGTGTATTGACGAGTCGTAGAGTCCCACAAAGGAGTTACCTAGTCCAGGCGAAACGTTGTGGTGCGTGTATGCGATATGCGTATGGACCCGATTAAAATGCGCGTATAGGATACCGTATATTGATCGGGCGGCTTGCTTTTGGTGGGGTCATATGTGATATGGCCGGATTGATAAATCAAGTGTTGATTTATCATTTAACCATTAGTTTTCTCACTTAAAACCTTTTCTTGTATATGATGGATTTATGCATGCATGTATGTTTTTCTTTCTTTCTAGTTTCATGCACATATGGATGTGCATACATACATACATACATACATACATCATCTATCATGGTTGATTACACATTGAAAATGATGGCAATATAAGACTCACACCATGGATAAATAGATGAATTATTATTTGATTTTGTGTTTAAAACAAAATGGAAAAGGAAAGGATAATTCTTGACTTGTTTCTACATCCTTCTTTATCCTAACCATCCTCACCTACCCTTAACCTTGGATTAAACTTTCCTTCTATGTTTTAAACTCTAATTAAATAATAACTCAAACATTTAACCATGGTTTGAGATGAGAAGAAATAAAATATATAAGATATATCTTCATTTCTTTTCTAAGGTTAATCTTTTCTCTTCTTGAAAAAGAAAAGCCATCATCTTATTCCTCCTTCTTTTGGTCTCTAGTGTTTTATAGTGAGCAAAATACACATCAAGAAAGGTTTTTGAAAGGAGAATTAGAACCACAACATCATTCTACACAAGTTTAGCCCACTTGTTTAGAGTGTTATCTTCTTTTCTTCTCTTGGAAAGTCAAGTTGATAGCTTGGACGAAGGAGCTTCGGGTGGATCGTCGTGGACACAAGAAGACTTCAAGAGGACCTTCCTCCAACACCCAAGAGGCCAAAGAGTCTAGCGAAGGGAGCTACAAAGGTTGTAGTCTTGAAACCCTAGTCTTTATTTCCTTTAACATTTAGAAACCCTAATTTTCTAGGATAAGATCCTTTGTATGCTTGCTTTGCACCATAAAAACTTGAACTTTGTGACATGTGATGCTTCCAAACTCTACATAGGGTGCTAGGTAAACCTGACATAACGGTCGCATGAAAAGGTGTAAGCAACCCTAAATATTCATCAAATTAAAAAAAAGTACTAAGGTAGATGGACAAGAGTATGATAGCTTGAATTGAATTCTCCGAGTGTAGGGATGTTCTTTACACACACGTAGGGTTATATGATCAATATTTGGATGAAAGGTAGGAACGAAAAATAAAGACGATGTTTTATTGAGGGATGATGTGATTTCTAACATTTTTTCATGACTTTTAAGATAGGGCTCATGACAACTGAAAAGCTAGTGTAGTTGGAAACTCTTATTTTCAAAGTCTTTCTTTTATGGTTCTTATCTTTATATGTAAATTTCACCATCTCTCTTTTGTTATTGGATTTTGTGGGTGTAATCCACTGAAAACCCTCAGGAGACAACACTCCTCCTTCTAGGGACACCTAGAGATTTAACGGCTTGTTGCACGTGCTCAGTGCAATCGTGTTTGCCTACGAAAGTATGCTTAGTTTTCTCCTTTCTTTCTCTCCTCTTGAATAAACTAGTTTGCTCGAGACGATCAAAGATAAGTTTGGGGGTATTTGTTAAGTTGATAAAACTGCACATTTGTATTACATTTCTCCTACCATTTTCATATTAAAAAAGGACTTTATTATAATATATCATACATATGAGGGTTTATGTGTAAAAATACTATTTTCCATGTGTTGATATCTTATAATTAGCATTTGGTAGGAAAATGTATGCAAATAAATTCATTAACCAAATCCTAGTAGAACAAAGTCTACTAAATATTATTTGAGTTGTTGTGCAGAAATTTTCCAAGTTGTGCAGAATTTTTCAAGACTAGAATCAAGCAAATCAAGTTGTTGAAGAAGACTTGCCTAATTAAGAATCAAAACTTGAAGACCAAGTCTGGCAGCAACCACGAGAAGATTTCTAAATTCTGAAGGATCCTAGGATTGCCACATGTCACTACGAGACATCCCCAGAAGTTTGACCAACGGCTGTGATCATCAAGCCGCGGATCCGCGGCAATATCCCCTTTATGCCGCGGATCCGCCGCGGTTAAGGACAGATGGAGGTTGAGGATTTTTGGGGTGAATCTATGATGAATTTTACCTAATTTTGAAGCAAATGATTCTGGTTTTGCACTATAAAAAGGCACCCAGAGCCTCTTGGAAAATTCATCAAGCCGACGAGATCACGAAGCCCCAGACGCTCACGCATCCAGGCTGATCATCAACTGTTCGTCTACCTCCTTAGGAAAGATCGAGAAGCAACTAGTTTTGTAATCATTTTCTACGGAATAAAGTGTAGATTGTTCAAGTTGATTAATAAAGGTAGTTATTTTATTTTATTCTTTTGCATTTTACATTATGTTTTCCCTCTCTGTCTTTTCATCTTCTTTTCCCAACATATGCGAGTAAATCTTCGCTTGTTAGGGTTCGTAGGATTAGGGTAGGCTAATGGATGATGAACATCCCTAAACCCTTTTTATGTCCTATAAAGTTTATGAACTTTATCAAAAGAATCATTAACATCCTAATCGGGCGCGCTAGTAATTCTTTGCTAGTTCCGACCGCGATTAGAGATTAGATTAATGATTGTTTTGGTAAAGGCTAGATTTGAACGGAGTTCCGTGTCGAGATTAGGGTTAAGAGTGGGATTCCTTTTCCCTCCAGAAACCCTAATCTACACGCATCACCGTCGTTCTAGTTTTAAATCTATTAAAGGATAAAAAGGGTAACTTTTAATTAATCGTCCATGACTACTAAATCCTCACGAACCCTACAAGCCCTCTTATTATATTATCTACATCTCTAAAATAATCTAGATCTATATTTTTGCATTCTTGCTTAACGTAGATCTAGAAACTTTTCACAAAATTCTTATTTCCTCCTCTCTTTTTCAACAAATCTAAAGTAAGAGTAAAAGGTTCCACGTTTCCCTGAGGACGACCCGTACTCATCTCGGTCTAGCTACGCGCGACACCGTTATTGATTGCGGTTAACTACAAAAACACTTTTTCACATCAATCACTCATCTAGGAGTGCATCCATATTTGAGTAACCTGAAAGAGAAGCAAGTTCTCAAAACCATTTCTATCAACGGAATACCAAACGCAAGTATCTACATCTTCGACTACCTCGAACAATCCTGATACTTGCAACAAATGGTTCTCTTCTTTAATCTTATACCTATACTTCTCAAAATCTGGACCTTGTATTTCAATGAAATGCTTATATAGAACTGGAGAAGTCATGAGTAAACAGAATATAGTATGACTACCAACCATATTGTTCTAATGGACACTGGAAAACATACAATACTTTATATAAGTCCCATGAGTTCAATAACTCAAATCTTGTGCGTCTTAGGTTGAAAACTGTACTATGGTTAAGAATAATTACACCGCTGTTGAATGCACCTTACCTAACCACCAACTGATATAGGTAAATGTCACAAACATAATTTCAAAAAGTTATATCTCACTTTATAAAATAAACGTACAGATATATCAGTTTGAAATTGGTGCATAACAACGGATATTCAAAACCAAAAATTTGCCGTCAGCCAAAAACCAGATGATTTCCTCAAATATCACCAATTACAACGAATTCCGATATAATGAGGATCTAATCACCCAATTCCCAATATCTTACTCCCACTCACCATCTGTAATGAAATACAGATATAAGAAACTGGACTGGTAAATATATACCCTGGAGTTAGATTCCAATTGGGAAAACAGTTTTCAATTAATATCGCACAGTGAAACTGAAACATGAAAATATTTCAAAGGTGTTAACTGGTATTTCTAGTAACGCCTCTTCCACTATCCCGATTCATGACAGTAATCATATACTTACCTGCCCTCACTGCAATCCCTTTATTATGTCTTTACTTATTATCTTCTGTACATCTTCTTTAGGCTAATTGGTTTTCTTCCTTCCCTACCCTTCGGAACCAGCCTAAGGTTTGGAAGAAGACTATCCAATAAGCGTAATAGGTGTACACTCCATATGCCAGGAGCCCTCGGAACCTGAGAGAAGGTAATGGGAAAAGACATCTGAATAATCCTATTCTATTTCTCCTGAACCGGAAACCATCCTCGAATCTGGAACGAATTCCTTCGATTTCGTATGTAACTATACGATGACATGTCCAAGCATTATGGACGTTCGTAGTGATACAAAGTGTTCTGGAGAAATCCAATGTGGATGTGGGAGTGGCAGAGGTATACACTTTTTTGTCGTGAATGATAGCACTCGCAATTTTCTTTGCCTTCTTTCTAATCCCTTTAATTTTCTTTACTTATTACCTTCTGTACACCACACTTAGGCTAATTGGTTTTCTTCCTTCCCTACCTTTCGACATCTGCCTATGGTTTGGAAGAAGACTGTCCAATAAGCGTAATAGGTGTACTCTCCTAATCCTAGGGGCTCTCGCAACACGAGAGAAGGTAAAGAGAAAAGACAACCGAATAATCCTATTCAATTTCTCCATAACCAGAATCCATCCTCGAATCTGGAACATGTTCCTTTTAGTTCGTATGTAACTATATGATGTATTTATCGAATAGGAGTGGATGTTCATAGTGATACGGGATGTTCTGGAGAAATGCAAAGGTGATATAGAAGTAGCAATGATATATGCGACATCGTGACATTCCAAAAGCCAATGTGTTTTAAGAAGGTTCAGTTAACTTGGTTCATGAGTTTTAGTCAAGGGTCGGGTCATAGTCGTAGCTAAAGAGAGAGAGAGAGAAAAGAAACACTCAGCGTGCACTCTATCCAAGATCAGAATGGGTAATCACTTTATCTAATCAGGATGGCTTCCACTGTTTCCTCGAATTATCCTCCAAACCCAAAAAGAGAATTAGTCGGGATCATCTAAAATCACCCGAGAAGTAATCCTACTCATCAGTAGGGATCGGGATCCAAATATCATCGCATGATAACTTGATGGAATCCACCCAAGTCACCACACTCCAGAAGATATGCACAAGCCTGGAAAGTTTCCTTTATGTTTGAAACTCCCGATGTGATTTTTACCCCTAACGACTTCATGGCCTTGATAGAGACCAACGTGCCATAAGTCGCTAGTCAAGTTTAACACGTCATTATCCAAGATTGATTTAAACCCACCCGCACAAGCCCTTGATAGATACCAACGTGACTATGTGGCTGTCCTAGATAATCGCATATCCATGCTAGAAACACGTATCACGTAGCTACCGTACACTATGCCTTGATAGAGACCAACGTACATAGCACGAATACTACGAGATACCTAACTGAAATGACGGAGGGCTACAGCTGGTTTTTGGTGAAAAACCATTAACGTAGTGAACTTGATCTCGTTGAAGGAATCCAAGTGGTTTTACAAATAAATATAGTAGCGAAAACTTTTACTAAAGAGGTCGCTCCCGGTGGAAGGATCTCGGCTCTTTCCTCATCGAATGAGGTGCATGATATTCCAAACTGAATACCACGATGCAAAGAAAAAGAATCGACTATAATAAAATTATTACGTTGACGCAAACTTTTACTCAAGGGGTAACTCCCGATGAGGGGATCTCGGCCCTTGCCTCGTCGAATGAGGTTATGGATATTCATAACCTAATACCATTGTGCAAAGAAAAAGAGTATATCTGTAATGTCAGTTTTTAAAAATCTTGGTTCCAACAATATCATATACGTTTGTTTTATCATTACATTGATAAGAATCAACACAGTCCCATCAATTAATCACACCAGAAAAGAACGAAAATATACGAGGTACGTATATGCCATCCGCATTCCCCACTGGGTCCCGTCATCACCCGTTAGGTCACTTAACTAACGACAGAGTGGGGACTGGACTAGCACGGGTGCAAAACAAATACAAAATCAACTAGTATATATATAAATATATATAACAATCGTCCCGGATATGATATAAAGAAACAACACAGAAGCAACACAGAATGGTGGATAATCTTGGAGCCCCAGGTTTCACTTGAGCCGCAAATGAGACCTGACGTTCCCTATCGTGTGGATATCCTGTGCAATGAAAACCTAGATCCCTACGAGCGGTAAGTTACCTGCCAATCCCAGAAGTGAGGCAACCCCAATCAACAACGTGAATGGGCCACCCAGCACATCATGGAATCCAGTAACTTGGGCACCCCTCCGTGGGTCAACCTATACCCCCTACGAGTGCGGCGAATAGCCCGTCAATTCTAGAGTAAGGTCCCCTCCATCTCAACGTCATGAGAGGCAAACCCGTTTCCCTCTAGAACCCGGCTATTCGTGCACTCCACCACTGGTTAATCCTAGTACATGAAAGAAAATAATATACAAGTGTGACATCAACCTCAATCCGGTCGTGCCCCAAATAAATAATATACAAACAGGCAGTGATGGCAGTCCACATGTCGGGCGCTCTCCCCGCAATATCAAATGTACAAATGAAACTAAACTGTAGTAACATTGCACCCAAGCTATCCACCACGACGATCCAACCACAATCACAGCACAACACAGAACATCAACGTGAATGTCACGTTCGCAAACCCGTCTAAAAGACATATAGCAATTAGACGAGTTGTACCGCTCTAATGACATTCACGGTCGCAGATAGTAATGTATGTACTGTAAACATTTAAACAGTGTTAAATTATTGACTTCGAAACACCCCCAATTTCCCCTGAAGAAATGAGAACATAATATCCAAAATGTGCAAAACAAGCAATACCACCGCACCAATATTCCAGAGACTAGAAAACACCTAAATTTCAAGTCCAAACCCCTAATTTGGACCGGCGTCACCCATTTTTTCACGAATGTCGCCGGGTTAAATCCGGCGGTATGAGCTCATATTTGTGGTGTGTTCTAGTGGTCACTCAAGTAGTCTTCTGCAGTTGCTTAAAATTTTTTTTAAGACTTTGAAAAATCGACAGAAACTGAAACATTCATGGTATTGTTTCGGAGTTGTTTCGGTTTCAATACATTAACATCGTCTAAACTAGCTTCCTAATGGTTTAAGGGTTTGCCGTGATTCCATGTTGGGTTACGGCAGCTCCCCGGCCATCAAACCGTGGCCAAATGTGGAACAAAAATTTTCTTAACTGGCGCTACCATGACCTGATGCCCGGATCTACCCAAAACCTTAAACTAGCATGCTAATAAAAAAGATAGGAATGGTTATACCGAGTTGATCCGTGTCTTTCGGTCTTCAACCTTCATCCCAAGCTGCTAGTGGTTGTGGATCGAGTTTGGTTGCCGGTCTTCCTCCATCTATGATGATCCACCTGAGGGAAACGACACAAGCTTCAGCCTCGCCAAGCGAGGCAACCGACACTCCAAGGTTGCTAGCAATGGAGAGTGGAGGTGTAGGATTATCATGTTTGGATTCCTCGGCACCCTACTGGGCTTTCATTGCATCTACCATGCCAATTTCAAAAATTATAAGAGTACTAAGGAACCCTAGACAAGGATCAAGCTAGAGTAACTAGACAATATAACATGTAATCAAACATTACAACAAGTGAACAAGAAATACAACCTTTGTAGACCGGTCGTTCACTTCAAAAGCTCCGTGTAGTAGTCCCTTCGCTGCGAGTAGTGATCTCCCGAACTCCAGTATGGGTTCCCATGGATAAATGAACAAGCTTTCTCGAAGTCTTCGAGGCCGAAGACGATCTACGTCGTGGAGAGTCAAACCCTAGCTACCACTTCACTAAATTAGGGTATAGTGAAGCAAACACCCGAAACTAAATGGCTAACAGTAGAGGATGATGAAGTAGTAATTTTTCTCCTTTTGGATTTGATTTTCTCACTTGGATTCTTCAATTCCTCATAACCTAGGAGAGCATGAGGGAGTTGAAGAAAAAGATGAAGATAAAATCAACAAGAGAAAAATGAGATGAGGTTAGAATTGCAACCATGGGGAGGTTTTGTCAAACATTAACCCTTGTAGAGAATAAACCATGGCTAGGATAATGGTTAGGTTTCTAAATATCTTAAGTAAAACAAATTTGGTGGACTAAGTCAATTGATGTGCAAAGCTTCTCCAAGCATCCAAGCTTGACATAATTCCTCAAAAATTTTAATTATTAATGATAATTAAAAAACAAATACTAATATGGTCATGGTGTGATTCTTATACACCCAAGTTGCATATATAACCTAGCATGATATAATGTTTATATCACATATATAACATGTATACAAAAGTGAAAAAAGAAATGGCCAAGTGAGCAAATATTAGTCAATGTAAATTCATATATCAAATATATAATTATACATTAAATCAACACATGATTTAATTATCTGGCTATATCACATATAACCGACTAATATCAATAATATCAATTTACCGAATCAACACTTGTTTCGATAACCCGGCTATATCACATATACCAGGCCAATATCACATTACGGTGAGATTGGAATACGGTATCACATATCATATTAATCTCGGTTCCGCACATATCACATATGTGCTCTTACTTCATTTCTTTTGAGCCAGGAAACCTCTGTGTAGGACTCTAAAGACTCGTCAATACGCCGGCAGTAGGTGGTGATCATATCAGTCACCCACAAGCCACAAGTGGTTTGCTAAACGTAATGGCCACCCGGGTATTGAGCGATCTGAAGATCAACAAGAAAGACAGCACTTATTCCTGTGAATCAAATCAGTAACACTACCGTACAGTCCGGTCTGTTCGTCTGATGTGTCGCATATCGAGTTTAGGGGTAGTAAATGTAAGACCCCGGTAACTTGATAAGTCATGTCGATGTAAGGTCCATAACGGCTAGAGAACTACTGATAACACTAACCAGTAGATCTCAGCAACCCTGGCCAGGGATTTCCTGTTATGGCCAATCAAGCATAGCGCAACATAAACCCCCAATACCGGGAGAGACGAATCCCCTCCTATCGCTCATTGCTTCCATGTGACTCGGCACTGTACCCAAAAACTACCTGTTGGCACGACTCAGTGGAGCCGTGGTAGGGTGGAAATCAAAGCACAGTTGGAGACACATATGACTGTATGACGATCTCCGGTCGACAGACTAACCTGTACCAGTGTATTCAGAGAACTGCTATCTGACGTGAGGTATAATACCATCTAGGAGTTCTCGGCGAGTCCGTCCAGTGTACCCAGTCTCCACTGAGCACCTATATACCTTCTCTGATATCAAACACTAATGGATGTAGGATCATCCATCGCCCATCATATGGGTCGAGAAGCGTATATGCTAGTCTACTCTGGAATATCGATGCCCTGTCTTGATATTCCCACGACTAGGAACATTTGAAGGATGTACCCACAGACTACCCAGAACCCACTAGTATGATCTCTATCTTAATCTTGGTAGTCAAGTACACATCCTAAGGGCTTTATCAGCATGTAACATAGAGACATCATGTGTACATGTTAAGATAAAGAGCAGCCAGATAGCATATTATCATGTCGAGGAAGAAAGTCCTCCCTATATATGTCCAAGCATCCGCTATAATATACATCATATGTACAATAATGGCCTCTAGGGCATACATATAACTAACAATCTCCCACGTGCACTAGGGCCATATATTGTAGTATCCAATACCTAACAATCAGCAGTGGTTGTAGTATCCCATACTCAACCATCCCATAATAGTCTCTCTTGGGTAAAGGCCTTTGTGAGTGGATCCGCCGTGTTGTCCTCTGAGTCTACTCTCCTTGCCTCGATCTCCCTAGAGATCAACCATCCCCATGATTAGGTGATACTGCCTTAGAATATGTCTGGGTCACTGACGGGATGGGGGTTCCTAGTCCAAAGCCATAGCTCCATTGTCACACAATGGTAGGAACCTTGTTCATCTCATGAACAAATATACACCCAGACTATGTTTTTGGTAGCATCTTTGGTAGCGATGTAGCTAGCCTTTGTCGTCTTTCTTGCCCCGGTATTTAGCTTGGAACTCTTCCAACATACCGTCCCTCTACTGAGGGTAAAGACAGTGCCTGTGACTGAGTTTCAGTCAACCTTACCACTTTGGAAGCTCGAGTTGGCAAAGGACTCCCACTGGAGTTCACCGTTACCAAACTCCATGAACATTTCTTTAGTGCTTCACAAGTACTTAAGAAGGTTCTCCAAAGCTATCCAGTGATTTTTCCTAGGATCATTTTGATACCATCTCACTACACTTAGTAAGAATCCTAACATCCACTTAGATCTATCATATAGATCAAAACCCAGGATTTAGGAGGTATCACCTTGATCCTATATGGAGAATCAATATGATATGAGGAAATTGACCGAGCGTAGTGATTGATCGTTTCTTTGTGTGTGTTAAGAAAATGAATAAAATTCACAATCAAAGAATTATTTGACCGCAATCAACTACGGTGTCGGATGTAGATCGTTAGCGAGTGCGGATCGTCCACAGGGAAAGTGTAATCGTTCGTGTTTCGAATTAGACTAATTGAAACTTTAAGGAAAAGAAAAGAAAACAATACATGATTTGTAATTGCAATTCAAGAAAGAGAAAAATCTAGATCTAAGAAAGCATTAAAATCAAGAAGTGGTAATTTGATGATTTTTCCAATCAAATATCAAGAATCTAAATGAGGCTCGTAGGAATCGATCGGATCTATAGATGTGATGCAATCTCACGATGACGTATTCTTATCCTTCGATGAATTGATACTAGATCGATGATGATCGACGAGAATTAGGGATTTCTAGTTAAACTAGGGTTTCATCATTTATCCCTTGTTCCTTCGTCGATATCATTCACATTCTAGCCCCAAGTAAATTCAAGAAACGATCGTAGATCCCTAATTTCGAGCGATCACAATCAAGAAAGCATCGCAACGAAACTAGGTCATCGATTCTTGAACTTGCTAGGGTTTACAAAACTCATAGGACTTAAGAATAGTTTTAAAATTTGTTACATCATCATTCTATTGATCGTCTCGACTCCTTTACGGGCGAAATTTTACTCAAACATCACAACAAGAACTACAATTACAAATTGAGATCGAATCATGATGCAAGAATTTAAAGAAAGCACGATTAAAGAATTTAACCTTTTATTTATATCAACAATTTCATTACAATCGCTCAAGAACTACAAGAGGAAGAACTCGATCGTCGATTTGGCTTCGCTCGTCGCCGTGAGTCGCGGATCAGCTTGGATCGCTTGCTCGATTGAAGATCGGCTCCGCTCCTAAAAGGTTGAAGGGCTTCTCGCTTGATTGGTACTCGGGATCTTGAATTTGGATTGGAATTAGGGTTAGGGTTTCGCACAAGTCGTGTCACTCAACTTGTGGAAGAAGAGGGAGAGATGAAGAATTAATGAACAAAACTTCACCCTAGCTCTAGGCTCTCTTATATAGACCTCAAAATTCTAGATCATGGATTGAAATTTGAATTTTTCCTCCACAAGTTAGTTAGCACCAAATTTAAATTTCCATCCAAAAGTTTGTTAAGAGATCCTTCTAGAAATAGTTTGTTAAGCCGAGCCTTCTAGATGCACCACGTGGAGCTTCTGGGGTCTTCTGGAAGCTTTTGGCCGTTAGAGGGAACACGTGGAAGAAATCTGGGGCATTGATCTTATCAAATCACCGCGGATCCGCGGCGCCAAGGGGGTTTGGGCCGCGGATCCGCGGTCCTTTAGTGGGCTTGGTGCTTTATTTTTATATGGTAACTATTGGGCTTCCTGGTGGGCCTTTATACAATATGTGAAATCTCATTTGGCCTTCTGTATTGCTCCAGATCTTTAGCCTTTGAATTGGCGTGTCTTTTATCAGTTATATTCCCAATTTAGGCCCTGCTTCCGGAATTTCCTGCAAAATTTCTCGGGACAAGAGTTGCGCAATACAAGGATGATGCGATGCCATGATACACACAATTTCCCTAAAAGTGCCGGTTTTAAAGTCTAACACACGCAATCTGGTATTTCAGGGATGTTTTGCAAATATGTACAATATGATTACCGAACACTTCTAGATGAGTGCAAATGATAGGGAAATTGCCGTGTTAAAAATGCAGTTTTTTTGACTGATCAAATTCCCCCAAACTTATTTTCGATCGTCTCGATCGAACAGTTTTATTAAAAAAAGAAGAAGAAAATAAAGAAAAAGAAAAGCACACTTTCGTAGGCAACACGATTGCACTGAGCACGTGCAACAAGCCTTTAAACTTCTAGGTGTCTCCAGTAGGAGGAGTGTTGTCTTCTGAGGGTTTTCAGCGGATTGCTCCCAAAAAATCCAATAATAAAAGAAAGATCATGAATATTACATTTAAAGAAAAGAATTGTAAAAGAAAAGCCTTGAAAATTAGGGTTTCCAACTAAGCTAGCTTTTCGGTTGTCATGAGCCCTATCTTAATGGTCATGAAAAGAAGTTAGAAATCACGTCCTCCCTAAATAAAACATCGTCTTATTCTTCATTCCTATCTTTCTTCCAAACATCGATCATATCGCCCTGCGTGTGTGTAAAGGACATCTCTACACCCGGAGAATTCAATTCAAGCTATCATACTCTTGCCCTTCAGCCTCAGTACTTTTTAATTAGATGCGCTCATACACTTTCATGCGATCGTTAATACTTCTTGAGGTACTAACCGACCGATTACTCATGTGTTTGCTTATTTGGTGTATTTTCCTCGTCTTGAACCACTTCAGGTATAGCAGTGACTCCCAGACCAGTTGGCCTTAGGGCACTAGGTGAAAAGGCACCCTCGCTATATATTTTTTTTTATTGCCCTTGGTGATAACAAAACCAGTGTCCATTTTTCTCACCACTTTCTTAATTTTTTTTCATACATCGTCTTTAAGATAAGAGCATTTCAAGGTATCCTCTACTATCCCAGGCTTTAAGACGTGTGTAAGTGCGAATAGCAGGGTATCAACGTTCAAAATTTTTGACTTTCCAGAGTAGAAACTATTTTTCAGACTTATTTTTATCCTCAGATTAGTGACTTCCTCCATCTTACTAACCCTTGGGACAACGGCTCATAACTACTTATTACTAGTTCGTATAAGAAAACTTCTAATTTTCTTGGTTTTCTTAAATTTTTCTAATCTCATGGATGTAATTTTTCACTATCTAATCTTTTATTATCATAAATATTAAATATTTTTATGAGTTTTGAAATTTTTTAAATTTTTATAGGTTTTACTAGGTTTTGAAAAAGTATTTACAAAAAATGATGAACCAAAAGAAAAATATTTACACAATTCTTATGGGTTTTGAAATTTTTTTCAATTTTTATGGTTTTTTTTTAAAGAAATGTTTTGTGCTTATGCCAATGATATGCACATGATGCAAAACTAAGCACAAACCTCCCCTAAACTTGTTTTCAACAGTGTCCTCACTGTTGCCATCAGCTAAATCTTGAAAAACCTGTAAACTTGGGAGGAATTTATTAGTGGGGGCAAAATATTTAAGTGAAGACCCTCCCCCAAACTTGTTCTTGGCTCAAAATTTTTGTAAATTTTTTTTTCATGAGCCAGAAAAAATGTCCCCCCCCCAAACTTGAGTTATGCAATGCTAAGCTTTGAAAATCACATGAGGGGGTCAAGAATCATTGGTCGATGCCAAGCTTTGCAAAGACCGAAGATCAACACCAACCATTCGAAGATTTTATCAATGCAGTGCTCGGATTGGTGGAAGAAGAAGTGGGGAAAGGGTAAGGGGTGGAAGAGAGTGTGTGTGCGTCTCATTTTGGAGAGACGAAGCAGTGAATATGATGGATAACTCGCATTCTTTTTACTTTTCAGAAGAAGGGGTGGAGGTTCAATTTCAGTGATTGGGACATGATTCATCTCAACACCCGTGTCATTCAAAAATGCGAGTTTATCAGCGAAGATTTCCTCAATACCCCGATGAATAATGTCGTCACAAAGTGCAGGGTGATCTTCAGACTCTAAAAGCAGTTCATAATCAGTGTTAGTTGTTGACCCGGACATCTTGGTGGAAGAGTCCGTATGTGTATGATACATAGTTGGGTCAAACAATAACGTATGAAAAGAGTCAAGATCAGTATCATGAGGATCGTCAAATTCGCTGCTGTCGACATCCATTAAGTCGACAGAATAGAGCTGAGCAGTAAGTTCGGAAGGTATACTTCCCAACTTTTAAATGTTCAGCTCTATTGACCTATTCTCGAAGGATAGGGTCATAGAACCATTACGACAGTTGATGACAGCGTTGGAAGTGGCCAAAAGGGCGACCTAAAATCACCGGAATTTGATTCCGTGGGTTCGCTACAGGCTATGTATCAATTATAATAATGTCCACAGGGAATATGAATTCCCCGATTTTTATTAACACATCCTCCAGTTCACCCCTAGGTTTGGTGATTGATCAGTCAGCCATCTGGAGAGTGTAATAGGTTGGCTTCAACTCTCCGATACCTAGTTGCTCATAAACCGAGTATGGAAGCAAGTTAACACTAGCGCCAAGGTCTAGTAGAGCACGGTTGATGTGTTTTTCCCCAATAGAAATAGAAATAGTAGGACAGCCAGGGTCCTTACGTTTCCTCGGTACTTGTTGGGGGAAAACCGTGTCTACAGTCTTTGCCATGAATATCTTCTTGGGCACTCGAGTCTTCCTCTTCCTAGTGCACAAGTTCTTAAGAGTTTTCTCATAGGACAGAACTTGTTGGATGGCATCTAGGAGAGGGATGTTGATGTTAACTTGCGTAAACATGTCCATAAGCTTCTCCATATGTGGACTAGATTTGTTAGCCCTTAACCGATTAGGATAAGGTGCTTTAGCAATAAGCGCTGGGTCCATCATAGGAGAAGGAAGTCTATGTCAACCCGATCCTAGAATAGAAGTGTGGATCGTCTGTGGAGAACTAGAAGAGCTGGGCTGAGGTGGCGGGCCGTTTGGGAAATGGAGAATAGGCTCACGAGAAGGCGGTGGGGTAGAAGAACAAGAATCAAAAGCTGAAGTGTCTGTGTGAGGAAAGGTCTCAGCCGGGGTATCATCGATAGATTTTTCAGTGTCATCAAACTATTCCCCAACGTGATTGTCAAGCACTCTTCCATATCTCAACGTGATTGCATCCATATGATGTGAATAGCCAGGATTGGGTAAGGGTTGAGCTGGAAGTTTCCCTCTCTCTCTGGCACTCATTTCATCTTTTAAACGTGCAATTTCTTCTTCCATCGATTTAATAGTCTCGCTTTGGGACGCAGAGTTTCTCTTTATGTCATCGACGGAAGTTTTTATTGTCAAAAGCAAGTTCATGAATGAAGAGGATTCATCTGAACCGATCAACTGCAACGGATTGGACGGTTCAGGTGTGTTAACTGGATTTTGGAAGTTTTATGCGTGAAAGGGGTGCTGACTCAATTGTGGTTGCTGTTGTGGTGGAGGGACCCTTTGGAAATTGTTTTGGGTTGGAACCATGTTTTGAGATTGTGATTGGTTCCAAGCAAAGTTTGGGTGATTCCTCCAACCCTGATTATGTGTGGAAGAAAATGGGTCGTTTTTAGGTCCTTGTTGGTAAGCAGAACTGATTTGCTCGTGACCTTGAAACGGAGAATTTCGTGGACATTCTTCCGTGAGATGTGATGGATCAGAACAGCATCCACATACAGTTTTGGAGAGTGAAATTTGGTTTAGGGCGGCAGCTAAAAATTTGTTTTCCATAGTCTCGAGTTTCTTTTGCATAGCTGAAATTTCAGCTCTAACTCCTATGGAAACTTCCGATTGGTTGTTGCCAGCCCTAGATTATTGACTCACACCCTCCCGCTGTAAAGATCTTTCAGCGAAATCTTCTAAAAATTTCCAGGATTCCCCATCATCCTTGGTCATGAAATTGCCTTGACACATTAATTCAAGGGTCTGTCTTGTGTTAGGATTAATGCCCTTATAAATGATTCGGCACAGATCCCATCTAGGAATGCCGTGATGTGGACATTGAACTAGCAGATCCTTAAAGCGTTCAAGACATTGTGAAAATGTTTCGTGGGCGAATTGATTGATTTCGCTACGGATTTGAGCTGTTTTGTGATGTGGGTAAAATTTCTTAAGGAATGCTTTGACGAATTCATCCCAATTTGAAATGGAATGTGCGGTAGTCTTATACAGCCACTTCTCAGCTATATCGCACAGGGTGCATGGGAGAAGAAGAAAACGCAAAGCATCCACAGACAGCTGTGAGGTACCCATCATTGTGCATACATTTTCAAATTTCGTGATAAACACGTATGCGTACTCAGACTCGAGACCGCGAAACTTTGGTTGAAGGTTGATGTATTGGGGTTTAATCTGAAAATTTTCCCCGTTGGCTGGTGGAATGGAAAGACAGGTGGAAAGGGGGCCTCGTGTTGGATAACACCTCTCCTGGAGAGAGATGCGAGGTGGATTCTGCGCACCAACGGATGGCGACAGAGTAGTGGTAAAGAAGTTTGATGGAGATGGATCTATCGATGTGGGTGTGGTGGTGGGTAAAAGAAAGGGTAAATGTAGAAATACCGACTTTTGGGTCGATGAAGGAAACACGGACTTAACGGGTACTAGAATCCCGTGTCCAGCCTATCTTTCACTAAAAAGGGTTAGTACAAGTGGCAGCGTGAATTTATAATTAGGGGAAATGAATGAATGCGGTGTTTGTTTTGAAAATTGATACGGATTTTTGAAAAAATTTTTGATGCAAATCAACAAATGCAACACACAAAACCCTAATTCTAGGGGTTACCTAGGTCAAATCTCTAGATCGCTCCTAACTGCCAAAAGACAAGTCACAGGATAAATCCTCCACTGCCTCTTTGTCTCTACTGTGGCCAGGTAAGTGCCAGGTAAGTGGGAGGTTCTCCACTACGTAAGTAGTTGGCCTAATTAAGTAACCACTAGCCTTCGACACACTTGCCTTAGACACCACAAGAGAAACGCGGATAAGCAATGAATTACCCACGGCCTTCTTCTGTCCTAAGTGAGCGCGACGGTCCTTAGAGTCATCTCTAGATATTTTTTAATCAATGAGGGTAAATGCGGATGCAATTTTGCGATTTTCGAGGCTTAGGAAGGGTAATGAACTCCCCACCAAATCTGGATTTGGTCTTTGCCCCTTAATGTCCGTATTAGTTATGCAAACAACCACAAAAATCAAAACAAGCACAATTTATCTTGCTTTTGCGGCGCTGCGATTATTTGCAAAGAAACCTGCACAAAATTGTTATTGGAGCAGATTGAGAGAGAGATAAGAAAGTGTAGAAGATACCTGAGGAAAAATTGCAAAGCGACCCCTTCAGAAAGCCGCGGAACCGCAACAAATGTCTCCTTATACCGCGGATCCTCGCCGTATGTACTATTCACAGCAAGAAAGTTTTACAGAGAGCTGCTGTTAACTCCGTCAGTCCTCTGGAAATTTTAGAAAAAAATTTCTCCTGCTCCAATGATCCTAGATTTCCTCGCACAAATCACAACAACTCGTATTAGTATTTGCGCGAATTTTGCTCTAAAAAATATAGATGGAATAAACTTTTCAACTCAAATTTAAAAATACGAACAATTAGCGCATTATCCCCAGCAACGGCGCCATTTGATTGATCGTTTCTTTGTGTGTGTTAAGAAAATGAATAAAATTCACAATCAAAGAATTATTTGACCGCAATCAACTAAGGTGTCGGATGTAGATCGTTAGCGAGTGCGGATCGTCCACAGGGAAAGTGTAATCGTTCGTGTTTCGAATTAGATGAATTGAAACATTAAGGAAAAGAAATGAAAACAATTCATGATTTGTAATTGCAATTCAAGAAAGAGAAAAATCTTGATCTAAGAAAGCATTAAAATCAAGAAGTGGTAATTTGATGATTTTTCCAATCAAATATCAAGAATCTAAATGAGGGTCGTAGGAATCGATCGGATCTATAGATGTGATGCAATCTCACGATGACGTATTCTTATCCTTCGATGAATTGATACTAGATCGATGATGATCGACGAGAATTAGGGATTTCTAGTGAAACTAGGGTTTCATTATTTATCCATTGTTCCTTCGTCGATATAATTCACATTCTAGCCCCTAGTAAATTCAAGAAACGATCGTAAATCCCTAATTTCGAGCGATCACAATCAAGAAAGCATCGCAATGAAACTAGGTCATTGATTCTTGAACTTGCTAAGGTTTACAAAACTCGTAGGACTTAAGAATAGTTTTAAGATTTGTTACATCATTATTCTATTGATCGTCTCGACTCCTTTACGAGCGGAGTTTTACTCAAACATTACAACAAGAACTACAATTATAAATTGAGATCGAATCATAATGCAAGAATTTAAAGAATGCAAGATTAAAGAATTTCACCTTTTATTTATATCAACAATTTCACTACAATCTCTTAAGAACTATAAGAGGAAGAACTCGATCGTCAATTTGGCTTCGCTCGTCTCCGTGAGTCGTGGATCAGCTTGGATCACTTGCTCGATTGAAGATCGGCTCCGCTCCTAAAAGGTTGAAGGGCTTCTCGCTTGATTAGTACTCAGGATCTTGAATTTTGATTGGAATTAGGGTTAGGGTTTCGCACAAGTCGTGTCACTCAACTTGTGGAAGAAGAGCGAGAGATGAAGAATTAATGAACAAAACTTCACCCTAGCTCTTGGCTCTCTTATATAGACCTCAAAATTCTAGATCTAGGATTGAAATTTGAATTTTCCCCCCACAAGTTAGTTAGCACCAAATTTAAATTTCCCTCCAAAAGTTTGTTAAGAGATCCTTCTAGAAATAGTTTGTTAAGCCGAGCCTTCTAGATGCGCCACGTGGAGCTTCTGGGGTCTTCTGGAAGCTTTGGCCGTTAGAGGGAACACATGGAAGAAATCTGGGGCATTGATCTTATCAAATCACCGCGGATCAGGGGCGCCAAGGGGGTTTGGGGGCTTGGTGCTTTATTTTTATATGCTAACTATTGGGCTTCCTGGTGGGCCTTTATACAATATGTGAAATCTCATTTGGCCTTCTGTATTGCTCCAGATCTTTAGCCTTTGAATTGGCGTGTCTTTTATCAGTTCTTTTCCTAATTTAGGCCCTGCTTCTGGAATTTCCTGCAAAATTTCTCAGGACAAGAGTTGCGCAATATAAGGATGATGCGATGCCATGATACACACAATTTCCCTAAAAGTGCTGGTTTTAAAATCTAACACATGCAATCTGGTATTTCAAGGATGTTTTGCAAATATGTGCAATATGATTACCGAACACTTCTAGATGAGTGAAAATGATAGGGAAATTGCCGTGTTAAAAACGCAGTATTTTCGACTGATCACGTAGCATACGAAACACCTTTCCTATCAAGAGCATGTCATCCACGTAATATAAGAGGAAGACCACCTTACTCTATACTACCTTTTTGTATATACAAGGTTCATATACAATTTTGATGAAGTCAAACGCTTTGACTACCACATCAAAATAGATGTTCCAACTCTGCGATGCCTGCTTTATCCTGTAAAGCAACTTGCACACGTTTCCGCTGCTCCCACTATCTATGAAGCCCTCTAGCTGTGTACTTATAGACATTTTCTTCTGAATCAGTATTTAGAAAAGCAGTCATGACACCCAACCGCCAGATATCGTAGTCATGGTATGTAGCAATGGCAAGAAGGATCTGGATGGTCTTAAGCATAGGTACTGGAGAAAAGGTTCACCAAAAACCACACCCAGTTAATGACGAGAACCTTTTACAACAAGTCAAGCATTGAAAGTCTCAACTTATCCATCTACACCAAGTAATCTTCTCAAGATATACTTGCTTCTGATGGGGGTTTAACCCTTCATATAAAGCAACCAAAGTCCATACTTTGTTGGTGTATATGGATTCCATCTCAGATCGCTTAGCATCCAACCATTCTTACAGAGTCCCCACTCTTGATGGCCTGCTCGAAACTAGTTGGGTCATCATCTCATGATGCAATCCTTGCTCCCAATGTCATCAAGAAAACCGTAGTATCACTCAGGAGGATGAAGAAACCTACCAGATTGGCGGAGAGGCTGAGGTTCATTGGGAACTATTGAATCCACCGGTTCTACCAAATCATCAGCTGTAGTTTGTGTAGCTGGAACTGATTCCAGTTCTACCTCAGGACCACAAATTTCTATCCATAAAAAATTCTTTTTTCTAAAAAGCTGGCATGCCGAGAAATAAAACACCTTTTATTCCTCGATGCGGTAGAAGATTGTAACACCTTAGATTGTGATTAGTGTCTAATTAGATTTTAATGTGTGGCTTTTAGTAATAATTTTACCAAAACGATTTTCAAATATTTTATCAAAATTAATTAATATTTTATTAGAAATTATTTATGCTTGCACACACATGTGCATGTTAACTAGGGTTAAACCATGTTTAGCAACCATGGTGGTCCATCCCATTTCTTTAAAGTTAATTTGAAATTTATTAAGTGTTTTAGTTATTTCTTTTAAAATGAAAAATGATTTAAATTGTGGGTTGACTTAGTGAGAGAGAAAAGGGGCATGATGGCTTGAGCCATGCTCACATTTAATGAGGAGAGAGAGAGGGGGCTTGACTGTCTTATGCTCCCATTTCTTTTTATTTCAACACCCATTTTCTCATATATCTCTCTCCCTCTCACTCACATACACACACACTTCAGCCCCAGCAGCAGCAGAAGCCCCAGCATCAGCAGCACCACAAGCAGCAGCAACAGTGCACAGCAGCAGCTGTAGCAGGCAGCATCAGCACCACAGCAGCAGCAGCAGCTCCTCCTCCTCCTCTTCTTCTCCTTCTTCCTGCATCCTAGAATCTAGTGGGGTATAATCTCTTAAACTCATCTCCTTTTTGCTAAACTTATGTGTTATTTAGCTTCGGTTAGTGTTTAATATGAGTTTTCGTGCTAGAAATGGTGGTTTGAGTGGATATTTGACCAAGTGGTGATTTTTATGGTTAGCTTAGCTTAGCTAAGTGTTATTAAGCCCCTTAAACTGAGATTTAAAACCAGATTTCACTAAAATACCATAGGGTTCAATTTAGTGCAAATAAACGATTTTAATGTCGATTTTAGCCTTTCTGTGATCTGCTATTGACCCGCTTGCTTCAGAATGAAACAGCAAATACTGGAGCATATACACTAGGTTTAGACCACACACACGAATCACGAGCCCCTGATTCCACAGTCTGGCCGCCGAAATATTCGTTCTGGCCGCAAATTGCGGCCAGAAAGGGGAGCTGGGTGCTGGGGTTTAGTCTGTGGTAGTCTGCTGTATATTCTAGTGTTTTGGCATATGCAACTTTTCACTTTTACACCTGAGTCAAAATTTGGAGCAAATTACCGTTTTTCTAATACATTTAATATGCGCGACACATGTGATATGTGAGTGGGTTTAGTGTTTGCTGTGTGTCGCGACATGTCGGGGTAGTTTCAGACTCGTATACAGACGTTTTAGCGTATCGGATACACGCGTGTTTATTTCGCGACGCGAATTTCTCGTTTGGTTTAGATATCGCGTTTTTGCACGATTTTGCTTATGTGTATTCTTTGTGTAAATTCTAGGTTCGCAGGCGGGTACGTCGGACGCCGCAAAAAAAGGGAAACAAGTGGTCGGCTACGCTTAGCACGAGACCAGGTGTGTAGATTTAACATCTACGGGGAAATCGCCCGTATAGCATTAAGCGTCAGGGTGTGATAGGATATTGTAGTCGCATATATTTATTTGTATATGGCTCGCGCATAGGTACTATTGTAGCATACCCTTCTTTGTTGCATATAGAAATGATAGTTATATGACAGCGCACTGTCACTAACGGTTCAAGCTGCACGAGCACTATTTGTATGTTACACTCACACCGTTACTGATTGCCATGACACTCGCACTATAGGATTGCTACGAGTCATACATCGTTTTGAGTACCGCATCCTTGATGATTAGACATGACTTTGTCGCATATTGGCATATATATACGTTGATATATTCATATTGCGCACATACAGTCATAGATGTATATACACATACCTTGATATATCTATCCATATTGGTGCACGCATACTTCTACATTCATATATGTTATCCATGTTGGTGCACACATACTTTGACATATCTATACTTGCGCACATACACTTTGTATCCATATTAGTGCACATATACATTGCTACACTCATTTTTGCGTATATATCCACTTGCACATCCATACCTATATACATACATATGTTACATACACAGATGATATTGGCTTTGATTTCTAGAAAATAGGGACCGCATGAGATATTTTCAACACTGGATCCATTTAAAAGAGCGGTTTCCCTTTATACTCTCAGTGGCATATGCCACATTGCATGGATTTATGCATTGAGCTTTGGATTCGTGTGATTTCTGGATTTTGAGAACCGTGGTATTGTTTTAAGAAAATATGCACTGTTTGAAAACCCGTTTTCTCTGATATGATATTTCAGTGCGTCCACCATGCGTTTTCTCGGTTCTGAGACGTATGATATGTGAAACCCGATTCGAGGAGGAGGACGATCTGTTTGTGGGTACATGGTGGACCCAGTATGGTACCCGGGGCGAGATAGAGATTTCGTGTGGACGACGATGAGCCTGGCAGAGGGACTACTACCTACCGGTGATTGGTTGGACCTGGCGGTTATCCGGAGGATACTGACCATAGTCGAGAGATGGATATGGGATGACCCGTACTGCCGGGGCCGAGGGTCGATTCCGCAGACGGAGCCCGTAGGCCTATCCGGACTGACGGAACCCGATTGATGAGGATTTGCGTGTCGCTGCTGGACACGAGTATTTCATGTTGTTTTTGGGTGCCGATATTGGGCACCCCGCTTCCATGAGATTTACAGGATTGAGGGCCGGATAGAGTGACGATGCCTGAGTTATTGGGATTTGGTGTGTTTTTGGTAGACGCCAGGGTTTTTCCATGTTGATGATCCGTGTAGATGATATTTTATCCCATGCTCAGCATTCCCTGTTATGCATTGCATCATGTAGTCGTAGTACCTGATAGAGTACCTTAGCATGAGTAATGCATACCCTGATCATCATATATAGATGTTATTAGATTGCACTTGTTATGCATGATTATTGCATACCATGCTCATCATATATAGATGTTATTAGATTGCACTTGTTATGCATGATTATTGCGTACCCTGCTCATCATATATAGATGTTATTAGATTGCACTTGTTATGCATGATTATTGCGTACCCAGCTCATCATATAGATGTTATCTGTTGGCACATGTTAGAGTATCGCAGCACGTGCATACTCGCTATTACCTTTATATGTTATCTACTATTAACGAGTTGGCAACTCACCCCCATTGTTCCACGGTGTTTGCAGGTTGCCCCTCAGAGTAGTTATGGCAGGGCTACTTTCTTGCATCTTTTGCTACGGATCCACTCCAGTTGGCGAGTGAGCCCTTTTGCTGATAGGTGGGTTTTTGCGGTATCCGTTTACTTTCCAGTTGTACACTCTATTGTATCTAGTGCTCTCCATCTACTATTCATATATTGACTTAGAGACCAGTTATGATGACGATGTATACTATTTTGTACTCTGGTGTCGAGCTCGTTGTGAGCCGACTTTATTTATGCAATGTTATCTTTCATGATATTTTTCCACTTATATTGCTCATTTCTTCGCTACGGTGTCGTATATTACTATTGTGGTGGTTGTTTCCGCCGTTGGGCGTGATTGCTCCCGTTTGGGGATGATTTATTGTTATTGTATGTCATTTTACTTTTATCAAGTTTTGTACCCGTTTTCGGGGCTAGTTTTTACAAAGGAGATGCTGCCGAAATTTTTAAGAAAACAACTTAAACTTGAAAGAATTTTACTAAATTACTTAAGGTTTTCTAAATGTTTTAAACTAATGTTTTCTTTCACCCACTTTTTCAATGGTTTTGATTTCTGGGTTTCGGCTTACTTAGTCGCGTTACGCCTGTAGACGTTACGTGGTTAAGTGCCGGTCACGGGCCGAACTTTGGATAATGACAAAGTTGGTATCAGAGCGTAGGTTTTACCTTTCGGAGTGTTGGATGACCCTGGTATGATGTAGTAGGTAGTTGAAGCTGAGTGGTATAGCGTGTGTATGTTCCGCGGCATACTCACGACACAGTACTCCGCCTAAGCGATCTTAGGACTTATTGGTTGAAATTCCTTCATGATTATATACATTCTTGTGATTCGATTTCTGTATCCTTATCGAATCCTAGTTTCTTTTCACCCATTATACCGCCAAAGACTACGAGGGCGCAGAGAGCGGCCGCAAGAGCCGAGATTATAGTTGACTCGTCTGAGACGAGGACTGACCCGTGCAGTACACCAGTTGTACCAGAGCAGGCTATTCCTCCTTCAGCAGATCGGATCGCCATGCTAGGGGTCGGTATGCAGGAGATGCGCCATATGATAGGGTCGTTAGTTAAGGCACTTCGAGCACAGCGACCTGAGGTAGTTCCACCCGTCACTAGGACTGCGATGGTACCTACAGTACAGACAGTTGCCCCTCCAGCCACAGAGGTTATTACCGTATCGCTATCAGAGTTTATGAGGCTGAAGCCTCCGTTCTTCATAGGCACCGATGCAGCCGAGGACCCACATTCTTTTATTGATAGGATGGCCCGGATATGCCGTTCATTCAGATGCTCATATGCGAGGTGGGTGGAGTTCGCGAGCTTTCGCCTGGAAGGTCTTGCGCAGAAATGGTGAGAATCGGTCGAGTGGGGCAGAGCAGCAGGTCTTCCTCCTATGACCTGGACTAAGTTTGTGACGGTGTTCCTTGCCCGCTTCCTTCCACAGAGTGTCAGAGATTCTAGAGCACGTAGGTTCGAGTCTTTACGTCAGAATCCGGAGATGAAAGTAGCAGAGTACGACGTACTGTTCACCGAGTTATCGTTTATGCCCCGTATTTACTGGCTACTGAGGAGATGCGAGTCAAGAGATTCGTTCGAGGCTTGCTTACCCCACTATTTCTTGCGATCAGCGCACAACATTGCGAGACTTATGCAGCAGCTGTAGATGCAGCCTTATTAGTCGAGGAGCGCCTTGCCGAGACTTCGGTAGTTCCAGAACCGAAAAGAGTTCACACAGATACGTCTTCCCAGAGGCAGATGGGTTGGCACAGACGCAGACCCCCTCCAGGACGTGATGACGACAGAGGTTCGAGACGACCACGGCTATACAACACCTATCCACAGGGCCGGCCGACACCGTCTAGATGTTTCCGATGAGGGAGTACTTATCATCAGGTTCGAGATTGTCCAGAGCCACGTAAGGGCGAGACAACCGTGCCACATGTCATATTTCCACCTTCTCCACCCCAGAGGGCGTTGCCTATTGTACCTACTGTTGCTCCGCGTCAGACTCATGCACAGAGAGGCCATGGTCGCGGAGGGTTTGCTCATGGAGGACGAGGCGGCCGAGGCAGAGGGCAGCCAGCTGCCGGCAGAGTACAGTCGGTTGCTAGTAGGGGACCGCCAGTCGCATGTAGAGGACAGGCATGAGTTTTCTCTTTGACGCATCAGGACGCGCAGGCGTCCAATGCAGTGGTCTCAGGTACCCTTTTTGTATGTTCTGTTGATGTACACGTGTTGTTTGATCCGGGATCCATGCATCCGTACGTTTCCACACATTTCATGCCGAGTTTGGGTAGAGAGTATGGTTTTCTTGATCAGCAGCTTGTTGTGACCACTCCTGTTTGGCGAGTCGTTTATGGCTAGACACGTGTTCCGATCGTGTGTTGTCCGTATTGGCGAGAGAGAGTTGCCTGTCGACTTGATCCTTATTGAGATGTTGGACTTCAACGTTCTTCTGGGCATGGATTGGTTAGCCACGTGCTATGCATCTTTGGACTGCCGCGAGAAGACAGTTAGGTTTTGTTTTCCCGGCGAGTCGGTTTTTGTTGTGTAGAGTGACCGTGGTGCCGCCCCTCACAGTTTGATTTTTTCTCTTCGCGCTGGACATCTTTTGAGGAAGGGATGCCAGGGATTTCTAGCTTATGTCTGTGATACTAGAGCTACAGAGGTTTCGTTCGACCAGGTTCCGATTGTTAGCGAGTTCCCTGATGTTTTCCCTGATGAGCTTCCTGGGCTACCGCCTGAGCGCGATATTGTTTTCTGCATCGACTTGATTCCCGGCACGGGGCCTATTTCCATACCGCCTTATCGAATGGCCCCGGCGGAGCTTAGAGAGTTGAAATGTCAGTTGCAAGATTTGCTGGATAAAGGACTTATTCGACCCAGTGTGTCTCCTTGGGGTGCACCAGTCCTGTTTGTCAAGAAGAAGGACGGCAGTTTGCGCTTGTGTATCGACTACCACCAGCTGAACAGGGTTACCGTGCGGAACATATATCCTTTACCACGCATTGACGACTTGTTCGACCAACTTCAGGGTGCAGGATACTTTTCGAGGATCGACTTGCGATCAGGCTACCATCAGCTGTGGGTTCGATAGGAGGATATTCCGAGGATGGCTTTTCGTACGCGTTACGGCCATTATGAGTTTTTGGTGATGTCGTTCGGACTCACCAACGCCCCAACAGCGTTTATGGACTTGATGAATCGTATTTTCAGGCCGTATCTTGATTTTTTCATCATCGTATTCATTGAAGATATTTTGGTGTATTCCCGGAGCCGAGAGGAGCACGAGCAGCACCTGCGGATCACATTGCAGACTTTGAGGGAGCACCGGCTATTCGCAAAATTCTCCAAGTGCGCGTTTTGGCTCGACAACGTAGATTTCTTGGGTCACGTGATTACATGAGATGGTATATGTGTTGACCCGAAGAAGATCGAGGCCGTTCAGCGTTGGCCCAGACCCGCATCAGTTACTGAGATCCGCAGCTTTCTAGGGTTGGCCTGCTACTACCGAGGATTTATAGAGGACTCCCCCCGTATTGCTGCACCGTTGACCGGATTGACCCAGAAGAGAGTGCCTTTTGATTGGATGGAGGAGTGCGAGAATAGCTTTCAGCAGTTGCAGACTTGTTTGACTACGACGCCGGTGTTATCATTGCCTTCAGGATCGGGCGAATTTGTAGTCTATTGTAACGCTTCTCGAGTGGGTCTAGGGTGCATATTGATGCAGCACGACAGGGTGATCGTGTATGCTTCATGGCAGTTGAAGAAACATGAACAGAACTACCCCACTCACGATTTAGAGATTGCTGCAGTGGTCATTGCACTCAAGATCTGGCGACATTACCTATACAGCGAGTCGTGCCAGATATTCACTGATCAAAAGAGCTTAAAATATATATTTCAGAAGCGAGACTTAAATCTTAGACAGCGCCGTTGGATGGAACTAGTAAAGGACTATGATTGCGAGATCTTGTATCACCCGGGCAAGGCTAATGTAGTGGCGGATGCTTTGAGTAGGAGGCCCGTGGGTAGTCTATTTTGTTTGAGCACAGTGCAGAGGCAGTCGTCGGTAGATTGGAAGATTTGATGCGACAGCCGAGTGCAGTTCGAGTTCACTCCGATCGGGGGACTGCTTGTGCAAGTTCGTAAATGCCCACAGTTGCTTGACCGTATACATGAAGCACGGTACAGTGATGACCGTTGTTCAGAGATCATGGCGCAGATTGGACAGGGCAGATTTTCCGAGTTCGTGATTGATGATCATGGGATACTGCGATTTGGGACTATACTGTGCGTACCAGATGCTGAGGGACTGCAGTGTGAGATTCTTAAGGAGGCTCATCGATCAGTTTACAATGTTCATCCGGCTTCCACCAAGATGTACCATGATATGAGAGATATTTACTGGTGGGATAGGATGAAGAAGGACGTCACAGACTTCGTGTCAAGATGCCTGACTTGTCAGCAAGTCAAGGCCGAGCACCAGAGGCCAGCGGGAGAGCTACAGCCGTTACCCATTCCGGAGTGGAAATGGGAGCAGATTTCTATAGACTTCATTATGGGTCTACCCAGGACTAGTCGAGGGTATGAATCCATATGGGTGATCGTGGATCGATTGACGAAAGCGGCTCACTTCCTGCCGGTGAAGACTACTTTCGGATTTGCTCAGTATGCCTTGATATAGATCGACGAGATCATACGACTGCATCGAGTCCCGACATGTATCGTGTCCGACCGAGGCACCCAGTTTACCAGCCGACTATGGCAAAGGCTTTAGGAAGGTTTGGGCACCCGCTTGAATTTCAGCACAGCGTTTCATCCGCAGACCGACGGCCAGTCAGAGCGGACTATTCAGACTCTCGAGAACATGCTCCGAGCGTGCGTTTTAGACTTTGGTGGTAGCTGGGACCATCATTTGCCCTTGGTGGAGTTCTCCTACAATAATAGTTTCCAGGATACTATTCAGATGGCACCTTTTGAGGCCTTGTTTGGGAGGAGATGTAGATCGCCTGTCTGTTGGACAGAGCTCAGTGAGAGCAGTATTTTGGGGCCGCAGATCGTACAGGAGACGACCGAGAAGATACAGTTGATTCGAGATAGGATGAGGACAGCTCAGAGCCGACAGAAATCATATGTTGACAGACGCCGCCGCAGATTAGAGTTCGCGGTTGGCGATCACGTTTTTCTGAGAGTCTCAACAATGAAAGGAGTGATGAGGTTTGGACGGAAGGTGAAGCTTAGCCCCAGATTCATAGGTCCCTTTGAGATCCTCGAGCGTGTGGGCGCAGTAGCATATCGTTTGGCTCTTCCACCCGACTTCCCAGATGTTCACCCCATATTCCATGTGTCGATGCATTGCAGATACCTGCATGACATACTCACATCATTCAGCATCAGAGCTCGAGCGCAATCTTTCTTCACCGAGCAGCCAGTCGTGGTATTGGACCGGGAGGTGAAGAAACTTCGATCGAAGGTCTTGCCATCGGTGAAGGTGCTTTGGCATAGCCCAAATGGTGAAGAGATCATTTGGGAGGCCGAGGGCGAGATGCGGAAGAAATTCCCTCATCTCTTTTAAGGTATGCGTAGATATATATTTTTAAATTTGGGGACGAATTTCTTTAAGGGGGAAAGATTGTAACACCTTAGATTGTGATTAGTGTCTAATTTGATTTTAATGTGTGTCTTTTAGTAAAACGTTTACCAAAACGATTTTCAAATATTTTATCAAAATTAATGAATATTTTATTAGAATTTATTTAGGCTAGCACACGCATGTGCATGTTAACTAGGGTTAAATTAGGTTTAAACCATGTTTAGCAACCATGGTCGACTAACCCATTTCTTTAAAGTTAATTTGATATTTATTAAGTGTTTTAGTTATTTCTTTTAAACTGAAAAATGATTTAAATTGTGGGTTGACTTGGTGAGAGAGAGAGGGCATGATGGCTTGAGCCATGCTCACATTTAATGAGGAGAGAGAGAGGGGGTTGACTCTCTTATGCTCCCATTTCTTTTTGTTTCAACACTCATTTTCTCACATATCTCTCTCCCTCTCACTCACACACACACACACATCAGCCACAGCAGCAGCAGAAGCCCCAGCAGCAGCAGCAACCCAAGCAGCAACAGCAACACAAGCAGTAGCAGCAATAGGCAGCAGCAGCACCCCAGCAGCAGCAACAGCTCCTCCTCCTCCTCTTCTTCTCCTTCTTCATGCATCCTAGAATCTAGTGGGGTATAATCTCTTAAACTCATCACCTTTTTGCTAAACTTATGTGTTATTTAGCTTCAGTTGGTGTTTAATATGAGTTTTAATGCTACAAATGGTGATTTGAGTGGATATTTGGCCAAGTGGTGATTTTTATGGTTAGCTTAGCTTAGCTTAGCTAAGTGTTACTAGGCCCCTTAAACTGAGATTTAAAACCAGATTTCACTAAAATACCATAGGGTTCAATTTAGTGCAAATAAACGATTTTATTGTCGATTTTAGCCTTTCTGTGATCTGCTATTGACCCGTTTGCTTCAGAATGAAACTGCATTTACTAGAGCATGTACACTAGGTTTAGAAAACACACACGAAGCACGTGCCCCTGATTCCACAGCCTGGCCGCCGAAATATTCGTTCTGGCCGCAAATTGCGGCCAGAAAGGGGAGCTGGGAGCTGGGGTTTGGTCTGTGGTAGTCTGCTGTATATTCTAGTGTTTTGGCATATGCAACTTTTCACTTTTACACCCACGTCAAAATCTGGAGCAAATTACCGTTTTTCCAATCGTTTAACTTGCAAGACACGTGTGATATGTGAGTGGGTTTAGTGTTTGCTGCATGTCGTGACGTGTCGGGGTAGTTTCAGACTCGTATACACACGTTTCAGCGTATCGGATACACGCGCGTTTAGTTCGCAACGAGAGTTTCTCGTTTGGTTTCGATATCACGTTTTTGCAGGATTTTGCTTATGTGTATTCTTTGTGTAAATTCTAGGTTCGCAGGCGGGTACGTCGGATGCCGCAAAGAAGGGGAAACAAATGGTCGGGTACGCTAAGTACGAGACCAGGTGAGTAAATTTAACATCTACGAGAAAATCGCCAGTATGGTGTTAAATGTCAGCGCGTGATAGGATATTGTAGTCGCATATATTTATATGTATATTGCTCATGCATAGGTACTATTGTAGCATACCCCTCTTTGTTGCATATAGAAATGGTAGTTATATGACACCACACTGTCACTAACGGTTCAAGCTGCACGAGCACTATTTGTATGTTACACTCACACCGTTAGTGATTGCCACGAACTCGCACTATCGGATTGATACGAATAATACATCGTTTTGAGTACCGCATCCTTGATGATTAGACATGACTTTGTCGCATATTGGACTATATATATACATTGATATATTCATATTGTGCATATACACTCATAGATGTATATACACATACCTTGATATATCTATCATTATTGGTGCATGCATAATACTACATTCATATATGTTATCCATATTGGTGCACACATACTTTGACATATCTATACTTGCGCACATACACACTATGTATCCATATTAGTGCACATATACATCGCAACACTCATATTTGTGTATATATCCACTTGCACATCCATACCTATATACATACATATGTTACATAAATGGATGATATTGGCTTTGATTTCTAGAAAATAGGGACCGCATGAGATATTTTCAAAACTGGATCCATTTAAAAGAGCGGTTTCCCTTTTTACTCTTAGTGGCATACGCCACATTGCATGGATTTACGCATTGAGCTTTGTATTCGTGTGATTTCTGGATTTTGAGAACAGTGGTATTGTTTTAAGAAAATATGCACTGTATGAAAACCCGGTTTCTCTTGATATGATATTTCAGTGCGTCCACCATGCGTTTTCCTGGTTCTGAGACGTATGACATGTGTAACCCGATTCGAGGAGGAGGTTGATCCGTTTGTGGGTACATGGTGGACCCGGTATGGTACCCCGGTGTGAGATAGAGATTTCGTGTGGATGACGATGATCCTGGCAGAGCGACTACTACCTACCGGTGATTGGTTGGACCTACCGGTTATCCGGAGGATACTGACTAGAGTTTGAGAGATGGATATGGGATGACCCATACTGCCGGGGCCGAGGGCTGATTTCACAGACGGAGCCCGTGGGCCGATACGGACTGATGGAGCCCGATTGATGGGGATTTGCGTATCGCTGCTGGACACGAATATTTCAAGATGTTTTTGGGAGCCGATGTTGGGCATCCCGCTTCCATGAGATTTACAGGATTGAGGGCCGGATAGAGTGACGACGCCAGAGTTATCGGGATTTGGAGTGTTTTTGGTAGACACCGGGGTTTTTCCACGTTGATGATCCATGTAGATGATATTTTATCCCATGCTCAGCATTCCCTGTGTAAGTCCGTGTCACGCACCCCACGAACTTGCGGGGAGGCGGAATTTATGAAAAACGATTATCAAAGCTTCATAACACGTACTTGAGAGCATGAATCGTGTCTAAACCGATACTATCATACTACGAAAGGTTTAACTACTTGGATTCGAAGTTATACCTCATGTTACTTGTCCTTCGGGTCTTCATCGCTGTCGTCCAATCCTTGTAGGCTCCTTGGAACATCGACACCTCAACGGCCTCCTCGAGTCAAAGACGATCCACCCGAGAGCTCCTACTCCAAGCTTGATCTCTAACTTGAGATAACTATGTTGCTCAAAGTGCTAATCTAAGCTACCTAGAGGATATAGAGTGAGGTTATGGATGTATTAGTCTAGCTAACCCTTGATCTCAACATATGAGAGGTTAGGGTTAGGGTTTCAAGAATCAAAGAGCTTGAGGAGAGAGAAGGTGATCATTAGAATGATATTGAAAATGAACTCATTAGAATATAACAACCATAACAATTTATCAAATAAATAATATAAATGATTAATCATCATGGTTGATGCATTCACTTTGTGTGATTCATCACATGAGTCATAAGCTCAATAAATGAAGCATTAACTCTAAGGATGAATCACACAAATGAGTCATTAAGCAATAAATGCTTATGCCACCTTAAACCCCAAGTCACCATGCTTTTAGAAGCATCCTGAAAAATTACGAGAACGCCCCTCCAATCCGTGAAAACACGGAAAAACTTTAGACTATATAAATCCAATAACCTGATACTAGAATCTGGCTTAAACCAAAGCCGGCTAGTAAAAAATTGTCCGAACGTCGTACGTGCGTTTAAACACGTTTGCGTCCAAACCCTTGTCGTAAAACCATATGACCTCTATATCGTTTCTCCTGGAGCAGGGAAACTCTCTGTGTGGGACTCTAAAGACTCGACACTACGCTGGTAGTGGGTTTAACCAGAGACCGCAAGCGGCACTAGCTGTGCATAACGGTCCCCAGGTAGATGTCGATACGAAGGCCGATGAGGAAACCCATCCGAACTCCTACTGATCCTGATGTGACAATCTCCGTACAGTCCGGTCTGTTCGTCTAAGACTATCTCATATCAAGATTAGGTGGCGGCAAGCGTCAGTCCCCTAATAGCGGTATAAGTCGTGTCGGAGCATAGCCAATTACACCCTGAGAAACTACTGGAATCTACCAGTAAATCTCGCTTTCCCTGGCCAGGGACTTTGCCTAATGGCTCTCTGACACAGCGCGATATTAACTCCCAATACTGGGAGAGACGAATCCTATCTATCCGCCACTGCCTCCAAGTGCTCGGGAATGCACCCAACTACTACCTGTTTGCATGATTACTTTGAGCCGTGGTAGGGTAGCAATCTAAGAACAGTGGGACACACTCGAGGCGAAGTAGCAGTTTCAAGTCTGCGGACTATGCTGTACTCATGTCACCTGGGAACTGTTAATTGACGAAGGGTATAATACCAACCAACAGTTCCCCTGCGAGTCATGTCCGGTGTACCCGTAACCCAACGAGCACCTGTATACTATCTCCAGTACGACGTACTGATGGCTGTGGGATAGACCATCTCCCCAACTAGGATGAGAAGCGTACACACTAGTCTACTCCGGAATATCGATGCCTTATCTCGATAATCCAACGACCAGGGACCTGTATAGGATGTTGCTTATAGACTACCCATCCCTCACTAGTGTGACTTCTATCACAACGCTAGAAATCAAGAAAAGATCCTATGGTCTCTACTAATATGTATAAGTGATACGTTACAAGAAACATATGAATATATTAATGTAGACACAACCAAGTAGCATACTACCATGTTTAGCAAGACTGTTATATAAATGTGAATATCCCAAGCTTCCATTAAGTAATATATAATCTAGTATGATACAATAATGGTCCCTAGGGCAAATACACTAACAATCTCCCACTTGCACTAGGGCCATTAGCTGCCATATCGCAGACCTATGATCTCGAATAACCTCTCGAACTGCGTCTGAGGAATGGCCTTTGTGAATAGATCAGCAATGTTATTCTCCGTCTTTACTCTCTTTATCTCGATCTCCCAGCGATCTTCGATCTCCCTGATCAGGTGATACCACCTTAAGATGTGTCTGGACTTCTGATGGGACCTGGGTTTCTTCGCTAAAGCTATAGCGCCATTGTTGTCACAATACAGAGGTATTGGATCAACACCGGTAGGAACCACCTGAAGTTCTGTGAGGAACTTCTTCATCCAGAGAGCTTGTTTTGCGGCATCGCAAGCAGCTATGTACTCCGCTTCCATTGTTGAGTCAACAACGGTCTCCTGTTTGGAACTCTTCCAACAGATCGCCCCTTCATTGAGGGTAAAGACATAACCCGACATGGATTTGGAGTCATCCTTGTCACTCTGGAAGCCGGAGTCGGCAAAGGCCTCCATCTGGAGGTTTTTTCCTCCATACACCAAGAACATCTCCTTAGTCCTCCTCAGGTACTTGATAATGTTCTTTACTTCTATCCAGTGCTTCTCCCCTGGGTTTGCTTGATACTGGCTTACTACGCTCAATGCGTATGCTACATCTGGTCTGGTATATAACATCACATACATTATAGAGCCTACTGCAGAAGCGTAGGGTATAATCGACATGCGATCCCTTTCTAAATCAGTCTTGGGAGACATCTCTTTGGAGAGGGTGATTCCGTGTCTGGCTGGTAGGTTACCGCGCTTAGAATCATCCATACCGAATCTCTTCAATATGGTGTCCATGTACCTGGACTGCGAAAGTCCCAATATCCTCTTTGATCTATCTCGATAGATCCGGATCCCCAGAATGTAGGTGGCATCACCCAGGTCTTTCATGGAGAATTTCTGTGATAAGAATCTTTTGGCTGACTGTAACATAGGAATATCATTTCCTATTAGGAGAATGTCATCCACGTACAAGACGAGGAATACTACAGCTCTCTCTAAAATCTTACTATGTATGCATGGATCATCTGGATTTTTGATAAAGTCAAATTCTTTGACATCATCATCAAAACAGATGTTCCAACTCCATGATGCCTGCTTTAGTCCATAAATGGACTTAAGCAACGTGCATACCTTACCGCTGCTCCCACTCTAAATGAATCCCTCTGGCTGATCCATATAGACGCACTCTTCCAAATTACCATTTAGAAAGGCCGTCTTTTCGTCCATCTGCCATATCTCATAATCATGGAAGGCAGCAATAGCAAGAAGGACCCGAATGGATTTGAGAATAACCAATGGAGAAAAGGTTTCGTCATAGTCCAGACCAGGTCTTTGACGGAAACCCTTTGCTACAAGTCTAGCCTTATAGGTTTCAACCTGTCTATCTACACCAATCTTCTTTTTGAAGATCCATTGGCATCCTACGGGTTTTACCCCATCTGGAGCAATGTCCAAAGTCCATAGTTTGTTAGTATACATGGACTCCATTTCGGTCCGCATTGCATCCAGCCATTTTACCGAGTCACCGTTCTGAATGACTTGCTGGAAGCTAGTAGGGTCATCATCATCAATGACGCAATCCTCTCTATCCCCATCTATGAGAAAACCATAGTATCTCTCAGGAGGATGAGACGGCCTACTACTCCTGCGGAGGGGTGCGGGAATATCCCGTTCTTCTTAAACTACTGGTTCTACCAAACTTTCAGTTGTAGTTTGTGGTTCTGGTATTTCTTCCAGTTCTATTTCGCTCCCACTTGTATCCTTTTCTAAAACCTGTTGTCCTAAAAATTGGGCATTACGAGAAACAAAAACCTTTTGTTCCTCTGCGTAATAGAATAGATACCCCTTGGAGTTCTTTGGATATCCCACAAACTTACACTGTACTGATCGTGCTTCGAGATTGTCCGCATGCTGCTTTTTAAGAAAATCCGGACACCCCCAAATCTTCAGATACTGAAGATAGGGTTTCTTCCCACTCCACATCTGATATGGGGTGGTAGGCACTGTCTTGGAAGGAACCCTGTTCAGAAGATATGCTGCTGATTCTAGCGCATAACCCCAGAAAGATCGCGGAAACTCAGCCTTACTCATCATAGAACGAACCATATCCAATAGGGTTTGATTCCTCCTTTCCGATACACCGTTCTGTTGTGGTGTGTATGGAGGAGTAAGATGAGAGAGAATTCCATTCTCTTTTATGTAACCCTGGAACTTGGCACTTAAGTATTCACCACCTCGATCAGATCTCAGTGTCTTGATACTTTTGCCTGTTTGGTTTTCCACTTCATTCTTGTATTCTTGGAATTTCTCAAAGGCCTCGGATTTATGCTTCATTAAGAAGACATATCCATACCTAGAGAAATCATCCGTAAAAGAAATGAATTAGGAATAACCACCTCTCGCATGTGTAGACATTAGACCGCACACGTCACCGTGTACGAGTCCCAAGAGCTCGCTTGCTCTTACTCTGTGTCCAGTAAACGGAGTCTTGGTCATCTTTCCTATGAGACAAGATTCACAAGTAGCATAAGATTGATATTCGAAGGGATTCAAATATCCTTCTCTATGTAACTTAGTCAACCTTCTCTCATTGATGTGACCTAGTCTACAATGCCATAAGAAAGCCTGATTTAATTCCGGAGACTTTCTTTTAAGTGTGTTCTGGACATTGAAAACCTGAGCTTGACTTAATACGTATATGTCATTATCTAATGTACCAAACCCAATCAAAACTTGATTTAGGTGGATGTGAAATACATCGCTTACGAATGTAAAATCATATCCCTCTTTTGAAAGTGAGGACACTGATATGATATTACAAGTCATACTAGGTACATACAGACAGTTACGTAGAATCAATATCTGCCCACTTGTCAAACCTAGGCGATATTCTCCCACGGATTCAGCGTCCACGCTCATTCCGTTTGCAACTCTAAGAGACAAATCACCTACCTTCATAACTTTACGGTTTCTCAAAGCATGTAATGAATTACAGATATGAGATCCTGCTCCGGTATCTAGTACCCAGGAATTAGAGTTAATTGAAAAACAGTTCTCAATTACAAACACACTTGAGGCCAAAGCCACAATATGCTTCGTGTCCTGGCTACTGGCTTCTAAAGCCCTGCAATCTTTCCGCCTATGCCCAATCCCATAACAATATATCCAGTCCCGAAACTTTTGCCCTTCTCTTTCCTTCTACTTTCCTGGTTTCCTTCAGGGTAGAAGGTAGAGACTGTAGAATCAAGTCAGTATCTGACTCGTTCTCCAACGTGGTCTTCAGGTCCTTGAGCTGATCAATACAGCTAGTCATTGTTAGGACGCTGTCCCCTACAGATGACCCGACGGCAAACCTCGCTTGAATTAATTCGGTCGAGGTCTCATATCTTGTGATATGAGATTGCTCTGCATATAATTCTTTGTTATGGATAAATATGGAAACTGAGTCTATCTTCTCGTGCTGCTTCTGGTATACACCATCAACTGAAGCTAACACGAGGCACTTGGCTTTTTCTTTATCCTTTTCCCTTGTCTGACGGATATTCATATCCGTGACAGTGGAAACTGGACCTGGGACGGCGAGATCTTGAGTAGTAATAGGTTGGTTCATCTTGTTATAGGCAATGGACATCTAGACAGACCTTTGCCAGTCATATAAGTTAGATTCAGTCAATTTGTTATCTAGATGTAACCTAGTCGTGGTCACAAGGTCGCTGCAATTAAGAGAGAGAGAAGAAAACAGTTTTAGCAAGATACTCTTGCAAGTTTAGAGTGGTCTTTAATTTATCTTAACAGGATGGCTCCCACTGTTTCTCGAATCCTTCCTCAAACCATAAAAGAAGAATTAGCCAGGACTATTCTCACCGTACAATACTTGCTTAACCATTCAGCCAGGTCAGTGTCGATACTTCGAGGGAGGTTTTCCAACGCTTTCGCGAAGTTCCTTAATTAAATAACCTCTTTTCTTTGGGGACATAGCCCTGCTGACACCTTTCTCGACACCTACTTGGTTTATAGCATTGATCGTTAAGTGACGAATCTCCTGATAAGTAGTATATACTCACAGTAGGATCGGGATCCAAAATATCATCGTATGATAATGTTGAAGGAATCCTACCAACATTCATCAAACTCCAAAATGGTATGCATCTCTCTGCAAATTTCAGTTTCTTTAGAAATTCCCGATATAAATTTTTGCCCCATGCTCTTATGACCTTGGCGTTGGTCAAAATGTCATAAGTCACATGTCAGGTTCTACCCATCATTATCCTTGTTAATTTGAACCCATCCGTACATATCCTTGACGTTGGCCAAATGATAATACGACTGTCCCAAACTAACTCATCTATCTATGCAACAAATAAAATACTCAGCAGCTACTAAACACTATGCCTTGGCGTTGGTCAAAATACATAGCTTGAATACTACAAAATACCCAAATGAAATGACGGAGGTCTACGAATGGTTTTGGCAAAACCGTGAACGTAGTGAACTTGATATAACCGAAGGAACCTGATAGCTTTTAAAAGGAGTGGTTAAAGCTCCGCAATTAAAAACATCTTCTGTTTTAAAAATAACCGAGTGGTTTCTTTTAAACTTTTCCAACGATTCATTTTTGGTTTATTTTCTGTGCAATATTATAATGCGTCCCATCATTTATCCTATCATTGCAGAAAACAACGAAAATACCACGTCCTCTTATGCCATCCGCATTCTCCACTGGGTCCCGTCATCACCCGTTAGGTTACTTAACTAACGACAGAGCAGGGGCTGGGCTAGCGCGGGTGTAAAACATAAGTGGTGTCTAATAGCTATCATATATAGATATTGTACATTCGTCAGACGCAATAATAGGCATTCCAGATCACTAATGAACTTTATTGGATATGCAAGCAATCCGCGTTTGCTTTGAGCCTGCAACAAAAGACGGATTACACAGTTGTGATGAATAGCCATTACCCCACCCTAGACCCCTACGGGTACGGCAAACTACCCGCCAAGTACCCGAAGTGAAGCGGTCTCCCTCAACAACGTGAGTAGGACACTAAACACTTAGGCATACCCGGTAGTTTGTGTACCCCACCTTGGGTCTATCCTAGGAGCAAAAAAAGTAAAAAAGAAATAATACAACAGTGGCTACAACCGCAACCTGGATGTGCCCCCGAAAAATAATATTACAACATATTACAATTATATCGAATGAATGAATATAATAACCCATCTTAAACCCCGGCTAATCATCACAACAGTCCAATACAGTTTATATACACAAACAGTAGAATCATTACAGAAATGTGCAACCCCCTGCCATCCGACATACTAGAAGTTAGGGGAGGTTTACGAACACATTAAATATTACAGATAAAAACCCGATTAGCAAATAAGTTAGAATATCGATCGACAACCTCTTTCCGTGTCTACCCCAAAAGTATGCCAGCACAGAAGTAACCTGGATAGAAACAGAATATACAGGAAACCAAAACACCAAAAAATATGAATAGCTGAGCAAATTCGAGTCAACTCGGAGTTGACTCGGCGGCGGATCCGCGGCCAAAAGCACTATCTTGCTGCGGATCCGCAGCCATCTAACCGAGTTGCAATCTTGTATTTTCCTTGAATTCTTATATTCCCCTGCTGTGAATTTTAAGGCATATCAAATATTTTTTTTGACACGTTTAAAATTAACAGAACCTGATAGGGGTTCGGGGTGTTGTTTTCGCGTTTTCCGACGATCGAACTTCTAATTAGTTGCTAACAAGCTAGTAATGGTTTAGTTGGCTCTGTTACCACTGTAAGTCCATGTCACGCACCCCACGAACTTGCGGTGAGGCGGAATATATGAAAAACGATTATCAAAGCTTCGTAACACAGACTTGAGCGCATGAATCGTGTCTAAACCGTTACTACCATACTATGAAAGGTTTAACTACTTGGATTCAAAGTTATACCTCACGTTACTTGTCCTTCGGGTCTTCATCTCCGCCCTCCACTACTCGTAGGCTCCTTGGAACATCGACACCTCAACGGCCTCCTCGAGTCAAAGACGATCCACCCGAGAGCTCCTACTCCAAGCTTGATCTCTAACTTGAGATAACTAGGTTGCTCAAAGTGCTAATCTAAGATACCTAGAAGATATAGAGTGAGGTTATGGATGTATTAGTCTAGCTAACCTTTGATCTCAACACATGAGATGTTAGGGTTAGGGTTTCAAGAATGAGAGAACTTGAGGAGAGAGAAGGTGATCATTAGAATGATATTGAAAATGAACTCATTAGAATATAACAACCATAACAATTTATCAAATAAATAATATAAATGATTAATCATCATGGTTGATACATTCACCTTGTGTGATTCATCACATGAGTCATAAGCTCAATAAATGAAGCATTAACTCTAAGGATGAATCACAGAAATGAGTCATTAAGCAATAAATTCTTATGCCACCTTAACCCCCAAGTCACCATGCTTCTAGAAGCTTCCCCGAAAATTATGAGAACGCCCCTCCAATCTGTGAAAACACGGAAAAACTTTAGACTGTATAAATCCAATAACCTGATACTAGAATCTGGCTTAAACCAAAGCCGACTAGTAAAAAACTGTCCGAACGTCGTACGTGCGTTTAAATACGTATGCGTCCAAATCCTTGTCGTAAAACCATACGACCACTATATCGTTTCGCCTGGAGCAGGGAAACTCTCTGTGTGGGACTCTAAAGACTCGACACTACGCTGGCAGTGGGTTTAACCACAGACCGCAAGTGGCACTAGCTGTACGTAACGGTCCCCAGGTAGATGTCGATACGAAGGCCGATGAGGAAACCCATCCGAACTCCTACTGAGCCTGATGTGACAATCTCCGTACAGTCCGGTCTGTTCGTATAAGACTATCGCATATCGAGCTTAGGGGAAGGCAAGCATCAGTCCCCTAATAGCGGTATAAGTCGTGTCGGAGCGTCGTCCATTACACCATGAGAAACTACTGGAACCTACCAGTAAATCTTGCTCGCCTTGGCCAGGGACTTTGCGTAATGGCTCTCTGACACAGTGCGATCATAACTCCCAATACCCGGATAGAGGAATCCTATTTAACCGCCACTGCCTCCAAGTGCTCGGGACAACACCCAACTGCTACCTTTTTGCACGACTCCTTTGAGCCGTGGTAGGGTAGCAATCTAAGAACAGTGGGACACACTCGAGGGGAACTAGCAGTGTCAAGTCTGCGGACTATGCTGTACTCATGTCACCTGGGAACTGTTAACTGACGACGGGTATAATACCAACCAACAGTTCCCCTGCAAGTCATGTCCGGTGTACCCGTAACCCAACGAGCACATGTATACTATCTCCAGCACGACGTACTGAGGGCTGTAGGATAGACCATCTCCCCAACTGGGATGAGAAGTGTACACACTAGTCTACTGCGGAAAATCGATGCCCTGTCTCGATAATCCAACGACCAGGGACCTGTATAGGATGTTGCTTATAGACTACCCAGCCCTCACTAGTGTGACTGCCATCACAACGCTGGTATCAAGCAAAGATCCTATAGGCTCTTCTAATATGTATAAGTGATACGTTACAAGAAACATATGCATATATTAAAGTAGACACAACCAAGTAGCATACTACCATGTTTAGCAAGACTGTTATATAAATATGAATATCCCAAGCTTCCATTAAGTAATATACAATCTAGTATGATACAATAATGGCCCCTAGGGCATATACACTAACACCCTGTTATGCATTGCATCATGTAGTCGTAGTACCTGATAGAGTACCTTAGCATGAGTATTGCATACCCTGCTCATCAAATATAGATGTTATTAGATTGCACTTGTTATGCATGATTATTGCATACCCTGCTCATCATATATAGATGTTATTAGATTGCACTTGTTATGCATGATTATTTCATACCCTGCTCATCATATATAGATGTTATTAGATTGCACTTGTTATGCATGATTATTGCGTACCCAGCTCATCATATAGATGTTATCTGTTGGCACATGTTAGAGTATCGCAGCATGTGCATACTCGCGATTACTTTTATATGTTATCTACTATTCACGAGTTGGCAACTCACCCCCGTTGTGCCACAGTGTTTGCTGGTTTCCCCTCAGAGTAGTTGCGGCAGGGCTACTTTCTTGCATCTTTTGCTACGGATATCACTTCAGTTAGCGCGTGAGCCCTTTTTGCTGATAGGTGGGTTTTTTCGGTATCGTTTATTTTCCAGTTGTACACTTTATTATTTCTAGTACTCTCCATCTACTATTCATGTATTGACTTAGAGACCAGTTGTGTGTACGATGTATACTATTTTGTACTCTGGTGTCGAGCTCGTTATGAGCCGACTTTATTTATGCAACATTATCTTTCATGATATTTTTCCACATATATTGCTCATTTCTTCGCTACGGTGTCATATATTACTATTGTGGTGGTTGTTTCCGCCGTTGGGCGTGATTTCTCCCGTTTGGGGATGCTTTATTCTTATTGTATGTCATTTTACTTATATCAGGTTTTGTACCCATTTTCGGGCTTAGTTTTTATAAAGGAGATGCTGCCGAAATTTTTAAGAAAATAACTTAAACTTTAAAGAATTTTACTAAATTACTTAAGGTTTTCTAAATGTTTTAAACCAATGTTTTCTTTCACCCACTTTTTCAATGGTTTTGATTTCTGGGTTTCGGCTTACTTAGTCGCGTTACGCCTGTAGACGTTACATGGTTAAGTGCCGGTCACGGGCCGAACATTGGGTCATGACAAAGATATTCCCTTATGAATGCTTGGTAGATCCAACAAACTTCCACAGAACTGATCATACCTCGAGCTTGTCCGGATTTTGTCTTTGACATAGGCCGGACAACCCCAAATCTTAACTTGGTTAAGACATGGGCTCTTCCCATACCATATCTCATATGGAATGGTAGGCATTGATTTAATTGGAACCCAATTAAATAGGTATGCAGCTTCCTCAAGCGCATAACCCCAAAAGGAATCAGGAAACTCAGCAATACTCATCATAGAGCACACTATATCTAATATGGTGCGATTGCTCCGCCTCGATAGACCGTTGTGCTGTGGTGTATACGGAGGAGTAATGCTGAGAGAGAATCGCATTCTCCTTTTGAATTTTCCAGGAATTCCATGCTCAAGTATTCTCCTCCCCGATCTTATCAAAGGACATAATACTTATACCTTTTTGGTTCTTGACTTCGCACTTATATTCATTGAATTTATCAAAAGCTTCAGACTTGTGTTTCTACAGGAACACATGTCCGTATCATGAGAGATTATCAGTGAATGTAGTGAAGTACAAAGAACCGGTCCTGGCATGTGTAGACAGGGGACTACATACATCATCATGTATCAGTCCTAAGAGTTCACTAACTCTTTCTCTGTTTCATGTAAACAGAGCTATGGTCATTTTATCTTTGTGACATTACTTGCAAGTTTCACAAGATGTGAATTCAAACTGATTTAAATATGCATCTTAATGTAACTTAGCTAGTCGGGTCGCATTGAAATGACATAGTATACAATACCTCAAGAAGGATTCGTTCATTTCTGAACTCTTCCGCTTGTGTGTGTTCAGTACATTAAGAACTGTGGTTTGATTTAGAACGTATATATTGTTAGATAACGTGCCTGAACCGATCAACACTTTGATATAGGAAATGTACAAGACATTATCCAACAATAAAAAATTATATCTTTCTTTAGTAAATAAAGAGACTGATATAATATTGCATATCAGGTTCGATATCTAATAAAATTCATTCAGAATCAATGTACTACTATTTGGTAATACAAGGTGATGGCGGCAACAATTGCACCATTCTCTATACTTAAAGAAATATCACACTATTCTCAGTTCTCTACCTTTTCGTAGCTCATATAACAGATTACATATGTGGGGTGCTGATCCGGTATCAAATACCCAGGACGTAGAGGATACTGAGAAATAGCTCTCTGTAACGAACACACCCGCAAAAGATGCATCAACAAGCACTTTCTTCGTTTGGGCAACATGGGAATCCTGGTATTCCCCTATTTCCTGCTCGGTCTTATAACAATTATAAGTTGGAGCGGGACCAACGTTCCCCAGCTCAGTATAACAAGTGGGTTCGATCAATACGTCCATATTATTATCTTTATTAAGGCGTGATATGGTCGCTACCTGGAGAGAGAGAGAGAAGAAAACACTCTACGTCCTTTCTTGAATGATTAGATTGGTTATATATTTTATCTAATCAGGATGACTCCAGCTATTTTTATGAAATCTTCCTTAAAACCCTAAAAGGAAAGAATAGCCGTGATTAATTACACCCTACAAGTTCGCTAATCTTTCAGCTAGGCCAGTGCCGGTACGTTGAGGGAGGTTCCCCGTGCTTTCGCACAGACCTAATTAAAATAAACCTCGTTTTCCCAGGGGCGTAACCCCGTTGACACCTTTCTAGACACCTACTTGATCGGCTAATTGTAAAGTGCAAAACACTCACAGGAGTAACAATTACCCCCAGTGGGTATCAGGATGCAACTATCTCATAAAAGGTATGCAATCTCATTGCAAATTTCAACACTTGAAACTCCCGATAATGGTTTTTACCCCTAGCACCTATGACCTTGGTTATGGTCATCATATCATAAGCACTAGTCAAGTTCTACCCGTCATTTCGTGATTAATTAAACCCACGCACATGACCCTCGGCTATGGTAGACATAATCATGTGATTGTCCTAACTAATCGTATCATATGCTGTATTGGAAGACATCACTTAGCTACCGTATACTACGCCTTCACTATGGTCAACATACGCAGCACAAATACTAAGGACTCTACTTCCTAAAATGACGAAGGGTTGCAGACGGTTTTTATGAAAACCTTTAACGCTTTGAACTTGATCTCGTTGCAGAATCAAATAGTTTTTAAAAGGAGTGGCTTAAGCTCCGCTTTTTGAAACTTTGATTTTTTGTAAAAAGATAAGTGGGTTTCAAATTCGATTCTACAACATTTTTAGGTTTATTTTCTTTAATTAATCTCATTAATGAATGTCCCATCATTTAATTTACCTAAGCATCACAGATAAATACAACATACGTTTATGCCATCCGCATTCGCCACCAAGTCCTGTCATGCACCGTTATGTTAGGTAACTAACGGTAGAGCAGGGCTAGGCTAGCGCGGGTGAAAAACATAAGCAACATCTATAATATATTATATATATTATATAATGTATCCATCTCAGAATATAAAATGATCACATCACAGAATATCAGCAGCAAAAGACAACATATGAAATATTTGATATACTAGGATTTCCGTGTTTTAAGTTAAGCCTGTATAAAACACAGATTCCACGGTCGAGATGAATAGCCAAGCCCACATCCCTAGACCCCTACGAGAGAGTCAAGCAACCCTACCAATTCTAGAGTTAGGAGACTGTAACGTTTTGAAAATCGTTCTGGTGAAATTTCGGAAATCGGTAAAATAACGGGTGTTTTCCGTAAAAAAAATATAGATATAAATATCTTTTAATATAAAATTAAATATACATATTCTAGCTATATAATTGCTAGTATTTGGTGTTTATTCAGCGACTTGTAAAATTTGTAATTTACTGAAAAAATTTCCGAAATTTATTATTTTAAGCCGTCACTAATACATTTAATTAGGGATAATTACAAATTGGAATGGGTTGATACAATTTTGTGCATCATGACACATTTAAAATAGAATGTAACATGTGGTTTTTATACAAAAAAAAATCATTGTCAAAGGTTTTAGGAAATATGATAGAAAAATGCTTATTTTGTGAAAATTAAGTTAAATAGAGGTGAGGTGGCTTGTGACTTGAATTGGGCTTTCATTACTTGGAAAATTTTCCACAAACACACACACACACCCATCTCCTAACTTGCTGGCCGAGCTCAGCAAGAAACCCCCCACCCCCAATTTGCTTCACATCTAATGAAAAGAAAAGAAAGAATAAAGAATGAGTGGGTTGACTTGAGGTATGAGTTTTTGAGTTTCTCTTTCTCTTTCAACACCTCACTCACTCCCACACATTCCCCACCTGCACATTGGCCGAGCCCCCCTCTTTCTTCAGCCCCTTCATTTCTTCATCTCATTTCTCATAAAATATCCACCATTTTTGCCTCAAATCCATACAAATATCAAAGCAAAATCAAAATCCAACTCCTACCCATTTTTCCTTGGCTACTCTAGTATAGATCTAGAAGCATGGAGGCCATTTTGGATGACAAGTTTTCAATTTGATCTCAAGTATTTGGGAGGTATAATTGTTAACCATTTTGGTTATGTGTTGATTAATTCCTCCAATTTAAGTTATTGTGATGTTCAAAAAGGGTTTTAAATTCAAGTTTGAAATCTCAAGTGGAAGGTTTAGAATTAAGATTAGGGTTTGATCATTGAATTATGGTTGTGATGGGTAGATTAACTTGTTGTGACATGCTAAAATCTAAGCTAGTTGCTATATTACAATTGTTATTTTTAAAAATTGTCCAAATGATACAATTTGCAAACTAGTTTTTTTTTAAGTTAATACAAAATAGTGTGATAGAATCTAGTAAATGTTTATGTGACTTAATTAAGTTGTTTAACGAACATTATAGCTACTAAAATTGTTAAAACATTTAGATTGATGCTAAAACGGGAAAATTAGGCTTACTGGGGTTTTTGAAAAATAAATCGATTTGAGCAAATTAAGGTTTTTATGAATTGCACCATATTTTCATATAAATTTTAGTGTGTTATGAACGCGTGATTGGTATGTTGGGTTTTTCTCGATAGTTTGACGTTTTTACATCGACATCGAGGGTTGGTTTGGCTATTCTTGCATGCGTAGGCGATAGGTTTTGAACTATACGTGATACGCGTGCCGATTTGGTTTTCGTATGCCGTTTCGATTTCGAATTGGGTTTTTATGCGATACGATACGTTGTGACATGTAGGTACCCTCATGTGGACTTCAAGACGACAAGCAAGTGCGTGGCGACGTCGGTACTGGCGAGCGAAGATCAGGTGAGTAGATTTATATCTACGGGGAGAAGTCGGGTGGATGGCGTATAGCACCTCCGCAGTTCGTTGTATATTTATGATATATAATTGGATATATTTGTGGATTATGATCCGTGGATGATTATCAAGTTATGATTATGTGTTTATGGTTAGTTGGGTGTTATTAGAAGGGAACTAGCATAGCTTCTTAGTCGCGAAACCTAGAATAGGTTTACACCGACACGCACACACGCATTTGTATACATTTATTTACATGTGCGTATATGGGGATACGTATATATATATATATATATACGTATACATATACATAGATTATGAGGATAGTACATGGGATTGGAGATGAGTCGATGAGAATGGGCTTGAAGCCGTCAGATCGGTGATGTGACAGGGTTCGTATTTGAGTTACGACGTGATATGTTTAGCGGGTCCTTTAGGCATGGTGTTTTCATACACATGCATGTATACATAGATGGTACCAGTATTGTACTAGACATAGATCAGTACCACGGATCTTGATTTTGATAAAGAGGATACCAGATGAATAATGTGATGAATGTGATATTTTGTCCGTACCCAGATTTGGGATACCGTACGACGGATTTATGTACGAGCTTTATATTGATAATAGATCCGCACTCATGACTTGAGGATGTCATATTATAGATATTGTATCGTATGTGATACTATTGAGGCGGGATCACCGACTATATATATTTATGTATGTATCGACTCAGATGTTAGGCGGTTTCCTTACCTTTCGATCAGCCTGTTTAGTTTGGCCCTGCAGTGTACATGTAAATGATAGATTATATTCGACTCACACCTATTTCAAAATATAACGAATCATGTGTATTTTAAAGACGGGACAAGGGATTCTACAGATATTTCAAATGACGTATCATTTCTTGAAAACACCGTAGCCCTTATTTTCAAAACACCACGATTCGTGTTATTTCAAATGGCACCACTGTATGACTCATATATATATAAATGCATATTAGTTATCATTGTGTTTATCATTCAGCACCTGCATATTATTACTGTTCGCATCGCATTTGCATGTTTATATTGTACTTCCATATGCCATTATTGAGATCATGCTGTCAGGACACCAACACCATTACCGATGATGCGTATGTTCCACATACACTTACTTGCCGGCTCACACACATCATCATCGGTTATTGCCATGTCGCGTACACTTTAGAAAATACCTTTTCATTGACATAGCTTGATAACTGATAGTCGCAATATGTTATAGCTTCCATATGCTAGTTTAAATATTGCATTCATTGCTTGATATTAGGTGCATTCATATATTCATTGGTTATACAGTATTATGGTGATTTTCTTAGTTTATATACCCTAGAGGCCATTACTGTATCATACTAGTTTGTATATTACTTAATGGAAGCTTGAGATATCCACCTTGTATATACAATCTTGCTCAAAATAGTAGTATGCTACTTGGTTTGTTTCTACTTCAATGTGTACATGTGTTTATTTTAGTATATCGCCTATAAACATTAGTGGAGCCCTTAGGATCTTTGCTTGATTACCAGCGATGTGATGGCAGTCACACTAGTGGGGCTGGGTAATCTATAAGCACATCCTTATGCAGGTCCCTGGTCGCAGGACTATCGAGACAGGGCATCGATACTCCGGAGTAGACTAGCGCATGCGCTTCTCATCCCAGTGTGGGAGACGGTCTGTCCCACAGACGTCAGTTCGTCGTACTTGAGATAGTATGCGGGTGCTCATTAGGTTACGGGTACACTGGACATGACTCGTCGGGAACTGACTAATTGGTATTATGCATATCGTCAGTTATCAGTTCCCAGGTGACATGAGTACAGCTTAGTCCGCTGACTTGACACTGTCACTTCGCCTCGAGTGTGTTCCCACTGCACTTTGATTACTACCCTACCACGGCTCAAAGGAGTCATGCAAACAGGTAGTAGTTGGGTGCAGTCCCGAAGCACTTGGAGGCAGTGACGGTTAGACAGGATTCGTCTCACCCGGTATTGGGGGTTGACATCGCGCTGTGTCTAGGAGAGCCATTACACGAGTAGTCCCTGGCCAGGGCAAACGAGATATACTGGTAGGCTTCCAGTATTATCTCAGGGTGTTTTGGGCTTCACTCCGACACGACTTGTACCGCTATTGGGGAACTGACGTTTACCGCCCCTAGGCCCGCTATGCGATGTATCAGACGAACAGACCGGACTGTACGGAGAATGTCACATTCAGGCTCAGTAGGAGTTCAGATGGGTTTTGCCTCGTCAGTCTTCTTGTCGGCACTACCTGGGGACCATTACGCACAGCTAGTGCCGCTTGCGGTCTGTAATTAAACCCACTGCCAGCGTAGTGTCGAGTCTTTAGAGTCCCACACAGAAAGCTTTTCGCCTTTAGGCAAAAGAGTAGAGGTCGCATGGTTTTGCGACAGGGTTCGGTCACATCCGTGCACTTATACACGTACAGTGTCCGGACAGTTTACACTAGCGGGCTTTGGTTTAAGCCAGATCCTTGTGTACCTTTTGGGATTGGATTTATCCAGTATGCATTCGTGTTCCTCGGAACGCGGATGCGGGTGTGTATGCACAGTTGACGGAGAGACAGAGGCAGAGGCTTCTCATTAGGGTTGTTGACCGTTGACAGTTGACTATTGACTTTTTGCTCAACCCTAATGAGAATATGATATGTTATTAATAATTATATTAATTAAGTATTATGGTGACATGGTTGTTGAGGGATTGACTTTGTTGACTTGTTGACTTTTGTTGACTTGTTGACTTTGTTGACCGGTTGACTAGGCTTGACTAGTTGACCATCATGATAACCATAGCCATCATTTCATGGCAAAGACTTTTGCTTTCTTGCTCTTTTGTGCAAAATGAGTGCATGAAATGATATGGTTATGGTTGCTTCAACCATCACATAACACTTGATTGGTATGATGAGTTATGATGGTTATGGATTATGAGAGGGTGAAAGACAAAAGAGAGGCTCATTCTTGCTTGACCTTTCTCTCTCTCTTTGTTTTTAAGCTCTCTTGCTCTCACCCTCTTCCTCTTGCTCCCTCTCTTGACTCTATGGTTCACTTGTCTCATGAGTTGAGAACCAAGAACCATAGATAAAATCCCACACAAACTCTTCTCTACTCACTCAACTCTTCTCTACTCACTCTAGTTCACAAGGTTTAGCAAACCGAGTGAACTAGTTTCTTCAAAGTTCGAAGAAGGAGCCAAAGGTTGGAGCTTTCAGGTGGATCTATCTTCGGCGCAAGGAGACGACGGGGAGAAGCCGATTCGGACGACCATCGAAGCATGAAGACGAAGGAGTTCGAGAAAAGAAAGGTATAACCCCCTAACCGAGTAGTTAGCAACTCGTAGTTAGGTTGTTAGTTAGATGTTTAACAAAGATCCGGGTTATAAGTCCATGTTACCACCTTTAAGAAAATTGTTTTTTATCAAATTCCGCATGCCCGAAAGTACCGGGATAGGTAGCATGGACTTACAGTGGTATCAGAGCCTAGTTACTCTATCTAACATGTTAGCAAAGTACCTAGAAGATCGATCAAAGAAAAGTCGCAAAACGAACCCAAAACTGTCAAGTTTCTGCCGATTTTTATTCTGTTCAAAAGTTGGTAATTTTCATCTCTAAAATCGGCTCAGGCTTTTGTTTGAATAACCACCAAATTTGGTCCCACGAACGATTCAAAGCGCCGCGGAAACGCGGCGGGAGCACGCTCCCGCCGCGGTTCCGCGGCCGAGTTGACTCGGTCGGGGTCCAAAGTTGGTGCAGTGTATTTCTGGGCTTGTTTTGGGATTTTTGGAATATGTGTTTTCAGCCCAGATTTTCCAGAACGAAAATTTTATTTTTGGGGTCCTAAAAATCCGTATTTTTTGATCGAACTTCTAAAAGACTTCAGCTGACTGGTTTTTCTGTAATGTGATATTTGTATTGAACGTCTGCTAATCGCTATATGTCGATTAGTGGGGGTTATACAAATCTGTGATCTGTAATGTTGCTGGAATGTGTATATGAATATGTTGGATTGTCGCGGGAGAATAGCCGGGGGGTTGTAAGACGAGAGTTTTTCTTTTCTTTCAATTCATGTAAATTTGTAAATTGATGTAATAATTATTTGTATGGCCGCACAACCGGGTCGGGGTTGTAGCCGTCATTGTATAATTTCTTTTTACTGTTTTTGCTCCTAGGATAGACCCATGGAGGGGGTGCACAAACTACCGGGTATGCCGAAGTGCCGAGTGGCCTACTCACGGGGATGAGGGAGGTTGCTTCGCTTCGGGTGCTTGGCGGGTAGTTTGCCGCACCCGTAGGGGTCTTGGGTAGGGTTTTGGCTATTCACCGTGACCGTGTAATCTGTTTTTCGTTACAGGCTCGTACGAATTACAGATTCCTAGTATATCCAATGTATTCATCTATGATCTGAAATGGCTATCATTGCAATATATCAATATATGATATTATTTAGGCGTTGCTTATGTTTTACAGCCGCGCTAGCCTAGCCCCCGCTCTGTCGTTAGTTAAGTAACCTAACGGGTAATGACGGGGCTCAGTGGCGAATGCGAATGGCATAAGCATACGTCATATTTTGGTTGTTTTCTGCAATGGTAGGATTAAATGATGGGATGCATTAAAAGAACTAATGCAAGAATATCACGCATTAAAAGAACTAATGCAAGATAATAAACTAAGATTAAAGTCGTTGGAACACGTTCGAAAAACTACTCGGTTCTTTTCAAAACTAACTTTTAAATGCGGAGCTTGAGCCACTCCTTTTAAAAGCTATCTCGTTCCATCGAATATATCAAGTTCACTACGTTCATGGTTTCACCAAAACCATTCGTAGTCCTCCGTCGTTTCACATGAATAGGCAATAGTATTCAAGTTATGTATGTTGGCCAAAGTCAAGGCATAGTGATTGGTAGCTATTGGGTGTTCGTGTGTAGCATAGATAGATGCGTTGGTTTGGGACAGTCGTACTGCCATTTTGGCCAAAGTCAAAGGTAGGTACGGATGGATCCAAATTAACCTGGATAATGACGGGTAGAACTTGACATGTGACTTATGATATTTTGGCCAAAGTCAAGGTCATAAGAGCATGGGGCAAAAATCCACATCGGGAGTTTCATAAGTACTGAAACTTGCTAGATTTGCATACCATTTGGAGTGTGATGATTCTGGTAGGATTCTTTCAGTTTCGTCGCACGATGATATTTGGATCCCGATCCTACTGTGAGTATATGCTACTCCTCGGGAAATTTCTCACTAAACGATCAATGCTATAAACCTAGTAGGTGCCTAGAAAGGTGTTAGCGGGGCTACGCCCCCAGGGAAAAGAGGTTCTTGAATTAAGGAACTTCGCGAAAGCGTTGGAAAACCTCCCTCGAAGTACCGACACTGGCCTGGCTGAACGGTTAAGCAAGTATTGTGCGGTGGGATTGATCCCGACTAATTCTTTCTTTATGGTTTGAGGAGGGATTCGAGAAACAGTGGGAGCCATCCTGTTTAGACAAACTAAAAACCACTCTAAACTTGCAAGAGCATCATGCTGAGTGTTTCTTCTTCTCTCTCCTAATTGCAGCGACCAATCGACATGACTGGACTTAAGTTACTTCTAGATAAAAACATACTGACAGGGCCAAACTACAAAGATTGGCTCAGGAATGTCAAAATGGCAATCACTTACGACAAGCTGGGGTAACTTCTTACCACCAAAGCTCCCCCTGTCCCTGGTCCCACTTCCAGCGTCGCGGATAAGGAAATCCGTAAGACTTGGGAGATTGATAGCACGAAGGCCAAATGCCTCGTGCTTGCCTCTATGGACAATGAACATCAGATGAGGCACGAGAATATGGACCTGGAATCCATATTTCTTCATACAAAAGAACTGTATGGGGAGCAGTCTCGTATCGCAAGATACGAAGCGTCAAAAAAGTTATTTTCGGCAAGGATGGCCGTCGGATCGTCAGTAGCAGAGCACGTGCTTAAGATGATCGGCTACATTGAGGAGCTCGCGGACCTAGGGACCACATTGGAGAGTGAGCTCTATACGGACTTAGTTCTCCAGTCCCTTCCTTCCACTTACGCCCAGTTTATACTGAACTTCAGCTTGCAAGAAAAAAAAGTTGAACTTTCAGAACTCCTCAACATGCTGAGGAGCGCAGAGGGCACCCTACAGAAAGGTAGGGAAACATCCACTTTGTTTGTAGGAGGATCATCTTCTTCTAGGTCCAAGGCGAAAGCCAAGGGAAAGAAGAAGAAAGCCCCCGCCAAACCAAGGGGCGGTGTGTAACACCTTAGAATGTGTTTTGTAGCTAATTATATTTTAATGTGTGGTTTTAATAAAAAGTTTACCAAATTAAGTTTTAAATATTTTATCTTATTTAATGTGTATTTTATTAGAATTTTGTTAGGCACACACACACTTGTGCATGATAACTAGGGTTGTTTTTGGAGTTAAACCATGATTAGCAACCATGGTTAACTAACCATTTCTCCCTAACCTAGTTTTAATATTGTTTAAGTGTTATGGTTGCAATTAGTAATGATAGTTTTTAAGTGAAAATGAATTTAAAAAGGGTTTATTTTTGAATTTGTGTTTTGGTGCATGGTTGACTTTGAGAGAGAGAGAGAGAGAGAGAGAGAGAGAGAGCATGGGGCATCATGGCCTTTGCCATGCCTCATTTAATGAGGAGGGAGAGAGTGAGAAGGGGTCTTTGTGTGTGCTCTCATTTCTCCACCTCATTTTCCATCTCTCATTCTTTCACTCTCTCACAAACACACACACACTCACACCTAGGGAGAGAGCAGCAGCAGCTTCATCACCATCAGCAACATCAACTACAACAACAACAACAGCAACAATAGCATCAGCAGCTTCATTACACACACACACCCCTACAGCAGTGGCAGCAGCATCCTCACCATCAGCAACGACATCATCATCATCAGCAGGAGCAGCAGTAGCAGCTTCAACATCAACAACAACAACAAGATCAGCAGCAGCAGCAAGCTTTAGCAGCAGCAGCAGGTAGCAGAAGCAGCAGCAGGCAGCCCCAGCACTTGTAGTAGCTCCACACACCTCTTCACCTGCTTTCTTGGGCTCTTTAAGGTCCAATGGGGTAATTTCTGAACCTCATTTCGTGTGTGCTTAAGTTTTTCTTCGATTAGTGTTAAAATAGCTATTTAGTGCTAGTTTTGGTGAATTGTGAGTTGTGATGACAAATTGATGATTGTGTTAGCTAACCTAGTATATTTAAGTGTTAACAAGGCCACTTCAACTGAGGAATAGCCAGATTACACTAAAATACCATAGGTTTTCCTTATTGTGCAAAATTGTCGTTTTTAAGCGATATTTGTGACTTTTGTGATCTGCTATAGACCCGGACCTTGCAGAGTAAAATTGAGAAGACTAGAGCATGATACCTAGGTCTAGAGCACACCACCTGAACACGAACCCACCACCCCCATTTCAGGCCGCCAATTTTTGCATTCTGGCCGCAATTTGCGGCCATGTTAGGGGTCTGGGTGTTGGGGCTTTGTCTGGGGTAGTCTGCAGTGTTATGTAGTGTGTTGGTATGTCTAGTTTTGTAATATCTTACATGTAGGAAAATCTGGGACTATATATCGTTTTTGTGTTCGTTGTGTTAGCGCGATACGTGCGATACGTGAGTGGGTTCTGTAATCCAGCGTATCGGGGCGTGTCGCGATGGTTTTAGACGCGTACACACACGATTCAGCGTATCGTGCACACGCGCGTTTAGTTCGCGACGCGAGTTTCTCGTTTCGTTTCGATATCGCGTTTCGCGGAATATTTGGCTTATATGTGATTTCCATGTCGTATTTGCAGGTTTGCAGACAGGGGCTACGGACACGGCTACAGGGGGAGCAGATGGTAGGATTCACCTAGCGTGGAGTATAGGTGAGTAGATATAACATCTACAGGGGAATCGCCCGCATGGCGTTATGCGTCTGGGCTAGGATTCAATTACCTGTCGCACATTCTACGTCATTGTAGAATTGCGCTCTACGACATTTCCTTGATATAGTTATATACTGTGACTAGCAGCCGTAGGACACTGCACACATTATTGACGGTTCATGTTGCACGAGCACGGATTGTATGCTACACACACACCGTCAATAATTGCTATGTCACACACTACCTCTTATAGCTACTATTGCTTGCCACACCTGACATCTAGCTTGTCGGTATACCTATAGTGTATCATACCTTTAGTGATAGGTATATTTTCACTTTGCGATACAGCTACAGGTATACCTCCTACATATTTTACTTATACCGGGAGGGATTTCCTACATATGTTACTTATACCCATGGGGGTATACGACATCAGTTCCTATAGGTAGATACCTATACTTGTGTTTACCTGCTCACATTCAGATATATCGCATACATCTGGTTCAGCTATATACTTGTGTTTACCTGCTCGCATTCAGATATATCGCATACATCTGGTTCGGCTATATACTTGTGTTTACCTGCTCGCATTCAGATATATCGCATACATCTGGTTCGGCTATATACTTGTGTTTACCTGCTCGCATTCAGATATATCGCATACATCTGGTTCAGCTATATACTTGTGTTTACCTGCTCGCATTCAGATATATCGCATACATCTGGTTCAGCTATATACTTGTGTTTACCTGCTCGCATTCAGATATATCGCTTACATCTGGTTCAGCTATATACTTGTGTTTACCTGCTCGCATTCAGATATATCGCATACATCTGGTTCAGCTATATACTTGTGTTTACCTGCTCGCATTCAGATATATCGCATACATCTGGTTCAGCTATATACTTGTGTTTACCTGCTCGCATTCAGATATATCGCATACATTTATTCCTGGATTTGCGCATTGTTTATCTGGATTTTATATGATGTTTTCGGGATTTGGGAACCGCGGGAGTTCATGAAATTATGCATACATGTAACAACCCAGTTTCCTTGATATGATATTTGAGCGTCCCCCATGAGTTTTATCGGTGCTGATTATATACTCCATACGAGGTGTGGTTGCCGTATGAGAGTACATGGTGGGGCCCGGTATGGTTCCCCTCGGCAAGAAGATCGATGGGTTTGCCGATTGAGCCTGGAGGCAGGTGAGTACCTACCGGTGATTGGTTGGACCTGGCAGTTGTCCGGAGGCTACTGGCCAGAGTCGAGAGATGGATGCGGGAGGATCTGTACTGGCGGGGCCGAGGGCCGATACCGCAGACGGACCCCGTGGGCTGATCCGGACTGACGGAGCCCGATATACGAGGATTTCTGTGTCGATGCTTGGCACACTGGTTTCATGATATTTCTCTAACCTCTTTTTGTATATATAACAGGGGATTTAGCCGCTGTTATATATACCCTTACACCAATATTAGTGGAATGGGACGCTAATATATGTGTATTTCCCCCATCATATTTATTTCTGTACATATATATATATCTTAAGATGTTAGATTCTTGCTGGAGATTGGACATGGGATACTAGGTGATTCATTGGGATTGGACATTGGACATACCTATGTGATATTGGATATTGGACATACCTATGTGATATTGGATATTGGACATACCTATGTGATTGGTGATTTGTACATTCGGGATATAGGAGATTATTCGATATTGTACATTGGGGAGATGTGAGACTTATTTGATGTGAGTGCCCAATGTGGGGGCTGATTTGAGGATTTGGGATTGGAGTCCTGCCACGACGTCAGGTTTCCGTGGGAAATGACATATTCCACCCTATACCTCACCATTACCTACCTTATGCACAGATTCATATATCGGTAGTACTTGTAGTGTACCCTTATGATAGTTGCATATTTGCTTTCTCATATCTCTATCGCATAGTCATTGCATACTACTATCATGCCATCATTGCTTCACATATCGATTGTACCTGTTAGTGTACTCTCCTTATTTCAGCATTTGCATGACATAGAATTATTGTAATCGCATATCTTAGATTCATGCTGTACGTGCATTCCTGCGATTACCTGCATATGTTTTATACTATTCACGAGTTGGCAACTCACCCCCGTTGTGCCACAGGTGTTTCAGGTTGTTCCCCAGAGTAGTCGAGGCAGGCTATTTCTCTATTCCTCTATTCAGCTACCATCTTTTGCTACAGATACCGCATCAGCTCACAGTACCATTTTGCTTAGGTGGGTTAGATGGTTATCTGTATTTCATATTGTATATTCGTTGTATTTGTACTCTCCATCTACTAGTGTATTTGCGGACATAGAGACTTGGTGAGGACGTTATGTGTATTATTATGGATTTGTTGTCTTTTATATACAGCTTTTTCTCTACTGTCCTTATTTTTCTGTTGTATTCTTCTTGACTTGTCTTTATAAAAAGGGGGTGTTGCTAAAATTTTAAAGAAAGAAAATAGACCTTTTTAAAGAATTTGGGTTGCGATTTCAAATGTTTCAAAACTTATTTTATCTTTTCCGTATTTTTCATGGTTTAGATTTCTGGGTTTGGCTTTCTTTTACTACGTTGCGTCTTTAGGCGTTGCGTAGTATTAGGGCCGTCACGGGCCAATTTTGGGTCGTGACAAAGTTGGTATCAGAGCGTTAGTTTTTACCTTTCGGAGGGTAGGATGACCTTAGTATGATGGAGTAGGTAGCTTAAGCAGAGTAACGTAGTGTGTGTATGTCTGCAGCATACCCACAGCGCAGTACCTTGCATTAAGTGACCTAAGTACAATTTGCTTGACATTCCTTCCTTGATGATTCATATCTTTGAGATTCGAATTCCTCATTCTTATCGAATCTCATCTTATATCTATTTATAGCCTTGCCGCTGATGGCTATGGGGACTCAGAGCGATGCAGCGAGGGCCGAGGTCAGAGTTAGCTCGGGTGAGACGAGTACTGACCAGGATGGCACTCTAGTTGCACAGGTGCAGACGGACCAGCCTACGACCTATACTATGGATAGACTTTTGGTAGAGATGCAGGACATCCGCCAGACGATGAGTTCCTTAGTTGACGTCGTTCGGGAGCTACGACAGGAGGTTGTCACCCCTATTACTCAGTTGTCGCTTACGGTCAGTATGCTGCAGTCCGTCACCTACATAGCACCAGTGGTTGCAGCTCCAGTTGACGAGGCACATATTCCAGGACAGTGGAGGACTCGTACCAGTGTACCAGCCCAGAGACAGAGGTTTGGTCGTCGAGACAGATTTCGTGGCTGTCGCGGGAGTAGCAGAGGCTTAGGACGAGGGCAGTCGCTCAGCTCTCATCCCCAGGATGGTCAGCAGTCAGCACGTGGATGTTTTCGATGCGGGAGCCTTCAGCACTTCGTCAGGGACTGTTCCTTAGCACCTCGTCATGATCGTTTTCAGAGAGGCCGTGGACGAGGAAGATTCGCTCAGAGGGCTCAGTTTACCAGAGGAGTTCATCCAGCTGCGAGTAGAGTGCAGACACAGGAGTTTGCTTCTACTCATCAGGACGCGCAGACGTCCAATGTGGAGTTTTCAGGTACCCTCGAGTTATATGTTCTTTTGATGTATTCGTTGTCCTCTTGCTTGTACCGTGGTTGGGTAGATTAGTCGTAGTGGTGTTAACTTCTGTCAGCGATTCTTTTGTTGCACGACACGTATTTCAGTTTTGTGCCAATCGGATAGGAGATAGAAATTCGTCCGTCGTTTTGATCCTTCTAGAGATGTGGGATTTGACGTTCTCCTGGGCACGGACTGGTTAACTACGTGTTAGGCGTCTGTGGACTACCGTGAGGGAACAAGTTAGGTTTGTTTTCCCCGGCAAGTCAGTTTTTGTTGTGCAGGTGGATAGTTGTGCCGCCTTTCACAGCTCGAATTCAGCCTTTTTCGCTAGTCGGCTACTGAGGAGATGTCGTGGATTCTTGGCGTTCATTCGTGATACCGGAGCCACCGTGGGATTGTTGGACCGGGTTCTTTTCGTGCGAGAGTTTTTCCGACGTTGTTCCGGATGGGCCGGCGAAGCTTTGGAGCTAAAGGATCAGCTGCAGAGTTTTGGTTTGGGGAGTTTGTGCGTCTGAGTGTTTCGCTTTTGGAAACTCCTATTTCTGTTCGTCGAGGAGAAAGACGACAGTTTAGGGTTGCGTATCGACGGATCGTCAATTGAACCGGCTTACGGTGCGGATAGGTATCCTTCACCTCGCCGTGGCGATTTCTTCGATCAGCTCCAGAGTGCGAGACATTTTTCTAAGTGTGTTTGGGATCAGGTCATCATTATTGCGGATTCGGGATGATGGCATTCCGAAGACTGCCTTATGCGTGCTACGGGCTTTGTGTGTATCGGTGAGTCGTTGGATTCCCTGATGCCCTAGCAGCATTCGTTGATATGATGAACCAGATTTCTTCAGGCCGTTCCTCGACCAGTTTCTGTTGTGTTATTACGACATTCTGGTCTATTTAATGTGTCTTGAGGGACAGGAGTAGCACTGAGGATTTGTTATGCAGATACTGGGAGATCACCAGCAGTTGCTAAATTCTCGGAGTGTTTCTTCAGGCTTGTTTGTGTTGACTCCTAGGTCTTGTAGTCACGGGAGACGGCTTCGTATGGTTCCGAGGGAGATCGTGGCCGTACAGCGTAGGTCCAGATATGTGTGCAGGACGGAGATCCGCAGATTGATAGGCTTAGCAGGTTTTACCGCCGTTTCATGCAGGATTGCTAGAGCAGTGCTGCACCGTCGACTGAATTGACCAGAAAGGAGGTTTCTTTTCTGTGGACTGAGGCATGTGTACGGAGTTTTCGGCAGTTGAAGATTCTGTTAACAACTGCATCAGTCTTTCTTTGCTTTTGGTTCGGGCGACTTTGTTGTTTAACTGTAGTGTTTCTTGAGTGGGCTCGATTGTGTACTGAGGTGACACTATAGAGTTATCGCTTTTGCTTTCCCTATATTTGGAGGAAGTACGAGGAGGATACTCTACTCATGATCTGGAGATGGCCGCGGTGGTTTTGCGTTGGAGATTTAGAGACACTACTTGCTTGAGAGTCGTGTCAGATTTTCACGGACCACCAGAGCTTAATGTACATCTTCCTGCAGCAGATTTGGATTGTTGTGTTAGTCTTCTGCAGATCTACAGTTTTTGTGTGATCGTTGAGTATAGCCTAGTTCGTCTCTACAGAGGGGACAGCTTGCTCATGTCCGCGCCCGACCACTTTCCTTAAATCGTTTTCGCGAGACACTGCCCGCCGAAGCTCGTTCGTCAGGGATACTCGAGCATACTCGGCTGGGTAATGATTCAGAGACCTTGATTTGTGACAATGATGTGCTAAGTTAGGGACGCGTTTGTGTACCTGGTTTCATCGGGTAGAGACGTATAATCCTAGAGCATGCACATCTGTCAACTCTCTATATACATTCAAGTTCCACCAGCTCCGGCGTGACTTGTGAGATAGTTACGAGTGGACAGGGATGTAAAGAGAAGTTTCAGGTTTCGTTCATGGTGTCAGTCTTGTTGTGTGCTTGAGTCGAGCATCTGAGGCCGGCTGGAGAGTTGCAATCTTGTACCATTCCGAAGTAGGAATGGGAGCAGATCTCCACGAATTTCGTTATGGTTTCTACCCAAGTTTAGTCAGGGTGTGACTCCATTTGGATTCTCGTCGTCCGGTTATACTCAATGTGCTCATTTGTGTTTGTTAAGTGGTGTGTTTGTTCTGTTTGTTGTCAGCAGTTGGGGATCGTCACTCGCCATCGTTAGGGTCCTCCTTCGATAGCTGTTATCAGGAGATACTCCAATTGGCCACCCTTAGGCTTAGGGGTTAGGTCGTGTCGATCGCCAGCCTGTTGTTTTCTGACTCTGCGTAGGTAGGATTTTGGACCCCAGCTATGTCTAGAGAATTCGGAGATAGTCCAGTTGGGTTCAGGTCAGGATGAGAACTGTCCATTGCAAACAGATGTCTTATGCGACTGTGCTGGTCGCAGGCTTGAGTGCGCAGTGGCAAATCATGTATTCCTACGGACCTTCCGATGAATGACGTGTTGGATTTTCGGAAGCTTATCCCAGGATTTAGGTCCTTCTGGGATCCTATAAGTGAGTTAGTTTTGTTGCCTTCAATTTGGCACTTCCGCCCAGATTATTGGATTTTCACCCCGTATTCCTTGTGATGATACTTTACAATTACCTTCTTGACCTTTCTCACATGATTTGGCACCAGACCATTTAGCCGGACGCGATCTTTCGTTCATCAGCAGCCATGTGTGTTAATGGCTCGGCAGGTGGAGAAACGTCGGTCAAGGGTCTTGCCGTCTGTGAAGGGTTTTCTTGGGCGTAGCTGTATAGTGAGAAGTCACTTGGGAGGCTGCGAGCGAGTTTTGAGGATTTTAATCTTCTCTTTGAAGGTATGCGTATCGGAATATTTTTAAATTCGGGGACGAATTTCTTTTAAGGGGGGGAGATTGTAACACCTTAGAATGTGTTTTGTAGCTAATTATATTTTAATGTGTGGTTTTTAATAAAAAGTTTACCAAATTAAGTTTTAAATATTTTATCTTATTTAATGTGTATTTTATTAGAATTTTGTTAGGCACACACACACTTGTGCATGATAACTAGGGTTGTTTTTGGAGTTAAACCATGATTAGCAACCATGGTTAACTAACCATTTCTCCCTAACCTAGTTTTAATATTGTTTAAGTGTTATGGTTGCAATTAGTAATGATAGTTTTTAAGTGAAAATGAATTTAAAAAGGGTTTAATTTTGAATTTGTGTTTTGGTGCATGGTTGACTTTGAGAGAGAGAGAGAGAGAGAGAGCATGGGGCATCATGGCCTTTGCCATGCCTCATTTAATGAGGAGAGAGAGAGTGAGAAGGGGTCTTTGTGTGTGCTCTCATTTCTCCACCTCATTTTCCATCTCTCATTCTCTCACTCTCTCACAAACACACACAAACTCACACCTAGGGAGAGAGCAGCAACAGCTTCATCACCCTCAGCAACATCAACTACAACAACAACAACAGCAACAATAGCATCAGCAGCTTCATCACACACACACACCCCTACAGCAGTGGAAGCAGCATCCTCACCATCAGCAACGACATCATCATCATCAGCAGGAGCAGCAGTAGCAGCTTCAACATCAACAACAACAACAAGATCAGTAGCAGCAGCAAGCTTTAGCAGCAGCAGCAGGTAGCAGAAGCAGCAGCAGGCAGCCCCAGCACTTGCAGTAGCTCCACACACCTCTTCACCTGCTTTCTTGGGCTCTTTAAGGTTCAATGGGGTAATTTCTGAACCCCATTTCGTGTGTGCTTAAGTTTTGCTTCGATTAGTGTTAAAATAGCTATTTAGTGCTAGTTTTGGTGAATTGTGAGTTGTGATGACAAATTGATGATTGTGTTAGCTAACCTAGTATATTTAAGTGTTAACAAGGCCACTTCAACTGAGGAATAACCAGATTACACTAAAATACCATAGGTTTTCCTTATTGTGCAAAATTGTCGTTTTTAAGCGATATTTGTGACTTTTGTGATCTGCTATAGACCCGGACCTTGCAGAGTAAAATTGAGAAGACTAGAGCATGATACCTAGGTCTAGAGCACACCACCTGAACACGAACCCACCACCCCCATTTCAGGCCGCCAATTTTTGCATTCTGGCCGCAATTTGCGGCCAGGTTAGGGGTCTGGGTGTTGGGGCTTTGTCTGGGGTAGTCTGCAGTGTTATGTAGTGTGTTGGTATGTCTAGTTTTGTAATATCTTACCTGTAGGAAAATCTGGGACTATATATCGTTTTTGTGTTCGTTGTGTTTGCGCGATACGTGAGTGGGTTCTGTGATCCAGCGTATCGCGGCGTGTCGCGATGGTTTTAGACGCGTACACACACGATTCAGCGTATCGTGCACACGCGCGTTTAGTTCGCGACGCGAGTTTCTCGTTTCGTTTCGATATCGCGTTTCGCGGAATATTTGGCTTATATGTGATTTCCATGTCGTATTTGCAGGTTTGCAGACAGGGGCTACGGACATGGCTACAGGGGGAGCAGATGGTAGGATTCACCTAGCGTGGAGTATAGGTGAGTAGATATAACATCTACAGGGGAATCGCCCGCATGGCGTTATGCGTCTGGGCTAGGATTCAATTAGCTGTCGCACATTCTACGTCATTGTAGAATTGCGCTCTACTCCATTTCCTTAATATAGTTATATACTGTGACTAGCAGCCGTAGGACACTGCACACATTATTGACGGTTCATGTTGCACGAGCACGGATTGTATGCTACACACACACCGTCAATAATTGCTATGTCACACACTACCTTTTATAGCTACTATTGCTTGTCACACCTGACATCTAGCTTGTCGGTATACCTATAGTGTATCATACCTTTAGTGATAGGTATATTTTCACTTTGCGATACAGCTACAGGTATACCTCCTACATATTTTACTTATACCGGGAGGGATTTCCTACATATGTTACTTATACCCAGGGGGGTATACGACATCAGTTCCTATAGGTAGATACCTATACTTGTGTTTACCTGCTCGCATTCAGATATATCGCATACATCTGGTTCAGCTATATACTTGTGTTTACCTGCTCGCATTCAGATATATCGCATACATCTGGTTCAGCTATATACTTGTGTTTACCTGCTCGTATTCAGATATATCGCATACATCTGGTTCAGCTATATACTTGTGTTTACCTGCTCGCATTCAGATATATCGCATACATCTGGTTCAGCTATATACTTGTGTATACTTGCTCGCATTCAGATATATCGCATACATCTGGTTCAGCTATATACTTGTGTTTACCTGCTCGCATTCAGATATATCGCATACATCTGGTTCAGCTATATACTTGTGTTTACCTGCTCGCATTCAGATATATCGCATACATCTGGTTCAGCTATATACTTGTGTTTACCTGCTCGCATTCAGATATATCGCATACATTTATTCCTGGATTTGCACATTGTTTATCTGGATTTTATATGATGTTTTCGGGATTTGGGAACCGCGGGAGTTCATGAAATTATGCATACATGTAACAACCCGGTTTTCTTGATATGATATTTGAGCGTCCCCCATGAGTTTTTTCGGTGCTGATTATATACTCCATACGAGGTGTGGTTGCCGTATGAGAATACATGGTGGGGCCCGGTATGGTTCCCCTCGGCAAGAAGATCGATGGGTTTGCCGATTGAGCCTGGAGGCGGGCGAGTACCTACCGGTGATTGGTTGGACCTGGCAGTTGTCCGGAGGCTACTGGCCAGAGTCGAGAGATGGATGCGGGAGGATCTGTACTGGCGGGGCCGAGGGCCGATACCGCAGACGGACCCCGTGGGCTGATCCGGACTGACGGAGCCCGATATACGAGGATTTCTGTGTCGATGCTTGGCACACTGCTTTCATGATATTTCTCTAACCCCTTTTTGTATATATAACAGGGGATTTAGCCGCTGTTATATATACCCTTACACCAATATTAGTGGAATGGGACGCTAATATATGTGTATTGCCCCCATCATATTTATTTCTGTACATATATATATATCTTAGGATGTTAGATTCTTACTGGAGATTGGACTTGGGATACTAGGTGATTCATTGGGATTGGACATTGGACATGCCTATGTGATATTGGATATTGGACATACCTATGTGATATTGGATATTGGACATACCTATGTGATATTGGATATTGGACATACATATGTGATATTGGATATTGGACATACCTATGTGATATTGGATATTGGACATACCTATGTGATTGGTGATTTGTACATTCGAGATATAGGAGATTATTCGATATTGTACATTGGGGAGATGTGAGACTTATTTGATGTGAGTGCCCAATGTGGGGGCTGATTTGTGGATTTGGGATTGGAGTATCTTGATGGATTGTGATCCTGCCACGACGTCAGATTTCCTTGCGAAATGACATATTCCACCCTATACCTCACCATTACCTACCTTATGCATAGATTCATATATCAGTAGTACTTGTAGTGTACCCTTATGATAGTTGCATATTTGCTTTCTCATACCTCTATCGCATAGTCATTGCATACTACTATCATGCCATCATTGCTTCGCATATCGATTGTACCTGTTAGTGTACTCTCCTTATTTCAGCATTTGCATGACATAGAATTATTGTAATCGCATATCTTAGATTCATGCTGTAAGTGCATTCCTGCGATTACCTGCATATGTTTTATACTATTCACGAGTTGGCAACTCACCCCCGTTGTGCCACAGGTGTTTTAGGTTGTTCCCCAGAGTAGTCGAGGCAGGCTATTTCTCTATTCCTCTATTCAGCTACCATCTTTTGCTACAGATACCGCATCAGCTCACAGTACCATTTTGCTTAGGTGGGTTAGATGGTTATCTGTATTTCATATTGTATATTCGTTGTATTTGTACTCTCCATCTACTAGTGTATTTGTGGACATAGAGACTTGGTGAGGACGTTATGTGTATTATTGTGGATTTGTTGTCTTTTATATACAGCTTTTTCTCTACTGTCCTTATTTTTCTGTTGTATTCTTCTTGACTTGTCTTTATAAAAAGGGGGTGTTGCTAAAATTTTAAATAAAGAAAATAGACCTTTTTAAAGAATTTGGGTTGCGATTTCAAATGTTTCAAAACTTATATTATCTTTTCCGTATTTTTTATGGTTTAGATTTCTGGGTTTGGCTTTCTTTTACTACGTTGCGTCTTTAGGCGTTACGTAGTATTATGGCCGTCACGGGCCAATTTTGGGTCGTGATACGGTGTTAGTAAAGTGGATACGAAGGGAAAAGCTAAAGCAACAAAGAAAGCGGGGAAGCTTGTGGATAAAGAAGAATGCTTCTATTGTCATAAGAAAGGACACTGGAAGAATGATTGCAGGGCCTGGAAGGCCAGAACACAGGAATTGAAGCAGGTTGCAGCTTCAGCTTCAGGTGTGTATGTTATTGAAAACTGTCTTTCAATAAACTCTACATCCTGGGTGTTGGATACCGGATCAGGATCTCATATCTGTAATACTTTGCAGGCGTTGAGAAACCATAGGGTTTTGAAGGCAGGTGACATAACCCTCAGAGTTGCGAACGGAGCTAGCATGGATGCTAAAGCCGTGGGGGACTATCACCTGGGAATGTCAGATGGACATGTTTTGGTTTTGCGTAATTGCTTTTTTTTACCCAACGCAACTTGTAATATCATTTCTGTATCTTTTGTTTCTAAAGAAGGTTATGAATTTGCGTTTGTAAGCAATGTTGTAAACATTCACCTTAATCAAGTTCTGATTGGGTCAGGTACATTGAGTAATGGTATATACGTATTAAACCAACCACAGATTTTCAATGTCCAGAATACACACAAAAGAAAGTCTCCGGAAATAAATCAGAATTTCTTATGGCATTGTAGACTGGGTCACATCAATGAGAGAAGGTTGACTAAGTTACATACAGAAGGATATTTGAATCCGTTCGAATATCAATCGTATGCCACTTGTCAATCCTGTCTTAAAGGAAAGATGACAATGACTCCGTTTACTGGACACGGAGTAAGAGCGAGCGAGCTCTTGGGACTCGTACACAGTGACGTGTGCGGTCCAATGTCTACACATGCGCGAAGCGGTTATTCTTACTTCATTACTTTTACGGATGACTATTCAAGGCGCGGTTATGTCTTCTTAATGAAACATAAATCCGAAGCCTTTGGAAAGTTCCAGAAATATAAGAATGAAGTAGAAAAACAAACCGGCAAAAGTATTAAGATCCTAAGATCGGATCGAGGTGGTGAATACTTAAGTGCCGAGTTCCTGGACTATTTAAAAGAGAACGGAATTCTCTCTCAGCTTACTCCTCCATACACTCCACAACATAACGGTGTATCAGAGAGACGGAACCGAACCCTATTGGATATGGTACGGTCCATGATGAGTAACGCTGAGTTACCGCGATCATTCTGGGGGTATGCGCTAGAATCTGCTGCATACCTTTTGAACCGAGTTCCCACTAAGACTGTGCCTACCACACCATTTGAGATGTGGTGTAGGAAGAGGCCCCATCTTAATCACATTAAGACATGGGGAAGTCCAGCTTTTGTTAAAAAAGCAGCATGCGGACAAGCTCGAGGCACGCTCAGTACAGTGTAAGTTTGTGGGATATCCAAAGAATTCCAAGGGATATTTCTTCTACTGCGAAAAGGAACAAAAAGTTCTTGTTTCTCGTCATGCCCACTTTCTAGAACACCAGTTCTTAGAAAATGAAATTAGTGGGAGCGCAGTAGAACTGGAAGAAATTCCAGGACCACGGGCTATTACTGAAAGTTTAGTGGAACCAGAGGGTTCGGAAGAACAGGACATTCCTACGCCGCTCCGCAGGAGTAGTAGGCAGACTCATCCGCCCGAGAGATACTACGGTTTTCTCATAGACGGGGATAGAGAGGATTGCATCATAGATTATGATGAGCCTACTAGCTTCCTGCAGGCCGTTCAGAGTGTTGACTCAGTAAAATGGCTGGATGCAATGCGGACCGAAATGGAGTCCATGTTCACCAATAAGGTATGGACGTTGGACATTGCTCCAGACGGGGTAAAACCCGTAGGATGCAAGTGGATCTTCAAAAGGAAGATTGGTGTAGATGGACGGGTTGAGACCTATAAAACTAGACTGGTAGCAAAGGGTTTTCGTCAAAGACCTGGCTTGGACTATGACAAAACCTTTTCTCCAGTGGCTATGCTGAAATCCATTCGGATCCTTCTTGCCATTGCTGCCTTCCACGATTATGAGATCTGCCAAATGGACGTAAAGACCGCTTTTCTAAATGGAAATTTAGAGGAGTGTGTCTATATGGACCAACCAGAGGGTTTCATTCAGAGTGGAAGCAGCGGAAAGGTGTGCAAGTTGCTTAAGTCCATCTATGGACTAAAGCAGGCATCGCGGAGTTGGAACATCTGTTTTGATGAGACGGTCAAGGAATTTGGCTTTATCAAAAATCCAGATGAACCATACATCTATAGTAGATTTGTAGCGAGAACTGTAGTATTCCTCATTTTATACGTGGATGACATTCTCTTAATAGGAAATGACATTCCTATGCTACAATCTGTCAAGGGGTTCTTGTCACACAGGTTCTCCATGAAAGACCTGGGTGATGCCTCATACATCCTGGGGATCCGGATCCATCGTGATAGATCCAAGAGGATATTAGGACTTTCACAGTCCAGGTACATCGACACCATACTGAAGAGATTCAGTATGGAAGATTCCAAGCGCGGTAACCTACCGGCTTGTCACGGGATCACCCTCTCTAAAGAGATGTCTCCCAAGACTGATTTGGAGAGGGATCGCATGTCTATTATACCCTACGCTTCTGCGGTAGGCTCTATAATGTATGCGATGTTGTGTACCAGACCGGATGTAGCTTATGCACTGAGTGTGGTAAGCCGGTATCAGTCAAACCCTGGGGAGAAACACTGGATAGCGGTAAAGAACATTCTCAAGTACCTGAGAAGGACTAAGGAGATGTTCTTGGTGTATGGCGGAAAAGACCTCCAGATCGAGGCCTTTGCTGACTCCAGCTTCCAGAGTGACAAGGATGATTCCAAGTCCATGTCGGGTTTTGTCTTTACCCTCAATGGAGGGGCGGTGTGTTGGAAGAGTTCCAAACAGGAAACCGTTGCAGACTCGACGATGGAAGCGGAATACATCGCTGCATCTGATGCCGCAAAAGAAGCTGTCTGGATGAGGAAGTTCTTGAAAGAGCTTCAGGTGGTTCTGTCCATTGTTGATCCAATACCTCTGTATTGCGACAATAACGGGGCTATAGCTTTAGCGAAGGAACCCAGGTCCCATCAGAGATCCAGACACATCTTAAGGCGGTATCACCTGATCAGGGAGATCGTAGATCGCTAGGAGATCGAGGTTCGGAGAGTCACTTCAAAAGATAACACCGTAGATCCATTCACCAAGGCCCTGCCCCAGACTCAGTTCGAGCGGCTGATCGAGATGATAGGTCTTCGATACGCCAGTACATGGCCTTAGTGCAAGTGGGAGATTGTTAGTGCATATGCCCTAGAGGCCATTACTGTATCATACTAGTTTGTATATTACTTAATGGAAGCTTGGGATATTCACCTTGTATATACAATCTTGCTCAAAATAGTAGTATGCTACTTGGTTTGTTTCTACTTCAATGTGTACATGTGTTTATTTTAGTATATCGCCTATACACATTAGTGGAGCCCTTAGGATCTTTGCTTGATTACCAGCGATGTGATGGCAGTCACACTAGTGGGGCTGGGTAATCTATAAGCACATCCTTATGCAGGTCCCTGGTCGCAGGACTATCGAGACAGGGCATCGATATTCCGGAGTAGACTAGCGCATGCGCTTCTCATCCCAGTGTGGGAGACGGTCTGTCCCACAGCCGTCAGTACGTCGTACTTGAGATAGTATGCGGGTGCTCGTTAGGTTACGGGTACACTGGACTGGACTCGTCGGGAACTGACTAGTTGGTATTATGCCTATCGTCAGTTATCAGTTCCCAGGTGACATGAGTAGAGCTTAGTCCGCTGACTTGACACTGTCACTTCGCCTCGAGTGTGTTCCCACTGCACTTTGATTACTACCCTACCACGGCTCAAAGGAGTCGTGCAAACAGGTAGTAGTTGGGTGCAGTCCCGAAGCACTTGGAGGAAGTGACGGTTAGACAGGATTCGTCTCTCCCGGTATTGGGGGTTGACATCGCGCTGTGTCTAGGAGAGCCATTACACGAGTAGTCCCTGGCCAGGGCAAACGAGATATACTGGTAGGCTTCCAGTGTTATCTCAGGGTGTTTTGGGCTTCACTCCGACACGACTTGTACCGCTATTGGGGGACTGACGTTTACCGCCCCCTAGGCCCGCCATGCGATGTATCAGACGAACAGACCGGACTGTACGGAGAATGTCACATTCAGGCTCAGTAGGAGTTCAGATGGGTTTCGCCTCGTCAGTCTTCTTGTCGGCACTACCTGGGGACCATTACGCACAGCTAGTGCCGCTTGCGGTCTGTGGTTAAACCCACTGCTAGCGTAGTTTCGAGTCTTTAGAGTCCCACACAGAAAGCTTTTCGCCTTTAGGCAAAAGAGTAAAGGCCGTATGGTTTTGCGGCAGGTCGCATGGTTTTGCGACAGGGTTCGATCACATCCATGCACTTATGCACGTACAGTGTCCGGACAGTTTACACTAGCGGGATTTGGTTTAAGCCAGATCCTAGTGTACCTTTTGGGATTGGATTTATCCAGTATGCATTCGTGTTCCTCGGAATGCGGATGCGGGTGTGTATGCACAGTTGACGGAGAGACAGAGGCAGAGGATTCTCATTAGGGTTGTTGACCGTTGACAGTTAACTATTGACTTTTTGCTCAACCCTAATGAGAATATGATATGTGAATAACAATTATATTAATTAAGTATTATGGTGACATGGTTGTTGAGGGATTGACTTTGTTGACTTGTTAACTTTGTTGACTTGTTGACTTTTGTTGACTTGTTGACTTTGTTGAACGGTTGACTAGGCTTGACTAGTTGACCATCATGATAACCATAGCCATCATTTCATGGCAAAGACTTTTGCTTGCTTGCTCCTTTGTGCAAAATGAGTGCATGAAATGATATGGTTATGGTTGCTTCAACCATCACATAACACTTGATTGGTATGATGAGTTATGATGGTTATGGATTATGAGAGGGTGAAAGACAAAAGAGAGGCTCATTCTTGCTTGACCTTTCTCTCTCTTTGTTTTTGAGCTCTCTTGCTCTCACCCTCTTCCTCTTGCTCCCTCTCTTGACTCTATGGTTCACTTGTCTCATGAGTTGAGAACCAAGAACCATAGATAAAATCCCACACAAACTCTTCTCTACTCACTCTAGTTCACAAGGTTTAGCAAACCGAGTGAACTAGTTTCTTCAAAGTTCGAAGAAGGAGCCAAAGGTTGGATCTTTCAGGTGGATCTATCTTCGGCGCAAGGAGACGACGGGGAGAAGCCGATTCGGACGATCATCGAAGCTTGAAGACGAAGGAGTTCGAGAAAAGAAAGGTATAACCCCCTAACCGAGTAGTTAGCAACTCGTAGTTAGGTTGTTAGTTAGATGTTTAACAAAGATCCGGGTTATAAGTCCATGTTACCACATCTAAGAAAATCGTTTTTTATCAAATTCCGCATGCCCGAAAGTACCGGGAGAGGTAGCATGGACTTACAGATTTATGCCGGTATTCACTGTTTATTGGTATCATGATTTTGATGATTTCGGATTTACATGAGATTTCTGGATTTGTGGGAAAACCGCAAGAATTTAATAAAAACTTAGTATCATCATTTTAAAATGCAAATTGCGGTTTTCTCATGATGTATGAGTCGTCCACTATGAGTTTTCATGATTGCTGTTGGATTTCGAGACCCGATTCGAGGAGTTGTGTTAGTTATATGTATGCCCTAGAGGCCATTACTGTACATACGTTGTATATTGTAGTGGATGCTTGGACATATATAGGTAGGACTTTCTTGCTCGACATTATAGTATGCTATCTGGTTGCTCTTTATCTTAACATGTACTCTGATTGTCTCTATGTTACATGTTGATAAAGCCCTTAGGATGAGTACTTGACTACCAGGACTATGATGCAGATCATACTAGTGGGGACAGAGTAGTCGCTAAGTACATCCTTCAAATGTTCCTAGCCATAGGTGTATCGAGACAGGGCATCGATATACCAGAGTAGACTAGCGTACGCATTTCTTGACGCATATGATGGGCGATGGATGATTCCATATCCATTAGTGTTTGATATCAGAGAAGGTATACGGGTGCTCAATGGAGACTGGGTACAAAAGACGGACTTACCGAGAACTCCCAGATGGTATTATACCTCACGTCAGATGGAAGTTCTCTGGTGACACTGGTACAGGTTAGTCTGTAGACCCGAGTTCGTCATAGAGTCTTGTGTGATTCCCACTGTTCTTTAATTTCTATCATACCACATCGAAAAGGGTGTGCAAAAAGGTGGCTTTTGGGTACAGTCCCGAATCTCATGGAGGCAATGAGCGATAGGAGGGGATTCGTCTCTCCTGGTATATGGAGTTGATATTGCGCTGTGTTCGATTGGCTATAACTGGAAATCCCTGACCAGGGTTCCTGAGATATACTGGTAAGTGTTATTAGTAGTTTCTCGAACTATTATGGACCTCATATCTACACGACTTATCAAGCTACCGGGGTCTGACGTTTACCGCCCCTAGGCGAGATATGTGACATATCAGACGAGGATACCGGACTGTACGGGAGTGTTACTGATTGGATTCGAAGGAGAATGTACATGCTTGGTTGTTGATCTTCTGATCGCTCAATACCTGGGTGGCTGTTACGTTTAGCTGATCGCTTTCAGCTTGTGTGTGCTTGATATGATCATCACCTACTGCCGGCGTATTGACGATTCTTTAGAGTCCTACACAGAGGTTTCCTGGCTCAGGCAAAACGGAGTAGGAGCACATATGTGATATGTGCAGGACCGAAAACACTACGTTTATGTGATACCGTATTAAATTCTCGCGATATGTGATATTGGCCGGGTATATGCGATTGTCACGACTCGAAAGAGCACGTGACTGGCCCTTGAACCATATGAAGTCTATAGGACCCCATCTGATCCAAGTAAGCCAAAAGCCCAGCAATCTAAAACCATTTAAAGAGTAAATAAGGAAGACTGTTTTTGAAAAGTAAGGAAATCATGTTTGGAAATCAAAGTTTTTAAATAACTAAGCCGAATATGCATTTTTTTAAAATGTGTAACCTTTCCTGAAAATTTCGGCAGAGTTTCCTTTGTAAAAACTGGCCCCGAACGGGGTACAACAAGAATAATATATATGAAATGATAAAAGGCATCCCCAAGCGGGAGCTAGCTCTTCGTCCATCGACGGTCACAACCACGCAAGCAATAATAATATACAACGCCAAAGGGCGAGGATCAAAACCCAAAAAAAAAGAAACTCAAAACAGCCAGAAAACCGTAATACTACTAGCGCGATTCTAAGGTCGAAATACAACAACACTGTTTTCTAAGTCTGAAACAATATACAAGTTTTGGTTGATGGAAATTCTAGATACAATAAATGATACATGAACAATGGCGGTTCTGATACAAAAGAACCCACCTATCCAAGCAAGTCACCCATAAGGAAGCAGTGTGCCAGAAATGCCGCTATGGAATCTGTACGGCAAAAACCTGCAAGGACTGGGGCACAACGGGGGTGAGTTGCCAACTCGTGAATAGAAAATATCTACAAGCAGAGATCGAATGCATGACCCATCCTAGGTCAATACGATCAGATATAAATAAACCTCAATATGAATAAAGCTGAAGCATGCTAAACTGGCAATGTAATCTCTACATGAGTGTAATGCCAAGTGCTCGTGCTAGTGCCTCAGGTAATAGCATGTCATGAATATGAGGTATGATCAATGTAATCAAATCTGCACACACGTGGATCCCGTCCACTCGTCACCCAATGACAATAACCATCATGCAAGTAAATATCATGAAACCTGTGCATGGAAATATGAGGATATAACCCACCCGTGTCCCTCGCGACACGTCAAAATCATGGAACCGGAGTGCCCAGCATCGGCACTCGAAAACATCATGAAAACTGTGCCCAGCATCGGCACATAAATCCTCATATATCGGGCTCCGTCAGTCCGGATCGGCCCGCGGGCTCTGTCTGCGGTATCGGCCCTCGGCCCCGGCAGGACGCCCAAACCTATCCATCGACTCTGGTCAGTATCCTCCGGATAACCGCCAGGTCCAACCAATCACCGGTAGGTACTCGCCCGCCTCCAGGCTCAATCGGCAAAGCTCATCGATCATCTTGCCGAGGGGAACCATACCGGGACCACCATGTACCCGCAATCGGCTCATCCACTCCTCGATTCGGGTTGCACATGTCGCTCTCAGCACCGAGAAAACACATGGTGGACGCACTGAAATATCATATCAAGGGTAACCGGGTTTCTAAAGCAATGACATATTCTCTTTTGAAACACTCTCGGTTCCCAAATCCAGAAATATCATAGAAACAACATATCTCAATGCGTATAATCAAAAGCATGAAGTATGGGACATGTAAAGAAAGGTATGCATATCATCATGTCATGCAAGGATCATATACTGAATGCAATAGTACTACAGTGTAGTGACATGGCAATTATCGATGATGAGTGTGTGAGCCTGCAACAAGTGTATGTGGAACATATGCATCATCGATAATGGTGCTGGTGTCCTAGCAGCATGACTGAAATATAACCACAGTACAAGCGATGCAATGCAAATAGCATGAATATGCGGAATCGAATAATCAACGCAAAAGTAAAGAATCTACACCAATCTGTACAAGTCATGCAGGGGTGCCATTTGAAATAAGACGAATCAGGGCTTTTGGAAAAACAAGGTCTACGGTGTTTTAAGAAAAGATACATCATTTGAAAATATCCGTATGACCCTTCTGCCTATCTTTAAAATATCCCCGATTCGTTAGTTTGAAATAGGTATGACTCGGTACAGTCTAATGTCTACTAAGTAATCTAGACAGGAGGGGTAAGAAACCACCTAATCTGAGTCAATATATATAGATATGATAGTCGGTGATCCCGCCTCAATAACATGTCGTAAGATATCCTCGAGTCATGAGTACGGATCTATCATCAATATCGGCTCGTACGGTAGAACGTCGTACGGCATCCCAATAGCTGGGTAGTGGTCAATATCACAGTACCCCATCACATATCAGGTATCACTATCATCAGATCGCATAATCTGCGGTACTACTCTAAGTCTAGTACAAATCGATACCATCTATAAAAATATGAATGCGGGTAAAGCACATGTCCAAAGGCCCGCTAAAACTATCATATCGCACCTCGAAGACAAGCTATGTCACATCGCCGATCTCACGGCCTCACATCAAGTATCATCTCAAACCACGTATCATCCTCAAATCCCGTATATAAACACACAGTCCCATACCCATGTGTAGATATACGCACCATCATATGCACTCTAATAAATGAAAGAATGAATGCAAGTATGTGTGTAAATGTATGTGTGAGTGCAACCACTACTTTAGGGTTCGCACTATACTAAACCAATATATTCTTATCATCAAAATATCATTATTACCATCAATAACCCTAAACAACACATAATAAATATTCGTGTGTATACGTATTCGTATACATCACCACGGACTGCGGGGGTGCTATACGCCATCCACCCGACTTCTCCCCGTAGATATAAATCTACTCACATTGCTTCTCGTGTGCCAAAGCCGATGTCGCTATCTTCACCTCCTTTGCCTCAACATCACGCGGGGTACCTACAAGTATATCACAATGATAAAGCACATGAAAATCACATCGGAAACCAAAATAGCACACGCTACCAGCATAGGTAAAAACCTATCGACTCGCATGTAAACACAATCAAAATCCACTTGTCGTTGACGTCCAAACGCCACCCGACAGGAATGAATCACCAAATACCAAAATCCATGCTAAAACAAGTCCCAAATTATACACCAACATAGGAAAATCAACCCAGATTTCATCCTAGATGGAATCAGTCAAAACTAGACATACTCAGTGTCAAAACTAGAGGAAATGGGGGCATGCACAGAAAACGAGGCAATTCCTTAAAATACCTTATTTTAGAATTTTCCATAATTTTTCCCCATTTATCTGTATTTAATTATACCAGAATATTAAAATATTCATTAAAATAATATTAAATTATAAAATTTCCCAAAAATCATATTTTATTATTTTGAAGACGTTACAATCTACCCCCCTTAAAGAAATTCGGTCCCCGAATTTAAATTTAAACCCCCAAATACTAAAATATTTCAATACAAATTCCAAGTCATCGGGGCTCCGAAATCATCTATACATAAAACATCATAGCGCAATGCATGCGCATGAGTACTGAGCAGATAACTCAGAAGCAACACTCCATCAAGCATCCGCAATCATCGGAGTCATGGTAACGACACAATGTCAAATCCAATACAAAATCAATATGATATGGACCAAGACTATACATGTAGACATCCAATCTATACATGTAATTAACTGATGCAACTGTATGCCAAATCTTTTTAAGTCGTTGTGCGATGCGCATAACACTGCACAGTGGCGGACGTTTCTCATAAGAAAATAACTATATATGTGTATATATATCCTTTGTTTAATAAGCACGTTCCACCATTTTGAAAATAATCAGAAGGGTTTCCTTGTTTTTAAAACGTTTTGTGTCATATCGGACACATAGGTATATACTGAGACTATAGCTCGCTTTTCGGAAATCCCTTCGATAACTATCGATGCATGCAAAATATATCCAGGCACTGTCCACTGACTAGTCCTGCTCAGTATGAAAGCAAATATCCCACATCATAAAAATGTACTGCTCCAAAAGGAATAAATTCCAAAAATGCACATAACACCACCCTGTGCGTCTGACGCGCACGGAAATCAAAATCCATATATGCGCTAAACATGTGCACAAAACAACATCTAGGTGCAACGGGTGTGCACGAAGCATCTTTCATAGGCAACATGTGTGCCTGACAGCCAAAACAGGTGCATCTGACATGCACGAAGAATCTCGATTTAGTGCATCTGGTGTGCCCCAAAATCGTATCTCAAAACATGCGCCCAACATGCGCGAAAATCCAAATCGGAGCATCCATCATGCACGAATGAAAATCTAGGCCCTGCGCACTCAATATGCACGGAATCACAAAATCCAATAGCAACGTCGAATATGCATAAGTCCAGTCAAAAGCACGGAGTGCAAGAATCCACATCAATATCACAATCAAAATCGACATACCGAAAGGCATCAAATCGAAGTCAGGTGCAATCGTAATGCACAAAATATAAATCCGGTGCAACAAAGGCACGAAATATAAATCTGATGCGATAAACGCAAGAAACATAAAACTGGTGCGACAAATGCACGAAGTATAGAACTGGTGCATCCCATGCACAAATACCAAGCAATAACTCAAATACGTAAGAAGCAACACCAAGTGTATCCAGATATGAAGAAAATCATAAACGTGTGCAGCTGCGGGCACAAAACACATATCGATGCACTACAAGCCCATATAAGCTATACCGAGTGCAAAATCAAAACACTAAAATTACATGAAACTCTGCTGGAAGCGTAAATCAAATCACCAGCATAAAATAGGCATGAAATCGCAATCAACAACTCAAGAGTAATAACTATGTACAAGGTATAAATACCCAGTAGGTGCAACCATGGTGCACAAAATCAAATATCATGAAACTCAGTCATCAAGACTAAATCATGCGAATAGATCGCCCAAAATACCGAAATCCAAAGCAACGGATACGTGATAATCAAATCACAAAATCACAAATCATAATTACCGTCGTCGGTATACCCTCCTTCAGGGTCGAGAAGGTACCGGTACATCCGATGCTAGCGGCGCAAGATATCTACTTGCCTCTTGCTCGCGGCTGGCATCCTCTGCCTCTGGTTCCTGATCTTTCCTGTAGATTACCAACTCGCAATCCATCGGCTCATCGGCCCGGTCAGGTGTGCTGACAGGAACGATTCCGTTCTTGCACTTCCCTGGTCATCTCTCGGTCAATCCTCACGACCGCTCGTAAAGCAGCACATCTCTGGCGCCGACCTCGGGTCCTCTGAATGCATATCACACATCCGATCCTGGGTGCAACTCTTATTGCAGCAGTGTACTGGAAGGAATCCTACTCAAGGTCTCTTCTGATCTTGCCTAAGCCAAACTGTAAGGAGGCTGGTACTCTGGCGTAATCTTTTCTCGCTCTCTGGACCTCTGCGTCCTTAGTACAACATCTCCTCGGAAGCTGGTCGCATCTCTGCGCCTCTGTATGCATGTCCGTCCTTTAATCTTAACGGGGTGTAGTAACAGTTCGTCTGCCTCTCGCACGAACTTCTTGTCCCGCTTGTCTGTATCATCGACCATTCGACGTCGCGTCTTTATCTGCACACTGCAATGTCCTCGGCTACGGTCCACCCGAAGTCTCTAACACGGACTCGAAATCACGAACTCAGTATCTTCATCACTCAGTAGAAGATATCTAGCCGAACACGTCCTCAGCGTGCATATCGCATCTCTGATGTCAGCGGAGTGGAACGTCATCTCGTCGAAATCTCGTGCAAACTCTTTACTCCACCTTGCTCCACTATCGACTGATTCGGACTCATCTCATCATGGCTACACAGACTGCGCTCCGACGGCTATGCTCGTATCTGGAGTCTCCCAAGCAGTGTCCCATCACATGATATCCGAATGATGTCGAATCATCCGATCGACTCGTCAGAACCTCACAATCCCCCAAGAACTCAACATCTCGGGTACAGTTTAATAGTATCGAGTACATGCCACAGCGTCGGTGGTCCAGCCGTAGAAGGGCAAACCCAAGCCTCACTAATGGCGCCGAGGAACTGCCGCAAACCCTAAGGTTCAAAGGATTTCACACGGTCATTAAGTCGAGTTAGGGTTTCATTCTTCTAGAGGGTCCATAGAATCACCTGCATGTCTTTCCGTATACTTTAAACTTGGAAAATGGGTTCCTGACCTTCGATCGTCTCAATCGACTCTCAACGAATCTGCGTGAAGTCGCCTCTAGCTGGAATCAATCTATCTGATGACCTCGCATCGGGGTAAGCGAACGAACCACATGTCCTAGTCATTAATCATCGGTGACTAGCGACTCACTATCACATCTCTAAGAATATGCTCATGCTGCAGTAGCTCCAATCATCTGGGCGATATCTCATCACTCGCAGCAACAACTGGCTCATTCGTCGGTACGCTAAGCAGCGCCTCAACCATCATGAATAAGCGATACATCAACGATCATCACATCCTGGCTGGCCTCTATCAGTGGCTCAATCCTCTGGTACCGTCCGGTACATCCTAGAAATCTCACAGCAGCGATCTGTCAAACGCCCATAGTGCGGAAACACAAAATACGAAGCCTCAATGCAACCGTATGTCTCTGGAATCACGCCCCGGTCAGTCCTCGTCCGCGACGAGCTCATGCTGACAACTCGAGCCGTAGCTCACTCTGCCCGTGCAATCGCGGCAGCAAAACCATAACCAGTATCGATGAAGATAGATCATAGGAAGGAATATGACACAATGCAAGGAAATGTATAACCTAAGGTTTCTTAAGCGGAGTGGCGTGTCGTAAGTATGCCGCGGAACATACCCACGGTACGTCACTCTACTTTAGTCACCTATTCAATCAACCAAGGGTCATCCTACACGACGAAAGTTCGGGTCTAATACCCCCTTGACCAAGTCTAAGTTCCATAAGGTCAAGCCTAAGTTCCTTATATAGATAACGCCCTAGGCTCCACATAGTCAAACTTAGACTCGAACAAAGGTCAACCAAGCGCTCTGATACCAACTTTGTCACGACCCGAAAGAGCACGTGACTGGCCCTTGAACCATATGAAGTCTATAGGACCCCATCTGATCCAAGTAAACCAAAAGCCCAGCAATTTAAAACCATTTAAAGAGTAAATAAGGAAGACTGTTTTTGAAAAGTAAGGAAATCATGTTTGGAAATCAAAGTTTTTAAATAACTAAGCCGAATATGGATTTTTTTAAAATGTGTAACCTTTCCTGAAAATTTCGGCAGAGTTTCCTTTGTAAAAACTGGCCTCGAACGGGGTACAACAAGAATAATATATATGAAATGATAAAAGGCATCCACAAGCGGGAGCTAGCTCTTCGTCCATCGACGGTCACAACCACGCAAGCAATAATAATATACAACGCCAAAGGGCGAGGATCAAAACCCAAAAAAATAGAAACTCAAAACAGCCAGAAAACCGTAATACTACTAGCGCGACTCTAAGGTCGAAATAAAACAACACTGTTTTCTAAGTCTGAAACAATATACAAGTTTTGGTTGATGGAAATTCTAGATACACTAAATGATACATGAACAATGGCGGTTCTGATACAAAAGAACCCACCTATCCAAGCAAGTCACCCATAAGGAAGCAGTGTGCCAGAAATGCCGATATGGAATCTGTACGGCAAAAACCTGCAAGGACTGGGGCACAACGGGGGTGAGTTGCCAACTCGTGAATAGAAAATATCTACAAGCAGAGATCGAATGCATGACCCATCCTAGGTCAATAAGATCAGATATAAATAAACCTCAATATGAATAAAGCTGAAGCATGCTAAACTGGCAATGTAATCTCTACATGAGTGTAATGCCAAGTGCTCGTGCTAGTGCCTCAGGTAATAGCATGTCATGAATATGAGGTATGATCAATGTAATCAAATCTGCACACACGTGGATCCCGTCCACTCGTCACCCAATGACAATAACCATCATGCAAGTAAATATCATGAAACCTGTGCATGGAAATATGAGGATATAACCCACCCGTGTCCCTCGCGACACGTCAAAATCATGGAACCGGAGTGCCCAGCATCGGCACTCGAAAACATCATGAAAACTGTGCCCAGCATCGGCACATAAATCCTCATATATCGGGCTCCGTCAGTCCGGATCGGCCCGCGGGCTCTGTCTGCGGTATCGGCCCTCGGCCCCGGCAGGACGCCCAAACCTATCCATCGACTCTGGTCAGTATCCTCCGGATAACCGCCAGGTCCAACCAATCACCGGTAGGTACTCGCCCGCCTCCAGGCTCAATCGGCAAAGCTCATCGATCATCTTGCCGAGGGGAACCATACCGGGTCCACCATGTACCCGCAATCGGCTCATCCACTCCTCGATTCGGGTTGCACATGTCGCTCTCAGCACCGAGAAAACACATGGTGGACGCACTGAAATATCATATTAAGGGTAACCGGGTTTTTAAAGCAATGACATATTCTCTTTTGAAACACTCTCGGTTCCCAAATCCAGAAATATCATAGAAACAACATATCTCAATGCGTATAATCAAAAGCATGAAGTATGCAACATGTAAAGGAAGGTATGCATATCATCATGTCATGCAAGGATCATATACTGAATGCAATAGTACTACAGTGTAGTGACATGGCAATTATCGATGATGAGTGTGTGAGCCGGCAACAAGTGTATGTGGAACATATGCATCATCGATAATGGTGCTGGTGTCCTAGCAGCATGACTGAAATATAACCACAGTATAAGCGATGCAATGCAAATAGCATGAATATGCGGAATCGAATAATCAACGCAAAAGTAAAGAATCTACACCAATCTGTACAAGTCATGCAGGGGTGCCATTTGAAATAAGACGAATCCGGGCTTTTGGAAAAACAAGGGCTACGGTGTTTTAAGAAAAGATACATCATTTGAAAATATCCGTATGACCCTTCTGCCTATCTTTAAAATATCCCCGATTCGTTAGTTTGAAATAGGTATGACTCGGTCCAGTCTAATGTCTACTAAGTAATCTAGACAGGAGGGGTAAGAAACCACCTAATCTGAGTCAATATATAGATATGATAGTCGATGATCCCGCCTCAATAACATAACGTAAGATATCCTCGAGTCATGAGTGCGGATCTATCATCAATATCGGCTCGTACGGTAGATCGTCGTACGGCATCCCAATAGCTGGGTAGGGGTCAATATCACAGTACTTCATCACATATCAGGTATCACTATCATCAGATCGCATAATCTGGGGTACTACTCTAAGTCTAGTACAAATCGATACCATCTATAAAAATATGAATGCGGGTAAAGCACATGTCTAAAGGCCCGCTAAAACTATCATATCGCACCTCGAAGACAAGCTATGTCACATCGCCGATCTCACGGCCTCACATCAAGTATCATCTCAAACCACGTATCATCCTCAAATCCCGTATATAAACACATAGTTCCATACCCATGTGTAGATATACGCACCATCATATGCACTCTAATAAATGAAAGAATGAATGCAAGTATGTGTGTAAATGTATGTGTGAGTGCAACCACTACTCTAGGGTTCGCACTATACTAAACCAATATATTCTTATCATCAAAATATCATTATTACCATCAATAACCCTAAACAACACATAATAAATATTCGTGTGTATACGTATTCGTATACATCACCACGGACTGCGGGGGTGCTATACGCCATCCACCCGACTTCTCCCCGTAGATATAAATCTACTCACATTGCTTCTCGTGTGCCAAAGCCGATGTCGCTATCTTCACCTCCTTTGCCTCAACATCACGCGGGGTACCTACAAGTATATCACAATGCTAAAGCACATGAAAATCACATCGGAAACCAAAATAGCACACGCTACCCGCATAGGTAAAAACCTATCGACTCGCATGTAAACACAATCAAAATCCACTTGTCGTTGACGTCCAAACGCCACCCGACAGGAATGAATCACCAAATACCAAAATCCATGCTAAAACAAGTCCCAAATTATACACCAACATAGGAAAATCAACCCAGATTTCATCCTAGATGGAATCAGTCAAAACTAGACATACTCAGGGTCAAAACTAGAGGAAATGGGGGCATGCACAGAAAACGAGGCAATTCCTTAAAATACCTTATTTTAGAATTTTCCATAATTTTTCCCCATTTATCTGTATTTAATTATACCAGAATATTAAAATATTCATTAAAATAATATTAAATTATAAAATTTCCTAAAAATCATATTTTATTATTTTGAAGACGTTACAGCGATATAGCCGGGTCATCGGATCAAGTGTTGGTTCGATGAACTGATACAGATAATATTAGTCGGTTATTTGTGAAATAGCTGGATTGTCGGATCAAGCGTTGATTCGATAATTTAATGTATAATTAGATATTTGAATATTATATTACATTAACTAATATTAGCCCACTTAAATATTCTTTTTCTCACTTGGATAATACATTGATATATATATGTGATATATGTTAATTGTATTATTTTATTTTGTTACAATAAATATTGTATATGTGATATATAATATTGTAACATGTTAGGGTTACAAATGCAATATGTTTTATGGAGTTTAAGTATGGTTAGGGTTTGGATTAGGGTTAAGCTTGCATGAAGCTTTCATGAAGCTTCTTGAAGCTTTGACATTGACTTTGGATATTTTATGTAGATATTTCTTTAACCCAACCCAACCCTTTACAAAGCTTTCTAGCTTTTTAAGAAGTGATGAAAATGAGTGAGAAATTGAAAACAAATGAGAGCTAAATTCCTACATCATCATCCCCATCTATTCTTTCCACTTTGATTAGGGTGTTTGCTTTGCTAATAGTGGATTATCAAAGCAAGAGCTTGGGTTTGAGTTTCTTCAAGGTAGATCATCTTCGAAATGGAAGACTTCAACCAAGCATGCATCATTCGACTTGTGGATCCTCTCTAGAGTTCGGGAGTTCATGGATCGCGGGGAAGGGACTACTACTCGGAGCTTATGAAGCGAAGGAACGGACTATAAATGTTGTAATACCTTTCTCTTAGAAGTAAAGTTGTTTACTTGTTAATTGTTTCGCCTAATCTCTAGTTTACGATCTTTCTTGGTTTGTTCGGCACATGAAAAAAGTTGATTTTGGCATGGTTGATGCCTTGTAGAAATTTTATCTAGTGCCTAGTAACCCTACAGTGGTATCAAAGCCAAGCTAGAGTTTTAGGCAAAGTTAAGACGAAGTTTAAAGTCCGATCGAACCCCGAAACATCAAGTTTTACCCCCTCTCTGGAAATTTTTTAAAATGTTGATTTTTTCTGTATTAAAAATACTCGAAAAATTAAGCAGGGAATTCTAAGGATTACTGTGAAAAACGAGCCCCTAATCCTCTTCGAGCACCGCGGAACCGCGGCAATACCATGCCTTGCGCGGCGGTTCCGCGGCCGTACAGGGTTATTAGGGTTAGTTTTTTCCACAGTAATATTCGTAGGTATTTCTATATGCTTCTGGGATTTTTAATTTTACTCAAGTGTTGAGTTTGCTAGAGATCTTTTGTATTCGTTGATTCGATCGGAAAGTTTAACTTCGTTTAAGTTTTTTCCGGGTAATTTAGAACGTGTTAAAAAGATCGAACGGATATCAATAAATCACTTTTTCCCCTAACGGAAAATTTTCAAGTGTTGAATTTTTTCTCGAGTTTGAAACTTCCGGATAATCCTGCAAGCGTATCTGTGGACCCTCTAGAAGAACGTAACCTTAACTCGATTATGTGACCGTCAAAATTGCCACTTGAACCCTAGGGTTTGTGGTAGTTTAGCCTTGCCACATGTGAGGTGTTCATATCAGATTTTTGCATTTTTATACAGCCCATTTTTGATCACATTGCTTATAGGTAGGTACTCTTGACCCGTGTTTGCTAGATAATTGCAGGTTACAGGTTCACAGCTCTAAGCAGTGAAATTCATGGAAAAGCGCGACAAATTCTGGACTACTGCCAACCACAAATAAAATACGGGTCTCCGCTCTCTATCCGTATGTTGCCGCACACCAATTTAAAGGACAAAATGGCAAATCAAGGGTCATTTTCATGCACAAAGCACAAGGACAACACAAGATCCAAGATTTCCACGCGGAGCTTAAGAAAATTATAGCAAAAGATCCACATCAAATCACCTTTTGATCTGCTGAAAATCTTGAAGTAATGTGAAGAGCTTCTGAATAACCAAGTATACCACTCTGAAGAGAACAGCAATACAGGGAGACCCACAAAAAACAACTTGCCAACTCCCCTTAATGGCCGCGGATCAGCGGCCAATATGGCGACTCGGCTGCGGATCCGCGGCCGAGTTAACCCGGTTACAGAATATTTTCTGGGGGCAGTTTGGTCATTTCATCTAGGGCCAGAATGTTGCCCTAGGGTCCAGTTTCCTGCCTATAAATAGCCCAGAACAATGCCAAGTGAAGGGTGCTTATTTTTGTGTTAGATTTTAGGAAAGATTTTGTAGTTCTTCTTCCTCTTTTCATCTTTCTCCATTAAAATCTTGTAGTGGGCTTTTATGAGTGAAGTGATGAATAAAAGAGTTCTTTTCTTTATCATGCTTGGCTTGTTACTTTTTTAATTATATTTGCTTGTAATTTTCATTTCCTAATCTAGTTGTTGTTATTTGTTGTTTGTTTCTTTCTTGTTCTATTTTTCTTTATCCTTAACAACAATGATGCTTAAGCTTGATCCTTGCCATTGTTTACCACAATCAGAGCAAAGCTCTGTTCAAATTCCGAGGCGGGAGATGAAGCAACGCTTCATCTTCCCCCAATCAGAGCAAAGCTCTGCTTTGAAAATTTAAAATTTAATAAATAAAGCAACGCTTCAGTATATTTGCGCTGCGCAACACGCCACGTGTCAGGCGCAGATGCATCAGCGCAGCGCCCAAGAAGGCGCGCCCAATCACAGCAAAGCTCTATTTAAATGAAGCAACGCTTCAGCTGCGCAAGCGCTGCGCTGCGCGACACGTGTCAGCACAGATGCGGTAGCGCAGTTGCGCTGCGCTATGCGCTGCGCCACACGTGTCAGCGCAGATGCTCTAGCGCAGGTGCGCTGCGCTGTGCGCTACGCGACACGTGTCAGCGCATTTGCGCTAGTGCAGTTGCGCTGTGCGCTGCGCGACACGTGTGACGCGCTAGGGCATCTGCGCCAAACAGAATTAAATTTCTAAGAAATCTTTTCTGTTCTTCTTAAAACAAGAAGATTTTCTTCTGCAAAGCAGAAGCCCTTGGATCAAAGATCCAACGGTGGGGAAAATTCCCCAAATCACTCAGAGAAAGATCTCTTTAACAAATTTAACTAATTTATGGGCACTATAAAAAGGACCCCAGACCCCAATTAAAAATCATCAACATCATTCTAAAACAAAAAAAGAAAGAAAAGAACTCTTGAGAACTCCTCAAGAACAACAAAAGGTAAAAACTTTGGAAAGAAGAGAAAATTCTCTTATGAACAGATCAGTGATCTAAAAACAAAATCATTGATCTTTAAACATAACTAAATAAAATGAATAAAGAAAATAAAAATAGTGCTTTGCACTTTTTCATGAACCTTTGGTTCTTTAAGATAAGAAAAAACTTATCTTTTCCTTTGATCTAAATTAGATCAAGAAATGCAACAGTGCTTTGCACTTCTGTTCTTGAATCAAAAAGATTCTTAGTGCTTTGCACTTCCAAACTGCGCTGTTGCGCTCTTAAGAGAGCGCCACGTGTCTGCTATAGAACCACTTGCGCTACGCGCTCTTGAAATAGAGCTTTGCTCTCTGGAATTGGCGCAACTCACCAGGGCGCGCCACGTGTCAGCAGCGCAGCAGCGCAGCACACTAGCACTGCGCACTGCGCTATTGCGCTTGCGCTCACCAGAGCGCGCCAAGTGTCAGCAGCGCAACAGCGCAGGGCACTAGCGCAGCGCACTGCGCTATTGCGTTTGCGCTCACCAGAGCGCGCCACGTGTCAGCAGCGCACAAGCGCAGCGCACTGCGCTATTGCGTTTGCGCTCACCAGAGCGCGCCACGTGTCAGCAGCGCACAAGCGCAGCGCACTGCGCTATTGCGTTTGCGCTCACCAGAGCGCGCCACGTATCAGCAGCGCAACAGCGCAGCGCACTAGCGCAGTGCACTGCGCTATTGCGTTTGCGCTCACAAGAGCATGACACGTGTCACCACCATATGAGTTTGCGCTCATTACTTAGCGCAAAGCACCTGACAAGCCACGTGGGGCACTGTCAGAGTATTTAATGCTCTGCATTGTTAAAGAAAAGGGACAGAGCCCAATTAAAAGGCCTAACAGGCCTAATAAAAAAATGCTATGCATTTTAAAAGGGGGTGAAGCCCTAGCACAGGCCAAAGACAAAAAATGTTGAAACTGGACTTAGCCCAATTTTGGCCATAAGTCCTTAAATTAAATTGACTGAGCAAGATTCATCTCTTAAATCAATTCACTTCGGTTCGAGGGTACATCTCCGAACTCCTCTGACATCTGTCGTTGTAATCATTCAACGTCGTCAGAGAGGCGACGAGTCCTGAAGACCATACATTAATATGGACCGAGACGTCCTTAAACTAATATTGGACCGAGACGTCCTTAAACTAATAATGGACCGAGACGTCCTTAAACTAATAATCAACCGAGACGTCCTTAAACTAATATCGGATCGAGACGTCCCTAAACTAATATCGGACCACCACGTCCTTAAACTGGAATACGGACTACCACGTCCCCAAACTGGAATATGGACCACCACGACCCTGAACTGGCACAATAGAGCCCAAATGCTCTTTTGTCGGATCTAAACGGTCCCGTTAAGTTGATCTTAGTCTCAAACTGGACTAACGTATCCTTATCAAACGTTTGAGTCGATCTTAGCCTCAAAAATGGCTAACGTATCCTCCAAACAGACTTTAGTCCCAAATTTGACTATGAATCTCCTAAACTGGAACAATAGAGCCCAAACGCTCTTTTGTCGGATCTAAACGATCCCGTTAAGTTGATCTTAGTCTCAAATTAGACTAACGTATCCTTAACAAACGATTAAGAGTATCTTAGCCTCAAATATGGCTAACGTGTCCTTAAATCAAACCTTCAAACAAACTTTAGTCCCAAATTAGACTATAGATCTCTGAACCAACTTTGGTTCAAGTGTAAATCTCTGAACTCCTCTGATATTTGTCGTTGTAATCCTTCAACGTCGTCAGAGAGGTGACGGGTCCTGACAACCACACATTAATACGGACTGTGGGGTCCTTAAACTCATGGACTTATGCGTCCTTAAACCAATATCCGCCCCCAAAATGGGAATGTTGGACCACTATGTCCCTAAACTGGAACAATAGAGCCCAAACGCTCTTTTGTCGGATCTAAACGATCCAAAGAAGTCGGTCTTCGATCGACTTACCACTGCCGCGACCCCTCTCAATAGGTCGCCCAACTCCACTGCTTCATGTTTTAATGGATTAGGCCAGAGCTCCATCGGGCCCATGAAGAAGCCTGCCATACCAGAAGGCGTTATCCCGAAGCGGATAGCCATCCCAGCTCCCGTTCTTGGCGAAGTCACCAAGGTTGCTTCCCATGTTCGGAAGCCCGCTTCTGACACGTTGGTCGTCCCCGTTCAACGGACGTGGATCTTTAAAAGGCTGGTACCAGCATATTCTGACCAACACAGGGGGCATGAGGAGGTCACCCCTATATCTAAAACAACTCCATTAGCACGACTTGCTCGACGTCGCCACTGGCGCCATGTAAAGAAGGCTGGGGGAAACTTCCCCTCTGGATTTACTCCTCCAGCTCCAACGGTGGGGATCGATACTGCTGTTCCAATCGGGAACAACTTTGAATTGCTGAATATGGTGAGCAAAAACTCTCCTACGGCGATGTTGAAACAAACTCCTTCACCTGTGGAGAATACTCCAGAGAAGAAGCTAGAGCAGCCCCCTCAACGGCTGTCCTCTAAAATTTACAAAGTCTGGAGACAGGTCTAAGAGTCGGTGATCGATTAAGACTGCCTCCGACGACAGAAAAAGATAAAGGTTCGGCGGGGGAAGGATTACTCTGTCAAACCACAAAAAGCAAAAGCTACTTGGGTGCCCACTACAATGGCTCCCTTAACTCCAATCACTCAAAAAAGAAGGCCGCAAAAAGCCCCTATGTCTTTGGCAAATCGCAAAGACACCGAACACAAATGCCCCAAGTCTGGGGGCATGATGGTGCACACCGTTTATATGGCTTGCGGAAAGGAGGACATCCGTGCTTCGACGGGTCACCGACCGCTCACCCGATCTGTGACGAAAGCCCAGGAGCAGCAACAGAAGCTTCAGGAAATGATGACTACAATGGCCGCACTTACCGAGCCAAAAGAAAGCCCAGAGGCATCATCAGAACAGCGTCACGAACAAGAAACTGATGCTGACTTCTTACGCAGAGTCCTCAAAAAGAAGGACAAAGAAGCTGCAGAGCAAGCGGCTAACATAAAACAGATGGCGCTCCTCTTCCAAGATATGGTGGGGATGATGTTACAACCGGACCATCCAGCTGAAGACCCTCCAGTCATTGTCGGAAATGACGGAGGGGAAACATCTGATCCTCCTCCGTCTCTTTCAGCAGCCAAGGAAGAAACCATTTCCAAGGCCGCGCTTGACGACTATATAGCTCAGCAGATCCGAGTTCATCAGGTGAATGAAGCGGCTGGGCAAATTGCTAGAACCGGACGATCGTATCCGAGCTGGTACGACCAAATCAGTTACCCGCCGGGATATACGATCCCTAAATTCCACGTATATAAAGGGACAGGGAATCCGCATCAGCATGTCGCTCAATTCAGGGCCTTATGTGGGAATACTGGAGGCGATGACAAATTGTTGCTACGTCAATTCGTCGGCAGCTTAGCAGAAACAGCCTTTGAATGGTATTCGGAGCTACCTAACGACTCTGTCAAAACATTTGCAGAGATGGAACTGTTGTTTACACAAAGATTCGCAAGTGCTAGTGAACGCACCCCGATTACAGCACTGATAAATGCCAGGATAAGGCCCGGCAAAACGTGGGTCCAATACGCGACACGGTGGCGAAACCTATGGTCGAAATGCGAACAACACACAGAAGAGGCACCTGCGGTAGGCTTGTTTGTGGGCACTCTCGATCCGCAGGCGACCATCTCGCAATTCATGATGTTCTTCAGGCCGACCACCATCCAGGCCTTGATCGACAAATTAGCCCAAATGGACCAGATGGGCCATAGACCGTCTCCTCCAAGACCCGATCCCCGAAATGTGAAAGGAAAAGCGATCATCGTCGCCAACGCTCAGCAACAGTCGAGCAACTCAAAGCCGGTCGCTCGCCAAAACAACGTGCGTCCACGCCCATCCCTCGAAGAGAGGCTAGGACGTCATTACTCGTTTCCTCAGAATAAAACGAGAAGACTGTTCGAGCTGGCAGTGCGCAACAGACTCATTAATCTGCCGAATCCAAAGCGTCCGTTGCAGCCAGGCGATCTTAATAATCCCAATTATTGCCCTTACCACCAAACGGTAAGTCACCCGATTGAGGATTGTTTCGTCTTTAAGGGATGGATCGAGGATCAATACCTGCAAGGCAAGTTCGCGCTGTCTGAAAGCTGGAAGGTAAACCCACCACAGCCACACTCTCCAAAGAAGACGGACACGCCGGGGGCAGCTTGTTCTTTAGTCAAGGATGAAAACAATGGAGAAAACTCATCGGATGAATCCGAAGACTACGTAGCGACATGTTATATGATTTCTCATTCACTGACGGATGATAAAGAGGCTCCTTGCGCTGAGAAACCACTGGCGAATCCTGAGCCGGAGATTCTACAGCCATCAGACGAGTTGATCGATGTCTTCCTAAGTGAAATTCGTCTGAAAGCAAAAGCCAATCAAGAGCATGAAATGGCCATACTAGAAAGAGCCAAGGCATTCCCGTCAAATCAAAAGCCATACACTGCGGGTAAAAATAAATTCAAGACGAGGAAAAGGTTCGCCAAAGCTCTGTCAGTAGGGATGAAGCTACTGCCCTCTGAAGAAAATACTCTCGCTGAGGCAGAGATGCACCCTAACTTCTGTTTATATCATCAGAAGATCATACATCCTACCGAAGACTGGGAATCCTTTAACTGTTGGTGGCAAGGGTATGTCGCTCAAAAGCAACACTTCGACGGGACAAAGTGTGAAGCATGTGGACATCGGAAAAATGCGATATATGAGCGCAAAAGAGTCGCCGACGATTGCCATATAGCCGACTCTAAGGCATCGCAAATTATCACCTTTGGAAGCAACTCTGATGAAGAAGCTATCCCCAACTCTTCCCTCGGGGAATCTATTTCAAAAATAAAGGAATTGAGAAGCTGCGAGAACGTTCAGCCATGCAATCGCATGCTACTCGGAAAAAATCCCGGCCCCGCAAACAACAGAGCGAACAAAAAGGATAAAAGAAAAGGAAAAAAGGCCCTCGTCGCCAGCGCTCTACAACAATCAGGTGACCCTAGACCGGTTGCTTGCCAAAGCAACAAGCGGCAACCCCTCCAGGAAAAGTTGAAACGTCCTTACTCGTTTCCGCAAGATAAAGCAAGGGGACTGTTCGAGCTGGCAGTGTGCGACAGACTCATCAATCTGCCGGGTCCAAAACGTCCGTTGCGGCCAGGCGATGTTAATAATCCTAATTATTGCCCTTACCACCAAACAGTAGGTCACCTGATCGAGGACTGCTACGTCTTCAAAAACTGGGTTGAAGACCAATACCAACAGGGCAAGTTTGCGCTGTCTGAGAACTGGAAGGTGAGTCCGCCACAACCGCACGCTCCGAAGAAGATGGATACGCTGGGGGCATCATGTTCAATCATGGAGAAGGAATCATAGACCGAAAAGTCAATAAACCAGATATTCGCCTCAAATACGGCGACAACGGACCGAAACGTCCTTAAACTAACAACGGACCGAGATGTCCTTAAACTAATGATGGACCGCAATGTCCTAAAACTTGCAAATGACCGAAATGTTTTTAAACTACTACCGCAGCATTCTCAGGCTGACGAGAATATAAAAAAAAATAAATAAATAAATAAACGGTATGTCCATAAGCAAAATGGGCACGGATGAAAACCCGAAAGGGCTCCGTGAGTAAAAACAGCAGGGCTACCGGCGAGTGTTTGTGAAAACCTGAAAAGACGCAATCTCGTAAGAAAAAATAAGAAGAATAAAAAGAATTTAAAAAAAACGGTATGTCCATAAGCAAAATGGGCACGGATGAAAACCCGAAAGGGCTCAGTGAGTAAAAACAGCAGGGCTACTGGTGAGTGTTCGTGAAAACCCGAAAGGGCGCGACCTCGTTAATAAAAAAAGAGAAGAAGAAAATAAAGAGAAAAAAACGGTATGTCCATAAGCAAAACGGGCATGGATGAAAACCCGTAAGGGCTCCGTGAGTAAAAACAGCATGACTACCGGCGAGTGTTTGTGAAAACCCGAAAGGGCGCAACCTCGTCAAAAGACACTTACAGGGCCCCCTCGACCTTGTAAGGAGAAACCACCCGCGTGAGATCCTTACGACTCACAAGGGAGCAACACACTCAGGGATCCCCACGATTCCTAAGGAGAAAATACACTTGCGAGATCCTCACGACTCGTAAGGAGAACTCTCTTATGGGACCCACACGGCTCATAAGATTTGAAAGTCTTAAGTTACAGAGACCTAAACCTGTGCTTAAGCAATCCCTACAACTTCCGACATTGCCCTACAAGTGGCTCAATATTGACCCTTGTATACAATCCACGGGCGCGAATAAACATTTCCCTAATCAAGTCCCATCCGAGACTAGGGATATGTTTGCATGGTGAACAACCCTAGTAAATCCTCTCGACTTACAAGGAGAAAACCCTCCTGTAGGATCCTTACGACTTACAGAGGAACAAAATACTTAGGAACCCTCACGATTCCTAAGGAGAAAATACACCTACAAGATCCTCACGACTTGTAGGGAGAAATACCTTTGTGAGACCCTTACGGCTCATGAAGTCAAAGCCTTAGTCGACAGGACCCTAACCCTGGTCGCTAAGCCTCCTTTGTTCGACAACGACAGAGGCAAATGATTATTCGCTCCTGGTAATATCCCAGTTGTAGCGATGTTGATGCCGAAATCGGTGTCTAATTTCAGGTTTACGGCGAAAAGCCAGTAAGCCGCACATGCATACAAAATAGCCGAAATGATGGGGCAACTTGCAATAAAAAGCAGCAAGTAAAATGTATGCATGCGAAATAGCCGAAATAATTGGGCAACTCGCAATAAAAAGCAGCGAGTAAAAACAGAATAAACAGCCGAAACGATTAGGCACTACGAAAAATAGCCGAAACGATTGGGCAATCGCGACCTTCGCGATATAAAAGCTGAAATGATAGTGCATCGCGGAAAGAATAAAAAAAATGAAAGAATGAAACTTTTTGCCCTACAGGTAAAATCACATCGATCCCTGTATACAATCCAGGGGCACAGATAAGGAGGGAACCATACCTTCCCAACAGGCTCCATCAGAAAGCGAAGCCAAATCTCGACGGTTCATAGACAACCTAGAGACCATCTCGACATTTTTCGCAATATTACAGACACGATGTCAACAAATGAAGCAAACGAAGATCCCGAGCTTCAGGGTCTCGACGTCAACATCGACAACTTAGAGATCACCAACGGCGTTCCTTCGCAATCCAGCAGGGTGTACATGCAAAGTTAACAAAAGACCTCACGGTCGAAACAAGCGGAGCGATGGCAAAATCCTAGCTTCACCTCAGCATTCGTCTCGATACAGTAGACGCAATGTCAACAACGGCGTTCCTCCGCAGTCTAGCTGGAGGCAGATGCAACGTCAACAAAAGACCTCACGGTCGAAACAAAGCGGAGTAACGGCAAAATCCTGACTCCACCTTAGCATGCGTCTCGTTACAGCAGACGCAATATCAACAACGGCGTTCCTTCGCAGTCCAGCAGGGTGTACATGCAAAGTTAACAAAAGACCCCATGGTCGAAACAAAGCGGAGTGACGGAAAAATTCCAGCTCCACCTCAGCATTCGTCTCAATACACCAGACGCAGTGTGAGCAAATGAAGCGAAGGCCAAATTCCTAGCTTCAAAGTCTTAACGGCAAGTCATATAATCCCTGAAAGACCACCGGAGATCATCTCACATGGAGTGGTCACCTCCTCGACGTTCGTTTCGATACAGCAGACGAAATGTTAACCCCAGCATTCTTCCTCCAACAGGGATTCGGACGTGACAAAGCAAACGAAGCGAAGGCCACATTCCTAGCTTCAACGTCTTTACGATAACTCACATAAAACCGGAAAGACAATCGGAGATCATCTCGCACCAGCACAGAGTGGTCACCACCTCGACGTTCGTCTCGATACAGCAGATGAAATATCAACCCCAGCAATCTTCCTCCAACAGGATTTGGACACACCAAAGCAAACGAAGCGAAGGCCACATTCCTAGCTTCGACGTCTTGACGGTAACTCATATAAAACCGGAAAGACAATCGGAGATCATCTCGCACCAGCACAGAATGGTCACCACCTCGACGTCCGTCTTAATACAGCAGACGAGATGTCACCCCAACGTTCGTCTCGACACAGCAGACGCAACGCCATTAAACGAATGGAGCCATGACAAAATCGCTAGTTCCAAACCTCAACGGTTCACCAGCAACCTAGAGACAACCTCGACGTCCGTCTTGATACAGTAGACGAGATGTCACCCCAACGTTCGTCTCGACACAGCAGGCGCAACGTCATTAAACGAATGGAGCCACGGCAAAATCCCTAGTTCCAAACCTCGGCGGTTCACCAGCAACCTAGAGACAATCTTGACGTCCGTCTCGATACAGCAGACGAGATGTCACCCCAACGTCCGTCTCGACACAGCAGACGCAACGTCATCAAACAAACGGAGCCACGGCAAAATCCCTAGTTCCCACCGCAACATTCGTCTCGATACAGCAGACGCAATGCCAGCAAACGAAGCAAAGGCCAAATTCCTAGCTTCAGGGTCTTGACGGCAACTCATATAAAGCCCGAAAGACTATCGGAGATCAACCCCCCACCAGCGCGGAGTGGTTATAACTCATCGGGGCTCACCAAAATAAGCCTAACCTCAAGTAAAAAGCGACATGGCAAATTCCTAACGCTTGCTCTTCCGACGGTCAAACTGCCAAGGAGGATTTCTTGAAGACATCTTGTCCAGCCCCCGAAGGGATCAGAGACATGGCAGTCGCAGGGCTACTCGAACAGCACGATTGCCTATCGAGGACTATATCAGCTTATGCGACGGTACGATGGCTAAAACCCTAAGTACCACCAACCTTAACGGGCTTCTGTCGTAAAGAGCAGAGGTTAAATGCGACGTTAAGATATTCTTGCGAGAAACGCTCGATTCGTCTCGACTTGCGAAAAAAAGAATTGTTGAGGAGGCTCGACTCGTGAGATAAAGCCTTAGGCAGTGGGCATAAAAGAAGCCTGTTTCCTAAGCACTGGGACCCTGCAAGTTGGCCCAAAACGGTCTCTTGCATACCATCCACGGGTCTCACCCTCCAACATCGAACTTCGACAAGGTAGGAAACAACCGCTTACAAGTCCTCTCGACTCGTAAGAGGGAAAAATTCTCTTGTAGGATCCTTACGACTTACAAGAGAAAACCACACTTAGGAATCCTCACGATTCCTAAGGAAAAAAAACCACCTGCGAGATCCTCTCGATCCGTAGGGAGAAAAGTCTCTATGAGACCCTCACGGCTCATAGAGTTGAAAAGTCTTAGGCAGCAGATCTGAACCTGCGGCCTAAGCCCTCGCTATCTCGTGAAGAAATCAAGAAGCTTACTCTATTACCTGCTAATTATGACGACATGCTGAGAAAGAGGAAAAGCAACAGAAAGAGCATCTGATTTACATTTGATCAAGCGTTCAAGACACATTCATTCATGCATGGGCAAAAAGACTCAGGACAAAAGATATATAATAAAGACAAGCTGGGATATAAAAAAAAGATTCCATTCATATTGCCAAAAATTCTTACAATCATAAAAAGCAGTGAACGAAAAATATTATTACAATGGAATAACTTCAGATCCGGGCACGGATTGAGAAAGTCAAAAGTAAGGCCATCCAGAGTTCTTCTGGCTTTTCTGATTATTCTTATGCGCAGCCTCTCGTGCTCCTCTGTGTCAAGATCATCGGCAAGCCCTCCTGGCCTTTGATAAGCAGCAAATATCGTCGTCTGCTGGAAGATTTGATGTAGGATGTCAATGAGGCTGTTTCGCCGTTTCTTCGAGATCAGCCCTGTCAGGTACACTGAATGCACCTTGTCTTCGGCATCATCCAGCGCATTGAGCGGGAGGGCCTCATGAAGACCCGGAAGTGCTCTCCATATTGCTCCCAACACGACCTTCAAGACAGCTGAACGACGAGGAAGTAGCCAACCACCGCTTGCGTTGAGGCGATCCATGACCGCCGCGCACTTGGCGTCCGTAAACCCCTGGTTTTGTTGAAGACCCTGTGCGCGGATATCATCATAGGTGATGAACTCGTGCAAACTGTATAGATGCACCGCCATTATGCCTGGAGGAAATACCACAGGAAGATTAGCGATAGAAGAAAAATAATATACATAGAGGGCTAAATTCCTAGAGAGCAATGCTCTGTTCAGGGATTAAAGCCCATGAACAAAAGCTCAATGAAACCCCAATGGGGATCTCTTTAGATCAAAAGATCTGTGAGAGCAAAGCTCTTTAACTGAGATTAATTTAAGTTAATTTGACTTAAATTAATTTTACCTAAAGTTTGTAACTTTGAAAATGAGCAAAGCTCTGCTAGTGATCAAAATATCTGTGAGAGCAAAGCTCTTTGATTGAGATTAATTTAAATTAATTTTACCTAAAGTTTCTAACTTTGAAAATGAGCAAAGCTCTGCTAGTGATCAAAAGATCTGTGAGAGCAAAGCTCTTTGATTGAGATTAATTTAAATTAATTTTACCTAAAGTTTCTAACTTTGAAAATGAGCAAAGCTCTGCTAGTGAAACCACAATGGGGATTTCTTTAGATCAAAAGATCTATGAGAGCAAAGCTCTGCTGGTTAAGATTAATTAAAATTAATTTAATCCAAGAATCAATTTTACCTAAAGTTTTTTTTTCTAAAAACTTTGGAAAGAAGAGCAAAGCTCTAGAGTTCTTGAAGGCAAGAGCAAAGCTCTGAAGTTTTTTGAAAATAAAAATCTGAAAGATGGTAAGCATCTGTGGGGGACCAAAAGTCCTATTTATAGGCATCAAGTGCCTCTTCGACTTCCAAAAGTTGTCACGGCGGTTGGAATTCCGCCACCGTTGCGCTCACCTTTGGGGCCACGTAAGCGCAACGGTGGGTGGGGCATTTGTTTACCCTAATCTGAGCAAAGCTCTGTTCAAATTCCGAGGCGGGAGATGAAGCAAGGCTTCATCTTCCCCCAATCAGAGCAAAGCTCTGCTTTGAAAATTTAAAATTTAATAAATGAAGCAACGTTTCAGTATATTTGCGCTGCGCAACACGCCACGTGTCAGGCGCAGATGCATCAGCGCAGCGCCCAAGAAGGCGCGCCCAATCAGAGCAAAGCTCTATTTAAATGAAGCAATGCTTCAGCTGCGTAAGCACTGCGCTGCGCGACACGTGTCAGCGCAGTTGCGCTGCTCTTTGAACTGCGCGACACGTGTCAGCGCAGTTGCGCTGCGCTTTGCGCTGCACCACACGTGTCAGCGCAGATGCTCTAGCGCAGTTGTGCTGCGCTGTGCGCTGCGCGACACGTGTCAGCGCATTTGCGGTAGCGCAGTTGCGCTGCGCTGTGCGCCGCGGGACACGTGTCACGCGCTGGGTCATCTGCGCCAAACAGAATTAAATTTCTAAGAAATCTTTTCTGTTCTTCTTAAAACAAGAAGATTTTCTTCTGCAAAGCAGAAGCACTTGGATCAAAGATCCAACGGTGGGGAAAATTCCCCAAATCATTCAGAGAAAGATCTCTTTAACAAATTTAACTAATTTATGGGCACTATAAAAAGGACCCCAGACCCCAATTAAAAATCATCAACATCTTTCTAAAAAAAAAAGAAAGAAGAGAACTCTTGAGAACACCTCTAGAACAACAAAAGGTAAAAACCTTGGAAAGAAGAGAAAATTCTCTTATGAACAGATCAGTGATCTAAAAACAAAATCATTGATCTTTAAACATAACTAAATAAAATGAATAAATAAAATAAAAATAGTGCTTTGCACTTTTTCATGAACCTTTGGTTCTTTAAGATAAGAAAAAACTTATCTTTTCCTTTGATCTAAATTAGATCAAGAAATCCAACAGTGCTTTGCACTTCTGTTCTTGAATCTAAAAGATTCTTAGTGCTTTGCACTTCCAAACTACGCTGTTGCGCTCTTAAGAGAGCGCCACGTGTCTGCTATAGAACGACTTGCGCTACGCGCTCTTGAAATAGAGCTTTGCTCTCTGGAATTGGCGCAACTCACCAGGGCGCGCCACGTGTCAGCAGCGCAGCGCACTAGCACAGCGCACTGCGCTATTGCGCGTGCGCTCACCACAGCGCGCCACGTGTCAGCAGCGCAACAGCGCAGCGCACTGCGCTATTGCGTTTGCGCTCACCAGAGCGCGCCACGTGTCAGCAGCGCAACAGCGCAGCGCACTAGCGCAGCGCACTGCGCTTTTGCGTTTGCGCTCACTAGAGCGCGCCACGTGTCAGCAGCGCAACAGCGCTATTGCGTTTGCGCTCACCAGAGCGTGACACGTGTCACCACCATATGAGTTTGCGCTCATTACTTAGCGCAAAGCGCCTGACAAGCCACGTGGGGCACTGTCAGAGTATTTAATGCTCTGCATTGTTAAAGAAAAGGGACAGAGCCCAATTAAAAGGCCTAACAGGCCTAATAAAAAAATGCTATGCATTTTAAAAGGGGGTGAAGCCCTAGCACAGGCCAAAGACAAAAAATGTTGAAACTGGACTTAGCCCAATTTTGGCCATAAGTCCTTAAATTAAATTGACTGAGCAAGATTGCTCTCTTAAATCAATTCACTTCGGTTCGAGGGTACATCTCCGAACTCCTCTAATATCTGTCGTTGTAATCATTCAACGTCGTTAGAGAAGCGACGAGTCCCGACGACCATACATTAATATGGACCGAGACGTCCTTAAACTAATATTGGACCGAGATGTCCTTAAACTAATAATGGACCGAGACGTCCTTAAACTAATATCGGACCGAGACGTCCCTAAGCTAATATCGGACCACCACGTCCTTAAACTAGAATACGGACTACCACGTCCCTAAACTGGAATATGGACCACCATGTCTCTGAACTGGCACAATAGAGCCCAAATGCTCTTTTTTCGGATCTAAACGGTCCCGTTAAGTTGATCTTAGTCTCAAACTGGACTAACGTATCCTTAACAAACGTTTGAGTCGATCTTAGCCTAAAAAATGGCTAACGTATTCTCCAAACAGACTTTAGTCCCAAATTGGACTATGAATCTCCTAAACTGGAACAATAGAGCCCAAACGCTCTTTTATCGGATCTAAATGATCCCGTTAAGTTGATCTTAGTCTCAAATTGGACTAACGTATCCTTAACAAACGATTAAGTTGACCTTAGCCTCAAATATGGCTAACGTGTCCTCAAATCAAACCTTCAAACAAACTTTAGTCCCAAATTGGACTATAGATCTCTCAACCAGCTTTGGTTCAAGGGTACATCTCTGAACTCCTCTGATATTTGTCGTTGTAATCCTTCAACGTCGTCAGAGAGGTGACGGGTCCTGACAACCACACATTAATACGGATTGTGGGGTCCTTAAACTCATGGACTTATGCGTCCTTAAACTAATATCCGCCCCCAAAATGGGAATGTTGGACCACTATGTCACTAAACTGGAATAATGGAGCCCAAACGCTCTTTTGTCGGATCTAAACGATCCCGTTAAGTTGATCTTAGTCTCAAACCGGACTAACGTATCCTTAACGAACGTTTAAGTTAATCTTAGCCGCAACGCGACTAGTGCATCCTTAAACTAAAAACACCAAACCCAAATCTAAGTAAATACGGATTTGGACTAATCTACGTCCTACGGGCGATGGCATTACTCAGTCTCCGTATACAATCCATGGGCAACCACGAACAAAACAAACACCCACGACACGAAGTGAAATTCTGGAGAAGGAGAAAGTTGTTACCGCGACACGGTAGCCTAATTAACTGCAGGGGCTTGCGCCTGCAGGGAAGAGCATCCCCACAATCAAAAACCCCTCACCCTGAGGGGGAATCTGACGAAGTTTGCTACATCGGCCGCATCCGTCTAAACCTCCGATACACGGTGCCATAAATCAACTTGGCATCTTCGGAGAGGTAGACGGATAAATCCAAATAGCATCTGCCCCGAATCTCAGCGTCAGGACATCGCAGTCTTGTGCGCCGCCGTTCGGAGGGGAACAGCCATAGTGAGGTCTCAAATAGCTAGTTGTAATCTTCTAACCTCTTTCTTTCTATCTTCCTCCTTTTGCAGTATTGTCCTTTTTTTTGTAATGGGTGAGTAGTTTCTCACTTGTTAGGATAAGATAAGGAAAGTTTGAGAGAAGGAAATCTCTCACTCTTCTCTTGCCCAACATCTTAATCCGGACTCCCGTTAATTGAACCACAATCCGCTCCCTACGGCACCCTATCCTACATGATAGCGGTGTTTCCTTAGTGACACCGATTGTGGTTGAATTAACCAGAGGTTAAGGCTAAGAGCCAAAAACGGATGGACAAGGACCAAAAGGAAGAAACTAAGCGTTGGAAAGCCTAGCTTATCCTCGCAAATTCCTTCTTAGTCGTGCTAATCCCCGTTCTTGTTGCCGATTACCGTAACACCGATATTAAGAGTGGCAACGAAAGAAGTAAGCGACTCCTATCTCAAACTAACCTAATCCTAACCCTAACAAGCTCTTTTTATATACATTTTAGCACATAATTAATCTCAAACAAACCTGGACATTTGGACATAACTCGTTAAAGCATATAGAAAAAGATTATCATCTCCCTGCGGATGACCCGTACTCAACCGGCTAGCTACCAAGCAAAACCGTCTTGATTTCGGTAATTAAGTAAGCACGCAAAAACTCTAATAATCAAATGGCGACGTTGCCAGGGAGACGGTAGTTTATTTCTTTGTGTAATTTCGGGTTAATTTGTGAATATAAATATAATCGAAAAACAAAACAAAAAAAATATATTGTAAAAATCATCTTGTTATTTTTTTGACTAGTTTTTGTGCAAGTGTGCAGGATAGAAAGAAGGTCGAGTTCAGTGCCAAAGACGAGGGAAGTTAGACCCATAACTCGCAGCTACACCGCGGTAGATCAAGACGGAACCAATTGTCTACTGTAAAATTCTGGAGCAAACACAATGAGCAAATCAAGATTCAGGGGCTCCAAACAAGAAGAGGACACACAACTCAGAACAGGCAAGAAAACTGAAGGTACAAGTCCACTTTATAGCCCCGGAACCGTGGCATAAGTGCGTGTTTGGCCGCGGAACCGCGGCTATTTGCTGACATCAGCAACCAAAAACCCCTTTGAGTATTTCAACCCTCTTCCCCACTCCTCTGAACTCCACTGAACTATTTTTTCTGCAGCATTTTTTGCACAAACTCTCTTCCCCCTTCCAATAATTGATCTTCTGCAGGATTCTTTGCGCCGCGCTAAAAAATTAAAAATTGATTGTAATTGATTGTTACTGCTTTGCATATTTTTAATCGGACTTTAAGGGGCTATAACACCAATCCAGATTAGGTGGGGATTTCAACACCCTTCCCAGGACCCCAGAAATCACATAAGGCATATGCATTGACCATTATTTAATTAAAAAAATACTAGACTCAGCCCTAAGGTCATCGCGCTCAATAGGACAGAGGACTAGTTGTAGGCATCGGCCGTTGATCCTAACCTGACTTTGCGGTGTCTAGGCAAGTGAGTCTAAGGCGAGTGGTTACTTAATTAGGTCCACTACTTGTAGTGGAGAGCCTCCCACTCACTTGGAACTTACCTGGACGCAATTGGCGGTGAGGAGGCGCTTTGAGGTCCTATTTCTAGCCCTTTGGAACAGTTAGGAGCTGTCTAGGTAACCTAGGTGACCCTAGATCTAGGTTTGATTGTGCATATTTTGTCTGTGATTGTTTGAAGTTAAGCCGTAAGTCCGTACATATTTCTGCAAAACTCTTTCTAAAAAAAGAAAAAAAAACACAAAACAAAAACTTTTATAAAAACTTGCCCTTTGTCACTAGAATCCCATTTTTTTCACCCACCTATCATCGTATTTCTCCATTGACGTTTTCTTACCCCCACCTTCTCCGTTTTGACTACACTAAACTTGTTTAGTGTATGTCCGCTTGGACTAGGGACCCTAGTGCCCGTTTAGTCCGCGTTTCGTTAGTCCTTATGGACTACGCGATCGACACCGCAGTCGAAACTCCTTCCACCCCTTTATCAATCCTACCCTTACCGGCCAACTCCGACGTTGACCGGGATTCTGTTCATACATCCTCACCTTCACTATCACCAATTTCATCTTCTGCGATGTCAGGATTTAATCCTAACATCACCTTACCTCCTCCGGGAATAATTCCACCTCTGTTAGGTGCGAATAACCCGTGACCACCTCTTGTTGAAGTGCCACAGCGAATTGCGCTCCAAGATCGATTTTATCCTACTCGCGTTGCACTCCCTACCTGTCTTTCCCTTCCACCGGCCAATAGGGACAATTTCGAAATTAAGCCCCACTTCATTAACATGCTTCTGAAATTTCATGGGCTTGAATATGAAGATGCCTATATCTTCATCACTTTGTGCGAATGATGAAAAAGACCCAGCTGTCAGACGATGCTATACGGCTACGAGTCATTCCGTTCACTTTGTGCGATCTTACTGAAAAGTGGCTGTATAGCACTGCTTCGCACTCCATAACAAGTTGGGACAAGTTTGTGAAAGCGTTTCTCATGAAATTCTATCCGAATCACAAAACCGCGAGGATCCGTAACGAAATCTGTTAGTTTTATGTATGCCCTAGAGGCCATTACTGTACATATAATGTATATTGTAATGGATGCTTGGACATATATAGGGAGGACTTTCTTGCTCGACATGATAGTATGCTATCTGGTTATACTTTATCTTAACATGTACTCTGATTGTCTCTATGTTACATGTTGATAAAGCCCTTAGGATATGTACTCGACTACTGGGACTATGATGAGATCATACTAGTGGGGCCATGGTAGTCGACGAGTACATCCTATAACAGTTCCTAGTCGAGGGTGTATCGAGACAAGGCATCGATACACCAGAGTAGACTAGCGTATACGCATCTTGACCCATATGATGGGCGATGGATGATCCCATATCCATCGGTGTTTGACATCAAGGATGGTGTACGGATGCTCAGTAGAGACTGGGTACACTGGACGGACTCGCCGAGAACTCCTAGATGGTATTATACCTAACGTCAGATGGCAGTTCTCCGGTGACACTTGTACAGAGTAGTCTGTTGACCCGAGATCGTTATAGAGTCTTTTGTGATTCCCACTGTGCTTTGATTTCCATCATACCACGTCCAAGAGGGCGTGCAAAAAGGTGGCTTTTGGGTACAGTCCCGAATCACATGAAGGCAATGAGCGAGAGGAGGGGATTCGTCTCTCCCGGTATAGGGAGTTGATGTTGTGCTGTGTTCGATTGGCTATAACTGGATATCCCTGGTCAGGGTTGCTGAGATTTACTGGTAAGTGTTATCAGTAATTTCTCGAACTGTTATAGACCTCAAATCGACACGACTTATCGAGCTACTGGGGTCAGACGTTTACCACCCCTAGGAGAGATATGCGACATATCAGACGACGAGACCGGACTGTACGGGAGTGTTACTGTTTGGATTCACAGGAGAATGTACATGCTTGCTTGTTGATCTTCTGAGCGCTCAATACCTGAGTGGCTGTTATGTTTAGCTGACCGCTTGCAGCTTGTAGGTGTTTGATATGATCATCACCTACTGCCGGCGTATTGATGATTCTTTAGAGTCCTACACAGAGGTTTCTTGACTCAGGCAAAATGGAGTAGGATCACATATGGGATATGTGCGGGACTGAGGATAATGCGGTATGTGATACCGTATTGGATTCTCACGATATGAGATATCGGCCGGGTATATGTGATATAGCCGGGTCATCGTATTAGTCGGTTATATGCGATATAGCCGGATTGTCGGATAAAGTGTTGATTCAATAATTTAATGTATAATAATATATATATGATATATTAAATTACATTAACAAATATTAGCTCACTAAAAGATTCTTTTTCTCACTCGGGTAATACATTGATATATATGCGATATATGTTAATTGTATTATTTTATATTATTATGATAAATATTATATATGTGTTATATAATATTGTAACATGATATGATAACTAATGCAACAAGTTTAGTGAAGATTAATCAAGGTTAGGGTTTGTTTTGGTTAGTTCTTTCTTGATGATTATAGAAGGTTTCTTTTTGTTTTGTGCAAGATATTTTCCATTGACTCATGCTTTAACCCAACCGAAACCATAGCCCTTGGTTAATTCTCTACAAAGGTTTAGTAACCATGGTTGCATTATTGATCGTTATCTTCTTTACATCATTCATCACAAAAAGATTCTATTATTGATTCATCTTCTTCTTCCTTCTTCTTTTCATAGAAAAAGCTTACTTGCTTTTTCTATGTGATGAAAATATGTGAAAAAAAGATTATAAATGAGAGAAAAAATACTACTTCATCATTCCCATCTATCCTTGCCCTTTAGATGAGAGTGTTCACTGCATTTAGTGAGTGTTAGCTTGTGTTAATGAAACTTCAAGGTAGATCATCTTTGTTATCGAAAATCTGAAGCAAAACTACATCTTTCTCTTCGTGAAGCCTCTCGAGAGTCCGAAACACGATGATCGCAGCGAAGGGACCTCAACACGGAGCTTAAGAAGTGAAGAACCGGATCTACAAAGGTTGTAATCCCTCTCATTTAGTGTTAAAGAGTTTAACATGCTTGTTTTCACCTAAACTCTAGTTTAAAGATCTGGCTTTGGGTTGTTCGGCACGGCTAAAATTTAAATCGGGCATGGTTGATGCCTCGTAGACCCTTGTGGCAGTGCCCAGCAACCCTACAGTGGTATCAGAGCCAAGCTAGAGCTTTAGGCGAAGTCTGAGCGAAGTTTAAAGTCCGATCGAACCCGGATACCCCGATACGAACCCTTCTCTGGACAATTTTCAAAAATGTGATTTTTTAAGAATTAAAAATGCTCAGAAAAACAAGCAGGAAAAACTAAGAATTACAGTGAAGTACGGTCCACTAATTCGCTCATTTGGCCGCGGAACTGCCGCCAAACCCTTGGTTTGGCCGAGGTTCCGCGGCCATAATTTTGAATTAGTCCCTGAAACTTCATATATTTATTCTTAGGTCCTTTCTTGTCATTTATTTCTGGGAATTTTTTAATTCCACTCAAGTGTTGAGTTTTTTAGGGTTGTATTGGGGACTCGTTGATTCGATCGGATAATTTAATTTCGTTAAGTTTTGTCCGGGTAATTTTTAGAACGTATTAAAAAGTTCGAACGGATATCAATAACTCACTTTTTCCCCTGTCGGAAAATTTTTCAAAAGTTGGATTTTTCCGTTGTTTAAGAACGTTCTAATTCGTGCAAGTAACGCGGTGGACCCTCTAGAAGACAACAAAGCTTAACTCGATTATGTGACCGTCATGAACTGCCTCTAAACCTTAGGGTTTGGGGCAGTACGGCGTGTGTTCATATCAGACTTTTGCATTTTTATACCGCCCAATTTTTATCACATTGCTTATCGGTAGGTATTCTTGAGCCGTGTTTGCTAGTCAATTGCAGGATACAGGTTCTCAGCTCTAAACAGAGAAATTCATGGAAAAGCACGACAAAATCCGGATTACTGCCAACCACAGATAAAAAACGGGTCTCCGCTCTCTATCCGTATGTTGTCGCACACTAATTTAAGGGACAAAATGGCAAATCAATATCATTTTCATGCATAAGGCTCAATGGCAACACAAGATCCAACATATCTACGCGGAGCTTAAGAAAAATCATGACAAAAGATCCACATTACATCACCTTTTGTTCTGCTGAAATTCTGGAAATATTGTGAATAGATTTTTGAGAAACAACATATACCACACAGAAGAGTACTAAAAAGAAGGGAAAACCACCAAATTTCATGGCCTAACTCCACTAAAGGGCCGCGGTTCCGCGGTATAAGCATGCTTAGGCCGCGGAACCGCGGCCGTACGGGCTCTGCGGTTGATGATGTTTCAGGGGTATTTTGGTCATTCTATATGGAGGCAGTTTGTTGCCCTAGGTTTCCATATCCCTGCCTATATATAGTCCAGAACTTGCCAAAACCAAGGGTGCTTATTCTTGTATTTATATTTTAGAATACATGTTATTATTCTTCTTCCTCTTCTCATCTCTTCTCCATTAAAAACTTGTAGTGAGCTTTTGTGAGTGAAGAATGAATAAAAGCGTTCTCTTTGTTATCATGCTTGTCTTGTTCTTTTGTTAATTATAATTGCTTGTAATTTTCATTTGCTAATCTAGTTGTTGTTATTTGTTGTTTATTTCTTTCTTGTTCTCTTTTTCTTTATCCTTAAACAAAAATGATGCTCAAGCTTGATCCTTGCCAAGGTGAGGTCTCAAATAGCTAGTTGTAATCTTCTAACCTCTTTCTTTCTATCTTCCTCCTTTTTTTATTTTCTTTTTCTTATAATGGGTGAGTAGTTTTCATACTTGTTAGGGTAGGATAAGGAAAGTTTGAGAGAAGGAAATATCTCTCACTCTTTTCTTGCCCAACATCTTAATTCAGACTCCCGTTAATTGAACCACAATCCGCTCCCTACGGCACTCTATCCTACATGATAGCGGTGATTCCTTAGTGAGACCGGTTGTGGTTGAATTAACCGGAGGTTAAGGCTAAGAGCCAAGAACGGACGGACAAGCACTAAAAGGAAGAGCTTATGCGTTGGAAAGCCTGGCTTATATTCGCAAGTTCCTTCCTAGTCGTGCTAATCCCCGTTGTTGCCGATTACCATAACACCGATATTAAGAGTGCCAACGAAAGAAGTGAGCAACTTTTAACTCAAACTAACCTAATCCTAACACTAACAAGCTCTCTTTATATATCATTTTAGCACATAGTTAATCTCAAAACAAACTTGGACATTTGGACTTAACTCGTTAAAGCACATAAAAAAAGATTCCCGTCTCCCTGCGGACGACCCGCACTCAACCGGCTAGCTAGAAGCGAAACCGTCTTGATTGCGGTAATAAACTTAGCACGTAAAAACTCTACCAATCAAATGGCGCCGTTGCCGGGGAGACGGTAGTTTATTTCTTTGAGTAATTTCGGGTTAATTTGTGAATATAAACATAACCGAAAAACAAAACAAAAAAAATATACATTGTAAAAAAACCATCTTGTTATTTTTGATTAGTTTTTGTGCAAGTGTGCAGGATAAAAACACGGTCGAGTTCAGTGCCAAAGACATGGGAAGTTAGACCCATATCTCGCGGCTACACCGCGACGGATCAAAACGGAGCTAATGGTCTACTGTAAAATTCTGGAGCAGATACAGTAATCAAATCAAGATTCAGGAAATCTAGAAGAGAAGAGGACACCCAAGGCAGAACCTACCAGCAAAATGAAGCTCCAAAGCCACATTCAAGCCACGGAACCGCGGCATAAGCTTGCTTAGGCCGCGGATCCACGGTTGTAGGTTGCCTTCAGTGAACCAAAACTTCTGTGAGTGTTTCTTTCTCTCTCCTCACTCCTCTGAACTCCACTGAACTGTGTTTTCTGCAGCATTCTTTGCGCAAACTCTCTTCCCCCTTCCAATAAATTGTTTTTGTGCAGGATTCTTTGCGCCGCGCTAAAAAAATAAAATTGATTGCAGTTGATTGTTATTGCTTTGCATATATTAATACGGACTTTAAGGGGCTTGAAACCAATCCAGATTGGGTGGGGATTTCATCACCCTTCCCAGGACCCCAGAAATCACAAAAAGCATTTGCATTGACCATTGCTTAAATTAAAAAGTACTTGACTCAGCCCTAAGGACTTCGCGCTCAATAGGACAGAGGACTAGTTACAGGCATCGGACGTTTATCCTATCCTGACTTTGCGGTGTCATGGCAAGTGTGTCCAAGGAAAGTGGTTACTTAATTTGGACCACTACTTACGTAGTAGGGAGCCACCCACTTACCTGGTGTTCATATCAGAAAACTGCATTCTAATACGGCCCATTCATTATCTATTTGTTGTATTTATCGGTATTATTAACCAGTGTCTACTCAGTATTACAGATTACAGGTATCCATGACAAAATACTGGAACTGCATCCAAAAGCATGGATATATCACTTGAGGGAAGACACTGCGACCAGAAACGCAAACCGACCAATACTTCAGGAGTTCCTTTACGCAACAAGTTGTGTACACATTTTTTTTATATAAATGGTCCAACACAACAAGTGTGTACACAAGACTTTTAAGCACATGTGGATATGATTTTATATGCATTCAAGGAGATGATTTTATATGCATATGATTTTATATGCATTCAAGACTAAAAAGCATGTGTTCAAATCAAAAGGAATCAAACAAATCAGCATGGACCATGATGGGGAAGACAAGAATCAAGGCACAAATGGACATGAAGTATTGTGCATTCAATGCTAAAGATTTTTTGTTGATTTAAAAATTCGAATTTCCCTCCGTTCTTTGGAGCCTATAAAAGTAGGCAGTGGGCAAAGGTTCAAGGGTCATTCTTTAGTCATTCTTTAGTCTTAGATTGTCATTCTTTGTTCAAGTTTTCTATTCTCCTTTCTTGTAAATAGCGTAGTCCCCTTGAGTTCTTAACCTTCTCTTGATCCTTCAACCTCTTCTTTGAGCTTGAAAATTTAAGGGTTGGTTATTGATCTCAAGGGGTTGTATCATTCTTGAAGTTTAATAAAGTGTTCTTTTGTGCTTCCTTCACCATGAGTTCTTTGCCCTCTCTTGATCTTGCAACCTCTTTATTGAGCTTGTAAATTTAAGTTTGGGTTATTGAACCCATGTCTTGCAATATGTTCTTTGGTTCCTAATCTTTTACTTGTATTTTATTCTTGCTCTTTTAATTCTCGCACTTAAATTCCATGCACTTTAATTACTTACTTGTAATCTTTTCTTCTCTTTGTTCTTCTCTTTTTGGTTTGTTTTGTGAATGGTGTGAATATTGTTAGGAAAAGAGAAAGATTTTGTAAGTTAACATTTCGTGCCTCATTTCCTTTTCCCGTCTTTTCCATTTGAAACTCCGCCTAAACCCTACGCAAGCGCTCTGTCAGGCACGCTACCCTACCAAGGTAAAGGTGATTCCTAACCGTGACCGGTTGCATTCGGTTTGGCCGGAGGCGAAAGCAAGAGACAAGAACGGACGAACAAGGGTTAATAAGCCGGATTCCACGAATACCGTGCTTAAATACCCTAATCCACGTTGTTGCCGATTGCTCTAGTTTCATTGGTTGAGTTCGGCTCAAAGTACTTGAATACGGAATCATACGGAATCCATTAACTTACACTATCCTATCATTTCCTAACAAGCCTTATACTTGAATATAACACATAGGTTAGATAACGAACAAATCCGCCACGTTGTTAACTCGTTAAAACAAGAACGTAAAACTTGCCATCTCCCTGTGGATCGACCCGTGCTCATCGCGGCTAGCTGCAAAGCGACACTGTCCTGATCGCGGTTAAACTTTAGAACTCTTAAATATCCGACACGCTTTTGGCGTGCGACCAAATGGCGCCGTTGCCGGGGAGGCGGTAACGTTTTTAGTTTTTGTTATTTCGGGTTAATCTTGTGAATATCCATCTAACACTTTTTCAAAACAAACTAAAAATCTCAAAATTTTCAAAACAAAAAAAACTAACATTCTTAACTCATTTTTTTTTGCTCTCGGGATTTTATACCTACTTGCACTCTGTAACTAAAATACAAAGATAAATAATACCAGTGTGGTATTAGTGGAATACTGAGACTACTGTTGAAATTTGGAGCCCTACCTCATCAAGTTGGCCGGCGACAACATCACCAAAACAGGCGACGCCGGCCCGTTCACCACCTTTTGCCTCCAATTTCTCCTCTATGCTCCAGTATTCTATTTTTGTCCTATTTGTATTGTTTATATTTTATAATTTTTAGTGTGCAGGTATTTGGGCATTCGTATCGCTTTTTCGCAATAATAATCCGTTTTCCCGACATTTGTAGATTTTGTGGAATTGCGAACGGCGATTATGGGGTGCAAAATGTACGTTCAAAGATAGGGTGATTACGAAGTACAGTGCCAATGATCCGGGTAGTTTGACCTGCGCAAGCGAGCTTTTCAAGCTACTTGGATTCGATTCAACGGAGGTTTCTTAACCCACAACTTAACGGTACGTACTTTACTAACACCTTCTTCTCAAATCCGACGCTTCCAATATAAAATATTTGCAGGATTCTTTGTAAGTTCGCTAGCAAACGCCAAAAATTGACTAACCCGTATTTGTTGCAGTGCAGAGCTTAAACTTAAAAAACGATTGTTTGATTCTTTGAATAAATTTTTTCATTGAATTGCGCATTGTATATATTAATACGGACTTAAGGGCAAGCGAACCCCACAACATACGGTAAAAGATTTCATCACCTTTTCCATGGCCCACAAATCACGAACTTGAGCATAACGTTTACCCGCACAAATTTTAAAAGAAATTAGACTTTAAGCCTTAAGGACTTCGCGCAAACTATGAGAGGTTAATTGTGTTTAGAACACCGCTTAACGGTATATTGTTTACGGGGTGTCTAGGAAAGTGTTAACGGCGAAACCGCCAAAAGAGAAAGGGTTATTTAATTAAGGACCTTCGCGAAAGCGTCGGAAAACCTTCCCTTATCTCTGCACTTACCTGGCCTCGTGATCAGTATATCTTGAGCCCTTTTCTTGACACAGTTTTACTTCGACAATCAAGTTCATGAGCAGGTCTAGTTGACCTAGGTGAACCATAGGACGATTAGGTGTGTGGTATTTTTGTGTCGTGATTGTTTTTGGTCCAGATTCTTTTTGTATGTATATTTCATTCTTTTGTTAATAACTGACAAAAAAATAAAAATAAAAATAAAAAATCACATTCTTTTTCCCCTCCTTTTCTCTTCATTTCATTCTTTCTCTCTTCGTAACATGGGTACCCCACCTCGAAAAACTCTTGCCGAACTTTGATACCCACAACCAGACATAACTTCCTACGGTTCTTGCTTTGGCTGAACGTCGAACGACCCCTCCATGCCTAAAATTTCATTGAAAGATCACATAGACGCGTCTAGGACAAACACTTGCACTCCACAATCCACTTTGTATCAACCGTTTGAACCTTCACCACCCTCTTATGTTGATACCCTTTTGCGAGTCGTCCATTGTCCATCGCTGAACGTATTGAACAATCTCGTAGCCGATCTTTCACTTCTTTCACCACTTCCAATTCTTTTGATCAACAATTTTATTCACCTTCGTATCCAAATGTTGATCATCACCCTGTCCAACCATTCAATTCCTATGAGTCCTGCCCAACTTTTGTACCTGCCCTAGACATTGCTTCTGAATAGCCTTTTGGGAGTTTCCAATATTAAAACAACTTCGAATCTTTTACTGAAACCCCTTCACAACCTATGTCTAGTCTAGAACAGTCGTTGGAAGACTTTAGGGTAGCGTCATGCCAACAGATGATGGATTTGAATGCTTCCATGGCTTCCCTCATACAACCTAGTGACCCGGTAGCTAGTTTCCAACTAGCTCCTAATTTTCAAATGTATGAAGAGGCGATTGGACAGGTTGAGAATTTGAGTTGAGAGAGTGAGTTGTATACCCTTCCAAATCGAACCTACCCATTTCAACTTGAATCAAACGACTCCGGTTTTGAATGTCTATCTAATGTTCCAAACGATTCACCAATTGAAGATCGAAGGGTGAATGAGTTGTGCGACTTTGTAGTATTTGATTTACCTGATTGTGAAGGGTCCGTTCCAAGTGAAACCAGTCCTAAACCTTTTGACCTCTACACCTCCATCATAGAACCAGAATCGATTGAAGTCCATGCTTTTGATGAGTTGTCTGAGAATATTGATTTTCATTTGATTAAGGATATTGACGGTGGGAATATTTTGGATGATGAACCTGTAGATTTGGATGAGTTTTTCTCTCCAATTCATCATCCCGAGTCATTAACCGTTTTTCCCGAACTTCATATGCGTCTTGATTTTGATAAAATATGCATGGATAGGGTTAACTTTGAGGAGAATTTTGAGGATATTTTTGAGGATGAAACAGTTCTAGATGATGAGTCGGATATTCCAATTCATCCTATCCCTTTCATTTACTCTGTACAACCTCCTGAACCTGTAACCGATAACCTTCCTCAAGCACTCCCCTCCATCCTATCCATCGTTCTGACCGTGCAAGAAACCGTATCACTTTCATTTCTTGTGTCTGGTTTACCAAGTTCAGCGTACCCATTTCTCACGAATCTTGAGGGATTTGACCCCATTTCTCAACGGGTTAATACATTAGCACAAACGCTTCTTACACATCGATCATTACAAATTGTGCTAATTTATTCACTCAATTTTCACCCTCAAGTTCGTATTCCATTTCGTTCTCCCTTCCGCCAATCTCCTCCTCCACCGAGACCGTATACCACTTCTGCCTCCATACGGTCTCGTGTATTCTCCATTTCTTTCCTCACCGTATTCTTTCACCAACCTGCCCATAATAGCGATAAGATTTTTGAATGGTTGGTGCTCACTTTTGGCCTGTGTAAGGCCTTGTATAGTTTGATACTGTTCTCTTTCCCTCCTAATCCTGAACTTCAATGCTTTACTTAAGTTTGCGGGGGAACCTTTTGGTGTACATATTTTTTAGTTTTTATTTTTGTATAGAATTTGTTTTTGGGGAGGCACCGACAATTTTGACCCTCTTAGTGTAGCCTGACAGTGAGGACACTGTCAAGTTTAAGTTTCGGGGTGTGCTCGGTAAGCTTTCTACCTTCGCATTCATTTGTATATTCTTCATTTGCATACTTACTTAAAAACCCATAAAAATCAGAAAATTTTCTAAACAATATAAAAACTTGGTCGTCATGTTAGCTAGTGGGAGAACTCAGATTCAATATTTAGACGGTTTTGTTTAATAAGATATGAACAACTAAATCCTATTTTTAGATTTTGAAAACCTGAAAAATAACTCTCCTTTGAAGTTAACTAATGTTGATATATGTCTTTATATTACACTACACGTGTCGTGTGTTTTGAGAATTAGATGACAAGTCTATTATGTCTGAAATTTTTTTTGGATAAACTATTTTCTGAGAATCAAATAGGTTTGTTCTGAAATAAGTAATATCAAGACTAGTTTATAAAAAGAGGTGGATATGAAGGGATATTATTGACGCCTTAATTGGAACTATTTCTGAAGAATAACCCTTCTGAATCTTGATTGGAATGATTACACACCTAATCAACTAAACACGTCTTATATCCAAAAAATTAATTGAACTATCCGTTCGCATTAAATCATCATCGTCTTTTGTTTTTGGGCCTAGGTAACTTGAGTAATTAAGTCCGCTGGGGTGTCTCTACACCTAATGCCCTAAAACCAACTGGTTTGGGAGCAATGGCCCAAAGCTCGCTAAGAAGCCTAGAAAGTCCAGATTAAAACAAAGTCAAGCAAGTGTTCTCTCCGAGTTAAAATTCCTAACGGTTCTTTATGTGAGAATAATCTTGACAAAAGGCAGGTTTTAATAAAAAAGTATTTCTAGCGGAGATATGGAGGTTTTATTCTATGATAAAGACTATTGCACGTTCACAAAGGTGTGTATGAAATGAAAACAAGAAAAATATGGAGTGAAAAATAAGACCTAGTTTCCTGTTAAGGAAGATATAAATTCTGAATTTGAAACCATACTGGAAAACGAAACTTGAGAAATACTTAACTATTTATAAAACTTATGTGATCCTTTTTAAATCTTTATATGGGCTTTATTTTGTGACATAATAATTTTTCGATCCTTTTGAAACTTAACGACACTATTTGCACTACACGTAAAGACATATAAAATCTTAAGGGAAAAGAGAAGCGAGGTGTGAAAAATAAAGGCTCGATAGTTTAAAATTTAGGATAATAGAATTCTTATCTTTTAAACAAAACCTTAGGGTTTGAATCATAGTTATTTCGCAAAACTAGATTGACGGTATTTTGTGCGTAGTATCCGCTGAAAACCCTCAGGAGACAACACTCCTCCTACTCGGAACACCTAGAAGTTTAACGGCTTGTTGCACACGCTCAGTGCAATCACGTTCCCTGCGAAAGTGCGGTTGGGATTTTCTTTTATGAATAAATGGTTTTGCTCGGGACGAGCAAAAGATAAGTTTGGGGGTATTTGTTCATATCAGAAAACTGCATTCTAATACCGTCCATTCATTATCTATTTATTGTATTTATCGGTATTATTAACCAGTGTCTACTCAGTATTACAGATTACAGGTATCCATGACAAAATACTGGAACTGCATCCAAAACCACGGATATATCACTTGAGGGAAGACACTGCGACCAGAAACACAAACCGACCAATACTTCAGGAGTTCCTTTACGGAACAAGTTGTGTACACATTTTTTTATCTAAATGGTCCAACGCAACAAGTGTGTACACAAGACTTTTAAGCACGTGTGGATATAATTTTATATGCATTAAAGGAGATGATTTTATATGCATATGATTTTATATGCATTCAAGACTAAAAAGCATGTGTTCAAATCAAAAGGAATTAAACAAATCAGCATAGACCATGATGGGGAAGACAAGAATCAAGGTACAAATAGATATGAAGTAATGTGCATTCAATGCTAAAGATTTTGTGTTGATTTAAAAATTAGAATTTCCCTCCATTCTTTCGATCCTATAAAAGCAAGCAGTGGGCAAAGGTTCAAGGGTCATTCTTTAGTCATTCTTTAGTCTTGGATTGTCATTCTTTGTCCAAGTTTTCTATTCTCCTTTCTTGTAAATAGCGCAGTCCCCTTGAGTTCTTAACCTTCTCTTGATCCTTCAACCTCTTCATTGAGCTTGAAAGTTTAAGGGTTGGTTATTGATCTCAAGGGGTTGTATCATTCTTGAAGTTTAATAAAGTGTCCTTTTGTGCTCCTTTCACCATGAGTACTTTGCCCTCTCTTGATCTTGCAAGCTCTTTATTGAGCTTGCAAGTTTAAGTTTGGGTTATTGAATCCATATCTTGCAATATGTTCTTTGGTTCCTAATTTTTTACTTACTTATATTTTATTCTAGCTCTTTTAATTCTCGCACTTAAATTCCTTGCACTTTAATTACTTGCTTGTAATCTTTTCTTCTCTTTGTTCTTCTCTTTTTGGTTTGTTTTGTGATGGTGTGAATATTGTTAGGAAAAGAGAAAGATTTTGTAAGTTAACATTTCGTTCCTCATTTCCTTTTCCGTCCTTTCCATTTGAAACTCCGCCCAAACCCTACGCAAGCGCTCCGTTGGGCACCCTATCCTACCAAGGTAAAGGTGATTCCTAACAGTGACCGGTTGCATTCGGTTTGGCCGGAGGCGAAAGCAAGAGACAAGAATAGACGGACAAGGGTCCGGAGAGTTGCTTCAGAAGATAAGACAGCAGATCCATTCACCAAGGCCTCGCCCCAGACTCAGTTCGAGCGGCTGATCGAGATGATAGGTCTTCGATACGCCAATACATGGCCTTAGTGCAAGTGGGAGATTGTTAGTGTATATGCCCTAGAGGCCATTACTGTATCATACTAGTTTGTATATTACTTGATGGAAGCTTGGGATATTCACAGTTGTATATACAATCTTGCTTGAAATGGTAGTATGCTACTTGGTTTGTCTCTACTTCAATATGTGCATGTGTTTCTTTTAGCATATCGCTGATATACATATTAGTAGAGCCCTTAGGATCTTTGCTTGATTACCAGCGTTGTGATGGCGCTCGCACTCGTGGGAGCTGGGTAATCTATAAGCAGATCCTTATACAGGTCCCTGGTCGTTGGACTATCGAGACAGGGCATCGATACTCCGGAGTAGACTAGCGTATGCGCTTCTCATCCCAGTGTGGGAGACGGTCTGTCCCACAGCCGTCAGTACGTCGTACTTGAGATATTATACGGGTGCTCATTAGGTTACGAGTACACTGGACAGGACTCGTCGGGGACTGTTGGTTGGTATTATACCTATCGTCAGTTATTAGTTCCCAGGTGACATGAGTACAGCTTAGTCCGTTGACTTGACACTGTCACTTCGCCTCGAGTGTGTTCCCACTGCACTTTGATTACTACCCTACCACGGCTCAAAGGAGTCGTGCAAACAGGTAGTTTTTGGGTGCAGTTCCGAAGCACTTGGAGGCAGTGACGGTTAGACAGGATTCGTCTCTCCCGGTAATGGGGGTTGACATCGCGCTGTCTAGGAGAGCCATTAGACAAGTAGTCCCTGGCCAGGGCAAACGAGATATACTGGTAGGTTTCCAGTGTTATCTCAGGGTGTTCTGGGCTACACTCCGACACGACTTGTACCGCTATTAGGGGACTGACGTTCACCGCCCCCCTAGGCCCGCCATGCGATGTTTCAGACGAACAGACCGGACTGTATGGAGACTGTCACATACAGGCTCAGTAGGAGTTCAGATGGGGTTCACCTCGTCAGTTTCTTATCGACATCTACCTGGGGACCGTTACGCACAGCTAGTGCCGCTTGCGGTCTGTGGTTAAACCCACTGCCAGCGTAGTGTCGAGTCTTTAGAGTCCCACACAGAGAGCTATTCACCTTTAGGCAAAATGAGTAGAGGTCGCATGGTTTTGCGACAGGGTTCGTTCGCATCCGCGCACTTGTGCACGTTTGCTGTCCGGACAGCTTATACTAGCGGGCTTTGGTTTAAGCCGGATCCTAGTATATGATTTGGGATTGGTTTTATCTCATTGTATTCGTGTTCCTCGGATCGCAAATACGGGTGCGTATGCACAGTTGCTTGAGACAGAGGGAGAGGACTTTGATTAGGGTTGATGACTATTGTCATTTTATTAACTTTAATGCTCATGTGTGTATTATTGTTAATTGATATTAGTTTTATAATTGTGCATGGTTATGGTTGTTGACCATTTGACCTCCTTGACTTGTTGACTATGGTTGACACTTTGACCATCATCATTTCATTTGGAAGATGCTTTTTGATCCTTGCAATTTGCATTTAAAATGAAATGATAATGGTCTTGTCTTGATTAAGCCATAACAATTATCTAACTAATTTTCTAATTACAATAATTCACATATATGAGAGAATGCTTCATATTATTCTCTCACTCTATCATTCACACTCTCTCTCTTGTTCTTCCTCTCCCTCAAGCTCTCCCCTCTCATGTGTTGAGAAACACTTGAGCTTGAGAAAAACCCTTTCTTGATAATCTCTACTCTCATCTAGGGTTCAAGGATTCGCACTTCTTGCACCCTAGTTACTTCTAGCTTAGAGTTGAAGCCAAAGGTCGAGGCTTTCGGGTGGATCTTTCTTCGACGTGAGAAGACGACAAAGGTGACCTCCTTCCACCACTCCAAGGTGCAAGGAGAGAAGGACATAAAGCCCAAGGTATAACCTTTCTAGCACTTAGCTAGTTTCTAGTTAGCTTTAGCTTGTTTTTGTTTAGCAAAGATCCTTCTTTGTCTAGTCCATGTTGCCTAAGTTGATAAAAATTTGATTTTTATTCCGTTTTCCGCCTCCCCGTAAGCACCGGGGTAGGCAACGTGGACTTACAGTGGTATCAGAACCTAAGTAAACATAAACTGGCTAGGTAGTGAAGTGTATCGAAGTTCGAAACGGAAAAATCCAAAAACCAAAATATCAAAAACCTAGTTTTCTGTTAAATTTTTTTCTGTTCAAAACAAAATATATCATAAACCAAAAATCATCTCAAGGTTTTGTGAAGAAAGCCACCAAAAACGTTCCACTGATTCGACTAAAGAGCCACGGTTCCGCGGCAATAGCAATCTATTGCCGCGCAACCGCGGCCATCTTGGCTTGTCTCTGGGTCGGGTTTGGTGTGCAATGTATTTCTGGCTTGGTTTTTGGATTTTTAAAATGGTTTATATGTGCCCAGATTTTCCAGAATAGAAATTTATTTTTGGGGGCCTATAAATCCATATTTTTTTTCGAACTTCACTACACTTTGACTATAAGGGTTATATCTGTGATGTTTGTATGTATTGAACGTCGGCTAATCGCTATATGTCGATTAGTCGGGGTTATACATATCTGTGTTCTGTGTTTGATGTTGGTATGTGTATATGAATGGGTTGGATTGTCGCGGGTGAATAGCCGGGGTGGATGTGAGATGAGTGTTGCCTTTTCTTTCATTCATTGTAACATGTAAATTGATGTAATATTATTATTTGTATGGCCGCACAACCGGGTCGGGGTTGTAGCCGTCATTGTATAATTCTTTTTACTGTTTTTGCTCCTAGGATAGACCCATGGAGGGGGTGCACAAACTACCGGGTATCTCGAAGTGCCGAGTCGCCTACTCACGGTGTTGAGGGAGGTTGCTTCACTTCGGTTACTTGGCGGGTAGTTTGCCGCAACCGTAGGGGTCTTGGGTGGGGTATTGGCTATTCACCGCGACCGTGTAATCCGCTTTTCGTTGCAGGCTCGAACGGATTGCGGATTCCTAGTATATCCAATATATTCATCTGTGATCTGTAATTTCTTTCATTGCTATATATTTAAATATGATAACTATTTAGGCGTTGCTTATGTTTTACAGCCGCGCTAGCCCAGCCCCCGCTCTGTCGTTAGTTAAGTAACCTAACGGGTGATGACGGGGCCCCGTGGCGAATGCGAATGGCATAAGCGTACATCATATTTTGGTTGTTTTCTGCAATGATAGGATTAAATGATGGGACGCATTAAAAGAACTAATACAAGAAAATAAACCAAGTAAAAGTCGATTGGAACACTTTGAAAACCACTCGGTTCTTTTCAAAACAAAACTTTTAAACACGGAGCTTGAACCACTCCTTTTAAATGCTATCTCGTTCCATCGATTATATCAAGTTCACTACGTTCACGGTTTCGCCAAAACCATTCGTAGCCCTCCGTCATTCCACATGAATGGTCAAAAAGTATTCATGCTATGTATTTTGGCCAAAGTCACGGCATAGTGATTGGTAGCTATTGGGTATTCATGTGCAACATAGATAGATGCATTGGTTTGGGACAGTCGTTCTGCCATTTTGGCCAAAGTCAAGGGTAGGTACGAGTGGGTCCAAATTAACCAGGTGAATGACGGGTAGAACTTGACATGCGACTTATGATATTTTGGCAAAAGTCAAGGTCATAAGAGCATAGGGCAAAAATCCACATCGGGAGTTTCATAAGTACTGAAACTTGCTAGCGCTGCATACCATTTGGAGTGTGATGATTCTGGTAGGATTCCTTCGGTTTTATCACGCGATGATATTTGGATCCCGATCCTACTGTGAGTATATGCTACTCCTCGGGAAAACTCTCACTTAACGATCAATGCTATAAACTTAGTAGGTGTCTAGAAAAGTGTTAGCGGGGCTACGCCCCCAGGGAAAAGAGGTTCTTAAATTAAGGAACTTCGCGAAAGCGTTGGAAAACCTCCCTCGAAGTACTGACACTGGCCTGGCTGAACGGTTAAGCAAGTATTGTACGGTGAGATTGATCCTGACTAATCCTTTCTTTACGGTTTGAGAAGGGATTCTAGAGACAGTGGGAGCCATCCAGTTTAGACAAACTAAAAACCACTCTAAACTTGCAAGAGCATCATGCTAAAGTGTTTCTTTTCTCTCTCCTAATTGCAACGACCATTCAACATGACCGGACTTAAGTTATTACTAGATAAAAATATATTGACAGGGCCAAACTACAAAGATTGGCTCAGGAATGTCAAGATGGCAATCACTTACGACAAGTTGGGGTATGTCCTTACCACCAAAGCTCCCCCTGTCCCATGTCCCACCTCCAGTGTCACGGATAAGGAAATCCGTAAGACATGGGAGATCGATTGTGCGAAGGCCAAATGCCTCGTGCTTGCCTTGATGGACAACGAACATCAGAGGAGGCATGAGAATACGGACCTTGAGTCCATATTTCTCCATACAAAAGAACTGTATGGAGAGCAGTCTCGTATCGCAAGATACGAAGTGTCGAAGAAGCTATTTTCGGCAAGGTTGGCCGTCGGATCATCGGTAGCGGAACACGTGCTTAAGATGATTGGCTACATTGAGGAGCTCGCGGACTTTGGGACCACGTTGGAGAATGACTCTATACTGATTTGATTCTCCAGTCCCTTCCTTCCACTTACGCCCAGTTTATCCTTAACTTCAACATGCAAGGAAAGGAGGTTGAACTTTCCGAACTTCTGAACATGTTGAGGAGTGCTGAGGGCACCCTACAGAAAGGTAGGGAGACATCCACTTTGTTTGTAGGAGGATCTTCCTCTTCTAGATCCAAGGCGAAAGCCAAGGGTAAGAAGAAGAAAGCCCCTGGCAAACCAAGAGGCGGTGTCGGTAAAGTGGATACGAAGGGAAAAGGAAAAGCAACAAAGATAGCGGGGAAGCTCGTGGGGAAGGAAGAATGCTTCTATTGTCACAAAAGTGGTCACTGGAAACAGGATTGCAAGGCTTGGAAGGCCAGAACACAGGATTTGAAGCGAGTTGCGGCTTCAGCTTCAGCTTCAGGTGTGTATGTTATTGAAAACTGTCTATCAATAAACTCTACATCCTGGGTATTGGATACCGGATCAGGATCTCATATCTGTAATTCTTTGCAGGCATTGAGAAAGCGTAGAGTTTTGAAGGCAGGTGACATGACCCTCAAAGTTGCAAACGGTGCTAGCATGGATGCTGAGGCCGTGGGGGACTATCACCTGGGATTGTCGGATGGACAATTTTTGGTTTTGCGTAGTTGTTATTATGTACCAAATGCAACATGTAATATCATTTCTGTATCTTTATTATCTAAAGAAGGTTATGAATTTGCATTTGTAAGTAATGTAGTGAACATTCACCTTAATCAAGTTTTGATTGGGTCAGGTACATTGAACAACAGTATATACGTATTAAACCAACCACAGATTTTCAATGTCCAGAATACACACAAAAGAAAGTCTCCAGAAATAGATAAAACTTTCTTATGGCATTGTAGACTGGGTCACATCAATGAGAGAAGGTTGACTAAGTTACATGCAGAAGGATATTTGGATCCGTTCGAATATCAATCGTATGCAACTTGTCAGCCCTGTCTCAAAGGAAAGATGACAAAGACTCCGTTCACTGGACACAGAGAAAGAGCGAGCGAGCTCTTGAGACTCGTACTCAGCGACGTGTGTGTTCCAATGTCTACACATGCGCGAAGCGGTTATTCTTACTTCAATACTTTTACGGATGACTTTTCAAGGTACGGTTATGTCTTCTTAATGAAACATAAATCCGAGGCTTTTGAAAAATTCCAGGAATATAAGAATGAAGTAGAAAAACAAACAGACAAAAGTATCAAGGCACTGAGATCTGATCGAGGTGGTGAATACTTGAGTGCCGAGTTCCTGGGTTACTTAAAAGAGAATGCAATTCTCTCTCAGCTTACTCCTCCATACACTCCGCAACATAACGGTGTATCGGAGAGACGGAACCGAACCCTATTGGATATGGTACGGTCCATGATGAGTAACGCTGAGTTGCCGTGATCGTTCTGGGGATATGCGCTAGAATCAGCTGCATACCTTTTGAACCGAGTTCCAACTAAGACTGTGCCTACTACACCATATCAGATGTGGTGTAGGAAGAGACCGTATCTTAATCACATTAAGACATGGGGATGTCCATCTTTTGTAAAAAAGCAGCATGCGGACAAGCTCGAGGCACGCTCAGTACAGTGCAAGTTTGTGGGATATCCAAAGAGCTCCAAGGGATATTACTTCTATTGCGAAGAGGAACAAAAAGTCCTTATTTCTCGCCATGCCCACTTTCTAGAACACTAGTTCATAGAAAAAGAATTAAGTGGGAGCGCAATAGAACTGGAAGAAATTCCAGAACCACGAGCTATTACTGAAAGCTTAGTAGGAGCAGAGGGTTCGAAAGATCAGGACATTCCCATGCCACTCCGCAGGAGCAGTAGGCAGTCTTATCCGCCCGAGAGATACTACGGTTTTCTCAATGATGGGGATAGAGAGGATTGCATCATAGACTGTGATGAGCCTACTAGCTTCCAGCAAGCCATTCAGAGCGTCGACTCGGTAAAATGGCTGGATGCAATGCGGACCGAGATAGAGTCCATGTACACCAACAAAGTATGGACGTTGGATGTTCATAACAGAATACTTCATTTTATACCGCCCATTCTTATGCTCGTGTGTTTATAGGTAGGTGCTTTTAATCAGTGTTTGCTACATAATTGCAGAATACTGGTTCTCGGCTTTGAACAATAAATATCATGGAAAAGTACGACAAATTCCGGATTACTGCCAACAACAGATAAAACACGGGTCTCCGCTCTCTATCCGTGTGTTGCCACATACCATTTTAAGGGACAAGATGGCAAATCGATTGTCATGTCATGCACAAAGCTCTATGTCAACACAAGATCCAAGAAATCTACGTGGAGCTCGAGGAAATCATGGCAAAAGATCCACATCACATCACCTTTTTGTTCTACTAAAATTCTGGAATAATTGTTAAGAGTTTATGAGAAAAGTCATATACCACACTAAAGAGTACAGACAACCTGGGCATACAACAAAAGATGAAGGCCCAAGCCCTCTTTATGGCCGCGGTTCTGCGGCATAAGCACGCTTAGGCCGCGGAACCGCAGCCGTATAGGCTCTTCAGTGTACAAAATTTCATGGGCTGTTTTGTAATTTCATTTAGTGCCAGAATGTTGGCCTAGGTTTTCAGTTTACTGCCTATAAATATCCCAGAACTTGCCAAGTTTAAGGGTGTCCATTCTTTGTGCCTCTTTTGTAGGTTTTAGTATAGTTTAGTCTTCTTCTTCTTCTTCTTCATTCTTTCCTCCATGAAAATTGTAGTGAGAGCTTTTTGAGTGGATGATCAATGAAGATGAGGGTTTTTGTATCATTCTCTTTTGTTTAACTTCCCCTTGAGATTCTTGCTTTCTCTTGATCTTTCAACCTCTTCATTAAGCTTGAAAGTTTAAGAGTTTGTTATTGATGTCAATGGTCATATTTTCTTATGGAATTAGTGCTTCATTTCACATGAGTCTTTACCCTTCTCTTGATCTTGCAACCTCTTGATTGAGCTTGCAAGTTTAAGGGTTGGCTATTGATCACATGCTTGTCTTGAGTTCTATGTTCTTGTAATTACTTTCTTGCTTATTTCTTTCGTGCTTTTTATTACTTGCTTTACATTCATGCTTTACTTTCTTGCACTTAAATTCCATGCCCTTACTTACTTGTAATCTATTCTTTTCTTTTGCTCTTTTTGGTTCTTTTTGTGAATGGTTGTAATTATTGTTGTTGTTAAGAATAAATACGGTATTGTAAGTTAACGTTTCTTTGCTCGTTTCCTTTTCCCGTTATTTTCCATTGAACTCCGCCCAAACGATACGCAAGCGCTCCGTTAGGCACCCTACCCTAACAAGGTAACGGTGATTCCTAACCGCGACCGGTTGCGTTCGGTTTGGCCGGAGGCGAAAGCAAGAGACAAGAACGAAAGGACAAGGGTAAATAAGCCGTATTCCACGAATACCGCGCTTAAATCCCCTAATCCACGTTGTTTCCGATTGCTCTATCTTCAATTGGTCAAGACTCGGCTCATAGGTTTTGAGTACGGATTTCTTTAGCTTACAATCTCGTATCTTTTTCTTAACAACTTTATACTTGCAAATAAAACACATAGGTTAGACTTGAACAAACATATACTCATTCTTTATTGACTCGTCAAAGACAAGAACGGAAATACAACCATCTCCCTGTGGATCGACCAGTGCTCAACCGGCTAGCTGCATAGCGACACCGTCTTGATTGCGGTTAACTTTAATTCTTTCAATCAAATGGCGCCGTTGCCGGGGAGACGGTAGCGTATTTTCTTTCTTGTTATTCGGGTTAATATTCTTTTTGTATATATAAAAAAAAAACCAAAAAAATCTTTTTGTTATTTTTAATCATTTTTGTGGGCAAGAGTGCAGATTTTTGCAGATTTGCAAACTGCGATTGTGGGGAGCAAAGTGTATGTTCAAGGCTAAGGTGATTGCAAAGTACAGTGCCAAAGATCCGGATAGTTTGACCCGCGCAAGCGAACTTTTCAAGCTTACCGGATTTGATTCAACGGGGGTTTCCTAACCCAAAATCTTAACGGTACGTACTTTACTAACACCTTCTTCTCAAATCCGACGCTTCCAATATACTATTCTTTTCAGGATTCTTTGCAAGTTCGCTAGCAAACGCTAAAAATTGACTAACCCGTATTTGTTTTAGTGCCGTGCTTAAACTAAAAACGATTGTTTGATTCTTTATAGAATTTTTTTGAATTGTGAACTGCATACATTAATACGGACTTAAGGGCAAGCGAACCCCACAACATACGGTAAAGGATTTCATCACCTTTTCCGTGGCCCACAAATCACGAACTTAAGCATAACGTTTTACCCGCACAAAATTTAAAAGAAATTAGACTTTAAGCCTTAAGGATTTCGCACTCACTAGGAGAAGTTAACCGTGTTTAGAACCTCGCTTAACGGTATATTGTTAACGGGGTGTCTAGGAAAGTGTTAACGGTGAAACCGCCAAAATAGAAAGGGTTATTTAATTAAGGAACTTCGCGAAAGCGTTGGAAAACCTCCCCTTATCTCTGCACTTACCTGGCCTCGTGATCAGTGTATCTTGAGCCCATTTCTCGACACAGTTTTACTTCGACAATCAAGTTCTGGAGCAGGTCTAGTTGACCTAGGTGAACCCTAGAACGATTAGGTGTGTGGTATTTTTGTGTCGTGATTGTTTTTGGTCCAGATTCTTTTCTTTTTTTTTTGTATATTTCATTCTTTTGTTTATAACTAACTAAAAAAAATATAAAAAAATCCACTTTCTTTTTCCCTCCTTTTCACTTCTTTCTTTCTTTCTCTCTTCATATCATGGGTACCCCACCGTGAAAAACTCTTGTCGAACTTTAGTACCCACAACCAGACATAACTTCCTACGGTTCTTGCTTTGGCCGAACTTCGAACGATCCATCCATGCCCAAAATTTCATTAAGAGATCGGATAGACGCGTCTAGGACAAACACTTGCCCTCCGCAATCCACTTTGTATCAACATTTTTAACCTCCCCCACCCTCTTATGTTGATAACCCTTTTGCAAGTCGTCCTTTGTCCATCGCAGAAAGTATTGAACAATCTCGTAGCCGATCTTTCACTCCTGTCACCACTTCAAATTCTTGGGATCAACAATTTCATTCACCTTCTTATCCAACTGTTGATCCTACCCCTGTCCAACCATTCAATTCCTACTAGTCCTACCCAACTTTTGCACCTTCCTTAGACATTGCTTCTACACAGCCTTTTTGGAATTTTCAGTATCCAAACAACTTTGAATCTTTTTCTGAAACCCCTTCACAATCCATGTCTAGTCTAGAACAGTCCTTGGAAGACTGTAGGGTAGCGTCAAGCCAACAGATGATGGATTTGAATGCGTCCATGGCCGCTCTCATACAACCTACTGACCCGGTAGCTAGTTTCCAACTAGCTCAAAATTTTCCAATGTATGAAGAAACGGCAGGACATGCTGAGAATTTGAGTGGAGAGAGTGAGATGTACCCCCTTCTAAATCAAACCTACCCATCCCAAATTGAATCCCACAACTCCTGTTTTGAAAGTCTATCGAGTATCCCACATGATTTATCAATTGAAGATAGAATGATTAATGAATTGTGCGACTTTGTAGTGTTTGATTTACCCAATTGTGAAGGGTCCCTTCCAAGTGAAACCAATCCCAATCCTTTTGACCTATACACCTCCATCTTAGAATCAGAATCGATTGAAATCCATGCTTTTGATGAGGTGTCTAAGGAAATTGACTTTCACTTGATTAAGGATATTGACGCCGGGAATATTTTGGATGATGAACCTGTAGATTTGGCAGAGTTTTTCTCTCCAATTCATCATCCCGAGTCATTAAATGTTTTTCCCGAACCCCATATGCGTCTGGATTTTTATGAAATATGCATGGATGAGCTAAATTTTGAGGAGAATATTGAGGATAGTACTGAGGATGAAACAGTTTTAATTGATGAGTCGGATTTTCCAATTCATCATGTTCCTTTCATTGACTGTGTGCACCCTCCCGAAACCTTAACCGATACCCTTCCTCAATCACTTCCCCCCACCCTTTCCATCATTCCGACCATGCAAGAAACTGTATCATTTTCACTTCCAGTGTCTGGTTTACCAAGTTCAGCGTACCCATGGTTTCTCACGAATCTTGAGGGATTTGACCCCATTTCTCGACGGGTTAATAGATTAGCACAATCGCTTTTTACACATCGGTCATCACAAATTGTGCTAATTTATTCGCTCCATTTCCACCCTCAAGTTCGTATTCCACTTCTTTCTCCCATCCGCCATTCTTCTCATATACCGAAACCGTATCCCACTTCTCTCTCCATACGGTCTCGCGTATTCTATATTTCTTACCTCTCCGCATTCTTTCACCAACCAGCATATTATAGAGACAAAATCTTTGAATGGTTGGTGCTCACTTTTGGCCTGTGTAAGGCCTTGTATAGCTTGATACTGTTCTTTCCCTCCTAATCCTGAACTTCAACGCTTAACAGTGGAAACACTGTTTTACTTAAGTTTGGGGGGGACACTTTTTTTGTATATATTTTTGTTTTCCTTTTTGTTTTGTATATAATTTGTTTTTAGGGAGAGCGCCGACAATTTTGACCCTCTTGGTATAGCCTGACAGTGAGGGCACTGTCACATTTAAGTTTGGGGGTGTGCTCGGTAAGCTTTCTTCCTTCGCATTCATTTGTATATTTTGCATTTGCATACCTTATTTAAAACCCACAAAAATCGAAAAATTTCCAAAATATAAAAACTTTGTCGTCAAGTTAGCTAATAGGGTAACTTAGATTTTTATTCTGAAAGTTTAGTTGATATGTTAGAAATAACTAAATTCTAGACTTTGGAATTGAAAATCCTTAAAATAACCCTCATTTTGTCTAACTTTGGTAAGTATACGTCCTTACAGTTTTTTTGAGTTCAGTTCTTGAGTTAAGTCAAGATGAAGGGAAAGTATTGAAGCTTTACTGGAGGATAAGTCTGAAAAATAGTTTCTTTTCTTGAGTTCAAATTTATAAAGTATATACCCTACAAACTGCACTTACACGCACCTTGAAACTTGGGATAGTAGAGGATACCTAGAAATACTCTTGCCTGAAAGCCTAGTATGAAAGAAAAAACGGTATTTAAAGCTAAACACCAAAAGAGCATGTTGAAAAAATATATCTGGTCTTGAAAAAGAAAAAAGAAAAAAAAGAAAAAGAAAAAAAATAGAATAAAGTCAAGACCTGAAAACTGCTATTTACGCTTTAAAGTTCACACATTCAGTAATCGGTCGTTAGTGCCTCAAGAAGCATTAATAGTCGAATGAAAGGTGTGTGAGCAAATCCGTCCATCCTTAATGAAAAGAAGTAGTATTAGGTATTAGGGCAAGAGTATTATAGCTTGAATTGAATTCTAAAGTGTAGGGGTGCAAATACACACACACGTAGGGGTATACAATCGATGTTTGAATAAAACATAGAAATGAAGAATAAGACTTGTGTTTTCTGTAAAGGTGATAAAAATCCCTAATTTGAGGCCGCACTTTAGAAGGAAAACTCAGGAGAACCAACATCTTTCTAAACTTTTTTGGAACGTATATGATCTAAGGTTAAATAGATTAGAGGTGTGAAGCATTAGGGTTGGATATTTCTAACTTAGGATGATAGAATTTCTAACGTAAATACTAAACTGTAGGAGTAAAATTGATGTTAACTTATGACACTAACTTGACGGGATTTTGTGGGTGTAATCCGCTGAAAACCCTCAGGAGACAACACTCCTCCTACTAGGGACACCTAGAGGTTTAACGGCTTGTTGCACGCGTTCAGTGCAATCGCGTTCCCTGCGAAAGTGCGGTTAGGATTTTATTTTTTGTGAATAATTGGTTTTGCTCGGGACGAGCAAAAGTTAAGTTTGGGGGTATTTGTTCATACAAGAATACTGCATTTTATACCGCCCATTCTTATGCTCGTGTGTTTATAGGTAGGTGCTTTTAATCAGTGTTTGCTACATAATTGCAGAATACAGGTTCTCGGCTCTGAACAATAAATATCATGGAAAAGTACGACAAATTCCGGATTACTGCCAACAACAGATAAAACACGGGTCTCCGCTCTCTATCCGTGTGTTGCCACATACCAGTTTAAGGGACAAGATGACAAATCGATTGTCATGTCATGCACAAAGCTCTATGTCAACACAAGATCCAAGAAATCTACGCGGAGCTCGAGGAAATCATGGCAAAAGTTCCACATCACATCACCTTTTTGTTCTACTAAAATTCTGGAATAATTGTTAAGAGTTTATGAGAAAAGTCATATACCACACTAAAGAGTACAGACAACCTGGGCATACAACAAAAGATGAGGCCCAAGCCCTCTTTATGGCCGCGGTTCCGCGGCATAAGCACGCTTAGGCCGTGGAACCGCGGCCGTACAGGCTCTTCAGTGTACAAAATTTCATGGGCTGTTTTGTAATTTCATTTAGTGCCAGAATGTTGCCCTAGGTTTTCAGTTTACTGCCTATAAATATCCCAGAACTTGCCAAGTTTAAGGGTGTCCATTCTTTGTGCCTCTTTTGTAGGTTTTAGTATAGTTTAGTCTTCTTCTTCTTCTTCATTCTTTCCTCCATGAAAATTGTAGTGAGAGCTTTTTGAGTGGAAGATCAATGAAGATGAGGGTTTTTGTATCATTCTCTTTTGTTTAACTTCCCCTTGAGATTCTTGCTTTCTCTTGATCTTTCAACCTCTTCATTGAGCTTGAAAGTTTAAGAGTTTGTTATTGATCTCAATGGTCGTATTTTCTTATGGAATTAGTGCTTCATTTCACATGAGTTCTTTACCCTTCTCTTGATCTTGCAACCTCTTGATTGAGCTTGCAAGTTTATGGGTTGGCTATTGATCACATGCTTGTCTTGAGTTCTATGTTCTTGTAATTACTTTCTTGCTTATTTCTTTCTTGCTTTTTATTACTTGCTTTACATTCATGCTTTACTTTCTTGCACTTAAATTCCATGCCCTTACTTACTTGTAATCTATTCTTTTCTTTTGCTCTTTTTGGTTCTTTTTGTGAATGGTTGTAATTATTGTTGTTGTTAAGAATAAATACGGTATTGTAAGTTAACGTTTCTTTGCTCGTTTCCTTTTCCCGTTATTTTCCATTGAACTCCGCCCAAACGATACGCAAGCGCTCCGTTAGGCACCCTACCCTAACAAGGTAACGGTGATTCCTAACCGCGACCGGTTGCGTTCGGTTTGGCCGGAGGCGAAAGCAAGAGACAAGAACGGAAGGACAAGGGTAAATAAGCCGTATTCCACGAATACCGCGCTTATGTCCCCTAATCCACGTTGTTGCCGATTGCTCTATCTTCAATTGGTCAAGACTCGGCTCAAAGGTTTTGAGTACGGATTTCTTTAGCTTACAATCTCGTATCTTTTTCTTAACAACTTTATACTTGCAAATAAAACACATAGGTTAGACTTGAACAAACATATACTCATTCTTTATTGACTCGTCTAAGACAAGAACGGAAATACAACCATCTCCCTGTGGATCGACCCGTGCTCAACCGGCTAGCTGCATAGCGACACCGTCTTGATTGCGGTTAACTTTAATTCTTTCAATCATTGGACATTGCTCCAGATGGGGTAAAACCCGTAGGATGCAAGTGGATCTTCAAAAGGAAGATTGGTGTAGATGGACAGGTTGAGACCTATAAAGCTATAGTTGTAGCAAAGGGTTTTCGTCAGCGACCTGGTTTGGACTACGACGAAACCTTTTCTCCAGTAGCTATGCTGAAATCCATTCGGATCCTTCTTGCCATTGCTACCTTCCACGATTATGAGATTTGGCAGATGGACGTAAAGACAGCATTTCTAAATGGTCATTTAGAGGAGTGTGTCTATATGGACCAGCCAGAGGGTTTCATTCAGAGTGGGAGCAGCGGAAAGGTGTGCAAGTTGCTTAAGTCCATTTATAGACTAAAGTAGGCATCGCGGAGTTGGAACATCTGTATTGATGAGACGGTCAAGGAATTTGGCTTTATCGAAAATCCAGATGAACCATGCATCTATTGTAGATTTGTAGCGAGAACTGTAGTATTCCTCGTTTTATACGTGGATGACATTCTCTTAATAGGAAATGACATTCCTATGCTACAATCTGTCAAGGGGTTCTTGTCACACAGGTTCTCCATGAAAGACCTGGGTGATGCCTCATACATTCTGGGTATCCGGATCTACCGTGACAGATCCAAGAGGATATTAGGACTTTAACAGTCCAGGTACATCAACACCATACTAAAGAGATTCAGTATGGAAGATTCCAAGCGCGGTAATCTACCGGCTTGTCACGGGATCACCCACTCCAAAGGGATGTTTCCCAAGCCTGATTTGGAGAGGGATCGCATGTCTATTATACCCTACGCTTCTGCGGTAGGCTCTATAATGTATGCGATGTTGTGTACCAGACCGGATGTGGCTCATGCTCTGAGTGTGGTAAGCAGGTATCAGTCAAACCCTGGGGAGAAACATTGGATAGCAGTAAAGAACATTCTCAAGTACCTGAGAAGGACTAAGGAGATGTTCTTGGTGTATGGCAGAAAAGACCTGTAGATTGAGGCCTTTGCTGACTCCAGCTTCCAGAGTGACAAGGATGATTCCAAGTCCATGTCTGGTTTTGTCTTCACCCTCAATGGAGGGGCGGTGTGTTGGAAGAGTTCCAAATAGGAAACCGTTGCGGACTCGACTATGGAAGCGGAATACATCGCTGCATCTGATGCCGCAAAGAAGCTGTCTGGATGAGGAAGTTCTTGTAAGAACTTCAGGCGGTTCCATCCATTGTTGACCCAATACCTCTGTATTGCGACAACAACGGGGCTATAGCTTTAGCGAAGGAACCCAGGTCCTATCAGAAATCCAGACACATCTTAAGGCGGTATCACCTGATCAGGGAGATCGTGGATCACCAGGAGATCGTGGTCCGGAGAGTTGCTTCAGAAGATAATACAGCAGATCCATTCACCAAGGCCTTGCCCCAGACTCTGTTCGAGCGGCTGATCGAGATGATAGGTCTTCGATACGCCAGTACATGGCCTTAGTGCAAGTGGGAGATTGTTAGTGTATATGCCCTAGAGGCCATTACTGTATCATACTAGTTTGTATATTACTTGATGGAAGATTGGGATATTCACAGTTGTATATACAATCTTGCTCGAAATGGTAGTATGCTACTTGGTTTGTCTATACTTCAATATGTGCATGTGTTTCTTTTAGCATATCGCTGATATACATATTAGTAGAGCCCTTACGATCTTTGCTTGATTACCAGCGTTGTGATGGCGCTCGCACTCGTGGGAGCTGGGTAATCTATAAGCACATCCTTATACAGGTCCCTGGTCGTTGTACTATCGAGACAGGGCATCGATACTCCGGAGTAGACTAGCGTATGCGCTTCTCATCCCAGTGTGGGAGACGGTCTGTCCCACAGCCGTCAGTACGTCTTACTTGAGATAGTATACCGGTGCTCGTTAGGTTACGAGTACACTGGACAGGACTCGTCGGGGACTGTTGGTTTGTATTATACTTATCGTCAGTTATTAGTTCCCAGGTGACATGAGTACAGCTTAGTCCGTTGACTTGACACTGTCACTTCGCCTCGAGTGTGTTCCCACTGCACTTTGATTACTACCCTAACACGGCTCAAAGGAGTCGTGCAAACATGTAGTTTTTGGGTGCAGTCCCGAAGCACTTGGAGGCAGTGACGGTTAGACAAGATTCGTCTCTCCCGGTATTGGGGGTTGACATCACGTTGTGTCTAGGAGAGCCATTACAAAAGTAGTCCCTGGCCAGGGCAAGCGAGATATACTGGTAGGTTTCCAGTGTTATCTCAGGGTGTTCTGGGCTACACTCCGACACGACTTGTACCGCTATTAGGGGACTGACGTTCACCGCCCCCTAGGCCGGCCATGCGATGTATCAGACGAACAGACCGGACTGTACGGAGACTGTCACATACAGGCTCAGTAGGAGTTCAGATGGGGTTCACCTCGTCAGTCTTCTTATCGACATCTACCTGGGGACCGTTACGTACAGCTAGTGCCGCTTGCGGTCTATGGTTAAACCCACTGCCAGCGTAGTGTCGAGTCTTTAGAGTCCCACACAGAGAGTTATTCGCCTTTAGGCAAAATGAGTAGAGGTCGCATGGTTTTGCGACAGGGTTCGTTCGCATCCGCACACTTGTGCACGTTTGCTGTTCGGACAGCTTATACTAGCGGGCTTTGGTTTAAGCCGGATCCTAGTATATGATTTGGGATTTGTTTTATCTCATTGTATTCGTGTTCCTCGGATCATGAATACGGGTGCGTATGCACAGTTTCTTGAGACAGAGGGAGAGGACTTTGATTAGGGTTGATGACTATTGTCATTTTATTAACCCTAATGCTCATGTGTGTATTATTCTTAATTGATATTAGTTTTATAATTGTGCATGGTTATGGTTGTTGACCATTTGACCTCCTTAACTTTTTGACTATGGTTGACACTTTGACCATCATCATTTCATTTGGAAGATGCTTTTTGATCCTTGCAATTTGCATTTAAAATGAAATGATAATGGTCATGTCTTGATTAAGCTATGACAATTATCTCACTAATTTTCTAATTACAATAATTCACATATATGAGAGAATGCTTCATATTATTCTCTCATTCTATCATTCGCACTGTCCTGATCGCGGTTAAACTTTAGAACTCTTAAATATCCGACACGCTTTTGGCGTGCGATCACCTGGCCTCAATTGGCGGAGAAGAGGCTGTTTGAGATACTATTTCTAGCCCTTTGGAACAGTTAGGAGCTGTCTAGCTGACCTAGGTGACCCTAGATCTAGGTGTGATTGTGCATATCTTGTTTGTGATTGCTTGAATCCGTAAGTCCGTACATATTTCTGTAAAGCTCTTTCTAAAAAAAACACAAAACCAAAAATTTTTATAAAAACTTGCCCTTTGTCGCAAAAATCCCATTTTTTCACCCACCTCCTATCTTATTTCTCCATTGACGTTTTCTTACCCTCACTTTCTCCGCTTTGACTATACTAAACACGTTTAGTGTATGTCCGCTTGGACTCGGGACACTAGCGCCCGCCTAGTCCGCGTTACGTTAGTCGCTACCGACTACGCGATCGACTCAAATGTCGAAACTCCGTCCACGCCTCTTTCACCCTTACCTTTGCCGGCCAACTCCGACGTTGACCGGAATTCTGTTTATACATCCTCACCTTCACCATCACCATCACCAACCTCTTCTTCCGCGATGTTAGGATTTAATCCAAACATCTCTTTGACTCCCCCGGGATTAACTCCACCTCCTACGGATGCAAATAACCCACCACCACCGCCTGTTGTAGCGCCGCAGTGAATCGCGCTCCAGGATCGTTTCTATCCCACCCGTTCTGCACTTCCCACCTGTCTTTCCCTTCCACCGGCCAATGGGGATAATTTTGAAATTAAGCCTCACTTCATTAACAAGCTTCCGAAATTTCAGGGGCTTGAATCTGAAGATGCCTATATCTTCATGAACAAGTTCCAAAATGTTTGTGCCATGATGAAAACTACCCAGCTGTCGGACGATGCTATACGGCTACGGGTCATTCCGTTAACTTTATGCGATCTTGCTGAAAAATGGCTATATACCACCGCTTCCCACTCCATAACTAGTTGGGACGAGTTTTTGAAAGCGTTTCTCAAGAAATTCTATCCGAATCATAAAACCGCAAGGATCCGTAACGAAATCAACCAATTCTCTCAGCTTCCTTTTGAACCCTTCTGGAAGTGCTTTGATCGGTATAAAGACCTTCTTGTTCAGTGCCCTCACCACGGTATTGAGAAATGGCAACTTTGCCAAACCTTATACGAGGGCCTGAACCCAGCAACCAAGCAGTTGTTGGAAACCATTTTCAGGGCCACTTCCTATCGAAATCTGACGAGGAAGCGTGGCAATTCTTCAACGACCATGCGGAACAAACGCTTCAATGGGAGAGCACCAGACCAACTTCTTCTTCTTCTTCCTCCACCTCTACTGGTCAGTCTAAGGTAAGAATTCACCAACTTGATGTCTCTATTGCGATGAAAGCTGAAATGGCTGCAATAACGAGAATACTTGAAGCGATAGAGAGCAAATTTTCATGTCCTGCTCCTGCCCCAGTTCTTCCCCTTCGTACCATTTGTGCTTGTTGTTCCGATCCTTCTCACTTAACCGAAGAGTGTCCTTACAATCCACCATCTCAAGGACAGGATCAGGTTAATGCTGCATTTCGGCAAAGACCGAGAAATGATCTATACTCTTCCACCTACAATCCCGGTTGGAGGAACCACCCCAATTTCGCCTGGAATAAGAATCAGCAACAATTTCAAGGCAAAAATTTCCAAAGACCCCCTCCTTCGCAACAACAAGCGCAACAACAAACACAACATCAGTTTCAGCAGCCCTTCCAACCTTAACCTTTTCAAAATCAGACGAACAACTTTGCCCCCAACAATTCTTTTCCGCAAAACAATTTTGTTCCGTCAAACAACGATAAGGTTTCCTCGCTAGAACGAAGTCTGGGGGCATTTGTTAAACAATTGACACAATCCACCGCCAACATCCAGTCGTATATTCAGTCTTTGGTGCAACACACTGCTGCACATGGGCAAAGCATCAAGACCATCGAAGCCCAGATTGCACAGCTGAATGCGGCGTTAAGCGAGCGAGAAAAGGGGAAGCTTCCATATCAACCACTCCCAAATCCCGGTCACCCACATAATGTACATGTTGCTCTTGAACAACAGAACCATAATGTGAGCGCCGTGACTACATTGAGATCGGGAAGGATGCTGCACAACAACATCGGCACAGCAATTGAGGATAATGATACCCCGGAAGCTTCTTCTTCTTCTTCTTCTTCGTCTTCTGAGCCTATTCTCCATTCTTCAAAAGGCTCTTCTTCTTCTTCTACTGCTCTGAACGGACCCAATTCTCACTCCACGAAAGCACCAGCTCTGGGATCTGTTCCAGCTCCACAATCTCCTCCACAAGCATTGGACTCAACCAATTTTAAAAACGTTCCATTTCCAAACCGGTTGAGGTCCAATAAACAAAATCCACAAATGGAGAAGATTCTGGAGTTGTTTAAGCAGGTTAACATCAACATTCCCCTTTTAGATACTGTGTAACAAGTCCCGTCCTACGCGAAAATCTTAAAGGACTTGTGCACGAAAAAGAGGAAGTCTCAGGTACCCAAGAAAGTTTTCTTGGCTAGTGCTGTGAGTGATACTCTTACCCAATCTTTACCGCAAAAACGGAAGGACCCTGGCTGTCCTACGATTTCTATTACCATTGGGGATAAGAACATCAACCGCACACTATTAGATCTTGGTGCCAGTGTTAACCTGCTTCCGTACTCAGTATATGAGCAACTAGGTGTAGGGGAGCTGAAGCCCACACACTGCACTCTCCAAATGGCCGACCGATCGATCACCCATCCTGGGGGTGAGCTAGAGGATGTGTTAATCAAGGTTAGGGACTTCATATTCCCCGTTGACTTCATTATATTAGACACACAGCCTTTAGCTAACCCCCGGAATCAAATTCCGGTGATACTCGGTCGCCCACTCCTTGCAACCTCAAATGCTGTGATCAATTGTCGAAATGGTTCGATGAACCTATCTTTTGGAAACATGACAATTGAACTCAACATTTTTAGGTTGGGGAATCATCCCTCCGAACCTAATGCTCATATACTGGACGTTTTCTCAATCCAGGAGATCACCCCTGAAGAGTGTGAATTCGAGGACTTTTTGTTCGATCACGATAACCTTAACGCCACTAGTGCGTTCCTCTTCGAACCTGCTGCTGTTTCTGCGCCCGACAATGACCATGAGTGTTTCACTTTCTCGAATGATCTTAGCCACTCACCACCCGAGTTTGAATCCTTCGAGTTTCCGGATGAGTTACCTAAACCATCCAACTCGGTCGCTTACACTCGTTTTGAACCTTTGCTGGAATCCTTTGAGTTCGATACCTTTTCACCAATCTTGACTTCAATCGTTTCACCTCCAACGCTCAAACTCAAGCCTTTGCCGTCTCACCTTAAGTACGCTTACTTGGGTGAGAACGAGACCCTCCCTGTTATCATCTCAGCTTCTTTAGCTCCAGAGCAAGAGAAAGCCCTTCTTGCGGTCTTGCACAGCAATAGGCAAGCTTTTGGCTGGTCCATGGCGGACATCAAGGGGATTAGTCCCCTGATCATTGAACATCACATTTATCTAATGGATGATGCCAAACCAGCCAGGGATCCACAAAGGCGACTCACCCAGTCATGAAGGAGGCTGTGAAAAAGGAAATCGTGAAGTGTCTGGATAGTGGTATCATTTACCCTATCTCTGATAGCCAGTGGGTTAGCCCCATTCACGTTGTCCCTAAGAAGTCAGGCATAACGGTCATTACTAACGAGGCGAACGAGTTAATCCCTACTCGCATCCAAACTGGGTGGCGAGTATGCATCGATTACAGAAAACTCAACGCCGCAACGCGGAAAGACCACTTTCTGCTACCTTTCATTGACCAAATGCTTGAACGATTGGCCGGGCACGAGTACTACTGATTTCTTGATGGCTACTAAGGCTATAATCAGATTCCCATCGCCGAAAAAGACCAGGACAAGACCACATTCATTTGTCCTTTCGACACGTTCGCATATCGTCGCATGCCCTTTGGGTTATGCAATGGCCCGCTACCTTCCAATGGTGTATGATGGGAATCTTCTTAGACATGGTGGAGAAATTCCTGGAGATCTTCATGGACGATTTCTTCATCTTCGGCGATTCCTTTAACGAGTGTTTGCTGCATCTTGACGCAGTCCTTACCCGATGTAAGGACAAGAACCTCACTTTGAATTGGGAGAAGTGCCACTTCATGGTGTGCGAAGGTATTGTCTTAGGACATATCATTTCGCAAAATGGCATAGAGGTTGACAAAGCGAAGATTGAGGTCATTTCCAATCTCCCTCCTCCCAGATGCGTCAGAGACATCCGAGCCTTCCTTGGCCATGCCGGTTTCTATAGACGGTTCATCAAGGACTTTAGCAAGATTGCTAGGCCCTTGACTCTTCTACTGGCCAAGGACACGCCATTCGACTTCAACTCGAGCTGTGTGACTGCGTTCGAGTCATTAAAAAGCTCACTCACTTCTGCTCCCGTTCTTTCTTCACCTGACTGGACGCACCCATTTGAGATTATGTGCGATGCATCCGACTTTGCCATTGGTGCTGTCCTTGGACAACACATCAACAAGATGCCGCACGTAATCTATTATGCTAGCCAAACCCTGAACGATGCCCAACTTAATTATACAACAACCGAGAAGGAAATCTTGGCTGTTGGATTTGCTTTAGAAAAGTTCAGGCCGTACCTCATCGGCTCTCCAGTCATTGTCTACACAGACCATTCTGCTCTGCGCCATCTTTTTGCGAAGAAAGATGCAAAATCACGGTTAATACGTTGGATCCTCTTGCTTCAAGAGTTTGACCTTGTCATCAAGGACAAAAGAGGATGTGAAAACGTAGTCGACGACCATCTCTTACGACTTCCTTCTTCGCCGTCGCCTCAACTTCCGATCAACGACGTTTTTCCGGATGAACATCTCTTGATAGTATCTCGCGAACCCTGGTTCGCAGATATTGTGGACTATTTGGCCACAGGGCTACTACTGACTGAATGGTCAAGTCAGGACAGACTTCGATTCTTATCCTAAGTAAAACACTTTTACTGGGACGAACCCTATCTGTTCAAGCACTGTCCCGACCAGATTATTCGTCGGTGTGTCCCTGACGATGAATTCAAGAGTGTGCTGTCATTTTGGCACGATCAAGCATGTGGCGGGCATTTTGGCCCCAGAAAGACAGCTGAGAAGATCTTGCAGTGTGGTTTCTACTGGCAACAACTCTTCAAAGACGCTCATGACTACTGCAAAACTTGCTCCCGGTGCCAACACTTGGGCCGGATATCCAGGAGGAACGAGATGCCGCTCCAACCAATCTTGGTTGTGGAGATTTTCGATGTTTGGGGGATAGATTTCATGGGGCCGTTTCCCAGCTCTTTTAGGAACTTGTACATCCTTCTCGCTGTTGATTAAGTCTCTAAGTGGGTCGAGGTTGTGCCCAGTCGGACTAACGACAACAAGGTTGTCGTTAGGTTTCTTATAGAAAACATTTTCTCCCGGTTTGGGCACCCCCGAGCGATCATTAGCGACAATGGAACTCATTTCTGCAATAATACTTTCGAGGCCTTGATGCGGAAATTTTCCATTAATCATAAGCTATCTACGCCCTACCACCCCCAAACATATGGGCAAGCCGAAGTTTCAAATCTGCAAATCAAGCAGATACTGGAGAAGACGGTTTCCAAGAACCGTAAGGATTGGTCGCTGAAATTCACTGATGCCCTTTGGGCATTTCGAACCGCTTATAAGACCGATCTTGGCATGTCTCCCTATCAGCTTGTGTACGGAAAGACTTGCCACCTCCCTGTCGAAATAGAGCATCGCGCATTTTGGGCAATAAAAGAGCCGAATCCGTCTCTCGAAGATGCGGGCAGCCATCGGAAGCTGCAACTGAACGAATTGAGCGAGCTTAGGGATGAGGCTTATGATAACGCGGTTGTCGTTAAGAACCGAACGAAGGTGTTTCACGATAAACACCTTTTGCGCAAAACTTTCGTACCTGGTCAACAGGTACTGCTTTACGACACCCGACTACACTTCTATCCCGGAAAGCTCAGATCTCGCTGGAAAGGGCCATATTTTGTGCGGAATGTGTATCCGCATGGCGCTGTAGATTTGGAGAATCCAAAGGACGGTTCATTTTTCAAAGTAAATGGACACCGACTTAAACCGTACCTTAGCGCCGAACCAACAGAGGAGCTCCTGGTCTTACAGGAACCGGTTTACCCTGCATAATCTTCCTTTGCCTACCACCAAACTTCGGTTATCCAGCCAAGAACAGTTGACACTGTTCCAAACAAGTTTGGGGGTATATATATACCATTTTGTATTTATGTGTGGATATTCTTTTCCATTTTTACTCTTTAAAAACATAAACAAAAAAATTGTATATCTAACCAACAATTTTGACCCTTCAAATGATCTCTTCATGCTATGACAGTGAGGACACTGTCCAGTTTAAGTTTGGGGGTACGCTCGGTACGTATTTCTAACCTTCGCATTCATATGTATATTTTGCATCTGCATATTAAAATCCATAAAAATAAGAAAATTTTCTAAAAACATAAAAACTTTTCGGTCAAGTTAGCTAGTGGGAGAACTCAGATTCAAAATTTCGACGGTTTTGTTTGATAAGATAAGAATAACTAAATCTTATTTTTATATTTTGAAAACCTGAAAAATAACTCTCCTTTGAAGTTAACTATAGCTGATATACGTCTTTACATCACACTACACGTGTCGTGAGTTTTGGAAATTAGATGACAAGTCTTTTATGTCTAAAAAACTTTTAAATGGATAAATGTTTTTCTGAGGATCAAATAGGTTTGTTCTGAAATAAGTAATATCTAGAATAGTTTATGAAGTGAAGCGAATATGAAGGAATGTTATTGACCCCTTAATTGGAACTAATTCTGAAAAATAACCCATCTGAAACTTGATTGGAATGATTACACACCTAACCCACTAAACGCGTCTTTTATCAAAAAAAATAACTGAACTGCCGGTTATGTCTCCGTTCGCATTGAATCATCATGATTTTCACGCTAAATTGTCTTTTGTTTTTGGGCCTAGGTAACTTGGTTAATTAAGTCCGCTGGGGTGTCTCTACACCAAATGACCTAAAGCCAACTGGTTTGGGTGCATTGGCCCAAAACTCGTTAAGAAGCCTAGAAAGTCTAGATTAAAACAAAGTCAAGCAAGCATTCTCTCCAAGTTAAAATTCCTAACGGTTCTTTGTGTGATAATAATCTTGAAAAAAGACATGTTTTTATAAAAAAAAAATTTCTAGCGGAGATATGAAGGTTTTATTCTATGATAAAGACTATTGCACGTTCACAGAGGTGTGTATGAAATGAAAACAAGAAAAAGGTGGAGTGAAAAATAAGACCTAGTTTCCTGTTAAGGAAGATAGAAATTCTGAAGTTGAAATCTTGCAGGAAAACAAAACTTGAAAAATGCTTAACTCTTGATAAAACTTATGTGATCCTTTTAAAAATTTTATCTGGGATTTATTGTGTGACATGATGACTTTAATCGATCCTTCTGGAACTTAACGACACTATTTGCACTGCACGTAAAGACATATAAAATCTTAAGTTAAATAAGAAGCGAGGTGTGAAAAATAAAGGTTCGATAGTCTAGACTTAGGATACTAGAATTGTTATTTTCTGAAACAAAACCTTAGGGTTTGAATCATAGTTATTTTGCAAAACTAGCTTGACTGGATTTTATGGTTAGTATCCGCTGAAAACCCTCAGGAGACAACACTCCTCCTAATAGGGACACCTAGAGGTTTAACGGCTTGTTGCATATGCTCAGTGCAATCGCGTTCCCTGCGAAAGTGAGTTTAGGAATTTTCTGTGAATAAATTGGCTTTGCTCGGAATGAGCAAATGATAAGTTTGGGGGTATTTGTTCATATCAGATTTTTGCATTTTTATACCGCCCAATTTTTATCACATTGCTTATCGGTAGGTACTCTTTAGCCATGTTTGCTAGTCAATTGCAGGATACAGGATCTCAGCTCTAAACAGTGAAATTCATGGAAAAGCACGACAAAATCCGGATTGCTGCCAACCACAGATAAAACACGGGTCTCCGCTCTCAATCCGTATGTTGCCGCACACCAGTTTAAGGGAAAAAATGGCAAATCAATGTCATTTTCATGCACAAAGCTCAATGGCAACACAAGATCCAACATATCTACACGGAGCTCAAGAAAAATCATGACAAAAGATCCACATTACATCACCTTTTGTTCTGCTGAAATTCTGGAAATATTGTGAAGAGATTTTTGAGAAATAACATATACCACACTGAAGAGTACTAAAAAGAAGGGAAAACCACCAAATTTCAAGGCCTAACACCACTAAAGGGCCGCGGTTCCGCGGCATAAGTATGCTTAGGCCGCGGAACCGCGGCCGTACGGGCTCCTCAGTTCATGATGTTTCAGGGGTATTTTGGTCATTCTATATGGAGGCAGTTTGTTGCCCTAGGTTTCCATTTCCCTGCCTATAAATAGTCTAGAACTTACCAAAGCCAAGAGTGCATATTCTTGTATTTAGATTTTAGAATACATGTTGTTATTCTTCTTCCTCTTCTCATCTCTTCTCCATTAAAAAATTGTAGTGAGCTTTTGTGAGTGAAGAGTGAATAAAAGAGTTCTCTTTGTTATCATCCTTGTCTTGTTCTTTCGTTAATTATAATTGCCTGTAATTTTCATTTGCTAATCTAGTTGTTGTTATTTGTTGTTTGTTTCTTTCTTGTTCTCTTTTTCTTTATCCTTAAACAAAAATGATGCTTAAGCTTGATCCTTGCCAAGGTGAGGTCTCAAATAGCTAGTTGTAATCTTTTAACCTCTTTCTTTCTATCTTCCTCCTTTGTTTTATTTTCTTTTTCTTATAATGGGTGAGTAGTTTTCATACTTGTTAGGGTAGGATAAGGAAAGTTTGAGAGAAGAAAATCACTCTCACTCTTTTCTTGCCCAACATCTTAATTCGGACTCCCGTTAATTGAACCACAATCCGCTCCCTACGGTACCATATCCTACCTGATAGCGGTGATTCCTTAGTGAGACTGGTTGTGGTTGAATTAACCGGAGGTTAAGGCTAAGAGCCAAGAACGGACGGACAAGCAGCAAAAGGAAGAACTTATGCGTTGGAAAGCCTAGCTTATACTCGCAAGTTCCTTCCTAGTCGTGCTAATCCCCGTTGTTACCGATTACCATAACACCGATATTAAGAGTGGCAACGAAACAAGTGAGCGACTCCTAACTCAAACTAACCTAATCCTAACCCTAACAAGCTCTCTTTATATATCATTTTAGCACATAGTTAATCTCAAAACAAACATGGACATTTGGACTTAACTCGTTAAAGAACATAGAAAAAGATTCCCATCTCCCTGCGGACGACCCGTACTCAACCGGCTAGCTACAAGCGAAACCGTCTTGATTGCGGTAATAAACTTGGCATGCAAAAACTCTACCAATCAGCGTGCCACATGTGAGGCGTTGGCTTGACCCTTCTACGGCTGGACCATTGGAACTGTGGCATGTGATGGATGTTTTTAAACTGATTTCAAGTGTTAAGATATATTGGAGAAATCTTTGGTGTTTGATTATTCGATCGGAAAGTTTAACATTGTCTTTTTATCTGGAATGTGATACAATATTTGGATTCTATAAGTAGTTATGAGATAATTAATTTGAATGTTATAAATCTAGGAGTTCAGTCTCAGATGATCGGTTGCCACAGAAATTTGATGTGATCAAAAGTCCGTCGCAATCACGTAATGTACGCGGATACTCGCCGGGTAAACTTAATAGATAGCCACGCCCCATAGCCCCGACCAAGTGACTGTAGGAGAACCCCGCCGCCGAAAGCATCCGTTCGGGTGCTCGCGGCAGCGGTGTTCCGCCTTAGTGCACTTCGTCGACGGCATCTGCGGGTGCGGCCGTCTACTAAAGTTTGCGACGAGCATTCGATCAGTAAGTCGGGAATCTTGTTGAATTTCCCGACTTGATATTGAAAATAGTTTTCGATAATGAGACTAAAATGCGGGTTTTATAATTGTTAGGCATGCGATGTCTAAGGAATTCATTTTGTTAGGAATGCGATGTCTAAGGAGGGTTGCGGTTTCTAACTCTTGTATTTTTACACTTTCTTTTCTGTGACCGTAAGCGTAGTATGTGGTGTATCGCCGGCTTCGTTGCTATGCATCAACGACAATCGGGATACGCATACTTTCTTACGTTGATGATATGAGATATTATGTGTTGCTGTGATATGTTATATTGGATCGTCGCGTTTTGAATAGCCGGGGGTTTTATGTGAGATGACAGTTTTTCTTTTTCATTCATGTAAAATTCATTTGTATGTAATATTCTTTTATTGGGGCACTTCCGGGCTCAGGATGATGTCACCGTTGTAAATTATTTACTTTTACGCATTAGGTAGACCCAAGGCGGGGAGCACAAGTAACCGGGTTCTAGGGTCCAGTGGGAGACTATTTCATGGAGTCGAGACCGGGTCTCCTAACCCTAGAATTGGCAGTGTTGCTTGCCGCTCTCGTAGGGGTCTAGGGATGTGGGTTTGGCTATTTATCGCGACCGTGGAATCCGTATTTTATGCAGGCTCGTATTAAAACACGAACGTCCTATTATATCCAATATTTCATATGTGTTCTTCTACTGCAATGTTCTGTGATGATATCATATTACTGCCTGAGATGAATGTTTATATTATATATATGAGATATATGTTATATTGCAGATTTCATTTCAAATGAGATGCTTGTGAAACATAATAAAATGGGACTTCATTAATGAGATTAATGAAATAAAAGAAACCTAAGATGTTGTAGAAACTTGTTTAAAAACTGGTAGCTCTAGTTCTTGCTTTGCATAGCGGTGTTCCTTGTTGAACATCCAACACCTTATTCGATAAGAAAAGAGCCGAGATCCCGTCACCGGGAGTGACCTCTTTAGCGAAACTAGCAGATGCTACACACTCGGTTTGTCTTTTGATTGTTTCTATAGTTTTTGCTTTGTATAGTGGTATTTGTGAAATATCCTGCACCTTATTCGATGAGGAAAGGGCCGACGATCCCTTCACCCGGAGTGACCCCTTTAGCAAAATTAGAAAATCCTCAAAAACACTCCATTTAAAATCACTCGATTCTACAACGATATCAAGTTCATTACGCAAAGGGTTTTCTTAAAAACTTGTCGTAGCCCTCCGTCATTTCAGATAAGTACTTCATAGTATTCGTACTGCGTTTGTTGGCTTTCGTCAAGGCGTAGTGTGCGGTAGCTATTTATGCTTATCTGTATAAGCATATGATGCGATTGAGTTAGGGTAGTCGTGCGACTTTGTTAGCATTCGTCAAGGGCCGTGTGGGTGGGTTTAATTTAATCAGGAAATGACGGGTTGAACTTGACTAGTAGCCTATGGTTTGTTGGCATTCGTTAAGGTCATAGGATTCTAGGGGTAAAATATTATTGGGAATTTCAAGTGTTGAAATTTGCAATGAGATTGCATAACTTCTACGAGATAGTTGGATCCCGATACCCGCTGCGAGTAAGAGTTACTCTTGGGAGAGTAATACACATTACAATTAGCCGATCAAGTAGGTGTCTAGAAAGGTGTTAACGGGGTTACGCCCCTGGGAAAACGAGGTTTACTTTAATTAGGTTGGTGCGAAAGCACGGGGAACCTCCCTCAAAGTACTGACACTGGCCTGGCTGAAAGATTGGCGAACTTGTAGAGTGTAATTAACCCCGGCTATTCTATCCTTTTAGGGTTTGAGGGAAGATTTGACTAAAATAGTGGGAGACATCCTGATTAGATATATTAGATAACCAATCTAATCTTGCAAGAGCATACGATGAGTGTTTTCTTCTCTCTCTCTCTCCAGATAGTGACCATGCCACGCCTTAATCAAGATAATAATACGGATGTATTGACCGAACCAGCTTGTTATACTGTGCTGGGGAACGTTGGTCCCGCTCCAACTTATAATTGTTATAAAACAGAGCTGGAAATTGGGGAATACCATATTTCCCGTGCCGCCCAAACGAAGAAAGTGCATGTTGATGCATCATCTTCGTGTGTGTTCATTACATAGAACTATTTCTCAATATCCTTTACGTCCTGGGTAAGAGATACCGGATCAGGATCCCACATATGTAATCTGTTACATGGGCTATAGATAGGTAGAGAACTGAGAACGGGTGATAACTTTCATGAGAAAGAAACGGTGCAAGTGTTGCAGCCAAGTCTGTTGGTCACTATCACCCTGTATTACCAGAATACATTGATTCTGAATGAATGTTATTAGATACCGAACCTGATATACAACATCATACCAATCTCTTTATTAGTAAAGAAATGATATAATTTTGTATTGATGGATAATGTTTTGAACATTTCCTATATCAAGAGTTGATCGGTTTAGGCACGTTATCTAAAAGTATAGACGTTCTAAATTAAACTACAGTTCTTAGTATACAGAACACACACAAGAGGAATAGTTCAGAAATGAACGAATCCTTCTTGAGATATTGTAGACTAGGTCATATCAATGCGACCCGACTAGCGAAGTTATATTAAGATGCATATTTAAATTTGTTTGAATTTACATCTTGTGAAACATGTCGGTCATTTTACAAAGATAAGATGACCACAGCTCTGTTTATTGGAAACAGAGAAAGAGTTAGTAAACTCTTGGGATTGATACATGATGATATATGATAGGTCCCCAGTCTACACATGCCAAGACCGGTTCTTTATACTTCATTACATTCACTTTTTATCTCTCAAGATTCGGACATATGTTCCCGTTGAAACACAAGTCTGAACCTTTGAGATATTCACAGAATATGAGTTAGAAGTAGAGAACCAAAACGGGTATAAATATTATGTCCTTTGATGAGATCAAGGAGGAGAATACTTGAGCACGGAATTCATGTACTATTCTAAAGGAGAATGAGATTCTCTCTCGGCATTACTCCTCCGTATACACCATAGCAGATGGTATATCGGGGCGGAGCAATAGCACCTTTTGTGATATGGTGTGCTCTATGATGAGTACTACTGAGTATCCTATTTCCTTTTGGGAGTTATGCACTTGAGAAGATGCATACCTATTGAATAAGGTTCCAATCAAATCAGTTGCCTACCACTTCATATGTGATATGGAATGGGAAGAGCCTATATCTTAAGTTTGTTAAGATTTGGGGTTGTCCGGCCTATATCTAAAAGCAAAATCTGGACAAGCTCGAGGCAAAGTCAGATCTGTGGAAGTTTGTAGGATATCCCAAGCATTCGCAAGGGAATATCTTCTATCTAGCCGAGGAACAAAAATGTTTTGTTTCTCTGCATGCCACCTTTGTGAAAGGGAATTTCTTGTGAAGAAATTATTGGTCATGAGGTAGAACTGGAAGAGTTCCAGCTATACAAACTACAGCATATGATATGGTAGAACCAAAGGATTTAATAGTTTCCAACGAACCTCAGCCTCTCCGTCAATCTAGTACGGTTCCTCACCCACCTGAGAGATACTTCAGTTTCTCTCTGACAGTGGGAGCGAGGATTGCATCATGAGATGATGACCTAACTAGTTTCAAGCTGGCCATCAGGAGTGGGACTCTGTAAGAATGGCTGGATGCTTAGTGATCTGAGATGGAATCCTTATACACCAACAAAGTATGGACATTGGTTGTTTTATCTGAAGGGTTAAATCCCCATCAGGAGCAAGTATATCTTGAGAAGATTACTAGGTGTACATGGAAAAGTTGAGACTTTCAAAGCTATGCTTAAGTCCATCCAGATCCTACTTGCCACGGCTACATACCATGACTACGATATCTGGCAGTTGGGTGTCATGACTGCTTTTCTAAATGTTGATTTGGAAAAGAGCGTCTATAAGTACACAGGAAGATGGCTTCGTAGAAAGTTGGAGCAGCGGAAACGTGTGCAAAATGTTTTATGTGATAAAGCAGGCATCGTGGAGTTGGAACGTCTGTTTTGATGTGGTGGTAAAAGAGTTTGACTTCATAAAAATGTTAGATGAACCTTGTATATACAAAAAGGTAGTAGAGAGTATGGTGGTGATCCTCGTAGAGTACGTGGATGACATACTCTTGATAGGGAAGGAGTTTCCTATGCTACGCTCGGTCAATCTCCGCTTATCACAAGGATTCTCCATATAGGATCAAAATGATACCTCCTAAATCCTGGGTTTTGGATCTATGAGATAGATCTAATTGGATGTTAAGAGACTCACTAGTTGTAGTGAGATGGTATCAATCGATCCTGGGGAGAATCACTGGAAAGGCTCCAGGGTGATAAGGACGACTGAATGTCAGTCGCAGGAATTGTCTTTACGCTCAGTGGAGGGAGGGTATGTTGGAAGAGTTCCAAGCTAGATACCGTGACATACTAGACGATTAAAGGCAAGATACATCGTTGCCAAAGATGCTACCAAAGAAGCAGTCTGGATATATATATGTTCCTGGGACTCGCAGTGGGTATCAGGATCCAACTATCATATAGAAGGTATGCAATCTCATTGCAAATTTCAACACTTGAAACTCCTGATAATGGTTTTTACCCCTAGCACCTATGACCTTGGCTAAGGTCAACAAATCATAAGCACTAGTCAAGTTCTATCCGTCATTTCGTGATTAATGAGACCCACCCACATGACCTATGACTAAGGTCAACAAAGACACAAGACTGTCCTAACTAATCGCATCATATGCGGTGTAGGAAGACATCACTTAGCTACCGTACACTACGCCTCGGCTATGGTCGACAAACGTAGCACGAATACTAAGTACTCTACTTCCTAAAATGACGGAGGGTTGCGGATGGTTTTTAAGAAAACCTTTAACGCTTTGAACTTGATCTCGTTGCGGAATCAAATGGTTTTTAAATGGAGTGTTTTTGAGGCTTTTCTAGTTTTGCTAAAGGGGTCACTCCCGGTGAAGGGATCGTCGGCCCTTTCCTCATCGAATAAGGTGCGGGATATATCATATATATCACTGTGCAAAACAGAAACTATAGAAGCAATCAAAAGACAAACCGAGGGTGTAGCATCTGCCAGTTATTGCTAAAGGGGTCACTCCCGGTGAAGGGATCTTGGCCCTTTCCTCATCGAATAAGGTGCAGGATGTTCTACAAGGAACACCGCGATGCAAAGCAAGAACTGTAGCTACCAGTTTTATTTTTGAAATTCGATTCCACAACATCAATTAGTTTTATTTTCTTTCATTAATCATATTAATGAATATCCCATCATTTAAGTCCACCTAAACATCAAAGATAAATATAACGTACGCTTATGCCATCCGCATTCGCCTCGATGTCCTCTCGTGCACCGTTAGGTTAGGTAACTAACGGCAGAGCGGGGCAGGGCTAGCGCGGGTGTAAAACATAAGCAACGTCTATATAATATATCATATATACTATATGCAATATCTATCTGAACATATCACATGATCACATCACAGATAACGCAGCAGAAAATATCATATGAAATATTGGATATACTAGGACGTCCGTGTTTTTAATACGAGCCAGTATAAAACACGGATTCCACGGTCGTGATGAAGAGCCAATCCCACACCCCTAGACCCCTACGAGAGCGGCAAGCAACCCTACCAATTCTAGGGTTAGGAGACCCGGACTCGACTTCTCGAGATGGTCTCCTACTGGACCCTAGTGTTAGTTATATGTATGCCATAGAGGCCATTACTGAACATAGGATGTATATTGTAGTGGATGCTGGGACATATATAGGGAGGAATTTCTTGCTCGACATGATAGTATGCTATCTGGTTACTCTTTACCTTGACGTGTACACTGATTGTCTCTCTGTTACATGTTGGTAAAGCCCTTAGGATGTGTACTTGACTACCTGGACTATGATGCGGATCATACTAGTGGGGAAATGGTAGTCCATAAGTACATCTTTCAAGGTCCCTAGTCATGGGTGTATCGAGACGGGGTATCGATATACCAGAGTAGACTAGCGAATACCTTCTCGACCCATACAGATGGGCGATGGATGATCCCATATCCATTGGTGTTTGACATTAGAGATGATATACAGGTGCTCAGTGGAGACTGGGTACACTGGACGGACTCGCCGAGAACTCCCAGATGGTATTATACCTTACGTCAGATGGCAGTTCTCTGGTGACACTAGTACAGGTTAGTCTGTAGACCCGAGATCGTCAAAGAGTTTTGTGTGATTCCCACTGTGCTTTGATTTCCACCATACCACGTCCAAGAGGGCGTGCAAAACGGTGGCTTTTGGGTACAGTCCCGAATCAAATGGAGGCAATGAGCGATAGGAGGGGATTCGTCTCTCCCGGTATAGGGAGTTGATGTTGCACTGTGTTCAATTGGCTATAACCCAAAATCCCTGGCCAGGGTTGCTGAGATTTACTGGTAAGTGTCACCAGTAGTTTCTCGAACTGTTATATACCTCATATCGACACGACTTATCGAGCTACTGGGGTCTGACGTTTACCACCCCTAGGAGAGATATGCGACATATCAGACAAACAGACCGGACTGTACGGTAAGTGTTACTGGTTGGATTCACAGGAGTGTGAGCGGGCTTGCTCGTTGATCTTCTGATCGCTCAATACCCGGGTGGCCGTTACGTTTAGCAGACTGCTTGCGTCTTGTGGGTGTCTGATATGATCATCACCTGCTACCGGCGTATTGACGAGTCTTTAGAGTACTACACAGAGATTTTCTGGCTCAAGCAAAATGAAATAGGAGCGCATATGAGATATGTGCGGGACCGACAATAATACCAATTTGTGATACTGTATTCGATTCTCGCGATTTGTGACAGTGATCGGTTATATGCGATATAGCAGGGTTAACGGATCAAGTGTTGATTCGATAAATTGTTACTATTGATATTAGTCGGTTATATGCGATATGACCGGATCGTTAAATCAAGTGTTGATTTAATGATTTAATGTATAATTATATATTTGATATTTTACTTTACATTATCTAATATTGGTTAACTTAAGCTGTTTTTCTCACTTGATTGTGCACATTGTATATGTGATATATTTTTGTGCACAAGTTTGTATCATGTTTGATGATACATGCAAACTTGGGTGTATGTTTGATTTAAACCATGGTTAGTTAATGGTTAGGGTTTCATTTTCTTTATTTACTTATTCATTTATTTATTTATTCATTTGAGAAAGAAATAAAATGGTGGCTAACTTTGGATTTTGTTGAAGCTTCATGAAGCTTTGAAAGACTTTGACCATTTTAATTCTTTCCTTAACCCTAACCATTTACTTGACCCTAGTTTATTCTCTACATGTGTTTAGCTAACCCATGGTTGCAAGATGATAGATATCACTTCATTTTCTTTTTGAAAATGATTATTCATTTTTCTTCTTCTTCATCTTCTTCTTCAAGTGAAGAAAAGAAAAGCTTTCTACAAAAATGTCAAGTGATGAAATCATGTGAGAAATCCAAATCCAAAGTGAACCCACTTTCTATTTCTTCATCCTCTACCACTTGCCATGTAGTAGAGTGTGTTATCTTCACAAGTTTCATGACCTAGTGAAGGTGGAGCTTGAGTTTGAGTCGCCTCGACGTAGATCATCTTCGGCATCGAAGTCACCGACCTAGCCCGCTCATTTCTCTGATGAATTCGACGCAAGGGTCCGAGGTTCCGATGATCGCAGCGGAGGGATGTCAACACGGAGATAAAAAAGTGGTGGACCGGATCTACAAAGGTTGTATTTCCATTCACTTAGCAATAAACATGTTTACTTGCATAGTTATCGCCTTTGCTTCTACTCAACGATCGCACTAGGGTTTCTCGGGACAAGAAAATTTTGATTTTGGCATGGTTGATGCCTTGTGGAACCTCTTGAGTGGTCCTAGGAACCCTACAGTGGTATCAGAGCCGAGCTACAGCTTTAGGTGAAGTGTAAACGAAGTTAGAAGTCCGATCGAACCCGTAAACCCCGACAAAACCCTCCTCTGTACATTTTTCAAAATAGTGGATTTTTGTGAATTAAAAATTCTCAGAAAAACAAGCAGGAAAAACTAAGAATTACTATGAAGTACGTTCCACTAAATCCTCAAAATGACCGCGGAACCGCGGCGAAACTAGGGGTTTGGCCGCGGTTACGCAGCCAAAATTTGGACTTAGTCCCTGAAATTTCATATATTTATTCTTAGGTCCTTTCTTGGCAATTTTTTATGGGAATTTCTTATTGTTGGAGATAGTGCCCTCAGAGTCAATTATTGGGTCACAGGCACGTGATTGCAATGATTGATAGAGGACCTATCCCGGTAGGACAGTCTTACTCGAGATGATAGTATGCTATCTGGTTTATCTTTATCATCGTGTACTGCTTTAGGTGACCTGACAGGTCACTATTGCACGTTGATAGAGCCCCTAGGATTCTTGCTTGACCACCAGCAGTATTAGGGCGATCATATGCGTGGGAGCTGGTAGTCTATAAGCACATCCTTAAATGGTCCCTAGTCGTGGGAGTTTCGAGATAGGGCATCGATACTCCAGAGTAGACTAGTGTATATAGTCGAGACCCCGACGAGGGGCGGTGGCCGGTCTCACAAGCCACTGGTGTTAGTTGGTTCACCTAAGATGTATACAGGTGCTCATTGGGTTATGAGTACACCGGACAGGACTCGCCGGGAACATGCTAGTTGGTCTTATACCTGACATCAGATAGCAGTTCCCTGGTGACATGTGTACAGGTTAGTTCATCGACCTGGGGATCGTCATTTGTCTCGTGTGAGTTCCCACTGTACTTTGATTACTACCCTACCACGCTCAAAGGAGACGTGCAAATAGGTTTTAGTTGGGTACAGTCCCGAGCCACATGGAGGCAGTGAGCGTGTCTTCAGGGGTTCGTCTCTCCCGGTATTGGGGGTGAGGTCACGCTGTGTCTAGGAGAGCCATTACACGAAGCCCTCGGACGAGGCAGGAGATTTACTGGTAGGTATTCCAGTAGTATCTCAGGGTGTTCTGGGCTACACTCCGACACGACTTGTACCGCTTTTGGGGGTCTGACTTTTACCAACCCCATAGTCCCGCCATGCGATGCTCATAGATGAACGGACCGGACCGGACGGATATTGTCACTGACAGGCTCAGTAGGGTGTCAGGATAAGTTCGCTCATCGACGACCCTTTTTGTCAATACCTGGTAGCCCGTTACGTATTGGCTTATACCTCTGACGTGCTAGTGGTTAAATCCACAACCAAGGTGTTGACGAGTCTTTAGAGTTCCCCACATTCAGTTACTCAGCTTTCGGGCGAAAAGATGTAGTGGCCGTATGGAGATATGGCAAGGTCCGATCAGATACGTGCGGTATTGCACGGATCAGGATCGGACAGTTTGTACTATAGGCCGTATGGATATATGGCAGGGTTCGATCAGATACGTACGGTATTGCACGGATCAGGATCGGACAGATTTTACTGGCCGGCTTTGGTTTAAGCCGGATCCTAGTATAGTACAGTGTAGATTTTGTCTCATTGCATTTGTATTTCAGTCGGAATACAGATGCGGGTGTGTATACACAGTATCGGGGTTTTCCTGTAATTTATTACGGGACCAGTTTTCTGGAGTTGCCAGTTTACTTTCCGTTTCGGCCAATTTCCTTTGTATCGTTCATTGGCCGAAGATTGGTGGAGGAGGGCTTATTTGCATTTGTGCAAATAAGCAATTGTGGAGGGGGTCTTTGAATTTTTGTTGTATCATGATGGTGCACCATCTTTTGACCTTGCTTGACTTTTTGCTTCATGATAGTTTTCATGATGGCTTGACCATTTGGAGTTATCATGGTTGTGTTGGAGTGTTGGTTTAGGCTAGTGATCATTTCTTTGCATGATAGCCTTTTCTCTCTCTCCTTTGGATAATGTATGAGACTCTCCCCCATTTTTGACTCCCACTCTCTCATTCTCTCCTCTCACCAAGTCCATGGCCGGCCAAGCCTTTGGGGGCTGTCCAAAATTCTAGAGGTGGGGGTTTTGTGCTTTTGCTTTGATAAAAATCCCACAAGATCAATCTCCATTAGCTTGTATCATCCCTCCACCAAAATGGCACCTCCATAAACCCCAAATGAGACACAAGCCCCTACACTACATTCTACAGCAAACCTTGGGCACGTCGACTAGCCATCTTTGTGCCCGAGTTGCCTCGGCATTGAGGTGGGAGCCCGTAAAAGATGTAGGCGAGGTGGTGCACTTCCGGCGATGAGGTGGAGACAGGACATTCCGCGAGAGATCGGGACGATGATGAGAAGACCGGAGGACTTGGATCAATCGGTATATCTCTATTCCCTATCTTGTAGTTAGCTAGGACTAGTTAATTGCCCGATCCGGGTATTAGTGCACGGTGGTGCCAGTACATGAAAAATTTAAGTATATCACCGCTTCCGCATTTTGGCCTCGGGATGGAGGCCGGGGCGCCGCCGTGCACTTACAGTGGTATCAGAGTCTCGCCATTAATATAGTCTAGCTTTGTCTAATGTGTTTTGCATTTCCGATCGACCAAAATTCCAAAAACCCGCGTTTTCTTCACATCAGTTTTCTGTCGATTTTTTTCTGGCTCGAAAATTTTTTCTGGTTGTATAAAAGTGATGTACTGGAAATTCTAAGAACACTGTAGAAATTCGATACAGTGACTCCACAATAGGAGCGCGGAACCGCGGCCAAAACCCCCTTTAGGCCGCGTTTCCGCCGCACTATGTTGAGATCACTGCATCAAATTTCAGCAGTTGCTTTCTGGGTTAAAATTAGGGTTTTTGGAATATTAATTTTGTGCCTAGAATTTCTTGATGTGCTACAGTAGTACTTGGGGCCCACTTGTTAAATTTTTGATCGATCGGATATTTTAAACACATTAGATCACAGTATTTACATTATATCTGCGACCGTGAATGTCACTTGATCGGTAAATCCAGTCTAACTGCTATAGCCCGGTTAGACGGATCTGCGAACGTGACTTTCACGTTGATATTCTGTGTTATGTTGTGATGTTGCGGATCGGTCGTGGGGATAGCCTGGATGCAATGCTAGTACAGTTTTTGTTGTATTATGTACATTTGATATTGCGGGGCGAGCGTCCGACATGTGGACTGCCGTCACTGCCTGTTTGTATTATTATTTTGGGGCACGACCAGGTTGCGGTCGATGTACCCGTTGTATGTATATTTTACTTTCTGTACTAGGATTGCCCCGCGGTGGGGTGCACGGATAGCCGGGGTCTAGAGGGCAACAAGCCCGCATCTCATGGCATTGAGACGGAGGGGGCTTCACTCTAGAATTGGCGGGCTATTCGCCGCACTCGTAGGGGGTACAGGTTGACCCAGGAGGGGTGCCCAAGTTACCGGATTCCGTGAAGTGCTGGATGGTCCATTCACATTGCTGAAGGGGGCTGCCTCGCTTCATGTTTTGGCGGGTAACTTGCCGCGCCCGTAGGGGTCTAGGATTTCATTGCACAGGCTATCCACATGACCAGGGGAACGTCGGGTTTCAGTAGTGGCTCTGTGAAACCCGGGGATCCCAGATATCTGTATTGTTCTGTGATGCTGTACATTTCTGTGATGTTGCATTTTTTTCACGCCTTGAGCGAAATATAATATATTGGTATATATATATTAGTAGATGTTGTATATGTTTTGCATCCGCGCTAGTCCAGTCCCCGCTCTGTCGTTAGTTAGCTAACCTAACGGGTAATGACGGGACCCAGTGGCGAATGCGGATGGCATATACGTACGTCATATTATTTTCGTTCTTTGTGGTGTGATCAATTGATGGGACTGCGTTGATTCGGATCAATGCAAGTTAAAAACAAATCTAATCTGATGTTGTTGGAACACTTTTCAAAAGCTGTTATTGCAAGGACGTTCACTTTTGTTTTGCACCGTGGTATTCAGTTAGAATATCCTGCTCCTCAGTCGACGAGGCAAGGGCCGAGATCCCTTCACCGGGAGTGACCGCTTGGACAAAAGTTTGCGTCAGAGCAATGACTTCACTATAGCCGATTACTTTTGCTTTGCACCGTGGTATTCAGTTGGAATATCCTGCACCTCATTCTACGAGGAAAGAGCCGAGATCCCTTCACCGGGAGTGACCTCTTTAGCAAAGGTTTTCGTCATTATATTTTTAAAGCTATCCGTTCCTTCAACGATATCAAGTTCATTACGTTAAAGGTTTTCGCCAGAAACCATTCGTAGCCCTCCGTCGTTTCAGACGGGTAGCACGTAGTATTCATGCTATGTTTGTTGACCTTCGTCAAGGCATAGTATATGGTAGCTGCTTGTTACCTTTCTGCTGCATAGATAGATGCGTTGGTTTGGGACAGTCGTATAGCCTTGTTGACCTTCGTCAAGGGCTTGTACGGGTGGGTTCAAATTAACCTGGACAATGACGGGTGGAACTTGACATGCGACTTATGATTTGTTGACCTTCGTCAAGGTCATAAGAGCATGGGGCAGAAATCACATCGGGAGTTTCAAAAGAACTGAAACTTGCCAGATATGAGCATACTTTCTGGAGTGTGACACCGTGAGCGGATTCCGTCACGTTATCATGCGATGATAGTTGGATCCCGATTCCCACTGATGAGTTGGTTTACTCCTCGGGCGTTCCCGACTAATTCTTCTTTTAGGTTTGGAGGAGAATTTGACGGTACAGTGGGAGGTTTCCAGATTAGATAGATTGGTAACCATTCTAATCTAGGATAGAGTGCACGCTGAGTGTTTCTTTTCTCTCTCTCTCTCTTTGGCAGCGACCATTGACCCGACCTTAAGACTATGACTCAGTGACCAAGTTGACCGAACCTTCTTTAACACTGGCTTTTGGATTGTCAGAGTTGCAAACCTCATTGCCACTCCTACTTTTACCCTTTTCTCCAGGACACCCCGTATTACTACGAACGTCCACTTCCATTGGACAAAACCATCATATGGCTATATACGAACTCGAAAGAATTTATTCGAGGATGGTTTCAGGTTCTGGAGAAAATGGATAGGACTATTCAGTTGTCTTTTCCTTTTTCCTTCTCTCAGGTTGCGAGTACTCCTTGGTTTAGGAGTAGTACACCTATTACGCAAATTGGATAGTCTTCTTCCAAACCTTAGGCTGGTGCCGAACGGTGGGGAATGAAGAAAACCAATTAGTATAACGATGGTGTGCAGAAGGCATTATGTAAAGACAAAGAAAGGGATTAATAAGAGGGCAACGTAAATTGCGATTGATATTCACGACCAAACCAAGTATTTCTTCGCCAATTCTAAATCACCTTTGTATTTCTCCAGGACACTCTGTATCACTACGAAGATCCACAGTTTACTGGATACTCCATCGTATGGTTATATACGAACTCGAAAGGAACTTGTTCCAGTTCGGGGATGGATTCTGGTTCAGGCGAAATAGGAATAAGTTTTATTCGGTTGTCTTTTATCCTGACCTTCTCTCGCATTGCGAGTGCTCCTAGGATTAGGACAGTACACCCATTATGCTTATTGGATAGTCTTCTTCCAAACCATAGGCTGGTGCCGAACGGTAGGGAAGGAAGAAAACCATTTGGCCTAAAGGGGTGTACAGAAGGTAATGACTAAAGACATAGAAAGGGATTTGGAGAGGTGGCAAAGAATTACACGGTTACAGTTGTGGATATGGAAGAGGCATTACTAGGAATACCGGAATACCCCATCGAAACTTTCAATGTTTCAGTTCCACTGTGTACTGTTAAAGGAAAACTGATTTCCCGATTAGATACTTACTCCAGGGTATGTATTTACCAGGTATGATTCTCACATCAGTATGGTTTTACAGATGATGAGTGGGAGTAAGTTATTGGGAATTGGGTGATCATCCTCATTATATCGGGATTCGTTGTAATCAGTGATATTTGAGGAAGTCACCTGGGTTGCCGGATGGTAAATATTTGGTTTTGAATATCCGCTGTTATGCACCAATTTCAAATTGATATATCTGTATGTCTATTTTCATAGAGTGAGATATACCTTTTTGAAATTATGTCTGTGACATTTACCTATATCAGTGGATGGTTAGGTAAGGAGCATTAAACAGCGGTGTAATTCTTCTTAACCATAAGTACAGTTTCCAACCTACGACACACAGTGAATGAGTCATCAGACTCAAGGGACTTATACAGAGTATTGTATGTTGTCCAGGGTCCATCAGGACAGAGGGGTTGGTCCTCATACTATATTCGGTTTACTTATGACTTCTCTAGTTTTTAGACAGGTGTTTCGTGGAAACACAGGGTCCGAATTTTGAGAAGTTATAGGTATTTGAATAAAGTAGAGAACCAGGTATTGCAAGTATCGGGATTCTTCAAAGTGATCGAAGATGTAGATACTTGAGTATGGTATTCAGTTGATAGTAATGATTAAGAGAACTTGCTTCTCTTTCAGATTACTCATAATTGGAAGTATTCCTAAGTTGAGTAACGCTGATCGGCCTCCTTCCATTTAGTTGACATGCACTGGAAATAGCTGCATGATTTGAATCTGGTTCAATTAAATCAGTGCCTCTGGCTCTATATTGGATATAGTACAGTTCATATCTTAGCATCGTTAAGGTACGGATAGTTGTCCGGCTTATGATTAAAACCAGACACTGGACAACTCAAGGCACGTTTCTGTAATGGCTGTTTGTGGGTTGACCCAGGCTACGACGAGGGTTGATTTTCTACCATATGGTAGATCAATAGAAATATTGTTCTAGACTCGCCACAGTTTTTATTAAAAATGGATTTTTTTCAGAAAACAGTAGTGGAAGTTGATTGAATGTGATTTAGCGTGCTTGCGCTTTCTAAAAGATAGATCAAAAATATTTGTAACCGCAATCAAGAACGGCGTCGCTTTGCAGCTAGCCGGTGAGTACGGGTCGGTCCACAGGGATGTTGTGAGTTTCCGATTCGCGCTTACGAGTTAATTTCGAAGGGTGTTCGGATTAATTATTAAATCTAAAAACCTAATTAACATAGGGCAATTATCTAGATCTACTCTTGCTAGGGCTAGGTTTAGGGATGGTTTGGAAATGCAAGTAAATCTCAACGCTTTCTATACCCGAATGAAGATCTATGAGAAGTTATGGTAATTATCAATAAAGTGGATTAGATCCATTCGGGAAGGTGTTCTTTCCTCTAGGTTCTTGTCCTTCCTTTAGAGATCCTTACCCTAACCTCCATGGAAAACGCGCGCAACCGGGCTTTTACACTACTGTGTCATCGTTACCTCGAGGGGTAGGATGCCGTAGGGCGCGGTTTGTGCGTGTATGCATGGAGTCCTATTGTAAACATTTGGTGGGTAAGAAAGGGATGAGAGATCTCATCTCTCAAAATCCTTCTCCAAAGCTAAACCCTAAACAAGTTTCTATGGCATGAAATTAAATCTACCTAGGGCAAAGAATTGAAATCTACACTAGAGCAAGAATTAAATCTACTTACAGATGCATCCCTCCAATCATCCATGCAGGGTTATCAGATCTGAATTTTTGAATGGAAAAGAAACACCGATGCTCTCCAAAAGAATTCTAGAATTTATTTTTAAAAGGTGGCATAAAGAATTACAATGATTAGAGTTCTATTTATAGGAAATAGAAACCCTAGGTTACATCTTGAACCGCATGTCTACAATTACAAAAATAGCCCTAGAAAATCTTTTCAGCATCGCACAAGAATTATGGTAAAAAGCAATTTCTCTTTTGTCTTCTTATGGCCGCGGAACCGCGGCAACGGTGGGCTTGGGCCGCGGTTCCGCGGCCTTTTGGCAGGCTTGGATGCTGAAAATTCATGGTTTTGTTTTGGGTCTTTTTGGGCTTCTGGTTCTTTGGTTCTTTTATCAATTGGACTTCTACATTAGCTCCAGATCTTCAGTGAACCATTTGCAATGGATTTTTAACCGTCCGCTTTGTATTTTTGGACCTTGAGTTGCCTTGTTAATTGTGAACTGTCTTTCGATGTAGGCTTGACTAAGATCCTCCCATTTGTTGATCAAAAGTCCATATTTTCATCGTCTTTACATCGTTTTCACTGTTTCCTGTCCAAGAACCTGTAACCTGTAATATGTAGCAGACATGCATCAAAAGTACCTTTTTATTTATAAAAAGAATAAGAATGGGGAATATAATAATGCAATATTATGGTGTGAACAAATACCCCCAAACTTATCTTTTGCTCGTCCTCGAGCAAACTTATTTTTTTATTCTTGATAAAATCTAACCTAGCCGCACTTTCGCAGGGAAACGCGATTGCACTGAGCTCGTGCAACAAGCCGTTAAACCTTTAGATGTCCCTAGTAGGAGGAGTGTTGTCTCCTGAGGGTTTTCAGCGGATTACACCCATAAAATCCTTTCAACTCGGCCCATTGACTTTTGTTCTCCAATTAACTTTTCTTACAAGGAATTCTATTATCTTTTGACTCGCAAATTATCCACCCATATTCTTCACACTTCCTCATCATCTAACTTAAGATTATATATGTTCTATAGACTTATTTAGCTTTCGGCATCTCTTAAGTTTTCCTTCTAGGATTCCATCTCCACTTAGGAATTTTTGTCAACTCGACTAAAGATACAAGTTCTATTATTCACTCCTTTCTCTCATCTAAACTCCAATCACATATCCCCACGTGTGTGTTTAAATCACCCCTACACTTGGAAATTCAAATCAAGAAATCATACTCTTGTCCATTGTCCAAAATACTTATTAATTGGTGAATTTTTAAATGAATTTTGCTTACACATCCTTCATGCGACCGTTAATACTTCTTAAGGTACCAACGACCGATTACAAAATGTGTTTGCACTTTAAAGCGTAATTCCTGGTCTTGCAAAACCTAAGGCTTTTAGCAGTGACTCCCAAACCAGTTGGTCTAAGGCACTAGGTGATGAAGCACCCTCGCTAAATATTTTTCTATTTTTGCAGCCTTAAGTAATCACAAAAAAACAGTGTCCATTTTTTTTTCTTTATTCACATTTTTTTCACTGTACAGAGGACTTTAGACAAAAACATTTCAAGGTCTCTTCTACTATTCCAAGTTTCAAGATGCGTGATTGTGCAAATTGTAGGGTATACATTTTCAGAATCTAGACTTAAGCTAAGAACTATTTTTCAAACATATACTCTAATAAGAACATCAATACTTTTCCTTTGTTTCGATTTAGCCCAAGAAGTGAACTCAAAATTTGCCTATTTCTAAATAAACTACAAAAACATATACTTTCTACCGTTAGACTTTAAGGAAGGTTATTTTTAGGGTTTTTAATTTACTAAGTCTAAGATCTAGTTGTTCCTAACCAGTTAACCTATTTGTCAAACTCAAGTCAATTGGCAAAAATTGAATACATTAATTTTTATAATTTTTGAAATTTTTTATGGGTTTTCATATAAGTATGCAAATGCAAAAATATATACAAATGAATGCGAAGGAAGAAGACGTACCGAGCATACCCCCAAACTTGAACTTGACAGTGTCCTCACTGTCATACTACAGCAAAAGGGTCAAAATGACGGCACTCCCCTGTTTATTTATTTACAATTTTTTTAAATTTTTTTGAATTTTTTTATAGAAAAAGAAAACAAAAATATATATACATATATACAAAGGTTCCCCACCAAACTTAAGCTTGGCCTTACACAAGACAAAGGTTAGCACCAACCATTCAAAAATCTTATCGTGGTAATGGTATAGTTGGTGCAATAATGGGGTGTAGAAGAAAGAAATAAGACACACGCGAGACCATGTAGGAAGAAGGGTAGAATATGGTCTCGGTGTAGGAGAAGAATAGCGGAAAGGAGAAAAAAGGGTAGCACGATCTTGAGGGTGTAAATCGAGTGAATAAATTAGCGCAATTTGTGATGACCGATGTGTTAAAAGCGATTTCGCTAACCTATCAACCCGTCGAGAAATTGGATCAAATCCCTCAAGATTCGTAAGAAAACATGGGTACGCCGAACTTGGTATAGGAGATGAAAGCGTAACGGTCACTTGCATGGTCGGAACAATAGGTAGGACGAAAGAGAGTGAATTAGGGATAGTCTCATTCTCACCGTAGTAATCTGTGTCAAACTGGAAAGATTCCATCAATAGTTCGAAACGACTGTAAGCAACCGAGTCTGATGGATTAACTAACTGATCTGAAAATGCAAAGGACTCAAACTCGGGCGGTGAGACTTCAACATCGTCCGAAAAAGTGAAACACTCGTAAGTGTCATCGGCTGTGAGAACTGTGTCAGATTCAAAGGAAAAGTTTTCAAGCTCACAGTCGTCAAGCGTGAAATGAGGCGCGGTCGGAACGATGGAAAAAAGGGAGGGTGATTTAGGTAAAGGTTCAAGAGGATGAATTGGAAAATCCGACACATCAAAGAAAAATGGTTCAACCTCAATATGATCCTCACTACTCTCCTCAATATTATTCTCAAAATTCTCCTCAATAGTCAACTCATCCATGCCATTATCATCAAAATCAAGACGCATATGAGATTCGGGAGAAACATTTAATTACTCGGGATGATGATTTGAACATAAAATTTCAATTAAATCGACAGGTTCATCATCCAAAATATTCCCGGCGTCTATTTCCTCAATCAAGTGAAAATCAATCTCTTTAGACACCTCATCAAAAGCATGGATATTTATCAATTCAGGTTCTAGATTGGAGGTGTAAAGACCGAAAGGGTTAAGTGTGGTTTCACTCGAATGGGGTTCTTCACAATCTGGCAAATCAAACACTACAAAATCACACAACTCGTTTTTATTTTGAACTTGTGAATCATTTAGGACATTCGATGGAAAACTGGAGTTGTGGGCTTCAATTGGGTAAGGGTAGGTTTGATTTGGAAATCCTCTCACATTCTCATTCTGTCCAACCGCCTCCTCGTATATTGAAAAATTTGAAGCTAGTTGGAAACTAGCTACCGGTTCACTAGGTTGCATAAGGGCGGCCACGGACGCTTCCACATTCCTAACCATTTTGTTTGTTGCTGCGATATATGCCTCCAACGCCTCTTCCAAACTAGACTTTGGTGGTAAGGGGGTTTCGGCAAAAGATTCGAAATTGTTTGGATATGTGAAACTCCCAAAAGGCTGTGTAGAAGCAGTGTCTAGTGAGGGTGGGAAGGTCGGATAGGACTGGTAGGAAGTGGGTAATTGGACAGGGGTAGGGTCAACATATGGATAATGTTAGTGTTTATGCCCTAGAAGGCCATTACTGTATCATACTAGTTTGTATATAACTTAATGGAAGCTTGGGATATTCACATGTATATAACAGTCTTGCTAAACATGGTAGTATGCTACTTGGTTTTTCTATCTTAATATGTGAGTGTACGTATCGATAGAGCTCTTAGGATCTTGCTGGTCTACCAGCGTTGTGATGGCAGTCACACTAGTGGGGGCTGGGTAGTCTACAAGCACATCCTTATTCAGGTCCCTGGTCGTTGGATTATCGAGACAGAGCATCGATACTCCGGAGTAGACTGGTGTGTACGCTTCTCATCCCAGTTGGGGAGATGGTCTGTCCCACAGCCGTCAGTACGTCGTACTGGAGATAGTATACAGGTGCTCGTTAGGTTACGGGTACACCGGACAGGACTCACAGGGAACTGTTGGTTGGTTTGATACCAGTCGTCAGTAAACAGTTCCCAGGTGACATGAGTACAGCGTAGTCCGCAGACTTGACACTGCTACTTCGCCTCGATTGTGTCCCACTGTTCTTAGATTGCTACCCTACCACGGCTCAAAGGAGTCGTGCAAACATGTAGCAGTTGGGTGCAGTCCCGAGCACTTGGAGGCAGTGGCGGTTAGAAAGGATTCGTCCCTCCCGGTATTGGGAGTAGATATCGTGCTGTGTCAGAGAGCCATTACGCAAAGTCCCTGGCCAGGGCAAGCGAGATTTGCTGGTAGGTTCCAGTAGTTTCTCAGGGTGTAATGGGCTTCCCTCCGACACGACTTATACCGCTATTAGGGGACTGACGCTTGCCGCCCCCCTAGGCCCGATATGCGATAGTCTTGGACGAACGGACCGGACTGTATGGAGATTGTCACATCAGACTCAGTAGGAGTTCGGATGGGTTTCCTCATCGGCCTTCTTATCGACAACTACCTGGGGACCGTTACGTACAGCTAGTGCCGCTTGCGGTCTGTGGTTAAACCCACTGCCAGCGTAGTAGTCGAGTCTCTAGAGTCCCACATAGAGAGTTTCCTACTCCAGGCGAAACGATATAGAGGTCGTATGGTTTTACGACAAGGGTTCGGACGCATACGTGCGTTTACGCACGTACGACTTTCGGACAGTTTTTACCAGTCGGCTTTGGTTTAAGCCAGTTACTGGTATCCGGTTATTGGATTTTTACAGTCTAAAGTTTTTCCGTATTTTTGCGGATTGGAGGGGCGTTCTCGTAATTGTACGAGAAGCTTCTAGAAGATGTGACTAAGGAGGTTACTTTGGATAAGATTGTGAGTCATGAGAGTGATTCATCATTATCATTATTGCACCATAAATGATAATGACACATGCTTAATGAATCACCTCTTTTCATTTATGAAGCATGCTTATTCATTTCTATTATTCATTATTCTAAAATAAGAATGCTTCATAATATATTATGATACACTCAATCTCATCTCATTCACTCATCTCACATTCTCTCTCCTCAAGCTCTCATCTTCAAACCCTAATCCTTAATCCTCATGTGTTGAGATCAAAGGATTAGTTAGACTTAAACATCCATTACCTTCACTCTATATCATCCTTTCTTCTTTGATTAGCAATCAAAGTAGATTAGTTACCTCAAGTTAGAGGTGTAGCTTGGTGTTTTGCTCTCGGGTGGATCGTCTACTACCTAGAGAAGGTCGAGGAGAACAAAGGAGGACACAAAGACGAAGGACCGGTTTCGATATGTATAATCCCTAAGCATAGTAGTTTAGAACAACTATATGTTTGGTTAGTTATCATTTAGCTTCGATTTAAGCGGTTAGTCGATGTTCGTTCTTTAAACATGATCGTTTTTGAAAATTCCGCCTCCCCACAAGTACTGGGGTGAAGTACATCGACTTACAGATAAAAAGGTGAATAATCGTGTGGATCCCTATAACTAGATGAGTGGAGAGGGATGAAAGATCGGCTGCTAGATTGAGCAATATGCTCAGCAATGGACATCGGCTTAGTAGTGACAGAAGGACTTAAAGAAGTGGTGTCAACACATGGAGGTGGTAAAAATTGACTTGGTTGACACAAAGTGGGTTGAAAAGTCAAACTGCTTCTCCTAGACGCCTCTATTTGATCTTTCAAAGATATTTTAGGCAAGGAAGGATCGTCTTTAAATTGGTCGAACAAATTGACGTACGACACAAAATTAGGTTCGGGATACCAAAGTTCGCCAAGTGATTTATGATGTGGGGTACTCATGTTAGAAGAAAGGGTGAGAAAAAGAAAGTTGGGTGGTGGTGTAAGGATTTATTTGCGGCAAAAGTTTGCAAGTTCTTTAATAAAAATTTTCCTTTTTCTTTTTATTTATTTGAAAATTGTTGCAAAAAGATTTTTAATAAAAGATATGCAACAGAAAAAATATTACTTGCAATCAGTTATTATTTTAAGCATATCACAAGAATCTTTATTTAGAAAAAATTGTTGCAAAAAGATATTCGAGAAAAGATACGCAACAAAAAAAAGATTACTTGCAATCAATTTTTATTTTAAGCATATCACAAAGAATCTTTATTTGGAAAAAAATGTTGCAAAAAGATATTCGAGAAAAGATATGCAACAAAAAAGATTACTTGCATTCACTTTCTATTTTAAACGAGGCGCACAAATCCTGCACAAGATTGTTATTTGGAAGGGGAAATATTTTTATAGCGCACAGAATCTTGTAGAATTTTTCAGAAAAGATATTTCAAAAATTACAGAGAAGAAACAGTAGGGCTTACAGAAGATTTTTCATGAGCTGTAGACACTAGATAGCCGCGTTTCCGCGGTATGATGTAGGGTTACACCGCGGTTTCGCGGTCAGGTAGTCGGCGCGAGACCCTAGAATTTTTCTGACGCTCTGATCTGACTAGAAGGCCGCGTTTCCGCTGTCTAAGATGGGTATACGCGGCGGAATCGCAGCGTGGTGTAGGCTTCAGGGTGCGGGAAAAATTCCACCGTTATGTTTTGAAAATCCTTCTCTGTTCTGATCTCCTGATTTCTGTTTCGCTTTCTGGAAATTTCTAGATCCGATTTTGTATATCCTGCAAAATTGAAACAACAAAGTATCCCTTCCAAAAATAACAGATGAAATATTTTTTATAATTTTTTTATTGATTTTTCAGATTTTTATGATTTTTTTTTAATTTTAGATTAACCCGAAATCGCAAAAAGAAAATTTCTACGCCATCCCCGGCAACGGCGCCATTTGGTTGAATGTGATTTAGCGTGCTTGCGCTTTCTAAAAGATCGATCAAAAATATTTGTAACTGCAATCAAGAACGGCGTCGCTTTGCAGCTAGCCGGTGAGTACGGGTCGGTCCACAGGGATGTTGTGAGTTTCCGATTCGCGCTTACGAGTTAATTCCGAAGGGTGTTCGGATTAATTATTAAATCTAAAAAAACCTAATTAACCTAGGGCAATTATCTAGATCTACTCTTGCTAGGGCTAGGTTTAGGGATGGTTTGGAAATGCAGGTAAATCTCAAAGCTTTCTATACCCGAATGAAGATCTATGAGGAGTTATGGTAATTATCAATAAAGAGGATTAGATCCATTAGGGAAGGTGTTCTTTCCTCTAGGTTCTTATCCTTCCTTTAGAGATCCTTACCCTAACCTCCATGGAAAACGCGCGTAACCGGGCTTTTACACTACTGTGTCATCGTTACCTCGAAGGGTAGGATGCCGTAGGGCGCGGTTTGTGCGTGTATGCATGGAGTCCTATTGTAAACATTTGGTGGGTAAGAAAGGGATGAGAGATCTCATCTCTCAAAATCCTTCCCCAAAGCTAAACCCTAAACAAGTTTCTAGGGCATGAAATTAAATCTACCTAGGGCAAAGAATTGAAATCTACACTAGAGCAAGAATTAAATCTACTTACAGATGCATCCCTCCAATCATCCATGCAGGGTTATCATATCTGAATTTTTGAATGGAAAAGAAACACCGATGCTCTCCAAAAGAATTCTGGAATTTATTATTAAAAGGAGGCATAAAGAATTACGATGATTAGAGTTCTATTTATAGGAAATAGAAACCCTAGGTTACATCTTGAACCGCATGTCTACAATTACAAAAATAGCCCTAGAAAATCTTTTCAGCATCGCACAAGAATTATGGTAAAAAGCAATTTCTCTTTTGTCTTCTTATGGCCGCGGAACCGCGGCAATGGTGGGCTTGGGCCGCGGTTTCGCGGCCCTTTGGCAGGCTTGGATGCTGAAAATTCATGGTTTTGTTTTGGGTCTTTTTGGGCTTCTGGTTCTTTGGTTCTTTTATCAATTGGACTTCTACATTAGCTCCAGATCTTTAGTGAACCATTTGCAATGGATTTTTAACCGTCCGCTTTGTATTTTTGGATCTTGAGTTGCCTTGTTAATTGTGAACTGTCTTTCGATGTAGGCTTGACTAAGATCCTCCCATTTGTTGGTCAAAAGTCCATATTTTCATCGTCTTTACATCGTTCTCACTGTTTCCTGTCCAAGAACCTGTAACCTGTAACATGTAGCAGACATGCGTCAAAAGTACCTGTTTATTTATAAAAAGAATAGGAATGGGGAATATAATAATGCAATATTATGGTGTGAACAGGAGTACGGTAGAACTGGAAGTGATTCCAGAACCACAAACGATTACTGAATATTTGATAGGAACCTAAAGATCCAATCTGGATTGACATTCCATTGGCCACTCCGCTGATACGGTGGGTAACTTCAGGCACCCGAGAGGTACTCCGGTAGCCTCAAGGACGGTGACAGGGAAGTTCTTGTTTACCCACAATTTCCATTGCTGTTGTTCCAGGTTACGAGACCCGGCGGGAGGATGAGTATAGCGTCGTTCTAAACTAGCTTTAGAAGTGTACGTATATATGACTCTGCCAGAGGGTTTTCGTAGTCAGTGGGAGCAGCGGAAGCATTGGTGGACAGGTAGCTTATGTCTATTTATAGACTGAAGCACCAGTAGTGGAGATAGATCATCTACTTCTGATGTGACAGTCATAGGTTTAACTTCATCAGAATAGGGGATGGATCTGTTGAGTAGGTAGTAGGGTGTGATGTCATGGTATTTGGATGACATACACAGAGTAGGAAAAGAAACTCCTATACTACGATCGGTTATACTTTGGTCGTCACACAGTGGTTCCTCCACATGGGACTTGGACATTATATCAGACATACTGGTTACTAGATCTATGGTTTTAGATCTAGATTTGGGTGGTTTCCCAATCAGGGTACTTAGACAGCATTCTAAGAATATTTAGAATGGACGACTCCTGGTACGGTAGTGTACCTGCAGGTAATGGAGTCACCCTCTCTAAAGGTGTCTTACAGACTAAAGTGGAGAGGGATGTGCATGATTGGCAGATCACTTGCTCAGGCAATTGAGTCAATCATGAGATGTCAAGTACCACACCAGGTGTTGTTCTTGCACTAGATGCAATAAGTTGATATTGATCCTATCCTGGAGAAACAGTCGGAAGCAGTTTTAGAACATAAGTGGATGTTCTAAGGGATATGATAACGACAGCCTCATTCGGGAGACAGTTATCATTCCAGGCTTCCAAGGCGACATGGACGACAAGGAGGTTGTCAGAGTTATAGTTTTCCTTCTGACGAGGGGCAGTATTTTGGACAGGTGGTCTAAGGCAATATTGAGGGAGGCATGGCGCAGGATACTGATTAAGTTCAGTTGACGATACAGTCTAAGAAGTTTGGATTTGGAGTTCATTTATGAGCTAGGTCCTATCAGACATCCAGACATATTCTAAGACAGGTATTGCTCATTTCGGGAGATGTCTTTCTCCGCGAATTTGAGATATAGAGAGACATAGAAAGAAACAACAAGGCGGATCCACTCACTGAGGCTATTCCTCGAACGCAGGAGTTTCGCAAACGGGCTTTGTGAGACTGAATAGTAGAGGAGTTGGGTGTTCGGTATCACACGGGCTGTGAGTATGCGACATCGCAATAATTAGCCTTGAGTGCAAGTGGGAGATTGTTGGACATAGTGCCCTCGGAGTCAATTATTGGGTCACAGGCACGTGATTGCAATGATTGATGGAGGACCTATCCCGGTAGGACAGTCTTACTCGAGATGATAGTATGCTATCTGGTTTATCTTTATCATCGTGTACTGCTTTAGGTGACCTGACAGGTCACTATTGCACGTTGATAGAACCCCTAGGATTCTTGCTTGACCACCAGCAGTTTGAGGGCGATCATATGCGTGGGAGCTGGTAGTCTATAAGCACATCCTTAAATGGTCCCTAGTCGTGGGAGTTTCGAGATAGGGCATGGATACTCCAGAGTAGACTAGTGTATACAGTCGAGACCCCGACGAGGGGCGGTGGCCGGTCTCACAAGCCACTGGTGTCAGTTAGTTCACCTAAGATGTATACAGGTGTTCATTGGGTTATGAGTACACCGGACAGGACTCGCCGGGAACATGCTAGTTGGTCTTATACCTGACGTCAGATAGCAGTTCCCTGGTGACATGTGTACAGGTTAGTTCATCGACCTGGGGATCGTCATTTGTCTCGTGTGAGTTCCCACTGTACTTTGATTACTACCCTACCACGCTCAAAGGAGACGTGCAAACAGGTTTTAGTTGGGTACAGTCCCGAGCCACATGGAGGCAGTGAGCGTGTCTTCAGGGGTTCGTCTCTCCCGGTATTAGGGGTGAGGTCGCGCTGTGTCTAGGAGAGCCATTACACGAAGCCCTCGGCCGAGGCAGGAGATTTACTGGTAGGTATTCCAGTAGTATCTCAGGGTGTTCTGGGCTACACTCCGACACGACTTGTACCGCTTATGGGGGTCTGACTTTTACTAACCCCCTAGGCCCGCCATGCGATGCTCATAGACGAACGGACCGGACTGTACGGATATTGTCACCGACAGGCTCAGTAGGGTGTCAGGATGAGTTCGCTCATCGACGTCCCTTTTAGTCAATACCTGGTAGCCCGTTACGTATTGGCTTATACCTCTGACGTGCTAATGGTTAAATCCACCACCAAGGTGTTCACGAGTCTTTAGAGTCCCCCATATTCAGTTACTCAGCTTTCGGGCGAAAAGCTGTAGAGGCCGTATGGAGATATGGCAAGGTTCGATCAGATACGTGCGGTATTGCACGGATCAGGATCGGACAGTTTGTACTATAGGCCGTATGGATATATGGCAGGGTTCGATCAGATACGTGCGGTATTGCACGGATCAGGATCGGACAGATTTTACTGGCCGACTTTGGTTTAAGCCGGATCCTAGTATAGTACAGTGTAGATTTTGTCTCATTGCATTTGTATTTCGGTCGGAATACAGATGCGGGTGTGTATACACAGTATCGGGGTTTTCCTGTAATTTATTACGGGACCAGTTTTCTGGAGTTGCCAGTTTGCTTTCCGTTTCGGCCAATTTCCTTTGTAACGTTCATTGGCCGAAGATTGGTGGAGGAGGGCTTATTTGCATTTGTGCAAATAAGCAATTGTGGAGGGGGTCTTTGCCTTGCATTATGGTGCACCATCCTTTGACCTTGCTTGACTTTTTGCTTCATGATAGTTTTCATGATGGCTTGACCATTCGGAGTCATCATGGTTGTGTTGGAGTGTTGGTTTAGGCTAGCGATCATTTCTTTGCATGATAGCCTTTTCTCTCTCTCCTTTGGATAATGTATGAGACTCTCCCCCATTTTTGACTCCCACTCTCTCATTCTCTCCTCTCACCAAGTCCATGGCCGGCCAAGCCTTTGGGGACTGTCCAAAATTCTAGAGGTGGGGGTTTTGTGCTTTTGCATTGATAAAAATCCCACAAGATCAATCTCCATTAGCTTGTATCATCCCTCCACCAAAATGGCACCTCCATAAACCCCAAATGAGACACAAGCCCCTACACTACATTCTACAGCAAACCTTGGGCACGTCGACTAGCCAGCTTCGTGCCCGAGTTGCCTCGGCATTGAGGTGGGAGCCCGTAAAAGATGTAGGCGATGTGGTGCACTTCCGGCGATGAGGAGGAGACAGGACATTCCGCGAGAGATCGGGACGATGACGAGAAGACCGGAGGACTCGGATCAGTCGGTATATCTCTATTCCCTATCTTGTAGTAAGCTAGGAATAGTTAATGGCCCGATCCGGGTATTAGTGCGCGGTGGTGCCAGTTCATGAAAAATTTAAGTATATCACCGCTTCCGCATTTTGGGGTCGGGATGGAGGCCGGGGCGCCGCCGTGCACTTACACTTAATTCCACTCAAGTGTTGAGTTTTCTAGGGTTTTATTGGGGACTTGTTAATTTGATCCGATAATTTAACTTCGTTTATGTTTTTCCGGTTATTTTAGAAACTGTTAAAAAGTTCGACCGGTTATAAATGATGGATATATGTATGCCTTAGAGGCCATTATGTGATAGTGGATGTATCTATACATATATATATATATATTCAGTTTGCATTCTTGCTCGACATTATATTAGGCTATCTGGTTCTTCTTTATCTGACATGTTTATTTGATCATGCTTCTATTCATTCATACATGCTGATAAAGCCCTGAGGATATCGGCTTGACTACTCTGATTATGATGGAGATCATACTAGTGGGACATATATAGTCTATAAGCATATCCTGGAACGTCCCTAGTCGTAGGTATATCGAGACGGGGCATTGATATACCAGAGTAGAATAGCGTATATGATAGTAGACCCATACGATGGGCGATGAATGTTCCCACATTCATCGATGTTTGACATCAAGATCATATACGGGTGCTCAGTGGTGACTGGGTACACTGGACGGACTCACCGAGAACTCCTATATGGAATTATATCTATCGTCAGATAGCAGTTCTCAGGTGACACTGGTACAGGTTAGTCTGTAGACCCGAGATCGTCATAGAGCCTTGTGTGTTCTCCCACTGTACTTTGATTACCACCCTACCGCGGCTCTGCTGAGTCGTGCAAGCAGGTGGCCATTGGGTACAGTCCCGAGACACACGAAGGCAATGAGCGATAGGAGGGGTTTCGTCTCTCCCGATATTGGGAGTTGATGCTGTACTGTGCCCGACTGGTTATAACAGCAAGTCCCTGGCCAGGGCTGTTGGGATTTGCTTATAAGTGTTATCAGTAGTTTCTCGATCTGTTATAGACCATTCATCGGCACGACTTATTGAGTTATTGGGGTCGACGTGACCATCCCTAGGCTCGATATGCAGCATATCTGACGAAGAGACCGGACTGTACGGTAGTGTTGCCGGATGGCTCGACGGGAGTTGTAGCAGGTTCGCTTGTTGTCTTCTGATCGCTCAATACCCGGGTGGCCGTTAAGTTTAGCTGACCGCTTGCGGCTTGAGGGTACTTGATATGATCATTACCCTCTGCCGGCGTATTGACGAGTCTTAGAGTCCCACAAAGGAGTTACCCAGTCCAGGCGAAACGTTGTGGTGCGCGTATGCGATATGCGCTTGCACCCGATTGAAATGTGCGTATATGATACCGAACATTGATCGGGTGGCCTGCTTTTGGTGGGGTCATATGAGATATGACCGGATTGATAAATTAAGTGTTGATTTATCATCTAACCATTACTTTTCTCACTTGAAACCTTTCTAGGGTTTGATGGATGTATGCATGCATGCAGGCATGTGTTTCTTTCTTCCTTTCTAGTTTCATGCACATGTAGATGTGCTTACATGTATACATACATACACCCATCCATCATGGTTGATTGCATATAGAAATGGTGGCAATATAAGCCTCACACCATAGATTAAACAATGGATAATTATTTAATTTTGGTTTTAAAGTAAAATGAAAAAGAAAAGGATAATCATTCTTGATTCTACACTCTTCTTCTAACCTAATCTATCTCAACTACCACTAACCTATGGTTATCCTTCTCTTTATCATTTAAAACCCAAGTTAAACTAACTATCCATCATTTAATCATGGTTGAAGTCAAGAAGGAAATAAATATATATAGTGATATATATTTCTTTTTCTTCTTAACTCAAGGTGAACTTTTTACACCTCTTGTTTGTTTTAGCCACCATCTTCATCCTCCTTCATCTCTTCCTCTCTAGTCTTTTATAGTGAGCTAAATACAACTAAAGAAAGGTTTTTGAAGTGAGATTCCAAACCACAACATCATTCTACTCAAGTCTAGCCGACTTGATTAGAGTGTTTCCTTCGGTTTTCCAATGTAGCGAGCTTGGACGGAGTACTCCGTGGTGGATCGTCGTGGATGCAAGGGAACTTCAAGAGGACCTCGATTCAACACCCAAGACACCAAGGAGTCCAGCAAAGGGGAGCTACAAAGGTTGTAGCCTTCAAACCCTTACCTTTACTAGTTTAAAGTTACTTAACCCTAATTTTCTAGGATCAATCCCTTTGCATGGTAGTTTAGCACCATAAAAATTATAACTTTGGGTCATGTGATGCTTCAAAACTCTTCATAGGGTGCTATACTAACCTTTCATTGGTATCCGAGCCGACCTAGAACATTAGGCGACATTTTTACGAAGTGAAAACCCTGATCGGACAAAAATACGACTTTTTAGGGTGCTCTCTGGAAATTTTCTAAAAACTGACTTTTTTCAGAATTAAAAATTCTCAAAAAATAGAGCAGGTAAATATAAGACAAACTGGAGAATTCGAGCCAGTGAACAGTAATTTTGACTGCGGAACCGCGGCCTAAGCAGGCTTAGGCCGCGGATCCGCGGCCATAAAAGGGGATCTTTTACTCCATTTTGCACAATATTTTTCCTTACCTGCTATAGTATATTTTGAGTATGTTTAATCTGAATCTGCTGTTGAAAAATTCTGGAGATAGTTTTGGACTCGTGGTTTCGATCGGAATTTTCATTTCGTTTTCTTTTCCGGGTAAACTAGAAAGTATTGAAGTGTTTGAACGAATATCATTTGCTCGCTATTCACGGGGTTTAAATACTTTGGAGATACGTGCAAGTCTTTTTGCGGTGGTCCCTCTAGAAGACAACAAACCTTAACTCGATTATGTGACCATCTCGAACTGCCCTTTGAACCTTAGGGTTTGGGGCAGTACGGCGTGCCACATGTGAGGCGTTGGCTTGACCCTTCTACGGCTGGACCGCTACTACTGTGTCACACTCCGGATTTTTGAACCCTGCTAAGGGTTGAGCTTTAGTGAATCTTGGGTGCTTGATCGTTCGTTCGAAAACTTTAATACTGTCTGTTTGTCTGGAATGTGATACAATATGTGGAATTCATGTAGTCTAGGCATGAAATACGAAATATGTGATATTTCGCATTTATGATGTCTAAAGAGAATCTGGATTCCAAATATTGTAGTTTTACACTTTCTTTTCTGTGACCGTAAGTGTAGTATGTACGATATCGCCGGTTTCGTTGCTATACATCAACGACAATCGGGGTACGCATACTTACTTACGTTGATGATATGTGATATTATGTGTTGCTGAGGTATGATGTGTAGGATTGTCGCGATCGAATAGCCGAGGGGTTTTTGTGAGATGAGAGTATTATATTTTCATTCATGTAAATTCAAATGTAATGTAATATTCTTTTATTTGGGGCACTTCCAGGTTGCGGTTGTGTCACCAGTGTTGTATATTATTTACTTTTCCGCATTAGGATGGACCCAAGGAGGGGAGCACAGGTGACCGGGTTCTGGGGTTCAGTGGGAGGCCATCTCGAGGAGTCGAGACCGGGTCTCCTAAACTCCAGGATTGGTAGGGTCACTTGCCGCTCTCGTAGGGGTCTAGGGTGTGGGCTTGGCTATTCATCGCGACTGTGGAATCCGTATTTTCTATTCTGGCTAAATACTAAATACGGACGTCCTAGGATATCCCACGTTATATCTATGTTTCTGCTGCCTGTGTTCTGTGATATCTGAGACGAATGACATATTATATATATGATATATAGTAGACGTTGCTTATGTTTTACACCCGCGCTAGTCCCGTCCCGGTATACCGTTAGTTAAGTAACCTAACGGTGCATAACGGAACATTGCGGCGAATGCGGATGACATAAGCGTACGTGTTATTTTCGTTTCTTTTCTGTGATTGGCTTAAGGACTTAAATGATGGGATTACATTAATGTGATTAATGTAAAGAAAATAAACCTAAAAAGATGTTGTAGAATCGGATTTAAAAACTACTCGGCTATTTATGAAAAAGTCACATTTCAAAACTGCGGAGCTTCAGCCACTCCTTTTTTGAAAACTGTTTGATTCTACAACGATATCAAGTTCAAAGCGTTAAAGATTTTCTTAAAAATCATTCGCAACCCTCCGTCATTTTAGGAAGTAGAGTACTTAGTAGTCGTGCTACGTTTGTTGACTTTAGTTAAGGCGTAGTGTACGGTAGCTAAGTGATGTCTTCCTACACTGCATATGATGCAGATTAATTAGGACATTCATGCGACTTTGTTGACCATAGTTAAGGGTCATATGGGTGGGTCTAATTGATCAAGAAATGACGGGTAGAACTTGACTGGTACTTATGATTTGTTGACCATAGTTAAGGGTCATATGGGTGGGTCTAATTGATCAAGAAATGACGGGTAGAACTTGACTGGTACTTATGATTTGTTGACCATAGTTAAGGTCATAAGTACTAGGGGTAAAAATTACATCGGGAATTTCAAGTGTTGAAATTTGCAATGAGATTGCATACCTTCCATGTGATGGTTGGATCCCGATCCCACTGTGGGCAATAGTTGCTCCTAGGAGAGTTTTACAGTTTACAATTAGCCAACTCATTAGGTGTCTAGAAAGGTGTTAACGGGGCTCCGCCTCTGGGAAAACGAGGTTTACTCTAATTAGGTCCGTGCGAAAGCACGGGGAACCTCCCTCAAAGTACCGACACTGGCCTGGCTGAACGGTTAGCGAAGTTGTAGACTGTAATTAATCCTGGCTAGTTTTTCTTTTTAAGGTTTGAAAGAAAACTTGATAAAAAGCAGTGGGAAACAACGATTAGACAAGATAATAAACCAATCTAATCTGTGCAAGAGCTTTCGCTGAGTGTATTCTTTTCTCTCTCTTAATGGCAGATACCAATGACTGGACTTAAGCTTCTACTAGATAAAAACAAACTGAATGGGACCAACTATAAAGACTGGCTGAGGAATCTAAAGATCGCCTTGACTTATGATAAAGTATCATATGTCCTCACGGCTTCAGCCCCGCCCGTCCCAGGCCCAAAGTCCTCAGTTGCGGACATTGAAGTCCGCAAGACATGGGACGCTGACTGTGCCACGGGAAAATGCCTCGCGCTTGCATCGATGGACAACACACATCAAAAGCAGCACGAGGACATGGACATTCACGGGATATTGCTTCATACAAAGGAGTTGTATGGGGAGCAGTCCCGCGTATTACGATACGAAGCATCAAAGAAACTGTTTCAGATGCGGATGGCCCCTGGCACACCAGTAGGAGACCATGTTTTGAAGATGATAGCTCTTATAGAAGAGCTTAAGGGCCTCGGATGGACAATGGACAATGGACAATATATAGATATTATTCTACAGTCCCTTCTTTCCACCTTTGCTCGGTTCATAGTGAACTTTAACATGCATGGCATGGAGAAGGAACTCCCTGAACTCCTTAATATGTTAAGGAGTGCAGAGAGCACTATGAAGTCAGCAAAGACTCCCGTTATGACTATTGGACAGTCTTCTTCTTCTCGCCCGAAAGCTAAGGCCAAGGGAAAGAAAAAGAAGAAACCCACTAATCCTAAGGGCGGAGTCAAAAAGGTGAAGGGAAAGGGAAAGTCCACAGCTGGAGACCCGAGGAAGGGCGAGTGTTTTCATAGCCACAAGACAGGACATTGGAAGCGCAATTGCAAGGAGTACCTAAGTCTCAAGAAAAAGCATGGTGATGCTTCTGCTTCAGGTGCGTTTGTGACTGAAAACTGTTTTTCTATAAACTCTGCTTCCTGGGTATTGGATACCGGTTCAGGTTCTCACATTTGCAATTCTATGCAGGGGCTGAGAAATAGCAAGGTTTTGAAGACAGGTGACCATACTCTCTGCGTTGGAAATGGTTCCAATGTACATACAGTCGCAGTGGGAGAGTATCACTTGGGGTTGCCATCTGGATGTATTTTGATTTTGAATCCATGTTATTTTGTACCAAGTATGCTATGTAATATAATATCCGTTTCTTTGTTGGACAATGAAGGGTATAATTTTGTGTTGCAGAACAATGTTATGAACATTCACCTAAATCAAATGTTGGTTGGGTATGGTACGCTTAATAACGGAATATATGTCCTAAATCAACACACAGTTTTCAGTATACAACACACTAATAAAAGAAAAATTTCAGAATTAAATGAAGCTTTTCTTTGGTACTGTAGACTTGGTCATATTAACGAAACAAGACTAAACAAGTTACACAAAGATGGATATTTAAATTCTTCTGAATATAAATCTTATGCGACTTGCCAGTCTTGTATCAAGGGTAAAATGACCAAAACTCCGTTTACCGGACACGGAGAAAGAGCTACTCAGCTCCTGGGCCTTATACATAGTGATGTATGTGGGCCTATGTCTACACAGGCTAGAGGCGGTTTTTCATACTTCATTACATTCACTGACGATTTCTCAAGATTCGGTCATGTATTTTTATTAAAGCACAAGTCCGACGCTTTTGAGAAATTCATTGAATATAAACAAGAAGTAGAAAAACAAACCGGCTTGAGTATTAAGATGCTTCGATCAGATCGAGGTGGAGAGTATCTCAGTACAGAATTTGCAAACTTCCTAAAAGAGAATAGGATTCTCTCTCAGCTCACTCCTCCTTACACACCACAGCACAACGGTGTGTCAGAACGACGGAATAGGACCCTATTAGATATGGTCCGGTCCATGATGAGTGATGCTGAGTTACCAGTCTCGTTTTGGGGACATGCATTGGAGACTGCAGCGTTTCTGCTAAACAGGGTTCCAACCAAAGCCGTGTCTACCACGCCATATGAGATATGGAATGGGAAGAGACCATCTCTTAAAAGAATTAAGATTTGGGGTTGCCCGGCCTATCTTAAAAAGCAGAATCCGGACAAACTCGAGACACGGTCAGTCATGTGTAACTTTGTGGGATATCCAAAGAATTCTTATGGATATCTGTTCTACCACAAAGAGGAACAAAAGGTGTTTGTTTCTCAGTATGCCACATTCTTGGAAAAAGAGTTTTTCACAGATGATGGCAAGGTAGTAGATCTAGAAGAGGTTCTGGAGACACAAACTACAAATGACGATTTGGTTGAACCGGCTGTTGCAACAGAAACTGAAGAACCTCGGCCACTCCGTAGATCTGGTAGGACTTCTCGCCCACCAGAGAGGTACTACGGTTTCCTCATTGATGGTAACGGAGAAGATTGCATCATGGATGATGATGATCCTACCAGTTTTCAGCAAGCTATCACGAGTGGTGACTCTGTGAAGTGGCTGGATGCCATGAGATCCGAAATGGAGTCTATGTACACCAACAAAGTATGGACTTTGGACGTTGTACCCCCTGGGGTAAAACCTGTAGGGTGCAAATGGATCTTTAAAAGAAAGATTGGTGTGGATGGGCAGGTAGAGACCTATAAGGCAAGACTTGTGGCGAAAGGTTTTCGTCAAAGACCAGGTTTGGACTATGACGAAACTTTTTCGCCCGTAGCCATGCTTAAATCCATTCGGATCCTACTTGCTATTGCTGCTCACTACGACTATGAATTCTGGCAGATGGACGTTAAAACAACATTTCTAAATGGTGATTTAGAAGAATGCGTTTATATGGATCAGCCAGAGGGCTTCATTGACAGTGGGAGCAGCGGGAAAGCATGTAGATTGCTTAAATCCATATATGGGTTAAAGCAGGCATCTCGGAGTTGGAACATCTGTTTCGATGATGTCATCAAAGAGTTTGATTTCATCAAAAATCCAGATGAACCTTGCGTTCATAAGAAGGCTGTAGGAAGAGCTGTCACATTCCTCATATTGTACGTGGATGACATTCTTCTGATAGGAAATGATATTCCTATGCTACAGTCGGTCAAATCATTCTTATCACTAAGGTTCTCCATGAATGACCTGGGTGATGCCACATACATCCTGGGCATAAGGATCTATAGGGATAGATCCAAAAAGTTATTGGGACTGTCCCAAACCAGGTACATCAACACCATCCTAAAGAGGTTTAGTATGGAAGACTCCAAGCGGGGTACCTTACCCGCTTGCCATGGAGTCACTCTCTCCAAGGATTCTTGTCCAAAGACCGATAAAGAGAGAGCTCGCATGAGCATTATACCTTATGCTTCGGCGGTAGGATCTATAATGTATGCGATGTTATGTACACGCCCAGATGTAGCTTATGCACTTAGTATTGTAAGCAGGTATCAATCCAACCCAGGGGAGAACCACTGGACAGCTGTGAAGAACATTCTTAAGTACTTACGAAGGACTAAAGAATTGTTCTTGGTGTATGGTAATACAGATCTCCAAATGGAGGCCTTTACCGATTCGAGCTTCCAGAGCGATAAGGATGACAACAAATCTATCTCAGGGTTTGTATTTACCCTCAATGGAGGGGCGGTAAGTTGGAAGAGTTCCAAACAAGATACCGTTGCAGACTCTACGATAGAAGCTGAGTACATTGCTGCAAATGATGCCGCCAAGGAAGCCGTCTGGATGAAGAAGTTCGTCTCGGAGCTAGGAGTAGTTCCAACCATTATTGATCCAATACCTTTGTATTGTGACAATAATGGGGCGATGGCGTTAGCCAAGGAGCCCAGATCCCATCAGCGGTCCAGACATATCCTGAGGCGTTTTCATTTGATCCGGGAGATTGTAGATCGCCGCGAGATCGAGATTAAGAGAGTAGACACAAAGAACAACGCTGCGGATCCACTCACCAAGGCCCTCCCTCAGCCACAGCATGAGCGACTTTTTGAGATGTTGGGTATGAGATATGCCAATAACTGGCCTTAGTGCAAGTGGGAGATTGTTGGATATATGTATACCCTAGAGGCCATTATGTGATAGTGGATGTATCTATACATGTATATATATTCAGTTTGCATTCTTGCTCGATATGATAGTATGCTATCTGGTTCTTCTTTATCTGACATGTTTATTTGATCATGCTTCTATTCATTCATACATGCTGATAAAGCCCTGAGGATATCGGCTTGACTACTCTGATTATGATGGAGATCATACTAGTGGGACATCTGTAGTCTATAAGCATATCCTGGAACGTCCCTAGTCGTAGGTATATCGAGACGGGGCATTGATATACCAGAGTAGACTAGCGTATATGATACTAGACCCATACGATGGGCGATGAATGTTCCCACATTCATCGATGTTTGACATCAAGATCATATACGGCTGCTCAGTGGTGACTGGGTACACTGGACGGACTCACCGAGAACTCCTATATGGAATTATATCTATCATCGGATAGCAGTTCTCAGGTGACACTGGTACAGGTTAGTCTGTAGACCCGAGATCGTCATAGAGCCTTGTGTGTTCTCCCACTGTACTTTGATTACCACCCTACCGCGGCTCTACTGAGTCGTGCAAGCAGGTGGCCGTTGGGTACAGTCCCGAGACACACGAAGGCAATGAGCGATAGGAGGGGTTTCGTCTCTCCCGATATTGGAAGTTGATGCTGTAGTGTGCCCGACTGGTTATAACAGCAAGTCCCTGGCCAGGGCTGCTGAGATTTGCTGATAAGTGTTATCAGTAGTTTCTCGATCTGTTATAGACCATTCACCGGCACGACTTATTGAGTTATTGGGGTTGACGTGACCATCCCTAGGCTCGATATGCAGCATATCTGACGAAGAGACCGGACTGTACGGTAGTTTTGCCGGATGGCTCGACGGAAGTTGTAGCAGGTTCGCTTGTTGTCTTCTGATCGCTCAATACCCGGGTGGCCGTTACGTTTAGCTGACCGCTTGCGGCTTGAGGGTACTTGATATGATCATTACCCTCTGCCGGCGTATTGACGAGTCTTAGAGTCCCACAAAGGAGTTACCCAGTCCAGGCGAAACGTTGTGGTGCGCGTATGCGATATGCGCTTGCACCCGATTGAAATGTGCGTATATGATACCGAACATTGATCGGGTGGCCTGCTTTTGGTGGGGTCATATGAGATTTGACCGGATTGATAAATTAAGTGTTGATTTATCATCTAACCATTACTTTTCTCACTTGAAACCTTTCTAGGGTTTGTTGAATGTATGCATGCATGCATGTGTTTCTTTCTTCCTTTCTAGTTTCATGCACATGTAGATGTGCTTACATGTATACATACATACACCCATCCATCATGGTTGATTGCATATGGAAATGGTGGCAATATAAGCCTCACACCATAGATTAAACAATGGATAATTATTTAATTTTGGTTTTAAAGTAAAATGAAAAAGAAAAGGATAATCATTCTTGATTCTACACTCTTCTTCTAACCTAACCTATCTCAACTACCACTAACCTATGGTTATCCTTCTCTTTATCATTTAAAACCTAAGTTAAACTAACTATCCATCATTTAATCATGGTTGAAGTCAAGAAGGAAATAAATATATATAGTGATATATATTTCTTTTTCTTCTTAACTCAAGGTGATCTTTTTACACCTCTTGTTTGTTTTAGCCACCATCTTCATCCTTCTTCATCTCTTCCTCTCTAGTCTTTTCTGGTGAGCTAAATACAACTAAAGTAAGGTTTTTGAAGTGTGATTCCAAACCACAACATCATTCTACTCAAGTCTAGCCGACTTGATTAGAGTGTTTCCTTCGGTTTTCCAAAGTAGCGAGCTTGGACGGAGTACTCCGTGGTGGATCGTCGTGGACGCAAGGGAACTTCAAGAGGACCTCGATTCAACACCCAAGACACCAAGGAGTCCAGCAAAGGGGAGCTACAAAGGTTGTAGCCTTCAAACCCTTACCTTTACTAGCTTAAAGTTACTTAACCCTAATTTTCTAGGATCGATCCCTTTGCATGTTAGTTTAGCACCATAAAAATTATAACTTTGGGTCATGTGATGCTTCAAAACTCTTTATAGGGTGCTATACTAATCTTTCAAGAAATTCCCACTTTTTCCCCTGCCGGGAAATTTCCAAGTGTTGTATTTTTCCGTAGTTTAATGATGATCTAAGTAGTGCAAGTAACGCGATGGACCCTCTAGAAGACAACAAACTTTAACTCGATTATGTGACCGTCTTGAACCGCCCTTTGAACCTTAGGGTTTGGGGCAGTACGGCGTGCCACATGTGAGGCGTTGGCTTGACCCTTCTACGGCTAGACCGTTGGTACTGTGGCATGAAATGGATGTTTTTAAACTTATTTCAAGTGTCGAAAACCATTCGGGAGAACTTGGGTGTTTGATTGTTCGATCGGAAAGTTTAACATTTTCTATTTATCTAGAATGTGATACAATATTTGGAATCCACATATAGTTATTAGATAACTGGTTTGAATGTTATAAACATAGCACTTTAGTCTCACTTGATCGGTTGCCATGGAATTTTGATGTGATCAAAAGTCCGTCGCAATCACGTAGTGTACGCGGATACTCGCCGGGTAAACTTAATAGATAGCCATGCCCCATAGCCCCGACCAAGTGACTGTAGGAGAACCCCGTCTCCGAAAGCATCTGTTCGGGTGCTCGCGGCAGCGGTGTTCCGCCTTAGTGCACTTCGTCGACGGCTTCAAGGGTGCGGCCGCCTACTAAAGTTTGCGATGGGCACTCGTTCAGGATGTCGGGAATCTTGTTGAATTGCCCGACTTGATATTGAAAAGTGTTTTCGATAATGAGACTAAAATGCGGAGTTTATAATTGTTAGGCATGTGATGTCTAAGGAATTCATTGGTTTAGGCATGCGATGTCTAAGGTGGTTGCAGATTCCAACTATTGTAGTTTTACACTTTCTTTTCTGCGACCGTAAGTGTAATATGTGATATCGCCGGTTTCGTTGATATATGTCAACGGCAATTGGGATGCGCATATTTACTTACGTTGATGACATGTGATGTTATGTGTTGCTGGATATGCTATATTGGATCGTCGTGTTTGAATTGCCGGGGGTTTTATGTGAGATGAGTGTTTTTCATTTTCATTCATGTAAAAACTTGTATGTAATATTCTTTTATTGGGGCACTTCCAGGTTGCGGAAGTTGTCACCTTTTTTATATTATTTACTTTTCCGCACTAGGATAGACCCAAGGTGGAGGGCACAAGTAACCGGGTTCTGGAGTCTAGTGGGAGACCAACTCGAGGAGTCGAGTTCGGGTCTCCTAACTCTAGAATTGGTAGGGTTGCTTGCCGCTCTCGTAGGGGTCTAGGGGTCTCGGTTTGGCTATTCATCACGACCGTGGAATCCGTGTTTTATACTGGTTCGTATTGAAAACACGGACGTCCTAGTATATCCAATATTTCATATGTTTCTTCTGCTGCGATATCTGTGATGTGATCATTTGATATGTTCTGTGATAAATACTACATATAGTATATATGATATATTATATAGATGTTACTTATGTTTTACACCCGCGCTAGCCCTGCCCTGCTCTGCCGTTAGTTACCTAACCTAACGGTGCACGAGGGGACATCGAGGCGAATGCGGATGGCATAAGTGTACGTCGTATTTAGCTGTGATGTTTAGGTGTTTAAATGATGGGACTTCATTAATGTGATTAATGAAAGAAATGAAACCTAAGATGTTGTGGCATCGAATTTTCAAAAACAGGTAGCTACAGTTCTTGCTTTGCATAGCGGTATATTTGATATATCCTGCACCTTATTCGATAAGGAAAGGGCCGAGATCCCTTCACCGGGAGTGACCCCTTTAGCAAGAACTGGCAGATGCTACAACCCTCGGTTTGTCTTTTGATTGCATCTATAGTTTTTGTTTTGCACAGCGGTATATTTGATATATCCTGCACCTTATTCGATGAGGAAAGGGCCGACGATCCCTTCACCGGGAGTGACCCCTTTAGCAAAACTAGAAAAGCCTAAAAAACACTCCATTTTAAAATCATTTGATTCTACAACGATATCAAGTTCATTACGCAATAGGTTTTCAGAAAAACCTGTCTTAGCCCTCCGTCATTTCAGATAAGTACTAGTTAGTATTCGTGCAGTGGTAGTTTGGCCTCCGTCAAGGCGTAGTGTACGGTAGCTAACTAGTGCTTATCTGCTAGCATATGATACGATTGGATTAGGGTATTCGTACGGCGTTGTTTGGCCTCCGTCAAGGGTCGTGCGGGTGGGTTTAATTCAATCAGGAAATGACGGGTTGAACTTGACTAGCGGACTATGGGTAGTTTGGCTACCGTCAAGGTCATAGGACGCTAGGGGCAAAATTATCGGGAATTTCAAGTGTTGAAATTTGCAATGAGATTGCATACCTTCTATGAGATAGTTGGATCCCGATACCCACTGCGAGTAATTGTTACTCCTGGGAGAGTTTTACACATTACAATTAGCCGATCAAGTAGCTGTCTAGAAAGGTGTCAACGAGGTTACGCTTCTGGGAAAACGAGGTTTACTGTAATTAGGTCCGTGCGAAAGCACGGGGAACCTCCCTGAAAGTACCGACACTGGCCTGGCTGAAAGATTGGCGAACTTGTAGAGTGTAATTAATCACGGCTAGTCATTCCTTTTAAGGTTTGACGGAAGATTTGATAAAAACAGTGGGAGCCATCCTGGTTAGATAAAATAATAACCAATCTATTCTTACAAGAGCGCACGCTGAGTGATTTCTTCTCTCTCTCTCTCTCCTGGTAGCGACCATATCACGCCTTAATCAAGATAATAATACGGATAATTGACCGAACCCGCTTGTTATACTGAGCTGGGGAACGTTGGTCCCGCTCCAACTTATAATTGTTATAAGACCGAGCAGGAAATTGGGGATTACCAGAATTCCTATGCCGCCCAAACGAAGAAAGTGCATATGATACATCTCCTTCGGGTGTGTTCATTACAAAGAACCGTTTCTCTGTATCCTCTACGTCCTGGGTATTTGATACCGGATCAGGATCCCAGATATATAATCTGTTACATAGGGCTACAGAAAAGTAGAGAACTGAGAACGGGTGATAAGTTTCATGAGACAGAAAATGGTGCAAGTGTTGCAGCCAAGTCAGTTGGTCACTGTCACCCTGTATTCCAAATACATTGATTCTGAATGAATGTTATTAGATACTGAACCTGATATACAAAATCAAATCAGTCTCTTTATTAGTAAAGAAAGGATATAATTTTGTATTGTTGGATAATGTTTTGAACATTTCCTATATCGAAAGTTGATCGGTTCAGGCACGTTATCTAAAAGCATTGACATTCTAAATCAAACTATAGTTCCTAGTATACAAAACACACACAAGAGAAAGAGTTCAGAAATGAACGAATCCTTCTTGAGGCATTGTAGACTAGGTCATATCAATGCGACCCGGCTGGCTGAAGTTACATTCAGATGCATATTTAAATTAGTTTGAATTTACATCTTATGAAACTTTCCAGTCATGTCACAAAGATTAGATGACCATAGCTCTGTTTATTGGAAACAGAGAAAGAGTTAGTGTACTCTTGGATGATACATATTGATGTATGTAGGTCCCCTGTCTACACATGCCAAGGCCGGTTCTTTGTACTTCGTTAAATTCTCTGATGATCTTTCAAGATTCAGACCTATGTTCCTGTTGAAACACAAGTCCGAACCTTTTGAGATATTCACAGAATATAAGTTAGAAGTAGAGAACCAAAATACGGGTATAAGTATTATGTCCTATGATGAGATCAGGGAGGAGAATACTTGTGCATGGAATTCCTGGACTATTCTAAAGGAGAATGAGATTCTCTCTCAGCATTACTCCTCCGAATACACTACAGCACAACGTTGTATCGTGGCGGAGCAATCACACCCTATATGATATGGTGCACTCTATGATGAGTAATACTGAGTTTACTATTTCCTTTTGGAAGTTATGCACTTATGAAGTTGCGTACCTATTTAATAGGGTTCAGATCAAATCAGTTGCCTACCACTTCATATGTAATATGGAAAGGGAAGAGCCCATATCTTAAGTTAGTTAAGATTTGGGGTTGTCCGGCCTATGTCTAAAAGCAAAATCCGGACAAGCACGAGGCAAGCTCTGTTATGTAGAACTGGAAATGTTCCAGCTATACAAACTGCAGCTGAGGATTTGGTAGAAGCGAAGAATTCAATAGTAACCAACGAACCTCAGCCAATCCGCCGATCTAGTAGGGTTCCTCACCCACCTGAGAGTTACTTCGGTTTCTCTATGACAGTGGGAGCGAGGATTGCATCATGAGATGACGACCCAACTAGTTTCGAGCTGGCCATCAGGAGTGGGACTCTGTAAGAATGGCTGGATGCTTAGTGATCTAAGATGGAATCCTTATACACCAACAAAGTATGGACTTTAGCTGCTTTATCTGAAGGGTTAAATCCCCATCAGGAGCAAGTATATCTTGAGAAGATTACTTGGTGTACATAGAAAAGTTGAGACTTTCAAAGCTAGACTTGTTAAAAGTTTGCATCATTGACCAGGTATGGATTATGATGAAACCTTTTCTAAGTAGCTATGCTTAAGTCCATCCAGATCCTACTTGCCACAGCTACATACCATGACTACGATATCTAGTGGTTGGGTGTCATGACTGCTTTTCTAAATGATGTTTTAGAAGAGAAAGTCTATAAGTACACAGTCAGAAGGCTTCGTAGACAGTGGGAGCAGCGGAAACGCATGCAAGATGTTTTATGTGATGAAGCAGGCATCGCGGAGTTGGAACATCTGTTTTGATGAGTTAGTTAAGAAGTTTGACATCATCAAAATGGTAGATGAAGCTTGTATATACAAAAAGGAAGTAGGGAGTATGGTAGTGATCCTCGTAGAGTATGTGGATGACATACTCTTGATAGGGAAGGAGTTTCCTATGCTACGCTCGGTTAATCTCCGCTTATCACAAGGATTCTCTATATAGGATCAAATTGATACCTCCTAAATCCTGGGGTTTGGATCTATGAAATAGATCTAAATGGATGTTAGGATTCTCACCAGTTGTAGTGAGATGGTATCAATTGATCCTGGGGAGAATCACTGGAAAGGTTCCAGGGTAATAAGGATGACTGAAAGTCGTCACAGGCATTGTCTTTACCCTCAGTAAAGGGACGGTATGTTGGAAGAGTTCCAAGCTAAATACCGTGGCAAACTAGACGATAAAGGCGGGATACATCGCTACTTAAGATGCTACCAAAGAGGAAGTCTGGGTGTATATTATTTCATGAGATGAACTTCGTTCCTACCATTGTGAGACAATGGAGTTGTGGCTTATGCCAGGAACCCCGGTCTCATCAGTGACCCAGACGTATTCTGAGGCAGCATCACCTGATCATGGAGATAGTTGATCTCCTGGGTGATCGAGGTTAGGAGAGAAGACTCAGAGGATAACACGGCGGATCCACTCACAGAGGCATTTTCCCAGAGAGAGACTTTTATGGGATGGTTGAGTATGAGATACTACAACCACTGCTACAGATGGCCCTAGTGCAAGTGGGAGAATGTTAGTTATATGTATGCCCTAGAGGCCATTACTGTACATAGGATGTATATTGTAGTGGATGCTGGGACATATATAGGTAGGACTTTCTTGCTCGACATGATAGTACGCTATCTGGTTGCTCTTTATCTTAACATGTACTCTGATTGTCTATATGTTACATGTTGATAAAGCCCTTAGGATGAGTACTTGACTACCAGAACTATGATGCAGATCATACTAGTGGGGACAGAGTAGTCGCTAAGTACATCCTTCAAATGTTCCTAGCCATAGGTTTATCGAGACAGGGCATCGATATACCAGAGTTGACTAGCGTACGCGTTTCTTGACGCATATGATAGGCGATGGATGATCCCATATCCATTAGTGTTTGATATCAGAGAAGGTATACGGGTGCTCAATGGAGACAGGGTACAAAAGACGGACTTACCGAGAACTCCCAGATGGTATTATACCTCACGTCAGATGGAAGTTCTCTGGTGACACTGGTACAGGTTAGTCTGTAGACCCGAGTTCGTCATAGAGTCTTGTGTGATTCCCACTGTGCTTTGATTTCCACCTTACCACGTCCTAGAGGGCTGTGGCCAAATAGTTCACAATATCTGCGAACCAGGGCTCGCAAGATACTGTCAAGAGCTGTTCATCCGGGAAAACGTCGTTGATCGGAATTGGAAGCGAAGGCGAAGAAGGAAGTCGTGAGAGATGGTCGGCAACTACGTTTTCACATCCTCGTTTGTCCTTAATGACAAGGTCAAACTCTTGAAGCAAGAGGATCCAACGTATTAGCCGAGATTTTGCATCTTTCTTCGCAAAAAGATGGCGCAGAGCAGAATGGTCAGCGTAGACAATGACTGGAGAGCCGATGAGGTAGGGCCTGAACTTTTCTAAACCAAATACAACAGCCAAGAATTCCTTCTCAGTTGTTGTATAATTGAGTTGGGTGTCGTTCTGGGTTCGGCTCGCATAATAGATTACGTGCGGCATCTTGTTGATGTGTTGTCCAAGGACAGCACCAATGGCAAAGTCGGATGCATCGCACATAATCTCGAATGGGTGCGTCCTGTCAGGTGAAGAGAGAACGGGAGCAAAAGTGAGTGAGCATTTCAATGACTCGAATGCAGTCACACAGCTCGAGTTGAAGTCAAATGGCGTATCCTTGGCCAGCAAAAGAGTCAAGGGCCTAGCAATCTTGCTAAAGTCCTTGATGAACAGTCTATAGAAACCGGCATGGCCAAGGAAGGTTCGGATATCTCTGACGCATCGGGGAGGAGGTAGATTGGAAATGACCTAAATCCTTGCTTTGTCAACCTCTATGCCATTTTGCGAGATGATATGTCCTAAGACAATACCTTCGCGCACCATGAAGTGGCACTTCTCCCAATTCAAAGTGAGATTCTTGTCCTTACATCGGGTAAGGACAGCGTCAAGATGCAGCAAACACTCGTTGAAGGAATCGCCGAAGATGGATAAATCATCCATGAAAATCTCCAGAAATTTTTCCACCATGTCTGAGAAGATTCCCATCATACACCGCTGGAAGGTAGCGGGCGCATTGCATAACCCAAAGGGCATGCGTCGATATGCAAACGTGCCGAAAGGATAAGTGAAAGTGGTCTTGTCCTGGTCTTTTTCGGCGATGGGAATTTGATTATAGCCAGAGTAGCCATCAAGAAAGCAGTAGTACTCGTGTCCGGCCAATCGTTCAAGCATTTGGTCAATGAAAGGTAGCTGAAAGTGGTCTTTCCGCGTTGCGGCGTTGAGTTTTCTGTAATCAATGCACACTCGCCACCCAATTTGGGTGCGAGTAGGGATTAACTCGTTCGCCTCGTTAGTGATGACCGTGATGCCCGACTTCTTAGGGACAACATGAATGGGGCTAACCCACTGGCTATCAGAGATAGGGTAAATGATACCACTATCTAGACATTTTACGATCTCCTTCTTCACAGCCTCTTTCATGACTGGATTGAGACGTCTTTGTGGATCCCGGGCTGGTTTGGCATCATCCATCAGATGAATGTGATGCTCAACGATTAGGGGACTAATCCCCTTGATGTCCGCCATGGACCAGCCAAAAGCTTGCCTGTTGCTGTGCAAGACCGCGAGAAGGGCTTTCTCTTGCTCTGGAGCTAGAGAAGCCGAGAAGAAGACAGGGAGGGTCTCGTTCTCACCTAAGTAAGCGTACTTAAGGTGAGACGGCAAAGGCTTGAGTTCGAGCGCTGGAGGTGAAACGATGGAAGGCAAGATTGGTGCAAAGGTCTCGAACTCAAAAGACTCCAGCAAAGGTTCAAAACGAGTCTAGGCAACCGAGTTGGATGGTTCAGGTAACTCATCCGGAAAGTCGAAGGATTCAAACTCGGGTTATGCGCGGCTAAGATCGTTCGAGAACGTGAAACACTCGTAGTCATTGTCGGGCGCAGAAACAGCAGCAGGTTCGAAGAGAAACGCACTAGTGGCGTCAAGATTATCATGATCAAACAGAAACTCCTCGAATTCACATTCTTCCGGGGTGATATCCTGGATCGAGCAGACGTCCAGTATATGAGCATTAGGTTCGGCGGGCTGATTCCCCAACCTAAAAATGTTGCGTTCAATCGTCATGTTTCCAAAAGAGAGGTTCATCGAACCATTGCGACAATTGATCACAGCATTTGAGGTTGCAAGAAATGGGCGACAGAGTATCACCGGAATTTGATTCCGGGGGTTAGCTACAGGCTGTGTGTCTAATACAATGAAGTCAACGGGGAATATGAAGTCCCCGACTTTTATTAACACATCCTCTAGCTCACCCCTAGGATGGGTGATCGATCGGTCGGCCATTTGGAGAGTGCAGTGTGTGGGTTTCAGCTCTCCGACGCCTAATTGCTCGTATACTGAGTACGGAAGCAGGTTAACACTGGCACCAAGATCTAATAGTGCGCGGTTGATGTTCTTATCCCCAATAGTAATAGAAATCGTAGGACAGCCAGGGTCCTTCCATTTTTATGGTAAAGATTGGGTAAGGGCATCACTCACAGCACTAGCCAAGAAAACTTTCTTGGGTACCTGAGACTTCCTCTTTTTCGTGCACAAGTCCTTTAAGATTTTCGCGTAGGACGGGACTTGTTGGACAACATCTAAAAGTGGAATGTTAATGTTAACCTGCTTAAATAACTCCAGAATCTTCTCCGTTTGAGGATTTTGTTTATTAGACCTCAACCGGTTTGGAAATGGGACGTTTTTAAAATTGGTTCAGTCTAATGCTTATGGAGGAGATTGTGGAGTTGGAACGGATCCCAGAACAGGTGTTTTCGTGGAGTGAGAAGTGGGTCCGTTCAGAACAGAAGAAGAGGAAGGAGAGCCTGTTGAAGAGCGGAGAATAGGCTCAGAAGCAGAAGAAGAAGAAGAAGAAGATGAAGAAGCGGCCGGGGTGTCATCGTTGATTCGTGTGCCAATGTTGTTTTGCAGCATCCTTACCGATCTCAATGTGGTCACGGCACTCACATTATGATTCTGTTGTTCAAGAGAAATATTTACATTATGTGGGTGACCGGGATTTGGGAGTGGTTGGGACGGGAGCTTCCCCTTCTCTCGCTCGCTTAAGGCCCCATTCAGCCGTGCAATCTGGGCATCGATGGTTTTGATTCTTTGCCCGTGAGCGGTAGTGTGTTGCACTAAGGACTGAATGGAAGACTGGATGTTGGCAGTGGATTATGTCGATTGTTTAACGAACGCCTCCAGACTTCATTCGAGCGAGGAAACCTTATCATTGTTTGACGGAACAAAATTGTTTGGTGGAAAAGAATTGTTGGGTGCAAAGTTGTTCGTCTGATTTTGAAAAGGTTGGGGTTGGAAGGGCTGCTGATACTGAGTTTGTTGTTGCGCTTGTTGTTGCGGCGGAGGGGCCCTTTGGAAATTGTTGCCTTGGAATTGATTCTGATTCTGATTCCAGGCGAAATTGGGGTGGTTCCTCCAACCGGGATTGTAAGTGGAAGAGTATGGATCATTCCTCGGTCTTTGCTGAAATGCAGCATTAACCTGATCCTGTCCTTGCGAGGGTGGATTGTAAGGACACTCTTCGGTCAAGTGAGAAGGATCGGAACAACAAGCGCAGATGGTACGAAGGGGGAGAACAGGGGCAAGGGCAGGAGCAGAAAATTTGCTCTCTATCGCTTCAAGCTTTCTTTTTATTGCAGCCATCTCAGCTTTCATCGCAATAGAGACATCAAGTTGGTGAATTCCTACCCTAGACTGACAGGTAGAAGTGGAGGTAGAAGAAGAAGAAGTCGGTCTGGTGCTCTCCTATTGTAGCGTTTGCTCCGCAAGGTCATCAAAGAATTGCAACGCTTCCTCGTCAGATTTCGATAGGAAGTGGCCCTGACAGATGGTTTCCAACAACTGCTTCGTTGCTGGGTTCAGGCCCTCGTATAAGGTTTGGCAAAGTTGCCATTTCTCTATACCGTGGTGAGAACACTGAACAAGAAGGTCTTTGTACCAGTCAAAGCACTTCCAGAAGGGTTCAGAAGGAAGCTGAGAGAATTGGTTGATTTCATTTCGAATCCTTGCGGTTTTATGATTCGGATAGAATTTTTTTAGAATCGCTTTTACAAACTCATCCCAACTGGTTATGGAGTGGGAAGCGGTGTTATACAGCCATTTTTCAGCAAGATCGCATAAAGTGAACGGAATGACCCGTAGACGTATAGCATCGTCCGACAGTTGGGTAGTTTTCATCATGGCACAGACGTTTTGAAATTTGTTGATGAAGATATAGGCATCTTCATATTCAAGCCCATGAAATCGTGGAAGCATGTTGATGAAGTGGGGCTTAATTTCAAAGTTGTCCCCATTGGCCGGTGGAAGAAAAAGGCAGGTGGTAAGTGCAGAATGGGTGGGATAGAAACGATCCTAGAGCGCGATTTGCTTCGGCGCTACAACAGGCAGTGATGGTGGGTTATTGGTCTCCGTAGGAGGTGGAGCCAATCCAGGGGTAGTCAAAGAGATGTTCGGATTAAATCCTGACATCGTAGAAGAAGAGGTTGGTGAAGGTGAAGGTGAAGATGTATGAACAGAATTCCGGTCAACGTCGGAGTTGGCCGGCAAAGGAAGGGGTGAAAGAGGAGTGGACGGAGTTTCGACGTCTGAGTCGATCGCGTAGTCGGTAGCGACTAACGTAACGCGGACTAGACGGGCGCTAGTGTCCCGAGTCCAAGCGGACATACACTAAACGAGTTTAGAATAGTCAAAGCGGAGAAGGTGAGGGTAAGAAAACGTCAATGAAGAAAACGATGGGTGGTGAGTGAAAAATGGATTTGGCGACAAAGGGCAAGTTTTTATAAAAGCTTTTGATTTTTTCCTTTTTTTTAGAAAGAGCATTACAGAAATATGTACGGACTTACGGCTTTAAGCAATCACAAATAAGATATGCACAATCTCACCTAGATCTAGGGTCGCCTAGGTCAACTAGACCTGCTCCTAACTGTTCCAGAGGGCTAGAAAAAGGACCTCAAACCGCCTCTTCTCCGTCTAATGAGGCCAGATAAGTGCCAGGTAAGTGGGAGGTTATCCAACGCTTTCGCGAAGTTCCTTAATTAAATAACCACTTGCCTTCGTCACAGTTGCCTAGGCACCGCAAAAGTCAGATAGGATAAACGGCCGATGCCTGTAACTAGTCCTCTGTCCTATTGAGCACGAAGTCCTTAGGGCTGAGTCTAGTATTTTTTAATTTAACAATGGTCAATGCATATGCTTTTTGTGATTTTTGGGGTCCTGGGAAGGGTGATGAAATCCCCACCCAATCTGAATTGGTTTCAAGCCCCTTAAGTCCGTATTAATGAATGCAAAGTGATAACAAATCAACTGCAAACAATTTTTATTTTTAGCGCAGCGCAAAGAATCCAGCACAAGAACAGTTTATTGGAAGGGGGAAGAGAGTTTGGGCAAAGAATTCTGCAGAAAACACAATTTATTGGAGTCCAGAGGAGTGGGGGAGAGAAAAGAGACACTTACAGAGAATTTGGGACCCTGAAGCCACCAAACGGCCGTGGATCCGCGGCCTAAGCTTGCTTATGCCGCATTTCCGCGGCAATATGATGGGCTTGGGCCTTCATTTTTCTGGGGTATGCTCTGTTGGGTGTCCTCTGCTTGTCTGGATGTGCTGAATTTTGTCTTGCTTACTGTATATGCTCCAGATTTTTTCAGTAGACCGGATGCTTCGTTTTGTCCGTCGCGGTGTAGCCGCGAAATGTAGGTCTATCTTCCCACGTCTTTGGCACTGAACTTGAACTCCTTATTATCCTGCACACTTGCACAAAAACTAATCAAAAATAACAAAATGATTTTTTTACAAAGTATTTTTTTTTTGTTTTGTTTTTCGGTTAGCTTTATATTCACAAATTAACCCGAAATTACACAAAGAAATAAACTACCGTCTTCCCGGCAACGGCGCCATTTGATTGTTAGGGATTCTGCGTGTTCAAGTTTAGTTAATTACCGCAATCAAGACGGTTTCGCTTGTAGCTAGCCGGTTGAGTACGGGTCGTCCGCAGGGAGATGGGAATCTTTTTCTATGTGTTTTAACGGGTTAAGTCCGAAGGTCCAGATTTGTTTGTGATTAACTAAGTGTTAAATTGATATGTAAAGAGAGCTTGTTAGGGTTAGGATTAGGTTAGTTTGAGTTAGGAGTCGCTCACTTCTTTCGTTGCCACTCTTAATATCGGCGTTATGGTAATCGGCAACAACGGGGATTAGCACGACTAGGAAGAAACTTGCGAGTATAAGCTAGGCTTTCCAACGCTTAAGTTCTTCCTTTTGGTGCTTGTCCGTCCGTTCTTGGCTCTTAGCCATAACCTCCGGTTAATTCAACCACAAACGGTCTCACTACGGAATCAACGCTATCATATAGGATAGGGTGCCGTAAGGAGCGGATTGTGGTTCAATTAACGGGAGTCGATTTTAAGATGTTTGGCAAGGAAAGAGTGAGAGAGATTTCCTTCTCTCAAACTTCCCTTATCCTACCCTAACAAGTATAAAACTACTCACACATCATAATGAAAAGAAAACAAAACAAAAGAGGAAGACAGAAAGAAGGAGATTAGAAGATAACAACTAGCTATTTGCGACCTCACCTTGGCAAGGATCAAGCGTAAGCATCATGGTTGTTTTAAGGATAAAGAAAAAGAGAGAAGAAAGAAACAACAAGAAATAACAACAACTAAGTTAACAAATGAAAATTACAACAATTAACAAGTTAACTAAAGAACAAGACAAGCATGATAAGTAAAAGGTTCTTCTTTATTCATCATTCTTCACTCACAAAAGCTCACTACAAGATTTTAATGGAGAAGAGATGAGAGGAGGAAGAAGAACAGCAACTAAAACCTAGAAAATAAAATACAAGATTATGCACCCTTGGATTCACAAGGATCTGGGCTATTTATAGGCAGGCAACAGAAATTCTAGGGCAACATTCTGGAGCCATGTGAAAATACCCAAATACCCCTGAAGTTTTATCTTCTGAGGAGGCAGTACAGCCGCGGTTCCGCGGCCTAAGCATGCTTAGGCCGCGGTTCCGTGGCCATATTGGAGACTTAGGTCACCAAAAAAGGTGACTTGCCCTGGTTTGTAGTGCCCTTCAATCTGGTATATGTTTTTTCTCATACTTTCTTCCCGATTTTTCCAGAATTTCTGTTAATCAAAAGGTGATTGGATGTGTATCTTTTGTCATGATTTTCTTGAGCTCCGCGTAGATTTCTTGGATCTTGCGTTGCCATTGAGCCTTGTGCATGAAGGTGATAATCGATTTGCCATTTTGTCTCCTAAACTGGTGTGTGGCAACAGACGGATAAAGAGCGGAGACCCGTGTTTTATCCGTGGTTGGCAGGAACCCGGATTTTGTCGTGTTTTTCATGGATTTCACCGTTTTGAGCCGAGAACCTATATCCTGCAATTGACTAGCAAACACGGCTTAAGAGTACCTACCGATATGCAATGTGATAAAAATTGGGCGGTATAAAAATGCAAAAATCTGATATGAACAAGCATCGCGTATTTTGGGCGATAAAGGAGATGAATCTGTCTCTCGAAGATGCGGGCAGCCATCGGAAGCTGTAGTTGAACGAATTAAGTGAGCTTCGGGATGAGGCTTACGAAAACGCGGTTGTCGTTAAGAACCGAACGAAGGTGTTTCACGATAAATACCTTTTGCGCAAAACATTCACACCTGGTCAACAGGTACTGCTTTACGACACCCGGCTAAATTTCCATCCAGGTAAGCTCAGGTCTCGCTGGAAAGGGCCATTTTTTGTGCGGAATGTGTATCCGCAAGGCGCTGTGGATTTGGAGAATCCAAAGGACGGTTCATTTTTTAAAGTAAACGGACACAGTCTGATACCGTACCTTAGCGCCGAACCAACAGAGGAGCTCCTGGTCTTACAGGAGCCGGTTTACCCTGCATAATCTTTCTCTGCCTACCACCAAACTTTGGTTATCCAGCCAAAACAGTGGACATTGTTTCAAATAAGTTTGGGGGTATGTATATACCATTTTGTATATATATGTGGATATTCTTTTCCGGTGCATATCCATTTTTAACTATTTTCTTTTAAAAATAAAAAAAATTTGTATATCTAACCTACAATTTTTACCCTTCAATAATTTTTTCATGCAATGACAGTGAGGACACTGTCCAGTTTAAGTTTGGGGGTACGCTCGGTACGCATTTCTAACCTTCGCATTCATATGTATATTTTGCATCTGCATACTAAAATCCATAAAAATCAGAAAATTTTCTAAAAACATAAAAACTTTTTCGTCTTGTTAGCTAGTGGGAGAACTCAGATTCAACCTTTCGACGATTTTGTTTGATAAGATAAGAATAACTAAATCTTATTTTTAGATTTTGAAAACCTTAAAGATAACTCTCCTTTGAAGTTAACTATAGCTGATATACGTCTTTACATCACACTACATGTGTTGTGAGTTTTGAAAATTAGATGACAAGTCTATTATGTCTGAAAACTTTTAAATGGATAAATTATTTTCTGAGGATCAAATAGGTTTGTTCTGAAATAAGTAATATCAAGAATAGTTTATGAACTGAAGCGGATATGAAGGGATGTTATTGATGCCTTAATTGGAACTAATTCTGAAAAATAAACCATCTGGAACTTGATTGGAATGATTACACACCTAACCCACTAAACACGTCTTTTATCCAAAAATATTATTGAACTACCGGTTATATCTCCGTTCGCATTAAATCGTCATGATTTTCACGCTAAAATTGTATTTTATTTTTGGGCCTAGGTAACTTGAGTAATTAAGTCCGCTGTGTAGGGTTCCTAGGCACACTCAAGAGGTTCCACAAGGCATCAACCATGGCAAATTAAAAAAAAAATATCATGTGCCAAGAAACCCTATGCAACATCGTTAACTAGAGGATAGGCGAAAACAATGCAAGTTAACAACTTAACTACAAGTGAAAGGGACTACAACCTTTGTAGATCCGGTCCTCCACTTCTTTAGCTCCGTGATGACGTCCCTCCACTGCGATCAACCGGATCCCGGACTCTAGTGTTGGTTTCATCGGAGAAATGATCGGGCTAGGTCGTTGACTTCGATGCCGAAGATGATCTACGTCGAGGCGAATCAAACCCAAGCTCCATCTTCACTAGGTCATGAAACTTGTGCAGATAACACCCTATACAACATGGCAAGTGGTAGAGGATGAAGAAATAGGATGTGGGTTCACTTTGGATTTAGATTTCTCACTTGATTTCATCACTTGAAATTTTCAAGAAAGGTTTTCTTTTCTTCATGAAGAAGAAGAAGAAGGAAATGAAAAAGAATTAACTTAAAAGAAAATTCAAGTGAATCTTATCATAATGCAACCATGGGTGAGGTTAACACATGTAGAGAATAAACTAGGGTTTAGGTGTAATGGTTAGGTTAAGGCATAAAACAAAATGGTCAAAGATGCTAAGAAGCTTCATGAAGCTTAAAGCAAAGAAAGAAAAACACCATTTTATTTTTTGCCAAAAATGAATAAATAAAATAAATAAATAAGTTAAAACCCTAACCATTAACCTAAACATGGTTTAAAGCATACACACACCCAAGTTTGTATATATCATCAAACAAGATACAAACTAGTGCACAAACATATATCATATATACAATGTGCATAATCTAGTGAGAAAAATAATCTTAAGTGAACCAATACTAGTTAATGTAAAGTAATATATCAAATATATAATTATACATTAAATCATTAAATCAACACTTGATTTAATGATCCGGTCATATTGCATATAACCGACCAATATCAAGTGTATCAATGTATCGAATCAACACATGATTCGGTAACCCGGCTATATCTCATATAACCGTCCGATGATACAAATCGCGAGAATAGAATTCAATATCACATACTGGTATTATTCTCGATCCCGTACATATCTCATATGCGCTCCTATTTCGTTTCGCTTGAGCCAGGAAACCTCTGTGTATGACTCTAAAGACTCGTCAATACGCCGGCAGCAGGTGATGATCATATCATACACCCACAAGCCGCAAGCGGTCTGCTAAACGTAATGGCCACCCGGGTATTGAGCGATCAGAAGATCAACAAGCAAGCCCGCTGACACTCCTGTGATCCAACCAGCAACACTTACCGTACAGTCCGGGCTGTTCGTCTGATATGTCGCATATCTCGCCTAGGGGTGGTAAACGTCAGACCCCAGTAGCTTGATAAGTCATACCGATGTAAGGTCCACAACAAGCGTGAAACTACTGATAACTCTTACCAGTATATCACTGCAACCCTGGCCAGGGATTTCCAGTTATGGCCAGTCGAGCATAGCGCAACATCAACCCCCAATACCGGGAGAGACGAATCCCCTCCTATCGCTCATTGCCTCCATGTGAATCGAGACTGTACCCAAAAACCACCTGTTTGCACGACTCAGTAGAGCCGTGGTAGGGTGGAAATCAAAGCACGGTGGGAGACACACAAGACTCTATGACGATCTCGGGTCAACAGACTAAGCTTACCAGTGTCACCAGAGAACTGCCTCTGACGTGAAGTATAATACCATCTGGGAGTTCTCGGCGAGTCCGTTCAGTGTACCCAGTCACCACTGAGCACCCGCATACCATCTCTGATTTCAAACACCAATGGATATGAGATCATCCATCGCCCATCACATGGGTCGAGAAGATATACGCTAGTCTACTCTGGAATATCGATGCCCCGTCTCGATATTCCCACGACTAGGAACATTGAAGGATGTACTCATTGACTACCCAAGCCCCACTAGTATGATCTTCATCATAGTCCTGGAAGTCGAGTACACATCCTAAGGGTTTTATCAACATGTAAGATAAAGTGCAACCAGATAGCGTACTATCATGTCGAGTAAGAAAGTCCTACCTATATATGTCCCAGCATCCACTACAATATACATCTCATGTATAGTAATGGCCTCTAGGGCATACATATAACTAACACGCTGGGGTGTCTCTACACCTAATGCCCTAAAGCCAACTAGTTTGGGAGCATTCGTCCAAAGCTCGTTAAGAAGCCTAGAAAGTCCAGATTAAAACAAAGTCAGGCAAGTGTTCTCTCCGAATTAAAATTCCTAACGGTTCTTTGTGTGAGAATAATCTTGACAAAAGATAGGTTTTCATAAAAAAATATTTCTAGCGGTGATATGAAGGTTTTATTTTTTGATAAAGACTATTGCACGTTCACAAAGGTGTGTATGAAATGAAAACAAGAAAAAGGTAAAGTGAAAAATAAGACCTAGTTTCATGTCAAGGAAGATAGAAATTCTGAAATTGAAACCATAATGGAAAACGAAACTTGAAAAATACTTAACTCTTTATAAAACTTATGTGATCCTTTTTTATTTTTTTATCTGGGCTTTATTTTGTGACATGATGACTTTAATCGATCCTTCTGAAACTTAACAACACTATTTGCACTTCACGTAAAGACATATAAAATCTTAAGTTAAATAAGAAGAGAGGTGTGAAAAATAAAGGTTCGATAATCTAGAATTAGGATAATAGAATTGTTATTTTTAAAACAACACCTTAGGGTTTGAATCATAGTTATTTCGCAAAACTAGCTTGACGGGATTTTGTGGGTAGTATCCGCTGAAAACCCTCAGGAGACAACACTCTTCCTACTAGGGACACCTAGAGGTTTAACGGCTCGTTGCACATGCTCAGTGCAATCGCGTTCCCTGCGAAAGTGAGGTTAGGAATTTTTGTGAATAAACTGGCTTTGCTCGGGACAAGCAAATGATAAGTTTCGGGGTATTTGTTCATGTCAGATATTTGCCTTTTTATACTGCCCATTTTTGATCACATTGCTTATAGGTATGTACTCTTGACCCGTGTTTGCTAGATAATTGCAGATTACAGGTTCTCAGCTCTAAGTAGTGAAATTCATGGAAAAGCGCGACAAATTCTGGACTACTGCCAACCACAGATAAAATACGGGTCTCTGCTCTCTATCCGTATGTTGCCGCACACCAGTTTAAATGACAAAATGGCAAATCAATGGTCATTTTCATGCACAAAGCACAAGGGCAACACAAGATCCAAGATTTCTACGCGGAGCTCAAGAAAATCATGGCAAAAGATCCACATCAAATAACCTTTTGATCTGCTGAAAATCTGGAAGAAATGTGAAGATCTTCTGAATAACCAAGTATACCACACTGAAGAGAACAACAACACAGGGAGACCCACCAAAAACAACTTGCCAACTCCCCTAAATGGCCACGGATCCGCGGCCCACATGGCGACTCGGCCACGGATCCGCGGCCGAGTTAACTCGGTTACAGAATATTTTCTGGGAGCAGTTTGGTCATTTCATCTGGGGCCAAAATGTTGCCCTAGGGTTCCAGTTTCCTGCCTATAAATAGCCCAGAACAATACCAAGTGAAGGGTGCTTATTTTTGGGTTATATTTTAGGAAAGATTTTGTTGTTCTTCTTCCTATTTTCATCTTTCTCCATTAAAACCTTGTAGTGAGCTTTTATGAGTGAAGTGATGAATAAAAGAGTTCTTTTCTTTATCATGCTTGTCTTTTTACTTTGTTAATTATATTTGCTTGTAATTTTCATTTGATAATCTAGTTGTTGTTATTTGTTATTTGTTTCTTTCTTCTTCTATTTTTTCTTTATCCTTAACAACAATGATGTGTATGCTTGATCCTTGCCAAAGTGAGGTCTCAAATAGCTAGTTGTAATCTTCTAACCTCTTTCTTTCTATCTTCCTCCTTTTGTTGTATTTTCCTTTTTTTGTAATGGGTGAGTAGTTTATCACTTGTTAGGGCAGGATAAGTAAAGTTTGAGAGAAGGAAATCTCTCTCACTCTTTTCTTGCCCAACATCTTAATTCGGACTCCCGTTAATTGAACCACAATCCGCTCCCTACGGCACCCTATCCTACATGATAGCGGCGATTCCTTAGTGAGACCGGTTGTGATTGAATTAACCGGAGGTTAAGGCTAAGAGCTAAGAACGGACGGACAAGGACCAAAAGGAAGAAACTAAGCGTTGGAAAGCCTAGCTTATACTCACAAGTTCCTTCTTAGTCGTGCTAATCCCCGTTGTTGCCGATTACCGTAACACCGATATTAAGAGTGGCAACGAAAGAAGTAAGCGAATCCTATCTCAAACTAACATAATCCTAACCCCAACAAACTCTGTTTATATACATTTTAGCACATAGTTAATCTCAAACAAACCTGGACATTTGGACTTAACTCGTTAAAACACATAGAAAAAGATTCCCATCTCCCTGCGGACGATCCGTACTCAACCGGCTAGCTACTAAGCGAAACCGTATTGATTGCGGTAATTAACTAAGCACGCAAAAACTTTAATAATCATGAGGCGTTGGTTTGACCCTTCTAAGGCTGGTTCATTGGGGCTCTGACATGTTCTGGGATTTTTGAATTCTGCTCAAGTGTTGAGCTATTTGGGAAATCTGGGGTGTTTGATTATTCGATCAGAAAGTTTAACATTGTCTATTTATCTGGTTTGTGATACAATATTTGGAATCCACAAATAGTTATGAGATAACTAATTTGAATGTTATAAATCTAGCAGTTTAGTCTCAGTTGATCGGTTGCCACGGGATTTTGATGCGATCAAAAGTCGGTTGCAATCATGTAGCCCACGCGGATACTCGCCGGGTAAACTTAATAGATATCCACGCCCCATAGCCCCGACCAAGTGACCGTAGGAGAACCGCGTCGCAAATATCATCCGTTCGGGTGCTCGCGGCAGCGGTGTTCCGCCTCAGCGCACTTCGTCGACGACATCGGGGGTGCGGCCGTCTACTAAAGTTTCCGACGAGCATTCGATCAAGATATCGGGAATTTTGTTGAATTGCCCGAGTAGATATTGAAAATTGTTTTCGATAATGAGACTAAAATGCGGTGTTTATAATTGTCAGGCATGCAATGTCTAAGGAATTCATTTGGTTAGGCATGTGATGTCTAAGGCGGTTGCGGATTCCAACTGTTGTAGTTTTACACTTTCATTTCTGCGACCTTAAGTGTAATATGTTGTGTATCGCCGGTTTCGTTGCTATACATCAACGACAACTGGGATATGCATATTTACTTACGTTGATGATATGTGATATTATGTGTTGCTGTGATATGTTATATTGGATCGTCGTGATTGAATAGCCGGGGGTTTTATGTGAGATGAGAGTTTTTTCTTTTTCATTCATGTAAAATTCAATTGTATGTAATATTCTTTTATTGGGGCACTTCCGGGCTGAGGATGATGTCACCATTGTATATTATTTACTTTTCCGCATTAGGATAGACCCAAGGCGGGGAGAACAAATAACCGGGTTCTAGGGTCCAGTAAAAGACCATCTCGAGGAGTCGAGATCGGGTCTCCTTACTCTAGAACTGGCAGGGTTACTTGCCGCTCTCATAGGGGTCTGGGGATGTGGGTTTAGCTATTCATCGCGACTGTGGAATCCGTGTTTTATACAGGATCATATTAGAACACGGACAACCTAGTATATCCAATATTTCATATATATTCTTCTGCTGCAATGTTCTGTGATGAGATCATATTACTGCTTGAGACGAATGTTTATATTATATATATAAGATATATATTATATATTGATTGATTTCGTTTCAAATCTGATGCTTGTGAAGCATAATAAAATGGGACTTCATTAATGAGATTAATGAAACTAAAAGAAACCTAAAGATGTTGTAGAAACTAGTTTAAAAACTGGTAGCTCTAGTTCTTGCTTTGCATAGCGGTGTTCCTTGTAGAACATCCAGCACCTTATTCGATAAGGAAGGTGCCGAGATCCCTTCACCTGGAGTGACCTCTTTAGCGAAACTAGCAGATGCTACACACTCAGTTTGTCTTTTGATTGCTTTTATAGTTCTTGTTTTGCATAATGGTATTTGTGAAATATCCTGCACCTTATTCGATATGGAAAGAGCCAAGATCCCTTCACCGGGAGTGACCTCTTTAACAAAACTAGTAAAAGCCTCAAAAACACTCCTTTCCAAAAATCACTCGATTCTATAACGATATCATATTCATTACGCAAAAGGTTTTCTTTAAAAACCTGTCGTAGCCCTTCCTCATTTCAGATAAGTATTTCATAGTATTCGTGCTACGTTTGTTGGCCTGCATCAAGCTGAAGTGTGCGGTAGCTATTTATGCTTATCTGCTTAAGCATATGACGCGATTGAGTTAGGGTAGTCGTGCGACTTTATTGGCCTGCGTCAAGGCGAAGTGTGCGGTAACTATTTTTGCTTATCTGCTTAAGCATATGATGCGATTGAGTTAGGGTAGTCGTGCGACTTTGTTGGCCTACGTCAAGGGTCGTGCGGGTGGGTTTAATTGAATCGGGAAATGTACAGGTTGAACCTGACTAGCGCACTATGGTTTGTTGGCCTGCATCAAGGTCATAGTGTAAGTCCACATTACCCGTCCCCCGGTTCCTTGGGGTTGCGGAAATGGTGAAAAATGATTTTTTTCTTTGGGGGTAACATGGACTCAAAAACGGATCTTTGTTAAACTAACTATCTAACAACCTAACTAAGAGTTTAGCTACTCGGTTAGGGGGTTATACCTTAACTTGAACTCCTTCTCTTCGACTCCTTGTGGTGGTCGGATGGTTCTCTCCTCGTCGTCAACTTGTGCCGAAGATGGATCCACCCGAAAGCTTCTACCTTTGGCTCCAACCTCAATCTTGAGGAAACTAGAACACTTGGTTTGCTAGTCCTTGTATACTAGGATGAGTAGAGAAGTGTTTTAGGTTTTATCTCTAAGGAAATGCTTCTCAACTCATGAGAGGGAGTTTCCTTGAGCTAGAGAGAGAGCAAGAGGAATAGGGAGAGCTTGAGGATGAGAGAGAATGCAAATGATAGAATGAGAAAGACTTTTTCAACCATCCTCTTCATAATCCAAAATAATCATAACAAATAATAATAATTGAGTATTATGTGATGGTTGTTATCATATCAAATGGCAATATCATTTCATGCATTAAATGCAATTTGTGAAAAAACAAGTAAGCAAAGGTCAATGCCATGAAATGATAGCCATTGTCATGATGGTGGTCAACAAGTCCAACCTAGTCAACCGGTCAACAAAGTCAACCCTTCAATCCAACCATGTCACAATAATACTTAATTAATATTATTATTAATAATATTTCTAATTCTCATTAGGGTTTAGCAAAAGTCAACAGTCAACAACCCTAATGAGAATCCTCTGCCTCTGTCTCTGTCAACCGTGCATACACACCCGCATCCGTGTTCCGAGGAACACGAATACAAACGAGATAAAACCAATCCCAAAACATATACTAGAATATGGCTTAAACCAAAGCCCGCTAATAATAACTGCCCGGACACCAAACGTGCACACGTGCATGGATGTGACCGAACCATGTCGCAATACCATGCGACCTCTACTCTTTTGCCTAAAGGAGAATAGCTCTCCGTGTGGGACTCTAAAGACTCGACACTATGCTGGCAGTTGGTTTAACCACAGACCACAAGCGGCACTAGCTGTGCGTAACGGCCCCCAAGTAGATGCCGATAAGAAGACGGACGAGGTGAAACCCATCTAACTCCTACTGAGCCTGAATGTGACAGTCTCCGTACAGTCCGGTCTGTTCGTCTGAGAATATCGCATGGCGGGCCTAGGGGGCGGTAAACGTCAGTCCCCTAATGGCGGTACAAGTCGTGTCGGAGTGTAGCCCAGAACACCCTGAGATAACACTGGAAACCTACCATTATATCTCGCTTTCCCTAGCTAGGGACTTTGTGTAATGGCTCTCCTAGACACAGCGCGATATCAACCCCCAATACCGGGAGAGACGAATCTTGTCTAACCGTCACTGCCTCCAAGTACTTCGAGACAGCACCCAACTACTACCTGTTTGCACGACTCCTTTGAGCTGTGGTAAGGTAGTAATCAAAGAACAGTAGGAACACACTCTAGGCGAAGTGACAGTGTAAAGTCAGCGGAATAAGCTATAATCATGTCACCTGGGAACTGATAACTGACGATAGGTATAGTACCAACCAACAGTTCCCGACGAGTCATGTCCAGTGTACTCGTAACCTAACGAGCACCCGCATACTATCTCAAGTACGACGAACTGACGGTTGTGGGACAGACCGTCTCCCATGCTGGGATGAGAAGCACATACGCTAGTTTACTCCGGAGTATCGATGCCCTGTCTCGATAGTCCTACGACTAGGGACCTGTATAAGGATGTGCTTGTGGATTACCCAGCCCCCACGAGTGTGACTACCATCACAATGCTGGTAATCAAGCAAAGATCCTAAGGGCTCCACTAATGTGTATAGGTGATATACTAAAAGAAACACATGTACACATTAAAGTAGAAACAAACCAAGTAGCATACTACTATTTTGAGCAAGATTGTCTATACAACTGTGAATATCCCAAGCTTCCATTAAGTAATATACAAACTAGTATGATACAATAATGGCCTCTAGGGCATATACACTGACAATCTCCCACTTGCACTAAGGCCATGTACTGGCGTATCGAAGACCTATCATCTCGATCAGCCGCTCCAACTGAGTCTGGGGTAAGTCCTTCATGAATGGATCAGCAGTGTTATCTTCCGTTGCAACTCTCCGAACCTCGATCTCCTGGCGATCCACGTTCTCCCTGATCAGGTGATACCGCCTCAAGATGTGTCTGGACATCTGATGGGACCTGGGTTCCTTCGCTAAAACTATAGCCCCGTTGTTGTCGCAATACAGAGGTATTGGATCAATAATGGACGGAACCACATGAAGTTCTGTCAAGAACTTCCTTATCCAGACGGCTTCATATGGACGGAACCATATGACCTAGGATAGCGTTATGCATGCGATTTCTACTCGTAGATGTTTTCTACGCACGAGTTGGAAACTCACCCCCGTTGTGCCACAGTTCCTTGCAGGTTTTGCCATACAGGTTTCGTTGCGGCTTTACTGGCACACTATTCCTTCCGGGTGATTGCTTTGGTAGGTGGGTTCTTTGCATCAGTACAACCATTGTTTATTTATCATTTCAGTTGTATCTCGAAACACCATCAACCAGATTGTATATTTGATAGAGATAAAGACCAGACTTGTTATTCTTTCAACCTTAGAGTCGCGTGATGTATTATTATGTTTTTCATGTTGTTTTGAGTTTCTTTGAGTTTTGATCCTCGCCCTTCGGCATTGTATATTATATTGCTTGCGTGGTTGTGACCGTCGTTTGACGAAGAGCTAGCTCCCGCTTGGGGATGCCTTTTATTGTATTTCGTATACTATTCATGTTGTATCCCGTTTGGGACCCAGTATTTACATAGGAGACTCTGCCGAAATTTTCAGTAAATACTTGATGTTTTTAAAACGCATAATTCGGCTTATCCTATTAAAACTACTTGCTTTAAATTGGTTTTTCCTTCACTCTACTGCTTCTTTTAGTTTTGATTTCTGGGTTTTGTCTTACTTAGATTACGTACGCCTCGAGACGTTTCATAATTTAAGTGCCAGTCACGCTCGGTACTTTTCGGGTCGTGACAAAGTTGGTATCAGAGCGTTAGGTTTTACGTTCGGAGTATAGGATGACCCTTGGTTGATGGAGTAGGTAGCTTGAGTAGAGTGACGTACCGTACGTATGATCCGCGGCATATTTAGGATATGATACTCCTCTTAAAAAGCCTTACGATGTACATTTCCTTGCATAGTATTATATTCATTCCTATGATCTATCCTTATCAGTACTAGTTATGGTTTTATTATCATGGTTATACGGGCGTGGAGAGCAACGGCTAGAGCTGCGGTCAGCATGAGCTCGTCATGGACGAGGACTGACCAGAGAGCGATTCCAGGGACACACGGTTGCATATAGAGGCGCCATTTTATTGTGTTTTCTCACTACGAGCGTTGGATGTATCGGTTAATCATGATGATTGAGGCACAGTTCACCGTGCAGATGAATGAGCCAGTTGTTGCTGCGAACGACGAGATATTGCCCTGGATGTTGGAGCTATTGCAGTACGGTTATACTTAGAGATATGATAGAAGGTCGCTAGTCACCCGAGGATGAATGACTAGGACATGTGATTCATTGCCTACCCCGATGCGAGGTCATCATACTGATTAATTCCAGCTAGAGGCGACTTCACGCTGATACGTTGAGAGTCGATATAGACGATCGAATGTCAGGAACCCATTTTCCAAGTTTAAAGTATTCGGAAAGACATGCAAGCAATTCTATGGACCCTCTAGAATAATGAAACCCTAACTCGACATATTGACCATGTAAAAGCCTTTGAACCTTAGGGTTTGCGGCAGTTCCGCGGTGCCATTAATGAGGCTTGGGTTTGCCCTTCTACGGCTGGTCCACCGATGCTGTGGTATGTACTCGATACTATTAAACCGTACCCAAGATGTTGAGCTCGTAGGGGATTATGAGGTTTTGACGAATCGATCGAATGGTTCGAGTTCATTCGGATGCTATGTGGTGAGATGCATTGCTTGGGAGACTCCAGATACGAGTATAGCCGTTGGAGCGCAGTCCAAACAGCTACGAGGAGGCGAGTCCAAATCGGTCGACATTAGAGAAAGGTGGAGCAAGCGGTTCGTACGAGATCTTGATGAGATGGCGTTCCACTCCGCCGACATCAGAGATGTGATACACAAGAAGAAGCGTTGATTATGGATATATCTTCCAGGAGGAGTCGCGATGAGTATGCAGCCGTTCCGGAACAAGAAACAGATTTAGTGAAGGGTGATAACTTTCGGACAGTTCCGCAGAGACGAGATTTGGGAGAGTCCTCGACAGGACCTTTCTGGAATAAATTATGAGAAGACTTAGACCAAGGAGTGGTCATGTTACGCACACCAGCAGGCCAGATTTTCGCATCGTCGACGAGACATGTTATGAGTAACCATGATAGTTGGCCAGAGATCTTTAGAGGATGTGTTAGAGCGGACTGCTTCCGTTACCATTTCCATATTGGACCGTTGAGCCGAGGAGCTATGTGCTCAGCAATTCGCAGTGAGAGATGAGAGCCTAAGGGCACCAGGCGACATGCCATGTTCAGAAGGGAAGTAGATATCTTGCTCTGCTAGCATTTGATGCACTGACATCTTCTTGACCTTGAAGGACGGACATATCGACGACAACATTTATGATTTGTGATTTTATGATTGACTATCACGTATCCGTCACTTTGGATTTCAGTATTTTTGGGTGATTTATTTCATGATTGAGTTTTGATGACTGAGTTTCATGATATTTGATTTCATGCCTAGGGCATGCATATGATTTGACTTATGTTTCGGCATAGTTTTCATGCACTTTTAGTTTTTCGATTCGATTTTGTGCACGCTGATGCACATAGTTGTGAGATTATATTCCACGGTATACCTAATTTGGATTTGGATTGAGATATGTTGTATACCGTCGATTTCGATTGTGATGTTAAATATTCGTTTTCGTGCACATTGTGCACTTGATTGGATTTTGCGCATACTTAAGGCGCTTGATGCGATTTAGGTGCACACCAGATGCACCGAATCGAGATTCTTCGTGCATATCAGATGCACCTGGTTTTACTGTCAGGCACACATGTTACCTCTGACAGGCGTTCCATGCACACCCGTTGCACTTAGATGTTGTTGTTTCTGTGCACATGTATGGCACATTCGTTGATTTTGATTTCCGTGCGCACCAGACGTACGTAGCATTCATATGCACATTTTGGGATTGATTTCTTTTGGAGTAGTCTATTTTTGATACTTACTTTTGGTATAGTAGCTGAGCAGGACTAGTCCTAGGACAATGCCTGACTATGTTTTGCTTGTATTGATTGTTATCGAAGAGATTTCCAAAGAAGAGCTAGAGTCTCAGTATTTACCTACGTGTCCATGATGACACGAAACTTTTTACAAGGGAAACCCTTCTAAATTAATTTCAAACCGGCGGGACGTGCATATTAAACAAAGGATATATATATATATATATATATAGTTATTTTCATACAATAGACGTCCGCCACTGTGCAGTGTTGCGAACATCGCACGGCGATTTGAAAAAGGTTTGGCATGCATTGCTTCCAAATGTTTTAATGATGTTTACATGTATAGTTCTGACTTTTACAGGTATTGTTTTGATGTATATCATATTAATTTTCTTTTTGGATCTTGACATTGGTGTCTTCACCATAACTCCGATGATTGCGGGATGCTTGACGGAGTTTTGATTTTGGTTTATATATTTGTTTTTCATGCGCATGCATTGCGTTACGATATGTTTTATGTATTTATGATTTCGGAGCCCCGGCAACTTGATGGTTTTGCTGAATGTTTTATTATTTGGAGGAGTTTTAATTTAAATTCGGGGACCGAATTTCTTTAAGGGGGGAAGATTGTAACATTTTGAAAATCGTTCAGGTGAAATTTCGGAAATCGGTAAAATAACGGGTGTTTTCCGTAAAAAAAATTCATGATATAAATATATTTTAATATAAAATTAAATATACATATTCTAGCTATGTAATTGCTAGTATTTGGTGTTTATTGAGCCACTTGTAAAATTTCTAATTTATTGAAAAAAGTTCTGAAATTTTTTATTTTAATATTATTTTAAGCTGTCGCTAATATATTTAATTAAGAATAATTACAAATTGGAATGGGTTGTTACAATTTTGTGCATCATGACACATTTAAACTAGAATGTAACATGTAGTTTTTATACAAAAAAAAAATCGTTGTCAAAGGTTTTAGGAAATATGATAGAAAAAGGCTTATTTTTTGAAAATTAAGTTAAATAGAAGTGATGTGGGCTTGTGACTTGAATTGGGCTTTCATTACTTGGAAAATTTTCCACAAACACACACACACACCCATCTCCTAACTTGCTGGCCGAGCTCAACAAGAAACGCCCCCCCAATTTGCTTCACATCTAATGAAAAGAAAAGAAAGAATAAAGAATGAGTTGACTTGAGGTATGAGGTTTTGACTTTCTCTTTCTCTTTCTCTTTCAACACCTCACTCTCTCCCACACTTTCTCCACCTGCACATCGGCCGACCCCCCCCCCCCCTCATTCTTCAGCCCCTTCATTTCTTCATCTCATTTCTCATAAAAAAAACCACCATTTTTGCCTCAAATCCATACAAAAATCAAAGCAAAATCAAAATCCAACTCCTACCCATTTTTCCTTGGCTACTCTAGTATGGATCTAGGAGCATGGAGGCCATTTTGGGTGACAAGTTTTCAATTTGATCTCAAGGATTTGGGAGGTATAATTGTTAACCCTTTTGGTTATGTGTTGATTAATTCCTCCAATTTAAGTTATTGTGATGTTTAAAAAGGGTTTTAAATTCAAGTTTGAAATTTCAAGTGGAAGGTTTTGAATTAAGATTAGGGTTTGATCATTGGATTATGGTTGTGATGGGTAGATTAACTTGTTGAGACATGCTAAAATCTAAGCTAGTTGTTATATTACAATTGTTATTTTTAAAAATTGTCCAAATGATACAATTTGCAAACTAGTTTTTTTTAAGTTAATACAAAATAGTGTGATAAAATCTAGTAAATGTTTATATGACTTAATTAAGTTGTTTAACGAACATTATAGCAACTAAAATTGTTAAAACATTTAGATTGGGGCTAAAACGGGAAATTTAGGCTTACTGGGGTTCTTGAAAATAAATCGATTTGAGAAAATTTAAGGTTTTTATGAATTGCACCATATTTTCATATAAATTTTAGTGCGTTATGAACGCGCGATTGGTACGTTGGGTTTTTCTCGATAGTTTGATGTTTGTATATCAACATCGAGGGTTGGTTTGGCTATTCTTGCATGCGTAAGCGATAGGTTTTGACCTATACGTGATACGCGTGCCGATTTGGTTTTCGTATGCCGTTTCGATTTCGAATTGGGTTTTTATGCGATAAGATACGTTGTGACATGTAGGTACCCCCATGTGGACTTCAAGATGACAAACAAGCGTATGGCGACGTCGGCACCGGTGAGCGAAGATCAGGTGAGTAGATTTATATCTACGGGGAGAAGTCGGGTGGATGGCGTATAGCACCCCCGTAGTTCGTAGTATATTTATGATATATAATTGGATATATTTGTGAATTATGACCCATCGATGATTATCAAGTTATGATTATGTGTTTATGGTTAGTTGGGTGTTATTAGAAGGGAACTAGCATAGCTTCTTGTAAGTCCGCGGGGGCGCCCCGCCGTCGATTCGACGCCGGAAACGCGGAAACAAAAACTTTGCAAACTAGCAAACCGGCACCACCGCGCACTTTCCACCCAGATCGGGCCATTAACCTAGCAACTAGCAAACTAGAAAAGAGTAGAGAAGCTATACCAAGCGATCCGTGTCCTTCGGTCTTCATCTCCACTCCGATCTCCTGCGGAATCTCCGTTCATCTCCTCCTCGTCGGAACGGGCACCACATCACCAAAGTCTTTTACGGGCTCCCACCTCTGGACCGAGGCAACTCGGGCGTGACGTTGGCTAGCCGACGCGTCCAAGATATGCTGTAGGCTAGTGTAGAGTCTATATCTCTTTGGGGTTTAGTTGCCATGGAGGATGGAAGAAAAATGTTAAAGAAAATTGGTGCTTTCAATTTTCTAGCAAAAGAAAATGAGATGAAGACAACACTCCAAAAATGAAATTCTCTCTACCCCCTCTCAAGAATGGCCGACCCCTTATATGGAAAAATGGTGGTGCGAAAAACAACAAGGGAGGTGGGTGTAGGAGAGAAACAATGGTAACCCTAAGCCAAATCAAATCCAATCACACACACCACCACAATCTAATCCATTCTTTTCTCATAATTCAAAAGATAAGAAATCAAAGGGACTTCATGATACTAGTCAAATCATGAAGCCATCATATGCAAGAAAACCCCTCCGTAAATGTTATTTGCAAATGTGCAAATAACCCCCCTCCATTGAAAGTCCGGTCGTGAAGGAACAAAGGAAAATCGGCCGAAACGGAATGCAAACTGACAACTTCAGAAAACGGATCCCGTAATAAATTACAGGAAAAACCCCACTACTGCATATACATGCCCGCATTTGTATTCCCACTGAATACAAATGCAAAGAGACAAAACTTACACTGTCAAATACTAGGATCCGGCATAAACCAAAACCGGCTAGTAAACACCGTCCGATCACGATCCGTGCAACACCGCACGTATCTGATCGAACCCTGCCATATCTCCATACGGCCTCTATAGCGTTTCGCCCGAAACGTGAGTAACTGTGTGTGCGGTGGACTCTAAAGACTCGTCAATACTATGGCTATGGATTTAAGCACTAGCACGTCAGAGGTATCAGCCATACGTGAAGGGCCACCAGCTATTGACCAAAAAGGGACGTCGATGAGCGAACTCATCCTGACACCCTACTGAGCCTGTCAGTGACAATATCCGTACAGTCCGGTCCGTTCGTCTATGAGCATCGCATGGCGGGCCTAGGGGGTTGGTAAAAGTCAGACCCCCAATAGCGGTACAAGTCGTGTTGGAGTGTAGCCCAGAACACCCTGAGATACTACTGAATACCTACCAGCAAATCTCCTTTCTTGGCCAAGGACTTTTCATGTTCTGGCTCTCCTAGACACAGCGCGATCTCACCCCCAATACCGGGAGAGACGAACCCCTGCAGATCCGCTCACTGCCTCCATGTGGCTCGGGACTGTACCCAACTAAAACCTGTTTGCACGACTCCTTTGAGCCGTGGTAGGGTAGTAATCAAAGCACAGTGGGAACTCACACGAGACAAATGACGATCTCAGGTCGATGAACTAACCTGTACACATGTCACCAGGGAACTGCTATCTGACGTCTGGTATAATCCCAACTAGCATGTTCCCGGCGAGTCCTGTCCGGTGTACTCATAACCCAAATAAGCACCTGTATACATCTTAGGTGAACCAACTGACACCAGTGGCTTGTGAGACCGGCCACCGCCCCTCGTCGGGGTCTCGACTGTATACACTAGTCTACTCTAGAGAATCGATGCCCTGTCTCGAAACTCCCACGACTAGGGACCTTTTAAGGATGTGTATATAGACTCCAGCTCTCACTTATATGATCGCCCTCATACTGCTGGTAGTCAAGCAAGAATCCTAGGGGCTCTATCAACGTGTATTAGGGACTCATAAGGTCACCTAAAGCAGTACATGATGATAAAGATAAACCAGATAGCATACTATCATCTTGAGTAAGACTGTCCTACTGGGACAGGTCCTCCCATCAATCATTGCAATCACGTGCCTGTGATCCAATAATTGACTCTGAGGGCACTATCTCCAACAATCTCCCACTTGCACTCAAGGCTAATTATTACGATGTCGCATACTCACAGCCCGTGTGATATCGAACACCCAATTCCTCTACTAGTCAGTCTCACAAAGCTCATTTGCGAAACTATTGCGTTCGAGGAATAGCCTCAGTGAGTGGATCCGCTCTGATGTTTCTTTCTATGTCTTTCTTTATCTCAAGTTCGCGGAGAAAGCCATCTCCCGAAATGAGCAATACCTGTCTTAGAATGTGTCTGGATGTCTGATGGGACCTAGCTCATAAATGAACTCCAAATCCAAACTTCTTAGACTGTATCGTCAACTGAACTTAATCAATATCCTGTGCCATGCCTTGCCTCAGTATCCACCTGGACCATCTGTCCAAAATACTGCCCTCGTCAGAGGGAAAACTATAACTCTGACAACCTTTCTGTCATCCAGGTCACCTTGGAAGCCTGGAATGATAACTGTCTCCCGAAGGAGAATGCTGTTATCATATCCCTAGAACATCTACTTATGTTCTAAAACTGCTTCCGACTGTTTCTCCAGGATTGGATCAATATCAACTTATTGCATCTACTACAAAAACAACATCTGGTGTGGTACTTGAAATCTCATGATTGACTCAATTGCCTAAGCAAATGAACTGCCAATCATGCGCATCCCTCTCCCCTTTAGTCTGTAAGACACCTTTAAAGAGGGTGACTCCATCACCTGCAGGTACACTACCGTGCCAGGAGTCGTTCATTCTAAATACTCAAAGAATGCTGTCAAAGTACCCAAATTGGGAAACCACCCAAATCTAGATCTAAAACCATAGATCTAGTGACCAGAATGTCTGATATAATATCTAAGTCCTATGTGGAGAAACCACTGTGTGACGACCAAAGTTTAACCGATCGTAGTATAGGAATATCACTTCTTACTTTGTGTATGTCATTAAATACCAGGACATTACACCCTACTACCTTCTTAACAGATCCATCCCCTATTCTGATGAAGTCAAACCTATGACTGTCACATCAGAAACAGATGATCTATCTCCGCTATATCTGCTTTAGTCTATAAATAGACATAAGCCTGATGACCACCATGCTTCCGCTGCTCCCACTGACTACGACAACCCTCTGGCAGAGTCATATACACATGCACTTCTAAAGCTAGTTTAGAACGACGCTATATTCATCCTCCTGCCGGATCTCACAGTCTGGAACAACAGCAATGGCAAGTCTGGGTAAACAAGAACCTCTCTGCCACCGACCTTGAGCATACCGAAGTACCTCTCGGGTGCCTGAGGTTACCCACCTTATCTGCGGAGTGGCCAATGGAATGTCAAACCAGATTGAATCTTTAGGTTCTTATCAAATCTTCAGTAATCGTTTGCGGTTCTGGAATCACTTCCAGTTCTACCATACTCCCACTACTGTTTTCTGAAAAAAAAAGTCCATTTTTAATTAAAACTGTGGCGAGTCAAGAACAATAAGCCGGACAACTCCCCGTATCTTAACAATGTCAAGGTATGAACTGTTCTATATCCAATATAGAAACAGAGGCACTGATTTAATTGAACCAGATTCAAATTATGCAGCTGTCACCAGTGCATGTCAACTCAATGGAAGGAGGCCGATCAGCGTTACTCAACTTAGGAATGCTTCGAATTATGAGTAACCTGAAAGAGAAGCAAGTTCTCTTAATCATTACTATCAACTGAATACCACATACAAGTATCTACATCTTCGATCACCTTGAAAAATCCCGATACTTGCAATACTTGGTTCTCTACTTTATTCATATACCCATAACTTCTCAAAACTTGGACCTTGTGTTTCTACGAAACACCTGTCTAAGAACTAGAGAAGTTATAAGTAAACCGAATATAGTATGAGTACCTACCCCTCTGTCCTAATAGACACAGGACAACATACAATACTCTGTATAAGTCCCTTGAGTCAAATAACTCATTCACTGTGTGTCGTAGGTTGAAAACTGTACTATGGTTACGAAGAATTACACCGCTGTTCAATGCTCCTTACCTAACCATCCACTGATATATGTAAATGTCATAGACATAATTTCAAAAAGGTATGTCTCACTCTATAAAAATAGACGTACAGATGTATCAATTTGAAATTGGTGCATAACAACGGATATTCAAAACCAAATATTTGCCGACCGGCAAACAACCCAGGTGACTTCCTCAAATATCACCAATTACAACGAATCCCGATATAATGAGAATGGTCACCTAATTCCCAATAACTTACTCCCACTCATCATCTGTAAAACCATACAGATGTGAGGATCATACCTGGTAAATACATACCCTGGAGCAAGTGTCAAATCGGGAAATCAGTTTTCTTTTAACAGTGCACAGTGATACTGAAACATTGAAATGTTTCGATGGGGTATCCTGGTATTCCTAGTAATCCCTCTTCCATTATCCAGATTCACAACTGTAACCGTATAATTCTTTGCCATCTCTCCAAATCCCTTTATATGTCTTTAGTCATTACCTTCTGTACATCCCTTTAGGCCAAATGGTTTTCTTCCTTCCCTACCGCTCGGCACCAACCTATGGTTTGGAAGAAGACTATCCAATAAGCATAATGGGTGTACTATCCTAATCCTAGGAGCACTCGCAATGCGAGAGAAGGTGAAGATAAAAGACAACCGAATGAACTGAATTCCTATTTCTCCTGAACCAGGATCCATCCCCGAACTGGAACAAGTTCCTTTCGAGTTCGTATATAACCATACGATGGATTATTCAATAAACTTTGGATCTTCGTAGTGATACGGAGTGTTCTGGAGAAATACAAAGGTGATTTAGGATTGGCGAAGAAATACTTGGTTTGGTCGTGAATAGCAGTCGCAATTTACTTTGCCCTCTTACTAATCCCTTTCTTTGTCTTTGCTTAATACCTTCTGTACACCGTTAAGGCTAATTGGTTTTCTTCATTCCATACCGGTCGGCTCCTGCCTATAGTTTGGAAGAAGAATATCCAATTTGCGTAATAGGCGTACTATCTCCTAAACCAAGGAGTACTCGCAATGAGAGAAGGTGAAAGGAAAAGACAACTGAACAGTCCTATTCGTTTTCTCCAGAACCGGAAACCATCCTCTAATTCCTTCGAGTTCGTATATAACCATACGATGGTTTTGTCCAATGGAAGTGGACGTTCGTAGTAATACGGGGTGTCCTGGAGAAAAGGGTAAAAGTAGGAGTGGCAATGAGGTTTGCAACTCTGACAATCCAAAAGCCAGTGTTAAGAAGGTTCAGTCAACTTGGTTACTGAGTCATAGTCTAGGGTCGGGTCAATGGTCGCTGCCAAAGACAGAGAGAAAAGAAACACTCAGCATGCACTCTTACCTAGATCAGAATGGTTATCACTTTATCAAATCTGGAAACCTCCCACTGTAACGTCAAATTCTTCCCCAAACCTGAAAGAAGAATTAGCCGGGATCACCCGAGGAGTAAACCAACTCATCAGTGGGAATCGGGATCCAACTATCATCGCATGATAACGTGACAGAATCCGCTCACGCTATCACACTCCAGAAGGTATGCGCATATCTGGCAAGTTTCAGTTCTTTTGAAACTCCCGATATTGATTTTTGCCCCATACTCTTATGACCATGGCGTGAGGTCAAAATATCATAAGTAACATGTCAAGTTCTACCCATCCTGACACCCTACTGAGCCTGTCAGTGACAATATCCGTACAGTCCGGTCCGTTCGTCTATGAGCATCGCATGGCGGGCCTAGGGGGTTGGTAAAAGTCAGACCCCCAATAGCGGTACAAGTCGTATCGGAGTGTAGCCCAGAACACCCTGAGATACTACTGGAATACCTACCAGCAAATCTCCTGCCTTGGCTAAGGACTTTTCATGTTCTGGCTCTCCTAGACACAGCACGATCTCACCCCCAATACCGGGAGAGAAGAACCCCCGCAGATCCGCTCACTGCCACCATGTGGCTCGGGACTGTACCCAACTAAAACCTGTTTGCACGACTCCTTTGAGCGTGGTAGGGTAGTAATCAAAGCACAGTGGGAACTCACACGAGACAAATGACGATCTCAGGTCGATGAACTAACCTGTACATATGTCACCAGGGAACTGCTATCTGACGTCTGGTATAATCCCAACTAGCAGGTTCCCGGCGAGTCCTGTCCGGTGTACTCATAACCCAAATGAGCACCTGTATACATCTTAGGTGAACCAACTGACACCAGTGGCTTGTGAGACTGGCCACCGCCCCTCGTCGGGGTCTCGACTGTATACACTAGTCTACTCTGGAGAATCGATGCCCTATCTCGAAACTCCCACGACTAGGGACCTTTTAAGGATGTGCTTATAGACTCCGGCTCTCACTTATATGATCGCCCTCATACTGCTGGTAGTCAAGCAAGAATCCTAGGGGCTCTATCAACGTCTAATAGCGACTCATAAGGTCACCTAAAGCAGTACACGATGATAAAGATAAACCAGATAGCATACTACCATCTTGAGTAAGACTGTCCTACTAGGACAGGTCCTCCCCTCAATCATTGCAATCACGTGCCTGTGATCCAATAATTGACTCTGAGGGCACTATCTCCAACACTTCTTAGTTGCGAAACCTAGAATAGGTTTACACCCACACGCACACACGCATTTGTATACATCTATTTACATGTGAGTATATGGGGTTCTGTATATATATATATATACACACACACACACACACACATAAACATATACATAGATTATGAAGATAGTACTTGGGATTGGAGATGAGTCGATGAGAATGGGCTTGAGGTCGTGAGATCGGTGATGTGACAGGGTTCGTATTTGAGTTACGACGTGATATATTTAGCGGGTCCTTTAGGTATGGTGTTTTCATACACACGCATGTATACATAGATGGTATCAGTATTGAACTAGACATAGATCAGTACCCCGGATCATGATTTTGATAAAGAGGATACCAGATGAATAATGTGATGAATGTGATATTTGACCCGTACTTAGATTTGGGATACCGTACTACGGATTTACGTACGAGCTTTATATTGATGATAGATCCGCAAGCTTGATATGATGATGTCATATTATAGATATTGTATCGTATGTGATACTATTGATGCGGGATCACCGACTATATATATATATATATATATATATATATATATATATATATATATATATATATATCGACTCAGATGTTAGGCGGTTTCCTTACCTTTCGATCAGCCCTGCAGTGTACTTGTAAATGATAGATTAGATTCGACTCATACCTATTTCAAAAACTAACGAATCGTGTGTATTTTAAAGACGGGACAAGGGATTCTATGGATATTTCAAATGACGTATCATTTCTTGAAAACACCGTAGCCCTTATTTTCAAAACACCACGATTCGTGATATTTCAAATGGCACCACTGTATGACGCATATTTATATAAATGCATATTAGTTATCACTGTGTTTATCATTCAGCTCCCGCATATTAATACTGTTCGCATCGCATTTGCATGTTTATATTGTACTTCCATATGCCATTATTGAGATCATGCTGTCAGGACACCAGCACCATTACCGATGATGCGTATGTTCCACATACACTTACTTGCTGGCTCACACACATCATCATCGGTAATTGATGTTGGCTATAGTGCCCTCAAAGCAATTATCATAGTCGCAGACATGTGATCATGATGATTAAGGGAGGACCTATACCGATAAAACAGTCTTACTCGAGATGATAGTATGCTATCTGGTTTGTCTTTATCATCATGTACATGTTGATAGAGCCCAGAGGAATCTTGCTTGACTACCAGCATTGTAATGGCGATCACATACTTGGGAGCTGGGGGTCTATAAGCACATCCTTAAATGTCCCTAATCGTGGGAGTACCAGACTGGCATTGATACTCCAGTGTAGACTGGTGTATACTTATCTAGACCGTGACGAGGGGCGGTGGCCGGTCTCACAAGCCATTAGTGTCAGTTGTTCACCTAAGATAGTATACAGGTGCTCATTAGGTTATGAATACACTGGACGGACTCGCCGGGAATATGCTAGTGGGTATTATACCTATAGTCAGATAGCAGTTCCCTGGTGACATGTGTACGGTTAGTTTGTCGACATGAGATTGTCATTTGTCTCATGTGAGTTCACACTGTTCTTTGATTACTACCTTACCACGGCTCAAAGGAGTCGTGCAAACAGGTTTTAATTGGGTACAGTCTCGAGCCACATGGAGGCAGTGAGCAGATCGTCAGGGATTCGTCTCTCCAGGTATTGGGCGTTGATGTCGCGCATTGCACGGGTGGCCATTACTAGAAATCCTCAGCCGGGGTATGTTAGAATTACCGATCCAGGATCGATAGTTTTTCGGGTAGTGATGGATTTCATACCGACATGAATTATCGTGTTGTTAGGCGTCTGACTTTATCCACCCCCTAGACTCGATATCCGATACTCTTTGACGAAAAGACCGGACTATACGGATATTGTCACTGACAGGCTCAGCAGGGGTGCGGATGAGTTTGCTCGTCGGCCTTCCTTTCGCTAGATACCTGGGTAGCCATTACGTACAGCTAGTGCCGCTGATATGCTTGTGGTTAAACCCACTGCCAGGGTATTGATGAGTCTTTAAAGTCCCACACAGAGGGTTTCCCTGGTTCTGGCGAAATGATATAGTAGCCGTATTGGATACGTGCAGGGTTCTGATCGATTGATGTACATAGTACTCGGACTTTCGATTGGACAGTTGATAATACTAGCCGGCTCGGGTTTGAGCCGGATTATTAAATCAGGTATTGATTTAATAATATACATATATGTATTTCGATACGTATATTCTAGTATTATATTCTTTGTGTTATTATCTCACTTTTGATATTCGTATTTCGGTACGGATACAGGTATGTATATACAGTAGAATATAATCCGTATTTTTTACCGGATAACATTCTAGAAGGTACCAGCTCATTTTGGATTTGACCATTTTTATTAAAATGGATAATGAGGTGGAAAATGGCATGAAGAGGAATGGTGAGAACCATGGTTGGAATATTGCTCACAGATGAATTGTTAATTCATTTGGGTGCACTATTCAAGCATGGTAGGATTATTAAAATGGAAAATTGGTTTTTACAAAACCTAGGATGCTTCTTTTTCTCTCTCCTTGGTCTTCAATTTTTTGAAGCATGCTAGGTTTTCTTCTCTTGAGCTTGAGCTCCACCCTCACCATTTTTGTTCTTCACCTCTTCTAGCTATCATGATTGCTTCCACCTTCTTCATGATATGAGATAGCCAACACTAAGAATACATACAAGCTACATCCTAGGCTCTCTAGGGTAGCATCCTAGAGACCCTAATTGCTCCACTAGCATCTTGGCGTGGAACTAAAGCCGGAAGTACATCCTTAGGGTGGATCATCGGACATGGAGGAAGACCGGCGACCAAAGTCGATCCGCAACATCACTAGGAGCTTGGAGATGGTTGAAGACCCGAAGGACATGGTTCATTAGGTATAACCATTCCTATTTTCTGGTTAATGGTTTCGATCTTGCTAATCGGGTAATGGTAGCGCCGGGTTAATGGTGATCTTGCTAATCTGCAACATCACTAGGGTTAATGGTTTCGATCTTGCTAATAGGGTAATGGTAGCACCGGGTTTTAGAAAATTTTTGTTCCGCATTTGGCCACGGTTCGGTGGCCGGGGCGCTTCCATAACCCAACATGGTATCAGTGCCACCCATTAAACCCTACTAGCTATTTTGCACAAGCTTAAAATCTCGATCGATCAAAATTTCCAAATTAATTTTCCAATTTGCCTATTTTCTGTCAATTTCTGAAAGTGCTCCTAAAATGTTTCTGTATAGCTTAAAAATCCTTGCAGGCAAAACTAAAGATACATAAAAAATTTGGTGACCTAACTCCAAAATTTCACCGCGAGACCGCCGCGAAATGTCACATTTGGCGGCTCTTCCGTGGCCCTTTTTGGGCTACAATGACCAAAATTTTTTCTGGAGCTCTAGTTAGTGGAAAAATGATTTTTTTGATATATAGTTTTGGCCCAGATTCATTTGAGTACTGGTTTAACACTTGGGGCCATTTTGGGAAAGTTTATTCGACCGAAATTTTAATTGTGTTTTCAGTACTTTACATTTCTATCTGTTACCTTGAATGTCATTTGATCGGTAAACCTTGTCTAATCGCTATAGTCCTTTTAGACGGGTTTGTGAACGTGCCATTCACGTTGATGTTCTGTGTTGTGCTGTGTTGTTGCGGATTGTCGTGGTGGATAGCCTGCGTGAAATGGTAGTACAGTTTTGATTTATTTGTAAATTTATATTGCGAGGCGAGCGCCCGACATGTGGACTGCCGTCACTACCAGTTTGTATATTATTCTTTTGGGGCACGACCGGGTTGAGGTCGATGTCACCCTTGTATATTATTTTCTTTTCGGTACTAAGATTACCCCGCGGTGGAGTGCACGGATAGCCGGGTTCTAGAGGGCAACAGATCTGCATCTCATGGTATTGAGAAGGAGGGGACCTTACTCTAGAATTGACGGGCTATTCACCGCACTCGTAGGGGGTATAGGTTGACCCAAGGAGGGGTGCCCAAGTTACCGGATTCCATGAAGTGCTGGGTGGTCCATTCACATTGCTGAAGGGGGCTGCCTCGCTTCAGGTTTTGGCGGGTGACTTGCCGTTCTCGTAGGAGTCTAGGAGTTCATTGCACAGGCTATCCACACAATCAGGGGAACGTCGGGTTTTCAGTTCTGGCTTAAAGGAAACCCGGGGCTCCCAGATTATCTATATTGTTCTGTGTTGCTTATTACTTTTCTGTGATGTTGCATTTATCATGCCTGGGACGATTGTTATATATATACATATATACTAGTAGATGTTGTATATGTTTTGCACCCACGCTAGCCCAGTCCCCGCTCTGTCGTTAGTTAAGTAACCTAACGGGTGATGACGGGACCCAGAGGCGAATGCGGATGACATATACGTACATTTTATTTTCATTCTTTTCTGGTGTGATTAATTGATGGGACTGTGTTGATTCTTATCAATGCAAGGAAAACAAACATATATATATATATATGATGTTGTTGGAACTAAGTTTTTTAAAAACTGACATTACAGACATACGCTTTTGCTTTGCATCATGATATTTAGTTTGGAATATCCTGCACCTCATTCGATGAGGCAAGGGCCGAGATCCCTTCATCGGGAGTGACCCCTTGAGTAAAAGTTTGCGTCAACGTAATAACTTCATTATAGTCGTTTACTTTTTGCTTTGCATCGTGGTATTCAGTTTGGAATATCCTGCACCTCATTCGACGAGGAAAGAGCCGACATCCCTTCACCGGTAGTGACCTATTTAGCAAAAGTTTTCGCCACTATATATTTATAAAAACCGCTTGGATTCCTTCAACGATATCAAGTTCATTACGTTAAAGGTTTTTCGCCAAAAACCAGCCGTAGCCCTCCGTCATTTCATTCAGGTAGTACCTAGTATTTGTGCTGCGTTTGTTGGCCTTTACCAAGGCGTAGTGTGCGGTAGCTGGGTATTACTTGTCTGTTGCATCGATTTGCGATTGTCTAGGACAGTCGTATAACCAAGTTAGCCTTTATCAAGGGTTTGTGCGGGTAGGTCTAGAGTCATCCAGGATAATGACGGGTTGAACTTGACTTGTGCTTTATGATTTGTTGGCCTTTGTCAAGGTCATAAACAGCTTGGCGTAAAAACACACATCGGGAGTTTCAAACATACAGGAAACTTGCCAGGCATGCGCATACCTTCTGGAGTGTGGTGACTTGAGTGGATTCCATCAAGTTATCATGCGATGATAGTTGGATCCCGATTCCCACTGATGAGTAGGATTACTCCACGGGTGATTCCAACTAATTCTCCTTTTAGGTTTGGAGGAGAATTTGAGGAAACAGTGGGAGCCATCCAGATTAAATAAAATGATTATCCATTCTGATCTAGGTTAGTGTGCACGCTGAGTGTTTCTTTTCTCTCTCTCTTTGGCATCGACCATGGCCCGACCCTAGACTATGACTTTTTTACCGAGTTAACCGAACTTTCTTAAAAACACTGGCTTTTGGATTGTCTGAGTTGCATACATCATTGCCACTCCTTCTCTTACCCTTTGAGTTTCTTCAGAACACCCCGTATTATTACGAACATCCAATTCCATTGGACAAATCCATCATATGGTTATATACGAACTCGAAGGAACTTTTTCGAGGATGGATTCTAGTTCTGGAGAGATTGAATATGATTATTCAGTTGTCTTTTCCTTTTACCTTCTCTCAGGTTGTGAGGGCTCCTAGGATTAGGAGAGGGTACACCTATTACGCTTATTGGATAGTCTTCATCCAAACCATAGGCAGGTGCCGAAAGGTAGGAAATGAAGAAAACCAATTAGCTTAAGTGTGGTGTACAGAAGGTAATAAGTAAAGACAAATAAAGGGATTAGAAAGAGGGCAAAGTAAATTGCGACTGCTGTTATTCATGGCCAAACCACGTATTTCATAGCCACTCCAACTTCACCATTTGGGTTCCTCCAGAACACCCCGTATTTTTACGAACATACAATTCCATTGGATAAATCCATCGTATGGTTATTGTAAGTTATATGTATGCCGTAGAGGCCATTACTGTACATACGATGTATATTGTAGTGGATGCTAGGACATATATAGGGAGGACTTTCTTGCTCGACATGATAGTATGCTATCTGGTTGTACTTTATCTTAACATGTACTCAGATTGTCTCTATGTTACATGTTGATAAAGCCCTTAGGATGTGTGCTCGACTATTGGGACTATGATGAGATCATACTAGTGGGGCCACGGTAGTCAACGAGTACATCCTATAACTGTTCCTAGTCGAGGGTGTATCGAGACAGGGCATCGATACACCAGAGTAGACTAGCGTATACGCATCTTGACCCATATGATGGGCGATGGATGATCCCATATCCATCGGTGTTTGACATCAAGGATGGTGTACGGGTGCTCAGTGGAGACTGGGTACACTGGACGGACTCGCCGAGAACTCCCAGATGGTATTATACCTCACGTCAGATGGCAGTTCTCCGGTGACACTGGTACAGAGTAGTCTGTTGACCCGAGATCGTCATAGAGTCTTGTGTGATTCCCACTGTGCTTTGATTTCCATCATACCACGTCCAAGAGGGCGTGCAAAAAGGTGGCTTTTGGGTACAGTCCCGAATCACATGGAGGCAATGAGCGATAGGAGGGGATTCGTCTCTCCCGGTATAGGGAGTTGATGTTGTGCTGTGTTCGATTGGCTATAACCGCAAATCCCTGGCCAGGGTTGCTGAGATTTACTGGTAAGTGTTATCAGTAGTTTCTCGAACTGTTATAGACCTCATATCGATACGACTTATCGAGCTACTGGGGTCTGACGTTTACCACCCCTAGGTGAGATATGCGACATATCAGACGACGAGACCGGACTGTACGGGAGTGTTACTGTTTGAATTCACAGGAGAATGTACATGCTTGTTTGTTGATCTTCTGAGCGCTCAATACCTGGGTAGCTGTTACGTTTAGCTGACTGGTTGCAGCTTGTGGGTGTTTGATATGATCATCACCTACTGCCGGCGTATTGACGATTCTTTAGAGTCCTACACAGAGGTTTCTTGGCTCAGGAAAAACAGAGTAGGAGCACATATGTGATATGTGCGGGACCGAGGATAATGCGATATGTGATACCGTATTCTATTCTCGCGATATTTGATATCAGCCGGGTCATCAGATCAAGTGTTGATTCGATGAATCGGTACGGATAAATATTAGTCGGTTATATACGATATAGCCGGATTGTCGGATCAAGTGTTGATTCGATAATTTAATGTATAATAATATATATGATATATTAAATTACATTAACTAATATTTGCTCACTAAAAGATTATTTTTCTCACTCGGGTAATACATTGATATATATGCGATATATGTTAAATGTATTATTTTATTTTATTACGATAAATATTATATATGTGATATATAATATTGTAACATGAAATGATTACTAATGCAACTTGTTTAGTAGAGTTTAAACATGATTAGGGTTTGGATTAGGGTTAAACTTTCTATATGTTTCTAGAAGGTTTTCTTTTTGTTTTGGAAAAGATATTTACAAGTGACTCATGCTTTAACCCAACCCAAACCCTAACCCTAGTTAATTCTCTACAATGGTTAAGTCAACCATGGTTGCATTATTTGTCATATTAATCCTTTCATTATTCATCACAAAAGAAAATGGATCACTATTCTTCTTCTTCCTTCATTGTTTCATGAAAAAAAGCTTTCTAGACTTTTTCTTTGTGATGAAAATATGTGCGAAAAAGATAAATAAAGAGAGCAAAAATCCTACTTCATCATCCTCATCTTCCCTTGCCATTTAGATGAGGGTGTTCACATCAATTCATGAGTGTTAGCTTGTGTTAACGGAACTTCAAGGTAGATCATCTTAGTATCGAAGATCGGAAGCAAAGGTTGCATCTTTCTCTTCGTGGAACCTCTCGAGAGTCCGGATCCCGATAATCGCAGCGAAGGGACCACAACACGGAGCATATGAAGTGAAGGACCGGATCTACAAAGGTTGTAATCCCTCTCACTTAGTGTTAAAGTGTTTAGCATGCTTGTTTTCGCCTAATCTCTAGTTTAAAGATCCGTATTCGGGTTGTTCGGCACGGCTAAATTTTAAATCGGGCATGGTTGATTCCTCGTAGACCCTTGTGCGCGTGCCTAGCAACCCTACAGTGGTATCAGAGCGAAGCTAGAGCTTTAGGCGAAGTCTAGACGAAGTTTAAAGTCCGATCGAACCCGAAAACCCCGACACGAACCCTTCGCTGTACTTTTTCTGAAAACTGGGATTTTTCCAGATTAAAAATTTCTAAAAAATTCAGCAGGGTCTTATTAGAATTACTGTGAAATTCTTGGGGCTAATTCGTCAAAAGTGCGGCGGAACCGCGGCATAAGCCTGGCTTCTGCGGCGGTTCCGCGGCCATTTGATGACGTCACCCCTCCTAATTTGCACAGTAATTCTTCTTTCACAGTGCTGAGTTTTATGGGAATTTTTAATATTTATTCAAGAGTTGAATTTTCTGGGGTTGTTTTGGGGATTCGATGATTCGATCGGATTATCAGATTTTGTCTATGTGTTGCCCGGGTAATTTATAGAAACTGTTAAAAAGTCCGAACGGATATCAATAACTCACTTTTTCCCCTGTCGGAAAATTTTTCAAAAGTTGGATTTTTCTCGTGTTTAAGAACGTTCTAAGTCATGCAAGTAACTCGGTGGACCCTCTAGAAGACAACAAACCTTAACTCGATTATGTGACTGTCTTGAACTGCCTTTTGAACCTTAGGGTTTGGGGCAGTACGGCGTGCCACATGTGAGGCGTTGGCTTGACCCTTCTACAGCTGGACCATTGGTACTCTGGCATGTGATGGATGTTTTTAAACTGATTTCAAGTGTTGAGATATATTGGGGAAATCTTGGGTGCTTGATGATTCGATCGGAAAGTTTAACTTTTTCTATTTATCTGGAATGTGATACAATAATTGGAATCCACAGGTAGTTATGAGAAAACTGATTTGAATATTATAAACATAGCAGTTTAGTCTCAGATGATCGGTTTCCACGGAATTTTGATGTGATCAAAAGTCCGTCGCAATCACGTAGAGTACGCGGATACTCGCCGGGTAAACTTAATAGACAGCTACGCCCCATAGCCCCGACCAAGTGACTGTAGGAGAACCCCGTCGCCGAAAGCATCCGTCCGGGTGCTCGCGGCAGCGGTGTTCCGCCTTAGTGCACTTCGTCGACGGCATCCAGGGGTGCGGCCGTCTACTAAAGTTTGCGACGAGCATTCGATCAGGACGTCGGGAATCCTGTTGAATTGCCCGACTTGACATTGAAAAGAGTTTTCGATAATGACACTAAAATGCGGGGTTTATAATTGTTAGGCATGAGATGTCTAAGGAATTCATTTGGTTAGGCATGCGATGTCTAAAGAAGTTGCGGATTCCAACTGTTGTAGTTTTACGCTTTCTTTTCTGTGACCGTAAGCGTAGTATATGGTGTATCGCCGGCTTCGTTGCTATACATCAACGACAATCGGGATACGCATATATGCTTACGTTGATGATATGAGATATTATGTGTTGCTGTGATATGTTGTATTGGAACGTCGCGGTTTGAATAGCCAGGGGGTTTTATGTGAGATGAGAGTTTTTCTTTTTCATTCATGTAAAATTCATTTGTATGTAATATTCTTTTATTGGGGCACTTCCAGGTAGTGGAAGATGTCACCGTTGTATATTATTTACTTTCCCGCATTAGGTAGACCCAAGGCGGGGAGCACAAGTAACCGGGTTCTAGGGTCCAGTGGGAGACCATCTCGAGGAGTCGAGACAGGGTCTCCTAACCCTAGAATTGGCAGTGTTACTTGCCGCTCTCGTAGGGGTCTAGGGATGTGGGTTTGGCTATTCATCGCGACCGTGGAATCCGTGTTTTATACAGACTCGTATTGAAAACACGGACGTCCTAGTATATCCAATATTTCATATATGTTCTTCTGCTGCAATGTTCTGTGATGAGATCATATTACTGCCTGTGACGAATGTTTATATTATATATATAAGATATATGTTATATTGCAGATTTCGTTTCAAAAGAGATGCTTGTGAAGCATAATAAAATGGGACTTCATTAATGAGATTAATGAAATAAAAGAAACCTAAGATGTTGTAGAAACTTGTTTATAAAAACTGGTAGCTCTAGTTCTTGCTTTTCATAGCGGTGTTCCTTGTAGAACATCCAGCACCTTATTCGATAAGGAAAGGACCGAGATCCCTTCACCGGGAGTGACTCCTTTAGCAATAACTGGCAGATGCTACAAACTCGGTTTGTCTTTTGATTGCTTCTATAGTTCTTGCTTTGCACAGCGGTATATATGATATATCCTGCACCTTATTCGATGAGGAAAGGGCCGACGATCCCTTCACCGGGAGTGACCCCTTTAGCAAAACTAGAAAAGCCTCAAAAATACTCCATTTAAAATCACTCGATTCTACAACGATATCAAGTTCATTACGCAAAATGTTTTCTTAAAAACCTGTCGTAGCCCTCCGTCATTTCAGATAAATACTAGTTAGTACTCGTGCTACATTTGTTGACTATGTTAAGGCGTAGTGTGCGGTAGCTGATTAGTGCTTATCTGTATAAGCATATGATGCGATTGGATTAGGGTAGTCGTGCGACTTTGTTGACTATGTTAAGGGTCGTGCAGGTGGGTTTAATTCAATCGGGAAATGACGGGTTGAACTTGACTAGGACTTATGATTTGTTGACTATGTTAAGGTCATATAGCTGCTAGGGGTAAAATATTATTGGGAATTTCAAGTGTTGAAATTTTCAATGAGATTGCATACCTTCTATGAGATAGTTGGATCCCGATACCCACTGCGAGTAAGAGTTACTCCTGGAAGAGTTTTACATATTACAATTAGCCGACCAAGTAGGTGTCTAGAAAGGTGTTAACGGGGTTACGCCTCAGGGAAAACGAGGTTTACTTTAATTAGGTTCGTGCGAAAGCACGGGAGACCTCCCTCAAAGTACCGACACTAGCCTGGCTGAAAGATTGGCGAACTTGTAGCATGTAATTAATCCCGGCTAGTCTTTCCTTTTAGGGTTTGAAGGAAGATTTGATTAAAACAGTGGGAGACATCCTGATTAGATATATTAGATAACCAATATAATCTTGCAAGAGCATACGCTGAGTGTTTTCTTCTCTCTCTCTCCAGGTAGCGACCATATCACGCCTTAATCAAAATAATAAAACGGATATATTAACCGAACCCGCTTGTTATACTGAGCTGGGGAACGTTGGTCCCGCTCCAACTTATAATTGTTATAAGACAGAGCAAGGAAATTGGGGAATACCAGATTTCCCGTGCCGCCCAAATGAAGAAAGTACATGCTGATGCATCATCTTCGGGTGTGTTCATTACAGAGAACTGTTTCTCAGTATCCTTTACGTCCTGGGTATGTGATACCGGATCAGGATCCCGTATATGTAATCTGTTACATGGGCTACAGATAGGTAGAGAACTGAGAACGGGGGATAAGTTTCATGAGACAGAAAACGGTGCAAGTGTTGCAGCCAAGTCTGTTGGTCACTGTCACCCTGTATTACCAGAATACATTGATTCTGAACAAATGTTATTAGATACCGAGCCTGATATACAAAATCATATCAGTCTCTTTATTAGTAAAAAAAGGATATAATTTTGTATTGTTTGATAATGTTTTGAACATTTCCTATATCAAGAGTTGATCGGTTCAGGCACGTTATCTAAAAGCATTGACGTTCTAAATCAAACTACAGTTCTTAGTATAAGGAACACACACAAGAGGAAGAGTTCAGAAATGAATGAATCCTTCTTGAGGCATTGTAGACTAGGTCAAATCAAAGCGACCCGACTGGCTGAAGTTACATTTAGATGCATATTTAAATTAGTTTGAATTTACATCTTATGAAACTTTCCGGTCATGTCACAAAGATAAGATGACCATAGCTCTGTTTATTGAAAACAGAGAAAGAGTTAGTGAACTCTTTGGATTGATACATGTTGATGTATGAAAGGTCCCCTGTTTACACATGCCAAGATCGGTTCTTTCTACTTCATTACATTCTCTGATAATCTCTCAAGATTCAGACATATGTTTCTGTTGAAACACAGGTCCGAACCTTTTGAGATATTCATAGAATATAAATTACAAGTAGAGAACCAAAATACGGGTAAAAGTATTATGTCCTATGATGTGATCAAGGAGGAGAATACTTGAGCACGGAATTCCTGGACTATTCTAAAGGAGAATGAGATTCTCTCTCAGCACTACTCCTTCGAATACACCACAGCACGTCGGTGTATCAGGGCGGAGCAATCACACCCTATATGATATGGTGTGCTCTATGATGAGTACTGCTGAGTTTCCTATTTCCTTTTGGGAGTTATGCACTTGAGAAGCTGCATACCTATTGAATAGGGTTCAAATCAAATCAGTTGCCTACCACTTCATATGTGATATGGAAAGGGAAGAGCCCATATCTTAAGCTTGTTAAAATTTGGGGTTGTCCGGCCTATGTCTAAAAGCAAAATCCGGACAAGCTCGAGGCAAGGTCTGTTATGTACAACTGGAAAGGTTCTAGCAATACAAAATACAGCTGATGATTTGGTAGAACCAAAAGATTCAATAGTTTCCAACGAACCTCAGCCTCTCTGCCGATCTAGTAGGGTTCCTCACCCACCTGAGAGATACTTCGGTTTCTCTATGACAGTGGGAGCGAGGATTGCATCATGAGATGATGACCCAACTAGTTTCGAGCTGGCCATCAGGAGTGGGACTCTGTAAGAATGGCTGGGTGCTTATCGATCTGAGATGGAATCCTTATACACCAACAAAGTATGGACTTTGGTTCCTTTATCTGAAGGGTTAAATCCCCATCAGGAGCAAGTATATCTTGAGAAGATTACTTGGTGTACATGGAAAAGTTGAGACTTTCAAAGCTAGACTTCTTAAAGGTTTGCATCATAGACCAGGTATGGATTATGTTGAAACCTTTTCTAAGGATCTATGCTTAAGTCTATCTAGATCCTACTTGCCACGGCTACATACCATGAATACGATATCTGGTGGTTGGGTGTCATGACTGCTTTTCTAAATGATGTTTTAGAAAAGTGCGTCTATAAGTACACAGCCAGAGAGCTTCGTAGATAGTGGGAGCAGCGGAAACGTGTGCAAGATGTTTTATGTGATAAAGTAGGCATCGCGGAGTTGGAACATCTGTTTTGATGTGGTAATCAAAGAGTTTGACTTCATCAAAATGGTAGATGAACCTTGTATATACAAAAAGGTAGTAGAGAGTATGGTGGTGATCCTCGTAGAGTACATAGATGACATACTCTTGATAGGGAAGGAGTTTCCTATGCTACGCTCGGTCAATCTCCGCTTATCACAAGGATTCTCCATATAGGATCAAAGTGATAACTCCTAAATCCTGGGTTTTTGGATCTATGAGATAGATCTAATTGGATGTTAGGATACTCACTAGTTGTAGTGAGATGGTATCAATCGATCCTAGGGAGAATCACTGGAAAGGTTCCAGGCTGAGAAGGACGACTAAATGACAGTCGCAGGCATTGTCTATACCCTCCGTGGAGGGACGGTATGTTGGAAGAGTTCCAAGCTAGATACCGTGACATACTAGACGATTAAAGGCAAGATACATCGTTACCAAGGATGCTACCAAAGAGGCAGTCTGGATATATATAAGTTCATAAGATGAACTTCGTTCCTACCATTGTGTGACAATTGAGTTGTGGCATCAGCCAAGGAACTACCATCCCATCAGAAATCCAGATATAATTCTTAGGCAGTATCACCTGATCATGGAGATGGTTGATCTCCAGGGAGATCGAGGTTAGGAGAGTAGACACAGAGGACAACAGCGCGAATCCACTCACAAAGGCCTTTTCCCAGTAGAGACTTTTTATGGGACGGTTGAGTATGAGATACTTTAACCACAGCTAATTGTTGGGTATGCGATACAATAACAGATGGCCCTAGTGCAAGTGGGAGATTGTTAGTTATATGTATGCCCTAGAGGCCATTACTGTATATACGATGTATATTGTAGTGGATGCTAGGACATATATAGGGAGGACTTTCTTGCTCGACATGATAGTATGCTATCTGGTTGTACTTTATCTTAACATGTACTCAGATTGTCTCTATGTTACATGTTGATAAAGCCCTTAGGGAGTGTACTCGACTACTGGGACTATGATGAGATCATACTAGTGGGGCCACGGTAGTCAACGAGTACATCCTATAACTGTTCCTAGTCGAGGGTGTATCGAGACAGGGCATCGATACACCAGAGTAGACTAGCGTATACGCATCTTGACCCATAGGATGGGCGATGGATGATCCTATATTCATCGGTGTTTGACATCAAGGATGGTGTACGGGTGCTCCGTGGAGACTGGGTACACTGGACGGACTCGCCGAGAACTCCCAGATGGTATTATACCTCACGTCAGATGGCAGTTCTCCGGTGACACTGGTACAGAGTAGTCTGTTGACCCGAGATCGTCATAGAGTCTTGTGTGATTCCCACTGTGCTTTGATTTCCATCATACCACGTCCAAGAGGGCGTGCAAAAAGGTGGCTTTTGGGTACAGTCCCGAATCACATGGAGGCAATGAGCGATAGGAGGGGATTCGTCTCTCCCGGTATAGGGAGTTGATGTCGTGCTGTGTTCGATTGGCTATAACCGCAAATCCCTGGCCAGGGTTGCTGGGATTTAATGGTAAGTGTTATCAGTAGTTTCTCGAACTGTTATAGACCTCATATCGACATGACTTATCGAGCTACTGGGGTCTGACGTTTACCACCCCTAGGCGAGATATGCGATATATCAGACGACGAGACCGGACTGTACGGGAGTGTTACTGTTTGGATTCACAGAAGAATGTACAGGCTTGCTTGTTGATCTTCTGAGCGCTCAATACCTGGGTAGCTGTTACGTTTAGCCGACCGCTTGCAGCTTGTGGGTGTTTGATATGATCATCACCTACTGCCGGTGTATTGACGATTCTTTAGAGTCCTAAACAGAGGTTTCTTGGCTCAGGCAAAACGGAGTAGGAGCACATATGTGATATGTGCGGGACCGAGGATAATGCGATATGTGATACCGTATTCTATTCTCGCGATATTTGATATCAGCCGGGTCATCGGATCAAGTGTTGATTCGATGAATCGGTACGGATAAATATTAGTCGGTTATATGCGATATAGCCGGATTGTCGGATCAAGTGTTGATTCGATAATTTAATGTATAATAATATATATGATATATTAAATTACATTAACTAATATTTGCTCACTAAAAGATTCTTTTTCTCACTCGGGTAATACATTGATATATATGCGATATATGTTAAATGTATTATTTTATTTTGTTACGATAAATATTATATTTGTGATATATAATATTGTAACATGATATGATAACTAATGCAACTTGTTTAGTAGAGTTTAAACATGATTAGGGTTTGGATTAGGGTTAAGCTTTCTAAATGTTTCTAGAAGGTTTTCTTTTATGTTTTGGAAAAGATATTTACAAGTGACTCATGCTTTAACCCAACCCAAACCCTAACCCTAGTTAATTCTCTACAATGGTTAAGTCAACCATGGTTGCATTGTTTGTCATATTAATCCTTTCATTATTCATCACAAAAGAAAATGGATCACTATTCTTCTTCTTCCTTCATTCTTTCATGAAAAAAAGCTTTCTAGACTTTTTCTTTGTGATGAAAATATGTGAGAAAAAGATAAATAAAGAGAGCAAAAATCCTAATTCATCATCCTCATCTTCCCTTGCCATTTAGATGAGGGTGTTCACATCATTTCATGAGTGTTAGCTTGTGTTAACGGAACTTCAAGGTAGATCATCTTAGTATCGAAGATCGGAAGCAAAGGTTGCATCTTTCTCTTCATGGAACCTCTCGAGAGTCCGGATCCCGATGATCGCAGCGAAGGGACCACAACACGGAGCATATGAAGTGAAGGACCGGATCTACAAAGGTTGTAATCCCTCTCACTTAGTGTTAAAGTGTTTAGCATGCTTGTTTTCGCCTAATCTCTAGTTTAAAGATCCGTATTCGAGTTGTTCGGCACAGCTAAATTTTAAATCGGGCATGGTTGATGCCTCGTAGACCCTTGTGCGCGTGCCTAGCAACCCTACAGTTATATACGAACTCGAAGGACTGTTTTCGAGGATGGATTCTGGTTCAGGAGAAATAGGAATAAGGTTTATTCAGTTGTCTTTTATCATCACCTTCTCTCGGGTTGCGAGTTATCCTAGGATTAGGAGAGTACACCTATTACGCTTATTGGATAGTCTTCTTCCAAGCCATAGGCTGGTGCCGAACGGTAGGGAAGGAAGAATACCATTTAAGCCTAACAATGGTGTACAGAAGGTAACGACTAAAGACAAATAAACGGATTTGGGAGATGGCAAGGAAATATATGGTTTCAGTCATTAATCTGGATAATGGAAGAGGCAATACTAAGAATACCAGGATACCCATACAAAACATTTTAAAGTTTCAGTTTCACTATGCGTTGTTAAATGAAAAACTGATTTCCCAATTAGGTCGTTACTCCAGGGTATGTATTTACCAGGTTTGATTCTCACATCTGTATGGTTTTACAGATGATGAGTGGGAGTAAGTTATTGGGAATTAGGTGATCATCCTCATTATATGAGAATTCGTTGTAATTGGTGATATTTGAGGAAATCGCCTGGGCTGTTTACCGGATGACAAGTATTTTGTTTTGAATATCTATTGTTATGCACCAATTTCAAACTGATATATCTGTACGTTTATTTTCATAAAGTGAGATATAACTTTTTGAAATTATGTCGATGGCATTTACCTATATCAGTTGATGGTTAGGTAAGGAGCATTCAACAGCGGTGTAAGTCTTCATAACCATAGTACAGTTTTCAACCTACGATGCACAGGGTTTGAGTTATTAAACTCAGGGGACTTATACAATGTATTGTATGTTGTCCAGTGTCCATTAGGAAAGAGGGGTTGGTACCCGTACAATATTCTGTCTACTTGTGACTTCTCCATATTTAGACACGTGTTTCGTAGAAATACAAAGTCTAAGTTTTGAGAAGTTATAGGTATAAGAATAAAGTAGAGAACCATGTGTTGCAAGTATCGGGATTCTTCAAGGTGATCAATGATCTAGATACTTGTGTGTGGTTTTCAGTTGATGGTAATGATTTTGAGAAACTTGTTTCTCTTTCAGGTTACTCATAATTCGATACACTCCTAAGTTGAGTAATGTTGATCGCCCTCTCTCCATTTTGTTGACATGCACTGGAGACAGCTGCATGATTTGAATCTTGTTCCAATTAAATTAGTGCCTTTGTTTCTATATTAGATATATATAGAATCAATTTATATCTTAACGATGTTAAGGTATAGGGAGTCGTCCGGCTGATGCTTAAAACTAGAATCCGGATAAACTCAAGGCACGTTTCTGTAATGGCAGTTTGTGGGTTGTCCCGGGCTTTGACGAGGGTTAATTTTCTACCATCTCGAAGAACAACAGTGATATTGTTCTTGACTCACCACAGTTTTAGTAAAATAAACTTTTTCAGAAAACAGTAGTGGGAGTATGGTAGAACTGGAAGTGATTCCAGAACCACAAACGATTACTGAAAATTGAATAAGAACCTAAAGATTCAATTAGGTTTGACATTCCTTTAGCCACTCCGTAGATATGGTGGGTTACCTCAGGCACCCAAGAGGTACTTCGGTAGCCTCAAGAACGGTGACAGGGAGGTTCTTGTTTACCCAGACTTGACACTACTGTTGTTCCAGACTATGAGACCCAGCAGGAGGATGAGTATAGCGTCATTCTAAACTAGACTTAGAAGTGCACGTTTATATGATTCTGCCTTAGGGTTGTCATAATCAGTAGAGCAGCGGAAGCGTAGTGGACAAGTAGCTTGTGTCTATTTATAGACTAAAGCGAATATAGCAGAGATAGATCATCTATTTTTGATGTGACAGTCATAGGTTTTTGACTTCATCAGAATAAGAGATGGATCTGGTAAGAAGGTAATAGGGTGTGTGTCCTGGTATTTAGGATGACATACACTTTATAGGAAGTGAAATTCCTATACTACGATCGGTTATACTTTGGTTGACACACAGTGTTTTCTCTACATAGGTTATGGATATAATATCAAGCATTCTGGTAACTAGATCTATGGTTTTAGATCTAGATTTGGGAAGTGTCCCAATCTGGATACTTAGACAGTATTCTAAAAGTATTTTAGAATGGACGGTTCCTTGCATGGTGGTGTACCTGCAGGTGATGGAGTCACCCTCTCTAAAGGTTTCTTACAGACTAAAGGGGAGAGGGGTGTGCATGATTGGCATATCACTTGGTTAGGCAATTGAATCAATCATGAGATGTCAACTACCACACCAGATGTTGTTTTTGCACTAGATGCATTAAGTTTTGACATTAATCCAATCCTGGAGAAACGTTCGGAAGCAGTTTTAGAACATAAGTAGATGTTCTAGGAATTTGATAACGGCAGTATCCTTCGGGAGACGGTTATCATTCCAGGCTTCCAAGGTGACATGGATGACAAAGTGACTGCCATAGTTATTGTTTTCCCTCTGACGAGGGGCAGTATTTTGGACAGGTGGTCCAAGCGGATACTGAGGAAGGCATAGCGCATCATACTGATTAAGTTCAGTAGACGATAAAGTCTAGCAAGTTTGCTGGATTTGGAGTTCATTTGTGAACTGGGTCCCATCAGATATCCAGAAATATTCTAAGACGGGTATTGCTCATTTCCGGAGATAGTTTTCTCCGCGAAGTTGAGATAAAGAGAGACATAGAAAGAAACACTGGAGCGGATCCACTCACTGAGGCTATTTCTCGAACGCAATAGTTTTACAAAGGAGCTTTGTGAAACTGATTAGTAGAGGAGTTGGGTGTTCAGTATCACACGGGCTGTGAGTATGCGACATCGCAATAATTATCCTTAAGTGCAAGTGGGAGATTGTTGGCTATAGTGCCCTCAAGGCAATTATAATAGTCGCAGACAGGTGATCATGAGGGAGGACCTATACCGATAAAACAATCTTACTCGTGATGATAGTATGCTATCTGGTTTGTCTTTATCATCATGTACATGTTGATAGAGCCCATAGGATTCTTGCTTGAGTACCAGCATTGTGATGGCGATCACATACGTAGGAGCTGGTGGTCTATAAGAACATCCTTCCCTAGTCATGGGAGTATCAAGACTGGGCATCGATACTCCAGTGTAGACTAGTGTATACTTATCTAGACCCTGACGAGGGGCGTTGGCCGGTCTCATAAGCCATTAGTGTCAGTTGTTCACCTAAGATAGTATACAGGTGCTCATTGGGTTATGAGTACACTGGATGGACTCGCCGGGAACATGCTAGTTGGTATTATACCTATAGTCAGATAGCAGTTCCCTGGTGACATGTGTACATGTTAGTCTGTCAACCTGAGATCGTGATTTGTCACATATGAATTCCCACTGTGCTTTGATTAATACCCTACCACGGCTCAAAGGAGTCGTGCAAACAGGATTTAGTTGGGTACAATCCAGAGCCACATGGAGGCAGTGAGCGGATAGTCTGGGATTCGTCTCTCCCGGTATTGGGGGTCGATGTCGCATAGTGCAGGGTGACCATGACTAGAATTCCTTGGCCGTGGTATGTGAGAATTACCGATCTAGAATCGATAGTATCTCGGGTAGTGATGGATTTCATACCGACACGAATTACCGCGTTGTTAGGGGTCTGACTTTATCTACCCCCCTAGACTCGATATGCGATACTCTTTGACGAACAGACTGGACTGTATGGATATTGTCACTGACAGGCTCAGTAAGGGTTCAGATGAATTTGCTTGTCGGCCTTCCTTTCGCTCAATACCTGGGTAGCCGTTACGTACAGCTAGTGCCGCTGACGTACTTGTGGTTAAACCCACTGCCAGCGTATTGACGAGTCTTTAGAGTCCCACACAGAAGGTTTCCCTGGTTCTGACGAAATGTTGTAGTTGCCATATTGGATACGTGCAGGGTTCCGATCGATTGATGTACATAGTACTCGACTTTCGATCGGACAGTTGATAATACTAGCCGGCTCGGGTTTGAGCCGGATTATTAAATCAGGTATTGATTTAATAATTTACATATATGTATTTCGATACGTATATTCTAGTATTATATCTTTGTGTTATTCTATCTCTTTTGATATTCGTATTTCAGTACGGATACAGGTATGTATATATACAATAGAATGTAATCCGTATTTTTTACCGGATAACATTATACAAGGTGCCACCTCATTTTGGATTTGACCATTTTTTCAAAAATGGATAATGAGGTGGAAAATGGCATGAAGAGGAATGGTGAGAACCATGGTTGGAATAGTGCTCACAGATGAATTGTTAATTCATTTGGGTGCACTATTCAAGCATGGTAGGATTATTAAAATGGAAAATTGGTTTTTACAAAACCTGGGATGCTTCTTTTTCTCTCTCCTTGGTCTTCATTTTTTTGAAGCGAGCTAGGTTTTCTTCTCTTGAGCTTGAGCTCCACCCTCACCATTTTTGTTCTTCACCTCTTCTAGCTATCATGCTTGCTTCCACCTTCTTCATGATATGAGATAGAAAACACTAAGAATACATACACACTACATCCTAGGCTCTCTAGGATAGCATCCTAGAGACCCTAGTTGCTCTACTAGCATCTTGGCGTGGAACTAGAGCCGGAAGTACATCCCTCGGGTGGATCATCGGAGATGGAGGAAGACTGGTGACCAAAGTCGATCTGCAACATCACTAGGAGCTTGGAGATGGTTGAAGACCCGAAGGACTTGGTTCATTAGGTATAACCATGTAAGTGCACGGCGGCGCCCCGGCCGTCAATCCGACGGCCAAATGCGGAAGCGGTGATAAACTTTAATTTTACATGAACTGGCAAACCGCCGCGCACTAATACCCGGATCGAACCATTAATTAGTCCTAGCTAACTACAAGATGGGGAAGAGAAATACACCGACTGATCCAAGTCCTCCGGTCTTCTCGTCGTCGTCCCGATCTCCTGCGGAAGCTCCGGTCTCCACCTCGTCGCCGGAAGTGCACCACATCGCCTACTTCTTTTACGGGCTCCCACCTCAATGCCGAGGCAACTCGGGCACGAAGCTGGCTAGTCGACGTGCCCAAGATTTGCTGTAGAATGTTGTGTAGAACTTGTGTCTCATTTTTGGGTAGTGGAGGTTGCCATTGGTGGAGGGATTGAACTTGGAGCTTTGGAGATTGATCTTGTGGGAATTTTGCAACATGAATTGAGCCAAAAAAAACCCCACCAAAAATTTGGGACAGCCCCCACTAGGGAAGTGGCCGGCCATTACTATATGGAAGTGGAGAGAATGAGAATGTGTTCTCAAAAAGAGAGAGAGCCAACCATCTCCAAGAAAAAGAAAGGAATGGTTATCATATGGAATAAAATGATCACCAAGAAAAGTCCTCACTCAACAACCATATCACCTCCCATCATCAACAACAATCCCAACACTCAACCAACAACCATGACTAAAACCATGATGATAAAGAAAGTCAAGCAATCATGAGTTTAAGAAAGGTCAAGGGATGGGCTCCATCATGAAACCATCATGATACAAGTATAAGCAAAGAACCTCTCCACAAAATGCTTATTTCCAACAATGCAAATAAGCCCTCATCCACCAAACTTCGGCCAATGACCGATACAAAGGAAATCGGCCGAAACGGAAAGCAAACTGGCAACTCCAGAAAACTGGTCCCGTAATAAATTACAGGAAACCCCGATACAGTGCATACACACCCGCATTTGTATTCCGACCGAAATACAAATGCAATGAGACAAAACCTACACTGTATTATACTAGGATCCGGCTTATACCAAAGCCGGCTAGTATTACCCGTTCGATCCTGATCCGTGCAATACCGCATGTATCAGATCGAACCCTGCCATATATCCATACGGCCTATAGTACAAACTGTCCGATCCTGATCCGTGCAATACCGCACGTATCTGATCGGACCTTGCCATATCTCCATACGGCCTCTACAACCTTTCGCCCGAAAGCTGAGTAACTGAATGTGGGGGACTCTAAAGACTCGTCAACACATTGGTTGTGGATTTAACCACTAGCACGTCAGAGGTATAAGCCAATAAATAACGGGCTACCAGGTATTGACTAAAAGGGACGTCTGTGAGCGAACTCAGCCTGACAACCCTACTGAGCCTGTCAGTGACAATATCCGTACAGTCTGCTCCGTTCGTCTATGTGTATCGCATGGCGGGCCTAGGGGGTTGGTAAAAGTCACACCCCCAAAAGCGGTACAAGTCGTGTCGGAGTGTAGCCCAGAACACCCTGAGATACTACTGGAATACCTACCAGTAAATCTCCTTGCCTCGGCCGAGGGCTTCGTGTAATGGCTCTCCTAGACACAGCACGACCTCACCCCCAATACCGGGAGAGACGAACCCCTGAAGATACGCTCACTGCCTCCATGTGGCTCGGGACTGTACCCAACTAAAACCTGTTTGCACGACTCCTTTGAGCCGTGGTAGGGTAGTAATCAAAGTACAGTGGGAACTCACACGAGACAAATGACGATCCCCAGGTCGGTGAACTAACCTGCACACATGTCACCAGGGAACTGCCATCTGACGTCTGGTATATGACCAACTAGCATGTTCCCGGCAAGTCCTGTCCGGTGTACTCATAACCCAATGTGCACCTGTATACATCTTAGGTGATCCAACTGACACCAGTGGCTTGTGAGACCGGCCACCGCCCCTTGTCGGGGTCTCGAATGTACACACTAGTCTACTCTGGAGTATCGATGCCCTGTCTCGAAACTCACACGACTAGGGACCATTTAAGGATATGCTTATAGACTCCAGCTCCCACTTATATGATCGCCCTCATACTGCTGGTGGTCAAGCAAGAATCCTAGGGGCTCTACCAACGTGTAATAGCGACTTGTCAGGTCATCTAAAGCAGTACACGATGATAAAGGTAAACCAGATAGCATACTATCATCTCGAGTAAGACTGTCCTACCGGGATATGTCCTCCATCAATCATTGCAATCACGTACCTGTGACCTAATAATTGACTCTGAGGGTACTATCTCCAACAATCTCCCACTTGCACTCAAGGCCAATTATTGCGATGTCGCATACTCACAGCCCGTGTGATACCGAACACACAACTGCTCTACTAGTTAGTCTCACAAAGCTCGTTTGCGAAACTATTGCGTTCGAGGAATAGCCTTAGTGAGTGGATCCGCTTTGTCGTTTCTTTCTATGTTTCTCTATATCTCAAGTTCGCGGAGAAAACCCATCTCCCGAAAAGAGCAATACCATTCTTAGAATGTCTGGATGTCTGATGGGACGTAGCTCATAAATGAACTCCAAATCCAAACTTCTTAGACTGCATCGTCAACTGAACTTAATCAGTATCCTGCGCCATGCCACCCTCAGTATTGCCTTGGACCACCTGTCCAAAATACTGCCCCTCATCAGAAGGAAAACTATAACTCTGACAACCTCCTTGTCGTCCATGTCACCTTGGAAGCCTGGAATGATAACTGTCTCCCGAATGAGGCTGTCGTTATCATATCCCTAGAACATCCACTTGTGTTCTAGGACTGCTTCCGACTGTTTCTCCAGGATTGGATCAATGTCAACTTATTGCATCTAGTGCAAGAACAACATCTGGTGTGGTACTTGACATCACATGATTGACTCAATTGCCTAAGCAAGTGATCTGCCGATCATGCACATCCCTCTCCCCTTTAGTCTATAAGACACCTTTAGAGAGGGTGACTCCATCACCTGCAGGTACACTACCGTGCCAGGAGTCGTCCATTCTAAATACCCTTAGAATGCTGTCTAAGTACCCATATTGGGAGACTACCCAAATCTAGATCTAAAGCCATAGATCTAGTAACCAGTATGTCTGAAATAATGTCCAAATCCCATATTGAGAAAACACTATGTGACGACCAAAGTGTAACCGACTGTAGTATAGGAGTTTCTTTTCCTACTCTGTGTATGTCATCCAAATACCAGGATATCACACCCCTACTACCTTCTCAACAGATCCATCCCCTATTCTGATGAAGTCAAACCCATGACTATCACGTCAAAAACAGATGATCTATCTCCGCTACATCTGCTGTAGTCTATAAATAGACATAAGCTACCTGTCCACCAATGCTTCCGTTGCTCCCACTGACTACGACAACCTTCTGGCAGAGTCATATAGACGTACACTTCTAAAACTAGTTTAGAACGACGCTATACTCATCCTCCCGCCGGGTCTCGCAGCCTGGAACAACAGCAATGGTAATTATGGTTAAACAAGAACTTCCCTGTCACCATCCTTGAGGCTACCGTAGTACCTCTCGGGTGCCTGAAGTTACCCACCGTATCTGCGGAGTGGCCAATGGAATGTCAATCCAGATTGAATCTTTAGGTTCCTTATCAAATCTTCAGTAATCGTTTGTGGTTCTGGAATCACTTCCAGTTCTACCATACTCCCACTACTGTTTTTCTGAAAAAATCCATTTTTAATAAAACTGTGGCGAGTCTAGAACAATATTGCTATTGTTCATCCAGATGGTAGAAAGTCAACCCTCGTCATAGCCTGGGTCAACCCACAAACAGCCATTACAGAAACGTGCCTTGAGTTGTCCAGTGTCTGGTTTTAATCATAAGCCGGACAACTCCCCGTACCTTAACATCGTTTAAGATATGAACTGTTCTATATCCAATATAGAAACAGAGGCACTGATTTAATTGAACTAGATCCAAATCATGCAGCTGTCTCCAGTGCATGTCAACTAAATGGAAGGAGGCCGATCAGCGTTACTCAACTTAGGAATGCTTCCAATTATGAGTAACCTGAAAGAGAAGCAAGATCTCTTAATCATTACTATCAACTGAATGCTATGCACAAGTATCTACATCTTCGATCACTTTGAAGAATCCCGATACTTGCTACACCTGGTTCTCTACTCCATTCAAATACCTATAACTTCTCAAAATTCAGACCCTGTGTTTCCGCGAAACACCTGTCTAAAAACTAGAGAAGTCATAAGTAAACCGAATATAGTACGAGGACCAACCCCTCTGTCCTGATGGACCCTGGACAACATACAATACTCTGTATAAGTCTCTTGAGTCTGATAACTCATTCACTGTGTGTCGTAGGTTGAAAACTGTACTTATGGTTAAGAAGAATTACACCGCTGTTTAATGCTCCTTACCTAACCATCCACTGATATAGGTAAATGTCACAGACATAATTTCAAAAAGGTATATCTCACTCAATGAAAATAGACGTACAGATATATCAATTTGAAATTGGTGCATAACAGCGGATATTCAAAACCAAATATTTGCCGACCGGCAAACAACCCAGGTGACTTCCTCAAATATCACCGATTACAACGAATCCCGATATAATGAGGATGATCACCCAATTACCAATAACTTACTCCCACTCATCATCTGTAAAACCATACAGATGTGAGAACCATACTTGGTAAATACATACCCTGGAGTAAGTATCTAATCGGGAAATCAGTTTTCTTTTATCACTACACAGTGAAGCTGAAACATTGAAATGTTTCGATGGGGTATCCTGGTATTCCTAGTAATGCCTCTTCCAGATTCACGACTGTAACCGTATAATTCTTTGCCACCTCTCTAAATCCCTTCATATGTCTTTAGTCTTTACCTTCTGCACACCTCTTTAGGCCAAATGGTTTTCTTCCTTCCCTACCGTTCGGCACCAACCTATGGTTTGGAAGAAGACTATCCAATAAGCATAATGGGTGTACTGTCCCAATCCTAGGAACACTCGCAATGAGAGAGGGTGAAGATAAAAGACAACCGAATAAACCTTATTCCTATTTCTCCTGGACCAGAATCCATCCCCGAACTGGAACAAGTTCCTTTCGAGTTCGTATATAACCATACGATGGAGTATCCAAATAAACTGTGGATCTTCGTAGTGATACGGAGTGTCCTGGAGAAATACAAAGGTGATTTAAGATTGGCGAAGGAATACTTGGTTTGGTCGTGAATAGCAGTCGCAATTTACTTTGCCCTCTTACTAATCCCTTGCTTTGTCTTAACTTAATACCTTCTGCACACCATCGTTATGCTAATTGGTTTTCTTCATTCCCTACCGGTCGGCACCTGCCTATGGTTTGGAAGAAGACTATCCAATTTGCGTAATAGGTGTACTATCTCCTAAACCAAGGAGTACTCGCAACCTGAGAGAAGGTAAAAGGAAAAGACAACTGAATAGTCTTATTTGTTTTCTCCAGAACCAGAAACCATCCTCGAATAAATTCCTTCGAGTTCGTATATAACCATACGATGGTTTTGTCCAATGGAAGTGGACGTTCGTAGTAATACGGGGTGTCCTGGAGAAAAGGGTAAAAGTAGGAGTGGCAATGAGGTTTGCAACTCTGACAATCCAAAAGCCAGTGTTTAAGAAGGTTCGGTTAATTTGGTCACTGAGTCATAGTCTTAGGGTCGGGTCAATGGTCGCTGCCGAAGAGAGAGAGAAAAGAAACACTCAGCGTACACTCTAACCTAGATCAGAATGGTTACCAATTTATCTAATCTGGAAACCTCCCACTGTACCGTCAAATTCTCCTCCAAACCTGAAAGAAGAATTAGTCGGGGTCACCCGAGGAGTAAACTAACTCATCAGTGGAATCGGGATCCAACTATCATCGCATGATAACGTGACGGAATCCGCTCACGGTATCACACTCCAGAAGGTATGCGCATATCTGGCAAGTTTCAGTTCTTTTGAAACTCCCGATGTGATTTTTGCCCCATGCTCTTATGACCTTGGCGAAGGTCAACAAATCATAAGTCACATGTCAAGTTCTACCCGTCATTATCCAGGTTAATTTGAACCCATCCGTACAAGCCCTTGACGAAGGCCAACAAGGCTGTACGACTATCCCAAAACAACGCATCTATTTATGCAGCAGAAAGGTAACAAGCAGCTACCATACACTATGCTTTGACGAAGGACAACAAACACAGCATGAATACTACGTGCTACCCGTCTGAAACGATGGAGGGCTACGAATGGTTTCTGGCGAAAACCTTTAACGTAAAGAACTTGATATCGTTGAAGTAACTGATAGCTTTTTAAAAATATAGTGACGAAAACCTTCGCTACAGAGGTCACTCCCGATGAAGGGATCTCGGCTCTTTCCCCATAGAATGGGGTGCAGGATATTCCAACTGAATACCACGATGCAAAGCAAAAGTAATCGGCTATAGTGAAGTCATTGCCCTGACGCAAAATTTTGTCCAAGGGGTCACTCCCGGTGAAGGGATCTCGGCCCTTGCCTCGTCGACTGAGGAGAAGGATATTCCAAATGAATACCACGATGCAAGACAAAAGTGAACGTCCTTGCAATAACAGCTTTTTGAAAAAGTGTTCCAACAACATCAGATTAGGTTTGTTTTTAACTTGCATTGATCCGAATCAACGCATTCCCATCAATTGATCACACCAAAAAGAACGAAAATATACTGATGTACGTATATGCCATCCGCATTCGCCACCGGGGTCCCGTCATTACCCGTTAGGTTAGCTAACTAACGACAGAGCGGGGACTTGACTAGCGCGGATGCAAAACATATACAACATCTACTAATATATATACCAATATATTATATTCGCTCAAGGCGTGATAAAAAATGCAACATCACAGAGAATGAACAGCATCACAGAAACAATACAGATATCTGGGATCCCCGGGTTTCACAGAGCCACTACTGAAACCCGACGTTCCCCTGGTCGTGTGGATAGCCTGTGCAACGAAATCCTAGACCCCTACGGGCGCGGCAAGTTACCCGCCAAAACCTGAGGCGAGGCAGCCCCCTTCAGCACCGTGAATGGACCACCCAGCACTTCATGGAATCCGGTAACTTGGGCACCCCTCCTGGGTCAACCTGTACCCCCTACGAGTGCGGCGAATAGCCCGCCAATTCTAGAGTGAAGCCCCCTCCGTCTCAATGCCATGAGATGCGGGCTTGTTGCCCTTTAGAACCCGGCTATCCGTGCACCCCTCCGCGGGGTAATCCTAGTACAGAAAGTAAAATATACATACAACGGGTACATCGACCGCAACCAGGTCGTGCCCCAAAAGAATAATACAAGCAGGCAGTGACGGCAGTCCACATGTCGGACGCTCGCCCCGCAATATCAAATGTACATAATACAATCACAACTGTACTAGCATTGCATCCAGGCTATCCCCCACGACCGATCCACAACATCACAGCAAAAACAGAACATCAACGTGAAAATCACGTTCGCAAATCCGTCTAACCGGGCTATAGCAGTTAGACTGGATTTACCGATCAAGTGACATTCACGGCCGCAGATATAATGTAGATACTGTGAAATAATGTGTTTAAAATATCCGATCAATCAAATTTTAACAAGTGGGCCCCCAAGCATTACTGTAGCAGATCAAGAAATTCTGGGCCCAATGTTATTATTCCAAAACCCCAATTTTCACCCCAGAAAGCTACTGAAGAAATTTGACACAGCAAGGACACTGTTCGGCGGCGGAACCACGGCCCAAGGGGGGGTTTTGCCGCGGTTCCGCGCTCTGTTGGTCGACTTACTGTGTCGAATTTCTACAGTATGCTTACAACATCCAGTACATCACTACTTTACAACCAGAAAAATTTTTCGACACCAAAAAATTTCAACAGAAAACTGTCGTTTTGAAAAACACGGTTTTGGAACTTTTTGATCGATTGGAAATGGAAACACATTAAACCAAGCTAGACTAAGTTAATGGCGAGGCTCTGATACCACTGTAAGTGCACGGCGGTGCCCCGGCCGTCAATCCGACGGCCAAATACGGAAGCGGTGATAAACTTTAATTTTACATGAACTGACAAACCGCCGCGCACTAATACCCGGATCGAACCATTAATTAGTCCTAGCTAACTACAAGATGGGGAAGAGAGATATACCGACTGATCCAAGTCCTCCGGTCTTCTCGTCGTCGTCCCGATCTCCTGCGGAAGCTCCGGTCTCCACCTCGTCGCCGGAAGTGCACCACATCACCTACTTCTTTTACGAGCTCCCACCTCAATGCTGAGGCAACTCGGGCACGAAGCTGGCTAGTCGACGTCCCCAAGATTTGCTGTAGAATGTTGTGTAGAACTTGTGTCTCATTTTGGGGTAGTGGAGGTTGCCATTGGTGGAGGGATTGAACTTGGAGCTTTGGAGATTGATCTTGTGGGAATTTTGCAACAAGAATTGAGCCAAAAAAACCCCACCAAAAATTTGGGACAGCCCCCACTAGGGAAGTGGCCGGCCATTACTATATGGAAGTGGAGAGAATGAGATTGTGTTCTCAAAAAGAGAGAGAGCCAACCATCTCCAAGAAAAAGAAAGGAATGGTTATCATGTGGAATAAAATGATCACCAAGAAAAGTCCTCACTCAACAACCATATCACCTCCCATCATCAACAACAATCCCAACACTCAACCAACAACCATGACTAAAACCATGATGATAAAGAAAGTCAAGCAATCATGAGTTTAAGAAAGGTCAAGGGATGGGCTCCATCATGAAACCATCATGATACAAGTATAAGCAAAGAACCCCTCCACAAAATGCTTATTTGCAACAATGCAAATAAGCCCTCCTCCACCAAACTTCGGCCAATGAACGATACAAAGGAAATCGGCCGAAACGGAAAGCAAACTAGCAACTCCAGAAAACTGGTCCCGTAATAAATTACAGGAAACCCCGATACTGTGCATACACACCCGCATTTGTATTCCGACCGAAATACAAATGCAATGTGACAAAATCTACACTGTACTATACTAGGATCCGGCTTATACCAAAGCCGGCTAGTATTACCCGTTCGATCCTGATCCATGCAATACCGCGCGTATCAGATCGAACCCTGCCATATATCCATACGGCCTATAGTACAAACTGTTCGATCCTGATCCGTGCAATACCGCACGTATCTGATCGGACCTTGCCATATCTCCATACGGCCTCTACAACCTTTCGCCCGAAAGCTGAGTAACTGAATGTGGGGGACTCTAAAGACTCGTCAACACCTTGGTTGTGGATTTAACCACTAGCACGTCAGAGGTATAAGCCAATACATAACGGGCTACCAGGTATTGACTAAAAGGGACGTCTGTGAGTGAACTCAGCCTGACAACCCTACTGAGCATGTCAGTGACAATATCCGTACAGTCCGGTCCGTTCGTCTATGAGTATCGCATGGCGGGCCTAGGGGGTTGGTAAAAGTCAGACCCCCAAAAGCGGTACAAGTCGTGTCGGAGTGTAGCCCAGAACACCCTGAGATACTACTGGAATACCTACCATTAAATCTCCTTGCCTCGGCCGAGGGCTTCGTGTAATGGCTCTCCTAGACACAGCACGACCTCACCCCCAATACCGGGAGAGAAGAACCCCTGAAGATACGCTCACTGCCTCCATGTGGCTCGGGACTGTACCCAACTAAAACCTGTTTGCACGACTCCTTTGAGCCATGGTAGGGTAGTAATCAAAGTACAGTGGGAATTCACACGAGACAAATGACGATCCCCAGGTCGATGAACTAACCTGCACACATGTCACCAGGGAACTGCCATCTGACGTCTGGTATATGACCAACTAGCATGTTCCCGGCGAGTCCTGTCCGGCGTACTCATAACCCAATGAGCACCTGTATACATCTTAGGTGATCTAACTGACACCAGTGGCTTGTGAGACCGGCCACCGCCCCTCGTCGGGGTCTCGAATGTACACACTAGTCTACTCTGGAGTATCGATGCCCTGTCTCGAAACTCACACGACTAGGGACCATTTAAGGATATGCTTATAGACTCCAGCTCCCACTTATATGATCGCCCACATACTGCTGGTGGTCAAGTAAGAATCCTAGGGGCTCTACCAACGTGTAATAGCGACTTGTCAGGTCACCTAAAGCAGTACACGATGATAAAGGTAAACCAGATAGCATACTATCATCTCGAGTAAGATTGTCCTACCGGGATAGGTCCTCCATCAATCATTGCAATCACGTACCTGTGACCTAATAATTGACTCTGAGGGCACTATCTCCAACAAACCATTCCTATCTCTTTTCTTAGATTGCAAGTTTTAGGGTTAATGGTTTCGATCTTGCTAATCGGGTAATGGTAGCGCCGGGCTTTAGAAATTTTTTGTTCCGCATTTTGGCTACGGTTCGATGGCCGGGGCGCTCCCATAACCCAACAATTGCCATGTAACGTACACTTTAGAAAATACATTTTCATTGACATAGCTTGATAACTGATAGTCGCAATATGTTATAGCTTCCATATGCTATTTTAAATATTGGATTCAGTGCTTGATATTAGGTGCATTCATATATTCATTGGTTATGCGGTATTATGAAGATTTATGCCGGTATTCACTGTTTATTGGTATCATGATTTTGATGATTTCGGATTTACATGAGATTTCTGGATTTGGGGGAAAATCGCAAGAATTTAATAAAAGCTTAGTATCATCATTTTAAAATGCAAATTGCGGTTTTCTCAAGATGTATGAGTCGTCCACCATGAGTTTTCATGATTGCTGTTGGATTTCGAGACCCGATTCGAGGAGTTGGATGAATCGTCCCGGGTACATGGTGGGCCCGATATGGTACCCCAGGGCAAGAAGCTCGAGTTGTATTCGATGAGCCTGGCATGGGAGCACTACCTACCGGTGATATTATTTGGACTCATCTGTTATCCGGAGGATACCGGCCGCATTCATGAGATGGATACAGGCTGAACCGTTCTGCCGGAGCCCGCTGGCCGATCCCGCAGATGATACAGATGACTGAGATATTGATATTTGAGATCTGAGATTTGAGATATTGAGATTTGATATTGAGATACTGAGACTTACGTTTTGTGTCGATACTGACACTGATTTCTCTATTGCTTTCATTGATATACATATAGAAATCTCATTGATTAAAGAAAATAGTTATCTCACTCATGATATATTCTATTTCCATTCGTAATGCATTCATACATCATATATATCTAATATATTGCTATCTGTGGCACTGACACGAGCACGTAGTTTTGCACTTATTTGTAGAAGGATCAGGATATTATTTGAGGACATCGCCTGATATGACTTAGGATAGCGTTATCCATACGATTTCTACTCGTAGATGTTTTCTACTCACGAGTTGGCAACTCACCCCCGTTGTGCCACAGTTCCTTGAAGGTTTTGTCGTACAGGTTTCATTGCGGCTTTGCTGGCATACTGTTCCTTCCGGGTGATGGCTTTGGTAGGTGGGTTCTTTGCATCAGGACCACCATTGTTTATTTATTATTTCAGTTGTATCTAGAAACTCCATCAACCAGATTGTATATTTGATAGAGATAAAGACCAGACTTGTTATTCTTTCAACCTTAGAGTCGCGCGATGTATTATTATGTTTTTCATGTTGTTTTGAGTTTCTTTGAGTTTTGATCCTGGCCCTTCGGCGTTGTATTTTATATTGCTTGCGTGGTTGTGACCGTCGTTTGACGAAGAGCTAGCTCCTACTTGGGATGCCTTTTTTTTTATTTCGTATACTATTCATGTTGTATCCCGTTTGGGGGCCAGTGTTTACAAAGGAGACTCTGCCGAAATTTTCAGAAAATACTTGATGTTTTTAAAACGCATAATTCGTCTTATGCTATTAAAACTACTTGCTTTAAATTAGTTTTTCCTTCACTCTACTGCTTCTTTTGGTTTTGATTTCTGGGTTTTGGCTTACCTAGATTATGTACGTCCCGAGACGTTTCGTAATTTAAGTGCCAGTCACGCTCGGTACTTTTCGGGTCGTGACAGAGACCCGGACTCGACGTCTCGAGATGGTCTCCCACTGGACTCTAGAACCTGGTTACTTGTGCTCCCCTCCTTGGTTCTATCATAATGCGAAAAAGTAATAATATACATCAACGGTGACATCTTCCTTAACCCGGAAGTGCCCTAATAAAAGAATATTCCATAAAAGTTATTACATGAATGAAAATGAAAAACTCTCATCTCACATAAAAAAAACCCGGCTATTCAAACACGACGATCCAATATAACATATCACAACAACACATAACATCACATGTCATCAACGTAAGTAAATATGCATATCGCAACTGTCGTTGACGTATAGCAACGAAACCGGCGATACACCGCATATTACACTTACGGTCACATAAAAGAATGTGAAAACTACAACAGTTGGAATCCACAACCACCTTAGACATGATAAACCCGAAATATCTCATATTCCGGATTTCATGCCTAACTATATGAATTCCTTAGACATCGCATGCCTAACCATTATAAACCCCACCTTTTAGACTCGATATAGAAAACACTTTTTAATAACAAGTCGGGTAATTCAACAAGATTTCCGACAACAGGATTGAATGCTCGTCGGAAACTTTAGTAGACAGCTGTACCCCAAATGCCGTCGACGAAGTGCACTTAGGCAGAACATCGCTACCTCGAGCACCCGGACGGATGCTTTAGGCAACAGCGTTCTCCTACAGTCACTTGGTCGGGGCTATGGGGCGTGGATATCTAGTAAGGTTACCCGGCGAGTATCCGCGTACGCTACGTGATTGCGACGGACTTTTGATCACCTCAAAATCCCGTGGCAACCGATCATATGAGACTAATTTGCTAGATTTATAAAATTCAAATATTGTGGATTCCAAGTATTGTATCCCCTCACAAATATCCGGACGATATTAAACTTTTCGATCGATTCATTAAAGTCTCACAATTTCCCGAGAGCTCAACACTTGAGCACAGTTTAATAATACCCAGAATATGCCATAGCACCTATGCACCAACCGTAGAAAGGCAGACCCAATCCTCATTCATGGCACCGCAGAACTACCGCAAACCCTAAGGTTGGAAAGCAGTCCATGGTCAATATGTCAAGTTAGGATTTCATTCTTCTAGAGCGTCCACAGAATGACTTGCATGATTTTCCGAATACCCTAAACTTAGAAAAATGGGTTTTTGACGTTCGTTCTAACTTTTTAACTTCGCCTAGATAATATGTGAAAACCCAAAACCATGTTAAACTACGTATACGAAGCACTCCGAGTTGCTTATACAGTAAGACTGCATCACATGAAATCTTAGAAAAAACAAACAATACATGAAACACCAAACCCTAGAGCCTGGAACACAGAAAAAATTTGAGGCCAAAATACCCAAACTGTGCCGAGCTCACCGATTTTTCTACATGTCTGGCCGTGCTCAAATTTCTTCTGTGTTCATGTCATATCTCATACAACATTCTTCAGTTGTTTAAAAAAAATTTAGAGGCCATTTAAAATTCGACAGAAACTAGGGTTCGATATTGCATGTTTCGGAATAGTTTCGGTTTCGTAATCTAATAAACATCGTCTAATACTCTAGCCCGGATCTGATACCACTGTTGGGATTCCTCAGCACCCTACTGGGTTTTCTATGCATCTACCATGCCAATTTCAAAAATTATAAGAATGCTAAGGAACCCTAGATTAGAATCAAGCTAGAGTTACTAGACGATATAACATGTAATCAAACATTACAACAAGTGAACAAGGAATACAACCTTTGTAGAACGGTCCTTCACTTTAAAAGCTTCGTCCATTAGTCCCTTCGCTGCGAGTAGTGTTCTTCCGAACTCTAGTATGGGTTCCCTTGGAGTAATGAACAAGCTTGCTCGAAGTCTTCGAGGCCGAAGATGATCTACGTCGAGGAGACTCAAACCCTAGCTACCTCTTCACTAAATTAGGGTATAGTGAAGAAAACACCCTAAACTAAATGGCTAATAGTAGAGGATGATGAAATAGTAATTTTTCTCACTTTGGATTTGATTTCCTCACTTGGATTCTTCACTTCCTTATAACCTAGAGAGCTTGAGGGAGTTGAAGAAGAAGATGAAGATAAAATCAACAAGAGAAAAATGAGAGGAGGTTAGAAATGCAACCATGGTGAGGTTTTTTCAAACAATAACCCTTGTAGAGAATAAACCATGGCAAGGATAATGGTTAGGTTTATAAATATCTTAAGTAAAACAAATTTGGTAGACTAAGATGTGCAAAGCTTCTCCAAGCTTCCAAGAATGACATAATTCCACACAAATTTTAATTACTAATGATAATTAAAACCCAAATACTATCATGGTCATGGTGTGATTCTCATACACCCATGTTGCATATATAACCTAGCATAATACAATGTATATATCACATATATAACATGTATACAAAAGTAAGAAAAAGTAATGGTCAAGTGAGCTAATATTAGTCAATGTAAATTCATATATCAAATATATAATTATACATTAAATCATTAAATCAACACTTGATTTAATTATCCGGATATATCATATATAACCAACTAATATTAATAATATCAATTTACCGAATCAACACTTGATTCGATAACACGGCTATATCATATATACCCGGCCGATAACACATATCGCGAGATTGGAATACGGTATCACATATCGTATTAATCTCGGTCCCGGACATATCACATATGTGCTCCTACTTCGTTTCGCTTGAGCTAGGAAACCTCTGTGTAGGACTATAAAGACTCGTCAATACGCCGGCAGTAGGTGGTGATCATATGAGTCACCCACAAGCCGTAAGCGGTCTGCTAAACGTAACGGCCACCCGGGTATTGACCGATCAGAAGATCAACAAGCAATCCTGCTCATACTCCTGTGAATCCAATCAGTAACACTACTGCACAGTCCGGTCTGTTCGTCTGATGTGTCGCATATCGAATCTAGGGGTGGTAAACGTCAGACCCCAGTAACTTGATAAGCCATGCCGATGTAAGGTCCATAATGGTTCAAGAAACTACTGATAACACTTACCAGTAGATCTCAGCAACCCTGGCCAGGGATTTCCTGTTATAGCCAATCAAGCATAGTGCAATATCAACCCCCAATACCGGGAGAGACGAATCCCCTCCTATCTCTCACTGCATCCATGTGACTCGGGACTGTACCCAAAAACCACATGTTTGCATGACTCGGTAGAGTCATGGTAGGGTGGAAATCAAAGCACAGTGGGAGACACATAAGACTGTATACCGATCTCGGGTCGACAGACTAACCTGTACCAGTGTCTTCAGAGAACTTCTATCTAACGTAAGGTATAATACCATCTAGGAGTTCTCGGCGAGTCCTTGCAGTGTACCCAGTCTCCACTGAGCATTAGTATACCTTCTCTGATGTCAAACACTAATGGATGTGGGATCATCCATCGCCCATCATATGGGTCGAGGAGCGTATACGCTCGTCTACTCTGGAATATCGATGCCCTGTCTCGATATTCCCACACTAGGAACATTTGAAGGATGTACTCACAGAATACCCAGAACCCATTTGTATGATCTCTATCACAATCCTGGTAGTCAAGTACACATCCTAAAGGCTTTATCAACATGTAACATAGAGACATCATGTGTACATCTTAAGATAAAGAGCAACCAGATAGCGTACTATCATGTCGAGCAAGAAATTCCTCCATATATATGTCCAAGCATCCACCATAATATACATCATATGTACAATAATGGACTCTAGGGCATACATATAACAAACATATCACACTATAATTTTTCTCTTATCAAGATTCTCCAAAGAGCAACAATAGAAGCTCAAGAGGAGGTGAGCAAAACAAGTGGCATGAGCAACTAAAGAAAGTGCTAAACTTTCTCCAAGTGAGTGAGAATGAGCAAGTGGAGAAAAGAAAGTGAGAAAAGCAACTCAAAAAAAGTGGTGGCTGCCTCTTCTCTCTCTCAATCATGCACACACAAATATCTCATCTCAATTTTTCAATAAACAAGTGCAAACCATGCCTCTCTACATGCCTTGCATTGTTAATGCCATTCACCCCCTCCACCTCATTTGTAAGACAAATGATTTTCTAAAAAAGGAAATCATACAAATGAGGTGTCCAATCTTCTAGAAATAATTCCGTATAAATACGGAATACAACCCGGTATATGTATCGAAATACATATACCCGTATTTGTACAAAAATATGAATAGCCAAGAGAGAAAATGAATAGTGAACAATAATAATAGAATACATATACATAATACATACATAAATTATTAAATCAAAACCTGATTTAATAATCCGGCTTAATCCTAAGCCGCTAGTATTATCAATCGCCCGATTAAAGTCTGTGCAGCCTGTACACATATTTAATTGGACAACTGTATGTACTAACATACGTCATCTACTGTCACGACCCGAAAGGTACGGAGCATGACCGGCACTTAAATTACGAAACGTCTCGTGGAGTACGTAATCTAAGTAAGCCAAAACCCAGAAATCAAAACCAAATGAGCAGTAGAGTGAAAGAAAAACAATTTATTGAAAGCGATTTTAATCAAATGAGTCACATCAAGCTTTTTAAAAGCAGCATCTATTTTTCAGAAAATTTTGGCAGAGTCTCCTATGTAAAAACTTGCCCCAAACGGGTACAAAACTGGAATATACATATAACATGAAATAAGGCATCCCAAAGCGGGAGCTAGCTCTTCGCCAAAAGAGGTCTCTACATCACACGCAATAAAAATCATTACAGTGCAAAAATAAGCATAATAAAGGCACAAGTAATAAGCATCACGTCGGCTCAAGTGAGCTCGACCCAGAGAAACAACATATATGTACACAAATCTCACTGTCTCGTCTCTAGATTAAAGTACATCGATACAAGTGGCAGATAAAGTAGATGGAGTACACTAGATACAATGAATATACAAGGTGGAAACAAAATAATCTCACAACCCACCTATGAGCAAAAGCCTTAAATCTAAGAAAAAGGAGCAGAAGGAGGAAGCGCGTCTGCCGCTACAATGCTGAAGGATCGGACCTGCATAAAGGTTGTGGCAGAACGGGGGTGAGTTGAACGGGGGTGAGTTGCCAACTCGTGAGTAGTAAGTAACATCTATAAAGGATATCGTAAGCATGTATGCAAAAGTGTCACAACTCTACAATACTGACATGGCATGATGTACTATCATGAATGCAACATGAATGCAATTTAACACGAGATCTGAGTATGTTTGATATGAGAAAATCATTAATTTCATCTTAGAAAAACTCCTGTGCAATATCTGAAGAAATATCAATGAAATAAACAGAAATCTGTGCCAAGCATCGACATCTCAAATGAATATCTCAATGTCTCAAAGTATCGGTATCTCAAAGTCTCATGACCACGGTCGGTATCCTCTGGATATTCGCCGCGCCAACAATCACCGGTAGGTAGTCTTCCCCTGCCAGGAACAACGTCTACAACTCGAGCTTATTGCCCCGGGGTACCTTACCGGGCCCACCATGTACCCGAGACGGTTCATCTTACTCCTCGAATTGGGTCTCGAAAACCAACTAAGAACCGAGAAAATATCATGGTGGAAAATACCAATCATATCAAGGAAAACCACATCTTTCTCTTAAAATAATTCATCAGTTTATAAAATGTCACATGCGGTTTCCAAATCCAGAAAAACTCAAGAAGGGTCCGAGATCATCAAAATTACGATATAAATAAACAATGAATACCGGCATAAATCTCCATAATACTGCATGACTAATGAATATATGATTGCATCTGATATCATGCAATGAATGCAATAGTTAAACTAGCATATCAAAGCGATAAAATATTGCAACTATCAGCTAGCAAGATATGTCAATGAAATAGTATTATCTAAAGTGTACGTGACATGGCAATTGCCGATGATGATGTGTATGAGCTGGCAAGCAGGTGTACGTGGAACATACGCATCATCGGTAATGGTGCTGGTGTCCTGACAGCAGGGTTTCATAATAATTACTGATAATATATATAAGCATGAAATGCGATGAAATATCATGAATATACAAAAAGTGATATTGTAACAGCAACACTGAAGGATAAACCCACCTAATATACGAGTCATACAATTTGGTATTTAAAATACTAACAATTCTCCCTATATACCCGGATGAATGGAATATACCTGCTCAAGTTTACAAGTCATATATGGTGCAATTGTTCAAATTTCTGAATTTAGCAAGTTGATTAGTACTTATACCGCACACTCATGATAATGGTGCAATGGTTCTACATGATGAACTAAGCAAGTCATTTAGTACTCGTGTCGCATGTCTTAGTTTAATAGTTCAATGGGTCTATATGATGAACTAACACATATATGGATATAAAAAGTCATGCAATGCAGCAAAAAAGATAACTTGGAACTATATGCAAAATTCCTGTACTACTTGAAGTTTTAAAACTATCGGGCGCCTCGCGCCATCCATACGATTTCCCCCATAGATGTGTACATCTACTCACCGGAGTGTCTCAGCTAACCGAATCCAATCACCGCTTTTCCCTTCCGCACCGTGTCAGATGTCTTCGCGATCGATCCTAGAATCATACAAACAACACACATAAGGTTAAAATCCTTCCAAAAACATGATATCAAGATTATTCGAAAAACTTGCGTTGCGAGCTAACGCGTATGTAAATGTGACACCCAAAATGTGTGTGCCAGCGTCTGGAACCACCCTGACACGCTGCGATATACAGAAACCACTAGACCAAACACAACGTACGTATCGCGCAAGTCTAAAAGTGTTGAAAACAAGGTATTTGATCCCAGATTTTGAATCGAGTTGAATTAGGAAAACTTGCATGCACCAAGGACCTACAAAACCTAGCAAACACCTACAGAAGAAGCCTCGACACCCACACCCACCCTCTGGCCGCAAATTGCACAACACCAAGTATAAGATTACATAACCCTAAACGATGCAAGTCACATTATACAAATATCGACGCTCACAAATTAATCATAGCATGCACTCGGTGTGCGGAAAAACGCACGAAAATCGCAATCCTTTAACAAAAATCGTCATTTCGGGGAAATCGACAAACTACCACCCGACTAGACGAAACCCCACGTTCGCGCACTCTAATAGTCCTATATGAAGCTAATTATATCGCTAACATAACCTAATTTGATCGCATTCTAATTTTTGTAAAAATCTAGTAAGCAAATTCAATACCGATTCGATGCAAACATCGAAATTTAACGATTTAGCGAGCGTAACCTTACGCAATTAACCACTCTAATCAAATAGGTAACCAAAGCCCTAACTTAATCCTTCAACCATTCTTCAAACCCTAGTTCAAGATCAATCCCATTCTTGATTTTCATGAACAAACAATTACTACAAAATTAACACTTCAAAATTCGATTTTAGCACATCTAAACTACAAGTTAACAAACTAGTTTAGAAATTTCACCTTACAAGTTGAACCCTAGTTTGCTCAAGCCACCAAATAAGCCTCCTTTCTTCAAGTTTTGAACTAATTTGGCTTGAGGAGAGAGTGGATTAGGGTTTTGCTTTGAATTGGAGAAGAAATTTGTGAATTTTTTCATGAATTTTGGCATGAAAATGAAGCAAAAAGAAGTGAGGAAATGGAAGGGAGCTGCAGAAATTTCGGCCAGCAGCAAGAAGAGGGAAGTGTGGGTGTTGTGTAGATGATTCTAGGTCAAAAAACCCCTTAAGTTTCCATTTAATGCCTTTCACATCAAACTTTTTACAAAAAAACCCCATTTTAAGCCATTTTTCCATTAAATTTCAAACCATAAAACTAAAAATGTGAAAGTCATGACACAATTTTTTTTACACCTTATTTTAGCTTATAAAGACTCCTAATTAAGAAATTTACCTAATTAAATTTGTATTTATCCCTAATTAAATGTATTTAAAAAGGCTTAAAATAATAAAAAATTAATTAATTACGAAATTTTTTTTATTTAACTAGATAATTATAAGTGACATTTTAGTGACAAAATTATAGTAATATCTTATCTAAATTTTGTATAATTAGGTCTACAATGAAAAATATCAATTTTGACTTTTTACGGAAAAAGCCGAAAAATTTGCCGAATACCGAAAAACTGCCTAAACGATTTTCGAAGGGTTACAATCTTCCCCCCTTAAAGAAATTCGGTCCCCGAATTTAGAATTTAACTACGCGTACCTTCAAAAAGATGGGGATATCTCTCCCTCATCTCGACCTCGGTCTCCCAGGTGACCTCCTCGCTGTTCGGGCCACGCCAAAGGACTTTGACAGACGGTATGACCTTCGACCTCAATTTCTTCACCTGCCGATCCAAGATGATCACCGGCTGCTCGGTGAAAGAAAGATCACGCTCTAACTGGATCGTCTGGTGCTGAATCGCCTGGGAAGGATCATGAAGGTACTTGCGGAGCATCGAGACATGGAATACGGGGTGAACATCGGGGAAGCTGGGCGGAAGAGCTAACCGATAAGCGACTGGACCAACACGCTCTAGGATCTCGAAAGGACCAACATATCTAGGACTCAACTTCCCTTTCCGCCCAAATCTCATCACACCCTTCATCGGAGAGACCTTCAGGAAAACATGATCGCCAACAGCGAACTCAAGTCGGCGACGACGCCTGTCAGCATAAGATTTCTGCCTGCTCTGTGCCGCTCTCATCCTGTCCCGAATCAGCTGTATCTTCTCGGTCGTCTCCTGTACAATCTGCGGCCCCAAAATACTGCTCTCCCTGAGCTCTGTCCAACATACTGGCGATCGACATCTCCTCCCATATAAAGCCTCGAAAGGTGCCATCTGAATCGTCTCCTGGAAGCTATTATTGTAGGAAAACTCGATCAAAGGCAAATGACGATCCCAGCTACCACCGAAATCTAAAACACAAGCTCTGAGCATGTCCTCAAGAGTCTGAATCGTACGCTCCGACTGACCGTCAGTCTGAGGATGGAAGGCTGTGCTAAAACTCAATCGGGTGCCCAAAGCTTCCTGGAGTTTCTGCCACAATCGGCTGGTAAACTGGGTGCCACGGTCGGACACGATGCAAGTCGGAACACCATGCAGTCGCACTATCTCATCAATATAAACCTGGGCGTACTGAGAAAATACAAAAGTGGTCTTCACTGGCAGAAAGTGAGCCGCTTTCGTCAGTCGATCCACAATCACCCAAATAGAGTCATACCCTCGACTGGTCCTGGGTAGACCCACAACGAAGTCCATGGAGACCTGCTCCCACTTCCACTCAGGGATGGGCAAAGGCTGTAACTCGCCGGCTGGCCTCTGGTGCTCGGCCTTGACTTGCTGACAAGTCAGGCATCTGGACACAAAATCTGTAACATCCTTCTTCATCCCGTCCCACCAGTAAACCTCTCTCAAATCATGATACATCTTGGTGGAACCTGGGTGAACACTGTATACTGATCTATGTGCCTCCTCGAGAATATCACGCCTCAGTCCCTCTGAATCTGGCACACACAGTCGAGTCCCAAATCGGAGTATCCCCTGATCATCAATCACGAACTCAGAAACTCTGCCCTGCCGAATCTGCTCAATAATCTCTAATGTACGGGCATCGCCGGACTGTGCCTCGTGGATACGGTCAAGTAACTGTGGGCGTGCTCTGAAATGGGCCAGCTGTCCCCCCGTAGGAGTAAACTTGAACTGCACTCTGCTATCACATAACGCCTGCCAATCCGCCGTCGACTGCATCTGTACTGCGCTCAAACAAGATAAGCTACCTCCGGGCCTCCTACTCAAAGCATCAGCCACCACATTCGCCTTGCCCGGATGGTATAAAATCTCACAGTCATAATCCTTCACCAACTCCATCCAACGGCGCTGCCTCAGGTTCAAATCTCGCTGCTGGAAGATATACTTCAAACTCTTGTGGTCAGTGAATATCTGGCACGACTCACCGTATAGGTAATGTCTCCAGATCTTGAGTGCAAACACCACTGCAGCCATCTCTAAATCATGGGTGGGGTAGTTCTGCTCGTGTTTCCTCAGCTGCCGAGAAGCATACGCGATAACTCTGTCGTGCTGCATCAATACACATCCCAGCCCCACTCTAGAAGCATCACAATATACCACAAACCCGCCTGATCCTGAAGGCAATGCTAACACTGGAGCAGTAGTCAGACGAGTCTTCAACTGCTGGAAGCTATCCTCACATGCCTGGGTCCAATCAAAAGGAACCCCCTTCCGGGTCAACCCGGTAAACGGTGCAGCAATGCGGGAGAAATCCTGGACAAAACGTCGATAATAGCCGGCCAGACCTAGAAAACTGCGAACCTCTGTGACTGATACCGGTCTAGGCCAACGCTGAACTGCCTCGATTTTCTTCGGGTCCACGCAAATACCATCTCTCGTCACCACATGACCCAAGAAGTCGACACTGTCTAACCAGAATGCGCACTTGGAGAATTTGGCGAACAGCTGATGCTCCCTCAAAGCCTGTAATGTGATACGTAAGTGCTGCTCATGCTCCTCCCGGCTCCGAGAATAAACCAAGATGTCGTCAATGAACACAATGATGAACTGATCGAGATACGGCCTGAATACGCGGTTCATCAAATCCATAAAAGCTGCCGGGGCATTGGTGAGCCCGAACGACATCACCAAGAACTCATAATGACCATATCGAGTACGGAAAGCTGTCTTCGGAATATCCTCCTTCCGAACCCGCAACTGGTGATAACCTGACCGTAAATCAACCTTCGAGAAGAACCCTGCACCCTGGAGCTGATCAAATAAGTCATCAATGCGGGGTAGGGGATACCTGTTCCGCACAGTAACCCGGTTCAGCTGACGATAATCAATGCACAAGCGCATACTTCCGTCCTTCTTCTTAACAAACAAGACGGGAGCACCCCAAGGTGACACACTCGGTCGGATAAGCCCTTTGTCCAGCAAGTCCTGTAACTGATCCTTTAGCTCTCTCAGCTCTGTCGGGGCCATCCGATAAGGAGGAATAGAAATAGGCCCCGTGCCAGGGATCAAGTCAATACAGAACTCAATCTCGCGCTCTGGTGGCAGACCAGGCAGCTCGTCAGGGAATACATCAGGGAACTCTCTCACAATAGGGACCTGGTCCAACGGAACCTCTGTGGAGCTAGTATCACAAACATAAGCTAAGAATCCCTGACACCCTTTCCTTAAGAGCTGACCAGCGTGAAGAGAAGAAATCAAGCTGGGAAGGGTAGCACTACGATCTCCCTGAATAATAAGAACCGGCTCACCAGGAAAACTGAATCTGACTGCTTTTTCACGGCAGTCCACGGATGCATAACAGGTGGCTAGCCAGTCCATACCAAGAAGAACGTCAAAGTCTAACATATCGAGGGGAATCAAATCAACTGAAGAATCTCTCTCCCCGATACGAACGGAACACGATCGGTATACGAAACGGGCAACAAAAGACTCGCCTACCGGGGTAATAACGACAAGCGGCTGATCTAACGGAGAAGACTCTCGGCCCAACCTCGGTGCAAAATATGTGGAAACATAGGAATGTGTGGAGCCTGGATCAAATAATACCCGTGCATCAAAAGAACATACTGGCAGAGTACCTGTCACGACGGCATTGGATGCCTGTGCATCCTGAGGAGTCAATGCGAACACTCGGGCCTGTCCACCACTGATAGCTGGCTGTCCTCTGCCTCTACCTCGGCCTCTGCCTCTGCCTCTGTCTCCTCGTCCTCTCTGAACTGGACCGCCACGCCCACGGCCTCTGGAAGCATCTGGCTGGCGTGAAGCATCATCAGGAGTAGGAAGTAAAGCTCTCTGCGAAGGTGGTGAGGGTGGTAAAGTCACATGCGGGACTGTCGCTGCGCCCGAACGCCCTATGGTACAGTCTCTGATACGGTGGTACTGACTCCCACACCGAAAACATCCTGGAGACGACTGCTGGGTCTGTGGATATGAACCAAATAACTGACCTCGTTTCAATCCTCTGCCTCCGCCATCCCCCGGAAATAATCTATCATGATGTCTGCCCATCTGTCGCTGAGCTGGCGTATCAGTACGGATCCTCTTCGGCCCAGAAGCGACCGGAGTCTCAGAAATACGCTCCTCCAAAAGTAAGGCTGCATCCATCGCGGCTGCGTATGTATCAAAGTGCTGGGTGCCGATGGCAAGGAATAGCTGTGTATCAAGCCCTCGCACAAACCTCTTTATCCTCTTCTCTTCTGTGTCGACTAGGTACGGTGCATATCGAGACAACTGGGTAAACTGTATATCATACTCCGACACTGTCATCCCAGGAGTCTTGCGCAGAGACTCAAAACTACGGGCTCGAGCATCTCGGACACTCTCCGGAAGAAAACGGGCAAGAAATGCAGCTGTAAACTCATCCCAGGTCATAGAAGGCAGACCTGCAGCTCGGCCTCTCTCTACTGAGTCGTACCATGTCTGGGCAAGACCCTCCAGACGAAAACTCGCAAACTCCACCAATCTATCATCAGAACACCTCAACGAACGGCCAATCCGTGCCATCCTATCGAGAAATGTCTGTGGGTCCTCTGTCGCATCTGTACCGGTAAAAGCTGGGGGTCTCAATCTCATGAACTCCTGTAGTGAAACAGGGATAGTCTCCGTAGTAGCAGCAGGAGTGACCATCTGTGCAGCAGGTACGATCGTGGTCTGTGCGGTGGAAGGAACGTCCTCGGATCTCTGTGCCCGGCTAGACTCAACTAAAGATCCCATCATCTGCCGCAACTCTTGCATGCCGGCCTCTAATCTGGCAATACGGTCAGGATAAGGCGGATCAGTAGGACCCTGAGGGGTAGGTGTATCCTCTCGCTCGATCCTCGCCTCAGACGAGCCCGCTCGAATCTCATCCCTAGCGGCAGCCCGCTGAGCTCTCGTAGTCTTTGGCGGCATCGAAGCTAGAATAAGAAACAGGACCGATAAGGACATTGCAATTGAATCAAGGAATGCAAGGAATCAAGAAAGGAAATACAAGCAATTATGTCCTAAGGTTACTTAGGCGGAGTACCGTATCGTAAGTATGCCGCGGATCATACCCACGCTACGCCACTCTGCTTAAGTCACCTACTCCATCTACCAAGGTCGTCCTACACTCAGAAAGGTAAAACCTACGCTCTGATACCAACTTTGTCACGACCCGAAAGTACGGAACGTGACTGGCACTTAGATTACGAGACGTCTAAAGGCGTACCGTAACCTAAGTCAGCCAAAGCCCAGAAATCTAACCCAAAATCAAAAGAGAGTGAAGGAAAACCTTAAATGAAAACGGTTTTGAAATCAATTAAGTTGCATAGAATCCCTTTTTAAAATATCAAAAATTTCCGAAAATTTCGGCAGAGCCTCCCCTGTATTTTCTATCCCCCAAAATGGGTACAACAAGATAATAAACATTTAATCATAAAAATGGCATCCCCAAGCGGGAGCTAGCTCTTCGCCCAAGGCGGATCACAACCACATGCAATATAATAGTAATATCAAGAAAAGAGCAAAGGAAACGCAAAAATACCAGAAAAACACACATCGGCTCAAGTGAGCTCGATCCAAAAGAACCACAAATATACAAGTCTCCCTGTCTCATCACTAAGTCGCATATACAAAACAACTGGTAGATGGAGAATACTAGATACAATGATAAAGCAAAAGAAATAAAATATGCTCGCAACCCACCTACGGGCGAAGTCGCGAGTCTGAGCAAAATGAGCTGATGAATAGATAGCCCGCCGCTACAAAGATGACGGGTCCGACCTGCAAGACACTGTGGCACAACGGGGGTGAGTTGCCAGCTCGTGAGTAAATATAACATCTAATAAGGCAATCGTAAGAATGCACGCAATGCGGAACAACATGTATGTCCATATGTGCTATAATATCTCTAGTATGTATGCGCAGGTATGCAATGTCATTATTAAGTCTTTAAGTGTTTTAAATGCTAAGGTTATTGAAATCCTAACTTTAAAACATGAACATCTGTATAGTAGCTAAATATCATCGAGAAATCATCTGAAAACCTGTGTCAAGCATCGACACCAAAAAGGAATCATATCTGTCTCAATATCGGGCTCCGTCAGTCCGGATCGGCCCATATCATAAATCTCACGACAACGGTCGGTATCCTCCGGATATCCGCCGCGCCAGACATCACCGGTAGGTAGTCTTCCCCTGCCAGGCTCATCGTCTACAACTCGATCTTCTTGCCCCGGGGTACCATACCGGGCCCACCATGTACCCGAGACGGTTCATCCACTCCTCGAATCGGGTCTCGAAATCCAACAGAAAACATGAAAACTCATGGTGGACGACACATACATCACGAGAAAACCGCAACTGTGTTTTGAAAATGATAAATATAAGGTTTTGTTAAATTCTTGCGGTTTTCCCCAAAAATCCAGAAATCGCAGCAAAACTGAAATCCTCAAGAAAATCATAATGTCCACATGTTATATATATGATAAATGTCTATGATATCAATGTGTATGATGTAAATTTTGGCTCGAGTTCTATGTAAATATGATAATGATGCGAGATATGTGCATGCGATGCAGTTTTATATATCAAGTATGAATGCAGGTGATGATATTAAGATAAACAGGTTCTATCGTGCACGTGACATGTCAATTACCAAAGGCGTGTGTGTCACATGAATAGTGCGCGTGCAACAGATGCCAATGGTAAGGTGTTCGTGTCCTATGAAATGATATCGCATATATGAAGATGAAAGTCCATGCAATCTAGCATACGGTTAGCTGTGAGGGTATGCAATGTACATAAAGGGGTAAGCTATCTAACAATATAAATCTTGCATAAAGTAGGGTGATCCTAACTAAGGGGGGGGGGTGCCTCGCGCCATCCAGACGATTCCCCCATAGATGAATATATCTACTCACCTGAAATCCCCGCTAATCTGATCTGGCCACCGCTTTGCCTTTTCGCGCCGTATCCGAAGTTTCCCCGACCGATCCTAAATTTGCACAACACCAAGTATAATATTACATAACCCTAAACGATGCAAGTCACATTATACAAATATCGACGCTCACAAATTAATCATAGCATGCACTCGGTGTGCGGAAAAACGCACGAAAATCGCAATCCTTTAACAAAAATCGTCATTTCGGGGAAATCGACAAACTACCACCCGACTAGACGAAACCCCACGTTCGCGCACTCTAATAGTCCTATATGAAGCTAATTATATCGCTAACATAACCTAATTTGATCGCATTCTAATTTTTGTAAAAATCTAGTAAGCAAATTCAATACCGATTCGATGCAAACATCGAAATTTAACGATTTAGCGAGCGTAACCTTACGCAATTAACCACTCTAATCAAATAGGTAACCAAAGCCCTAACTTAATCCTTCAACCATTCTTCAAACCCTAGTTCAAGATCAATCCCATTCTTGATTTTCATGAACAAACAATTACTACAAAATTAACACTTCAAAATTCGATTTTAGCACATCTAAACTACAAGTTAACAAACTAGTTTAGAAATTTCACCTTACAAGTTGAACCCTAGTTTGCTCAAGCCACCAAATAAGCCTCCTTTCTTCAAGTTTTGAACTAATTTGGCTTGAGGAGAGAGTGGATTAGGGTTTTGCTTTGAATTGGAGAAGAAATTTGTGAATTTTTTCATGAATTTTGGCATGAAAATGAAGCAAAAAGAAGTGAGGAAATGGAAGGGAGCTGCAGAAATTTCGGCCAGCAGCAAGAAGAGGGAAGTGTGGGTGTTGTGTAGATGATTCTAGGTCAAAAAACCCCTTAAGTTTCCATTTAATGCCTTTCACATCAAACTTTTTACAAAAAAACCCCATTTTAAGCCATTTTTCCATTAAATTTCAAACCATAAAACTAAAAATGTGAAAGTCATGACAAAATTTTTTTTACACCTTATTTTAGCTTATAAAGACTCCTAATTAAGAAATTTACCTAATTAAATTTGTATTTATCCCTAATTAAATGTATTTAAAAAGGCTTAAAATAATAAAAAATTAATTAATTACGAATTTTTTTTTATTTAACTAGATAATTATAAGTGACATTTTAGTGACAAAATTATAGTAATATCTTATCTAAATTTTGTATAATTAGGTCTACAATGAAAAATATCAATTTTGACTTTTACGGAAAAAGCCGAAAAATTTGCCGAATACCGAAAAACTGCCTAAACGATTTTCGAAGGGTTACAGCTTGTTAGGCCAGCCGCCTTATATCGACTACCTGCTACCGAAACAAGGGGGTCAAGACAGCGATCCGTGAAATCAGCTGCCAATGATAGAAAGACGTCCGGATATACCATCCATACGGTCTATATGGCAGGCGGGTGCCTCAGCGGCAACCTTCGTAGCAAAAGCAAGGACGGGGCCACCATATCCCAAGCCCAATCTAGCCTGAATGTGGTTGCCGCCGCCCAAGAACAGCCGACCCCGCTGGATGAAGAAAACCCTCTCTATGAGGATGATAGGCAGATAGACCCCTCGGTCCATGTAGAGTCAAGCTCGGACAGCGAGGAAGAGCCGACTTTCCGCCCCAGGACTGCGGAGCAGGAGCTGCTTCAAGAGCTTCAAAAACAGCTCAGGAGCAAAGCTAAAAAGATGGCCAAGCTCTATTCGAAGATTGATGACTTAACGAACGTGGTGATGCAGCTTACGGCTCAAATTGGTCGAGCGCCTTCCAATCAGGCACAAGCCGCTACTAATCAGCCGGGTGAGGACAATCCGAGGCAGCCAATGCCTGTTCCTTCGGGACCAAGACTGGTCGAGCCGAATGAAAGCCAGCCACATTCCACTTCTGGGGACGCCTTGGCCCCAGATAGCACTATCCCGCTAACACAGGATCGGATAATGGATTTGGTCACCAGCAAGGTTAAAACATTGGTGGCCGAAGCTGAAGCTCAGAAAGAAATCGGCAGTAGTGGGCGGCCATATCCCGCGCAGTACGATCTAATTGAGTTCCCAAGCGGCTACGTCATCCCTAAGTTCGAAAGATTTGATGGAACGGAGAATGCAAATCAACACGTCGCCCACTTCAAAGCATCGTGCAGAAATACAGGGGGCAATGACGCGCTCCTTCTTCGTCAGTTTGTCAACAGCCTGACCGGCGTCGCCTTCGACTGGTATGCGAGTATACCGGACGGGTCCGTCATTACCTTTGCCCAAATGGAGTTTATGTTCTGGCAAAGGTTCATGAGCGTCAGTGATAAAATCTCCATTGCCGACCTTGTGAGGACCAAGCCGGGGAAGAATGAAAGTAACACCGACTTTATCGCCCGATGGAGCAATCTCACAGTCAAGTGCGAACCGCCGCTGGAGCAGGACCAGTCCGTCAGCTTTCTCATTGGGAACCTCAGCAATTGGATGGTCCCATTCTTGTGTACGGCGGGCCTCAAGACATTTCAGGAGCTAACCAAGAAAGTCCAAATGCTGGAACGCTCGAAGCAAGAGTCCTCGCCGGATTCTCAGAGAGACAAAACTTGGAAAAGCAAGCGGGACGACAACCGTAGAAGCGGGAGTTCCAGCAGTACCAATGTCTTCAATGCCTCCGACAATGAAGAAAAGCGAAGGGCGGGCGAATCCAAAACCAACCGGTCTCGAAAGCCATTGCTGGGAGGAGATGGGCCTTCCCTAGAGGAGAAAAAGAACAAGGTTTACTCTTTCAGAAGGGACAAGGTCCGCAAGATATTTAAAGATGCCTTGAACAACGGCCTACAATTGCCGGAGTCGAAAAGACCCCAAGAAGCAAAAATGACCGACAATCCTCGGTATTGCCCGTACCACCGAGTAGTGAGCCATGCGATCGAGGATTTCTATATCTTCAAGGACTGGGTCGAGAAGCAGTACAAGGATAGAGAGATCGAGCTGTCCAAAAGTGTGTTGGTGAACAATCAAGTTGCAACCGCCAACTTTATACAGACGGAAGCTGAAGCCTTCTGGGAGCAGACAGTCGAACCCGCTGCCCTGACAAACGAAACTGACTCATCACGGCCTCCGTGGAGTACGCACATATCTAATAAGACGAAGAAAATGATAAAGCTACTTCGGAAAGAACCCAGGATGGAATGGGAAGGACAGAAGAAGCCTACCAGTCCAGCTGCCATTGCGGCTCCATCAGGCTCGAAATCCAAGAAGCTCAAGAAGAAGAAGAAAAGTGCAGCTCGGCGCGAAAAAGAGTGTGCAGGGAGATCGACCTTTCAAAAATATATCGATTCCCTAGAAGAATATGAACAAAAGGAAAGAACATTGATTCAATTGAAGGAGTTCTTCCCTGTACAAGCGGCTGAAATTCTGGAGGAGTTAGAAGAAGACTCCAATGAAGAGATCCCAGTAGTGACCTGCTACGCCATCCATCTTGGCAGCGACTCCGAGGATGATCTCTGTTTTCCCGAAGAGGACGAGGAGCTCACCACAAAGGCCAATCAAATCCAGCTCAGAAGCGGCAGGGCTCTACCGCGAAATTAGGGCAACACCCCAAAAGGGAAGGAAAAACAAGTCGCTAATGAAGAAGATGGCAGAGAACCGGCTGATGAAAACACAAGTCCTTCCTCGGTGGACTATAATGTCTTGGCGCACCTCCGGATGCTTCCGTCTCTCCTGAGCATCTACGACGCCTTGGTCCTATCTAAGGAGCTTAGAGATGTTCTCATTCATGCTCTACAAAACCCCGAGCGGTATCAGGCTCACTTTGCGGAAATTAATATGAAAGAAGCCCAGCACGCTTTGCATGCTGCTGCAGTCACATTTAAGGATGAAGACTTGCTACTGGGAACGACTGAGCATAATCGGCCGCTTTACGTGACCGGGTACAGCGACGGAGATCGAATTAATCGCATATTAATTGATCCGGGGTCCTCAGTGAACATCATGAACTTGCGAACTCTGAAGAGTTTGTCAATGGACGTCCGACACCTGTCAAGGGAAAGGATTGTCATTCAAGGCTTCAACCAAAATTGCCAGCAAGTTCTGGGGTCTATAACTTTGCCAATCAAATTCGGGGATCTGCAAACTGAAGCTAAGATATACGTGATCGACGCCGACACGTCTTATAAGATTCTCTTAGGGCGGCCGTGGCTCCACGATTACGGCATCATTCCGTCAACTCTCCATCAATGCATGAAGTATACTAAAAATGGCGAAGAAAGACGCATTGACGGAGACATCCAGCCGTTCGGTGTGCATGATGTCCGATATGAAGATTCTCGGTACTTTATGAACCACCAAAATGCTAAGCCACAACTGACCGAGGATAGACCGGCCCCAAGACTCAAAAGCAAATTTGCGCCGGCTGTCACTTTCAAAAGAAAAAATACCCAAGTGCGCCCGCATTTCGGCAGCGAAACCGATGAGTCCGATGCTGGAAGCCCATCCTTCCGCAATACTCGCCCTCATTTTGGCAGCGATACGGACGAATCTGTTACTGAAGGCCCGTCTAGCAGCAAAATCCGCCCTCATCTTGGCAGTGACACTGAAGAGTCAGAAGAAGAGGACCTGCCGTGCAACAGCTGTGCAGATTGGCCCCCCATGCAGCAAGAGAAACTACGAGAGACCTTCGAAGTCGCAGAAGGGTCCTTGACAATCACAAGGGTGCCGGAACGGATGTGCAAAGAGCTCGACGCATTGTCAGTCTCTACCGTGGACTAGCTGAAAAATTTCTACGTGCCCTGGAGGAAAAATGGACAGAAGGGCATCCTGTTTTACAGGTCAAACCCTGTTGTGCACCCAGACGACCATTCTGTCGCATGCCTTCCCTATGAGAGAGGCATAAGAGCCGTCCTCAATCCCCGATACTATGCGCCCGAGATACAGGAATACTTTAAGAAGTGTGGATGCCGGTTATATTAAACGGAGTCCGAAGCAATGTTTTACAAAGGGCTATGGTATCCGCCCCAGGTCCGAGCACTCATCGATGGACGAATTCCAGATAGACGGGGCATAGGCTACATTCAACCTGATTCCAAAGCGTGCTACATGATCCATGTTGGTGAGGCCAGCGAAAGATCAAATGATGACGACGAGATAGCCGAGCCAGAAGAAGCTCCTCAAGAGCTCGAAGATGGCGGACAAGCAACCTTTGACGAGCTAACCGAGATTGACTTAGGAATGCCCGATAATCCAAGGCCGACCTACATCAGCTCACTCTTGTCGGAGGAAATGAAAGAGCAGATAATTGCCCTGCTGAGTGAGTTCGTCGACTGTTTCATGTGGACGTACAAAGAAATGCCTGGCCTTTCCCCTGAGGTAGCCGTGCATAAGCTGGCTATATCTCCTGATGCTAAGCCAGTCAAACAAGCTCCTCGAAGAATGAGAAGGGAGTTGGAAGAAAAAGTCATCGAGGAAACCAAGAAACTCATCGATGCCGGTTTCATCAGGGAAGAGAAATATGCAGACTGGATCGCATGCATAGTCCCAGTGAAGAAGAAAAATGGGCAAATCCGAGTTTGTGTCGATTTCAGGGACCTCAACAAGGCATGTCCTAAAGACGACTTCCCGCTACCGGTCATGGAAATGATGGTCGATGACACCTCAAATTATGAACTGTTCACCTTTATGGATGGCTCGTCTGGATATAATCAGATCAAGATGTCGCCTGAGGATGAGAAGCACACAGCATTTCGAACCCCGATCGGAATATATTGCTACAAGGTAATGCCATTCGGACTGAAGAACGCAGGTGCTACATATCAAAGGGCAATGACTAATATCTTTGATGACCTAATCCATAAAGTCGTCGAATGCTATGTTGATCTGGTCGTCAAGACTAAAGCCAAGGCCGATCATATCCAAGATCTCAGGACCGTTCTCACCAGACTGAGGGAATACGATCTGAAGATGAATCCTCTGAAGTGTGCTTTTAGCGTGTCATCGGGAAGATTCCTGGGCTTCATAGTCTGACATCGAGGGATCGAAGTTGACCCATCAAAGATAAAGGCCATCATGGAGATGCCCCCTCCGAAGAGTCTGACGCAGCTAAGATCTTTTCAAGGCAAGCTTGCTTACATACGGAGGTTTATCTCAAATTTATCGGGGAGATGTAAGCCCTTCTCAAAGCTCATGAAGAAAGGAGCTCCTTTTATTAGGGATGCCGAATGTCAAGCAGCGTTCGAAAACAACAAACAATACTTGTTGCACCCTCCAGTGCTGGCCGCTCCCATTCCAAATAAACCGCTGATTCTCTACACTGCCGCGCTGGACGAGTCACTCGGTGCGCTCCTTGCCCAGAACAACGAGGAGGGAAAAGAAAATGCCCTCTACTACCTCAGTCGAACTCTAGTCGGGGCGGAACACAACTACTCCTCAATCGAAAAGCAATGCCTGGCTCTAATATTTGCTGTGAAGAAGCTGAGGCACTATTTGCTCGCTCATCGGGTTATGCTGATCTCCAAGGTCGACCCGCTCAAACATTTGATGACCAAAGTAAGCCTAGCCAGCAGAATGGCAAGATGGGCTGTCATGCTACTTGAGTTTGACATAGTTTATACCCCTCAGAAAGCAGTAAAAGGGTAGGCTATTGCAGACTTTCTCGCCGCTCATCCCATACCAGAAGGGTCGCCGCTAAATTGTGAGTTACCCGATGAACAAGTGTTGCACCTCGAGGAAGATGAGCCATGTTGGGAGCTCTACTTCGATGGAGCCTCGTCAATAAGGACCTCCGGTAAATCAAGCGTCCCGGAGATAAAAGCAGGGATAGGATTGGTGTTCATCACACCATCATTGGGAACCCTACGGCGTTCTTTTGCTCTCACCGAGCCTCAGACAAACAATGAAGCTCTGATAGCTGGCTTGGAGCTCGCCATAGACATGGAAATTCTTCGGCTGCGGGTTTACGGTGACTCGCAGCTTGTCGTCAACCAAGTAAGCGGCGACTATAAGATATACAAACCCGAGTTGGCTCGGTACAGAAGCCGGGTGGTGGAACTCATGAAACGGTTCACTCACATTGAACTAATGAGAGTCCCTAGAGCGTTGAACGGAAAGGCTGACGTACTTGCTTGGTTAGCCAAGGAGCTAGCTGATCCTGACATGGACGAAATTCTGATCACAGTCAGGAGCCGACAAATTCTACCCCCAGTCTCTCTACGAGAAGGGGAAAGCGTGGAACAGAAGAGCAGTCCTGCAGAAGAAGCTTCGATCATCCAAGACGAGCCCGATTGGAGAGAACCCTTCATAGAGTACCTCCGATACGACAAGCTGCCCGAAGAAAAATCTGCGAGGATTCAGCTGAAGAGGAGAGCTCTCCGATACGTGTTTGTAAATGACACGCTATACCGCAGGTCATATGACCAACTCTGGCTCAGGTGCCTGTCATCGGCCGAAGCCCAAAAAGTCATGAAAGAAGTTCACTCAGGCGTTTGCGGTGCTCACCAATCTGGCCCCAAGATGCGACTGCAAATTAAACGGCTTGGGTATTACTGGCCCACCATGATACGGGACTACGGAGAGCATGCAAAGAAATGTTATATCTGCCAAATTCACGGTGATTTTATTCACAAGCATCCCAATCCATTGCATCCCACGGTGGCGTCGTGGCCCTTCGAAGTCTGGGGCACCGACATTGTCGGCCCAATTGATCCCCCGTCATCTAAAGGCCACCGGTTCATACTGGCCGCAACTGACTACTTCTCCAGATGGGCAGAAGCTGTCCTACTAGAAGTCAAGAAAAAAGATATTCTGACATTCTTCCAGCATAATATTCTATACCGCTTCGGTACACCAAGAAGAATCATTTCTGACAACGGGCCTTCATTCAAGAGCTTCAATGTCTCAAGATTCGCTACTCAGCACAAGATAGACTGGAGATATTCCTCCATCTATAATCCAAGAGCCAATGGGCTAGCCGAAGCCTTCAATAAGACTCTATGCAAGTTCCTGAGGAAAAATGCTTCAGCCAACAAGAGAGACTGGAATCTCAAACTTCACGAGGCATTGTGGGCATATCGTACCACGCATCGTACTCTAACTCAGTCCACTCCATACTCATTGCTCTTCGGAGTGGAGGCGGTCCTCCCCCTCGAAGTCGAAGTTCCAAGCTTAAGAATGGCCATCCAACATGAGTTTACGGAGGACGAAAACGTGCTTCTTCGACTTGAAGAACTCGATGCCCTCGAAGAAAAGAGGCTCGCGGTGCAGCAAAATCTGGAGCTATACCGAGCCCAAATGTCACGGGCCTATGACAAGATAACCCGTCTCCGCGCTTTCAAGAAAGGTGAATTGGTGTTGGTCCTCAAAAGACCGATCATCCCCAATCGACATGCCAAGGGAAAATTCGAGCCGAACTGGGAAGGAACATACGTCATCGAGAAAGTGTTTGACGGAGGATCCTACCAACTAATAAGCACCGAGGGAGAAAGGCCCATGCCACCCATCAATGGCCGATATCTCAAGAAATACTACACGTGAATGCTCCAAGTCGCAGGCGAATTGAGCACCTCAGCCCTACGGTCTGGATCATACATCCTGCAAAACCGTATACAATCCACGGGCGCAAATGACCCCTATCTCTCCCAAATCCTGCCGGTGAGACTGCTTTTAAAAGTCCCACCAACGGCAAAAAAAAAAGAAAAAAAGGGAGAAAAATAAAAGAAATAAAAAATAAACGGTATGTCCACAAGCAAAACGGGCACGGATGAAAACCCGAAAGGGCTCCGTGAGTAAAAACAGCAGGACTACCGGCGAGTTTGTGAAAACTCGAAAGGGTGCAAACTCATGAAAAGAGATGAATACACTCGCAAAGTCCTCTCGACCTTGTGAGGAGAAAACCCCTGCGTAAGATCCTTACGACTCATAAAGGAGCAACACACTTAGGAATCCTCACGATTCCTAAGGAGAAAATACACCTGTGGGGTCCTTACGACTCGTAGGGAGAAAAAGCTTTTATGGGACCCTCACGGCCCATAAAATTGAAAAGCCTTAGGTGATAGGGACCCAAACCTGTCTCCTAAGCCATCGTTCCCCAACGGGCAACGGCAAATGATGAGTCGCTCCTGGCATTTCGCTTCAGTGTTAGCGGTGCTGATGCCGACTAAAAACCCAAATCCCAAGTCCTCCCAAGGCAAATGATGAGTTACTCCTGGCGTTATTCCAGTGCAGCAATGCTAATTCCAAACAAGATCCAAATTCCAAGCCCCAAACGGCGAATGATGAGTCGCTCCTGGTACCATATTCCAGTGTAGCGATGCAGACGCCAACCAAAATCCAATTTCTCAAAATTCTCCCAGCCCTACGGTTGGTCCCCAAGTTGACTACCGTATACAATCCACGGACTCATATAATTCTCGTCATACCCATGCCCCACCACAATTACCAGTTACGCGGCTGTTCTCCGCCTTTGGAATTATGCTCCATTGAGAAGACCCACTCATGTGTCCTCACGATACATGAGGAGAACAAACCTTTGTGGGATCCTTACGACTCATAAAGGAAAAACACACTTAGGAGTCCTCACGACTCTTAAGGAGAAAATACACCTGCGGGATCCTTACGACTCGTAGGGAGGAAATGCTTTTATGGGACCCTGACGGCCCATAAAATTGAAAAGCCTTAGGCGATAGGGATATAAACCTGTCTCCTAAGCCATCGCTCCCCAATCCCCAAATGGTGAATGATGAGTCGCTCCTGGTACCATATTCCAGTGCAGCGATGCAGACGCCAACCAAATTCCAAATCCCATACCCCAACGGCGAATGATGAGTTGCTCCTGGTACCATATTCCAGTGCAGCGATGCAGACGCCGACAAAGTCCCGAAATTTTTCCGGCCCTACGGTCTGGATCATACATCCTGCAAAACCGTATACAATCCACGGGCGTAAAACAATCCCAATTTCTCCCAAATCCTCTCGGGGCAAATGATGAGTTGCTCCTGGCATTATTCCAGTGCAGCAATGCAGATGCCGAACAAAAACCAAAATCCCAAAATCCTCTCCATGATAGATGATGATTCGCTCCTGGTACCATATTCCAGTATAGCGATGTTGATGTCAACCCAAATCAAAATCAACAAGTCAACTTCCACTCCGACACCGCAAGAAGCGGAGCATGTCAAGTCTACCCCTGACATTGCAAGAAGCAGAGCAAGTCAAATCAAGCACCGACCGTCCAAGTCGCTAAAATGGCAGCAACGACCGTCCACGTCGCTAAAATGGCAGCACCGACCGTCCACGTCGCTAAAAGGGCAGCACCGACCGTCCAAGTCGCTAAAATGGCAGCAACAACCGTCCACGACGCTAAAATGGCAGCACCGACCGTCCACGTCGCTAAAAGGGCAGCATCGACCGTCCAAGTCGTTAAAATGGCAGCAACGACCGTCCACGTCGCTAAAATGGCAGCACCGACCGTCCAAGTCGCTAAAATGGCAGCACCGACCGTCCACGTCGCTAAAATGGCAGCACCGACCGTCCACGTCGCTAAAAGGGCAGAACCGACCCTCCACGTCGCTAAAAGGGCAGCTTCGACCGTCCAAGTCGCAAAAAGGGCAGAACCGACCGTCCACGTCGCTAAAAGGGCAGCACCGACCGTCCAAGTCGCAAAAAGGGCAGCGCAGGATTCCTACAAAGCGGGAACCAGATAACTCCGGGCCAGGGAAAATGTCTATCACGGACACTCCGTCTCGGAGACATGTCAAGCAACGACTGTCCATGTCGTAAAAAGTGCAGTGCCAGCTTCCCAAAAAGCAGGAACCAAATCAAGTCGCCTCCACGTGAAAGAAGATCCATCAATTTCATGCACACGACCCACATATGTGGTGTGCATTTATTGATGGGGGGCAATTTGTTGGGGTAAAAATTTACACCCCGGTTGACCAAGTCAAAATCAAAGTCAACCCCAAGCCAAGTGGGCTCATGCCCAAATCCAGTGGGCCCATGCCCGGGTCGAGCCCGAACATGAAGCGGCCGGCCTCCCCCCATGCCAAGATAAAAATTTTGTAATAAATAATTTTGTTGTATTTCTTATATTTTATTTTCGGATAAATGTAAGAAAAATAGGCATAAAGCCAAATTTTTGTAAAGCACATGGCTTATGTGCAAAACGAAATGGCACATGAGCCATGGGATAGGCAAAATGTCATTTTGTGAAGCCCAAGGGGCTATGTGTAAAATGTATGGCCTATAAAGGCAAGGATAATGAAATATCCCAACAACTTTTTCTCTCTCCAAAAAAGTTTCAGATCTGAGATCTTTCTTCCTTCTTCAAAGTTCCAAAACCTTCTTCTTTCTTTTGAATAAATCATGAGTTTTACTCTTCCTTTTTCAAAACAAAATAGTTTTTCACCACAAAACCCACAAAGGGGAACTAGGATCTGTCATCAGATCTCCAAAAGGAGAGATTTTGAGATCTCACATCTCTTGATCTTCAAGATCCAGCTTAACAGAGGAGGAAGAAGAAGAACATCTTTCATTAAACCCCCAAAGAAAAGAATACACTCAGGAGTCCAACTCCTCTCTGATTTCTCTTCAGAGAAATCTTTTTGGCTAAAAGCCTCTTTTTCTTGCCGGCGCTCAAGCGCAGAGCGTCCACGTGGCGTGCTTGCGCTCAAGCGCTCGCGCTCGAGCACAGAGCGCCCACGTGGCACGCTTGCGCTCCAGCGCTCGTGCTCGAGCGCAGAGCGCCTATGTGCCGACACGTGGCGCGCTTGCGCTCCAGTGCATGTGCTCAAGCGCAAGTTGCCCCCGTGTCGATACGTGGCGCTCTTCCGCTCGAGCGCCAGCGCTCGAGCGCAAGTCACCCCGGTGCCGACACGTGGCGCGCTTGCGCTCCAGCGCAAGCGCTCGAGCGCAAGTCTCCCCCGTGCCGACACGTGGCGCTCCAGCGCAAGCGCTCGAGCGCAAGTCGCCCACGTGCCGACACGTGGCGCGCTTGCGCCGAAGCGCTCAGCGTCCGAGCGAAAAGCGCCCACGTGCCGACACGTGGCGCGCTTGCACTCAAGCGCCTAGGCGCTGGCCCCACGCATCCTTTGGATGTCTTTTTCCCCTTTATTTATATATACATGTATATATATACATATGTATACAAATGTACACGTACACATACTCCACGACACTTTCTCTGTTAGAAAAAATTTCTAACGGGGCGCTGCCCCGCACCCCGCAAGGGGGATGCTAGCCCCCTTGACCCCCAACCCGCTATCCGGGTAGCCGGACTCCCGTAAAAACTCTGCGTGGATCCCGATATATCCAAACACACATGCACACTGCACATTGAGTTCGCATAACCAGTTTAACCTGTCAATCGGAGGTTCCCTCGCACCAAAGGCGAGGGGTAATTAACGGCAGCTTAGTCCACGGCTGCCGGAGATTCGGATCCCCACAATCATTAAACCCCGGCCTACGCTAGGCAGGGGGAATCTGTAGTACGCCTGACAAGCGCACGCGTATTCCCATCTCAATGGGGTGACGAAAAACACCCTACACTAGGCTTATTGCTTTGATTGAACTCGGAATTCTTGATCTTGGATTGGAATTAGGGTTAGGGTTTACAAGTTGTGTCACTCAACTTGTATTGAATTTGGGGGAGATGAAGATTAATGAACCACCTTCAACCTTAGATCTAAGCTTCCTTTTATAGACCTTGTAACCCTAGATCTAGGATTCAAAATTTGAATTTCCCTCCAAAAGTTTGTTAGCTAGAGAGGCTTCTAGAAGTAGTTAGTTAGAGGGAGCTTCTAGAACTAGGTTGTTAGGAGGTTGATTAGCTTAATCAAGATTAGCTTGATTTAATGATCCTTGCAGATCTGGCAGAAGCTTCGAGAGTTTTCTGGAGATTGCATTGGCTTACTGAGATGTATGCACTGAGAGAGGAATAACGAAGCAGACAATTGTTGATGACGTGGCAATACCGCCGCGGATCCGCGGCATGTGCCTGCTTAGGCCGCGGATCCGCGGCCCAATAAGAACCTTAGGGCTTCATCTTTCCAGATATGCTTCCTTATAACCACATGGTATTTCTCTGATATGTTTATTCTTAAAATTCCTTCTAGATTGCTACCAGCTCTCAAGTCTTTGAGTTGGCGTAAGATTTGATCAGCACTATGACAATTTTGGCCCGGTTCCTGGAATTTCCTGTACAGACTTCGAAACAAGTGTTGCGCTATACAAGGATGATGCGATGCCATGATAAACAGTCAATTTCCCTTAAAGTGCCGGTTTTAAAGTATAACACATGAAATCTGTTATTTCAGGGATGTTTTGCTAATATGCGCAATATGAATACCGAACACTTTTAGATGAAAGCTAAAGATAGGGAAATTGCCGTATTAAAAATGCAGTATTTTCGACTGATCAAATTCCCCCAAACTTATTTTCGATCGTCTCGAGCGAACTGTTTTATTAAAAAGTGAAGGAGAAAATAAAGAAAGAGAAAAACTAACTAGCACAGTTTCGTAGGCAACACGATTGCACTGAGCACGTGCAACAAGTCTTTAAACCTCTAGGTGTTCTTAGTAGGAGGAGTGTTGTCTCCTGAGGGTTTTCAGCGGATTGCACCCAAAAAATCCAATAATAAAAGAAAGATCGTGAATATTACATTTAAAGATAAGAATTGTAAAAGAAAGACTTTGAAAATTAGGGTTTCCAACTAAGCTAGCTTTTTGGTTGTCATGAGCCCTATCTTAATAGTCATGAAAAGATGTCAGAAATCGCATCACCCCTCAATAAAACATCGTCTTTATTTTTCATTCCTATCTTTTTACCAAACATCGATCATATAACCTTACGTGTGTGTAAAAGACATCCCTACACCCGGAGAATTCAATTCAAGCTATCATACTCTTGCCCATCAGCCTCAGTACTTTTTAATTAATGAATATTTAGATGAATTTACTCACACACTTTCATGCGACTGTTAATACTTCTTGAGGTACTAACCGACCGATTACTCATGTGCTTGCTTATTTGGTGTTTTTCCTCGTCTTGCACCACCTAAGGTTTAGCAGTGACTCCCAGACCAGTTGGCCTTAGGGCACTAGGTGAAGAGGCACCCTCGCTATATTTTTTTATTGCTGCCTTGGCGATAACAAAACCAGTGTCCATTTTTCTGCACCCTTTTTATATTTTCTTCATTTTTTTTTATTTCCTTCAAACTTTTGGCTTTTTAGACAAGAGCATTTCAAGGTATCCTCTACTATCCTGGGCTTCAAGACGTGTGTAAGTGCGAATAGCAGGGTATCAACGTTCAAATTGTTTGGCTTCCAGAATAGAAATTATTTTTCAGATTTATTTTTATCCTCAGATTAGTGACTTCTTTCATCTTACTAACCCTTGGGACAACGGCTCATAACTACTTATTACTAGTTCGTATAAGAAAACTTCTAATTTTCTAGGTTTTCTTAAATTTTTCCGATCTTTTGGATGTAATTATTCACTATCTAATCTTTTATTATCTTATTTATGTACAAAAATATCTTTATAGTTTTCAAATTTTTTTAAATTATTATAGGTTTTTTCAAAAATGTTTTGTGCTTATGCAAAGTGATATGCAAATGATGCGAAAATAAGAACAAACCTCCCCCAAACTTGTTTTCAACAGTGTCCTCACTGTTTCCATCTGCTAAATCTCGAAAAACATGTAAGCTTCGGAGGAAATTTATTAATGGGGGCAAAATATTTAAGTGAAGATCCTCCCCCAAACTTATTTTTGGCTCAAAAGTTTATAAAAATTTTCTTATCAAGAGCCAGATTATAACCCCCCAAACTTGAGTTAAGCAATGTTAATCTTTGAAAATCACATGAGGGGGTCAAAAATCAGTGGTCGATGACATGCTTTGCAATGACCGGAAGTTAACACCAACCATTCAAAATTTTTATCAATGCAGTGCTCTGGTTGGTGGAAGAAGAAGTGGGGAAAGGGTAAGGGGTAGAATAGAATGTGTGTGCGTCTCATTTTGGAGAGACGATGCAGTGATTATGATGGATTGCTCGCATTCTCTTTATAGTTTAGAAGAAGGGGTGGAGGTTCAATTTCATTGATTTGGAGATGATTCATCTCAACACCCGTGTCATTTAAAAATGCGAGTTCATCAGCGAAGATCTCCTCAAAAGTTTCATCAATACCCTGAAGAATAATGTCATCACAAAGTGCGGGGTGATCTTCAGACTCTAAAAGCAGTTCATAATCGGTGTTAGTTGTTGACCCGGACAACTCGGTGGAAGAGTCCGTATGTGTATGATACATAGTTGGGTCAAACAACAACGTATTAAAAGAGTCTAGATCGGTATCATGAGGATCATCAAATTCGCTGCTGTCGACATCCATTAAGTCGACAGAACAGACCTGAGCAGTAGGTTCGGAGGGTACACTTCCCAACTTGTAAATGTTCAGCTCAATTGACCTATTCCCAAATGATAGGGTCATAGAACCATTACAATAGTTGATGATAGCATTGGAAGTGGCCAAAAGGGTGCAACCTAAAATCACCGGAATTTGATTCCGTGGGTTCGCTACAGGCTGTGTATCAAGTACAATAAAGTCCGCAGGGAATATAAATTCCCTAATTTTTATTAACACATCCTCCAGTTCACCCCTAGGTTTGGTGATTGATCGGTCAGCCATCTGGAGAGTTATGCTCGAGGGCTTTAACACTCCGATACCTAGTTGCTCGTAAACCGAATATGGAAGCAAGTTAACACTAGCGCCAAGGTCTAGTAGAGCACGGTTGATGTGTTTTTCCCCAATAGAAATAGAAATAGTAGGACAGGCAGGGTCCTTACGTTTCCTCGGTACTTGTTGGGGGAAAACCGTGTCTACAGTCTTTGCCATGAATATCTTCTTGGGCACTTGAGTCTTCCTCTTCCTAGTGCACAAGTTCTTAAGAGTTTTCTCATAGGAAGGAACTTATTGGATGGCATCTAGAAGAGGGATGTTGATGTTAAATTTCTTAAACATGTCCATAATCTTCTCCATATGTGGACTCGATTTGTTAGCCCTTAACCGATTAGGATAAGGTGCTTTAGCAATAAGCGCTGGGTCCATCATAGGAGAAGGAAGTGTGTGTCGACCCGATCCTAGAATAGAAGTGGGGATCGTCTGTGGAGAACTAGAAGAGCTGGGCTGAGGTGGCGGGCCCTTTAGGAAATGAAGAATAGGCCCGCAAGAAGGTGGTGGGGTAGAAGAACTGGGGTTAGAATTAGAAGAAGAAGTGGAAGGATAAGTCTCAGCCGGGGTATCATTGATAGATTTTTTTGTGTCATCAATCTCTTCCCCAACGTGATTGCATTCACATGATGTGAATAGCCAGGATTGGGAAAAGGTTGAGATGGAAGTTTCCCTTTCTCTCTTGCACTCATTTCAGCTTTTAATCCTGCAATTTCTTCTTCCATCGATTTTATAGTCTCGATTTGGGACGCAAAGTTTTTCTCAATTTTATCGATGGAAGACTTTATAGTCCAAAGCAAATTCATGAATGAAGAGGATTCATCAGTCCCGGTCAACTGCAAAGGATTAGACGGTGCAGGTGTGTTGACCGGATTTTGAAAGTTTTGTGCTTGGAAGGGGTGCTGACTCAATGGATGTGGTTGCTGTTGTGGTGGAGGGACCCTTTGGAAATTGTTTTGATTTGGAACCGTGTTTTGATTTTGTGATTGGTTCCAAGAAAAGTTAGGGTGATTCCTCCAACCCTGAATATATGTGGAAGAATATGGATCATTTCTAGGTCTTTGAAATGCGGCATTGGTATGCTCATGACCTTGAAACGGACATTCTTCCATGAGATGTGATGGATCAGAACAGCATCCACATACAGCTTTGGAGAGTTACATTTGACTTAGAGAGGCAGCTAAAAATTTGTTTTCCATATTGTCGAATTTCTTGTGTAAAGCTGAAATTTCGGCTCTAACTCCTATGGAAACATCCGATTGGTTATTGCCACCCCTAAACGATGGACTCACACCCTCCCACTGTAAAGACTTTTCAGCGAAATCTTCTAGGAATTTCCAGGCTTCCCCATCATCTTTGGTCATGAAATTGCCTTGACACATTCATTCAAGGGTCTGTTTTGTGTTAGGATTAATGCCCTCATAAATGATTCGGCACAGTTCCCATCTGGGGATTCCGTGATGTGGACATTGAACTAACAGATCCTTAAAGCGTTCAAGACATTGTGAAAATGTTTCATTTGGAAGCTGGGTGAATTGATTGATTTCGCTACGGACTCGAGTTGTTTTATGATTCGGGTAGAATTTCTTAAGGAATGCTTTGACGAATTCTTCCCAATTCATAATGGAATGTGCGGTAGTGTTATACAGCCACTTCTCGGCTATATAGCACAAGGTAAATGGAAGAAGATGAAGACGCATAGCATCCACAGAAAGTTGTGAAGTACCCATCATTGCGCATACATTTTCAAAATTGATAATAAAGACATATGCGTCCTCGGTCTCGAAACCGTGATATTTGGGTAGAAGGTTGATGTATTGGGGTTTAATCTGAAAATTGTCCCCGTTGGCTGGTGGAATGGAGAGACAGGTCGAAAGAGGACCTCATGTAGGATAGCACCTCTCTTGGAGAGAGATGCGGGGTGGATTCTGCGCACCAACGGACGGCGGCAGAGTAGTGGTAAAGAAGTTTGATAGAGAATCATCCATCGATGTGGGTGTGGTGGTGGGTAAAGAAGAGGTAAATATAGAAATAGCGACTTTGGGGTCGATAGAAGGAACGCGGACTAAACGTGCACTAGAATCCCGTGTCCAGCATATCATGCACTAAAAAGGGTTAGTACAAGTGGCAGCGTAGATATAATTAGGGGAATGAATGAATGCGGTGTTTGGTTTGAAAAATATACGGATTTTTGAAAAAATGATGCGATCACAACAAATGCAACAAGCGACCCTAAAATCTAGTGGTTACCTAGGTCAAAGCTCTAGACCGCTCCTAACTGCCAAAAGACAAGTCGCGGGATCAATCCTCTACTGCCTCTTTGTCTCTCCTGTGGCCAGGTCAGTGCCAGGTAGGTGGGAGGTTCTCCACTACGTAAGTAGTGGGCCTAATTAAGTAACCACTAGCCTTCGACACACTTGCCATAGACACCACAAAAGAAACACGGATAAGCAATGAATTACTCACGGCCTTCTTTTGTCCTAAGTGAGCGCGACGGTCCTTAGAGTCATCTCTAAATATTTTTTAGTTAATGAGGGTAAATGCGGATGAAAGTTTGTGATTTTTGGGGCTTAGGAAGGGTAATGAACTCCCCACCTAATCTGGATTTGGCCCTGCCCCTTAATTTCCGTATTAATATGCAAATAACCAAAAATAAAAAACACGCATAATTTATTTTGCTTTTTGTGGCGCTGCGATTTATTTGCAAAGAAACCTGCAGAAATTTGTTATTTGGAGCAGATGAGGAAGGAGATAAGAAAGTCAAGAGAGTTACCAAAAATTTTGGAACAGTGATTCTACTGTAGAACCGCGGTTCTGCCGCGGGAGTCGCCTAATGCCGCGGATCCGCCGCGGTTTATCCTCTTCACTGCACAAAAATTTCACAACAGGCTCCTGTTCACTTACACAGCTCTCTGGAATGCTCTGAAAAAATTTTCCACAGCTCCACAAATTCCAGATTTCCTCGCAACAAATCACAACAACACGTTTAGGGTTTGTGCGAATTTAGATCTAAAAATATAGATGGAATAAACTTTTCAACTCAAATTTCAAAATACGAACAATTAGCGCACTATCCCCGTCAACGGCGCCATTTGATTGAAACGATTTCGGATTGTGTAGTATGAAAATTTGAATAGAAATCACAACCAAAAATATTTTGACCACAATCAATAACGGTGTCGAATGTAGCGCGTTAGTAAGTGCGGATCGTCCACAATGAAAGTGTAATCGTTCGTATTTCGATTTAGATGAGTTGAAACTTTGAAGAAAAGAAAACAAACAATTCATGATTTGTAAATTGAATTTCGAGAATTAGAAAAATCTAGTCTAAATCAAGAAACGATAAAATCAAGAATTGAGAATTTGTGATGATTTCCAAACCAACAATCAAGATTCGAAGTGTGGCTCATAGGAGTAGATCAGATCTATAGATGTGATGAGATCTAATGATTTGATATTCTTATCCATTAACGAATTGATACTAGATCGATGACGATTTATCGAGGTTAAGGATCTTGCGAAGAAGCTAGGGTTTCCTCATCTTATCCTTTGTCCTTTCAATGAATCTCATTCACAAATTAGCTTCAAGTAAATCTAATGATCGATCGTTGATCTCTAGTTTCAAGCGAACACAATCTAGAAAGCATCGTCTCGAAACTAGGTCATCGATCATTCGATTTACAAGAATTTACAAACGTTATAGGATTTAAGAATTGTGAAAGAATCTAAATCATTATCATTCTATCGATCGTCTCGACTCCTTTTCGTGCGGAGTTTTACTCAAACATTACAACAAGAACCACAATCACAAATTGAGATCGAATCATAATTCTTGAATTGAAAGATAAGCAAGTTAAAAGAATCTCACCTTTATTTATTCAACAATTTGTTACACTTTGCTCAAAGAACTACAAGAATTTGATAAGGGAACACGATCCTCGAATCTAGCATTGCATCGGCTCCTTGAGTCGCGGATCGGCTTGGATCACATGCTCCGATGAAGTCCGGCTTCGCTCCAAAAGGATCTAGGCTTCTTGCTTTGATTGAACTCGGAATTCTTGATCTTGGATTGGAATTAGGGTTAGGGTTTACAAGTTGTGTCACTCAACTTGTATTGAATTTGGGGGAGATGAAGATTAATGAACCACCTTCAACCTTAGATCTAGGCTCCCTTTTATAGACCCTGTAACACTAGATCTAGGATTCAAAATTTGAATTTCCCTCCAAAAGATTGTTAGCTAGAGAGTGTTAGTTATATGTATGCCCTAGAGGCCATTACTATACATAGTATGTATATTGTAGTTAATGCTTGGAGATATATAGGGATGACTTTCTTGCTCGATATGATAGTATGCTATCTGGTTACTCTTTACTTTAACGTGTACACTGATTGTCTCTCTGTTACATGTTGGTAAAGCCCTTAGGATGTGTACTTGACTACCTGGACTATGATACGGATCATACTAGTGGGGACGTGGTAGTCCGTAAGTACATCCTTCAAAGTCTCTAGTCGTGGGTGTATCGAGACGGGGCATCGATATACTAGAGTAGACTAGCGTGTAGCTTCTCGACCCATACAAATGGGCGATGGATGATCCCATATCAATTGGTGTTTGACATCAGAGATGATATACGGGTGCTCAGTAGAGACTGGGTACACTGGACAGACTCGCCGAGAACTCCCAGATGGTATTATACCTTACGTCAGATGGCAGTTCTCTGGTGACACTGGTACAGGTTAGTCTGTAGACCCGAGATCGTCATAGAGTCTTGTGTGATTCCCACTGTGCTTTGATTTCCATCATACCACGTCTAAGAGGGCGTGCAAAAAGGTGTCTTTTGGGTACAGTCCCGAATCATATGGAGGCAATGAGCGATAGGAGGGGTTTCGTCTCACCCGGTATAGGGAGTTGATGTTGCGCAGTGCTCGATTAGCTATAACAGGAAGTCCTTGGCCAAGGCTGTTTCAGGGATGTAGTGGTAAGTGTTACCGGTAGTTTCTCGACCCGTTATGAGCCTCATATCGACACGACTTATCGAGTTATTGGGGTCTGACGTTTACCACCCCTAGACGAGTTATGCGACATATCAGACGAACAGACCGGACTGTACGGTAGTGTTACTGGTTGGATTCACAGGAGTGTGAGCGGGCTTGCTTGTTGATCTTCTGATCTCTCAATACCCGGGTGGCCGTTACGTTTAGCAGACCGCTTGCGGCTTGTGGGTGCTTGATATGATCATCACCTGCTGCCGGCGTATTGACGAGTCTTTAGAGTCCTACACAGGGATTTCCTGGCTCAAGCGAAATGGAGTAGGAGCGCATATGTGATATGTGCGGGACCAAGATTGATACGATATGAGATACCGTATTCGATTCTCGCGATTTGTGACATTCATCGGTTGTATGGATATAGCCGGGTTATTGGATCAAGTGTTGATTCGGTAAGTTATTACTTTTGATATTAGTCGGTTATATCCGGATTATTAAATCAAGAGTTGATTTAATAATTTAGTATATAATTATATATTTGATATATTACATTACATTAACTAATATTAGCTCACATAAGATTTATTTTCTCACTTGTTTGTGCACATTGTTTATATGTGATATATGCAAGTGTACATGTATGTATCATGCTTGATGATACACACAAGATGGTTGTATGAGACTTACACTAAGATTAGGGTTAAGATTAGGGTTATTACATTATCTTGATATTTAACAAATGAGTTAAACTTAGTCAAAGTTGTCAAGCTTGAAGAAGCTTGGAGAAACTTTGACAAAGTCCACTCTTTTGTCAATTCTCTTGATATTTCTTTAACCTAACCCTTAAACCACATACCTTAGTTAATTCTCTACATGAGTTAAGCATGAGGGCTTAACTCAACCATGGGTGAATTATTCAAGAGGATAAGTTTTCATTTGGACGAATAATTCACTTCTTCTTCTTCATCAAGCTCCTTGAAAAGCTTTCTAGCTCTAATGGTGCCTTGAGGAAAAATATGAGAAAATCAATTTTAAAGTGAGCAACCTTCCTACTTCATCATCCTCTACTTCTTTCCATTTAGTAGAGGGTGTTCTCTTCACAAAGTTCTTGACCTAGTGAAGGAATAGCTTGAGTTTGAGTCTCCCTGACGTAGATCATCTTCGGCCTCGAAGTCAATGACCTAGCCCGATCATTTCTCCGACGAAACCATCGCTAGAGTCCAGGATCCGATGATCGCAGTGGAAGGACGTCAACACGGAGCTAAAGAAGTGGAGGACCGGATCTACAAAGGTTGTAATCCCTTTCACTTGTAGTTAAGCTGTTAACTTGCATGTTCTTTCGCCTTAACTTCTAGTTAACGATCTATATTAGGGTTTCTCGGCACCGTAAAATTTTAATTTGGCATGGTTGATGCCTTATGGAACCTCTTGTGTGTGCCTAGTAACCCTACAGTGGTATCAGAGACTAACTAGAGCTTTAGGCGATGTGTTAACGAAGTTAAAACTCTGAATGAACCCGATACGTCCAAGTTTACCCCCTCTATACAATTTTTCAAAACTGTGTATTTTCTGAATTAAAAATACCTGAAAAATCAAGCAGGGAAATATAAGAATTGTGGTGAAAAACGAGCACTAAACACTTCCAAACCGCCGCGGAACCGCGGCCATACCGTGCTTGGGCCGCGGATCCGCGGCCGTATTGAGGGATTGGGTCATTTTGTTTGCACAGTAATTCTTATATATTGAAGTGCTATTTTATGGGTATTTTTAAACTGACTCAAGTGTTGAGTTTTCTGGGGGTTTATTTTGTAATCGTCGATTCGATCGGAGAATTTAATTTTGTTATGTTTTTCCGGATATTTTTAGAACATGTTAAAAAGTTCGACCGGATATAAATACCAACTTTTTCCCCTGTCGGGAAATTTCCAAGTGTTGGATTTTTCCGTAGTTTAATAACGTTTTAAGTAGTGCAAGTAAAGCGATAGACCCTCTAGAAGACAACAAACCTTAACTCGATTATGTGACCGTCTTGAACTGCCCTTTGAACCTTAGGGTTTGGGGCAGTACGGCATGCCACATGTGAGGCGTTGGCTTGACCCTTCTACGGCTGGACCGTTGGTACTGAGGCATGAACTGGATGTTTTTGAACTTATTTCAAGAGTTGAGCTGTTTCGGGAAAACTTGGGTGTTTGAATGTTCGATCGAAAAGTTTAACATTTTCTATTTATCTGGAATGTGATACAATATTTGGAATCCATAAGTAGTATGAGATAACTGATTTGGATGTTATAAACATAGCACTTTAGTCTCAATTGATCGGTTGCCACGTAATTTTAATGCGATCAAAAGTCTGTCGCAATCAGGTAGCGTACGCGGATACTCGCCGGGTAAACTTAATATACCCCTAGATGCCGTCGACGAAGTGCACTAAGGCGGAACACCATTGCCGCGAGCACCCGAACGGATGCTTTTGGCGACGGGGTTCTCATACAGTCACTTGGTTGGGGCTATGGGGCATGGCTGTCTATTAATGTTTCCAACGAGCATTCGATCAGTTTATCGGGAATCTTGTTGAATTTCCCGACTAGATATTGAAAAGTATTTTCGATATAGAGACTAAAATGTGGGGTTTATAATTGTTAGGCATGTGATGTCTAAGGAATTCATTTGATTAGGCATGTGATGTCTAATGAGTATGCGGATTCCAACTGTTGTAGTTTTACACTTTCTTTTTTGCGATCATAAGTGTAATATGTGATATCGCCGGTTTCGTTGCTATATGTCAACGACAATTGGGATGCGCGCATTTACTTACATTGATGACATGTGATGTTATGTGTTGCTGGATATGTTATATTGGATCGTTGTGTTTGAATAGCCGGGGGTTTTATGTGAGATGAGAGTTTTTATTTTCATTCATGTAAAAATAACTTTTATGTAATATTCTTTTATTGGGGCACTTCCAGGTAGCGGAAGATGTCATCCATTGTATATTATTTACTTTTCCGCACTAGGATAGACCCAAGGAAGAGGGCACAAGTAACTGGGTTCGGGAGTCCAGTGGGAGACCAACTCGAGGAGTCGAGTCCGAGTCTCCTAACTCTAGAATTGGTAGGGTTGCTTGCCGCTCTCGTAGGGGTCTAGGGGTGTGGGTTTGGCTATTCATCGTGACCGTGGCATCTGTGTTTTATACAGGCTCGTATTGAAAACACGAACGTTCTAGTATATCCAATGTTTCATATGTTTCTTCTGCTGCTATATCTGTGATGTGATCATTTGATGTTCTGTGATAAATACTGTATATAGTATATATGATATATTATATAGATGTTACTTATGTTTTACACCCGCGCTAGCCCTGCCCCGCTCTGCCGTTAGTTACCTAACCTAACGGTGCACGAGAGGATATCGAGGCGAATGCGGATGGTATAAGTGTACGTCGTATTTATATGTGATGTTTAGGTACTTAAATGATGGGACATCATTAATATGATTAATGAAAGAAAAGAAACCTAAAGATGTTGTGGAATCAAATTTTCAAAAACAGGTAGCTACAGTTCTTGCTTCGCATCGCGGTGTTCCTTATAGAACATCCTGTGCCTTATTCGATAAGGAAAGGGCCGAGATCCCTTCACCGGGAGTGACCCCTTTAGCAATAACTGGCAGATGCTACAACCCTCGGTTTGTCTTTTGATTGCTCCTATAGTTCTTTCTTTTCACAGCGGTATATATGATATATCCTGCACCTTATTCGATGAGGAAAGGGCCGACGATCCCTTCACCGGGAGTGACCCCTTTAGCAAAACTAGAAAAGCCTCAAAAACACTCCTTTTTAATATTCATTCGATACTACAACGATATCAAGTTCATTATGCAAAATGTTTTCTTAAAAAACCTGTCGTAGCCCTCCGTCATTTCAGATAAGTACTGGTTAGTATTCGTGCTGCGTTTGTTGACCTCTGTCAAGACGTAGTGTGCGGTAGCTGATTAGTGCTTATCCGTATAAGCATATGATGTGATTGATTTAGGGTAGTCGTGCGACCTTATTGACCTCTGTCAAGGGTCGTGCGGGTGGGTTTACTTCAATCAGGAAATGACGGGTTGAACTTGACTAGCAGCCTAAGGTTTATTGACCTCTGTCAAGGTCATAGGACACTAGGGGTAAAATATTATCGGGAATTTCAAGTGCTGAAATTTTCAATGAGATTGCATACCTTCTATGAGATAGTTGGATCCCGTACCCGCTGCGAGTAAGAGTTACTCCTAGGAGAGTTTTACACATTACAATTAGCCGATCAAGTAGGTGTCTAGAAAGGTGTCAACGGGGTTACGCCTCTGGGTAAAGAAGGTTTACATTAATTAGGTTCATGCGAAAGCACGGGGGACCTCCCTCGAAGTACCGACACTGGCCTGGCTGAAAGATTGGCGAACTCGTAGCGTGTAATTAATCCCGGCTAGTCTTTCCTTTTAAGGTTTGAAGGAAGATTTGATAAAAACAGTGGGAGCCATCCTGATTAGATAAAATAATAACCAATCTGATCTTGCAAGAGCGCACGCAGAGTGTTTTCTTCTCTCTCTCTCCTGGTAGCGACCATGTCATGCTTTAATCAAGATAATAATACGGATACATTGACCGAACCCGCTTGTTATACTGAGCTGGGGAACGTTGGTCCCGCTTCAACTTATAATTGTTATAAGACAGAGCAGGAAATTGGGGATTACCAGAATTCCCGTGCCACCCAAACGAAGAAAGTTCATGTTGATGCATCATCTTCGGGTGTGTTCATTACAGAGAACTATTTCTCAATGTCCTTTACGTCCTGGGTATATGATACCGGATCAGGATCCCATATATGTAATATATTACATGGGCTACAGAAAGGTAGAGCTGAGAATGGGTGATAAGTTTCATGAGGCAGAAAACGGTGCAAGTGGTGCAGCCAGGTCTGTTGGTCACTGTCACCCTGTATTACCTAAATACATTGATTCTGAATAAATGTCATTAGATACCGAACCTGATATACAAAATCATATCAGTCTCTTTATTAGTAAAGAAGGATATAATTTTGTATTGATTGGATAATGTTTTGAACATTTCCTATATCAAGAGTTGATCAGTTCAGGCACGTTATCTAAAAGCATTGACGTTCTAAATCAAACCACAGTTCTTAGTATATAGAACACACACAAGAGGAAGAGTTCAGAAATGAATGATTCCTTCTTGAGGCGTTATAGACTAGGTCATATCAATGCGACCCGACTAGCTGAAGTTACATTAAGATGCATATTTAAATTAGTTTGAATTTACATCTTGTGAAACTTGCCAGTCATGTCACAGAGATAGGATGACCATAGCTCTGTTTAATGGAAACAGAGAAAGAGTTAGTGAACTCTTGGGATTGATACATGATGATGTATGAAGGTCCCCTGTCTACACATGCCAAGACCGGTTCTTTGTACTTCATTACATTCTCTGATAATCTCTCAAGATTTAGACATATGTTCCTGTTGAAACACAAGTCCGAACCTTTTGAGATATTCATAGAATATAAGTTAGAAGTAGAGAACCAAAATACGGGTAAAAGTATTATGTCCTTTGATGTGATCAAGGTGGAGAATACTTGAGCACGGGATTCCTGGACTATTCTAAGAATGAGATTCTCTCTCAGCATTACTCCTCCGTATACACCACAGCATGTCGGTGTATCGGGGCGGAGCAATCACACCCTATTAGATATGGTGTGCTCTATGATGAGTACTACTGAGTTTCCTATTTCCTTTTAGGGAGTTATGCACTTAAGAAGTTGCGTACCTATTGAATAGGGTTCCGATCAAATCAGTTGCCTACCACTTCATATGAGATATGGAAAGGGAAGAGCCCATCTCTTAAGTTAGTTAAGATTTGGGGTGGTTCGGCCTATGTCTAAAAAGCATAATCCGGACGAGCTCGAGGCAAAATCAGTTACGTAGAAGTTTGTTGGATATCCCAAGCATACGCAAGGGAATATCTTCTACCTAACCGAGGAACAAAAGATGTTTTGTTACTCAGCATGCCACCTTTGTGAAAGGGAATTTCTTTTGAAGAAATTATTGGTTATGAGGTAGAACTAGAAACAGTTCCAGCTATACAAACTGCAGTTGATGATTTGGTAGAACCAAAGGATTCAACAAAAACCAACGAAACTCAGCCTCTCCGCCGATCTAGTAGGGTTCCTCACCCACCTGAGAGATACTTCGGTTTCTCTAAGACAGTGGGAGCGAGAATTGCATCATGGGATGATGACCCAACTAGTTTCGAGCTGGCCATCAGGAGTGGGACTCTATAAGAATGGCTGGATGCTTATCGATCTGAGATTGAATCCTTATACTGTAAGTCTACGCTAGCGCCCCGGCAGTCTACAGACGCCAAATGCGGAACAAAAACTTTTTAACTGGCGCTATCGTATACTTTAACCCGGATCTTCCATTATTGCTAAACTAACAGACTGTAAAGAATGTAGAAAGGTTATACCGAACGATCCGAGTCCTTCTTTCTTCAACCATCATCCCACGCTCCGTTGCGGCTGCTCCGATCTCGTCGATCTCCGATATCCTCGTCGAGGTGGCACCACATCACCGATTCTTTAAACGGGCTCCCGCCTCTGACTCGAGGCAACTCGATCGTCAAGTTTGCCAAAAGAGACGACCAAGAATGATGTAGAGAATGAGTAGATGACTTTGTCTCACTTCGTCCAAGTCCGTGGATGATCGGTTAATGAAGTTTCCAATTTTATCTGGTGATGGAAATGAAAGAAGCAATGAAATTTCCATGCACACAAAACTATAGTCTTTTCTCTCCCAAAATGAAAATCAATCTCACTCACTCACACAAAGGGGCCGGCCACTATTTGTAGAAGAGGGAGGTGATGGTAGGAGGAGGGAGGTGACCATAGCATGTAACCTTATCATCACAAAATATCTTAAGCAATCCAAAAGGTATTAATTAAAACAATGTGTCACTAAAACCTAGTCACCCTTTAATAAATGCAAAGATGAGTCACTAGCCTAGTCACCATCCTAGTCATCATATCTAGAAACTTCTAGAATACTGACTCATCATCTCGGAAGAAAAGATAAATCCGTCCTTAACAGAATGTTAAAAGACGGCTGATAGAAAACTGGAAACTGGCAACTTCCAAAAGTGATCCTGAAACGACTTTCAGGATAACCCCGAAACTGTATAAATATACCCGCATTTGTATTACGACCGAATACAAATGCAACTGAGACAAAGATATTATACCTACTCAATATTATACTCGGATCCGGCTTAAACCAAAGCCGACCAGTATCATCTGCCCGAAAACTGACACGTGCGTAAACGCACGTGCATTTTCCGAACCCTGCCATAAAACCATACGGCCTCTACAACGTTTCGCCCGAACTTGGGAAACTGTCTGTGGGGGACTCTAATGACTCGTCAGCACCATGGCAGTGGGTTTAACCACAAACCGTCAGCGGCACTAGCAATGCGTAACGACTGCCCATGGACTAACCTCAAGGGAAGCTGATGAGCAAACTCAAGGGAGGCCGATGAGCGAACTTATCCAGAAACCCTACTGAGCCTAACAGTGACAATGTATATACAGTCCGGTCCGTTCGTCAATGAGTATCGCATATCCGCCTAGGGGGATAGTAACGTCAGACCCCCAAAAGCAGTATAAGTCGTGTCGGAGTATAGCCCAATAACACCCTGAGATACTACTGGAGTACCTACCAGTAAATCTCCTGCCATGGCCATGGACTTTGTGTAATGGCTCTCCTAGACACAGCACGACCTCGCCCCCAATACCGGGAGAGACGAATCCCCTGCCGATCCGCTCACGTGCCTCCATATGGCTCGGGACTGTACCCAAAAACTACCTGTTTGCACGACTCCTTCGAGCCGTGGTAGGGTAGAAATCAAAGCACAGTGGGAACTCACACGAGACAAATGAAGACCTCAGGTCGATGAACTAACCTGTACACATGTCATCAGGGAACTGCTATCTGACGGTAGATATAATACTAACTAGCAGATTCCCGGCGAGTCCTGTCCGGTGTACTCATAACCCAATGAGCACCTGTATACATCTTAGGTGATCCAACTGACACCAGTGGCTTGTGAGACCGGCCACCGCCCCTCGTCGGGGTCTCGACTGTACACACTAGTCTACTCCGGAGTATCGATGCCCTGTCTCGAAACTCCCACGACTAGGGACCACAATTAAGGATATGCGTATAAACTACCCAACTCTCACGTATATGATCGCCATCATACAGTTGGTAGTAAAGCAAGATCCTAAGGGCTCCATCAAAGTGTAACATGCAATCAGTCACCTGAACATGTACACGACTGATAAAGGCAAACCAGATAGCATACTATCATTTCGAGTAAGACTGTCATACCGGTATAGGTTCTCCGCAATCATTGCAATCACGTACCTGTGATCCAATATTTGACTATGAGGGCACGATCTCCAACAATCTCCCACTTGCACTCAAGGCTAATTATTGCGATGTCGACTACTCACAGCCCGTGTGAAACCGAACATCCAACTCCTCTACTAATCAGTATCACAAAGCCCGTTTGTAAAACTATTGTGTTCGAGAAATAGCCTCAGTGAGTGGATCCGCCTAGAAGTATCTTTCTATATCTCTCTTAATCTCAAGTTCGCGGAGAAAACCATCTCCCGAATTGAGTAATACCTGTCTTAGAACATGTCTGGATATCTGATGGGACCTTAGTTCATAAATGAACTCCATATCCAAACTTCTTAGACTGAATCGATCACTGAACCTAATCAGTATCGGGCACCTTGCTTCCCATAGTATCCTCTTGGACCACCTGTCCATAATACTGTCCCTCTTCGTCAGAGGGAAAAACTAAAACTCTGACAGTCACTCTGTCATCCACGTCACCTTTGAAGCCTGGAATGATAATCGTCTCCCGAAGGAGGCTTCCGTCATCAAATCCGTAGAACATGTACTTATGTTCTAAAACTGCTTCCTTATGTTTCTCCAGGATTGGATTAATACAAACTTATTGCATCTAGTGCAAAAACAACATCTGGTGTGGTACTTGACATTTCATGATTGACTCAATTGCCTAAGCAAGTGATCTGCCAATCATGCACTTCCCTCTCCCCTTTAGTCTGTAAGACACCTTTAGAGAGGGTGACTCCATCACCTGCAGGTACACTACCATGCTAGGAGTCAACTATTCTAAAAACCATTAGAATATCTGTCAAAGTACCCACATTGGGAAACCACCCAAATCTAGATCTAAAACCATAGATCCAGAAACCAGAATGTCTAATATTATATCCATGTCCTGTCTGGAGAAACAACTGTGTGACGACCACAGTACAACCGATCGTAGTATAGGAATTTTGCTTCCCACTCTGTGTATGTCATCCAGATACCATGACATCACACCCTACTGCCTTCTTAACAGATCCATCCCTTATCCTGATTGAAGTCAAACTCATGACTGTCATATTAAAATCAGATGATCTATCTCCGCTATTACTGCTCTAGTCTATAAATAGACATAAGCTACTTGCCCACCATACTTCCGTTGCTCCCACTGACTACGACAACCCTCCTAGCGGGTCTCATAGCCTGGAACAACAGTAGTGTCAAGTCTTGGTAGATAAGAACCTCCCTGTCACCGTCCTTGAGGCTACCGATGTACCTCTCGGGTGTCTGAGGTTACCCACCATATCTGTGGAGTGGCTATTGGAATGTCAAACCTGATTGAATGTATAGGTCCTATTAAATTTTCCGTAATCGTTCGCGGTTCTCGAATCACTTCCAGTTCTACCATACTCCCACTACTGTTTTCTGAAAAAGATCCATTTTTACTAAAACTGTGGCGAGTCAAGAACAATATCACTATTGATCTTCTAAATGGTAGAATATCAACCCTCGTCATTGCCAGGGTCAACCCACAAACAGCCATTACAGAAACGTGCCCTGAGTTATCCAGTGTCTGGTTTTAAGCATAAGCTGGACAACTCCCCGTACCATAATTTCTTTTGAGGTATGATCCATTCTATATCCAATACAGAAACTTTGGCACTTATTTAATTGGAACCATATTCAAATCATGCAGCTGTCTCCAGTGCATATCATCTTAATGGAAATAGGCTAATCAGCATTACTCAACTTAGGAATCCATCCAATTATGAGTAACCTGAAAGAGAAACACGTTTCTCAAAACCATCACTATCATCTGAATACAAATCACAAGAATCTACATCTTCGATCACTTTGAAGAATCCCGATACTTGTGATACCTGGTTCTCTACTTTATTCTTATACCCACAACTTCTCAAAACTTAGACCTTGTATTTCTACGAAACACTTGTCTAAATACTAGAGAAGTTATAAGTAAACAGAACATAGTACGAGGACCTACCCCTTTGTCCTAAAGGACACTTGGACAACATACAATACTCTGTATAAGTCCGCTGAGTTAAACAACTCAAAACCTGTACGTCGTAGGTAGAAAACTGTACCCTAGCGATTTCCTCAAATATCACCAATTACAACGAATTCCGATATAATGAGGATGATCACCTAATTCCCAATATCTTACTCCCACTCATCATCTGTAAAACCATACAGATATGAGAATGAAACCTGGTAAATACATACCCTTGGAGTAAGTGTCTAATCGGGAAAACAGTTTTTCTTTAACAATGCACTGAAACATGAAAATGTTTCGAAGGAGTATCCTGGTATTCATAGTAATGCCTCTTCCATAATCCAATTCATGACTTTAACCGTATATTTTATTGCCATCTCTCCAAATCCCTTTACTTGTCTTTAGTCATTACCTTCTGCACACCATCGTTAGGCTAAATGGTTTTCTTCCTTCCCTACCGTTCGGCACCAGCCTATGGTTTGGAAGAAGACTATCCAGTAAGCATAATAGGTGTACCCTCCTAAACCAAGGAGTACTCGTATCTTGAGAGAAGGTGATGATAAAAGACAACTGAATAATCCCTTATTCCTTTAAAGGTGAAATAGAAGTGGCGACGAAGTATGCGGTTTTGGTCATGAATGATATCAGTCGCAACTTACTTTGCCCTCTTTCTAATCCCTTTATTTTGTCTTTACATATTACCTTCTGCACACCCTACTTAGGCTAATTGGTTTTCTTCATTCCTTACCCTTCGGCACCAGCCTATGGTTTAGAATAAGACTATCCAATAAGCGTAATAGGTGTACTCTCCTAAACCAAGGAGCCCTCGCAACCTGAGAGAAGGTGATAATAAAAGACAACTGAATAAACCAATTCTATTTCTCCTGAACCTGGATCCATCCTCGAAGAAGTCCCTTCGAGTTCGTATATAATCATACGATGGATCTATCCAATGGAAGTGGATATCCGTAGTAATACGAGTGTTCTGAGAAATTCAAAGGGTAAAAGAAGGAGTGGCAATGACTTATGCAACATAGACAATCCAAAAGCCAGTATTTTAAGAAGGTTCGGTCAACCTGGTCACTGAGTCATAGTCTACGGTCGGTCAAAAGTCGCTGCCAAAGAGAGAGAGGGAAAAGAAACACTCTGCGTGCACTCTAACCTAGATCAGAATGGTCATCACTTTATCTAATCCGGAAACCTCCCACTGTCCTGTCAAATTCTCCTCCAAACCTAAAGAAGAATCAATCGGGATCACCCGAAGAGTAAACCAACTCATCAGTGGGAATCAGGATCCAACTCTCATCGCATGATAACGTGATGGAATGCATCCACGTTACTCATACTCCAGAAGGTATGCGCATACTTGGCAAGTTTCAGTTTCTTTAGAAACTCCCGATATAGTTTTTTTGCCCCATGCTCTTATAACCTTGGCGTTAGGTCAAAATGTCATAAGTCACATGCCAAGTTCTACCCATCACTATCTTGTTAATTTGAACCCACCCGCACATGCCCTTGGCGTTAGGTCAAAATGGCAGAACGGCTGTCCCAAACCAACTCATCTATCTATGCAACAATTGAATACCCAGCAGCTACCAAACACTATGCCTTGGCGTTAGGTCAAAATACATAGCTTGAATACTACTGAATACCCAAAAGAAGTGACGGAGGGCTACGGCTGGTTTTTGGCGAAAAACCTTTAGCGTAGTGAACTTGATATCGCTGAAGGAACCTGATAGCTTTTTTTTTTTTTTTTTAAATATAGTGGCGAAAACCTTTTGCTAAAGAGGTCACTTCCGGTAAAGGGATCTTGGCTCTTTCCTCGTGGAATGAGGTGCAGGATATTCCACTGAATACCGCTATGCAAAGCAACTTGTAATCGACTATAGTGAAGTTATTACTCTGACGCAAACTTCTGCCCAAGGGATTAGTCCCGGTGAAGGGATATCGGCCCTTGCCCCGTCGAATGAGGTGCAGGATATTCCACTGAATACCGCTATGCATAACAAAAGGAAATGTCTTTGCAATAACACTTTTTAAATTTGTTCCAACAACTGAAAACAGGTTTGTTTTACTTTGCATTGATCAGAATCAACGCAGTCCCATCATTAAATCACACCAGAAAAGAACGAAAATAAAATGTACGTATATGCCATCCGCATTCGTCACTGGGTCCCGTCATTACTCGTTAGGTTACTTAACTAACGACAGAGCGGGGACTGGACTAGCGCGGGTGTAAAACATATACAACATCTAATAGTATATAAACCAATATACAATAATCGCTCCAGGCGTGATAGTATGCAACATTACAGAAAAGTAATAAGCATCACAGAACAATACAGATAATCTGGGATCCCCGAGTTTCACAGAGCCGCTGCTGAAACTCGACGTTCCCCTGTCGTGTGGATAGCCTGTGCAATGAAACCTAGACCCCTACGGGTGCGGCAAGTTACCCGCCAAAACCTGAAGCGAGGTAGTCCCCACAGCATAGTGAATGGAACACCCGGCACTTCACGGAATCCGGTAAATTGAGCACCCCTCCTTGGGTCAACCTGTACCCCCTACGAGTGCGGCGAATAGTCTGCCAATTCTAGAGTGGGACCCCTCTGCCTCTCAAAGCCATGAGATGCAGACCCGTTGCCCTCCCGAACCCGGCTATCCGTGCACTCCGTCTCGGGGCAAAACCTAGTACAGTAATGAAAAATAGTACAATAGGTACATCGACCGCAACCTGGTCGTGCCCCAAAAGAATATTATACAACAGGCAGTGACGGCAGTCCATAAGTTGGACGCTCGCCCCGCAATATCAAATGTACAAATAAACACAAACTGTGCTACCATTGCACACTGCTATCCACCACGACAAGTCCGCAACATCACAGCACAACACAGAACATCAACGCGAATGTCACGTTCGCAAACCCGTCTAAAGGAACTATAGCAATCAGACGCGGTTTACCGATCAAATGACATTTCCGGTCGGAGATATAATGTAAGCACTGTAAACTAACATGTTTAAATTTCGATCGACCAAATATCTCAAAGTGGGCCCCACGACTTACTGGTGAACAGTAACAAAACCTGGGCCCAAACGATATATACCAAAAATCCCAATTTCCAATAGAGAATACACTGTAGAAATTTAGCAGTGTGAGGTCACTTTTCTGCGGCAGATCCGCGGCCAAACCCATGCTTGGGCCGCGGATCCGCGGCTGAACAGTCGAGTCACATTGTCGAATTTCTGCAGTTTTCCTAAAAAAGCCTGCTTGATTTTCTGGTATGGTCCAAAAGTCATTTTGACCAGTTTAAAAATTTACAGAAACTGTCAAGTGGAATTTTGCAATTTTTGTTTTTCGGTTCGATCGAAGTTTTAAACACGTTAGCACAAGTTAGTATAGCAAAATGGTGAGGCTCTGATACCACTGTAAGTCTACGCTAGCGCCCCGGCAGTCTACAGACGCCAAATGCGGAACAAAAACTTTTTAACTGGCGCTATCGTATACTTTAAAGCGGATCATCCATTATTGCTAAACTAACAGACTGTAAAGAGTGTAGAAAGGTTATACCGAACGATCCGAGTCCTTCGTTCTTCAACCATCATCCCACGCTCCGTTGCGGCTGCTCCGATCTCGTCGATCTCCGATATCCTCGTCGAGGTGGCACCACATCACCGATTCTTTAAACGGGCTCCCGCCTCTGACTCGAGGCAACTCGATCATCAAGTTTGCCAAAAGAGACGACCAAGAATGATGTAGAGAATGAGTAGATGACTTTGTCTCACTTCGTCCAAGTCCGTGGATGATCGGTTAATGAAGTTGCCAATTTTATCGGGTGATGGAAATGAAAGAAGCAATGAAATTTCCATGCACACAAAACCATAGTCTTTTCTCTCCCAAAATGAAAATCAATCTCACTCACTCACACAAAGGGGCCGGCCACAATTTGTAGAAGAGGGAGGTGATGGTAGGAGGAGGGAGGTGACCATAGCATGTAACCTTATCATCACAAAATATCTTAAGCAATCCAAAAGGTATTAATTAAAACAATGTGTCACTAAAACCTAGTCACCCTTTAATAAATGCAAAGATGAGTCACTAACCTAGTCAGCATCCTAGTCATTATATCTAGAAACTTCTAGAATACTGACTCATCATCTCGGAAGAAAAGATAAATCCGTCTTTAACAGAATGTTAAAAGACGGCTGATAGAAAACTGGAAACTGGCAACTTCCAAAAGTGATCCTGAAACGACTTTCAGGATAACCCCGAAACTGTATAAATATACCCGCATTTGTATTACGACCGAATACAAATGCAACTGAGACAAAGATATTATACCTACTCAATATAATACTCGGATCCGGCTTAAACCAAAGCCGACCAGTATCATCTGCCCGAAAACTGACACGTGCGTAAACGCACGTGCATTTTCCGAACCCTGCCATAAAACCATACGGCCTCTACAACGTTTCGCCCGAACTTGGGAAACTGTCTGTGGGGGACTCTAATGACTCGTCAGCACCATGGCAGTGGGTTTAACCACAAACCGTCAGCGGCACTAGCAATGCGTAACGGCTGCCCATGGACTGACCTCAAGGGAAGCTGATGAGCAAACTCAAGGGAGGCCGATGAGCGAACTCATCCAGAAACCCTACTGAGCCTAACAGTGGCAATGTATATACATTCCGGTCCGTTCGTCAATGAGTATCGCATATCCGCCTAGGGGGCTAGTAACGTCAAACCCCTAAAAGCAGTATAAGTCGTGTCGGAGTATAGCCCAATAACACCCTGAGATACTACTGGAGTACCTACCAGTAAATCTCCTGCCATGGCCATGGACTTTGTGTAATGGCTCTCCTAGACACAGCACGACCTCGCCCCCAATACCGGGAGAGACGAATCCTCTGCCGATCCGCTCACGTGCCTCCATATGGCTCGGGACTGTACCCAAAAACTACCTGTTTGCACGACTCCTTTGAGCCGTGGTAGGGTAGAAATCAAAGCACAGTGGGAACTCACACGAGACAAATGACGACCTCAGGTCGATGAACTAACCTGTACACATGTCACCAGGGAACTGCTATCTGACAGTAGATATAATACTAACTAGCAGATTCCCGGCGAGTCCTGTCCGGTGTACTCATAACCCAATGAGCACCTGTATACATCTTAGGTTATCCAACTGACACCAGTGGCTTGTGAGACCGGCCACCGCCCCTCGTCGGGGTCTCGACTGTACACACTAGTCTACTCCGGAGTATCGATGCCCTGTCTCGAAACTCCCACGACTAGGGACCACAATTAAGGATATGCGTATAAACTACCCAACTCTCACGTATATGATCGCCATCATACAGTTGGTAGTAAAGCAAGATCCTAAGGGCTCTATCAAAGTGTAACATGCAATCAGTCACCTGAACATGTACACGACTGATAAAAGCAAACCAGATAGCATACTATCATTTCGAGTAAGACTGTCATACCGGTATAGGTTCTCCGCAATCATTGCAATCACGTACCTGTGATCCAATAATTGACTATGAGGGCACTATCTCCAACATATACACCAACAAAGTATGGACTTTGGTTGCTTTATCTGAAGGGTTAAATCCCCATCAGGAGCAAGTTTATCTTGAGAAGATTACTTGGTGTACATGGAAAAGTTGAGACTTTCAAAGCTAGACTTGTTAAAGGTTTGCATCATTGACCAGGTATGGATTATAATGAAACCTTTTCTAAGTAGCTATGCTTAAGTCCATCCAGATCCTGCTTGCTACGGCTACATACCATGACTACGATATCTGGCGGTTGGGTGTCTTGACTGCTTTTCTAAATGATGATTTGGAAGAGAGAGTCTATAAGTACATAGTCAGAGGGCTTCGTAGACAGTGGGAGCAGCGGAAACATGTGCAAGATGTTTTATGTGATAAAGCAGGTATCGCGGAGTTGGAACATCTGTTTTGATGTGGTAGTCAAAGAGTTTGACATCATCAAAATGGTAGATGAACCTTGTATATACAAAAAGGTAGTAGGGAGTATGGTTGTGATCCTCGTAGAGTACGTGGATGACATACTCTTGATAGGGAAGGAGTTTCCTATGCTAAGCTCGGTCAATCTCCGCTTATCACAAGGATTCTCCATAAAGGATCAAAGTGATACCTCCTAAATCCTGGGTTTTGGATCTATGAGATAGATCTAATTGGATGTTAGGATACTCACTAGTTGTGGTGAGATGGTATCAATTGATCCTGGGGAGAATTACTGGAAAGGTTCCAGGGTGATAAGGATGACTGAATGTCAGTCACAGGCATTGTCTTTACCCTCAGTAAAGGGACGGTATGTTGGAAGATTTCCAAGCTTGATACCGTGGCATACTAGACGATAAAGGCTGGATACATTGCTACCAAAGATGCTACCAAAGAGGCAGTCTGGGTGTATATAAGGTCATGAGGTGAACTTCGTTCCTCCCATTGTGTGACAATGGAGTTATGGCTTATGCCAAGGAACGCCCGTCCCATCAGTGATCCAGACATATTCTTAGGCAGTATCACCTGATTGTTGAGATGGTTGATCTCCAGGGGATCGAGGTTAGGAGAGTAGACTCAGAGGACAACACGGCGGATCCACTCACGAAAGGCCTTTTCCCAAAGAGAGACTTTTATGGGATGGTTGAGTATGAGATACTACAACCCCTGCTATCAGATGGCCCTAGTGCAAGTGGGAGATTGTTAGTTATATGTATGCCCTAGAGGCCATTACTATATATAGGATGTATATTGTAGAGGATGCTTGGACATATATAGGGATGACTTTCTTGCTCGATATGATAGTATGCTATCTGGTTACTCTTTATTTTAACGTGTACACTGATTGTCTCTCTGTTACATGTTGGTAAAGCCCTTAGGATGTATACTTGACTACCTGGACATTGATGCGGATCATAATAGTGGGGATGTGATAGTCCATAAGTACATCATTCAAAGTCCCTAGTCATGGGTGTATCGAGACGGGGCATCGATATACCAGAGTAGACTAGCGTGTAGCTTCTCGACCCATATTGAAGGGCGATGGATGATCCCATATCCGTTGGTGTTTGACATCAGAGATGATATATGGGTGCTCAGTAGAGGCTGGGTACACTGGACGGACTCGCCGAGAACTCCCAGATGGTATTATACCTTACGTCAGATAGCAGTTCTCTGGTGACACTGGTACAGGTTAGTCTGTAGACCCGAGATCGTCATAGAGTCTTGTATGATTCCCACTGTGCTTTGATTTCCATCATACCACGTCCAAGAGGGCGTGCAAAATGGTGGCTTTTGGGTACAGTCCCGAATCTCATGGAGGCAATGAGCGATAGGAGGGGTTTCGTCTCTCCCGGTATAGGGAGTTGATGTTGCGCAGTGCTCGATTGGCTATAACAGGAAGTCCTTGGCCAAGGCTGTTTTAGGGCTGTACTAGTAAGTGTTATCGGTAGTTTCTCGACCCGTTATGAGCCTCATATCGACATGACTTATCGAGTTATTGGGGTCTGACGTTTACCACCCCTAGACGAGATATGCGACATATCAAACGAACAGACCGGACTATACGGCCGTGTTACTTGTTGGATTCACAGGAGTGTGAGCGGGCTTGCTCGTTGATCTTCTGATCGCTCAATACCCGGGTGGCCGTTACGTTTAGCAGACCGCTTGCGGCTTGTGGGTGTTTGATATGATCATCACCTGCTGTCGGCGTATTGACGAGTCTTTAGAGTCCTACACAGGGATTTCCTGGCTCAAGCGAAACGGAGTAGGAGTGCATATGTGATATGTGCGGGACCGAGATTGATACGATATGAGATACCGTATTCAATTCTCGCGATTTATGACATTCATCGGTTGTATGGATATAGCCGGGTTATCGGATTAAGTGTTGATTCAGTAAGTTGCTACTTTTGATATTAGTCGGTTATAGCCGGATTATTAAATGAAGAGTTGATTTAATAATTTAATGTATAATTATATATTTGATATATTACATTACATTAACTAATATTAGCTCACTTAAGATTTATTTTCTCACTAGTTTGTGCACATTGTTTATATGTGATATATGCAAGTGTACATGTATGTATCATGCTTGATGATACACACAAGATGGGTGTATGAGACTTACACTAAGATTAGGGTTAATATTAGGGTTATTGGATTATCTTAAGATTTAACAAATGAGTTAAACTTAGTCAAAGTTGTCAAACTTGAAGAAGCTTGGAGAAACTTTGACAAAGTCCACTCTTTTGTCAATTCTCTTGATATTTCTTTAACCTAACCTTTAAATCCCATACCTTAGTTAATTCTCTACATGAGTTAAGCATGAGGGCTTAACTCAACCGTGGATGAATTATTCAAGAGGATAAGTTTTCATTTGGATGAATAATTCACTTCTTCTTCTTCTTCATCAAGCTCCTTGAAAAGCTTTCTAGCTCTAATGGTGCCTTGAGAAAAATGTGAGAAAATCAATTTTAAAGTGAGCAACCTTCCTACTTCTTCATCCTCTACTACTTGCCATTTAGTAGAGGGCGTTCTCTTCATAAAGTTCTTGACCTAGTGAAGGAATATGTAGCGTTTTAAAAATAATTAAATGAATAAAATTGTTTAAGTGAATTTTTTTGATTTCCGAAAGTACGCAACGTGACCGAATAGCTTGAGTTTGAGTCTCCGCGACGTAGATCATCTTTGGCTTCGAAGTCAATGACCTAGCCCGATCAATTCTCCGACGAAACCATCGCTAGAGTCTAGGATCCGATGATCGCAGTGGAGGGACGTCAACACGGAGCTAAAGAAGTGGAGGACCAGATCTACAATGGTTGTAATCCGTTTCACTTGTAGTTAAGTTGTTAACTTGCATGTTCTTTCACCTTAACTTCTAGTTAACGATCTATATTAGGGTTTCTCGTCACCGTAAAATTTTAATTTGGCATGGTTGATGCCTTGTGGAACCTCTTGTGTGTGCCTAGTAACCCTTCAAGGAGGCTTCTAGAAGTAGTTAGTTGGAGGGAGCTTCTAGAACTAGGTTGTTAGGAGGTTGATTAGCTTAATCAAGATTAGCTTGATTTAATGATCCTTGCTAATCTGGCAAAAACTTCGAGAGTTTTCTGGAGATTGCATGGGCTTGCTGAGATGTATGCACTGAGAGAGGAATAACGAAGCAGAGAATTGTTGATGACGTGGAAATACCGCCGCGGATCTGCGGCATGTGCCTGCTTAGGCCGCTGATCCGCGGCCCAATAAAAGCCTTATGGCTTCATCTTTCCAGATATGCTTCCTTATAACCACATGGTATTTCTATGATATGTTTATTCTCAAAATTCCTTCTAGATTGCTACCAGCTCTCAAGTCTTTGAGTTGGCGTAAGATTTGATCAGCACTATGACAATTTTGGGCCGGTTCCTGGAATTTCCTGCACAGAATTCGAAACAAGTGTTGCGCTATGCAAGGATGATGTTATGCCATGATAAACAGTCAATTTCCCTTAATGTGCCGGTTTTAAAGTATAACACATGAAATCTGTTATTTCAGGGATGTTTTGCTAATATGTGCAATATGAATACCGAACACTTCTAGATGAATGCAAAAGATCGGGAAATTTCCGTATTAAAAATGCAGTATTTTCGACTGATCACTCGTCAGCCTCCCTTTCTCTCAATACCTGGGTAGCCGTTACGTACAACTAGTGCCGCTGACGTGCTTGTTGTTAAACTCACTGCCGGCGTATTGACGAGTCTTTAGAGTCCTACACAAACGTTTTCCCTGTTTCGGGCGAAACGATATAGAAGCCGTATAGTTTTACGGCAGGGTTCGATCACATTCGTGTACTTGTGCACGGATGATGTTCGGACGGATAATACCGGTAGGCCTTGGTTTAAGCCGGATCCTAGTATTATATTTGATGGATTATTTTTGTAACTTTGTATTTGTATTCTTCGGAATACGGATGTGGGTATGTATATACGGTTGAGGGGTATTCTTGTAATTTATTACAAGATTACTTTTAGAAGATTACATCTCATTATGGTTTATATCTTTTTGGATTAAAAGGTTATTAAGGTGTAGGATGAGGTGTTTATTGCATTTTTGTGGCATGGATAATTAGTGACCCATGGTTATTATTTGTAACATTTTGGAAAATTATAAATATTAATTTATAATTTTAAATATGAATTTAATAAGTTTACAAAAATGATATCGCTTATGAAATTGGTATCAGAATTACATCCGAAAAATGTGGTTATTTCGATAAATATGAATAAAAGTGCGTGATTTCATAAAAATGATATACTTAAGTATTTTAACATGATATTGAATTTTACATTATGCTAATGACATTTAAGTGATAGATTAATCATTTCATATCTTTTATTTCATATAGATTCAAATTGTAACATGAAAGGTTTTGATAATTGATAATTCTTTTAAAAGATTGATATATCTTAACTTAGATTAAACCCTCACAATACTACACCATCAACCATGCTAAACTCCCTCCACCTCCTTCTTCTCAACTTTACACCTCCTTCACATTTGACACATCCACCTTCACCATGCCACCTTCACCTCACAACTCTCCACCTCATGCTCTCTCTACACACACCATATAACTCCTTATCTCATCAACAATTAGAAATTCTTAATCCTTCCTCAAACTGATCCATATGTGTACTCAAGCTCCAAACAAATTTTCATAAGTGTTCCTCAAATCCAAATGAAGGAAACCTTAATTCCTTCATCAATTTGTGCACACCATCAACCTAGAAGCCATTACAAACCCTAGATGGTTCCACAAGAACTTCATAAGCTGTTGTTTCATTGTACACAATCTCTATAGGTATAATTACTTCCCTCCTTGCATGTTCAGTATATTTCCATATCTGTTTTTAGTGTGCAGCGTTAGAAAACTAGGAAAATTGTGATATTTAGCCTACTGTAATTGAATCTGGAACCAAGAGGTGTAACCACTAGAAAAACTAGTAATACCATAAGTATCATAAGACCACTAGGAGACTACACTTAATGCCCGAGCCCCTAACTCCATGATTGATCCGGCGACATTCAACAAATTTCCGGCGACGCCGGCCCCCCTAGGATTTTGGTGTTGGTTTTTCTTCTGTGGACTCTTTTAGGTAGTTTATGATGTAAAGTATTGTTTGTTTTGTCACAAGATGTATACAGAGAAATCTGGGAGTGATTAATTAAGGTTTTATCAAATTTCCGACATTCCGATATGGGTTTTTCATATTTTGTACTGCGACTGAAACATCGACGTCCGTACATTAATTTCAGTGGTATATTGTCGTTTTTGGGTAAAGTATATTGTAGGTTCTAACCTATGGGTGCCTATCTCGTTGTTTTGTGTTTTGATATGATATTTACGTCGATATGATATAACTGCGATTATTGGTACGATCGCGAAGGTTTTCGAGATGGAGTTGGCGGACATAGCAGCGTGGATTTTAGCGAGCTCAATACGTAGTGAGTAGCTTTACATCTAGGGGGAAGTTGGGTGGATGGCGTATAGCACCCCCGCAACTCTATAATAGGATAGTTATGATATCTAGTTAGTTAGTAGTATTTATTCATGTTAATGATATTGAAGTCATGTTGCATTTAGTGTATATTCATGTGCATAAAGTGTTATTGATGGTTTGGTAGATTGGTATGAGAAATCATACCGTACTTGTGATAATGGGCCTTTAGATTCATAGAGTCACGTTTTATTTCGTTTTATCATGTAATACTTGAATGAGCTATATTCTTTTAAAAACTAACGATTCGTTTCCCTTTTAATGATAAAAGAAAAGGATGCGATGCCAATTTGCAAAACGAATATTTTAACCTAAAGCAGCTTCCTTATTTCAAAACCAACGTTTCGTTTCATTTCCAAAGATAATGGTATAGCTCATATCAAGTAATTAAAATTAATAGTTACGCTTAGATTACTTCACATGTTCGCGTATATTATCGATGGTATACCTTTCCGTCATAAGAACACTCTGATAGAACACTGCACAACTGCCAATGAGTGCTATGTTGCACAAGCACGTACCCATATGTTACACTACACCTCATTGGTATTGCCATGTCACTGTAGAACCGTAATTTTAATGCGTATATAGATGTTGATATGAGAAGGCTATTACATCTTTAGAACACTTGCACAAATACTACTGATTTCCATGCTGCACAAGCACAGACGCATATGATACACAACACATCATTAGTAGTGCCATGACACAGTAGAATTACTATCTTTGTGCCTGTATGATAAATTTACGCAGTTTTCCTTTATTACCTGTTGCGTATTGCGAATACCAGTACTATGGATGTTTATATTTGATTCTTAGGAATTTTCTGGATGTTTTTCTTTTGATGATATGTATCAGTTGTATGGGACGCTGTTATATATGTATATATATATATACTATATCATCAGAATAATCTATTCAAGTAATCTCATTCTTTACTTAATATTTCTGGATATGATGAGTTGACGTCCACCATGAGTTTGATGTTTTCTGATTGTTTTATTCCGAACCGAGTGGGGTAGATATACGGTTTCAGACTTTTTCTTATCTGGACTGAGTGGAGGAGCTATACAGTCGGATACATGGTGGACTCGGGTCAAGACCGAAGGGCTGGATAGCCGGAGTTGAGGCTGGGAGCCTAGCAAGGATATTCGATACCAGAGATAGAGATGAGCACGGCAGATATCCAGGGGATACTGACCGGGGTTCGATTGGGCACGGCGGATATCCAGGGGATACCGACCGGGGCCAGGGATATTGGGTGGCGATCATCTGTTGAGATGGTGTCGACGGTATCTGCATTTGCATGTCGGTGATGGACCCAAGAGATTTGAGGATTTGCGTGTCGGTGATGGACACGGGGGATTTCTGATTTCGGGTGTCGATACTGGACATCCACATATATTGATATGTTGATATCATGAGGTACCCAGTTATATTATAGTTATTGTAGCTTACCAGGACTCATCCGGTGGACAGTACCTGCATGTCTCTTTACTGGTAATTGCATACATTAAAATGGAATTCCAATCGAGCTATAGTCTCATTATTTTGACATGTCTGGTATAGCATTGAAATCTTTTAAATCGTAAACCTCTTAACACTATTCATTAAAACAGCAGGACGTATATCTTAAATAAGATACCTATTTGATTTCATACTATCACGTCTGCTTTTATACCGTGATATATGTTAGTTATATGTACGCCCTAGAGGCCATTACTGTGCATACGATGTATATTGTTGTGGATGCTAGGACATATATAAGGAGGACTTTCTTGCTCGACATGATAGTATGCTATCTGGTTGTACTTTATCTTAACATGTACTCTGATTGTCTCTATGTTACATGTTGATAAAGCCCTTAGGATGTGTACTCGACTACTGGGACTATGATGAGATCATACTAGTGGGGCCACGGTAGTCGACGAGTACATCCTATAACTGTTCCTAGTCGAGGGTGTATCGAGACAGGGCATCGATACACCAGAGTAGACTAGCGTATACGCATCCTGACCCATATGATGGGCGATGGATGATCCCATATCCATCGGTGTTTGACATCAAGGATGGTGTACGGGTGCTCAGTAGAGACTGGGTACACTGGACGGACTCGCCGAGAACTCCCAGATGGTATTATACCATACGTCAGATGACAGTTCTCCGGTGACACTGGTATAGAGTAGTCTGTCGACCCGAGATCGTCATAGAGTCTTGTGTGATTCCCACTGTGCTTTGATTTCCATCATACCATGTCCTAGAGGGCGTGCAAAAAGGTGGCTTTTGGGTACAGTCCCGAATCACATGGAGGCAATGAGCGATTGGAGGGGATTCGTCTCTCCCGGTATAGGGAGTTGATGTTGTGCTGTGTTCGATTGGCTATAACCGGAAATCCCTGGCCAGGGTTGCTGAGATTTACTGGTAAGTGTTATCAGTAGTTTCTCGAACTGTTATAGACCTCATATCGACACGACTTATAGAGCTACTGGGGTCTGACGTTTTACCACCCCTAGGCGAGATATGCGACATATCAGACGACGAGACCGGACTGTACGGGAGTGTTACTGTTTGGATTCACAGGAGAATGTACCGGCTTGCTTGTTGATCTTCTGAGCGCTCAATACCTGGGTGGCTATTACGTTTAGCTGACCGCTTGCAGCTTGTGGGTGTTTGATATGATCATCACCAACTGCCGGCGTATTGGCGATTCTTTAGAGTCCTACACAGAGGTTTCTTGACTCAGGCAAAACGGAGTAGGGGCACATATGTGATATGTGCGGGACCGAGGATAATACGATATGAGATACCGTATTCTATACTCGCGATATTTGATATCAGCCGGGTCATCGGATCAAGTGTTGATTCGATGAATCGGTACAGATAAATATTAGTCGGTTATATGCGATATAGCCGGATTGTCGAATCAAGTGTTGATTCGATAATTTAATGTATAATAATATATATGATATATTAAATTACATTAACTAATATTAGCTCACTAAAAGATTCTTTTTCTCATTCGGGTAATACATTGATATATATGCGATATATGTTAATTGTATTATTTTATTTGGTTACAATAAATATTATATATGTGATATATAATATTGTAACATGATATGATTACTAATGCAACATGTTTAGTAGAGATTAAACATGGTTAGGGTTTGATTAGGGTTAAACCTTTCTAGATGTTTCTAGAAGGTTTTCTTTTTTGTTTTGGAAAAGATATTTTTGCATGATATTTCTTAACCCAACCACACCCTTTAACCCTAGTTCAATCTCTACAATGGTTACTTGACCATGGTTGCATTATTAATCATATTATTCTTTTCATTATTCATCACAAAAGGAATTCTATCATATTGTTCATCTTCTTCCTTCTTTTTCTTTGCTTACAAAGCTTTCATGCTTTGATATTTGTGATGAAAATATGTGAGAAAAAGATAAATAAAGAGAACAAAAATCCTACTTCATCATCCTCATCTTCCCTTGCCCTTTAGATGAGAGTGTTCACTCAATTTTAGAGAGTGTTAGCTTGTGTTAATGAAACTTCAAGGTAAATCATCTTTGTATCGAAGATCGGAAGCAAGACTGTACCTTTCTCTTCGTGAAGCCTCTCGAGAGTCCAGAGCACGATGATCGCAGTGAAGGGACCTCAACACGGAGCATATGAAGTGAAGGACCGGATCTACAAAGATTGTAATCCCTCTCACTTAGTGTTAAAGTGTTTAGCATGCTTCTTTTCGCCTAAACCCTTGTTTAAAGATCCGTATTCAGGTTGTTCGGCACGGCTAAAATTTTAATCGGGCATGGTTGATGCCTCGTAGACCCTTGTGCGCGTGCCTAGCAAACCTACAGTGGTATCAGAGCCAAGCTAGAGCTTTAGGCGAAGTCTAGACGAAGTTTAAAATCCGATCGAACGCTGAAACCCCGATACGGAACCCTCTCTGGACAATTTTCAAAAAGTTGATTTTTTCTGAATTAAAAATTCTCAGAAAAACAAGCAGGAAAAACTAAGAATTACTGTGAAGTACGGACCTCTAACTCGAATATTTAACCGCGGAACGGCGGCGAAACCATGGGTTTTGCGGCGGTTCCGCGGCCAAAATTTAGACTTAGTCCCTGAAATTTCATGTAATTATTTTAGGCCCTTTCTTGTTAATTTTTTCTGGGAATATTTTAATTCCACTCAAGTGTTGAGTTTTCAAGGGTTGTATTGGGGAATCGTTGATTCGATCGGATAATTTAACTTTGTTTAGTTTGTCCGGATAATTTTAGAAACTGTTAAAAAGTTCGGGCAGATAACGATAACTCACTTTTTCCTCTGTCGGAATATTTTTCAAAATTTGGATTTTTCCTCGTGTTTAAGAACGTTCTAAGTCATGTGATTGTAATAAAATGTTGTTGTGAGTTAATCGAATCAAATAGTCCCCGGCAACGGCGCCATTTGATTGTTACGAATTCTCGATGTGTAGTATGAATTTGTAAAGAAATCACAACCAAAAATTATTTGACCGCAATCAACTACGGTGTCGGATGTAGTTAGTATGTGAGTGCGGATCGTCCACAGGGAAAGTGTAATCGTTCGTCTTTCGAATTAGGTGAATTAAAACTTTAAAGAAAGAAAACAAAACAATTCAAGATTTATAGTTGAAGTTCAAGAATGAGAAAACAACTAGATCTAAGAAAGCATTAAAAGATAGAATCAAGAATTGATCGTTTGATAATTTTTCCAAACCAAATCTCAAGAATCGAAATGAGGCTCGTAGGAATCGATCGGATCTATAGATGTGATGTAATCTTACAATTACGTATTTTTATCCTTCGATGAATTGATACTAGATCGATGATGATCGATCGAGAATTAGGGATTTCTTGTGAAACTAGGGTTTCATCTTATCCCTTGTTCTTTCGTCGATATCATTCACATTCTAGCCTCTAGTAAATTCAAGAAACGATCGTAGATCCCTAATTTCGAGTGATCGCAATCAAGAAAGCATCGCAACGAAACTAGGTCATCGATTCTTGAACTTGCTAGGGTTTACAAACTCATAGGACATAAAAATCGTATTAATATTTGTTACATCATCATTCTACAATCGTCTCGACTCCTTAACGAGCGGAGTTTCACTCAAACATCACAACAAGAACAACAATTACAAATTGAGATCTAATCATGATGCAAGAATTAAAAGAAAGCAAGATTAAAGAAATTCACCTTCTATTTATATCAACAATTTAGTTACATTCGCTTAAGAACTACAAGAGGAAGAACTTGATCGTCGACTTGGCTTCGCTCGTCTCCGTGGATCGCGGATCGGCTTGGATCACTTGCCCGATTGAAGATCGGCTCGGCTCCTAAAAGGTTGAAGGCTTCTCGCTTGATTTGGTACTCAAGATCTTGGATTTGGAGTGGAATTAGGGTTAGGGTTTCGCACAAGCCTTGTCACGAGACTTGTGGAAGAAGATGATGAAAGAGGGAAAGATTATTTTTAACTAATGAAGATTAAAGAACTAATGGTTCAAGAACAACCTCCACCCTTAGATCTAGGCTCTATTTATAGATAACTAACCCTAGTTCTAGGATTTCAAATTCTAAGTTTCCCTCCTAAAGTTTGATGAGGAAATTCAAATTTCCCTCCAAAAGTTAGTTAGGGGAGAAGCTTCTAGGTGTGATTAGTTAGGAGGAGCTTCTAGAAGAGGATTAATTAGGAGCTTAATTAGGATTAGCCTTCTTAATCTCTTTTTTCGCTGATCTGGCAGTAGCTTCGAGATAGTTCTGGAATTTGGAGTATTAGAAAGGACTTTGGGACCATAGCTGAGAATTGTGCCCTAAAAATTCCTTGCTGACGTGGCATAATAGGCGCGGATCCGCGGCGCATGCAAGCTCCTGCCGCGGATCCGCGGCTACTTTGGAGTCTTGGGCCTTCTATTTTCTGTAGTGGTCTTGGGCTGTCTCATGGGCCTTCTTCTGATGTATTGAATTATCTAATTTCTTCTGCATTGATACCAGATCTGAAATGATTGAATTGGCTTATTGTTTGATCAGCTTCTTTTGATTTTCTTCCGTATTTCCTGCACAGACTCAAGACAAGTGTTGCGCAAATACAGAAATGATGCGATGCCATGAAATGCGGTTAATTTCCCTTAAAGTGTCGGTTTAAAAGTCTAACACATGCAATCTCATATTTTGTGACAGATTTGCTAATATGTAGAATATGAATGCCGAACACTTCTAAATGTATGCAAATGTTAGGGAAATTGCCGGCTAAAATATACAATATTTTCGACTGATCAAATACCCCCAAACTTAATTTCGATCGTCTCGAGCGAATGTTTTATTAAAAAGAGAAGGAGAAAATAAAGAAAGAGAAAAACTAACTAGCACACTTTCGTAGGCAACACGATTGCACTGAGCATGTGCAACAAGCCTTTAAACCTCTAGGTGTCCCTAGTAGGGGGAGTGTTGTCTCCTGAGGGTTTTCAGCGGATTACACCCACAAAATCCAATAATAAAAGAAAGATCATGAATATTACATTTAAAGGAAAGAATTGTAAAAGAAAAGCCTTGAAAATTAGGGTTTTCAACTAAACTACCTTTTCGGTTGTCATGAGCCCTATCTTAATGGTCATGAAAAGATGTCAGAAATCACATCCTCCCTCAATAAAACATCGTCTTATTCTTCATTCCTATCTGTTTTCCAAACATCGATCATATCACCCTGCGTGTGTGTAAAGACATCCCTACACCCGGAGAATTCAATTCAAGCTATCATACTCTTGCCCATCAACCTCAGTACTTTTTGGCAAACGAGATTGCTTACACACTTTCATGCGACCGTTAATACTTCTTGAGGTACTAACCGACCGATTACTAATGTGCTTGCATGCTTGGTGTATTTTCCTAGTCTTGCACCACCTCAGGCATAGCAGTGACTCCCAGACCAGTTGGCCTTGGGGCACTAGGTGAAGAAGCACCCTTTTGCTATATATTTTTATTGCCCTTGGTGATAACAAAACCAGTATCCATTTTTCTCACCACTTTAAAACATATTTTTCTTTTCATACCTTTGGCTTTAAGACAAGAGCATTTCAAGGTATCCTCTACTATCCCAGGCTTCAAAATGTGTGTAAGTGCGAATAGCAGGGTAGCAACGTTCAAAATGTTTGGCTTCCAGAATAGAAACTATTTTTCAGACTTATTTTTATCCTCAGATTAGTGACGTCTTTCATCTTACTAACCCTTGGGACAACGGCTCATAACTACTTATTACTAGTTCGTATAAGAAAACTTCTAATTTTCTTAGTTTTCTTAAATTTTTCTAATCTCATGGATGTAAATGTTCACTATCTAAACTTTTATTATCTTATTTATGTACAAAAATATTTTTATAATTTTTGAAAATTTTTAAATTTTTATGGTTTTTTAAAGAAATGTTTTGTGCTTATGCAATGTATGATATGCAAATGGTGCGAAAATAAGCACAAACCTCCCCCAAACTTGTTTTCAACAGTGTCCTCACTGTTGCCTTCTGCTAAATCTGGAAAAACCTGTAAGCTTGGGAGGAATTTTATTAGTGGGGGCAAAATATATAAGTGAAGATCCTCCCCCAAACTTATTTTTTTTTTGGCTCAAAATTTTGTAAAAATTTCTTTTTAGGAGCCTGAAAAAATTATACCCCCCCAAACTTGAGTTATGCAATGTTAAGTTTTGAAAATCAAAAGTGGGGGTCAAGAATCATTGGTCGATGCCAAGCTTTGCAAAGACCAAATGTTAACACCAACCATTCAAAATTTTTATCAATGCAGTGCTCTGGTTGGTGGAAGAAGAAGTGGGGAAAGGTTAAGTGGTGGAAGAGAACGTGTGTGCGTCTCATTTTGGAGAGACGATGCAGTGTTTGTGATGGATAACTCGCATTCTTTTTACAAGTCAAAAGAAGGGGTGGAGGTTCAATTTCATTGATTGGGAGATGATTCATCTCAACACCCGTGTTATTCAAAAATACGAGTTCATCAGCGAAAATCTCCTCAAAAGTTTCATCTATACCCCGATGAATAATGTCATCACAAAGTACGGGGTGATCTACAGACTCTAAGAACAGTTCATAATCCGTGTTAATTGTTGACCCGGACATCTCGGTGGAAGAGTCCGTATGTGTATGATACATAGTTGGGTCAAACAATAACATATGAAAAGAGTCAAGATCAGTATAAAGAGGATCATCAAATTCGCTGCTGTCGACATCCATTAAGTCGACAGAACAGACCTGAGCAGTAGGTTCGGAGGGTACACTTCCAATCTTGTAAATGTTCAGCTCTATTGACCTATTCCCGAAAGATAGGGTCATAGAACCGTTACGACAGTTGATAATAGCATTGGAAGTGGCCAAAAAGGGGCGACCTAAAATCACCGGAATTTGGTTCCGTGGGTTCGCTACAGGTTGTGTATCAATTACAATAAAATCTACCGGGAATATAAATTCTCCGATTTTTATTAACACATCCTCCAGTTCACCCCTAGGTTTGGTGATTGATCGGTCAGCCATCTGGAGAGTGCAATTGGTTGGCTTCAACTCTCCGATTCCTAATTGCTCATAAACTGAGTATGGAAGCAAGTTAACACTAGCGCCAAGATCTAATAGAGCACGGTTGATGTGTTTTTCCCCAATAGAAACGGAAATAGTAGGATATCCTGGATCCTTACGTTTCCTCGGTAATTGTTGGGGGAAAGCCGTGTCTATTGTTTTTTCCATGAAAATCTTCTTGGGCACTGGATTCTTCCTCTTCCTAGTGCACAAGTTCTTAAGAGTTTTCGCATAGGAAGGAACTTGTTGGATGGCATCTAGGAGAGGGATGTTGGTGTTTACTTGCTTAAAAATGTTCATAATCTTCTCCATATGTGGACTCGGTGTGTTAGCCCTTAACCGATTAGGATAAGGTGCTTTAGCAATAAGCGTTGGGTCCATCATAGGAGAAGGAAGTGTGTGTGGAATCGATCCCGGAATAGAAGTGGGGATCGTCCGTGGAGGGGTAAAAGAGGTGGGCTGTAATGGCGAGCCTTTTGGGAAATGAAGAATAGGCTCGGAAGAAGATGGTGGGGTAGAAGAACTGGGGTAAGAAGTGTGTGTGTGAGAAAAGGTCTCAGCCGGGGTTCTATTGATTGATTTATCAGTATCATCAAACTCTTCCCCAAGGTGATGGTCAAGCACTCTTCCAGATCTCAACGTGATTGCATCCACATCATGTGAATAGCCAGAATTAGGTAAAGGTTGAGCTGGAAGTTTCCCTTTCTCTTTTGCACTCATTTCGGCTTTTAGTTGTGCAATTTGTTCTTCCATCGATTTGATATTATCATTTTGAGAGATAATGATCTTCATTACATTCTCAACGGAAGATTGCAAACTTGCCGTCCCTTGGATGGATTGTTTCATGAAAGTATCCAAGGTTTGTGCTAGTGCAGAGATATTATCTGTACCGGTCAATTGCAAAGGACTAGACGGTGCAAAAGTGTTGATCGGATTTTGAAAGTTTTGTGCTTGGAAGGGGTGCTGACTCAATTGAAGTGGTGGGTGCTGTTGTGGTGAAGGGACCCTTTGGAAATTGTTTTGAATTGGAACCGTGTTTTGAAATTGTGATTGGTTCCAAGCAAAGTTAGGGTTATTCCTCCAACCCTGATCATATGTGGAGGAAGATGGATCGTTTCTAGGTCTTTGAAATGAGGCATTGGTATGCTCAGGACCTTGAAACGGACATTCTTCCGTCAAGTGAGACGGATCAGAACAACAACCACATACAGTTTTGGAGAGTGATATTTGACTTATGGCAGCTAAGAATTTTTCCATATTCTCGAGTTTCTTTTGTATAGCTGAAATGTCAGCTTTAACTTCTATGGAAATATCATTGCCATCCCTAGACGATTGACTCACACCCTCCCACTGTAAAGATTTTTCAGCGAAATCTTCTAGAAATTTCCAGGCTTCCCCATCATTTTTGGTCATAAAATTGCCTTGACACATGGATTCAAGGGACTGTCTGGTGTAAGGAGTAATGCCCTCATAAATGATTCGGCACAATTCCCATCTCGGGATGCCGTGATGTGGACATTGGACTAACAGATCCTTGAAGCGGTCAAGACATTTTGAAAATGTTTCATTTGGAAGCTGGGTAAATTGATAGATTTCGCTACGGACTCGAGCTGTTTTGTGATGTGGGTAGAATTTCTTAAGGAATGCTTTGACGAATTCATCCCAATTTGAAATGGAATGTGCGGTAGTGTTATATAGCCACTTCTCGGCTAAATCGCACAAAGTGAATGGGAGAAGACGAAGACGTAAAGCATCAACAGACAACTGTGAAGTACCCATCATTGCGCATACATTTTCAAATTTCGTGATAAACACGTATGCGTCCTCAGACTCGAGACCGTGAAATTTTGGTAGAAGGTTGATGTATTGGGGTTTTATTTGAAAATTTTCCCCGTTGGCTGGTGGTGTGGAAAGACAGGTGGAAAGTGGGCCTCGTGTAGGATAACATCTCTCTTGGAGAGAGATGCGAGGTGGATTCTGCGCACCAACGGACGGCGGCAGAGTAGTGGAAAAGAAGTTCGATGGAGGTGGATCCATCGATGTGGGTGTGGTGGTGGGTAAAAGAAAGGTAAGTGTAGAAATACCGACTTTAGGGTCGATAAGGGAAACGCGGACTAACGGGCACTAGACACCCGTGTCCAGCCTATCTTGTACTAAAAAGGGTTAGTACAAGTGGCAGCGTGAATTTATAATTAGGGGAAATGATGAATGTGGTGTTTGTTTTTTTTAAAAATTGATACGGATTTTTGAAAATATGATGCAACAAAACAAATGCAACACACAAAACCCTAAAATCTAGGGGTCACCTAGGTCAAAGTCTAGACCGCTCCTAACTGCCAAAAGAAAAGTCGCAGGATAAATCCTCCACTGCCTCTTTGTCTCCCTGTGGCCGGATAAGTGCCAGGTAAGTGGGAAAGTACTCCACTACGTAAGTAGTGGGCCTAATTAAAAACCACTAGCCTTAGACACACTCCCCTTAGGCACCACAAGAAAACTCGGATAAGCAATGAATTACCCACGGCCTTCTCTTGTCCTAATTGAGCGCGACGGTCCATAGAGTCATCTCTAGATTTCTTTTAATTAATGAGGGTAAATGCGGATGCAAGTTTTGCGATTTTCGGGGCCTAGGAAGGGTAATGAATTCCCCACCTAATTTGGATTTGGTCGTGCCCCTTAAATTTCCGTATTAATATGCAAACAACCAAAAGAATCAAAACACGCACAAATTTTTATTGCTTTACGGCGCTGCGATTATTTGCAAAGAAAACCTGCAGCAAAGTGTTAGTCGGAGCAGACAGAGGAGGAGATAAGAAAGAAGAGGAGTTACTGAGCAAAATTGGCGCAGAGAAGCTTCCACAGAGGCGCGGATCCGCCGCGGATGAGGGGTTAGTGCCGCGGATGGGCGGTGAAAATAACTGTTCACTGCACCAAAATTCTTGACACTGTTCAACTTGAACTCTTCAGCTCTCTGGAAATTTCAGAAATTTTTTTCTCCAGCTCCAATGATTCCAGATTTCCTCGCAATCAAATCACAATACACGTATTAGTGTTTGCACGAGTTTAGATCTAAAAATTATTATGGAATAAATTGTTCAACTCAAATTTCAAAATACGAACTATTAGCGCACCATCCCCCGCAGCGGCGCCATTTGATTGTAATAAAATGTTGTTGTGAGTTAATCGAATCAAATAGTCCCCGGCAACGGCGCCATTTGATTGTTAAGAATTCTCGATGTGTAGTATGAATTTGTAAAGAAATCACAACCAAAAATTATTTGACCGCAATCAACTACGGTGTCGGATGTAGTTAGTATGTGAGTGCGGATCGTCCACAGGGAAAGTGTAATCGTTCGTCTTTCGAATTAGGTGAATTGAAACTTTAAAGAAAGAAAACAAAACAATTCAAGATTTATAGTTGAAGTTCAAGAATGAGAAAACAACTAGATCTAAGAAAGCATTAAAAGATAGAATCAAGAATTGATCGTTTGATAATTTTTCCAAACCAAATCTCAAGAATCGAAATGAGGCTCGTAGGAATCGATCGGATCTATAGATGTGATGTAATCTTACAATTACGTATTCTTATCCTTCGATGAATTGATACTAGATCGATGATGATCGATCGAGAATTAGGGATTTCTTGTGAAACTAGGGTTTCATCTTATCCCTTGTTCTTTCGTCGATATCATTCACATTCTAGCCTCTAGTAAATTCAAGAAACGATCGTAGATCCCTAATTTCGAGTGATCGCAATCAAGAAAGCATCGCAACGAAACTAGGTCATCGATTCTTGAACTTGCTAGGGTTTACAAACTCATAGGACTTAAAAATCGTATTAATATTTGTTACATCATCATTCTACAATCGTCTCGACTCCTTAACGAGCGGAGTTTCACTCAAACATCACAACAAGAACAACAATTACAAATTGAGATCTAATCATGATGCAAGAATTAAAAGAAAGCAAGATTAAAGAACTTCACCTTCTATTTATATCAACAATTTAGTTACATTCGCTCAAGAACTACAAGAGGAAGAACTTGATCGTCGACTTGGCTTCGCTCGTCTCTGTGGATCGCGGATCGGCTTGGATCACTTGCCCGATTGAAGATCGGCTCGGCTCCTAAAAAGTTGAAGGCTTCTCGCTTGATTTGGTACTCAAGATCTTGGATTTGGAGTGGAATTAGGGTTAGGGTTTCGCACAAGCCTTGTCACGAGACTTGTGGAAGAAGATGATGAAAGAGGGAAAGATTATTTTTAACTAATGAAGATTAAAGAACTAATGGTTCAAGAACAACCTCCACCCTTAGATCTAGGCTCTATTTATAGATAACTAACCCTAGATCTAGGATTTCAAATTCTAAGTTTCCCTCCTAAAGTTTGTTGAGGAAATTCAAATTTCCCTCCAAAAGTTAGTTAGGGGAGAAGCTTCTAGGTGTGATTAGTTAGGAGGAGCTTCTAGAAGAGGATTAATTAGGAGCTTAATTAGGATTAGCCTTCTTAATCTCTTTTTTCGCTGATCTGGCAGTAGCTTCGAGATAGTTCTGGAATTTGGAGTATTAGAAAGGACTTTGGGACCATAGCTGAGAATTGTGCCCTAAAAATTCCTTGCTGACGTGGCATAATAGGCGCGGATCCGCGGCGCATGCAAGCTCCTGCCGCGGATCCGCGGCTACTTTGGAGTCTTGGGCCTTCTATTTTCTGTAGTGGTCTTGGGCTGTCTCATGGGCCTTCTTCTGATGTATTGAATTATCTAATTTCTTCTGCATTGATACCAGATCTGAAATGATTGAATTGGTTTATTGTTTGATCAGCTTCTTTTGATTTTCTTCCGTATTTCCTGCACAGACTTAAGACAAGTGTTGCGCAAATACAGAAATGATGCGATGCCATGTAATGCGGTTAATTTCCCTTAAAGTGTCGGTTTAAAAGTCTAACACATGCAATCTCATATTTTCTGACAGATTTGCTAATATGTAGAATATGAATGCCGAACACTTCTAAATGTATGCAAATGTTAGGGAAATTGCCGGCTAAAATATACAATATTTTCGACTGATCATCGTGCAAGTAACGCGGTGGACCCTCTAGAAGACAACAAACCTTAGCTCGATTATGTGACCGTCTTGAACTGCTTCTGAACCTTAAGGGTTTGTGGCAGTACGGCGTGCCACATGTGAGGCGTTGGCTTAACCCTTCTACGGCTGGACCATTGGTACTGTGGCATGTGATGGATGTTTTTTAAAACTGATTTCAAGTGTTGAGATAAATTGGGGAAATCTTGGGTGTTTGATTGTTCGATCGGAAAGTTTAACATTTTCTGTTTTATCTGGAATGTGATACAATATTTGGAATCCACAAAAAGTTATGAGATAACTAATTTGAATATTATAAATCTAGCAGTTCAGTCTCAGACGATCGGTTGCCACGGAATTTTGATGTGATCAAAAGTCCGTCGCAATCACGTAGCGTACGCGGATACTCGCCTGGTAAACTTAATAGACAGCCACGCCCCATAGCCCCGACCAAGTGACTGTAAGAGAACCCCGTCGCCAAAAGCATCCGTTCGGGTGCTCGCGGCAGCGGTGTTCAACCTTAGTGCACTTCGTCGACGGCATCTGGGGGTGCGGCCGTCTACTAAAGTTTGCGACGAGCATTCGATCAGGTTGTCGGGAATCTTGTTGAATTGTCCGACTTGATAATGAAAAAAGTTTTCGATAATGAGACTAAAATGCGGGGTTTATAATTGTTAGGCATGCGATGTCTGAGGAATTCATTTTGCTAGGCATGCGATGTTTAAGGAGGTTGCGGATTCCAACTGTTGTAGTTTTACACATTCTTTTCTGTGACCGTAAGCGTAGTATGTAGTGTATCGCCGGCTTCGTTGCTATACATCAACGACAATCGGGATATGCATACTTGTTTACGTTGATGATATGTGATATTATGTGTTGCTGTGATATGTTATATAGGATCGTCGCGTTTTGAATAGCCGGGGGTTTTATGTGAGATGAGAGTTTTTTCTTTTTCATTCATGTAAATTTCATTTGTATATAATATTCATTTGTTGGGGCACTTCCAGGTTGCAGAAGATGTCACCCTTGTATATTATTTACTTTTCCGCATTAGGTAGACCCAAGGCGGGGAGCACAAGTAACCGGGTTCTAGGGTCCAATAGGAGACCATCTCGAGGAGTCGAGACCGGGTCTCCTAACCATAGAATTGGCAGTGTTACTTGCCACTCTCGTAGGGGTCTAGGGATGTGGGTTTGGCTATTCATCGTGACCGTGGAATCCGTGTTCTATACAGGCTCGTATTGAAAACACGGACGTCCTAGTATATCCAATATTTCATATATGTTTCTTCTGCTGCAATGTTCTGTGATGAGATCATATTACTGCCTGAGATGAATGTTTATATTATATATATGAGATATATGTTATATTGCAGATTTCGTTTCAAAAGAGATGTTTGTGAAGCATATTAAAATGGGACTTCATTAATGAGATTAATGAAATAAAAGAAACCTAAGATGTTGTAGAAACATGTTTAAAAAAAACTGGCAGCTCTAGTTCTTGCTTTGCATAGCGGTGTTCCTTATAGAACATCCAGCACCTTATTCGATAAGGAAAGAGCCGAGATCCCTTCACTGGGAGTGACCTCTTTAGTGAAACTAGCAGGTGCTATAAACTCGGTTTGTCTTTTGATTGCTTCTATAGTTCTTGCTTTGCATAGTGATATTTGTTAAATATCCTGCACCTTATTCGATGCGGAAAGGGCCGACGATCCCTTCACTGGGAGTGACCCCTTTAGCAAAACTAGAAAAGCCTAAAAAACACTCCATTTAAAAATCACTCGATTCTACAACGATATCAAGTTCATTACGCAAAAGATTTTCTTAAAAACCTGTCGTAGCCCTCCTTCATTTCAGATAAGTACTTCATAGTATTCGTGCTGCGTTTGTTGGCTTTCGTCAAGGCGTAGTGTGCGGTAGCTATTTATGCTTATCTGCTAGCATATGATGCGATTGAGTTAGGATAGTTGTGCGACTTTGTTGGCTTTCGTCAAGGGTCGTGCGGGTAGGTTTAATTCAATCGTGAAATGACGGGTTGGACTTGACTAGTAGCCTATGGTTTGTTGGCTTTCGTCAAGGTCATAGGATGCTAGGGGTAAAATATTATTGGGAATTTCAAGTGTTGAGATTTACAATGAGATTGCATACCTTCTATAAGATTGCTGGATCACGATACCCGCTGCGAGTAAGAGTTACTCCTGGGAGAGTTTTACACATTACAATTAGCCGATCAAGTAGGTGTCTAGAAAGGTGTCAACGGGGTTACGCCCCTGGGAAAATGAGGTTTACTTTAATTATGTTCGTGCGAAAGCACGGGGGACCTCCTCAAAGTACCGACACTGGCCTGGCTGAAAAATTGGCGAACTTGTAGCGTGTAATTAATCCCGGCTAGTCTTTCCTTTTAGGGTTTGAAGGAAGATTTGACTAAAACAGTGGGAGACATCCTGATTAGATATATTAGATAACCAATCTAATCTTGCAAGAGCATACGCTAAGTGTTTTCTTCTCTCTCTCTCCAGGTAGCGACCATATCACGCCTTAATCAAGATAATAAAACGGATATATTGACCGAACCCGCTTGTTATACTGAGCTGGGGAACGTTGGTCCCGCTCCAACTTATAATTGTTATAAGACAGAGCAGGAAATTGGGGATTACCAGAATTCCCGTGCCGCCCAAATGAAGAAAGTGCATATTGATGCATCTTCTTCGGGAGTGTTCATTATAGAGAACTGTTTCTCAGTATCCTTTACGTCCTGGGTATGTGATACCGGATCAGGATCCCGCATATGTAATCTGTTACATGGGCTATAGATAGGTAGAGAACTGAGAACGGGTGATAAGTTTCATGAGACAGAAAATGGTGCAAGTGTTGCAGCCAAGTCTGTTGGTCACTGTCACCCTGTATTACCAGAATACATTGATTCTGGACAAATGTTATTAGATACCGAACCTGATATACAAAACATATCATTCTCTTTATTAGTAAAGAAAGGATATAATTTTGTATTGCTGGATAATATTTTGAACATTTCCTATATCAAGAGTTGATCGGTTCAGTCACGTTATCTAAAAGCATTGACATTCTAAATCAAACTACAGTTCTTAGTATACAGAACACACACTAGAGGAATAGTTCTGAAATGAACGAATCCTTTTTGAGACATTGTAGACTAGGTCATATCAATGCGACCCGACTAGCTAAGTTACATTGAGATGCACATTTAAATCTGTTTGAATTTACATCTTGTGAAACTTGTCAGTCATGTCACAAAGATAAAATGACCATAGCTCTGTTTATTGGAAACAGAGAAAGAGTTAGTGAACTCTTGGGATTGATACATTTTGATGCATGAAAGTCCCCTGTCTACAAATGCCAAGACCGGTTCTTTGTACTTCATTACATTCTCTGATGATCTCTCAAGATTCAGACATGTGTTCCTGTTGAAACATAATTCCGAACCTTTTGAGATATTCAAAGAATATAAGTTAGAAGTAGAGAACCAACAACGGGTATAAGTATTATGTCCATTGATGAGATCGAGGAGGAGAATACTTGAGTACGGAATTCCTGGACTATTCTAAAGGAGAATGAGATTCTCTCTCAGCATTACTCCTCCGTATACACCATACTACGATGGTATATCGGGGTGGAGCAATAGCACCCTATTTGATATGGTGTGCTCTATGATGAGTACTGCTGAGTTTCCTATTTCCTTTTGGGAGTTATGCACATGAGAAGCTGCATACCTATTGAATAGGGTTCAAATCAAATCAGTTGCCTACCACTTCATATATGATATGGAAAGGGAAGAGACTATATCTTAAGTTCGTTACGATTTGGGGTTGTCCGGCCTATGTCTAAAAGCAAAATCCGGACAAGCTCGAAGCAAGGTCTGTTATGTAGAACTGGAAATGTTCCAGCTATACAAACTGCAGCTGATGATTTGGTAGAACCAAAGGATTCAATAGTTTCCAACGAACCTCAGCCTCTCCGCCGATCTAGTAGGGTTCCTCACCCACCCGAGAGATACATCGGTTTCTCTATGACAGTGGGAGTGAGGATTGCATCATGGGATGATGACCCAACTAGTTTCGAGGGGCCATCAGGAGTGGGACTCTGTAAGAATGGCTGGATGCTTAGCGATCTGAGATGGAATCCTTATACACCATCAAAGTATGGACTTTGGTTGCTTTATCTGAAGGGTTAAATCCCCATCAGGAGCGAGTATATCTTGAGAAGATTACTTGGTGTACATGGAAAAGTTGAGACTTTCAAAGCTATGCTTAAGTCCATCCAGATCCTACTTGCCACGGCTACATACCATGACTACGATATCTGGTGGTTGGGTGTCATGTCCACTTTTCTAAATGATGTTTTAGAAAAGAGCGTCTATAAGTACACAGCCAGAGAGCTTCATAGATAGTGGGAGCAGCGGAAACGTGTGCAAGATGTTTTATGTGATAAAGCAGGCATCGCAGAGTTGGAACATCTATTTTGATGTGGTAGTCAAAGAGTTTGACTTCATCAAAATGGTAGATGAACCTTGTATATACAAAAAGGTAGTAGAGAGTATGGTGGTGATCCTCGTAGAATACGTGGATGCCATACTTTTGATAGGGAAGGAGTTTCCAATGCTACGCTCGGTCAATCTCCGCTTATCACAAGGATTCTCCATATAGGATCAAAGTGATACCGCCTAAATCCTGGGTTTTGGATCTATGAGATAGATCTAATTGGATGTTAGGATACTCACTAGTTATAGTGAGATGGTATCAATCGATCCTGGGGAGAATCACTGGAAAGGTTCCAGGGTGATAAGGACGACTGAATGTCAGTCGTAGGCATTGTCTTTACCCTCAGTGGAGGGACGGTATGTTGGAAGAGTTCCAAGCTAGATACCGTGACATACTAGACGATTAAAGGCAAGATTCATCGTTACCAAGGATACTACCAAAGAGGCAGTCTGGATTTATAAGTTCATGAGATGAACTTCGTTCCTACCATCAGAAATCCAGATATAATTCTTAGGCAGTATCACCTGATCATGGCGATGGTTGATCTCCATGGAGATCGAGGTTAAGAGAGCAGACACAGAGGACGACAGCGCGGATCCACTCACAAAGGCCTTTTTCCCAGAAGAGACTTTTATGGGATGGTTGAGTATGAGATACTTCAACCACAGCTAATTGTTGGGTATGTGATACCACAACAGATGGCCCTAGTACAATTGGGAGATTGTTAGTTATATGTATGCCCTAGAGGCCATTACTGTGCATACGATGTATATTGTAGTGGATGCTAGGACATATATAGGGAGGACTTTCTTGCTCGACATGATAGTATGCTATCTGGTTGTACTTTGTCTTAACATGTACTCTGATTGTCTCTATGTTACATGTTCATAAAGCCCTTAGGATGTGTACTCGACTACTGGGACTATGATGAGATCATACTAGTGGGGCCACGGTAGTCGACGAGTACATCCTATAACTGTTCCTAGTCGAGGGTGTATCGAGACAGGGCATCGATACACCAGAGTAGACTAGCGTATACGCATCTTGACCCATATGATGGGCGATGGATGATCCCATATCCATCGGTGTTTGACATCAAGGATGGTGTACGGGTGCTCAGTAGAGACTGGGTACACTGGACGGACTCGCCGAGAACTCCCAGATGGTATTATACCATACGTCAAATGGCAGTTCTCCGGTGACACTGGTACAGAGTAGTCTGTCGACCCGAGATTGTCATAGAGACTTGTGTGATTTCTACTGTGCTTTGATTTCCATCATACCATGTCCAAGAGGGCGTGCAAAAATGTAGCTTTTGGGTACAGTCCCGAATCACATGGAGGCAATGAGCGATAGGAGGGGTTTCGTCTTTCCCGGTATAGGGAGTTGATGTTGTGCTGTGTTCGATTGGCTATAACCGGAAATCCCTGGCCAGGGTTGCTGAGATTTACTGGTAAGTGTTATCAGTAGTTTCTCGAACTGTTATAGACCTCATATCGACACAACTTATCAAGCTACTTGGGTCTGACGTTTTACCACCCTTAGGCGAGATATGCGACATATCAGACGACGAGAACGGACTGTACGGGAGTATTACTATTTGGATTCACAGGAGAATGTATAGGCTTGCTTGTTGATCTCCTGAGCACTCAATACCTGGGTGGCTGTTACGTTTAGCTGACCGCTTGCTGTTGGAGATAGTGCCCTCAGAGTCAATTATTGGATCACAGGCACGTGATTGCAATGATTGAGGGAGGACCTATCCCGGTAGGACAGTCTTACTCGAGATGATAGTATGCTATCTGGTTTACCTTTATCATCGTGTACTGCTTCAGGTGACCTTACAGGTCGCTATTACACACTGATAGAGCCCCTAGGATTCTTGCTTGACTGCCAGCAGTATGATGGCGATCATATACGTGAGAGCTGGTGGTCTATAAGCACATCCTTAAAAGGTCCCTAGTCGTAGGAGTTTCGAGACAGGGCATCGATTCTCCAGAGTAGACTAGTGTATATAGTCGAGACCCCAACGAGGGGCGGTGGCCGGTCTCACAAGCCACTGGTGTCAGTTGGTTCACCTAAGATGTATACAGGTGCTCATTGGGTTATGAGTACACCGGACAGGACTCGCCGGGAACATGCTAGTTGGTCTTATACCTGACGTCAGATAGCAGTTCCCTGGTGACATGTGTACAGGTTAGTTCATCGACCTGGGGATCGTCATTTGTCTCGTGTGAGTTCCCACTGTACTTTGATTACTACCCTACCACGGTTGAAAGGTGTCGTGCAAACAGGTTTTAGTTGGGTACAGTCCCGAGCCACATGGAGGCAGTGAGCGGATCTTCAGGGGTTTGTCTCTCCCGGTATTGGGGGTGAGGTCGCGCTGTGTCTAGGAGAGCCATTACACAAAGCCCTCGGCCGAGACAGGAGATTTACTGGTAGGTATTCCAGTAGTATCTCAGGGTGTTCTGGGCTACACTCCGACACGACTTGTACCGCTTTTGGGGGTCTGACTTTTACCAACCCCCAAGGCCCGCCATGCGATACTCATATACGAACGGACTGGACTGTACAGATATTGTCACTGACAGGCTCAGGAGGGTGTCAGGATGAGTTCGCTCATCGACGTCCCTTTTGGTCAATAGCTGGTGGCCCGTCACGTATTGGCTTATACCTCTGACGTGCTAGTGGTTAAATCCACAGCCTTAGTATTGACGAGTCTTTAGAGTCCACCACACTTACAGTTACTCAAGTTTCGGGCGAAACGCTGTAGAGGCCGTATGGAGATATGGCAGGGTCCGATCAGATACGTGCGGTATTGCACGGATCAGGATCGGACGGTTTGTACTAGTGGCCGTATGGATATATGGCAAGGTTCGATCAGATACGTGCGGTATTGCACGGATCAGGATCGAACGGATATTACTAGCCGGCTTTGGTTTATGCCGGATCCTTGTTTAGTACAGTGTAGATTTTGTCTCATTGCATTTGTATCCGGTCGGAATACAGATGCGGGTGTGTATGCACAGTATCGGGGTTTTCTTGTAATTTATTACGGGACCAGTTTTCTGATGTTGCCAGTTTGCATTCCGTTCCGGCCGGTTTTCCTTTGTTCTTTCCCGGCCAGACTTTTCAGATGGAGGGGGTAATTTGCAGTTTTGCAAATTACATTTGGGAGGGTTTTTTTTGCATATGTGGGATTATGATATGACCATCATCATTTTATTCTCTTTACATCACTTGCATTGTTTATGATGGTTATTGTGAAGGGATTGATTTGGTTAATGATGTGAAGTTTGCTTTGGATATGGTCACTTCTTACCTTTTACTACACTAGCCTCCCAATGTATTAGTTTTGATTTCCCTCCACCATTTCCTTAGATGAATGGCCGGCCACTTTTTGGGGGGGAGGAGAAAAAAATGAGAGGGTTCATTTTTGTATGAGGAATTCATTTTCATCTCATTCTTCTTGCTACTAAATTTCTCACATCACTCCAAAGTTCATTCCTTCGATCCCTCCATCAAGGCAACATAACCCCAAAGAGACAAAGCACTACACATTCTACAGCAAATCTTGGGCACGTCGACTTGCCAGCTTCGTGCCCGAGTTGCCTCGGCATTGAGGTGGGAGCCCGTAAAAGACGCAGGCGATGTGGTGCCCTTCCGGCAAGGAGGCGACGATATGGAGACAGGACTTTCCGTGGGAGATTGGGACGATGACGAGAAGACCGGAGGACTCGGATCACTCGGTATATCTCTCACCCCCTCTCTTGTTAGCTAGTATCGGTTAATGGTTACGATCCGGGTATATTGTCCGCGGTAGCGCCAGTTTAAAGTTAAGAAAAATTTTGATTCCGCATTTTGGCCTCGGATAGACGGCCGGGGCGCTGCCGTGGCGCAACATGGTATCAGAGCCACGCCATTAACCTAGTCTAGCTTTGTCTAATGTGTTTTACAATTCCGATCGAACAAAAATTCCAAAACCGCATTTTCTTCACATCAGTTTTTTGTCGATTTTTTCCGGGCTCTAAAAATTTTTCAGGTTGTAGAAAACTGATGTACATGGAATTATAAGCAAACTGCAAAAATTTTGTAACCTGATCCTTTCATAGGACCGCGGAACCGCGGCAATGACCCCTCTTTTGCCGCGGTTCCGCCGCAGTATATTGGTTTCATTATACCAATTTTTTGTAGTGGGCTTTTGGGCTGATTTTAGGGGTTTTGGAATATTCTGTTTGGGCCCAGATTTTCTGCAAGTGCTACAGTAATGCTTTAGGGCTCACTTGTTAAAATTTGATCGATCGGATATTTTAAACACATTGGTTCACAGTATTTACATTATATCTGTGACCGTGAATGTCACTTGATCGGTAAATCCTGTCTAACTGCTATAGCCCAGTTGGACGGATTTGCGAACGTGACATTCACGTTGATGTCTTGTGTATTGCTGTGATGTTGCGGATCGGTCGTGGGGATAGCCTGGATGCATTGTTAGTACAGTTTTGTTTTATATGTACATTTGATATTGCGGGGCGAGCGTCCGACATGTGGACTGCCGTCACTGCCTGTTTGTATTATTCTTTTGGGGCACGACCTGGTTGCGGTTGATGTACCCGTTGTATGTATATTTTACTTTCTGTACTAGGATTACCCCGCGGAGGGGTGCACGGATAGCCGGGTTCTAGAGGGCAACGGGCCCGCATCTCATGGCATTGAGACGGAGGGGGCTTCACTCTAGGATTGGCGGGCTATTCACCGCACTCGTAGGGGGTACAGGTTGACCCAGGAGGGGTGCCCAAGTTACCGGATTCCGTGAAATGCTGGGTGGTCCATTCACGGTGCTGAAGGGGGCTGCCTCGCTTCAGGTTTTGGCGGGTGACTTGCCGCGCCCGTAGGGGTCTAGGATTACATTGCACAGGCTATCCACACGACCAGGGGAACGTCGGGTTTCAGCAGCGGCTCTGTGAATCCCGTGGCTTCCAGATATCTGTATTGTTCTGTGATGCTGTACATTTCTGTGATGTTACTTTTTATCACGCCTTGAGCGAATACAATATATTGGTATATATATTAGTAGATGTTGTATATATTTTACATCCGCGCTAGTCCAGTCCCCGCTCTGTCGTTAGTTAGCTAACCTAACGGGTAATGACGGGACCCAGTGGCGAATGCGGATGGCATATACGTACATCAGTATATTTTCGTTCTTTATGGTGTGATCAATTGATGGGACTGAGTTGATTCGGATCAATGCAAGCTAAACAAACCTATTCTGATGTTGTTGGAACATTTTTCAAAAAGCTGTTGTTGCAAGGACGTTCACTTTTGTTTTGCATTGTGGTATTCATTTGGAATATCCTGCTCCTCAGTCGACGAGGCAGGGGCCGAGATCCCTTCACCGGGAGTGACCCCTTGGACAGAAGTTTGCATCAGGGCATTAACTTCACTATAGCCGATTACTTTTTCTTTGCATTGTGGTATTCAGTTGGAATATCCTGCACCTCATTCTACGGGGAAAGAGCCGAGATCCCTTCATCGGGAGTGACCTCTTTAGTAAAGGTTTTCGTCACTATATTTTTATAAAAGGCTATGCAGTTCCTTCAACGATATCAAGTTCATTACGTTAAAGGTTTTTCTCCAAAAACAAGTCGTAGCCCTCCGTCATTTCAGATTAGTATTACTTAGTATTCGTGCTGCGTTTGTCGTGCATTGCCGAGGCGTAGTGTTCGGTAGCTATGTAATGCTTTTCTGTCACATGGATAAGTGGATTAGTTAGGACAGTCGTACGGTTTTGTTGGCATTGTCAAGGACTCGTACGGGTGGGTTTAACGCAATCAAGATAATGACGGGTAGAACTTGACTAGGACTCTTTGATTTGTTGGCATTGTCAAGGTCACTTGGGTCCTAGGGGTAAAAACATACATCGGGAGTTTCTAAAGATACTGAAACTTGCCAGGCATGCGCATACCTTCTGGAGTGTGGTGACGTGAGTGGATTCCGTCACGTTGTCATGCGATGATAGTTGGATCCCGATTCCCACTAATGAGTTGGTTTACTCCTCGGGTGATCCCGGCTAATTCTTCTTTCAGGTTTGGGGAAGAATTGACGTTACAGTGGGAGGTTTCCAGATTAGATAAAGTGATAACCATTCTGATCTAGGTTAGAGTGCACGCTGAGTGTTTCTTTTCTCTCTCTCTCTTTGGAAGCGTCCATTGACACGACCCTGGACTATGACTCAGTGACCAAGTTGACCGAACCTTCTTAACACTGGCTTTTGGATTGTCAGAGTTGCAAACCACATTGCCACTCCTACTTTTACCCTTTTCTCCAGGACACCCCGTATTACTGCGAACGTCCACTTCCATTAGACAAAACCATCGTATGGTTATATACGAACTCGAAGGAATTCGAGGATGGTTTCCGGTTCTGGAGAAAACGAATAGGACTATTCAGTTGTCTTTTCCTTTTACCTTCTCCCTGGATGCGGGTACTCCTTGGTTTAGGAGATAGTACACCTATTATGCAAATTGGATAGTCTTCTTCCAAATCTTAGGCTGGTGCCGAATGGTGGGGAAGGAAGAAAACCAATTAGCATAACGATGGTGTGCAGAAGGTATTAAGTTAAGACAAAGAAAGGGATTAGTAAGAGGGCAAAGTAAATTGCGACTACTATTCACGACCAAACCGAGTATTTCTTCGCCAATCCTAAATCACCTTTCTATTTCTCCAGGACACTCCATATCACTACGAAGATCCACAGTTAATTTGGATACTCCATCGTATGGTTATATACGAACTCGAAAGGAACTTGTTCCAGTTCGGGGATGGATTCTGGTTCAGGAGAAATAGGAATAAGGTTTATTCGGTTGTCTTTTATCTTCACCTTCTCTCGCTTTGCGAGTGCTCCTAGGATTAGGACAGTACACCTTTTATGCTTATTGGATAGTTTTCTTCCAAACCATAGGCTGGTGCCGAACGGTAGGGAAGGAAGAAAACCATTTGGCCTAAAGGGGTGTGCAGACGGTAATGACTAAAGACATATAAAGGGATTTGGACAGATGGCAAAGAGATATACGGTTACAGTTGTGAATCTGGATAATGATAGAGGCATTACTAGGAATACCAGGATACCCCATCGAAACATTTCAATGTTTCAGTTCAACTGTTTACTGTTAAAAGAAAACTGATTTCCCGATTAGACACTTGCTCCAGGGTATGTATTTACCAGGTTGGATTCTCACATATGTATGGTTTTACAGATGATGAGTGGGAGTAAGTTATTGGGAATTAGGTGACCATCCTCATTATATCGGGATTCGTTGTAATTGGTGATATTTGAGGAAGCCACCTGGGTTATTTGCCGGTCGGCGAATATTTGGTTTTGAATATCCGTTGCTATGCACCAATTTCAAATTGATATATCTGTACGTCTATTTTTATAGAGTGAGATGTACCTTTTTGAAATTATGTCTATGACATTTACCTATATCAGTGGATGGTTAGGTAAGGAGCATTGAACAGCGGTGTAATTCTTCTTAACCATCAGTACAGTTTTCAACTTACGACACACAGTGAATGAGTTATCAGACTCAAGGGACTTGTACAGAGTATTGTATGTTGTCCAGCGTCCATCAGGACAGAGGGGTTGGTCCTCGTACTATATTCGGTTTACTTATGACTTCTCTAGTTTTTAGACAGCTGTTTCGTGGAAACACAGGGTCCAAGTTTTAAGAAGTTATAGGTATGTGAATAAAGTAGAGAACCAAGTGTTGCAAGTATCAGGATTCTTCAAGGAGATCGAAGATGTAGATACTTGTGTGTGGTATTCAGTTGATAGTGATGATTAAGAGAACTTGCTTCTCTTTCAGGTTACTCATAATTGGAAGCATTCCTAAGTTGAGTAACGCTGATCGGGCTCTTTTCCATTTAGTTGAAATGCACTGGAGACAGCTGCATGATTTGAATCTGGTTTCAATTAAATCAGTGCCTCTGTTTCTGTATTGGATATAGAACAGTTCATATCTTGACATTGTTAAGGTACGGGGAGTTGTCCGGCTTATGCTTAAAACCAGACTCTGGATAACTCAAGGCACGTTTCTGTAATGGCTGTTTGTGGGTCGACCCGGGCTATGACGAGGGTTGAGTTTCTACCATCTGGAAGATCAATAGAGATATTGTTCTTGACTCGCCACATTTTTTAAAAGAAATGGATTTTTCAGAAAACTGTAGTGGGAGTATGGTAGAACTGGAAGTGATTCCAGAACCGCAAACGATTACTGAAAATTTGATAGCAACCTGAAGATTCAATCTGGCTTGACATTCCATTAGCCACTCCGCAGATATGGTGGGTAACCTCAGGCGCTCGAGAGGTACTTCGGTATGCTCAAGGACGGTGGCAGGGAGGTTCTTGTTTACCCAGACTTGCCATTGTTGTTGTTCCAGACTGTGAAACCCGGCATCAGGATGAGTATAGCGTCATTCTAAACTGGTTTTAGAGGTGTACGTCTATATGACTCTGCCAGAGGGTTTTCGTAGTCAGTGGGAGCAGCGGAAGCATTGGTGGACAGTTGGCTAATGTCTATTTATAGACTGAAGCAGATATAGCGGAGATAGATCATCTATTTCTGATGTGGAGTCATAGGTTTGACTTCATCAGAATAGGGGATGGATCTGTTAAGAAGGTAGTAGGGTGTGATGTCCTGGTATTTGGATGACATATACAGAGTAGGAAAGGAAACTCCTATATTACGATCGGTTATACTTTGGTTGCCATACAGTGGTTTCTCCACACAGGACTTGGATATTATATCAGACATTCTGGTTACTAGATCTATGGTTTAAAATCTAGATTTGGGTGGTTTCCCAATCTGGGTACCTTGACAGCATTCTATGAGTAGTTAGAATGGACGACTCCTGGCACGGTAGTATACCTGCAGGTAATGGAGTCACCCTCTCTAAAGGTGTCTTACAGAATAAAAGGGAGAGGGATACGCATGATTGACAGATCACTTTCTTAGGCAATTGAGTCAATCATGAGATGTCAAGTACCACACCAGATGTTATTGTTAGTGTATATGCCCTAGAGGCCATTACTGTATCATACTAGTATGTATATTACTTGATGGAAGCTTAGGATATTCACAGTTGTACAGACAATCTTGCTCAATATAGTAGTATGCTACTTGGTTTGTCTCTGCTTTAATGTGTCCATGTGTGTTTATTTATTATATCACCTATACGCATTAGTAGAGCCCTTAGGATCTTTGCTTGATTACCGGCGTTGTGATGGCGATCACACTCGTGGGGGCTGGGTAATCTACAGGCACATCCTTATACACGTCCCTAGTCGTGGGAGTATCGAGATAGGGCATCGACACTCCGGAGTAGACTAGCGTATGCGCTTCTCATCCCAGCACGGGAGACGGTCTGTCCCACAGCCGTCGGTACGTCGTACTTGAGATAGTATGCGGGTGCTCGTTGGGTTACGAGTACACTGGATAGGACTCGTCGGGAACTGATGGTTGGTATTATACCTATCGTCAGTTATCAGTTCCCAGGTGACATGAGTACAGCTTAGTCCGCTGACTTGACACTGTCACTTCGCCTTGAGTGTGTTCCCACTGTTCTTTGATTACTACCCTACCACGGCTCTACTGAGTCGTGCAAACAGGTAGTAGTTGGGAGCAGTCCCGAAGCACTTGGAGGCAGTGACGGTTAGACAGGATTCGTCTCTCCCGGTATTGGGGGTTGACATCACGCTGTGTCTAGGAGAGCCATTACACGAGTAGTCCCTGGTCAGGGCAAGCGAGATATACTGGTAGGTTTCCAGTGTTATCTCAGGGTGTATTGGGCTTCACTCCGACACGACTTGTACCGCTTTTAGGGGACTGACGTTTACCGCCCCCCTAGGCCCGCCATGCGATGTATCAGACGAATAGACCGGACTGTACGGAGATTGTCACATACAGACTCAGTAGGAGTTCGGATGGGTTTACCTCATCGGCCTTCTTATCGACATCTACCTGGGGACCGTTACGTACAGCTAGTGCCGCTTGCGGTCTGTGGTTAAACCCACAGCCAGCGTAGTGTCGAGTCTTTAGAGTCCCACACAGAGAGTTTCCCTGCACTGAGCGAAACGTGTAGAGGCCGTATGGTTTTACGGCAGGGCTGCGATCACTTACGTACACTTGTGTGCATATGATGTTCGGCCAGGCAGTACTAGTGGGCTTTGGTTTAAGCCAGATCCTAGTATTGCACGGATGGATTTGTTTTGTCTTCTGCGCATCCGCATTCTACGGAATACGGATGCAGGTGTGTATGCACAGTTTTCCGGAGCGATGAAGGAGGAGGTGCCTCATTAGGGTTTTGGCACTTGGTTCGGCCAAAACCGCTATGTGGCAGGCTCATTAGGGTTTTGACAGTTGATTCGCTCAAAACCATTTTGAGGCCGACTCATTAGGGTTTCGACAGTTCGTTTGGTCAAAGCCATTATGAGCCGGGGACATTATTTACTAATCCTTTCATTGATAATTTTGTTATGGCTAATTACATTGACCATTTGACCATCTTGACTTTGTTGACCTTTTGACCAAAGTTGACTTGGATCTTCTTAGAAGATCTAAAGTATTCTTTGGTTTTCTTTTTCTTTAGTTATGATAATGGTCATGTCATTTGTAGCCATCACCTTTATCTTGATGGGATTAGTAATCATAGTGTTTTTGCATTATTGCAACCATGGTTAGCTTTTCTCTTGGTTAAGCTTTTCATTTGCTTATTCTCATTCTCTCTCTTGAAATGAGAAGCTCCATGGTTGCTAGAAAATCTCCTTCTTCTTCCTCCTCTTGATTTCTCCTTTGATCTCATGTGTTGAGAGAAAAAGGATTCTACTTGACAAACACATCCATACATATTCTCTACACAACCTAGGGCTTCTAGATTAGCAATCTCCTTGCCCTAGTTACCTCGGCTTGAGGTGGAGCTCGGTGTACATCTCTCGGGTGGATCGTCTTCGACTCAAGGAGGCCGCGGAGGTGACCGAAGTCCGGATCAACCATTGAGCAAGCAATGAGAAGAACAACAAGAAGAGAAGAACATCAAAGAAGAACAACAACAAGAAGAGATGGAGTTCAAGTTGAGGTATAACCCCTAACCGAGTAGATACATCTCATGTTAGGATGCTAGTATATTGTTTAGCAAAGATCCGGCTTTTACGGTCCATGTTACAAAGTTTAGAAAAATTTTGATTTACCGTTTCCACAACCCCGAAAGTACCGGGAGAGGTAACGTGGACCTAACAGTGGTATCAGAGCCTAACTAAACATAAACTAGCTTGGTAGTAAAGTGTATCGAAGTTCGAAACGGAAAAATCGAAAAAAACCAAGTTATAAAAACCTGAGTTTCTGTTAAAAATTTTTCTGGTCAAAACAAAATTTGTTACAGTCCAAAAATCATCTCAGGGTTTTTAGAAGAAAGCCACCAAAAACGAGACAGCGACTCCACCAAAGCGCCGCGCTTCCGCGGCAATAGCAAGCTATTGCCGCGGAACCGCGGCCAACTTGGTGAGTCACTGCATCGTTTTTGGTGCAGAGTGTTTCTAACCTGGTTTTAGGATTTTCCAGATATATTATATGTGCCCAGATTTTCCAGAATAGAAATTTGTTTTTGGGGGCCTATAATTCCGTATTTTTTCCGAACTTCAATATACTTTGACTATAAAGGTTATATCTGTGATGTTCTTATGTATTGAACGTCGGCTAATCGCTATATGACGATTAGTCGGGGTTATACATATCTGTGATCTGTGATTGTTGTTGATGGTTTGTGTATATGAACTCGTTGGATTGTCGCGGATGAATAGCCGGGGTGGATGTGAGATGAGAGTTTCTTTTCTTTCATTCATGTAATAAATTTGTAAATTGATGTAATATTATTTGTTTGGCCGCACAACCGGGTCGGGGTTGTAGCCGTCATTGTATAATTCTTTTTACTGTTTTTGCTCCTAGGATAGACCCATGGAGGGGGTGCACAAACTACCGGGTATCTCGAAGTGCCGAGTGGCCTACTCATGGCATTGAGGGAGGTTGCTTCGCTTCGGATACTTGGCGGGTAGTTTGCAGCACCCGTAGGGGTCTTGGGTGGGGTTTTGGCTATTCATCGCGACCGTGTAATCCGTTTTTCGTTGCAGGCTCGAACGAATCGCGGGTTCCTAGTATATCCAAAGTGTTCATCTGTGATCTGGATTGGATATCATTGCTGTTATATATAATAACTATTTAGGCGTTGCTTATGTTTTACAGCCGCGCTAGCCCAGCCCCCGCTCTGTCGTTAGTTAAGTAACCTAACGGGTGATGACGGGGCCCCGTGGCGAATACGAATGGCATAAGCGTACGTCACATTTTGGTTGTTTTCTGCAATGGTAGGATTTAAATGATGGGACGCATTAAAAGAACTAATGCAAGAAAATAAACCTAAAAGACGTTGTTGGAACAATTTTTCAAAAAGCTGTTATTGCAAGGACGTTCATTTTTGTTTTGCATAGCGGTATTCGGTTGTGAATGCCCAGCACCTCAGTCGACGAGGCAAGGGCCGAGATCCCTTCATCGGGAGTGACCCCTTGGACAAAAGTTTGCGTCAGGGTAATAACTTCACTATAGTCGATTATGCTTGCTTTGCATCGAGATATTCAGTTTGGAATATCCTGCACCTCATTCGACGAGGAAAGAGCCGAGATCCCTTCGCAGGGAGTGACCTCTTTAGCAAAAGTTTTCGCCACTATATTTTCAAAAAGATTATCAGGTTCCTTCAACGATATCAAGTTCATTACGTTAACGGGTTTTTCACCAAAAACCCAGCCGTAGCCCTCCGTCATTTCGGATAATTAATACTTAGTATTCGTGCTGCGTTTGTTGATTATTCGTCAAGACACAGTGAACGGTAGCTGAGTAATAATTCTCTGTTGCACTGATAGATGCGATTGGTTAGGACGGTCGCATGATTTTGTTGATTATTCGTCAAGGATCATGCGGGCGGGTCTAATGCAATCCTGGATAACGACGGGTTGAACTTGACTAGGACCTCTTGATTTGTTGATTATTCGTCAAGGTCACTTGGGTCCTAGGGGCAAAAACCACATCGGGAGTTTCAAAAGAACTGAAACTTGCAGATTTAGCATACCTTCTGGAGTGTGGTGACTAGAGTGGATTCCATCTAGGTTATCACACAATGACAGTTGGATCCCGATCCCACTGATGAGTTGGTTTACTCTCGGGAGATTATTTCACTTAACGATCAATGCTATAAACCTAGTAGGTGTCTAGAAAGGTGTTATCGGGGTTACGCCCCCAGGGAAAAGAGGTTCTTTAATTAAGGAACTTCGCGAAAGCGTTGGAAAACCTCCCTCGAAGTACCGACACTAGCCTGGCTGAAAGGTTAAGCAAGTATTATGACGTGAATTAAAACCCGGCTAGTTCTTCTTTTAAAAGGTTTTAAGAAGAATTTGAGGAAACAGTGGGAGACATCCTGGTTAGATAAATTAATAAACCAATCTAATCTTGCAAGAGCATACGCTGAGTGTTTCTTTTCTCTCTCTCCAGGCAGCAACCTTTTCACGCCCTAATCAAGATAATAAAATGTATCGCTTGACCGATCCGAATTCTTATTCGGGACTGGGGAAAGTTGGTTCAGCTCTAACTTGTGACAACAGTCATGAGTATGAGAATGGGAAAGAGGAAAGTATGGATTTCCAGGATACCCAGTTGAAGAAGAAGTATGGTTTTGCATCTACTTCAGGTGTTCTTGTGATTGAGAACTGTTTTACGGTCAGCCCTACCTCCTGGGTACTTGATACCGGATCAGGATCTCATATCTGTAATTTATTGCAAGGACTGAGAAAAAGTAGGAAAGTTGCACCGGGTGATATGTCGCTCAGAGTAGCGAACGGAGCACAAGTTAATGCGGCAGCCGTCGGTGAATATCACCTAGTATTGCCAAATGGCAAGACTATGATTTTGATCGATTGCTACTATGTACCCTCCATGGTTTGCAACATCATATCAGTTTCTTTACTCGATAAAGATGGATATAACTTTGTTCTTGAAAAGAATATCATGAACATTTACCTTCATAAGGTACTGGTTGCAGAGGGTACACTGTGTAATGGTATCTACGTTCTAAATCAGAATACAGTTCTCAATATACAAAACACACGCAAGAGGAAGAATTCAGATACGAATGAATCCAACTTGTGGCATTATAGACTTGGTCATGTCGGAGAGAAAAGACTGAGTAAGTTGCATAAAGATGGACTCTTGGATGCGTTCGAGTTTTCATCTTATGAAACTTGTCAGTCTTGTCTCAAAGGGAAGATGACCAAATCTCCGTTCACCGGACATGGAGAAAGAGGAGCAGAGCTCTTGGGACTCGTACATAGTGATGTATGTGGTCCGATGTCTATACATGCAAGGGGTGGGTTCTCGTACTTCATCACATTCACTGACGATCTCTCTATGTTCGGATATGTGTATCTATTGAAACACAAATCTGAAGCTTTTGAGAAATTCAAGGAATTCAGAATGGAAGTAGAGAACCAGACAGGCAAAAGTATCAAGATCCTCCGGTCTGACAGAGGAGGAGAGTACTTAAGCACGGAATTCCTAGATTACTTAAAAGAGAATGGTATTCTCTCTCAGCTTACTCCTCCTTATACACCACAGCACAATGGTGTATCGGAGCGGAGGAATCGTACCCTATTGGATATGGTTCGCTCCATGATGAGTAGTGCTGAGTTACCTCTTTCATTCTAGGGACATGCGCTTCAGACAGCGGCATACCTTTTGAATCAAGTTCCGTCCAAATCTGTGACTAAAACTCCGTATGAAATATGGAGCAGTAAGAAACCATGTCTGAAGTTTATTAAGATATGGGGTTGTCCGGCCTATGTGAAAACACAGAAACCGGACAAGTTAGAGGCACGGTCAGTTCTCTGTAAATTTGTGGGATATCCTAAAGACTCACTAGGATATCTGTTCTACCACACTGAGGAACAGAAGGTGTTTGTATCTCGCCACGCCACCTTCTTAGAAAGGGAGTTTCTTGCAAAAGGAACTAGTGGGAGTTCGGTAGAACTGGAAGAAATTCAGCGACCACAAAATGTAACTGAAAATTTGGAGGAACCGCTAGATTCTATAACCCCAGACGAACCTCAGCCACTCCGCAGATCTGGTAGGATTTCTCATCCGCCCGAGAGATACTACGGTTTTCTCATAGACGGGGATCGAGAGGATTGCATCTTGGAAGAAGATGACCCTACCAGTTTCAGGCAGGCCATTATCAGTAGGGACTCTGATAAGTGGCAGGAAGCAATGCAATCCGAAATGGAGTCCATGTACGCCAATAAAGTGTGGACCTTGGATATTGCTCCACCTGGGGTAAAACCCGTTGGATGCAAATGGATCTACAAAAGGAAACTTGGTGTAGATGGGCAGGTGGAAACCTATAAAGCTAGACTCGTTGCAAAAGGTTTTCGTCAAAGACCTGGTTTGGACTATGACGAGACTTTTTCTCCGGTGGCTATGCTCAAATCCATTCGGATCCTACTTGCCATTGCTGCCTTCCATGAATATGAAATCTGGCAGATGGATGTAAAGACGGCTTTCCTAAACGGTTGTTTGGAAGAGTGCGTTTACATGGATCAACCAGAAGGTTTCGTAGACAGTGGGAGCAGCGGAAGGGTGTGCAAGTTGCTTAAATCCATTTATGGATTAAAGCAGGCATCGCGGAGCTGGAACATCTGTTTTGATGAGGCAATCAACGAATTTGATTTCATCAAGAACGAAGATGAACCCTGTGTATATAAGAAGATTGTAGGACGAACTGTCGTATTCCTAGTCTTGTACGTGGACGACATTCTTTTGATAGGAAATGATATTCCTATGCTACAATCGGTCAAGCTATTTTTGTCACAAAGGTTCTCCATGAATGACCTGGGTGATGCCTCGTACATTCTGGGGATCAAGATCTATAGAGATAGATCCAAGAGACTATTGGGACTTTCGCAGTCCAGGTACATAGAGACCGTACTAATGAGATTTAGTATGGAGGGTTCCAAGCGCGGTAACATACCCGCATTGCACGGAATTACCCTCTCCAAGAAGATGTCTCCTAAGACTGACGAGGAGAGGGTTCGCATGAGCACTATACCCAACGCTTCGGCGGTAGGATCTATAATGTATGCGATGCTATGTACAAGACCAGATGTAGCTTACGCGTTGAGCGCGGTAAGCCGGTATCAGTCAGACCCAGGGGAGGACCACTGGACAGCAGTGAAGAACATTCTCAAGTACCTAAGAAGGACTAAGGAGATGTTCCTGGTTTACGGTAATGGAGACCTCAGGGTCGAGTCCTTTACCGATTCAAGCTTCCAGAGTGACAAAGATGACAGCAAGTCCGTCTCGGGTTTTGTGTTTACCCTCAACGGAGGGGCGGTATGTTGGAGGAGTTCCAAGCAGGATACCGTCGCAGACTCGACGATGGAGGCTGAATACATTACTGCAAGCGATGCCGCAAAAGAGGCGGTCTGGATAAAGAAGTTCATTAGTCAACTTCAGGTGGTTCCGTCCATTATTGACCCAATACCTTTGTATTGCGATAACAATGGGGCATAGCTTTAGCGAAGGAACTAAGGTCCCATCAGAAATCCAGGCACATCTTAAGGCGGTATCACCTGATCAGGGAGATCATTGATCGACAGGAGATCGAGGTGCGGAGAGTGGACACAAAGGACAACACTGCGGACCCATTCACGAAGGCTTTACCCCAGACTCAGTTCGAGCGGCTGATCGAGATGATAGGTCTTCGATACGCCAGTACATGGCCTTAGTGCAAGTGGGAGATTGTTAGTGTATATGCCCTAGAGGCCATTACTGTATCATACTAGTATGTATATTACTTGATGGAAGCTTGGTATATTCACAGTTGTACAGACAATCTTGCTCAATATAGTAGTATGCTACTTGGTTTGTCTCTGCTTTAATGTGTACATGTGTGTTTATTTATTATATCACCTATACGCATTAGTAGAGCCCTTAGGATCTTTGCTTGATTACCGGCGTTGTGATGGCGATCACACTCGTGGGGGCTGGGTAATCTACAAGCACATCCTTATACACGTCCCTAGTCGTGGGAGTATCGAGATAGGGCATCGACACTCCGGAGTAGACTAGCGTATGCGCTTCTCATCCCAGCACGGGAGACGGTCTGTCCCACAGCCGTCGGTACGTCGTACTTGAGATAGTATGCGGGTGCTCGTTGGGTTACGAGTACACTGGACATGACTCGTCGGGAACTGATGGTTGGTATTATACCTATCGTCAGTTATCAGTTCCCAGGTGACATGAGTACAGCTTAGTCCGCTGACTTGACACTGTCACTTCTCTTTGAGTGTGTTCCCACTGTTCTTTGATTACTACCCTACCACGGCTCTACTAAGTCGTGCAAACAGGTAGTAGTTGGGAGCAGTCCCGAAGCACTTGGAGGCAATGACGGTTAGACAGGATTCGTCTCTCCCGGTATTGGGGGTTGACATCGCGCTGTGTCTAGGAGAGCCATTACACGAGTAGTCCCTGGCAGGGCAAGCGAGATATACTGGTAGGTTTCCAGTGTTATCTCAGGGTGTATTGGGCTTCACTCCGACACGACTTGTACCGCTATTAGGGGACTGACGTTTACCGCCCCCCTAGGCCCGCCATGCGATGTATCAGACGAACAGACCGGACTGTACGGAGATTGTCATATACAGACTCAGTAGGAGTTCGGATGGGTTTACCTCATCGGCCTTCTTATCGACATCTACCTGGGGACCGTTACGTACAGCTAGTGCCGCTTGCGGTCTGTGGTTAAACCCACTGCCAGCGTAGTGTCGAGTCTTTAGAGTCCCACACAGAGAGTTTCCCTGCACTGAGCGAAACGTGTAGAGGCCGTATGGTTTTACGGCAGGGCTGCGATCACTTACGTACACTTGTGTGCGTATGATGTTCGGGCAGGCAGTACTAGTGGGCTTTGGTTTAAGCCAGATCCTAGTATTGCACGGATGGATTTGTTTTGTCTTCTGCGCATCCGCATTCTACGGAATACGGATGCAGGTGTGTATGCACAGTTTTCCGGAGCGATGAAGGAGGAGGTGCCTCATTAGGGTTTTGGCACTTGGTTCGGCCAAAACCGCTATGTGGCAGGCTCATTAGGGTTTTGACAGTTGATTCGGTCAAAACCATTTTGAGGCCGACTCATTAGGGTTTCGACAGTTCGTTTGGTCAAAGACATTATGAGCCGGGGACATTATTTACTAATCCTTTCATTGATAATTTTGTTATGGCAAATTACATTGACCATTTGACCATCTTGACTTTGTTGACCTTTTGACCAAAGTTGACTTGGATCTTCTTAGAAGATCTAAAGTATTCTTTGGTTTTCTTTTTCTTTAGTTATGATAATGGTCATGTCATTTGTACCCATCACCTTTATCTTGATGGGATTAGTAATCATAGTGTTTTTGCATTATTGCAACCATGGTTAGCTTTTCTCTTGGTTAAGCTTTTCATTTGCTTATTCTCATTCTCTCTCTTGAAATGAGAAGCTCCATGGTTGCTAGAAAATCTCCTTCTTCTTCCTCCTCTTGATTTCTCCTTTGATCTCATGTGTTGAGAGAAAAAGGATTCTACTTGACAAACACATCCATACATATTCTCTACACAACCTAGGGCTTCTAGATTAGCAATCTCCTTGCCCTAGTTACCTCGGCTTGAGGTGGAGCTCGGTGTACATCTCTCGAGTGGATCGTCTTCGACTCAAGGAGGCCGCGGAGGTGACCGAAGTCCGGATCAACCATTGAGCAAGCAATGAGAAGAACAACAAGAAGAGAAGAACATCAAAGAAGAACAACAACAAGAAGAGAAGGAGTTCAAGTTGAGGTATAACCCCTAACCGAGTAGATACATCTCATGTTAGGATGCTAGTATATTGTTTAGCAAAGATCCGGCTTTTACGGTCCATGTTACAAAGTTTAGAAAAAATTTGATTTACCGTTTCCGCAACCCCGAAAGTACCGGGAGAGGTAACGTGGACCTAACAGTTATTCTTGCAGTAGATGCAATAAGTTGATATTAATCCAATCCTGGAGAAACAGTCGAAAGAATTTTTAGAACATAAGTTAATGTTCTAGGGATGTGATAACGACAGCCTCTTTTAGGAGACGGTTATCATTCCAGGCTTCTAAGGTGACATGGATGGCAGAGTGGCTGTCAGAGTTATAGTTTCTCCTTCTGACGAGGGGCAGTATTTTGGACAGGTGGTCCAAGGCAATACTGAGTGAGGCATGGCGCTGGGTACTGATTAAGTTCAGTCATCGATACAGTCTAAGAAGTTTGGATTTGGAGTTCATTTATGAGCTAGGTCCCATCAGATATCCAGACATACTCTAAGACAGGTATTGCTCATTTCGGGAGATGGCTTTCTCTGCGAACTTGAGATATAGAGAGACATAGAAAGAAACATCACAGCGGATCCACTCACTGAGGCTATTCCTTGAACGCAATAGTTTCGCAAACGAGCTTTGTGAGACTGACTAGTAGAGGAGTTGGGTGTTCGGTATCACACGGGCTGTGAGTATGTGACATCGCAATAATTAACCTTGAGTGCAAATGGGAGATTTTTGGAGATAGTGCCCTCAGAGTCAATTATTGGATCACAGGCACGTGATTGCAATGAATGAGGGAGGACCTATCCCGGTAGGACAGTCTTTCTCGAGATGATAGTATGCTATCTGGTTTACCTTTATCATCGTGTACTGCTTCAGATGACCTTACAGGTCGCTATTACACGCTGATAGAGCCCCTAGGATTCTTGCTTGACTGCCAGCAGTATGATAGCGATCATATACGTGAGAGCTGGTGGTCTATAAGCACATCCTTAAAAGGTCCCTAGTCGTGGGAGTTTCGAGACAGGGCATCGATTCTCCAGAGTAGACTAGTGTATATAGTCGAGACCCCGACGAGGGACGGTGGCCGGTCTCACAATCCACTGGTGTCAGTTGGTTCACCTAAGATGTATACAGGTGCTCATTGGGTTATGAGTACACCGGACAGGACTCGCCGGGAACATGCTAGTTGGTCTTATACCTGACGTCAGATAGCAGTTCCCTGGTGATATGTGTACATGTTAGTTCATCGACCTGGGGATCTTCATTTGTCTCGTGTGAGTTCCCACTGTACTTTGATTACTACCCTACCACGGCTGAAAGGAGTCGTGCAAACAGGTTTTAGTTGGGTACTGTCCCGATCCACATGGAGGCAGTGAGCGGATCTTCAGGGGTTCGACTCTCCCGGTATTGGGGGTGAGGTCGCGCTGTGTCCAGGAGAGCCATTACACAAAGCCCTCGGCCGAGGCAGGAGATTTACTGGTAGGTATTCCAGTAGTATTTCAGGGTGTTCTGGGCTACACTCCGACACGACTTGTACCGCTTTTGGGGGTCTGACTTTTACCAACCCCCTAGGCCCGCCATGCGATACTCATAGACGAACGGACCGGACTGTACGGATATTGTTACTGACAGGCTCAGTAGGGTGTCAGGATGAGTTCGCTCATCGACGTCCCTTTTGGTCAATAGCTGGTGGCCCGTCACGTATTGGCTTATATCTCTGACGTGCTAGTGGTTAAATCCACAGCCATAGTATTGACGAGTCTTTAGAGTCCACCACACTTACAGTTACTCAAGTTTCGGGCGAAACGCTGTAGAGGCCGTATGGTGATATGTCAGGGTCCGATCAGATACGTGCGGTATTGCATGGATCAGGATCGGACGGTTTGTACTAGTGGTCGTATGGATATATGGCAAGGTTCGATCAGATACGTGCGGTATTGCACGGATCAGGATCGAACGGATATTACTAGCCGGCTTTGGTTTAAGCCGGATCCTAGTTTAGTACAGTGTAGATTTTGTCTCATTGCATTTGTATCCGGTCGGAATACAGATGCGGGTGTGTATGCATAGTATCGGGGTTTTCCTGTAATTTATTACGGGACCAGTTTTCTGATGTTGCCAGTTTGCATTCCGTTCTGGCCGGTTTTCCTTTGTTCTTTCCTGGCCAGACTTTTCCGATGGAGGGGGTAATTTGCAGTTTTGCAAATTACATTTGGGAGGTTTTTTTTTGCATATGTGGGATTATGATATGACCATCATCATTTTATTCTGTTTACATCACTTGCATTGTTTATGATGGTTATTGTGAAGGGATTGATTTGGTTAATGATGTGAAGTTTGCTTTGGATATGGTCACCTCTTACCTTTTACTACACTCACCTCCCAATGTATTAGTTTTGATTTCCCTCCACCATTTCCTTAGATGAATGGCCGGCCACTTTTTGGGGGGGAGGAGAAAAAAATGAGAGGGTTCATTTTTGTATGAGGAATTCATTTTCATCTCATTCTTCTTGCTACTAAATTTCTCACATCACTCCAAAGTTCATTCCTTCGATCCCTCCATCAAGGCAACATAACCCCAAAGAGACAAAGCACTACACATTCTACAGCAAATCTTGGGCACGTCGACTTGCCAGCTTCGTGCCCGAGTTGCCTTGGCATTGAGGTGGGAGCCCGTAAAAGACGCAGGCGATGTGGTGCCCTTTTGGCAAGGAGGCGACGATATGGAAACAGGACTTTCCGCGGGAGATTGGGACGATGACGAGAAGACCGGAGAACTCGGATCACTCGGTATATCTCTCACCCCCTCTCTTGTTACCTAGTATCGGTTAATGGTTACGATCCGGGTATATTGTCCGCGGTAGCGCCAGTTTAAAGTTAAGAAAAATTTTGATTCCGCATTTTGGCCTCGGATAGACGGCCGGGGCGCTGCCGTGGCGCAACACTTGCAGCTTGTGGGTGTTTGATATGATCATCACCTACTGCCGGCGTATTGGAGATTCTTTAGAGTCCTACACAGAGGTTTCTTGACTCAGGCAAAACGGAGTAGGGGCACATATGTGATATGTGCGGGACCGAGGATAATACGATATGAGATACCGTATTCTATTCTCGTGATATTTGATATCAGCCGGTTCATCGGATCAAGTGTTGATTCGATGAATCGGTACAGATAAATTTTAGTCGGTTATATGCGATATAACCAGATTGTCGGATCAAGTGTTGATTCGATAATTTAATGTATAATAATATATATGATATATTAAATTACATTAACTAATATTAGCTCACTAAAAGATTCTTTCTCTCACTCGGGTAATACATTGATATATATGCGATATATGTTAATTGTATTATTTTATTTGGTTACAATAAATATTATATATATGATATATAATATTGTAACATGATATGATTACTAATGCAACATGTTTAGTAGATATTAAACATGGTTAGGGTTTGATTAGGGTTAAACCTTTCTAGAGGTTTCTAGAGGGTTTTCTTTTTTGTTTTGGAAAAGATATTTTTGCATGATATTTCATAACCCAACCACACCCTTTAACCCTTGTTCAATCTCTACAATGGTTACTTGACCATGGTTGCATTATTCATCATATTATTCTTTTCATTATTCATCACAAAAGGAATTCTATCATATTGTTCATCTTCTTCCTTCTTCTTCTTTGCTTACAAAGCTTTCTTGCTTTGATATTTGTGATAAAAATATGTGAGAAAAAGATAAATAAAGAGATCAAAAATCCTACTTCATCATCCTCATCTTCCCTTGCCCTTTAGATGAGAGTGTTCACTCAATTTTAGAGAGTGTTAGCTTGTGTTAATGAAACTTCAAGGTAGATCATCTTTGTATCGAAGATCGGAAGCAAGACTGCACCTTTCTCTTCGTGAAGCCTCTCGAGAGTCCAGAGCACGATGATCGCAGCAAAGGGACCTCAACACGGAGCATATGAAGTGAAGGACCGGATCTACAATGGTTGTAATCCCTCTCACTTAGTGTTAAAGTGTTTAGCATGCTTCTTTTCGCCTAAACCCTTGTTTAAAGATCCGTATTCGGGTTGTTCGGCACGGCTAAAATTTTAATCGGGCATGGTTGATGCCTCGTAGACCCTTGTGGGCGTGCCTAGCAACCCTACAATATATCTATTCCGCGGCTATTTTAAAGAAGAGTTATATATATATATATATATATATATATATATATATATATATATTCGGCTACCTTTGGGCTTATACCTAGATGTAGGTCATTTGCATTTGATATGTTCTACTTTGGGATCGCATGATAGATAGTGTTGCATTTACGATACATATGCATATCATATAGTATATTAGTACAGGATATGATAGTACTATACTTATTACCTAGGTATCGTTGTGCATTTCGATTTCTACCTTGTGATGTACTTTTATTCACTGTGTTGGCAACTCACCCCCGTTGTGCCACAGTTTCTTGTCGGTGTTACCTCTTGGATCATCAGCGGCTTGGGGCACACATTCCTTTCGGTGATTGCTTTGGCACGTGGGTTGCTGTTGTATCGTACTCACATTAGTATATTCTCATCTTTTGTATCTAGTAAAACTCCATCAACTTAGAAAGGGTAAATTGTGGACCTAGAAGCGAGACTTGGAGTTATGTATTGTGATGTCGCACTCAGTGGAGTTGACCATTTTATATTGTTGATTTTGTTTCGCTTTTCTTTTCTTCGCCATTGTGCGTCGTATATTGTTTGCTTGGTTGCTCCGCCGTTTGAGGCATGGACATTAACTCCCATTGGGATGCTCTGTGTGTTTTATGTTGTAGCGAGTTTATTCAAATTATAAAGGAGGTGTTGTCGAATTTTAAAACGTCATAGATGCTTTTCAAACATACTTAGTTAAACTTAAATGATTATTTTTAAACAGATTCCATCTGATGACTATTTAAACTACACCTCCAATATTTTTAAAAAGGGTTTAGATTTCGGGTTTCGGCTTACTTGAACCGCATCAACGTCTTTAGATGTCACATGATTTAAGTGCCGGTCACGTTCCACATTTGGGTCGTGACACTATTCTAGCATTCTTAGGGTTTTTGTTTGTTGTGAGATTATATTAACTTGAGATATTTTTTGTTGACTAAGATAATTTGGAGACATGGACATTTATGTGATGGCTCCATTATTTCTTAACACACACACAACAAACAAAAACACAAGCCATTATTCATTTCTTTTTCTCTCCCTTGAGTTGCTCTCAACAGCTCATCCTCATGGCATCATCTTCTTTCTCCACCCAAACCCTCTCATGTGTAGAAAAACCATGGGTGTCTTCAGACAAATTAATCTTTCATCACTTTCTACTTCTTCTACTGTATCTAGTGTAGCGATCTACGTACTGTTGAATATATGTATGCCCTAGAAGACATTATATGATAGTGGATGTATTTATATATGTATGTATGTATGTATATATATATATATATATATATATATATATATATATATATATATATATATTTAGTGTACATTCTTACTCGACATGATAGTATGCTATCTGGTTCTTCTTTATATGACATGTTGATTTGATCATGCTTTTATTCATTCACACATGTTGATAAAGCCCTGAGGATATAGACTTGACTACTGTGATTATGATAGAGATCATACAAGTGGGACATTTGTAGTTTATAAGCATATCCTGAAATGTCCCTAGTCATAGGTATATCGAGACGGGGCATCGATATACCAGAGTAGACTAGCGTATATGATACTAGACCCATATGATGGGCGATGGATGTTCCCACATTCATCGATGTTTGAAATCGAGATCGTATGTGGGTGCTCAGTGGTGACTGGGTACAGTGGACGGACTCACCGAGAACTCCTATATGGAATTATATCTATCGTCGGATAGCAGTTGTCAGGTGACACTGGTGCAGGTTAGTCTGTAGACCCGAGATCGTCATAGAGTCTTGTGTGTTCTCCCACTGTACTTTGATTACCACCCTACCACGGCTCTACTGAGTCGTGCAAACAGGTGGCCGTTGGGTACAGTCCCGAGACACACGAAGGCGATGAGCGATAGGAGGGGTTTCGTCTCTCCCGGTATTGGGAGTTGATGTTGTGCTGTGCTCGATTGGCTATATCAATAAGTCTATGGCCAGGGCTGTTGAGATTTACTGATAAGTGTTATCAATGGTTTCTCAATCTGTTATAGACCATTCATCGGCACGACTTTTTGAGTTATTGGGGTCGACGTTACCATCCCTAGACTTGATATGCAGCATATCTGACGAAGAGACCGGACTGTACGGTAGTGTTGCCGGTTGGCTCGACGGGAGTTGTAACAGGTTCCCTTGTTTTCTTCTGATCGCTCAATACCCGGGTGGCCGTTACGTTTAGATGACCGCTTGCGGCTTGTAGGTATCTGATATGATCATTACCTATTGTCGGCGTATTGACGAGTCTTAGAGTCCTACAATGAAGTTTCCTGGCTCAGGCGAAAAGATGTGGTGTGCATATGAGATATGCGCGGGGACTCGATTAAATACGGATATATGATACCGTATATTAATCGGGAATTTTCTATTGGTCGGGTCGTATGTGATATGACCGGTTTACAAAATCAAGTATTGATTTAACAAATGACTTTTAGATCAATTCTTTCGTTAAACTCTTTTTCTATTTTTGTATGCATGTATGCATATGACGATGTGCATGGATACATACATACATACATTGTGTCATGGTTGTTGATACATATTTGGTGGCAATGCAAGACTTATATTGTAGAATTATCTATTTATTTATCATTTTGTAAAGAGGAAAGGATAATTCACAAGTGGTTAATGTTTATCATCTTTGACTATGCTTCAACCACTTCTTAACCTTGAGTAAATAATCCTTTTACCTTTTAACTCATTTTGAAAAAGATCTAGATAATTCTAACCAAGGTTGAAGTGAGAAAGATTAATATAGATTATTCTTTTATCATTTTCATTATTCACTCTCATATCATTTTCTTTATGTGAGAAAGCTTAGCCACCATCTTCTTCTTCCTCTCTTGATAATTTCATTGAGTGAGGTTGATTAAAAGAAAGAGTTTTGATTATAGAAAACAAACCACATCATCATACTACACACATCTAGCCCATTTTGTGTAGGGTGTTTGCTCTACTTCAATCACATATCGAGTAAAGTAAGGAGCTTTGGGCAAAGGAGTTTCGGGTGGATCGTCATGAACCTAGAAGATCTCAAGCCAACCTTTTTCCAACCCTCAAGTAGCCAAGTAGTCTAGCATAGGGAGCTACAAAGGTTATACTCTCAAAACCCTAGCTTTTTCTACTTATGATGATGCTATTGTAATGAAACCCTAAATTTTCTAGTGATGATTCTTTGTATGTTCACTTAGCACCTTAAAAATTTGATTTTGGCACATGTGTTGCTTCTAAACCCTTCATGAGGTGCTAGGTAAACCTAACAATGGTATCAGAGCCTAGCTAGAGCTTTAGGAGACGCTTTAACGAAGTTAAAACTCTGATCGAACCAAAAATACGGTTTTTTGAGCCTTCTCTGGACATTTTTGCAAAACTGTGTTTTTCCAGTATTAAAAATCCTTAAAAAATTCAGCAGGGAAATCTAATCACCACTGTATAAAACGAAGCCATAAACAGTAACTTCCACCGGGGAACCGCGGCCAGAGCTTGCTTGGGCCGCGCTCCGCGGCCGTACACATGAGATATTGCCTTGTTTTTGTACAGTAATGTTTAGAACTGCTTGTATATATTTTTGGGTATTTTTAATCTGATTCATGTATTGAATGTTCTGGGGATTGTTTTGGATTCGGTGATTCGATCGGAATTTTAATTTCATGACTTTTTCGGATAATTTAGAAAGTATTAAAAAGTTCGAACGGATATCATTAACTCACTTTTTTCTCGAGTTTAAATTTTTCGGAAATACGTGCAAGTTAAGTGGTGGACCCTCTAGAAGAACACAAACCTTAACTCGATTATGTGACCGTCTGAACTACCTCTGAACCTTAGGGTTTGAGGCAGTAAGGCATGCCACATGTGATGCGTTGGCTTGACCCATCTACAGCTGGACCGCTGCTACTGTGGCACATTCCGGGTTTTTTGAACTCCGCTCAAGTGTTGAGCTTTAGGAAATTTTGGGTATTTGATTATTCGATCGAAAATTTTTATACTGTCTATTTATCTGGAATGTGATACAATATGTGGAATTCATATAGTTAGGCATGAAATGCGAAGTATGTGATATTTCTGATTTACGGTGTCTAAAGAGAATGTGCATTCCAAATGTTGTAGTTTTACACATTCTTTTCTGTGACCGTAAGTGTAGTATGTCGCTTATTGTCGGTTTCGTTGCTATACATCAACGACAATTGAGGTAGGCATACTTACTTACGTTGATGATATATGATATTATGTGTTGCTGAGATATGATGTGCAGGATTGTCGTGATTGAATAGCCGGGTTTTTTTTATGTGAGATGAGAGTTTTATTTTCATTCATGTAAAATTCAAATGTAATGTAATATTCTTTTATTTGGGGCACTTTCGGGTTGAGGTTCTTGTCACAGCGTTGTATATTATTTACCTTTCCGCATTAGGATAGACCCAAGGAGGGGAGCACTAGTGACCGGGTTCTGGGGTTCAGTGGGAGGCCATCTCGAGCAGTCGAGACCGGGTCTCCTAAACTCCAGGATTGGTAGGGTCGCTTGCCGCACTCGTAGGGGTCTAGAGGTGTGGGCTTGGCTATTCATCGCGACTGTGGAATCCGTATATTCTATTGTTGGCTAAATAGTAAATACGGACGTCCAAGTATATCCCACATTATATCTATGTTTCTGCTGCCTGTGTTCTGTGATATTTGAGATGAATGATATATTATATATGAGATATATAGTAGGCCTTGCTTTTGTTTTACACCCGCGCTAGTCCCGTCCCGGTATGCCGTTAGTTAAGTAACCTAACGGTGCATAACGGAACATTGCGGCGAATGTGGATGGCATAAGCGTACAATGTATTTTCGTTTCTTTTCTATGATTGGCTTAAGGACTTACATGATGGGACTACATTAATATGATTAATGGAAAGAAAATAAACCTAAAAAGATGTTGTAGAATCGGATTTGAAAACCACTCGGCTCTTTATGAAAAAGCTACATTTCAAAATTGAGGAGCTCAAGCCACTCCTTTTGAAAACCATTTGATTCTACAACGATATCAAGTTCAAAGCGTTAAAGATTTTCTTAAAAATCATCCGCAACCCTCCGTCATTTTAGGAAGTAGAGTACTTAGTATTCGTGCTACGTTTTTTGACCTTAGCCAAGGCGTAGTGTACGGTAGCTATGTGATGTCTTCCTATAAAGCATATGATGCAGATTAATTGGGACGGGCATGCGACTTTGTTGACCTTAGCCAAGGGTCATGTGAACGGGTCTAATTAAAAAAGAAATGACGGGCTGAACTTGACTAGTGCTTGTGATTAATTGACCATAGCCAAGGTCATAGGTACTAGGGGTAAAAACCACATCGGGAATTTCAACTGTTGAGATTTGCAATGAGATTGCATACCTTCCATATGATGGTTGGATCCCGATACCACTGTGGGCAATAGTTGCTCCCAGGAAAGTTTTGCAGTTTACAATTAGCTAACTCATTAGGTGTCTAGAAAGGTGTTAACGAGGTTACGCCTCTGGGAAAGAGGTTTACTTTAATTAGGTCCGTGCGAAAGCACGGGGAACCTCCCTCAAGTACCTACACTGGCCTGGCTGAACGGTTAGCGAAGTTGTAGACTGTAATTAATCCTGGCTAGTTTTCCTTTTAAGGTTTGAAAGAAAAACTTGGTTATAGCAGTGGGAGACATCGATTAGATAAGATAATAACCAATCTGATCTTTGCAAGAGCTTTCGCTGAGTGTATTCTTTTCTCTCTCTTAATGGCAGATACCAATGACTGGGCTCAAGCTTCTACTAGATAAAAATAAACTGAATGGGACCAATTATAAAGACTGGCTGAGGAATCTGAAAATAGCCTTGTCTTATGATAAAGTATCATATGTCCTCACGGCTTCAGCCCCGCCCGTCCCTGGTGCAAAATCCTCAGTTGCGGATAAAGAAGTCCCCAAGACATGGGACGCTGACTGTGCCACGGCCAAATGCCTCGCGCTTGCATCGATGGACAACACACATCAAAAGCAGCACGAGAATATGGAAACTCAAGCCATATTCCTCCATACAAAGGAGTTGTATGGAGAGCAATCCCGCGTATTACGATACGAAGCATCAAAGAAATTGTTTCAGATGAGAATGGCCCCTAGCACACCAGTAGGAGACCATGTTCTGAAGATGATAGCTCTCATAGAAGATCTTGAGGACCTTGTATGGACGATGGACAATGAACAATATACGGATATTATTATACAGTCCCTTCCCTCCACCTTTGCTCAATTCATAGTTAACTTCAACATGTACAACATGGAGAGGGAACTACCTGAACTCCTTAATATGTTAAGGAGTGCAGAGAGCATACTGAAATTAGTGAAAACGCCCGTTTTGACTGTTGGACAATCTTCCTCTTCTCGCCCAAAAGCTAAGGCCAAGGGAAAGAAAAAGAAGAAGCCCACCAATCCTAAGGGTGGAGTTAAAAAGGTTAAGGGGAAGGACAAGTCAAAAGCTGGAGAATCGGGGAAAGGGGAATGTTTTCATTGCCACAAAACAGGACATTGGAAGCGCAACTGTACCAAGTACTTTAATCTCAAGAAGAAGCATGGGGATGTTTCCGCTTCAGGTGTGTTTGTGACAGAAAACTGTTTTTCAATAAACTCTGCTTCCTGGGTATTAGATACCGGTTCAGGTTCTCACATTTGCAATTCTATGTAGGGGCTGAGAAATAGCAAAGTTTTGAATACAGGTGACCATACTCTCCGCGTTGGAAATGGTTCCAATGTACATACAGTCGCAGTGGGAGAGTATCACTTGGGGGTGCCATCTTGGTGTATATTGGTTTTGAACCCATGTTATGTTGTACCAAGTATGCTTTGTAATATAATATCTGTTTCTTTGTTAGACAATGAAGGATATAATTTTGTATTGCAGAACAATATTATGAACATTCACCTGAATCAAATGTTGGTTGGGTATGGTACGCTTAATAACGGAATATACGTCCTAAATCAACACACAGTTTTCAGCATACAACACACTAATAAAAAAAACTTTCAGAAATAAATGAAGCTTTTCATTGGCACTGTAGACTTGGTCATATTAACGAAACAAGACTGAACAAGTTACACAAAGATGGATATTTAAACCCTTTTGAATATAAATCTTATGCGACTTGGCAGTCTTGTATCAAGGGTAAAATGACCAAAACTCCGTTTGCCGGACAAGGAGAAAGAGCTTCCGAGCTCCTAGGACTCATACATAGCGATGTACGTGGGCCAATGTCTGCACAGGCTAGAGGAGGTTTTTCTTACTTCATTACTTTCACTGATGATTTCTCAAGATTCGGTCATGTATTTTTATTACTGCACAATTCCGAAGCTTTCGAGAAATTCACTGAATATAAACAAGAAGTAGAAAAACAAACCGGCTTGAGTATCAAGATGCTTCGATCAGATCGAGGTGGGGAGTACCTCAGTACAGAATTTGCAAACTTCCTAAAAGAGAATGGGATTCTCTCTCAGCTCACTCCTCCTTACACACCACAGCACAATGGTGTGTCTGAACGACGGAATAGGACCTATTAGATATGGCTCGTTCCATGATGAGTGATGTTAAGTTACCTGTCTGATTTTGGGGGCATGCATTGGAAACTGCAGTGTTTCTTCTGAACAGGGTTTCAACCAAAACCGTGTCTACCACGCCATATGAGATATGGCATGGGAAGAGACCATCTCTTAAGAGAATTATGATTTGGGGTTGCCCGGCCTATGTTAAAAAGCAGAATCCGGAAAAACTCGAGACACGGTCAGTGATGTGTAACTATATGGGATATCCAAAGAACTCTTATGGATATCTTTTCTACCATAAGGAGGAACAAAAGGTGTTTGTCTCTCAGCATGCCACATTCTTGGAAAAAGAGTTTTTCATAAATGAAACTGATGGCAATGTGGTGGATCTAGAAGAGGTTCTAGAGACACAAACTACAAATGACGACTTGGTTGAACCGGCTGTTGCAATAGAAACTGAGGAACTTCGGCCACTCCGTAGGTTAGGTAAGACTTCTCGTCCACCGGAGAGGTACTACGGTTTCCTCATTGATGGTGACAGAGAAGACTGCATCATGGAGGATGATGATCCTACCAGTTTTCAGCAAGCTATCATGAGTGGAGACTCTGTGAAGTGGCTGGATGCCATGAGATCCGAAATGGAGTCTATGTACACCAACAAAGTATGGACTTTGGACGTTGTACCCCGTGGGGTAAAACCTGTGGGGTGCAAATCGATCTTTAAAAGAAAGATTGGTGTAGATGGGTAGGTAGAGACCTATAAGGCAAGACATGTGGCGAAGGGTTTTCGTCAAAGACCAGGTTTGGACCATGACGAGACTTTTTTGCCCGTAGCCATGCTTAAATCCATTCGGATCCTACTTGCTATTGCTGCTCACTACGACTATGAAATCTGGCAGATGGATGTTAAAACGGCATTTCTAAATGGGGATTTAGAAGAATCCGTTTATATGGATCAGCCATAGGGCTTCATTGACAGTGGGAGCAGCGGGAAAGCATGTAGATTGCTTAAATCCATATATGGGTTAAAGCAGGCATTACGGTGTTGGAACATCTGTTTCGATGATGTTATCAAAGAGTTTGATTTCATCAAAAATCAAGATGAACCTTGTGTTTATAAGAAGGCTGTAGGGAGAGCTATCACATTCCTCGTATTGTACGTGGATAACATTCTTCTGATAGGAAATGACATTCCTATACTACAGTCGGTCAAATCTTTCTTATCACTGAGGTTCTCCATGAAGGACCAGGGTGATGTCACATACATTCTGGGCATAAGGATCTATAGGGATAGATCCAAGAGGTTATTGGGATTGTCCCAAACCAGGTACATCAACAACATCCTAAAAAGGTTTAGTATGGAAGACTCCAAGCGGGGTGCCTTACCCTCTTGCCATGGGGTCACTCTCTCCAAGGACTCTTGCCTAAAGACCGATGAAGAGAGAGCCCGCATGAGCATTATACCCTATGCTTCAGCAGTAGGATTTATAATGTATGCGATATTATGTACACGCCCAATTGTATATTATGCACTTAGTGTAGTAAGCAGGTATCAATCCAACCCAGGGGAGAATCACTGGATAGATGTGAAGAACATTCTTAAATACTTACGAAGGACTAAAGAATTGTTCTTTGTGTATGGTAATGGAGATCTCCAGATGGAGGCCTTTACCGATTTGAGCTTCCAGAGCGATAAGGACGACAGCAAATCTATCTCAGGGTTTGTATTTACCCTCAATGGAGGGGCGGTAAGTTGGAAGAGTTACGAACAGGATACCGTTGTAGACTCTATGAAGGAGGCTGAGTACATTGCTGCTAATGATGCCGCTAAGGAAGCTGTCTGTATGAGAAAGTTCGTCTCGGAGCTAGGAGAAGTTCCAACATTATTGATCCAATACCATTGTATTGTGATAATAATGGGGCTATGGCGTTAGCCAAGGAGCCCAGGTCCCATCAGCAGTCCAGACACATCCTGAGGCGTTTTCATTTGATCCGGGAGATTGTTGATCGCCGCGAGATCGAGATTAGGAGAGTAGACACAAGGAATAACTCCGCGGATCCACTCACCAAGGCCCTCCCTCAGCAACAGCATGAGCGACTTTTTCAGATGATGGGTATGAGATACGCCAATAACTGGCCTTAGTACAAGTGGGAGATTGTTGGATTTATGTATGCCCTAGAGGCCATTATATTATAGTAGATGTATTTATACATGTATATATATATATATATATTCAGTGTACATTCTTGCTCGACAAGATAGTATGCTATCTGGTTCTTCTTTATCTGACATGTTGGTTTGATCATGCTTTTATTCATTCACACATGTTGATAAAGCCCTGAGGATATAGAATTGACTACTGTGATTATGATAGAGATCATACTATTGGGACATCTGTAGTTTATAAGCATATCCTGAAATGTCCTTAGTCGCAGGTATATCAAGACGGGGCATCGATATATCAGAGTAGACTAGCGTATATGATACTAGACCCATATGATGGGCGATTGATGTTCCTACATTCATCGATGTTTGACATCGAGATCGTATGAGGGTGATCAGTGGTGACTGGGTACACTGGACGGACTCACCGAGAACTCCTATATGGAATTATATCTATCGTCGGATAGCAGTTCTCAGGTGACACTGGTGCAGGTTAGTCTGTAGACCCGAGATCGTCATAGAGTCTTGTGTGTTCTCCTACTGTACTTTGATTACCACCCTACCATGGCTCTACTGAGTCATGCAAACAGTTGGAAGTTGGGTACAGTCCCGAGACACACGAAGGCGATAAGCGATAGGAGGGGTTTCGTCTCTCCCGGTATTGGGAGTTGATGTTGTGCTGTGCTCGATTGGCTATATCAATAAGTCCCTGGCCAGGGCTGTTGAGATTTACTGATAAGTGTTATCAGTAGTTTCTCAATCTGTTATAGACCATTCATCGGCACGACTTATTGAGTTATTGGGGTCGACGTTACCATCCCTAGACTTGATATGCAGCATATCTGACGAAAAGACCGGACTGTACGGTAGTGTTGCCGGTTGGCTCGACGGGAGTTGTAACAGGTTCGCTTGTTTTCTTCTGATCACTCAATACCTGGGTGGCCGTTACGTTTAGCTGACCGCTTGCGGTTTGTAGGTATCTAATATGATCATTAGCTACTTCCGGCGTATTGACGAGTCTTAGAGTCCTACAATGAAGTTTCCTGGCTCAGGCGAGAAGATGAGGTGTGCATATGAGATATGCGCGGGGACCCGATTAAATACGGATATATGATACCGTATATTAATCGGGCATTTTCTATTGGCCTGGTCGTATGTGATATGACCAGTTTGCAAAATCAAGTGTTGGTTTAACAAATGACTTTTAGATCAATTCTTTAGTTAAACTCTTTTTCTATTTTTGTATGCATACATGTATGCACATGATGATGTGCATGGATACATACATACATACATTGTATCATTGTTGTTGATACATATTTGGTGGCAATGCAAGACTTATATTGTAGAATTATCTATTTATTTATCATTTTATAAAAAGGAAAGGATGATTCACAAGAGGTTAATGTTTATCATATTTGACTATGCTTCTACCACTTCTTAACCTTGAGTTAATTATCCTTTAACCTTTTAACTCATTTTGAAAAAGATCTAAATAATTCTAACCATGGTTGAAGTGAGAAAGATTAATATAGATTATTCTTTTCTCATTTTCATTATTCACTCTCATATCATTTTCTTTATGTGAGAAAGCTTAGCCGCCATCTTCTTCTTCCTCTCTTAAAAATTTCTTTGAGTGAGGTTGATTAAAAGAAAGAGTTTTGATTATATAAAACAAACCACATCATCATACTACACACATCTAGCCCATTTGTGTAGGGTGTTTGCTCTGCTTCAATCATATATCGAGTAAAGCAAGGAGCTTTGGGCAAAGGAGCTTCGGGTGGATCGTCGTGGACCTAGAAGATCTCAAGCCAACCTTTTTCCAACCCTCAAGTAGCCAAGGAGTCTAGCGTAGGGAGCTACAAAGGTTGTACTCTCAAAACCCTAGCTTTTTCTACTTGTGATGATGCTATTGTAATGAAACCCTAAATTTTCTAGTGATGATTCTTTGTATGTTCACTTAGAACCTTAAAAATTTGATTTTGGCACATGTGATGCTTACAAACCCTTCATGAGGTGCTAGGTAAATCTAACACGTACCCTAGTTACCTCGGATATGAGGTTGGAGCTCGTTGCATTGACTCTCGGGTGGATCATCTTCGATGGAAAGAGACCGGAGATCAAGCTTGATCAAGGAAGCCCCTAGGAGCTTGGGATGATGGTTGATGACCGAAGGACACAGATCTATTCGGTATAACCATTATAAAATCCTTTGCATGTTTAGGACTTATGGGTCGATCTGGGTTATTAGGTTGTTCTAGCGCCGGTTTTCAAAAAATTTTGTTCCGCAATGGCCACGGTTTGATGGCCGGGGCGCTTGCATAACCCAACACTAGCGGAACGTAACGGCTACCCAGGTATTGAGCAAAAGGGAGGCCGACGAGCAAACTCATCCTGAAACCCTATCAAACCCGACAGTGAAAATATCCGTACAGTCCGGTCCGTTCGTCTATGAGTATCGCATATCGAGTCTATGGGGTGGATAAAGTCAGACCCCTAATAACGTGACATTTAGTGTCGGTATGAAGCCCATCACCACTTGAGAAACTACTGATCCGAATCAGTAATTCTCGACTATTTTGGCAAAGGATTTCTGGTGATGTCCACCCGTGCACTTCGCGACATCAACCCCCAATACCGGGAAAGTCGAATCCCCTGAAGATCCGCTCACTGTCTCCATGTGGCTTGCGACTGTACCCAACTAAAACCTGTTTGCACGACTCCTTTGAGCCGAGGTAGGGTAGTAATCAAAGAATATTGGGAACTCACACGAGAAAAATGACGATCTCAGGTCGATAGACTAACCTGTACTCCTGTCACCAGGGAACTGCCATCTGACAAATGGTATAATACCAACTAGCATCTTCCCGACGAGTCCGTCCGGCGTAATCATAACCCAATGAGCACCTGTATACATTTTAGGTGAACCAACTGACACCAATGGCTTGTGAGACCGGCCACCGCCCCTCGTCGGGGTCTCGATCCGTATACACTTGTCTACTCTTAGAGTATCGATGCCCGGTCTCTAAGCTCCCATAACTAGGGACATTTTAAGGATGTGCTTATAGACCACACAGCTCTCATATAGTCAAGCATGAATCCTAAGGCTCTATCAACATGTAATAGTGATCTGTAATGTCACCTAAAGTATGTATACGATGATAAAGACAAACCAGATAGCATACTATCCTCTCGAATAAGACTGTCCTACCGGTATAGGTCCTCCCTCAATCATTGCAACCACGTGCCTGCGATCCAATAATTGACTTGAGGGCACTATAGCCAACATTATCAACAAGTATATGAGAGACGGTATAAAAATACCTGTGAAAAAGTTAAGATAAAGGAAACCAGATAGCATACTATCATATCGAGAAAGAAAGTTCTCCATATATATGTCCAAGCATCTACTATATCATACAATAATGGCCTCTATGGCATACATATCACTAACAAGAAGTTTGTTGGATTTGGAGTTCATTTGTGAACTGGGTCCCATCAGATATCTAAACAAATTCTAAGACTTGTATTGCTCATTACGGGATATATTCTTTCTCCGCAAAGTTGAGATATAGAGAGATAAAGATAGAAACACTGGAGCGGATCCACTCACTGAGGATATTTCTCGAACGCAATAGTTTCACAAACTGGCTTTGTGAGACTGATTAGTAGAGAAGTTGGGATTCGGTATCACACGGGCTGTGAGTATGCGACACCAGAATAATTTGCCTTAAGTGCAAGTGGGAGATTGTTGGCTATAGTGCCCTCAAGTCAATTATTGTAATCGCGGGCACGTGATTGTGATGATTGAGAGAGGACCTATACCAGTAGAACAGTCTTACTCAAAATGATAATATGCTATCTGGTTTGTCTTTATCATCATTGTTGGGGTAAAAATTTACACCCCGGTTGACCGAGTCAAAGTCAGGGTCAACCCCCAAGCTAGGTGGGCCCCAGCCCAGGTCAAGCGGGCCCATGCCCAAGTCGAGCCCGCGACCAACCTCCTCCATGCCAAAATATAGACCATGTAATAAATAATTTTTATGTAATTTTTTTTATATACATGAATGTATACGAAATGGGCAGAAAGCCAAATTTTTGTAAGACCATGGCTTATGTGCAAAAATGAAATGGCACATGAGCCATGGGATAGGCAAAATGCCATTTTGTGAAGCACAAAGGGCTATATGTAAATATGTAAGCCTATAAAAGGCAACATGGTGAATAAAAAAAAAAGACAACACTTTCATTCTCTCAAAAAAAACCTAGGGTTTGTATTTCTTTCCTTTTTCTGAATGTCTCAAACCTTTTTGTTTCTTCTGAATTAAATCAAGAGTTTTACTCTTTCTTTTCAAAAAAAAAATAGTTTTTCACCACCAAACCCACAAAGGGGAACTTGGATCTGTCTTTAGATCCCAAAAATGTGAGATTTTGATATCTCACATCTCTTGATATTCAAGATCCAGCTAACAGAGGAGGAAGAAGAAGAACCCCTTTCACTAAACCAAAAAAAAACACACTCAGGAGTCCAACTCCTCTATGATTTCTCTTCCGAGAAATAGTTTTTAGGCTTAAAGCCACTTTTTCTTGCCAGCGCTCAAGCGCAGAGCGCCGTGTGCCAACACGTGGCGCGCTTGCGCTCAAGCGTGAGCGCTCGAGTGCAAGTCACCCCGGGGCCGACACATGGCGCGCTTGCGCTCCAGCGCAAGCGCACGAGCGCAAGTCGCCCCGGTGCCGACACGTGGCGCGCTTGCGCTCAAGCGCGAGCACACGAGCGCAAGTCGCCCAGGTGCCGACACGTGGCGCGCTTGCGCTCAGGCGCAAGTCGCCCCCGTGCCGACAAGTGGCGCACTTGTGCTCAAGCGCAAGTCGCCCCCGTGCCGACACGTGGCGCACTTGCACTCGAGCGTCAAGCGCTGAAGCGCAAAGCACCCACGTGCCGACACGTGGCGCGCATGCGCTCAAGCGCCCAGCGCTCAAGCGCAGAGTGCCCACGTGCCGACACGTGGCACTCTAGCGCCTGAGCGCACAGCACCTGGGCGCACAGCGCCCAAGGTGCTGCCCCCACGCATCCTTTGGATGCCTTTTCTTCCTTTTTTTCTTATATATACATACATATATATATATATATATACATATACATATGTGCACACATACATACGGGGCCCCCGATATATCCAAAACCCCCTTTCAAAACACATCATACGCACACTGCACATTGAGTTCGCATGACCAGTTTAACCCATCAATCGGAGGTTCCCTCGCTTCAAAGGCGAGGGGTAATTAACGGCAGTTTAGTCCGCGGCTGCCGGAGATTCGGATCCCCACAATCAGTAAACCTCGGCCTACCCTAGGCAGGGGGAATCTGTAGCACGCCTGACAAGCGCGCGCATATTCCCATCTTAATGGGGTGACGAAAAAAACCCTACAAATTTTGGCACACCCGGTTGGACGAATCTCTCCTCCCATATTTTGGGTTAAGCGTTCATGCGAACTCAATCAATTTACATACCTGTATTTATACTAAAAATAATTCTTTTTCATGCAGATTTTCAAGCAATCACCTTCCGACGATGTCTTCGATGATGAACTCAACTCCCGTCTCCTACACGATGAGGATAGACTCTAGGACGGTTCTTCCGGCCAGTTTCGGGCGACAATGGGAGGAGCCGCTGCTACCATTTGGCTCTATTATGTTCATGCCAGTTGGCGCCATCCCAGCTCCTCAAGCCCCGGTGGGAGACAAACCGGTCTCGAAAGGCAGAAACCAAATATGGTGATCTCAAGGGCGCCCCAACCCAAACGCAAGTCGGTGTCTGAACGACTTTCCTTGTCCCCAGCTGGGGGCAAGGCCATCAACACCAACAAAGATACAACGCGTCCCGAGCAAGCTCCAGCGGTGCTCTTGACCACTGCTCGGTCGGGTGTCTTCTTTAAGCTCCCCGCCAATAAGAAAAAGACGACTGGATATGATGTCCACACTGTCTGCATGGTGGGCATGCGCAGCAAGAGCAAGGACGGGGCCACCACATCCCAAATCCAATCTGGCGTGAATATGGCTTCCACATCCCAAGGCCAGCCTCCTCTGGAAGGTAATGAAGACCTTCCCAGTGAGGCTGATAAGCAGAAAGACCCTTCGGTCCATGAGGAGTCGGGCTCGGAAATTGAAGAGGAGCCAATCTTCCGTCCCAAGAATGCAGAGCAGCAACTTCTCCAAGAGCTCCGAAAACAGCTCAGAAGCAAAGACAAGGATATGGCCAAACTTTACTCTAAAATTGACGACTTGACGAACGTCGTCTTGCAGCTCACAGGCCCGACTTTCCTCTTAGCCGCCCAATCAAGCGCAGGGCTCTGTTCGTGAACCGGGAAACGGTGTCCCAACGCAGTCGATGCCGATTCCCTCATATCAAAAAGTGGGCGAACCGCATGAAAATCAGTCGCATACTATCTCGAGAAATGTCTTGGTTACCGATGACAGTAGCCCTCTAACTCAAGATCAAATCATGGATTTGCTTGCCAGCAAAGTCAAAACACCGGTAGCGAAGCTGAAGCGCCAAAGATGTTAGCAGTAGCGGGAGACCATATCCTGCTCAATATGAACTGGTAGAATTTCCTAGCGGCTTTCTCATCCCTAAATTCGTAAGATTTGAAGGGACGGGAAATGCGATTCAACACATCGCCCACTTCAAAGCCTCATGCGGGAATACCTTGGACAACGATGCACTTCTCCACCACCAGTTCGTTAATAGCTTGACCGATGTTGCATTCGACTGGTACGCGAGCATACCGGATGGATCCATTACTACTTTCGTCCAAATGGAATCTTTGTTTCAACAAAGGTTCATGAGCGTCAGCGATAAGATCACCATTGCCGAGCTCGTAAGGACCAAGCCCAAGAACAACGAAACAACACGGATTTTATAACCTGATGGCGCAATCTCTCCGTCAAATGCGAACCGCAGATAGAGCAGGACCAATCTGTCAGTCTCCTTGTCGGAAATCTCAATAACTGGATGGCCCCGTTTCTATGTACCGCGGGTCTCAAAACATTCCAAGAGCTGACCAGAAAAGTCCAGATGTTGGAACGCTCAAAGCAGGAGTCCTCCTCTGACTCCCAAAATAACAATAGGTCCTAGAGAAACCGAAAGGACAAAAATCGCAAAGGCGGAGGTTCTGGCGATACTGAATCTTTTAACACTTCGGCTACCCAAAATAAGCAAGGGATGAGCGGGCCTAATGCCAACCAGCCTAGGAAGCCAGTGTTCGGAGTAGGAGGAGAATCTCCACTAAAAGAGAAGCTGGATAAGGTCGATTCCTTCTGAAGGGACAAAATCCGTAAAATATTCAAAGATGCTCTAAAAAACGGTCTACAACTGCCAGAGTCAAAAAGACCGCAGGAAGCGAATATGACCGACGACCCAAAATACATGACCTATCACAAAGTGATAGGTCATGCCATTGAGGACTGCTTCGTCTTTAAAGATTGGGTCGAAAAGCAATACAAGGAAGGAGAGATAGAACTGTCTAAAGGCGTGTTAACAAACAGTCCAGCTGCGACCGCCAATTTCATACAAACAGAGACTGAAGTTCTTCGTGAATCTGATTCTCTCAGGCATCTGCCTTTCTCTGAAAACAATCAACCACCACGTCATTAAACTGGGAACAGTCGACCTCTAAGTCATTAAACTGGGAATGTAAATAAAAAAAATATATGTGTAAATAAAAAATGTGCAAATAAAAGAAAAATAAAGAAAAGCCGAAATGATGGGGCAAATCGCAATAAAAATTAGCAAGTAAAATAAAGATGAAAATAAAGCCAAAATGATGGGGCAACCGCGAATAAAAGCCGAAATGATAGGGCAATCGCGATTTTCGCGATAAGAAAAGCTGAAATGATAGAGCAATCGCGGTAAAACAAAAACAAAAAAAATGACGAATGATGAGTCGCTCATGGTACCATATTCCAGTGCAGCGATGGAGACGCCGACAAAAATTCAAATTTCCAAAATTCTCCTAGCCCTACGGTTAGTCCCCAAATTGACTACCGTATACAATCCATGGGCTCAAATAATTCTAAGCATACTCATGCCCTACTGTAATCACCAGTTACGCGGCTGGTCTCCACTTTTGGAATTATGCTCCATTGAGAAGACCCACTCATGTGTCCTCACGATATATGAGGAGAACAACCCTTTGTGGGATCCTTACGACGCACAAAGGAAGAACACACTTGGGAGTCTCCACGACTCCCAAGGAGAAAATGCATCTACGGGATCCTTACGACTCTTTGGGAGAAAATACTTTATGAGACCCTTACGACCCATAAAATTGAAAAGCCTTAGCCGATAGGGATCCAAACATGTCTCCTAAGCCATCGCTCCGCAATACCCCAATGGTGAATGATGAGTCACTCCTGGTATCATATTCCAGTGCAGCGATGCAGACGCCGACCAAATTCTAAATCCCTTGCGCCAATGGCGAATGATGAGTCGCTCCTGGTACCATATTCCTGTAGGGTTCCTAGGCACTCTTGTGAAGGTTCATAAGGCATCAAACATGCCCGTACAAAATTTTAGACGTGCCGAACAACCCAAAGCCGGGATCTTTGCTAGATTATTAGGGTTTAACATGCAAGATAACATCTTTTTATCTAAGTGTGAGGGATTACAACCTTTGTTGTCCGCTCCTTCGCTTCACAAGCTCCGAGTAGAAGTCCCTTCGCCGCGATCCTTTATCTCCCGGACTCAAGAGAGGCTCCACGACTCGAACGATCCATGCTAGCTTGAAGTGTTCCAAATCTCCGATGATCTACGTCGAAGTTGTAATAACCCAAGCTTTCTCACTCTAAAGAGATGAACACCCTAATCCCATGGGCTAGATGAGATGAGGATGAGGGAGTAGTATTTATTCTTTCTTTTTAATTCACTTTCTCACAATAAATCATCACAAATGGAATTTCTAGTAAGCTTTTCTTTTTGGAACTCAAGAGAGAAGAAGAAGATAATGGAATTGATACTTCCTTTTGTGATGAATAGAAAAGAAATGTATATGATTGATATATCAACCATTGTCAAGGATGAGTGGCTAAAAGTTTGTAGAGAATAAACTAGAGTTAGGGTTTGGTTAGGTTAAGTTATGAGTCATGCAAAAATATCAACCATAATATCTTAAGCATGACAAAAACAAAGCTTCTAGAAGGTGCAAGAAGAAGCTAACCCTAATCAAACCCTAATCCCTTTTAGTCATCCTTAAACATGTTTAATAATAAATCATATCATGTCACAATAATATATATCACATATATATTATATATTTGCAACAAAAGAAAATAATACAATTAACATATATCGCATATATATCAATGTATCATCCAGTGAGAAAATGAAATAATAAAGCGAGCCAATATTAGATAATATAATAAAATATATCATATATATTATTATACATTAAATCATCGAATCAACACTTGATCTGACGATCCGGCTATATCAAATATTACCGACTAATATATCATGTACTGATTCATCGAATCAACACTTGATCCGATGTCCCGGTTCATATCTAAATACCGCGAGAATATAATACGGTATCTCATATCGCATTATTCTCGGTCCAGGACATATCACATATGTGCCTATACTCCGTTTCGCCTGAGCTAAGAAACCTCTGTGTAGGACTCTAAAGAATCGTCAATACGCCGGTAGCAGGTGATGATCATATCAAACACCCACAAGCTGCAAGCGGTCAGCTAAACGTAACAGCCACCTAGGTATTAAGCGATCAGAAGATCAACAAGCTAGCCTGTCCATTCTCCTGTGAATCCAATCAGTAACACTCCCGTACAGTCCGGTCTGTTCGTCTGATATGTCGCATATCAAGTCTAGGGGTGGTAAACGTCAGACCCCAGAAACCGATAAGTCGTATCGATGTGAGGCTCATAACGGGTCGAAAAACTGCTGGTAACACTTACCAATATATCTCTATATCAGCCCTGGCCAAGGACTTCCAGTTATAGCCAATCGAACACAGCACAACATCAACTCCCTATACCGGGAAAGACGAATCCCCTCCTATCGCTCATTGCCTCCATGTGATTCAGGACTGTACCCAAAAGCCACCATTTTGTACGCCCTCTATGACGTGGTAAGGTGGAAATCAAAGCACAGTGGGAATCACACAAGACTCTATGACGATCTCGGGTCTACAGACTACCCTGTACCAGTGTCACCGGAGAACTGCCATCTGACGTGTGGTGTATCACCATCTGGGTGTTCTCGGCGAGTCCGTCCAGTGTACCCAGTCTCCACTGAGCACCCGTACACCATCTCTGATGTCAAACACCGATGGATATGGGATCATCCATCGCCCATCATATGGGTCAAGATGCGTATACGCTAGTCTACTCTGGTGTATCGATGCCCTGTCTCGATATACCCTCGACTAGGAACAGTTATAGGATGTACTAATCGACTATCATGGCCCCACTAGTATGATCTCATCATAGTCCCCGTAGTCGAGTACAGATCCTAAGGGCTTTATCAACATGTGAGAGTAAGACAGTAAACCATTACAAGTCAACATGTTAAGATAAAATGAAACCAAATAGCATACTATCATGAATATATCCAAGCATCCATTATAATATACATCATATGTACAACAATGGCCTCTAGGGCATATACATAACTAACAATCTCCCACTTGCACTAAGACCAGCTGCTGTAGTATCTCATACCTAGCATCCCGAATAATCTCTCAAACTGTATCTGGGGAATAGCCTTCGTGAATGGATCCGCAGTGTTGTCCTTCGTATCTACTCTCCTGACCTCGATCTCCCAGCGATCAACTATCTCCCTGATCAGGTGATACCGCCTCAGAATATGTCTGGACTTTTGATGGGACCTAGGTTCCTTGGCCAATGCCACAGCTCCATTGTTATCGCAATACAGAGGTATTGGATGTTCAATGGATGGAACCACACCAAGTTCACTAATGAACTTCTTGATCCAGACAGCCTCTTTGGCAGCATCGTTGGCAGCGATGTATTCAGCCTTCATCGTCGAGTCTGCAATGGTATCCTGTTTGGAACTCTTCCAACATACCGCCCCACCATTGAGGGTAAAGACAAAACCCGAGTGCGACTTAGAGTCGTCCTTATCACTTTGGAAGCTGGAATCGGTAAAGGACTCCACCTGGAGTTCTCCGTTACCATACACCAAGAACATCTCCTTAGTCCTTCGTAAGTACTTGAGAATGTTCTTCACAGCTGTCCAGTGACTCTCTCCAGGATCTGCTTGATACCGACTCACTACACTTAGTGAGTATGCTACATCGGGTCTGGTACATAGCATCACATACATGATAGAGCCTACTGCCGAAGCATAAGGTATCCCTTGCATGCGAGCTCTCTCCAAATCAGTATTGGGAGACATCTCTTTGGAGAGAGTGAGTCCAGAGATCGTGGGTTGGTTCCCACGCTTGGATTCTTCCATACTAAACCTCTTTAGTATGGTGTCAATGTACCTGGATTGGGACAATCCCAGTATCCGTTTAGATCTATCTCTATAAATCATGATTCCCAATATGCAGGAGGCATCACCTAGATCTTTCATTGAGAATCTCTGTGATAAGAAGAGCTTGACTGATTGCAGCATAAGAATGTCATTTCCTATCAAGAGTATGTCATCCACGTACAATACGAGGAAGACAACTTTACCCTCTGCTACCTTCTTATAGATACAAGGTTCATCTATATTTTTGATGAAGTCAAACTCTTTGACTACAACATCTAAATAGATGTTCCAACTACGCGATGCTTGCTTTAACCCATAAATGGATTTAAGCAGCTTGCACACCTTTCCGCTGCTCCCACTATCTACAAAGACCTCTGGCTGAGTCATGCACACGCTCTCTTCTAAATCACCGTTTAGAAAGGCGGTCTTAACATCCATTTGCCAGATTTCGTAGTCATAGTATGCAGCAATGGCAAGTAAGATCCGGATGGACTTAAGCATAGCCACTGGAGAAAAGGTTTCGTCATAATCCACACCTGGTCGTTGACGAAATCCCTTTGCTGCAAGTCTAGCTTTGAAAGTCTCAACTGTTCCATCTACACGAAATTTCTTTTTAAAGATCCACTTGCTCCCTATGGGTTTTACCCCTTCAGGAGCATATTCCAAAGTCCATACTTTGTTGGTGTACATGGATTCCATCTCAGATCGTATTGCATCCAGCCATTTCACAGAGTCACCACTCGTGATGGCCTGCTCGAAACTAGTCGGGTCATCATCATCCATGATGCAATCCTCGCTTCCACCATCAATGAGAAAACCGTAGTATCTCTTAGGTGGACGAGAAACCCTACTAGATCGGCGGAGAGGCTGGGGTTCGTCGAGTACTACTGAATCCTCTGGTTCCACTAAATCTTCAGTTACAGTTTGCGTTTCTAGAACCTCTTCCAGTTCTACCTCAGATCCACTAATCTCTTTTGCAAGAAATACCTTTTCTAAAAAGGTGGCATGTTGAGCAATAAACACTTTTTGTTGTTCACTTTGGTAGAAAAAATATCCAATTGAATGTTTAGGATATCCTACAAACTTATATAGAACTGATCGTGCCTCGAGTTTGTCTGGATTTTGCCGTTTGACATAGGCCAGACAACCCCATATCTTAACTCGTTTAAGACATGGTCTCTTCCCACTCCATATCTCATATGGTGTGGTAGGTACAGATTTAGTTCGAACTTGATTCAATAGGTATGCTGCTGTCTCAAGCGCATACCCCCAGAAGGAAATAGGTAACTCAGCTGTACTCATCATAGAGCGCACCATATCTAATAGGGTGCGATTCCTCCGCTCTGATACACAGTTGTGCTGTGGTGTATAAGGAGGAGTAAGCTGAGAGAGAATCCCATTCTCTTTTAGATAATCTAGGAACTCATTGCTTAAGTATTCTCCTCCTCGATCAGATCGAATGATCTTAATACTTTTGCCCGTTTGTTTTTCTACTTCGTGTTTATATTCTCTGAATTTCTCAAAAGCTTCAGACTTGTGTTTCATCAGGAATACATGTCCGAATCTAGAGAGATCGTCAGTGAATGTAATGAAGTAGGGAGAACCGTTCCTGGCTTGCGAAGACATGGGACCGCATACATCACTATGTATCAGTTCTAAGAGTTCATTAACTCTTTCTCCGTATCCACTAAACGGAGATTTGGTCATTTTTCCTTTGAGACACGAATGGCAAGTATCATAAGATGATAATTCGAACGGATTCAAATAACCATCCTTATGTAACTTAGCCAGTCGTGTCGCATTGATATGACCAAGTCTACAATGCCACGAGAAGGATTCGTTCATTTCTGAACTTTTCCTCTTGTGTGTGTTTTGTATATTCAGGACTGTATTCTGATTTAGAATGAATATGCCATTATGTAACGAGCCTGATGAAATCAACTTTTGATCTAGAAATATGCTCATAACATTATCCTTTACTGCAAAATTATATCTTTCTTTACTTAATAAAGAAACTGATATAATGTTGCACATCATGTTCGGTATATAATAGCACTCATTTAGAATCAGTGTATTACGACTTGGCAATACCAGGTGATATTCGCCAACTGCTTTGGCTGCAATACTTGCACCGTTCCCTACTTGAATGGAATGATCACCTTTTCCCAGTTCTCTACCTCTACGAAGCCCATATAACATTTTACATATGCGGGATCCTGATCCGGTATCCAATACCCAGGACGTAGGGTGAACTAAGAAACAGTTCTCAATAACTAACACACCCGTAGAAGATGCATCAACATGTATGTTCTTTTGGGCAGCTTGAGAATCCAGATATTCTCCTATTCCCTGTTCAGTCTTATAACTCTTATAAGAAAGAACGAGTCCAACGTTCCCCTGCTCAGTATAATAAGCGGGTTCAGTCAATACATCCATATTATTATCTTGATTATGGCCTGACACGGTCGCTACCTGAAGAGAGAGAGAGAAGAAAACACTTTAGCGTATGCTCTTGCAAGATTAGATTGGTTATTATCTTATCTAATCAGAATGTCTCCCACTGTTTTTATCAAATCTACCTTCGAACCCTAAAAGGTAAGATTAGCCGGGATTAATTACACCCTACAATTTCGTCAATCTTTCAGCCAGATCAGTGTCGGTACTTTGAGAAAGGTTCCTCGTGCTTTCGCACGGACCTAATTAAAGTAAACCTCTTTTCCCAGAGGCGTAACCCCGTTAACACTTTTCTAGACACCTACTTGAATGACTAATTGTCCTGTGTAAAACTCCCCCAGGAGTAACTCTTACTCGCAGTGGGTATGGGGATTACAACCTTTGTAGTCTGCTCCTTCGCTTCACAAGCTCCGAGTAGAAGTCCCTTCGCCGCGATCCTCGATCTCCCGGACTCAAGAGAGGCTCCACGACTCGAACGATCCATGCTAGAATGAAGTATTCCAAATCTCCGATGATCTACGTCGATGTTGCAATAACCAAAGCTTTCTCACTCTAAAGAGATGAACACCCTAATCTCATGGGCTAGATGAAATGAGGATGAGGGAGTAGTATTTATGCTTTCTTTTTAATTCACTTTCTCATAATAAATCATCACAAATGGAATTTCTAGTAAGCTTTTATTTTTGGAACTCAAGAGAGAAGAAGATGATAATGGAAATGATAATTCCTTTTGTGATGAATAGAAAAGAAATGTATATAATTGATATATCAACCATGGTCAAGGATGAGTGGCTAAGAGTTTGTAGAGAATAAACTAGAGTTAGGGTTTGGTTAGGTTAAGTTATGAGTCATGCAAAAATATCAACCATAATATCTTAAGCATGACAAAAACAAAGCTTCTAGATGGTGCAAGAAGAAGCTAACCCTAATCAAACCCTAATCACTTTTAATCATCCTTAAACATGTTTAATAATAAATCATATCATGTCACAATAATATATATCACATATATATTATATATTTGCAACAAAAGAAAATAATACAATTAACATATATCGCATATATATCAATGTATCATCCAGTGAGAAAATGAAATAAAAAAGTGAGCCAATATTAGATAATGTAATACAATATATCATATATATTATTATACATTAAATCATCGAATCAACACTTGATCTGACGATCCGGCTATATCGAATATTACCGACTAATATATCATGTACCGATTCATCGAATCAACACTTGATCCGATGTCCCGGTTCATATCTAAATATCGCGAGAATATAATACGGTATCTCATATCGCATTATTCTCGGTCCTGGACATATCACATATGTGCCTCTACTCCGTTTCGCCTGAACCAAGAAACCTCTGTGTAGGACTCTAAAGAATCATCAATACGCCGGTACCAGGTGATGATCATATCAAACACCCACAAGCTGCAAGCGGTCAGCTAAACGTAATAGCCACCCAGGTATGAGCGATCAGAAGATCAACAAGCTAGCCTGTTCGTTCTCCTGTGAATCCAATCAGTAACACTCCCGTACAGTCCGGTCTGTTCGTCTGATATGTCGCATATCAAGTCTAGGGGTGGTAAACGTCAGACCCCAGTAACCGATAAGTCGTGTCGATGTGAAGCTCATAACGGGTCGAGAAACTACTGGTAACACTTACCAGTATATCTCTATATCAGCCCTGGCCAGGGACTTCCAGTTATAGCTAATCGAACACAGCACAACATCAACTCCCTATACCGGGAGAGACGAATCCCCTCCTATCGCTCATTGCCTCCATGTGATTCGGGACTGTACCCAAAAGCCACCGTTTTGCACGTCCTCTTGGACGTGGTAAGGTGGAAATCAAAGCACAGTGGGAATCACACAAGACTCTATGACGATCTCGGGTCTACAGACTACCCTGTACCAGTGTCACCGGAGAACTGCCATCTGACGTGTGGTGTATCACCATCTGGGAGTTCTCGGCAAGTCCGTCCAGTGTACCCAGTCTCCACTGAGCACCCGTACACCATCTCTGATGTCAAACACCGATGGATATGGGATCATCCATCGCCCATCATATGGGTCAAGATGCATATACGCTAGTCTACTCTGGTGTATCGATGCCCTGTCTCGATATACCCTCGACTAAGAACAGTTATAGGATGTACTCATCGACTATCATGGCCCCACTAGTATGATCTCATCATAGTCACCGTAGTCGAGTACAGATCCTAAGGGCTTTATCAACATGTGAGAGTAAGACAGTAAACCATTACAAGTCAACATGTTAAGATAAAGTGAAACCAAATAGCATACTATCATGACGAGCAAGAAAGTCCTCTCTATATATATCCAAGCATCCATTATAATACACATCATATGTACAACAATGGCCTCTAGGGCATATACATAACTAACAATTCCAGTACAGCGATGCAGACGCCAACCAAATTCCAAATCCCATGCCCCAATGGCGAATGATGAGTCGCTCCTGGTACCATATTCCAGTGCAGCGATGCAGACGCCAACCAAATTCCAAATCCCATACCCCAATGGCGAATGATGAGTCGCTCCTGGTACCATATTCCAGTGCAGCGATGCAGACGCCAACAAAGTCCAGAAATTTTTATGGCCCTACGGTCTGGATCATACATCCTGCAAAACCGTATACAATCCACGGGCGTAAAACAATCCCAATCTCTCCAAAAATAATAAAATAAAATATAAAAAAAAGGTATGTCCACAAGCAAGATGGGCACGGATGAAAGCCCGAAAGGGCTCCGTGAATAAAAACAACTGGACTGCCAGCGAGTTTGTGAAAACCCGAAAGGGCGCAAACTCGTGAGAAAGAGATGAAATGCACTCACAAGGTCCTCTTGACTTTATGAGGAGAAAATTTCCGCGTGAGATCCTTACGACTCATAAAGGAGCAACACACTTGGGAGTCCCCACGACTCCTAAGGAGAAAATGCACTTACGGGATCCTTACGACCTGTAGGAAGAAAATGCTTTGTGAGTCCCTTTCGGCTAACAAAGTTGAAAAGTCTTAGGCGATGGGGACCTAAAACCTGTCTCCTAAGCCATCGTTTCCTTATAAGCAAACGCAAATGATGATTCGCTCCTGGTACCATATTCCAGTGTAGCGATGCTGATGCCAAACAAAAAAAAACAATCCCCAAATCCTCTCATGACAAATGATGATTCGCTCCTGGTACCATATCGCAGTATAGCGATGCCGATGTCAACCCAAATCAAATCAAACCAACAACCTCTGCGGCGGAATCATGCTTCATCCCAGAATTTACCCCGTGTCGAAATCATGCTTCGCCTCGGGATAACAACCTCCTCGTCGGAATTATGCTCCGTCTCAGAATACACCCCGTGTCGAAATGATGCTTCGTCTCGGTGTACCTGCCTTCCCTGTCGAAATTATGCTTTGTCTCCGAATCAAGTCAGCTAACAAGCTCTGCGCCGGAATCATGCTCCGTCTCAGAATATACCTCGCATCGAAATCATGCTTCCCCTCGGAATATTTGCCTCCCTTGTCGGAATTATACTTCGCCTAGGAATCTACCTCTGCATCGAAATCATGCTTCGGTCAGAATGTCTGCCGATCATCGGAATGATGCTCCGATCTATGGAATTATGCTCCTCCCATCGGAACAATGCTCTGATCTCTGGAATTATGCTCCGCTCTTCGGAAAGATGTTCCGAACTCTGGAATCATGCTCCGCCCTTCGGAATGATGCTCCGAATCTTAGAATCATGCTCCTCCCTTCGGAATGATGCTCTGAATCTTGGAATCATGCTCCGATCATCGGAATGACGCTCCGATCTCTGGAATAATGCTCTGCCCATCGGAACGATGCTCCGATCTATGGAATTATGCTCCGCTCTTTGGAAAGATGCTCCGAACTCTGGAATCATACTCCGCCCTTCGGAATGATGCTCCGAATCCTTGAATCATGCTCCGATCATCAGAATGATGCTCCGATCTCTGGAATTATGCTCCGCCCATCGGAACGATGCTCCGATCTCTTGAATTATGCTCCGCTCTTCGGAAAGATGCTCCGAACTCTGGAATCATGCTCCGCCCTTCGGAATGATACTCCGAATCCTAGAATCATGGTCCGATCATCGGAATGATGCTCCGATCTCTGGAATTATGCTCCGCCCATCGGAATGATGCTCTGAACCCTGGAATTATGCTCCGCTCTTCGGAAAGATGCTCCGAACTCTGGAATCATGCTCCGCCCCTTGAATGATGTTCTACCTCGAAGTCCAACTTCAAGATCCATCAATTTCATGCACACAACTCAAATGTGCGGTGTGCATTTATTGATGGGGGCACTTTGTTGGGGTAAAAATTTACACCCCGGTTGACCGAGTCAAAGTCAGGGTCAACCCCCAAGCTAGGTGGGCCCAAGACCAGGTCAAGCGGGCCCATGCCCAAGTCGAGCCCGCAGCCAGCCTCCTCCATGCCAAAATATAAACCATGTAATAAATATTTTTGATGTAATTTTTTTATATACATGAATGTATACGAAACGGGCAGAAAGCCAAATTTTTGTAAGCCCATGGTTTATGTGCAAAAATGAAATGGCACATGCGCCATGGGATAGCCAAAATGCTATTTTGTGAAGCCCAGGGGGCTATATGTAAATATGTAATCCTATAAAAGGCAACATGATGAATAAAAAAAGGACAACACTTTCATTCTCTCAAAAAAACCTAAGGTTTGTATTTTTTTCCTTTTTCTAAAACTCTCAAACCTTTTTCTTTCTTCTAAATTAAATCAAGAGTTTTACTCTTCCTTTTCAAAAACAAAATAGTTTTTCACCACCAAACACACAATGGGGAACTTGGATCTGTCTTTAGATCCCAAAAAGGAGAGATTTTGAGATCTCACATCTCTTGATCATCAAGATCCAGCTAACAGAGGAGGAAGAAGAAGAATCCCTTTCACTAAACCCAAAAAAATAACACTCGGGAGTCCAACTCCTCTCTGATTTCTCTTCCGAGAAATTTTTTTAGACTAAAAGCCTCTTTTTCTCGCCGGCGCTCAATCGAAGAGCGCCCACGTGCCGACACGTGGCACGCTTGCGCTCAAGCACGAGCGCCCGAGCGTAAGTCGCCCCAGTGCCGACACATGGCGCGCTTGCGCTCGAGCGCGAGCGCACAAGCGCAAGTCGCTTCAGTGCCGACACATGGCGCGCTTGCCCTTAGGCGCAAGCGCTCAGGCGCAAGTCGCCCCCGTGCCGACATGTGGCGCACTTGCGCTCAGGCGTCCAATGCTCAAGCGCAAGTCGCCCCCGTGCCGACACGTGGCGCACGTGCGCTCGAGCGTCAAGCGCTGAAGCGCAAAGCACCCACGTGCCGACACGTAGCGCCCAGTGCTCAAGGGCAGAGCGCCCACGTGCTGACACATGGCACTCTAGCGCAGAGCGCCTACGTGCCGACACGTGGCACTCCAGCGCCTGAGCGCACAGCACCTGGACGCACAGCGTCCAAGGTGCTGCCCCCACGCATCTTTTGGATGCCTTTTATTCCCTTTTTTTCATATATATATATACATATATATATACATATATATACATATGTGCACAGACACATACACCACGGCACTGTCCATGTTAGAAAAAAAATTCTAACGGGGCGTTGCCCCGCACCCCGCAAGGGGGCTGCTAGCCCCCTTGACCCCCAGCCCACTATCCGGGTAGCGGGACCTCCGTAAAAACTCTGTGGGGCCCCCGATATATCCAAAACCCCCTTTCAAAACACATCATACGCACACTGCACATTGAGTTCGCATGACCAGTTTAACCCGTCAATCGGAGGTTCCCTCGCTCAAAAGGCGAGAGGTAATTGACGGCAGTTTAGTCCGTGGCTGCCGGAGATTTGGATCCCCACAATCATTAAATCTCGGCCTACCCTAGGCAGGGGGAATCTGTAGTACGCCTGACAAGCGCACGCGTATTCCCATCTCAATGGGGTGACGAAAAACACCCTACAATCATTTACATGCTTTATATGGTTTTGCAGATCACTATTACATGTTAATAGAGCCCATAGGATTCTTGATTGACTACCAGCATTATGATGGCGATCATATACTTAGGAGCTGGGTAGTCTATAAGCACATCTTTAAATGTCCCTGGTCGAGGGAGTATCGAGACTAGGCATCGATACTCCGGAGTAGACTAGTGTATACTTATCGAGACCCCGACGAGGGGCGGTAGCCGGTCTCACAACCCATTGGTGTCAGTTAGTCACCTAAGATAGTATATATAGGTTCTTATTGGGTTATGAGTACACTGGACGGACTCGCCGGGAACATGCTAGATGGTATTATACCTATTGTCAGATAGCAGTTCCCAGGTGACATGTGTACAGGTTAATCTTTCGACCTGAGATCGTCATTTGTCTTGTGTGAGTACCTACTGTACTTTGATTACTACCCTACCATGGCTCAAAGGAGTCGTGCAAACAGGTTTTAAATGGGTACAATCCCGAGCCACAAAGAGGCAGTGAGCGGGTCGTCGGGGATACGATTCTCCCGGTATTGGGAGTTGATGTCGCGCAGTGTTTGGGTGGCCATCACCAGAATGCCTTGGCCAAGGTAGTCGAGAATTACTGATTTGGATCAGTAGTTTTCTTAGGGGGTTATGGGATTCATACGGACACAAAATATCGTGGTATTAGGGGTTTGATTTTGTCCACCCCCTAAACTCGATATGCGATACACTTGGACGAACAGACCGGACTATACGGAGATTGTCACGGACAGGCTCAGTAAGGGTTCAGATGAGTTTTCTTGTCGGCCATCCTTTCGCTCAATACCTGGGTAGTCGTTACGTACAGCTAGTACCACTGATGTGCTTGTGGTTAAACCACTGCCAGAGTATTGATGAGTCTTTAGAGTCGCACACAGTGGGTTTACATGGTTCTGGCGAAATGATGTAGTAGTTGTATTGGATACCTGCAAGGTTCCGATTGCATGAGTGTACTAGTTATCCGGACTTTCGATCGGACGGATGATAATACTAGTCGACTCGGGTTTGAGCCAGATTATTAAATTAGGAATTGATTTAATTATTTCCGTATATGTATATTCTAGTATTATGTTCTTTGTGTTATTCTATCTCTTCAGGTATTTGTATTTCTGTACGAATACAGGTATGTATATAAAGTAGAATGCAATCCGTATTTTTTACAGATAACATTCTAGAAGGTGGACACCTCGTTTAGTTTTTATCCATTTATTTTTAAATGGAAATGAGGTGGATAAATGAGAGAGGGGAGTATGGTGAGATCCATGCTTGCATGGTGTTACACAAATGAATTGTTAATTCATTGTTCAAACTATTCAAGCATGGGCATGTTTTTATATTAAAAGAATTGTTTTTTACAAAACCTAACTTCTCATTTTTCTCCCACATGAGGATGGCTCATTTTTTTGAGATGCTTTATTTTCTCACTTGAGTTGAGCTATCTCACCATTAGCTTCACTCCCTCTCTAGGTTTCAAGAGTTCCTCCACCTTCATTCTAAAACCTCCTCTCTACAATCTCATAAGTTGAGAATCAAGAGAGGAGGTGAGATAGATAAACACATGGATCCACACACTACATCCCTAGGCACTCTAGACTGGCAATCTAGAGTCTGTAGTTGCTTCACTCGATGCTTGGTGTGGAGCTAGAGCCATGGACAACATCCCTCGGGTGGATCATCTTCGACGGAGGAAGACCGGCGGCCAAGTTCAGTCGAGGACGCCTCAAGGAGCTTGGGAAGATGGTAGAATACCGAAGGACTTGATTCATTCGGTATAACCATTTTTATCTCAGTAGTTTAGCTCATTGTTGTTAGCTAGTATAGGTTTATGGTTCAATCTTGACGGATTTGTTAGCGACTAAAATTTTAAAGGCCAGTTTTTGTTCCACACCGGCCACGGTTAATGGCCAGGGTGCCATCATAACCCAACAAAACTGTTTATGATACCCTCTGGATTATCCGTGTAAACACACTCTTCTAAACTTCCATTTAGACAAGCGTTTTTAACATCCATCTGCCAGATATCATAGTCATGAAAGGCAGCAATGGCAAGTAGGATCCGAATGGATTTAAGCATAGCTACTGGTTAAAAAGTTTCGTCATAGTCCAATCCTGGTCTTTGACGAAAACCTTTAGCAACAAGTCTAGCTTTATAGGTTTCTACCTGACCATCTACACCAATCATCATTTTGAAGATCCATTTGCATCCTACGGGTTTTAGCTCAGTAGGAGCAAATCTAAAGTCCATACTTGGTTTTTCTAAATGGATTCCATCACGGATCTCATAGCATCCAGCCACTTCACCGAGTCTCTACTCGTGATAGCTTGCTAAAACTAGGCGGCTCATCATCATCAATGATGCAATCCCCTCGATCCCCGTCTATGAGAAAACTGTAGTATCTCTCGGGCGGATGAGACAGCCTACTAGATCTGCGGAGTGGCGTAGGTACGTCCGGTTCCATTGAAATCTCAGGTTCTACTAAGTCTTCAGTAATAGTTTGTGATTCTGGAATTTCTTTCAGCTTTATTGCGCTACCAATAATCACTTTTTCCAGAAATTGAGTTTCCATAAAGCGGGCATGATGAGAAACAAAACCTTTTGTTTCTCAGCGTAATAGAAATAATACCCCAAGAATTCTTGGGGTATCCCACAAACTTACACAATACTGAACGTGCCTCGAGCTTGTCCGGATGAACCATTTTGACAAAAACAGGACAACCCCATATCTTAAGATACTTGAGACAAGGTTTCTTCCCACTCCACATTTCATATGGTGTAGTAGGCACAGACTTAGTTGGAACCTTATTCAATAGGTCTGCAGTAGATTCTAGTGCATAACCCCAGAAAGATGGCGGCAACTCAGAATTATTCATCATGGAACGCACCATATCAAGCAAGGTGTGATTCCGTCGTTTTGATACACCATTGTGTTGTGGTGTGTATGGAGGAGTAAGCTGAGAGAGAATTCCATTCTTTTTTAAATATTCCAAGAACTCGGCACTTAAGTATTCACCACCCCGATCATATCGAAGTATTTTGATACTTTTTCCGGTTTGCTTTTCCGGTTCGTTCTTATATTCCTGGAATTTCTCAAAGGTCTCGGATTTATGCTTCATTAAGAATACATGTCCATACCTTGAGAAATCATCGGTAAAATTAATGAATTAGGAATAGCCATTTCTTGCATGTGTAGACATAGGCCCACACACGTCGCTATATATGAGTCCCAGGAGCTCAGTGGCTCTTTCTCCGTGTCCAGTGAACGGAGTTTTGGTCATCTTTCCTTTAATACATGATTGATAAGTTGCTTATGATTGATACTCAAACGGATCTAAATATCCATCTTTATGTAACTTAGTTACTCGTGTTTCATTGATATGACCAAGTTTACAATTCCATAAGAAAGCTTGATTTGATTCTGGAGCTTTTCTTTTTAGCGTGTTTTGGACGTTGAAAACTTGATGTTGATTGAGAACGTATATTCCGTTATTCAGTGTACCCGATTCAATGATTTCTTGATTTAGGTGAATGTTTATGACATTGCTTTCAAGTGCAAAATTATATCCTTCGTTAGATAACAAAGATACAGATATAATATTACACATCATACTGGGTACAAAAAAATAATTATGTAACAACAAAATATGTCCACTCGTCAATCTAAGGTGATATTCTCCTACTGCAGCAGCATCCACACTGGTTCCATTGCAAACCCTGAGGGTCATATCACCTTTTCTCAAAATCTATGGCTTCTCAGTGCCTGCAAAGAATTACAGATGTGAGATCCTGATCCAGTGTCCAATACCCAGGAAGTAGAGTTAATAGAGAAACAGTTTTCAATCACGAACACACCGGAAGACGAAGCCACAACTAGCTTCATTTCTTTATTTTTGGCTTTTAAAGCCCGGCAATCCTTCTTCCAATGTCTTTTCTTGTGACAGTAGAAGAACACTTCCTTTGTGGTTGATCCCCTGATCTTTTCCTTTCCCTTACCCTGCACCTTCTGCATACCTCCTCTCGGTTTGGTGGGGGCCTTCTTCTTCTTCCCCTTGGCCTTAGCCTTTGATTTAGTGGAAGAAGATTCCCCGACAAACAGAGCTGGTGTTTCTTTGGATTTCATCAAGGTGCCCTCTGCCACCCTCAACATGTTGAGGTGCTCAGGAAGTGAAACTTCCAGCTTTAGCATATTGAATTTCAATATGAATTGGGTATAGGTGGAGGGAAGGGGCTGTAGAATTAAGTTGGTATACAACTAATTCTCCAACGTAATTCCCAGGTCCGCGAGCTCTTCAACGAGAGTAATCATCTTCAGGACGTGGTCCCCAACAGATGATCCGACAACCATCCTCGCTTGAAAAAAATTCTTCGAGGTCTCATATCTTGCGATACGAGATTGCTCTCTATTTAATTCTTTGGTATGGATGATGATGGAAGCAAGGTTCATCTTTTCGTGCTTCCTCTAATGTTCGTTATCCATGGAAGACAGCACGAGGCACTTGGCTTTCGTTGTATCCAGATCCTAAGTCTTACAGACCTCAATGTCCGCGACCGAGGTTGTCGGACCTGGAACAGGGGGGCTTTAGCCGTGAAGAGGTATGCAACCTTATCATAAGTAAGGGCCATTTAGACGTTCTTGAGCCAGTCTTTATAGTTTGGCCCAGCGAGTTTATTTTTATCTAGTATAAGCTTAAGTCCAGTCGTGGTCGCTGCAATTAGGAGAGAAAGAAAAGAAACACTCAGCATATGCTCTTGCAAGTTTAGATTGGTTATTAGTTTAACTAAACAGGGTAGCTCCCACTATTTTCTCGAATTCTTCTTCAAACCCTAAAAGAAGAATTAGTTAGGATTAATCGCACCTCACAATTCTTGATTAACCTTTCGCCCAGGCCAGTGTCGGTACATTGGAAGGAGGCCCTCGGTGCTTTCACACGGACCCAATTAAGAAACCTCGTTTTCCCAAAGGCATAGCCCCGTTAACACCTTTGTAGAAACCTACTTGGTTTATAGCATTGATTGTTAAGTAAAAAAATTATCCCGAAGAGTAGCGGATACTCACAGTAGGACCAGGACCCAACTATCATTGTGTGATGATTTTGATGGAAGCCTATAAAAAACACCACACTCCAGAAGGTATGTAATACTAGAAAGTTTCTTGTATGTTTGAAACTCCCTATGTGGTTTTTTCCCCAAGCGCTTATAACCTTGACGAAGGTCAAAACATCATAAGTCGCAAGTCAATTTCAACCCGTCATTATCCAGATTAATTTAGACCAATTCATACAATCCCTTGACGAAGGCCAAAACAGCAGTATGCATGTCTTAAATTAATGCATTTATCTATGCTACAGATAAGCACTATGCATTGGAGAAGGTCAAAACACATAGCATGAATACTCGTAGATACCTATCAGAAATGGCGGAGTGCTACGACTGGTTTTGGTGAAAACCGTGAACATAATGAACCTGATATAGTTGAAAGAACTATGATTGTTTTTAAACGGAGTGGTTTAGGCTCCGCATTTAAAAGTTGTTTTCCAAGAAAACCGAGTGGTTTTGAAATTGTTCCAATGACATCAGATTTTAGACTTGTTTCCTTTGCATTCATCAATATTAATGTGTTCCCATCATTTAACCATATCATTAAAGAAAGAAATGAAAGTAGAACGTACGCTTATGCCATCCGCATTCGCCACGGGGCGCCATAATGCACTGTTAGGTTACTTAAGTAACGGCAGAGCGGGGGCAGGACTAGCGCGGATGCAAAACATAAGCAACGTTTATTATATACAATATATTTATATATATATATATATATATCCATTCGTCTCATGCAATAATAGGCATTCCAGATCACAGATTACAGCAACACAGATGAATATATTGGATATACTAGGATATCCGTGTTTCGTTTTAGCCTAAAACGAAAAACGGATTCCACGGGCGTGATGAATAGCCAAACCCCACCCTAGACACCTACGGGTGCGGCAAACTACCCGCCAAATTCCTGAAGTGAAGCAACTGTTAGTTATATGTATGCCCTAGAGGCCATTACTATACATAGGATGTATATTGTAGTGGATGCTTGGACATATATAGTGCGGACTTTCTTGCTCGACATGATAGTATGTTATCTGGTTACTCTTTACCTTAACGTGTATATTGATTGTCTCTCTGTTACATGTTGGTAAAGCCCGTAGGATGTGTACTTGACTACCTGGACTATGATGCGGATCATACTAGTGGGGACATGGTAGTCCATAAGTACATCCTTTAAGGTCCCTAGTCGTGGGTGTATCAAGACGGGGCATCGATATACCAGAGTACACTAGCGTATACCTTCTCAACCCATACAGATAGGCGATGGACGATCCCATATCCATTGGTGTTTGACATCAGAGATGATATACGGGTGCTCAGTAGAGACTGGGTACACTGGACGGACTCGCCGAGAACTCCCTGATGGTATTATACCTTATGTCAGATGGCAGTTCTCTGGTGACACAGGTACAAGTAGTCAGTTGACCCGAGATCGTCATAGAGTCTTGTGTGATTCCCACTGTGCTTTGATTTCCACCTTACCACGTCCAGGAGTGCATGCAAAACGGTGGTTTTTGGGTACAGTCCCGAATTACATGGAGGCAATGAGCGATAGGAGGGGATTTGTCTCTCCCGGTATAGGGAGTTGATGTTGCACTGTGTTCGATTGGCTATAACCGGAAATCCCTGGCCAGGGTTGCTGAGATTTACTGGTAAGTGTTACCAGTAGTTTCTTGAACTGTTATAGCCTCATATCGACATGACTTATCGAGCTATTTGGGTCTGACGTTTACCACCCTTAGGCAAGATATGCGACATATCAGACGAACAGACCGGACTGTACGGTAAGTGTTACTGGTTGGATTCACTGGAGTGTGAGCGGGCTTGCTCGTCGATCTTCTGATCGCTCAATACCCGGGTGGCCGTTACGTTTAGTAGACCGCTTGCGGCTTGTGGGTGTTTGATATGATCATCACCTGCTGCCGGCGTATTGACGAGTCTTTAGAATCCTACACATAGGTTTCCTGGCTCAAGCGAAACGAAATAAGAGCGCATATGAGATATGTGCGGGACCGAGAATAATGCGTGTATGTGATACCGTATTCTATTCTCGCGATTTGTATCATCGACAGGTTATATGTGATATAGCCGGGTTACAGAATCAAGTGTTGATTCTATACATTGATACACTTGATACTAGTCGGTTATATGCGATAATACCGGATCATTAAATCAAGTGTTGATTTAATAATTTAATGTATAATTATATATTTGATATATTACTTTGCATTAACTAGTATTAGTTCACTTTAAATGGATTTTATCACTTGATGTGCACATTGTATATGTGATATACTTTTGTGCAGTTGATTGTATCATGTTTGATGATACATGAGGGTTTGTGTGTGTGATTAAACCATGGTTATGTTAATGGTTAGGGTTTTTTTTATTTACATATTCATTTATTTATTTATTCATTTTGGAAAGATGATGAGAAATGGTGGCTTGATTTGTTTTCTAGTTGAAGCTTCATGAAGCTTTGAATAAGTCCACCATTTTTGTTTCATGCTTAACCCTAACCATTCAACCTAACCTTAGTTTATTCTCTACACCTAACTATGGTTGCAAATATGATAAGTATCATATTATTTCCTATTTTTTAAAAAGACTTATCATGTTCTTTTCTTCTTCTTCTTCTTCTTCTTCTTCTTCTTCTTCATCAAGATGAAAAAAGCTTGCAACCTTTAATGGTGACTTCATGAAAAGAGTGAGAAATCCAATTCTAAAGTGAACCCACTTCCTATTTCTTCATCCTCTACCACTTGCCAAGTAGTATAGGGTGTTTTCTTCACAAGTTTCATAGCTTGGTGATGTTGGAGCTTGATCTTGTGTTGCCTCGACGTAGATCATCTTCGGCATTGAAGTCGACGATCTAGCCCGCCCATTTGTCCGATGAAGCCGACGCTAGAGTCCGGGATCCGATGGGTACAGCGGAGGGACTTCATCACGGATCTATGGAGGTGGAGGACCGCATCTACAAAGGTTGTAGTCTCTTTCACTTAGTTAAGTTGTTAACTAGTTGCATGTTTCGCCTAATCTCTAGTCAACGATCCGAATTAGGGTTTCTCGGCACTTATAAAACTTGAAATTGGCATGGTTGATGCCACGTGAGACCTCATTTGTGTGCCTAGGAACCCTACAGCAACCTCACTCAATGAAATAATTAAGCCACTCTGCACTTCAAGAACCCAGTAGTTTGTGCACCCCACCTTGGGTCTATCCTTGGTGCAAGAAAAAGTAAATGGAATAATACAACGGTGGCTACAACCTCAACCCGGATGTGCCCCGCAAAATAATATTACATCAATTTAAAAATGTACATGAATGAAAGATAAGAGCACTCTTCTCACATCCCCCCGGCTATTCATTTACGACGATCCAATACTTCATATCCACCAACCACAATCACAAAATACTAGATATATGCAACCCCTACTAATCGACATATAGCTACTAGTCGACGTTTTGAAACACATTTACAAACTGAAACGAATTAACGTTGTTAAAATTGCGATTTCAAAACACTCTGAATTGCTACAACACAAAGATAACAGAATATGAACTCTGGGCAAAATCAAACAACATATAAAAACCTAAATCCAAGAGTACAGAACACCACCAAAAACACAAGACCCAAATCCTAACTTGGACTGGCCAGGCCCGGAAAATAGGTAATTTGGCCGGCAAAATTTTGGACATTGGGGCTCGTTTTTCTATGGTGTTCTAGCTACAATAAGAAGAGCACTCTGCAATTGTTTAAATAATTTTTAGAGGCTCTTTAAAAAACAACAGAAACTTAGATTTGGTTTTAACCGTTTTGTAGTTATTTCGGTTCCGTAACTTTAAACATCGTCTAATCTGCTAGTTAATATTTGAGTAGGCTCTGAAACCATGTAAGACGATGTCACGCACCTCATATGGTTTGTAGGAAGGCAGAATTAGCAAACAAAAATTTTGTAGCAAGAAACATCGACCTAAACCCCAGGATCGTATCGGAAACTATAACTAGCATATAAAAAAGGTTCTAATCTACTATGAAGTGATTTATACCTTCGTGTCCATGTCCTTCGGGTCTTCTTATCCTCTTCTTAAGATCCTTGAGTGTACAGATCGAGCTTGGTAATCGGCATCCTCATGTGGAAGAAGATCCACCCGAGAGTCTATAGTTCAAGCTCTAACCTCTAAAATGAGGCAACTAAAGTACCTAGTTGGCTAATCTAGGTAGATTAGAAGATGTAGAGAATGATTATCGATTAATTTGTCTCAATTACCCTAGGTTTCTCAACTCATGAGAGTGTTTAGGGTTCGAGAAAGAAGAAGAGAGTAAAGGAGAAGAGAGAGTGTTGAAGTGATAATGATCTCAAGAATGGCTAAGTATTGATGATTATGAACCATATCATTTCAATAATAATAATAATAACATAATACTACCATGCCTCAATAGTCATCCAAATGAGAATGAGTCACTAAAGTAGCCATCCTTCAATAATGATCCAATAACAGCTCTTACCTAAACCTCGTTATCCATTTAAATAAATGGATTAAACACAAATGATGTGTCTTCTTCCAGAAGCACTCTGGTGAAATTACAAGAATACCCCTTACTGTATATATATACCCGTATTCGTACTACGAATACCAAGAGACGAAAATAATCCAATATTATAATACTAGAATGCGGCTTAATCCTAAGCCTTCTAGTATTATCCATCCGATCAAAAATACATGTAGCCAGTACAAGTATATGATCTAAACCCTGCACGTAAAACCATACGACCTATACATCGTTTCGCCTGAACTAAGGAAACCCTCTGTGTGGGACTCTAAAGACTCGACGGTACGCTAGTAGTGGGTTTAACCACAAGCATGTTATTGGCACCAGCTGTACGTAACGGCTACCCATGTATCTGTCGAAAAGAAGGCCGACGAGCTGTAACATTTCAGAAAAAATAAAATATTATTTTTGGGAATTTTTATAATTAAATAATAAATGTTATGGATATTTTGATAATGCGGTATAATTAATTACCGATAAATTGGGAAATATTTGGAAAATTATAGGAATTACTGAAATGAGGGTGTTTGATATGATTTAAGCAAATTATAAATTCTTTATGATTAATTATATTACATTTTTATGCTAATCGCGATTAAATATCACTAATCGTGCATTAAGCTTGATTTTTGCACATGACATGCACCATATCATATTACACATTTGTTACAATTTCCTACCATGGTCTTTTCTTTACTTTTCATGCATGACTTGGTTTTAAAAGTTAAGGGATGAAAAGAAAATAAAAAGAGGAAAAGAAAAGAAAAGGAAAGAAAAAATAGTAAAGATATGGGTATGGACAAATGAGAGAAGAGAGAGAGAGGTGAGGGGTCATTTGACCTTAGCTCCCATTTGTTTCCACCTTCATTTTCTTCATCATTCTCAATTCCTCTTTCACCCATGGCCGCCCTCTTCCCTCCACCATCTCAACCCCTCACAACATATCCAAAAACACCTCAAAACTTCATCTCCCTTTCATTAAAAATGTGCACAAGCTCACTACTAGCACTTTGGACCATGAAAGCTAGGATTTTGAGCACTTGGGGTAACTCAAGAAATTTCTTGAGTTGCCAAATGAGATAATTCTTTCACATTTAGTGTAGCATTTGAATTACTATAGCCTTTATTCAAGTTTAAAACTGTTTTAGTGTAGTTTTGTGAACTTTGAAATTCCTAGAAGAGGGCTGAGGAATTCTTGAGTTGTGATTGTGCTTATTAGCTTTAGTGGTGACCTTAAACCCCCCCATAGTGTTAGAAAACCAGACCAAACAGAAACAAACCCAAAATACGAGTTCGATATCAAGATGTCGGTTTTGTGTATAATTTGTGGGTGCAGGAAATCTGGGATGACCTGAGACTTTTAGAAGAAAAACAAACAACACCACTAGCATAGATCGACCACTATGAGACCACCCTGTGAAAACGAACCCATTCTGGGCATATTCAACCAAGCATGCCGGATTTCTTGGGCAAGTGGCCAGCCAAGTTGGGGAGTTTGGTTCCCATGTTTCTTCTGTAGCTCATATGCTCCCGATACAACACCCAGTACTATTTGTTTAGCTTAATTTCACCTGAACTAAAATCTGGAGCATGTTTTCATTGGTTGCTGCATTGTTTTATAACTTTCCTTGACTTAAAATTTTGGTATTTGTGTTTTGTATCGGTCACTTGACGTTTGTACGTCGATATCGAGTGTTGTTCGGTTGATTTGAATGAGTAGACCAAAGGTTTTTACCTATGTGAGATATGTGTGCCGTTTTAGTTTTCGTGCGTGATTTCGGTTTACAATACTGTGTGTTATATATATAGGTACCTCCGCACGAACTTCGGACGATGAAGAAGAGGATAGCTACATCGACTTCGGCAAGCAAGGATGAAGGTGAGTAGATATATATCTACAGGGGAAGTCGGGTGGATGGCGTATAGCACCCCAGCAATTTCGTAGCATTTGATGCGTTATATATATATATATATATATATATATATATATATATATAATCTTGAGATGTGTACTTAGCATGAAATTATTAGGTGACGTTGGGTTAGTTTTAGCGTAAATATAAGAAAAAAGCTTTTAAATTAGTTCTTAGTCGCGAAACCCTAGAGTAATGTTTTGCACACACGCACACGCACACACATACATTCGATGTTCTTGTGCGTATATGGGGATATGTATATATGTATATACATATATGTATGTACGTATGCATATATAAATATAAATATATATATATATATGTGTGTGTGTGTGTGTGTGTGTGTACAGTTGTATGATGATGATAGTATATGATACTTGGAGATGAGTCGATGTGATTGGGCAGGATGCCATGAAATTGGTGATGTGATTTGGGTCATGTTATGAGATACGACATGTTATTATTAGAGGATCGTTGGGTGATGTGTTTTCATACACACATAGTTATATGTTTATGGTATCAGTATGTACTAGACTTAGATCAATACCCTATTCTTGATATTACGATAATGATACCATATGGATATTGAGGTATATGTGATAGGCGACCCGTACCCCGATTTTAGGATGCCGTATGATGGATTTACCGTACGAGATATAATTATGATAATAGATCCGCACTCTTGACTCGAGGATGTCGTATTATATAATTATCGTATGTGACGCTATTGAGGCGGGATCACCGACTACTAGATATATGTATCGACTCAGACTTAGGTGGATTTCCTTACCCTTTGGTTAGTATTTTAGCTTGTCATGTAGTTTACTTAGTAGATGTTATAGCTGGGCTCGAGTCATACTTATTTCCAAAACTAACGAATCGTGAGTATTTTAAAGACAGACTGAGGCATACTGCGGATATTTCAAAGAATGTACTTTTCTTAAAAGCACCGTAGCCCTATTTTCTAAAAACCACGATTCATGTGATTTCAGACACCAAAAACTGTATGACTCGTATATATGAACGTATATTTCCTTATTGTTGCGTTTACTTTCATACTCTGTTTTTTCATGTCGTTTTCATCGCATTGCATTCTTACTGTGTACTTAGTGATTATGATACCCTGCTATCAGGACACCAGCACCATTACCGATGATGTGTATTGTCACGACCCGAAATTTGCACGTGACGGCCCTAATACTACGCAACGCCTAAAGACGTAACACAGTAAAAGAAAGCCAAAACCCAGAAATCTAAACCATTAACAAAGACAAAAAAAGATAATAGCAGTTTTGAAACAATTGAAATCACAACCCAAATTCTTTAAAAGTACAACTTTCTTCCTTTAAAATTTTGGCAACACCCCTTTTGTAAAAACTAACCCAAAGATGGGTACAACATAAATAGATAAGAAGCAACTCCAAACCGGAGCAAATACACGCCCAAAGGAGGAAAACAACAACCACCACCAATATACGACGCTATAGCGAAGAAATAAAAGACAATAGAAAGGAAACGGTATAAAAGACAACAAATCCACAAATAATATACAATATCATCCTCACCAAGTCTCTAAGTCAACAAAATAACAGTAGATGGAGAGTACAAGGATACATCAATATACAATACAAAATAAACACCAAAACCCACCTAAGCAAAATGGCACAATGTGAGTCGATGCGGTATTTGTAGCAAAATATGACAGATGAATAGCCTGGCTCGACTACTCTGGAGAAACACCCTGCAAAACAACTGTGGCACAACGGGGGTGAGTTGCCAACTCGTGAATAGTAGATAACATATGCAGGTAATTGCAGGTATGTACGTACAACATGAATCTAAGATATGTAATTAACAGTAATAACAGGTCATATGAATGCAGAATAATGGAAAGTATGTAGGGTGTTTTTCGTCACCCCATTGAGATGGGAATACGCGCGCGCTTGTCAGGCGTACTATAGATTCCCCCTGCCTTGGGTAGGCGGAGGTTTAATGATTGTGGGGATCCGAATCTCCGGCAGCCGCGGACTAAGCTGCCGTTAATTACCCATCACCTTTGGAGCGAGGGAACCTCCGATTGACGGGTTAAACTGGTCATGCGAACTCAATGTGCAGTGTGCGTATGATGTGTTTTGAAAAGGGGTTTTGGATATATCGGGAGCCACGCAGAGTTTTTACGGGGTCCCGCTACCCGGATAGCGGGTTGGGGGTCAAAGGGGCTAGCAACCCCCTTGCGGGGTGCGGGGCAGCGCTCCGTTAGAAATTTTTTTCTAACAGAGGCAGTGTCGTGGAGTATGTGTATGTATACGTATGTATATATATACATGCATATATATATAAAGGGGAAAAAGACATCCAATAGATGCGTGGGGCCAGCGCCTAGGCGCTTGAGCGCAAGCGCGCCACGTGTCGGCACGTGGGCGCTTTGCGCTCGAGCGCAGAGTGCTGGAGAACAACGCGCCACGTGGGCGCTTTGCGCTCGAGCGCAGAGTGCTGGAGAACAACGCGCCACGTGGGCGCTTTGCGCTTGGACGCTGAGCGCTTGGGCGCAAGCGCGCCAGATGTTGGCATGTGGGCGACTTGCGCTTGAGCGCAAGAGCGCCACGTGTCCGCACGGGGGCGACTTGCGCTCGAGCGCTTGCGCTGGAGCGCAAGAGCTCCACGTGTCAGCACGGGGGCGACTTGCGCTCGAGCGGTTGCGCTCGAGCGCAAGAGCGCAACGTGTCGGCACCGGGGCGACTTGCGCTCGAGCGCTTGCGCTGAAGCGCAAGAGAGCCACGTGTCGACACGCGGGCGCTTTGCGCTTGAGCGCCGGGGAGAAAAGAAGGCTTTTAGCCTAAAAAAATTTCTCAGAAGAGAAATCAGAGAGGAGTTGGACTCCTGAATGTGTTTTTTTTTATTTTTTTAGGGGTTTTAGTGAAAGATGTTCTTCTTCTTCCTCCTCTGTTAGCTGGATCTTGAAGATCAAGAGATGTGGGATCTTTAAAAAATCTCTTCTATTTGAGATCTAATGGAAGATCTGAGTTCCCCTTTATGGGTTTTGTGGTGAAAAACTATTTTGTTTTATAAAAAGAAGAGTAAAACTCTTGATTTAATTCAAGAGAAAGAAGAAGGTTTTGGAACCTTGAAGAAGGAGAAAGATCTCAGATCTGGAAAATTTTTAGAGAGAGAAAAGGTTGTTGAGATATTTCATTATCTTTGTCTTTATAGGCTATACACTTTACACATAGCCCCTTGGGCTTCACAAAATGACATTTTGCCTATTTCATGGCTCATTTGCCATTTCTTTTTGCACATAAGCCATGGGCTTTACAAAAATTTGGCTTTATGCCTATTTTGTGAAGTTAATCCATAAACTAAAATAAAAGAAATGCAACAAAATCATTTATTACAAAATTTTTATCTTGGCATGCGGGGAGGCCGGCCGCTTCTTGTTCTGGCTCGACCCGGGCATAGGCCCACTGGATCTGGGCTTGGGCCCACTTGGCTTGGGGTTGACTTTGATTTTAACTTGGTCAACCGGGGTGTAGATTTTTACCCCAACAAATTGCCCCCCATCAATAAATGCACACCATATATGTGGGTCGTGTGCATGAAATTGATGGATCTTCTTTCACGTGGAGGCGACTTGATTTTGTTCCCGCTTTTTGGGAAGCTGGCACTGCCCTTTTTACGACATGGACGGTCGTTGCTTGACATGTCTCCGAGACGGAGTGTCCGTGATAAACGTTTTCCCTGGCCCGAAGTGATCTGGTTCCCTCTTTGTAGGAATCCTGCGCTGCCCTTTTTGCGACGTGGACGGTCGGTGCTGCCCTTTTTGCGACTTGGACGGTCGGTGCTGCCATTTTAGTGATTTGGACGGTCGGTGCTGCCCTTTTTTGCGACTTGGACGGTCGATGCTGCCATTTTAGCGACGTGGACGGTCGGTTCTGCCATTTTAGCGACTTGGACGGTCGATTCTTCCCTTTTTGCGACTTGGACGGTCGATGCTGCCCTTTTTGCGACTTGGACGGTCGATGCTGCCATTTTAGCGACTTGGACGGTCGGTTCTGCTCTTTTTGCGACATGGACGGTCGGTGCTGCCATTTTAGCGACGTGAACGGTCGATGCTGCCCTTTTTGCGACTTGGACAGTCGATGCTGCCATTTTAGCGACTTGGACGGTCGGTTCTGCCCTTTTAGCGACGTGGACGGTCGGTGCTGCCATTTTAGCGACGTGGACGGTCGATGCTGCCCTTTTTACGACTTGGACGGTCGATGCTGCCATTTTAGCGATTTGGACGGTCGGTTCTGCCCTTTTAGCGATGTGGACGGTCGGTGCAGCCATTTTAGCGACATGGACGGTCGATGCTGCCCTTTTTGCGACTTAGACGGTCGATGCTGCCATTTTAGCGACTTGGACGATCGGTTCTGGATTTGACTTGCCCCGCTTCTTGCGGCGTCAGGGATGAAGTTGACTTGTTTCCGTGGTGGAATTCGGTTCTGCCGGGGGGTCATTGGTTGTTTTGCCGACCTGATGTGATTTGGGTTGACATCAGTATCGCTACGCTGGAATATGGTACCAGGAGCGAATCATCATTTGATATGACAGGGTTTGGGAATTGGTTTTTGTTTGGTGTCTGCATTACTGCTCTGGAATAATGCCAGGAGAAACTCATCATTTGCCCCGAGAGGATTTGGATTTGGTTTTTTTTGTTTGGCATCTGCATTGCTGCACTGGAATAATGCCAGGAGCAACTCATCATGTGCCCCGAGAGGATTTGGATTTGGTTTCTTAGGAGACAGGTTTAGATCCCTGTCACCTAAGGCTTTTCCATTTTGTGAGCCGTAAGGGTCTCACAAATCATTTTCTCCCTACGGGTCATAAGGATCCTGTAAGTGTATTTTCTCATCAGGGGTCGTGGGGACTCCTAAGTGTGTTGCTCCTTCATGAGTCGTAAGGATCTCACGCGGGAATTTTCTCCTCACAAAGTCGAGAGGTCTTTGCGAGTGCATTTCATTTCTTTTTTCACGAGTTTGAGCCCTTTCGGGTTTTCGCAAACTCGCCGGCAGTCCTGCTGTTTTTACTCACGGAGCCCTTTCGGGTTTTCATCCGTGCCCATTTTGCTTGTGGACATACCGTTCTTTTTTTGTTTTTCTTCTCCTTCTTTTTTTTCTTTTTTTTTGGAGAGGTCGGGATTGTTTTATGCCCGTGGATTGTATACGGTTTTGTAGGATGTATGATCCAGACCGTAGGGCCGGAAAGATTTCAGGGCTTTGTTGGCGTCAGCATCGCTGCACTGGAATGTGGTACCAGGAGCGACTCATCATTCGCTGTTGGGGTATGGGATTTGGAATTTGGTTGGCGTCTGCATCGCTACACTGGAATATAGTACCAGGAGCGACTCATCATTCGCCACTTTGGGGTTGGGGAGCGATGGCTTAGGAGACAGGTTTAGATCCCTGTCACCTAAGACTTTTCAATTTTATGGGCCGTGAGGGTCCCATAAAAGCATTTTCTCCCTACGAGTCGTAAGGATCCCACAGGTGTATTTTCTCCTTAGGAGTCGTGAGGACTCCTAAGTGTGATTTTCCTTTATGAGTCGTAAGGATCCCACAAAGGTTCGTTCATCTCATGTATCGTGAGGACACATGAGTGGGTCTTTTCAATGGAGCATAATTCCAAAGGCGGAGACCAGCCGTGTAACTGGTAATTGTGGTGGGGCATGAGTATGACGAGAATTATTTGAGCCCGTGGATTGAATACGGTAGTCAATTTGGGGACTAACCGTAGGGCTGGGAGAATTTTGAGAAATTGGATTTTGGTTGGCGTCTGCATCGCTGCACTGGAATGTGGTACCAGGAGCGACTCATCATTCGCCGTTTGGGGACTTGGAATTTGGATCTTGTTTGACATCAGCATTGCTGCACTGGAATAATGCCAGGAGCAACTCATCATTTGCCTTGGGAGGACTTGGGATTTGGGTTTTTGGTCGGCATCAGCACCGCTAACACTGAAGCGAAATGCCAGGAGCGACTCATCATTTGTCGTTGCCCGTTGGGGAACGATGGCTTAGGACACAGGTTTGGGTCCCTATCACCTAAGGCTTTTCAATTTTATGGGCCGTGAGGGTCCCATAAAAGCATTTTCTCCCTACGAGTCGTAAGGATCCCGCAGGTGTATTTTCTCCTTAGGAATCGTGAGGATTCCTAAGTGTGTTTCTCCTTTGAGAGTCGTAAGGATCTCACGCAGGGTTTTCTCCTCACAAGGTCGAGAGGACTTTGCGAGTGTATTTCATCTCTTTTCACGAGTTTGCGCCCTTTCGGGTTTTCACAGACTCACCGGTAGTCCTGCTGTTTTTACTCACGGAGCCCTTTCAGGTTTTCACCCATGCCCGTTTTGCTTGTGGACACACCGTTTTTTTTTCTCGCTCTCTCTCTCTTTTTTTGCCGCTGGTGGGACTTTAAAAGTAGTCTCACCGGGAATATTTGGGAGAGATAGGGGTCATTTATGCCCGTTGATTGTATACGGTTTTACAGGATGTATGATCCAGACCGTAGGGCTGATGTGCTCAATTCGCCTGCGACTTGGAGCATTCACGTGTAGTATTTCTTGAGATATCGGCCATTGATGGGTGGCATGGGCCTTTCTCCCTCGACACTTATTAGTTGGTAGGATCCTCCGTCAAACACTTTCTCGATGACGTATGGTCCTTCCCAGTTTGGCTCGAATTTTCCCTTGGCATGCCGATTGGGGATAATCGGTCTTTTGAGGACCAACACCAATTCACCTTTCTTGAAAGCGCGGAGACGGGTTATCTTGTCATAGGCCCGTGACATTTGGGCTCGGTATAGCTCCAGACTTTGCTGCACCGCGAGCCTCTTTTCTTCGAGGGCATCGAGATCTTCAAGTCGAAGGAGCACGTTTTCCTCCTCCGTCATCTCATGCTGAACGGCCATTCTTAAGCTTGGAACTTCGACTTCGAGGGGGAGGACCGCCTCCACTCTGAAAAGCAATGAGTATGGAGTGGACTGAGTTGGAGTACGGTGCGTGGTACGATATGCCCACAATGCCTCGTGAAGCTTGAGATTCCAGTCTTTCTTGTTGGCTGAAGCATTTTTCCTCTGGAGCTTGCATAGAGTCTTATTGAAGGCTTCGGCGAGCCCATTGGCTCTTGGATTATAGATCGAGGAATATCTCCAGTCTATCTTGTGCTGAGTAGCGAACCTGGAGACATTGAAGCTCTTGAAAGAAGGCCCGTTGTCAGAAATAATTCTTCTTGGTGTACCGAAGCGGTATAGAATATTATGCTGGAAGAATGTCAGAATATCTTTAGTCTTGACTTCTTTGAGCGGGACAGCTTCTTCCCATCTGTAGAAGTAGTCAGTTGCGGCCAGTATGAACCGGTGGCCTTTGGATGACGGAGGATCAATTGTGCCAACAATGTCGGTGCCCCAGACTTCGAAGGGCCACGACACCACCGTAGGATGCAACGGATTGGGATGTTTGTGAATGAAATCACCATTGATCTGGCAGATCTGACATTTCTTTGCATGTTCTCCGCAATCCCGTATCATGGTGGGCCAGTAATACCCAAGCCGTTTGATTTGAAGTCGCATCTTGGGGCCAGATTGGTGAGCACCGCAAACGCCCGAGTGAACATCTTTCATGACCTTTTGGGCTTCGGCCAATGACAGACACTTGAGCCAGAGTTGGTCATATGACCTGCGGTATAACGTGTCATTTACAAACACGTATCGGAGATCTCTTTTCTTCAGCTGAATCCTCGCAGATTTTTCTTCGGGAGGGTTGTCGTATCGGTGGTACTCTATGAAGGGTTCTCTCCAATCGGGCTCGTCTTGGATGATCGAATCTTCTTCAGCGGGATTGCTCGTCTGTTCCGCGCTTTCCTCTTCTCGTAGAGAGACTGGAGGTAGAATTTTCCGGCTCCTGATGTGATCAGAATTTCGTCCATGTCAGGATCAGCCAGCTCCTTGGCCAAGCGAGCGAGTATGTCGGCTTTTCCGTTCAACGCTCTGGTGATTCTCTTTAGTTCAATATGAGTGAACCGTTTCATGAGTTCCACCACCCGGCCTCTGTACCGAGCTAACTCGGGATTGTATATCTTATAGTCACCGCTTACTTGGTTGACGACAAGCTGGGTGTCACCGTAAACCCGCAGCCGAAGGATTTCCATTTCTATGGCGAGTTCCAAACCAGCTATCAGGGCTTCATACTCAGCTTCATTGTTTGTCCGAGGCTCGGTGAGAGTGAAAGAACGCCGTAGGGTTCCCATTGATGGCGTGATGAAAACCAATCCTATCCCCGCTTTTACCTCCGGGATGCTTGATCGGCCGGAGATTCTTATTGATGAGGCCCCATCGAAGTAGAGCTCCCAACATGGCTCATCTTCCTCGAGGTGCAGCACTTGTTCGTCGGGTAACTCACAATTTAGCGACGACCCTTCTGGTATGGGATGAGCAGTGAGAAAGTCTGCAAGAGCTTGCCCTTTTACTGCTTTCTAAGGGGTATAAACTATGTCAAACTCAAGTAGCATGACAGCCCATCTTGCCATTCTGCTGGCTAGGCTTGCTTTGGTCATCAAGTGTTTAAGAGGGTCGACCTTGGAGATCAGCATAACCCGATGAGCGAGCAAATAGTGCCTCAGCTTCTTCACAGCAAATATTAGAGCCAGGCATTGCTTTTCAATTGGGGAGTAGTTGTGTTCCGCCCCGACTAGAGTTCGACTGAGGTAGTCGAGGGCATTTTCTTTTCCCTCCTCGTTATTCTGGGCAAGGAGCGCACCGAGTGACTCGTCCAGCGCGGCAGTGTAGAGAATCAGCGGTTTATTTAGAATGGGAGCGGCTAGCACTGGAGGGTGCAACAAGTATTGTTTGATGCTTTCGAACGATGTTTAGCATTCGGCATCCCAGATAAAAGGAGCTCCTTTCTTCATGAGCTTTGAGAAGGGCCTACATCTCCCCGATAAATTTGAGATAAACCTCCGTATATAAGCAAGCTTGCCTTGAAAAGATCTTAGCCGCGTCAGACTCTTCGGAGGGGGCATCTCCATGATGGCCTTTATCTATGATGGGTCAACTTCGATCCCTCGATGTCGGACTATGAAGCCCAGGAATTTTCCCGATGATACGCCAAAAGCGCATTTTAGAGGATTCATCTTCAGATCGTATTCCCTCAGTCTGGTGAGAACGGTCCTAAGATCCGGGATATGATCGGCCTTGGTTTTAGTCTTAACGACCAGGTCATCAACATAACATTCGACGACTTTATGAATTAGGTCATCAAAGATATTGGTCATTGCCCTTTGATATGTAGCACCTGCGTTCTTCAGTCCAAACGGCATCACCTTGTAGCAATGTATTCCGATCGGGGTTCGAAATGCTGTGTGCTTCTCATCCTCAGGCGACATCTTGATCTGATTGTATCCGGACGAGCCATCCATAAAGGTGAACATTTCATAATTTGAGGTGTCATCGACCATCATTTCCATGACCGGTAGCGGGAAGTCGTCTTTAGGACATGCCTTGTTCAGGTCCCTGAAATCGACACAAACTCGGATCTGCGCATTTTTCTTCTTCACTGGGACTACGCATGCGATCCAGTCCGCATATTTCTCTTCTTTGATGAAGCCGGCATCGATGAGCTTCTTAGTTTCCTCGATGACTTTTTCTTCTAGTTCCCTTCTCATTCTTCGAGGAGCTTGTTTGACTAGCTTAGTATCAGGAGATATGGCCAACTTATGTACGGCCACTTCAGGGGAAAGGCCAGGCATTTCTTTGTATGTCCATGCGAAGCAGTCGACGAACTCATGCAGCAGGGCAATTATCTGCGCTTTCATTTCCTCTGACAAGAGCGAGCTGATGTAGGTCGGCCTTGGATTATCGGGCGTTCCTAAGTCAATCTCGGTTAGCTCGTCAAAGGTTGCTTGTCCGCCATCTTCGAGCTCTTGAGGAGCTTCTTCTGGCTCGGCTATCTCGTAATCATTATTTGATCTTTCGCTGTCCTCACCAACACGGATCATGTAGCACGCTTTGGAATCAGGTTGAATGTATCCTATGCCCCGTCTATCTGGAATTCGTACATCGATGAGTGCTCTGACCTAGGGCGGATACCATAGCCCTTCGTAAAACTTTGCTTCGGACTCCGTTTGATATAACCGGCATCCTCACTTCTTAAAGTATTCCCGCATCTCAGGCGCATAGTATCTGGGATTGAGGACGGCTCTTATGCCTCTCTCATAGGGAAGGCACGCGACAGAAAAATAGTCCGGGTGCACAACAGGGTTTGACCTGTAAAACAGGATGCCCTACTGTCCATTTTTCCTCCCGGGCACGTAGAAAGTTTTCAGCTGGTCCACGGTAGAGACTGACAATGTGTCGAGCTCTTTGCACATCCGTTCCGGAACCCTTGTGATGGCCAGGGACCCTTCTGCGACTTCGAAGGTCTCTCGTAGTTTCGCTTGCTGCATGGGGGGCCAATCTGCACTGCTGTTGCATGGCAGGTCCTCTCCTTCTGACTCTTCAGTGTCACTGCCAAGATGAGGGCGGACTTTGCTGCTAGATGGGCCTTCAGTAACAGATTCGTCCGTATCGCTGCCGAAATGAGGCCGAGTTTTACGGAAGAACGGGCTTCCAGCGTCGGACTCATCAGTGTCGCTGCCGAAATGCGAGCGCACTTGGGTATTTTTGCTTTTGAAAGTGACAGCCGGCGCAGATTTGCTTTTGAGTCTTGTGGCCGGTCTATCCTCGGTTAGTTGTGGCTTAGCATTTTGGTGGTTCATAAAGTACCGAGAATCTTCATATCGGACTTCATGCACACCAAATGGCTGGATGTCTGAGTCAATGCGTCTTTCTTCGCCATTTTTAGTATACTTCATGCATTGATGGAGAGTTGACGGAATGATGCCGTAATCGTGGAGCCACGGCCGCCCCAAGAGAATCTTATAAAACGTGTCGTCGTCGATCACGTATATCTTAGCTTATGTTTGCAGATCCCCGAATTTGATTGGCAAAGCTATAGACCCCAGAACTTGCTGGCAATTTTGGTTGAAGTATTGAATGACAATCCTTTCCCTTGACAGGTGTGGGACGTCCATTGACAAACTCTTCAGAGTTCGCAAGTTCATGATGTTCACTGAGGACCCCGGATCAATCAGTATGCGATTAATTCGATGTCCGTCGCTGTACCCGGTCACGTAAAGCGGCCGATTATGCTCAGCCGTTCTGAGTAGCAATTCTTCATCCTTAAATGTGACTGCGGAGGCATGCAGATCGTGTTGGGATTCTTTCATATTAATTTCCGCAAAGTGAGCCTGATACCGCTCGGGGTTTTGTAGAGCGTGAATGAGAACATCTCTAAGCTCCTTAGATAGAACCAAGGCGTCGTAGATGCTCAGGAGAGACGGAAGCTTCCGGAGATGTGCCAAGACATTATAGTCCACCGAGGAAGGACTTATGTTTTCATCAGTCGGTTCTCTGCCATCTTCTTCATTAGCGACTTTTTTTTCCTTCCCTTTTAGGGCGTTGCCCTGATTTGGCGGTAGAGCCCTGCCGCTTCTGAGCAGGATTTGATTGGCCTTTTTGGTGAGCTCCTCGTCCTCTTCGGGACAACAGAGCTCATCCTTGGAGTCGCTGCCAAGATGGATGGCGTAGCAGGTTACTACTTGGATCTCTTCATTGGAGTCTTCTTCTAACTCCTCTAGAATTTCGGCCGCTTGTACAGGGAAGAACTCCTTCAATTGAATCAATGTTCTTTCCTTTTGATCATATTCTTGTAGGGAATCGATATATTTTTGAATGGTCGATCTCCCTGCAGACTCTTTTTCGCGCCGAGCTGCATCTTTCTTCTTCTTGAGCTTCTTGGATTTTGAGCCTGACGGAGCCGCATTGACAGCTGGACTGGTAGACTTCTTCTGTCCTTCCCATTCCATCCTGGGCTCTTTCTGAAGCAGCTTTAGCATCTTCTTTGTCTTATTAGATATGTGCATACTCCACGGAGGCCGTGATGAGTCAGTTTCGTTTGTTAGGGCAACAGGTTCAGCCGTCTGCTCCCAGAAGGCTTCAACTTCTGTCTGTATAAAGTTGGCGGTTGTAACTTGATTGTTCACCAACACGCTTTTGGACAGCTCGATCTCTCCAGCCTTGTAATGCTTCTCGACCCAGTCTTTGAAGATATAGCAATCTTCGATCGCATGGCTCACTACTCGGTGGTACGGGCAATACAGAGGATTGTCGGTCATTTTTGCTTCTTGGGGTCTTTTCGACTCCGGCAATTGTAGGCCGTTGTTCAAGGCATCTTTAAATATCTTACGGACCTTGTCCCTTCTGAAAGAGTAAACCTTGTTCTTCTTCTCCTTTAGGGAAGGCCCATCTCCTCCCAGCAATGGCTTTCGAGACCGGTTGGTTTTGGATTCTCCTGCCCTTCGCTTTTCTTCATTGTCGGACGCTTTGAAAACATTGGTACTTCTGGAACTCCCTCTTCTACGGTTGTCGTCCCGCTTGCTTTTCCAGGTTTTGTCTCTTTGAGAGTCCGGCGGGGACTCTTGGTTCGAGCGTTCCAGCATTTGGACTTTCTTGGTTAGCTCCTGAAATGTCTTGAGGCCCGCTGTACACAAGAATGGGACCATCCAATTGCTGAGGTTCCCAATGAGAAGGCTGACGGACTGGTCCATCTCCAGCGGCGGTTCGCACTTGACTGTGAGATTACGCCATCGGGTGATAAAGTCAGTGTTGCTTTCATTCTTCCCCGGCTTGTTCCTCACAAGGTCGGCAATGGAGATTTTATCACTGACGCTCATGAACCTTTGCCGAAACAGAGATTCCATTTGGGCAAAGGTAATGACGGACCCGTCTGGTATACTCGCGTACCAGTCGAAAGCGACACCGGTCTGGCTGTGGACAAACTGACGAAGAAGGAGCGCGTCATTGCCCCCTGTATTTCCGCATGATGCTTTGAAGTGGGCGACGTGCTGATTTGCATTCCCCGTTCCATCAAATCTTTCGAACTTAGGAATGACGTAGCCGCTTGGGAACTCAATCAGATCGTACTGCGCGGGATATGGCCGCCCACTACTGCCGATTTCTTTCTGAACATCAGCTTCGGCCACTAATGTTTTAACCTTGCTGGTGACCAAATCCATTATCCGATCCTGTGTTAACGGGATAGCGCTATCTGGGGCCAAGGCGTCCCCAGAAGCGGAGTGTGGCCGGATTTCATGTGGCTCGACCAGTCTTGGACCCGAAGGGACAGGCATTGGCTGCCTCGGATTGTCATCACCCGGCTGATTAGTAGCGTCTTGTGCTTGATTAGGAGGCGCTCGAGCAATTTGAGCCGTAAGTTGCATCACCACGTTCGTTAAGTCGTCAATCTTCGAATAGAGCTTAGCCATCTCTTTATCTTTGCTCCTGAGCTGTTTTCGAAGCTCTTGAAGCAGCTCTTGCTCCGCAGTCCTGTGGCGGAAAGTCGGCTCTTCCTCGCTGTCCGAGCTTGATTCTGCATGGACCGAGGGGTCCTTCTGCCTATCATCCTCATCGAGAGGGTTTTCTTCATCCAGCGGGGGCGGCTGTTCTTGGGCAGCGGCAACCACATTCAGGCTAGATTGGGCTTGTGATGTGGTGGCCCCATCCTTGCTTTTGCTGCAAAGGTTGTCGCTGGGGCTCCCGCCCGCCATATAGACCGTATGTATGATATATCCGGCCGTCTTTCTATCATTGGCAGCTAATTTCACAGATCGCTGTCTTGACCCCCTTGTTTCGGTAGCTGGTAGTCGATTGAAGGCGGCTGGCCTAACCAGGTTCTTGAATGGTGTTGGCGCTTCTTTTCTGGGTTTGCCCCGCTGCTTTCGTGCGGCACAGAGTGCTTGATAGACTCTTGAAGAGACAGTGTCATACTTTTTCTGTTGGGACCGGGACAAGTCTCTTTGTGGCACTGTTCGGACCACTGTCTTCTTGATTCTGGCGGTCATGGCGTTTTTCTGAACCCACTTCAGAGGCTCGAAGGAATTGCTGATTCTTACGTCCGACTCAGCCGTCGTCGCGGGGCAACCCTGCACTTGGAACTTCACACGATTCCATTTGGCTGAAGCCCTGGCCCTCTTATTGGCTCGATACCTGAGCCGCTTCTGCCTTAACTTTTCTGTTCTAAGCGCCTGGCCGACTTCGGCTCTTTGGGAAGACGCCGCAGACCGGGCGATGGAAGGTCTTGGAGATACGCTCAATTGTGCATTTGTTGGAGTCATCGCCTGAGCTCGTCCGCAACATTTGATGTTGCCCTTTGTACCGAAGTTCTTGCCCCCCACTGGAGCACCAGAGAATCGTTCAGATACCGTCTTAAGTTTCGGTTGTGGTGCCTTGGCGATCACGACAATCGGCCTCTTAACCCTTGAGACCGGCTTGGCCACCTGTTCTGCCGGGATCTCCGCCAGATGAGCGCTTCTGGCAGGGTAGATGATGACGGAGCCAAACTGGCGGGGCGGTTCCTCCCACTATCGACTGAGGCTTGGGGGGAGAACCACACGAGCGTTGATCTTGACCACGTACGGAATTGGGGTCACGTTGGAAGCTGAATTCGTCTGGGGAGACATTGTCATTGAAAGTTGATTGCTGCACGAAAAGAAAACATCATTTCAGTATAGGCAATCGATATGTATATTGATTGAGTTCGCATGAACGCTTAACCCAAAATATGGGAGGAGAAAGTCGTCCCACCGGGCGTGCCAGAATCTGTAGGGTGTTTTTCGTCACCCTATTGAGATGGGAATACGCGCGCTCTTGTTATGTGTACTATAAATTCCCCCTGCCTAGGGTAGGCGGAGGTTTAATGATTGTGGGGATTCGAATCTCCGGCAGCCGCGGACTAAGCTGCCGTTAATTACCCATCGCCTTTGAAGCGAGGGAACCTCCGATTGACGGGTTAAACTGGTCATGCGAACTCAATGTGCAGTGTGCGTAAGATGTGCTTTGAAAAGGGGTTTTGGATATATCGGGAGCCACGCAGAGTTTTTACGGGGGTCCCGCTATCCGGATAGCGGGCTGGGGGTCAAGGGGGCTAGCAGCCCCCTTGCGAGGTGTGGGGCAGCGCCCCGTTAGAAATTTTTTTCTAACAGTGGCAGTGTCGTTGAGTATGTGTATGTATACGTATGTATATATATACATGCATATATAAATAAAGGGAAAAAGACATACAATAGATGCGTGGGGCCAGCGCCTAGGCGCTTGAGCGCAAGCGCGCCACGTGTCGGCACGTGGACGCTTTGCGCTCGAGCGCAGAGTGCTGGAGCGCAATGCGCCAAGTGTCGGCACGTGGGCGCTTTGCGCTCGGACGCTGAGCGCTTGGGCGCAAGCGCGCCACGTGTCGGTACGTGGGCGACTTGCACTCGAGCGCTTGCGCTTGAGCGCAAGAGCGCCACGTATCCGCACGGGGGCGACTTGCGCTCGAGCGCTTGCGCTGGAGCATAAGAGCGCCACGTGTCGGCACGGGGGCGACTTGCGCTCGAGCGCTTGCGCTGGAGCGCAAGAGCGCCACGTGTCGGCACCGGGGTGACTTGCCCTCGAGCGCTTGCGCTGGAGCGCAAGAGGGCCACGTGTCGACACGCGGGCGCTTTGCGCTTGAGCGTTGTGCGCTTGAGCGCAAGCGCGCCACATGTCAGCACGCGGGCGCTCTGCGCTTGAGCGCCGGCGAGAAAAGGAGGCATTTAGCCTAAAAAAATTTCTCAGAAGAGAAATCAAAATGGAGTTGGACTCCTGAATGTGTTTTTCTTCTTTTTTTAGGGGGGTTTAGTGAAAGATGTTCTTCTTCTTCCTCCTCTGTTAGCTGGATCTTGAAGATCAAGAGATGTGGGATCTTTAAAAATCTCTTCTTTTTGAGATCTAATGGAAGATCTGAGTTCCCCTATGGGTTTTGTGGTGAAAAACTATTTTGTTTTATAAAAAGAAGAGTAAAACTCTTGATTTAATTCAAGAGAAAGAAGAAGGTTTTGGAACCTTGAAGAAGGAGAAAGATCTCAGATCTGGTAAATTTTTAGAGAGAGAAAAGGTTGTTGAGATATTTCATTATCTTTGCCTTTATAGGCTATACACTTTACACATAGCCCCTTGGACTTCACAATATGGCATTTTGCCTATTTCATGGCTCATGTGCCATTTCTTTTTGCACATAAGCCATGGGATTTGCAAAAATTTGCCTTTATGCCTATTTTCTTACATTTATCCATAAACTAAAATAAAAGAAATGCAAAAAAATCATTTATTACAAAAATTTTATCTTGGCATGGGGGGAGGCCGGCCGCTTCATGTTCTGGCTCGACCCGGGTATAGGACCACTGGATCTGGGCTTGGGCCCACTTGGCTTGGGGTTGACTTTGATTTTGACTTGGTCAACCAGGGTGTAGATTTTTACCCCCAACAAAGTACATTAGCATGTACAATAAATATATAAAGCAATAATGATATGACAATCAGTATGCAATAATCATGCAGTAAGGATATGAGAATGTAAATATGCAACAATCATGAAAGGTACACTAACAGGTACTACTAATACATGAAGCAGTGCATAAACAGATAACTGTGAGGTATGGAGTGAAAATGTCATTTCCACGGAATCCTGACATCGTGGTTGGATCACAATCCATCAAGACACTCAAAATCCCAATTCCTCAAATCATCCCCCAATTGGCTCTCATATCATATAAGTCTAACATCTCCTCAATGTACAATATCGAATAAATCCCCTATATCCCGAATGTACAAAATCAAGTGAGTCTCGTATATATCTAATATCCAATCTCAAATGAATCACCTATATCCTAAATGTCAAATCTCAAGTAACATTCTAACATCCTAAATATATTTGCATAGATAAAAATGATGAGGTCAATACACATATATTAGCATCCCACTCCTCTAATATTGGCGTAAGAGTATATATAACAGCGTCCTAACCCACTGTTATATATACACAAGTAATTAGAAATATCATGAAAACCATTATGCCAAGAATCGACACAGAAATACTGATCTATCAGATGCCGTCACCAAGACTAGCATCCTGATAGGTACGTATCACACGCTATCCGAAAAGTACGAGTGCCTAGCTTAGACCCTCGTCTTTTCACGTATCAATACGTACATGACTCCCAATGGTATCCCCATAATTACCGCCGAGTCATTGGTACTGTTACCGGATGGTATGGTTCCCCTGCCGGGCTCATCGGCGTGGTACATCGACATCCCTTTCTTGCCCAGGGGTACCTCCGGGCCCCACCATGTACCCTCTACGGCCTCGACGCCTCCTCGTAGAGGTATATATAAATCAGAACCGATAAAACTCATGGTAGATGCGCAAATATCATATCAAGGAAACCGGGTTTTTCAATTAATGCATAATTTCATGAACTCCCGCGGTTCCCAAATCCGGAAAACATCATGAAAAATCCATATAAGAGTGCGCAAATCCATGAATACAATATGTGCGACATAACTGAAATGTAAGCATATAAAAGGAAGAAACCGCTAAGTAAAATCGGTAAAGGTAAATATGTAACTGTAACTGATATATGTGTAATATACACGTATAACAAGGTATAGGTATCTACCTATTTGAACTGATGTAGTATACCCCCTGGGTATAAGTGGAATATGTGAGTATGGTATACATGTAGCTAAAAGTCATATGTGCTGAGTAATATGATTCGATGTCGCAAGTCCCTAACCAAGCAATATAATATCTATAAATAGGTATGCAACTTCATAATTGCATAACTCCCAAAAGGAAATAGGAAGCTCAGTAGTACACATCATAGAGCGCACCATATTATATAGGGTGTGATTGCTCCACCCCGATACAACGTTGTGCTGTGGTGTATTCGGAGGAGTAATGCTGAGAGAGAATCTCATTCTCCTTTAGAATAGTCTAGGAATCCTATGCACAAGTATTCTCCTCCCTGATCTCATCATAGGAGAGTTGACTGGTGTACTTGCTCTAGGGTTTCACGTCTTTACACGATAATATCAGGTACACAAACGCGTCCCTAACTTAGCACACCCGTGTCACAAATCAAGGACTCTGAATCATTACCCAGCCGAGTATGCTCAAGTATCACTGACGAACGAGCATCGGCAGGCAATGTCTCACGAAAGAGATTAAGGAAAAGTGGTCGGGCGCGGACATGAGCAAGCTGTCCCCTCCGTAGAGACGAACTTAAGTTGTACTCAAAGATCGAATAAGAACGGTAAATCTGTAGAAGACTATCACAACAATCAAAATCCGCTGCAGGAAGATGTACATTAGCTCTGGTGACCCGTGAAAATCTGACACAACTCTCGAACAAATAGTGTCTCCAAATCTCCAACACAAAACCACCACGGCCATCTCCAGATCATGGGTGGAATATCCTTCTCGTACTTCCTCCAATGTAGGGAAGCAAAACCGATAACTCTATAGTGTCACCTCAGTATACACTCGAGCCCCACTCAAGAAACATCACAGTTAAACCACAAGGTCGCCCGAACTAGAAAGCAAAGAATGACCTGATGCAGTTGTTAACCGAATCTTCAACTGCCGAAAACTCCGCACACATGCCTCAATTCAAAGAAAAGAAACCTCTATTCCGGTCAATTCAGTCAACGGTGCAACACTACACTAGCAATCCTGCACGAAACGGCGGTATAAACCCGCTAAGCCCAAAAGTCTGCGGACTTCCGTCTTGCTCACAAGTCTGGTCCTAAGCTGTACGGCCACGATCTTCCTCGGAACCATACAAAACTGTCTCCCGTGACTACCAGACCTAGGAGTCAACACAAACAAGCCTAAAGGATCACTCCAAGAATCTAGCAAACCGTTGGTGCTCTCCCAGTATCTGCATAACAAATCCTCAAGTGGTATTCCTTTCCCTCAAGAAACATTAATTAGACCAGAATGTCGTAAATCATACAACAATAACTGGTCAAGGAACGGCCTGAAGAAATCCGGTTCATCATATCTACGAATGCTGCTAGGGCATTGGTGAGTCCAATGACACCACCAAAACACACAAAGCCCGTAGCACGCACAAGGCAGTCTTCGGAATGCCATCACTCCGAACCCGCAACAATGATGACCCGATCCCAAACAAACTTAGAAAATGTCTCGCACTCTGGAGCTGATCGAAGAAAACGTCAATGCGAGGTAAAGGATACCTATCCGCACCGTAAGCCGGTTCAATTGACGGTCCGTCGATACACAACCTAAACTGTCGTCTTTCTCCTTGACGAACAGAAATAGGAGCTCCATAATACGAAACACTCAGACGCACGAAACTCCCCCAACAACTACCCTACAGCTGATCCTTAAGCTCCCTAAGCTTCGCCGGCTCATCTGGAACAACGTCGAAAAACTCTCGCACGAAAGGAACCCGGTCCAACAAACCAACTATGGCTACGGTATCACCAATGAACGTCAACAATCCACGATATCTCCTCAAAAGCCGACTAGCGAAATAGGCTGAATTCAAGCTGTGAGAGGCGGCACCACTGTCCACCTGCACAACAAGAACTGACTCGCCGGGGAAAACCAAACCTGACTGTTTCCTCACGGCGGTCCATAGACGCCTACCACGTAGCTAACCAATCCATGCCCAGGTGTAACGTTTTAGAAATCGTTATGCGAATTTGTCTGTTTTAGGGTAAGTTTGTCGGTATTTTCCGTGGTAACCCGACTGTGTTCAAACGACCATATAGACTTGCCAGCACATAGTTTAGCTAAAATAAAGCTAGTGCGCAAGATTTGGGAGTATCTGGGTTTTTTTGGTTTAATTAGAATTTTTCCTAATTTTAATGTTATAATATGAAAAAATTCTCTTTAAGCGATCTTTTCATCAAATTATTTTTGAGTAACCTAACCCACATGTATCTAAATATTTGTGTGGAGGTTAGGTTTATTGGATTAAAGAAAAGAAAAGAAAAGAGAAGATGCATGCATGTGTGCATGTGTAGTGTGAATGCATTAACTTTGCATTTAATGGGAAATTGCTAGGTAATTCCTCACAAAACTCTCCCTTATCCCCCTTGGCCGAAATCCCTTCCTCCTCTACTACCTGTGAACTCTTCTCTCTAATTTTTCTTCAATCCTAACTCAAACTTATCCAATTCTTCAAAACATATCACAAAAATACTAAAAATCCATGTTCTTGCTTCTTGGATCACTTAGAGCTTGGAGCTTGTGAGCAAAGTTGTTAGGTATAACCCCTATACTGTTAAATTAGAGTTTTTATGTTGTTTTGTTCGTTGGTTGTAGCGTAGAACGCTTTTTATATCGATTAGTGCAATATCGGGTTTTTATTGTCTTTTTAGAATTTTTATACCTGCTGTGATCTGGAGAATTTAGTGTTTGACCAAACAAAATTATAGAGATGTACTAGTGAACCTGAGACACCACCTGAGTGACGGGGAAAACCTCACCGGCCGGGCCGGCGACCCCTAAGGCATGATCCGGCGACGCCGGCTAGGTAGGTGATGGATGGGGTTGGTCTTCTGTAGGTTGTTGTCTACTATTGGCTAGGGGTGTTTAGTACTGTTTACTTTTTTAGTAAATTCAGTATGCAAAATCTGGGATCGATTACCTATATTCTAGTGTTTTGAGTCCGCGTGATACGTATTGCGACACGAGTCGTGAGCTTGTGCTGTTGCTGTACTTAGTTGGGTTTTGTGGTATCGTGACGCACGTTAGCCACTAGACGTACACTCGCGAGTTAATTAAGTGTGTTGGTGCATTTTTGAATACGTAGTTTTGCATTATATTGATCGATTCTGAGATATTCGCATTATTTCTTGTGTTTGTGAAATTATAGCATCGCAAGCGGGGATTTCGGATGCTGCGAACAAGGGGAAGCAGGTGGTCGGATTTACATAGCTGGAGACTGTTAGTTGTATGTATGCCCTAGAGGCCAGTATTGTACAGATGATGTATATTATATTGGATGCTTGGACATATATAGAGATGACTTTTTTGCTCGATATGATAGAATGCTATCTGGTTACTCTTTATCTTAACATGTATACTAGTCTCTTTATACTGTGTTATAGTTACATGTTGGTAAAGCCCTTAGGATGTGTACTTGACTACCTGGACTATGATGCAGATCATACTAGTGGGAACATGGTAGTCCATAAGTACATCCTTCAAGGTCCCTAGTCGTGGGTGTATCGAGACGGGGCATCGATATATCAGAGTAGACTAGCGTATACGCTTCTCGACCCATGAGATGGGCAATGGATGATCCCATATCCATTGGTGTTTGACATCAGAGATGGTATACGGGTGCTCAGTGGAGACTGGGTACACTGGACGGACTCGCCGAGAACTCCCAGATGGTATTATACCTCACGTCAGGTGGCAGTTCTCAGGTGACACTTGTACAGGTTAGTCTGTAGACCCGAGATCGTCATAGAGTCTTGTGTGATTCCCACTGTGAACTTGACCAGCGCACTATGGGTTGTTTGGCATTCGTCAAGGTCATAGTACGTTAGGGGCAAAAGCATTATCGGGAATTTCAAGAGTTGAAATTTGCATTGAGATTGCATACCTTCTATGAGATAGTTGGATCCCGATACCCACTGCGAGTAATTGTTACTCCTGGGAGAGTTTTACACAGGACAATTAGCCGATCAACGGGGTTATGAAAATAACCATTTTTAAAAAATGTCCAGAGAGCAATCCAAAAGGCCGTATTTCGGTTCGATCTGAGTTTTAACTTCGTAAAAGTGTCGCCTAATGTTCTAGGTTAAGCTTTAGCGAATCTTGGGTATTTGATCGTTCGTTCGAAAACTTTAATACCGTCTAATTATCTGGAATGAGCTTTAGCAAATTTCAACTCTTGAAATTCCCGATAATGCTTTTTCCCCTAACGTACTATGACCTTGACGAATGCCAAACAAGCCATAGTGCACTAGTCAAGTTCATAGTACGTTAGGCGACACTTTTACGAAGTTAAAACTCAGATCGAACCGAAATATGGCCTTTTGGATTGCTCTCTGGACATTTTTTAAAAACTGGTTATTTTCAGAATTAAAAATATGCAAAAAACTCAGCAGGTTAAAATAAGAATTACTGTGAAAAACGACACCATGAACAGTTAAAACCACCGCGGAACCGCGGCAGTAGCCTGCTTACGCAGCGGTTCCACGGCCGTTCTGTTGCCTCATCGTTTGTTTTTTGCACAGTAACTCATGACTCTACTTGATTATTTTTTTGGAGTATTTTTAATCTGAAATTGGTTATGTAAATTCTGGAGATGGTTTTAGACTCGTCGATTCGATCGGAATTTTGATTTCATGATTTTTCCGGATAAATTAGAAAGTATTGAAGTGTTTGAACGAGTATCATTTGCTCACTTTTCACGGGGTTTAAAATCTTTCGGAAATACGTGCAAGTGTGTTTGTGGTGGACCCTCTAGAAGACAACAAACCTTAACTCGATTATGTGACCGTCTTGAACCGCCCTTTGAACCTTAGGGTTTGGGGAAGTACGGCGTGCCACATGTGAGGCGTTGGCTTGACCCTTCTACGGCTGGACCGCTACCACTGTGTCACACCCCGGGTTTTTGAACTCCGCTCAAGTGTTGAGCTTTAGCGAATCTTGGGTATTTGATCGTTCGTTCGAAAACTTTAATACCGTCTAATTATCTGGAATGAGATGCAATATGTGGAATTCATATAGTTGGACATGAAATACGAAGTATGTGATATTTCGCATTTACGATGTCTAAAGAGAATGTGGATTCCAGATATTGCAGTTTTACACTTTCTTTTCTGTGACCGTAAGTATAGTATGTCGATATCGCCGGTTTCGTTGCTATACGTCAACGACGATTGGGGTACGCATACTTACTTACGTTGATGATATGTGATATTATGTGTTCCTGAGATATGATGTGCAGGATTGACGTGATCGAATAGCCGGGGGGTTTTATGTGAGATGAGAGTTTTATATTTTCATTCATGTAAATTCAAATGTAATATTCTTTTATTTGGGGCACTTACGGGTTGAGGTTGTGTCACCAGTGTTGTATATTATTTACTTTTCGGCATTAGGATGGACCCAAGGAGGGGAGCACAGGTGACCGGGTTCTGGGGTTCAGTGGGAGGCCATCTCGAGGAGTCGAGACCGGGTCTCCTAAACTCCAGAATTGGTAGGGTCGCTTGCCGCTCTCGTAGGGGTCCAGTGTGTGGGCTTGGCTATTCATCACGACTGTGGAATCCGTATTTTCTATTTTGGCTAAATACTAAATACGGACGTCCTAGTATATCCCACATTATATCTATGTTTCTGCTGCGATATCTGTGTTGTGATCATCTGATATGTTCTGATGGATACAGTATATAGTATATAAGATATATTATTTAGACGTTACTTATGTTTTGCACCCGCACTAGCCCTGCCCTGCTCTGTCGTTAGTTACCTAACCTAACGATGCACGAGGGGACATCGAGGCGAATGCGGATGGCATAAGTGTACGTCGTATTTATCTGTGATGTTTAGGTGACTTAAATGATGGGACTTCATTAATGTGATTAATGAAAGAAAAGAAACCTAAAAGATGTTGTAGAATCAAATTTTCAAATAAAATGGTAGCTACAGTTTTGCTTTGCATAGTGGTATATATGATATACCCTGCACCATATTCGATGAGGAAAGGGCCGAGATCCCTTCACCGGGAGTGACCCCTTTAGCGAAACTGGCAGATGCTACAACACTCGGTTTGCTTTTGACTGCTTTAGGAGTTTTGCTTTGCACAGTGGTATATATGATATATCCCGCACTTTATTCGATGAGAAAAGACCCGAGATCCCTTCACCGGGAGTGACCTCTTTAGCAAAACTAATGAAAGCCTCAAAATCTCTCCATTTCAAAAATTTACTCGATTCTACAACGATATCAAGTTCATTACGCTCATGGTTTTTCTGAAAAACCTGCGTAGCCCTCCGAAATTTCAGATAGATATTACTTAGTATTCGTGCTACGGTTGTTTGGCATTCGTCAAGGCGTAGTGTACGGTAGCTATTTACTATTTATCTGTAGCATATGATGCGATTGGATTAGGGTATTCGTACGGCGTTGTTTGGCATTCGTCAAGGGTCGTGCGGGTGGGTTTAATTCAATCAAGAAATGTACGGGTTGAACTTAACTAGCACACTATGGGTTGTTTGGCATTCGTCAGGGTCATAGTACGTTAGGGGAAAAATCATTATCGGGAATTTCAAGAGTTGAAATTTGCAATGAGATTGCATACCTTCTATGAGATAGTTGGATCCCGATACCCACTGCGAGTAATTGTTACTCCTGGGAGAGTTTTACACAGGACAATTAACCGATCAAGTAGGTGTCTAGAAAGGTGTCAACGGGGTTATGCCTCTGGGAAAAACGAGGTTTACTTTAATTAGGTCCGTGCGAAAGCACGGGGAACCTCCCTCAAAGTACCGAAACTGGCCTGGCTGATAGATCAGCGAAGTTGTAGGGTGTAATTAATCCCGGCTAGTCTTTCCTTTTAGGGTTTGAAGGAAGATTTCATAAAAACCAGTGGGAGCCATCCTGATTAGATAAGATAATAACCAATCTGATCTTGCAAGAGCATACGCTAAAGTGTTTTCTTCTCTCTCTCTAGGTAGCGACCATGTCATGCCTTAATCCAGATAATAATATGGATGTATTGACCGAACCCGCATGTTATACTGTGCAGGGGAACGTTGGACCCGTTCTTTCTTATAAGAGTTATAAGACTGAACAGGGAATAGGAGAATATCTAGATTCTCAAGCCGCCCAAAAGAACATGCATGTTGATGCATCTTCTTCAGGTGTGTTAGTTATTGAGAACCGTTTCTCTGTTCACCCTACGTCCTGGGTATTAGATACCGGATCAGGATCCCACATATGTAAAATGTTACATGGGATACGGAAAGGTAGAGAACTGGGAAAATGTGATCATTCCGTTCAAGTAGGGAATGGGGAAAATGTTGCAGCCAAAGCAGTTGGCGAGTATCACCTAGTATTACCAAGTGGTAATACACTGATTTTAAATGAATGCTATTATATACCAAACATGATGTGCAACATTATATCAGTTTCTTTATTAAGTAAAGAAGGATATAATTTTGTAGTAAAGGATAATGTCATGAACATATTCCTAGATCCAAAATTGATTGCATCAGGCTCGCTACATAATGGCATATTCATTATAAATCAGAATACAGTCCTCAATATACAAAACACACACAAGAGGAAAAGTTCAGAAATGAACGAATCCTTCTTATGGCATTGTAGACTTGGTCACATCAATGCGACACGACTAGCTAAGTTGCATAAGGATGGATATTTAAATCCGTTTGAATTTTCATCTTATGACACTTGCCAGTCATGTCTCAAAGGCAAGATGACCAAAACTCCGTTTACGGGACACGGAGAAAGAGTTACGGAACTCTTAGGGCTGATACATAGTGATGTATGCGGTCCCATGTCTACACATGCCAGGGACGGTTCTTCCTACTTCATTCCATTCACTGACGACCTCTCTAGATACGGACATGTGTTCCTGATAAAACACAAGTCTGAAGCTTTTGAGAAATTCAGAGAATATAAGCACGAAGTAGAGAACCAAACGGGCAAAAGTATAAAGATCCTTCGATCTGATCGAGGAGGAGAATACTTGAGCAATGATTTTCTGGATTATCTAAAAGAGAATGGGATTCTCTCTCAGCTCACTCCTCTTTATACACCACAGCACAACGGTGTATCGGAACGGAGAAATCGCACGCTATTAGATATGGTGCGCTCTATGATGAGCACTGCTGAGTTGCCTATTTCCTTCTGGGGGTATGCGCTTGAGACAGCCATGCACCTATTGAATATGGTTCCTACCATATCAGTGCCTACTACTCCATATGAGATATGGAAAGGGAAGAGACCATCTCTTAAGTATGTTAAGATATGGGGTTGTCCGGCCTATGTCAAAAGACAAAATCCAGACAAACTCGAAGGCAGATCTGTCTTACGTAAGTTTGTAGGATATCCCAAAAATTCATAAGGGTATATCTTTTACCACCCCGAGGAATAAAAGGTATTTGTTTCTCGACATGCCACCTTCTTAGAAAAGGGTTTTCTTATGAAACAGATCAATGGAATTGAGGTAGAACTGGAAGAGGTTCCAGCGACACAAACTATAACAGAAGACTTGGTAGAACCAGAGAATTCAGTAGTACCTGACGAACCCCAGCCACTCCGCCGATCTAGCAGGGTTTCTCACCCACCTGAGAGATACTACGGTTTTCTCATTGATGGTGGCAGCGAGGATTGCATCATGGAGGATGATGACCCAACTAGTTTCTAGCAGGCCATCACGAGTGGGGACTCAGTGAAATGGCTGGATGCAATGCGATCCGAGATGGAATCCATGTACACCAACAAAGTATGGACTTTGGAAAATGCTCCTGAAGGGGTAAAACCCATTGGGAGCAACTGGATCTTCAAGAAAAAACTTGGTGTAGATGGGAAAGATGAGACTTTCAAAGCTAGACTTGTTACAAAGGGTTTTCGTCAAAGACCAGGAGTGGACTATGACGAAACTTTTTCTCCAGTGGCTATGCTTAAATCCATCCGGATCATGCTTGCCATCGCTGTATATCATGATTACGAAATCTGGCAAATGGATGTTAAGACCGCCTTTCTAAACGGTGATTTAGAAGAGTGCGTGTACATGACTCATCCAGAGGGCTTCGTAGATAGTGGGAGCAGCGGGAAGGTGTGCAAGCTGCTTAAATCCATTTATGGATTGAAGCAAACATCGCGGAGTTGGAACATCTTCTTTGACATCGTTATCAAAGAGTTTGATTTCGTCAAAAACATAGATGAACCTTGTATTTACATGAAGGTAGCAGAGAGTAAGGTTGTCTTCCTCGTATTGTACGTGGACGACATACTCTTGATAGGAAATGATATTCCTATGCTGCAATCGGTCAAGCTCTTCTTATCACAAAGATTCTCAATGAAAGATCTTGGTGATGCCTCCTGCATATTGGGAATTAGGATCTATAGAGATAGATCCAAACGGATATTGGGATTGTCCCAATCCAGGTACATTGACACCATACTAAAGAGATTTAGTATGGAAGAATCCAAGCGTGGGAATTTTTCTACGATCTCTGGAGTCACTCTCTCCAATGAGATGTCTCCCAAGACTGATTTGGAGAGAGCTCGTATGCAAGGGATACCCTATGCTTCGGCTGTAGGCTCTATCATGTATGCGATGCTATGTACCAGACCCGATGTAGCATACTCACTAAGTGTAGTGAGTAGGTATCAAGCTGATCCTGGAGAGAGTCACTGGACAGCTGTGAAGAGCATTCTCAAGTACTTACGAAGGACTAAAGAGATGCTCTTGGTGTATGGTAACGGAGAACTCCAAGTGGAGTCCTTTACCGATTCGAGCTTCCAGAGTGATAAGGACGACTCTAAGTCGCAGTCGAGATTTGTCTTTACCCATTACGGAGGGGCGGTTAGCTGGAAGAGTTCCAAGCAGGAAACCGTGGCGGACTCGACGATGGAGGCTGAATACTTCGCTGCCAACGATGCTGCCAAAGAGGCTGTCTGGATCAAGAAGTTCATTACTGAACTTGGAGTGGTTCCATCCATCAAGCATCCAATACCTTTGTATTGCAATAACAATGGAGCGGTGGCTTTGGCCAAGGAACCCAGGTCCCATCAGCGATCCAGGCATATTCTGAGGTGGTATCACCTGATATGGGAGATAGTTGATCGCCGGGAGATCGAGGTCAGGAGGGTTGACACGAAGAACAACACAGCGGATCCACTCACGAAGGCCATTCCCCATATACAGTTTGAGAGACTTTTCGGGATGCTCGGTATGCGATACTACAACAGCTAGCCCTAGTGCAAGTGGGAGATTGTTAGTTGTATGTATGCCCTAGAGGCCAGTATTGTACAGATGATGTATATTATATTGGATGCTTGGACATATATAGAGATGACTTTCTTGCTCGATATGATAGTATGCTATCTGGTTACTCTTTATCTTAACATGTATACTAGTCTCTTTATACTGTGTTATGGTTACATGTTGGTATAGCCCTAAGGATGTGTACTTGACTACCTGGACTATGATGCAGATCATACTAGTGGGAACTTGGTAGTCCATAAGTACATCCTTCAAGGTCCCTAGTCGTGGGTGTATCGAGACGGGGCATCGATATACCAGAGTAGACTAGCGTATACGCTTCTCGACCTATGAGATGGGCGATGGATGATCCCATATCCATTGGTGTTTGACATCAGAGATGGTATACGGGTGCTCAGTGGAGAATGGGTACACTGGACGGACTCGCCGAGAACTCCCAGATGGTATTATACCTCACGTCAGATGGAAGTTCTCAGGTGACACTTGTACAGGTTAGTCTGTAGACCCGAGATCGTCATAGAGTCTTATGTGATTCCCACTGTGCTTTGATCTCCACCTTACCACGTCTATGAGGGCGTGTAAAATGGTGGTTTTTGGGTACAGTCTCGAGTCACATGGACGCAATGAGCGATAGGAGGGGTTTCGTCTCTCCCGGTATTCAGGGTTGATGTTGTACTGTGCTCGATTGGCCGTAACAGGGAAGTCCCTGGCCAGGGCTGATTCAGAGATTTGCTGGTAAGTGTTACCAGTAGTTTCTCGACCCGTTATGAGCCTCACATCGGCATGACTTATCGGTTATTGGGTCTGACGTTTACCACCCCTAGACTTGATATGCGACATATCAGACGAGGAGACCGGACTGTACGGGAAGTGTTGCCGATCGGCTCGACGGGAGTTGTAGCAGGTTCGCTTGTTCTCTTCTGATCGCTCAATACCCGGGTGGCCATTATGTTTAGCTGACCGCTTGCGGCTTGGGGGTGCTTGATATGATCATCACCCACTGTCGGCGTATTGACGAGTCTCAGAGTCCCACTATGGAGTTTCCTAGTCCAGGAGAAACGTTGTGGTGCGCGTATGCGATATGCGCATGGACCCGATTAAAATGCGCGTATAGGATACCGTATATTGATTGGGCGGCTTGCTTTTGGTAGGGGTCATATGTGATATGGCCGGATTGATAAATCAAGTGTTGATTTATCATTTAACCATTAGCTTCTCACTTGAAATCTTTTGTTGTATCTTTGGATGTATGGATGCATACTTAGTTGATTCATGCACATATGGATGTGCATGCACACATACATACATACACCATCTATCATGGTTGTTTATACATAGAAAGTGGTGGATATATAAGACTCACACCATGGTTTATTTAATGGATATTTATTTTTATTTTTGCTAAAACAAAAGAATTGATATAAGATTGAATCATGGTCAAAGTTTCTACACTCTTCTTGTGACCTAACCATTTGCACCTAACTTTTGACCATGGTTTAATCTTTCTCTTATGTTTAACTAAAGAAAAATTAAATATTCATAAAGAGATAACCATGGTTTGAGATGAAGAAAAAAAGATATATATTCTTATGTTTTTTTTTCTCTTTAGAGTTATTCTTATTTTCTTCTATAATATCCATCATCTTCTTCAACCTTGAGCTCATGCTCTCTTGAATTTTCTAGAGAGCAAATCATTCATCAAGATAGGATTTTGAAGTGAGAAAAGCCACTACAACATCATTCTACACAAGTCTTTCCCACTTGTTTAGAGTGTTAGCTTCGTTTTTCATACTTATCTTGTGAAGTTGCTAGCTTGGACAAAGCGGACTCCGGGTGGATCATCGGTGACCTAGAGGAGTTCAAGCGAAGCTTTTCCAAACCCCAAGTAGCCAAGGAGACCAGCGTAGGGAGCTACAAAGGTTGTACCCTCAAAACCCTAGCATTCCTTTCATGTGATGAAGTATAGTTTTTGAAACCCTAATTTTTCTAAGATCGATCCTTTGTATGTTAACTTAGCACCCCAAAAATTCAATCTTTGGTTCATGTGATGCTTCCAAACCCCTCCTAGGGTGCTAGGCTAACCTTACAGAGACCATGTGAGTAGATTTAACATCTACGGGGAAATCGCCCGTATGGCGTTATGCGTCGGGGTGAATATGATATGTTGGCTGCATAGTATTTGCATATTAGTTATTTTCATATGAATGTCATTGCATAGCATTATCTATTGTACCTGACTCGTACCTATAGATATAACACATTACTGACGGTTCATGTTGCACGAGCACTAAATATTATGGTACACCCACATCGTCAGTAATTGCTATGACACGCACAAACCACCTACATACGTGATACGGTAGTGGATAGGGATAGTTGAGGTAGTAGACATATTGTGCATATGATAGGAATGATTGGAGTAGTAACTCTTATTCCATTGTGCATATGAGATATTGTTGATACTTACATACGTGACATTGCATTGGGCAGGAATAGTTGAGGTTGTAACCCTTATTCCATTTCACGTATACCTTACTATAGCTATATTGTACATCTTGCATACATATTGACATGTACACCCACATAGTCTATTATGGTTACATGTATATCATGCACTCATATTGACATGTACATAACATATTTCCGCTATAGTTGTATGTACCCCAAGTGGTATTGTTTTGATATGTGGTATCAAGTTGTTGGTCGTTGAGCTTATGAAAAGCATCATAACCACTTGCTTACATGTAGATAGTTAAACCTTGCTACACTTACATGTACACCTCATATGATGCTGTATTTGTTTTTGGAGAATTTTGGGAACCACAAGATATATTTTAAAAGCTGGATTCATTTAAAAAGCGGTTGTCCTTTTATATGCTCATATTGAAGTTTTATGTTGAATATATCAGTTTTATATGGATTTTACGTATTGAGATATGGATTTCATACGATTTATGGATTTGAGAACCGTGGGGGTATTTTCAAGAAACTATGTATTGTTTGAAAACCCGGTTTCTCTTGATATGATATTTCAGTGCGTCCACCATGTGATTTCTCGGTTCTGAGATTTGGCTTGTGATACCCGATTTGAGGAATGTGAGGCACCGTCTGCGGGTATATGGTGGACCCTGTATGGTATCCCGGGGCGAGTGGTGAGCCTGGCGGTGGGACATCTACCTACCGGTGATTGTATTTGGACTCGACGGTTATAGTGGGGATACCGACCGGAGTGATGTATGACATATCGTCAGGGCCATTCATGGTGACAGCGCATGAGTTATGGGGATTTACGTGTCGATGCTAGACACGGGTTTCATGGTGTTTCGAGTGTCGGTGTTAGACACTCAGGTTTCCATGATTTTTACGTATCGTCGGTGGACATACGTGGTTGATAGCCTTATATATATATATATATACTTACAGGTATATGTTTTCATGATGTTTCGGGTGTCGATGATAGACACTCAGGTTCCATGAGACTTATAGGATGTGAGGGCCGATCTGTGGATGCGGTGCGTGAGGATTTGGGATTTGATGTGTCAGTGAGGGACACTGGTGTTTTTCCATGCTGATGATTTGGCATGAGATTTTATTGTATCATCCCACACACTCAGGATTATGTTGATATACATTGTTTCATGTAGTTGTAGTACCCTGATGATGTACCTTTACATGATTGTTGCATATTCACTTATCTTACTTATGCTATCGGATTTCATGTGATAGATAGATCGTTGTTCATGCATACATGCGATTACAGTATGATGTTATTTACTATTCACGAGTTGGCAACTCACCCCCGTTGTGCCACGGTGTTTTGCATGACTTACCTTCAGAGTAGTCGCGGCAGGGCATCTTATCATCACTACTTTTGCGGATACCGCTACGTTAGGCAGTGAGGCATTTGCTTTTAGGTGGGTTTGTGGTTATCTGCTTGTACATTGTATATCTTTTTGTTGGATCTAGTATTCTCCATCTACCACTTTTTGTATATGACTTAGAGACGACATGTGAGGATTCAGTGTTGTATTATTTTAGTGACTTTGGGTGCCGTGCTCATGGAAGGCGGTTATGTTGGGAAGTTTACCTCTTTATACAGTTTCTTTGATATTTCTTCGCTTCGGCGTCGTATACTTGTTATGGTGATTGTCTCCGCCGTAGGACGTGACTTTTTTCCCATTTGGGATGCTTTATATATTATCTGTGATTGTACCTGTTTTCGGGGCTAGTTTTTACAAAGGAGGTGCTGCCTAAATTTTTAAGAAAGAAAACTAGAGTTAGAGATTTTACTTGTGATTTTCTAAATGTTTTAAACTATGTTTTCTCCGTTGATCCAGTTTTGGGTGGTTTAGATTTCTGGGTTTTTGAATTATTTGAGTTTCTTACGCCTGTTGACGTTACGTAGTTTAAGTGCCGGTTACGGGCTAAACTTGGGTGGTGACACCACGAGAACGTCAAATCCAACATCTCTAGAAGGATCAAAGTGACGGACGAATCTCTTATCTCCTATCCAATTGGCACACAACAGAAATACGTGTCGCACAACAAAAGAATCGCTGACAGAAGTTAACACAACAAACGGCTAATCTACCCAACACGACTCTCGTCACAACCCCAGCAAAAGTGTGGAAAAACAAACAGATACATCAAAAGAACATATGAATTAAGGATACCTGAAAACTCTGCATAGGACGCCCGCATGTCCCGATGAGTAGAAGCAAACTCTTGTGTATGCCCCCTACCCGCATCTGACTGAACTCCTCCTCTGCTAGATTGACCCCTCTGAGCGAACCTTCCACGTCCACGAACTCTCTGAATATGGCCCTGACGAGGTGCTAAGGAACAATGTCTGACGAAGTGCTGAAGGCTTCCGCATCGAAAACATCCACGTACTGACTGCTGACCTTCCTGGGGATGAGAGTTGGACGGTTGTCCTCGTCCCGAGCCTCTGCTACTCCAGCGATGGTCACGAAATCTGTCTCGATGACTAAGCCTCTGTCTCTGGGCTGGTACATCGGTACGAGTCCTCCTCTGTCCTGGAACCCTCAGAGTCTCTACAATATGTGCCTCGATAACTGGAGCTGCATCCACTGGTGCTATGTAGGTGACTGACTGCAGCATGCCGATCCTAAGGAACAACTGAGTAACAGGGGTGACAACCTCCTGTCGTAGCGCTCGAACGGTCTCAACAAATAAACTCATCGTCTGGCGCAAGTCCTGCATCTCGACCACAAGCCTAGCGAGCTGATCTGTCGAAGGCTGATCTTTCTGCACATGTGCAACTAGAGTGCCATCCTGGTCAGTGCTCGTCTCACCCGAACCAACTCTGACCTCAGCCCTCGCTGCATCACTCTGAGTCCCCATAGTCATCGGCGGAAGGCTATAAATAAAGATAAGATTCGATAAGAACACGGAAATCGAATCACAAGGATATGAATCATCAAGGAAGGAATTTCATGCAATTTGTACTTAGGTCACTTTAGGCGAAGTACCGCATCGTGGGTATGCTGCAGACATACACACACTACGTTACTCTACTTAAGTTACCTACTCCATCATACCAAGGTCATCCAACACTCCGACAGGTAAAACCTAACGCTCTGATACCAACTTTGTCACGACCCGAAATTTGCACGTGACGGCCCTAATACTACGCAACGCCTAAAGACCTAACGCATTAAAAGAAAGCCAAAACCTAGAAATCTAAACCATTAACAAAGACAAGAAAAGATAATAGCAGTTTTGAAACATTTGAAATCACAACCCAAATTTTTTAAAAGTCCAACTTTCTTCCTTTAAAATTTTGGCAACACCCCCTTTTGTAAAAAATAGCCCAAAGATGGGTACAACATAAATAGATAAGAAGCATCCCCAAACAGGAGCAAATACATGCCCAAAAGAGGAAAACAATAACCACCACCAATATACGACACTATAGCGAAGAAATAAAAGACAATAGAAAGGAAACTGCATAAATGTCAACAAATCCACAAATAATATACAATATCGTCCTCACCAAGTCTCTAAGTCAACAAAATAACAGTAGATAGAGAGTACAAGGATACATCAATATACAATACAAAATACAGATAACCACAAAAACCCACCTAAGCAAAATAGCACACTGTGAGCCGATGCGGTATCTGTATTAAAAGATGATAGATGAATAGCCTGCCTCGACTACTCTGGGGAAACACCCTGCAAAACAACTGTGGCACAACGAGGGTGAGTTGCCAACTCATGAATAGTAGATAACATATGCAGGTAATCGCAAGTATGTACGTACAACATGAATCTAAGATATGCAATTAACAGTAATAGCACGTCATATGAATGCAGAATAATGGAAAGTACACTAGCAGGTACAATAAATATACAAAGCAATAATGATATGACAATCAGTATGCAATAATCATGCAGTAAGGATATGAGTATGTAAATATGCAACAATCATGAAAGGTACACTAACAGGTACTAATAATACATGAAAGTGTGCATAAACAGATAATTGTGAGGTATGGAGTGAAATATGTCAATTCCACGTAATCCTGACATCATGGTAGGATCACAATCCATCAAGACACTCAAAATCCCAATTCCTCAAATCAGCCCCCAATTGGCTCTCATATCATATAAGTCTCACATCTGCTCAATGTACAATATCGAATAAATCCTCTATATCCCGAATGTACAGAATCAAGTGAGTCTCGTATATATCCAATATCCAATCTCAAATGAATCACCTATATCCCAAATGTCAAATATCAAGTAACATTCAAACATCCTAAATATATTTGCATAGATAAAAATAATGAGGTCAATACACATATATTAGCGTCCCAGTCCACTAATATTAGTGTAAGGGTATATATAACAGCATCCTAACCCACTGTTATATATACATAAGTAATTAGAAATATCATGAAAACCAATGTGCCAAGCATCGACACAGAAATACCGATCTATCAGATGCCGTCACCAAGACTAGCATCCTGATAGGTACGTATCACACGCTATCCGAAAAGTATGAGTTCCTAGCTCAGACCCTCGTCTTTTCACGTATCAATACGTGCATGACTCCCAACGGTATCCCCATGATTACCGCCGAGTCATTGGTACTGTCACCGGATGGTATGGTTCCCCTGCCGGGCTCATCGGAGTGGTACATGGACATCCCTTTCTTGCCCCGGGGTACCTCCGGGCCCTACCATGTACCCTCTACGGCCTCGACACCTCCTCGTAGGGGTATATATAAATCAGAACCGATAAAACTCATGGTGGATGCGCAAATATCATATCAAGGAAACCGGGTTTTTCAATTAATGCATAATTTCATGAACTCCCGTGGTTCCCAAATCCAGATAACATCATGAAAAATCCATATAAGAATGCGCAAATCCATGAATACAATATATGCAACATAACTGAAATGTAAGCATATAAAAGGAAGAAACCGCTAAGTAACATCGGTAAAGGTAAATATGTAACTGTAACTGATATATGTGTAATATATATGTATAACAAGGTATAGGTATCTACCTATAAGAACTGATGTAGTATACCCCCTGGGTATAAGTGGAATATGTGAGTAAGGTATACCTGTAGCTAAAAGTCATATGTGCTGAGTAATATAATTCGATGTCGCAAGTCCCTAACCAAGAAATATAATATCTATAAGTGGTTTGTGTGTGGCATGGCAATTATTGACGGTGTGTGTGTAGCATACAATCCGTGCTCGTGCAACATGAACCGTCAATAATATGTGCAGTGTCCTACGGCTGCTAGTCATAATACAACAACATCTAAGTAATAGGGTGAATGCACAATGCTAAATATAACCTAGAATATGGGACATGTATTAACATTCCTTACCCAGACGCATAACGTCATGCGGGCGATTCCCTTGTAGATGTTAAATCTACTCACCTGGTCGCGTGCTACATGTAGCAGACCACCTGCATCCCTTTAGTTGCTGCGTCTGATGTACCCGCCTGCAAACGTGGAAATTATACAAGAAATCCATATATAAGCAATATATCTCGCTGTTGGTGTATATGCCCTAGAGGCCATTACTGTATCATACTAGTATGTATATTACTTGATGGAAGCTTGGGATATTCACAGTTGTACAGACAATCTTGCTCAATATAGTAGTATGATACTTGGTTTGTCTCTGCTTTAATGTGTACTTGTGTGTTTATTTATTATATCACCTATATGCATTAGTATAGCCCTTTAGATCATTGCTTGATTTCCGGCGTTGTGATGGCGATCACACTCGTGGGGGCTGGGTAATCTACAAGCACATTCTTATACACGTCCCTAGTCGTGGGAGTATCGAGATAGGGCATCGATACTCCGGAGTAGACTAGCGTATGCGCTTCTCATCCCAGCACGGGAGACGGTCTGTCCCACAGCCGTCGGTACGTCGTACTTGAGATAGTATGCGGGTGCTCGTTGGGTTACGAGTACACTGGACAGGACTCGTCGGGAACTGATGGTTGGTATTATACCTATCGTCAGTTATCAGTTCCCAGGTGACATGAGTACAGCTTAGTCCGCTGACTTGACACTGTCACTTCGCCTCGAGTGTGTTCCCACTGTTCTTTGATTACTACCCTACCACGGCTCTACTGAGTCGTGCAAACAGGTAGTAGTTGGGAGCAGTCCCGAAGCACTTGGAGGAAGTGACGGTTAGACAGGATTCGTCTCTCCCGGTATTGGGGGTTGACATCGCGCTGTGTCTAGGAGAGCCATTACACAAGTAGTCCCTGGCCAGGGCAAGCGAGATATACTGGTAGGTTCCAATGTTATCTCAGGGTGTTCTGGGCTTCACTCCGACACGACTTGTACCGCTACTAGGGGTCTGACGCTTGCCGCCCCTTAGGCCCGACATGCGATGTATCAGACGAACAGACCGGCCTGTACGGAGATTGTCACATACAGACTCAGTAGGAGTTCGGATGGGTTTACCTCATCGGCCTTCTTATCGACATCTACCTGGGGACCGTTACGTACAGCTAGTGCCGCTTGCGGTCTGTGGTTAAGCCCACTGCCAGCGTAGTGTCGAGTCTTTAGAGTCCCACACAGAGAGTTTCCCTGCACTGAGCGAAACGTGTAGAGGCCGTATGGTTTTACGGCAGGGCTGCGATCACTTACGTATACTTGTGTGCGTATGGTGTTCGGGCAGGCAGTACTAGTGGGCTTTGGTTTAAGCCGGATCCTAGTATTGCACGGATGGATTTGTTTTGCCTTCTGTGCATCCGCATTCTGCGGAATGCGGATGCAGGTGTGTATGCACAGTTTTCCGGAGTAATGAAGGAGGAGGTGCCTCATTAGGGTTTTGGCACTTGGTTAGGCCAAAACCGTTATGTGGCGGGCTCATTAGGGTTTTGATAGTTGATTCGGTCAAAACCATTTTGAGGCGGGCTCATTAGGGTTTTGACAGTTGATTCGGTCAAAACCATTTTGAGGCGGACTCATTAGGGTTTTGACAGTTCGTTTGGTCAAAACCATTATGAGCCGGGGATATTATTTACTAATCCTTTCATTGATAATTATGTTATGGCTAATTACATTGACCATTTGACCATCTTGACTTTGTTGACCATTTGACCAAAGTTGACTAAGATCTTCTTGAAAGATCTAAAGTATTCTTTGGTTTTCTTTTTCTTTTGTTATGATAATGGTCATGTCATTTGTAGCCATCACCTTTATCTTGATGTGATTAGTAATGATAATGTTTTGGTATTATTGCAACCATGGTTGTGTTTTCTCATGGTTAAGTTTTTCATTTGCTTATTCTCATTCTCTCTCTTGAAATGAGAAGCTCCATGGTTGCTAGCTAGCTCCTCCTTCTTCCTCCTCTTGATTTATCTTTTGGTCTCATGTATTGAGAGAAAAAGATCCCACAAAGACAAAACCATTCATCTACCACTTCTACACAACCTAGGGCTTCTAGATTAGCAATCTCTTTGCCCTAGTTACCTTGGCTCGAGGTGGAGCTCGGTGTACATCTCTCGGGTGGATCGTCTTCGACTCAAGGAGGCCGCGGAGGTGACCAAAGTCCGGATCAACCATTGAGCAAGCAAAGAGAAGAACAACAAGAAGAGAAGAACAACAAGAAGTGAAGAACAACAAGAAGAGAAGGAGTTCAAGTTGAGGTATAACCCCTAACCGAGTAGATAACATCTCATGTTAGGATGCTAGTGTATTGTTTAGCAAAGATCCGGCTTTTACGGTCCATGTTACAAAGTTTAGAAAAAATTTTGTTTTACCGTTTCCACAACCCCGAAAGTACCGTGAGAGGTAACGTGGACCTAACAGTTGTATCAGAGCCTAACTAAAGATAAACTAGCTTGGTAGTGAAGTGTATCGAAGTTCGAAACGGAAAAATCGAAAAAACCGAGTTACGAAAACCCTGAGTTTCTGTTAAATTTTTTTCTGGTCAAAACAAAATTTGTCATACTCCAAAAATCATCTCAGGGTTTTTAGAAGAAAGCCACCAAAAACGAGCCAGTAACTCGACCAAAAAGCCGCATTTCCGCGGCAATAGCAAGCTATTGCCGCGGAACCGCGACCATCTTGGTGAGTCACTGGGTCGATTTTGGTGCAGTGTATTTCTGACTTGGTTTTAGGATTTTTAAGATGGTTTATATGTGCCCAGATTTTCCAGAATAGAAATTTGTTTTTGGGGGCCTATAAATCCATATTTTTCCGAACTTCAATATATTTTGACTATAAAGGTTATATCTGTGATGTTCATATGTATTGAACGTCGGCTAATCGCTATATGTCGATTAGTCGGGGTTATACATATCTGTGATCTGTGATTGTTGTTGATGGTTTGTGTATCTGTGAGTTTCTTTTTCTTTCATTCATGTAATAAATTTGTAAATTGTTGTAATATTATTTGTATGGCCGCACAACCGGGTCGGGATTGTATCCGTCATTGTATAATTCTTTTTACTGTTTTTGCTCCTAGGATAGACCCATGGAGGGGGTGCACAAACTACCGGGTATCTCGAAGTGCCGAGTGGTCTACTCATGGCGTTGAGAGAGGTTGCTTCGCTTCGGGTACTTGGCGAGTAGTTTGCCGCACCCGTAGGGGTTTTGGGTGGGGTATTGGCTATTCATCGCGACCGTGTAATCCGTTTTCCGTTGCAGGCTCGAACGAATCGCGGGTTCCTAGTATATCCAAAGTGTTCATCTGTGATCTGGATTGGCTATCATTGCAGTATATCTATATATAATAACTATTTAGGCGTTGCTTATGTTTTACAGCCGTGCTAGCCCAGCCCTCGCTCTGTCGTTAGTTAAGTAACCTGACGGGTGATGACGGGGCCCAGTGGCGAATGCGAATGGCATAAGCGTACGTCATATTTTGGTTTTTTTCTGCAATGGTAGGTTTTAAATGATGGGACGCATTAAAAGAACTAATGCAAGAAAATAAACCTAAAAGACGTTGGAACAATTTTTTCAAAAAGCTGTTATTGCAAGGACGTTCATTTTTGTTTTCCATCACGGTATTCGGTTGTGAATGACCAGCACCTCAGTCGACGAGGCAAGGGCCGAGATCCCTTCATCGGGAGTGACCCCTTGGACAAAAGTTTGCGTCAGGGTAATAACTTCACTATAGTCGATTATTCTTGCTTTGCATCGAGGTATTCAGTTTGGAATATCCTGCACCTCATTCGACGAGGAAAGAGCCGAGATCCCTTCACAGGGAGTGACCTCTTTAGCAAAAAGTTTTCGCCACTATATTTTTTCCAAAAAGATTATCATGTTCCTTCAACGACATCAAGTTCATTACGTTAACGGGTTTTTCGCCAAAAACCCAGCCGTAGCCCTCCGTCATTTCCTCCAAGTACTACTCAGTATTCGAGCTACGTATTTTGGCATTGTCAAGGCGTAGTGATCGGTAGCTAAGTATTGCTTGTTTGCAGCCTTATTTTTCAGATTATTTAGGACAGTCGCATAGCTATGTTGGCATTGTCAAGAGTTATGCGGGTGGGTCTAAGTTAATCAAGATAATGACGGGCCGAACTTGACTAACGGTTCATGATATGTTGGCATTGTCAAGGTCATGAATTGTTAGGGGCAAAAACCACATCGGGAGTTTCAAAAGAACTGAAACTTGCAGATTTAGCATACCTTCTGGAGTGTGGTGGCTAGAGTGGATTCCATCTAGGTCATCACACAATGACAGTTGGATCCCGATCCCACTGATGAGTTGGATTACTCTCGGGAGATTACTTTCATTTAACGATCAATGCTACAAACCTAGTAGGTGTCTAGAAAAGTGTTAGCGGGGCTACGCCCCTAGGGAAAAGAAGTTCTTAAATTAAGGAACTTCGCGAAAGCGTTGGAAAACCTCCCTCGAAGTACCGACACTGGCCTGGCTGAAAGGTTAAGCAAGTATTGTGACGTGAATTAAATCCCGGCTAGTTCTTCTTTTAAAAGGTTTTAAGAAGAATTTGAGGAAACGGTGGGAGACATCCTGATTAGATAAATTAATAAACCAATCTAATCTTGCAAGAGCATACGATGAGTGTTTCTTTTCTCTCTCTCCAGGCAGCAACCTTTTCACGCCCTAATCAAGACAATAAAATGTATCGCTTGACCGATCCGAATTCTTATTCGGGACTGGGAAAAGTTGGTTCAGCTCTAACTTGTGACAACAGTCATGAGTATGAGAATGGGAAAGGGGATTGTATGGATTTTCAGGATACCCAGTTGCAGAAGAAGCATGGTTTTGCATCTACTTCAGGTGTTCTTGTAATTGAGAACTGTTTTACGGTCAGCCCTACCTCCTGGGTACTTGATACCGGATCAGGATCTCATATCTGTAATTTATTGCAGGGACTGAGAAAAAGTAGGAAAGTTGCACCGGGTGATATGTCGCTCAGAGTAGCGAACGGAGCATAAGTTAATGCGGCAGCCGTCGGTGAATATCACCTAGTATTGCCAAATGGCAAGACTATGATTTTGAACGATTGCTACTATGTACCCTCCATGGTTTGCAACATCATATCAGTTTCTTTACTCGATAAAGATGGATATAAATTTGTTCTTGAAAAGAATATCATGAACATTTACCTTCATAAGGTACTGGTTGCAGAGGGTACACTGTGTAATGGTATCTACGTTCTAAATCAGAATACAGTTCTCAATGTACAAAACACACGCAAGAGGAAGAATTCAGATACGAATGAATCCTACTTGTGGCATTGTAGACTTGGTCATATCGAAGAGAAAAGACTGAGTAAGTTGCATAAAGATGGACTCTTGAATGCGTTCGAGTTTTCATCTTATGAAACTTGTCAGTCTTGTCTCAAAGGGAAGATGACCAAATCTCCGTTCACCGGATATGGAGAAAGAGTAACAGAGCTCTTGGGACTCATACACAGTGATGTGTGTGATCCGATGTCTATACTTGCAAGGGGTGGGTTCTCGTACTTCATCACATTCACTGACGATCTCTCTAGGTTCGGATATGTGTATATGATGAAACACAAATCTGAAACTTTTGAGAAATTCAAGGAATTCAGAAACGAAGTAAAGAACCAGACAGGCAAAAGTATCAAGATCCTCCGGTCTGATAGAGGAGGGGAGTACTTAAGCATGGAATTCCGAGATTACTTAAAAGAGAATGGTATTCTCTCTCAGCTTACTCCTCCTTATACACCACAGCACAACGGTGTATCGGAGAGAAGGAATCGTACCCTATTGGATATGGTTCGATCCATGATGAGTGATGCTGAGTTACCTCTTTCATTCTAGGGACTTGCGCTAGATACAGCGGCATACTTACTGAATCAGGTTCCGTCTAAATCCGTGCCTAAGACTCCATATGAAATATGGAGTGGTAAGAAACCATATCTAGAACGGAATAAGATATGGGGTTGTCCGGCCTATGTAAAAGTACAAAAACCAGACAAGCTTGAGGCACGGTCAGTTTTATGTAAGTTTGTGGGATATCCTAGAAATTCTCTGGGATATCTGTTCTACCACACTGAGGAACAGAAGGTGTTCGTTGCTCGCCGCGCAACCTTTTTAGAGTGGAAATTTCTTGCAAAAGAAATAAGTGGGAGCACGGTAGAACTGGATGAAATATCTAATCCACAAACTCAAACTGAGGATTTAGCAGAACCAGAAAATTCAGTGACCCCAAACGAACCTCAGCCACTCCGCAGATCTGGTAGGATTTCTCATCCGCCCGAGAGATACTACGGTTTTCTCATAGACGGGGATCGAGAGGATTGCATCTTGGAAGAAGATGACCCTACCAGTTTCAGGCAGGCCATTATCAGTAGGGACTCTGATAAGTGGCAGGAAGCAATGCAATCCGAAATGGAGTCCATGTACGCCAATAAAGTATGGACCTTGGATATTGCTCCACCTGGGGTAAAACCCGTTGGATGCAAATGGATCTACAAAAGGAAACTTGGTGTAGATGGGCAGGTGGAAACCTATAAAGCTAGACTCGTTGCAAAAGTTTTTCGTCAAAAACCTGGTTTGGACTATGATGAAACTTTTTCTCCGGTGGCTATGCTCAAATCCATTCGGATCCTACTTGCCATTGCTGCCTTCCATGACTATGAAATCTGGCAGATGGATGTTAAAACGGCTTTCCTAAACGGTTGTTTGGAAGAGTGCGTTTACATGGATCAACCAGAAGGTTTCGTAGACAGTGGGAGCAGCGGAAAGGTGTGCAAGTTGCTTAAATCCATTTATGGATCAAAGCAGGCATCGCGGAGATGGAATATCTGTTTTGATGAGGCAATCAAGGAATTTGATTTCATCAAGAACGAAGATGAACCCTGTGTATATAAGAAGATTGTAGGACGAACTGTCGTATTCCTAGTCTTGCACGTGGACGACATTCTTTTGATAGGAAATGATATTCCTATGCTACAATCGGTCAAGCTATTTTTTTCACAAAGGTTTTCCATGAAGGACCTGGGTGATGCCTCGTACATTCTGGGGATCAAGATCTATAGAGATAGATCCAAGAAACTATTGGGACTTTCACAGTCCAGGTACATAGAGACCGTACTAAAGAGATTTAGTATGGAGGGTTCCAAGTGCGGTAACATACCCGTATTGCACGGAATTACCCTCTCCAAGAAGATGTCTCCTAAGACTGACGAGGAGAGGGTTCGCATGAGCACTATAACCTACGCTTCGGCGGTAGGATCTATAATGTATGCGATGCTATGTACAAGACCAGATGTAACTTACGCGTTCAGCGCGGTAAGCCGGTATCAGTCAGACCTAGGGGAGGACCACTGGACAGCAGTGAAGAACATTCTCAAGTACCTGAGAAGGACTAAGGAGATGTTCCTGGTTTACGGTAATGGAGACCTCAGGGTCGAGTCCTTTACCGATTCAAGCTTCCAGAGTGACAAAGATGACAACAAGTCTGTCTCGGGTTTTGTGTTTACCCTCAACGGAGGGGCGGTATGTTGGAGGTGTTCCAAGCAGGATACCGTCGCAGACTCTACGATGGAGGCTGAATACATTGCTGCAAGCGATGCCGCAAAAGAGGCGGTCTGGATGAAGAAGTTCATTAGTGAACTACAGGTGGTTCCGTCCATTGTTGACCCAATACCTTTGTATTGCGATAACAATGGGGCTATAGCTTTAGCGAAGGAACCAAGGTCCCATCAGAAATCCAGGCACATCTTAAGGCGGTATCACCTGATCAGGGAGATCATTGATCGACAGGAGATCGAGGTGCGGAGAGTAGACACAAAGGACAACACTGCGGACCCATTCACGAAGGCTTTACCCCAGACTCAGTTCGAGCGGCTGATCGAGATGATAGGTCTTCGATACGCCAGTACATGGCCTTAGTGCAAGTGGGAGATTGTTGGTGTATATGCCCTAGAGGCCATTACTGTATCATACTAGTATGTATATTACTTGATGGAAGCTTGGGATATTCACAGTTGTACAGACAATCTTGCTCAATATAGTAGTATGCTACTTGGTTTGTCTCTGCTTTAATGTGTACTTGTGTGTTTATTTATTATATCACATATACGCATTAGTAGAGCCCTTTGGATCTTTGCTTGATTACCGGCGTTGTGATGGCGATCACACTCGTTGGGGCTGGGTAATCTACAAGCACATCCTTATACACGTCCCTAGTCGTGGGAGTATCGAGATAGGGCATCGATACTCCGGAGTAGACTAGCGTATGCGCTTTTCATCCCAGCACGGGAGACGGTCTGTCCCACAACCGTCGGTACGTCGTACTTGAGATAGTATGCGGGTGCTCGTTGGGTTACGAGTACACTGGACAGGACTCGTCGGGAACTGATGGTTGGTATTATACCTATCGTCAGTTATCAGTTCCCAGGTGACATGAGTATAGCTTAGTCCGCTGACTTGACACTGTCACTTCGCCTCGAGTGTGTTCCCACTGTTCTTTGATTACTACCCTACCACGGCTCTACTGAGTCGTGCAAACAGGTAGTAGTTGGGAGCAGTCCCGAAGCACTTGGAGGCAGTGACGGTTAGACAGGATTCATCTCTCCCGGTATTAGGGGTTGACATCGCGCTGTGTCTAGGAGAGCCATTACACAAGTAGTCCCTGGCCAGGGCAAGCGAGATATACTGGTAGGTTCCAGTGTTATCTCAGGGTGTTCTGGGCTAAACTCCGACACCACTTGTACCGCTATTAGGGGTCGGACGCTTGCCGCCCCCTAGGCCCGACATGCGATGTATCAGACGAACAGACCGGACTGTACGGAGATTGTCACATACAGACTCAGTAGGAGTTCGGATGGGTTTACCTCATCGGCCTTCTTATCGACATCTACCTGGGGACCGTTACGTACAGCTAGTACCGCTTGCGGTCTGTGGTTAAACCCACTGCCAGCATAGTGTCGAGTCTTTAGAGTCCCACACAGAGAGTTTTCCTGCACTGAGAGAAACGTGTAGAGGCCGTATGGTTTTACAGCAGGGCTGCGATCACTTACGTACACTTGTGTGCGTATGGTGTTCGGGCAGGCAGTACTAGTGGGCTTTGGTTTAAGCCGGATCCTAGTATTGCACGGATGGATTTGTTTTGTCTTCTGCGCATCCGCATTCTACGGAATGCTGATGCAGGTGTGTATGCACAGTTTTCCGGAGTGATGAAGGAGGAGGTGCCTCATTAGGGTTTTGGCAGTTGGTTGGCCAAAACCGTTATGTGGCGGGCTCATTAGGGTTTTGATAGTTGATTCGGTCAAAACCATTTTGAGGCGGGCTCATTAGGGTTTTGACAGTTGATTCGGTCAAAACCATTTTGAGGCGGACTCATTAGGGTTTTGACAGTTCGTTTGGTCAAAACCATTATGAGCCGGGGACATTATTTACTAATCCTTTCATTGATAATTATGTTATGGCTAATTACATTGACCATTTGACCATCTTGACTTTGTTGACCATTTGACTAAAGTTGACTAGGATCTTCTTGAAAGATCTAAAGTATTCTTTGGTTTTCTTTTTCTTTTGTTATGATAATGGTCATGTCATTTGTAGCCATCACCTTTATCTTGATGTGATTAGTAATGATAATGTTTTGGTATTATTGCAACCATGGTTGTGTTTTCTCTTGGTTAAGTTTTTCATTTACTTATTCTCATTCTCTCTCTTGAAATGAGAAGCTCCATGGTTGCTAGCTAGCTCCTCCTTCTTCCTCCTCTTGATTTATCTTTTGATCTCATGTGTTGAGAGAAAAAGATCCCATAAAGACAAAACCATTCATCTACCACTTCTACACAACCTAGGGCTTCTAGATTAGCAATCTCTTTGCCCTAGTTACCTTGGCTCGAGGTGGAGCTCGGTGTACATCTCTCGGGTGGATCGTCTTCGACTCAAGGAAGCCGCGGAGGTGACCAAAGTCCGGATCAACCATTGAGCAAGTAAATAGAAGAACAACAAGAAGAGAAGAACAACAAGAAGTGAAGAACAACAAGAAGAGAAGGAGTTCAAGTTGAGGTATAACCCCTAACCGAGTAGATAACATCTCATGTTAGGATGCTAGTGTATTGTTTAGCAAAGATCCGGCTTTTACGGTCCATGTTACAAAGTTTAGAAAAAAATTTGTTTTACCGTTTCCACAACCCCGAAAGTACCGGGAGGGGTAACGTGGACCTAACACTCGCAAAACGCGATATCGAAACCAAACGAGAAACTCGCGTCGCGAACTAAACGCGCGTGTGCACGGTACGTTGAAATGTATATATACGCGTCTAAAACTATCCGGTACGCCGCGACACGCTGGATCATAGAACCCACTCACGTATAGCGCGTATCGCGCAACTAAAACGAACTAGCAAATCGATATTGTCACGTCCCGAAAGTACGGAACATGACTGGCACTTAAACTACGAAACGTCTCGAGGAGTACGTAATCTAAGTAAACCGAAAACCCAGAAATCCAAACCAAGAAAAGTAGTAGAGTGAAGGAAAACCAATTTAAATCGAGTAGTTTTAATAGCATAATCCGAATTATGCATTTTTAAAAACATCAAATATTTCCTGAAAATTTCGGCAGAGTCTCCTTTGTAAATACTGGCCCCCAAACGGGATACAACATGAATAGTATACGAAATCAATAAAAAGGCATCCCCAAGCGGGAGCTAGCTCTTCGTCAATCGACGGTCACAACCACACAAGCAATATAATATACAACGCCAAGGGCGAGGATCAAAACTCAAAAGAAAACTCAAAACCACAAGAAAACCCCAGAAATATAACGCGCGACTCTAAGGTCGAAAGAATAACATCACTGGTCTCTATATCAAAAATAAATACATGTTCGGTTGATGGAACTTCTAGATACAACAGAATAATGATATACAAGATATATAATGGGGGTACGATACAAGTAAACCCACCTACTAGCAAATCACCCGAAGGAAACTATGCCCGCAAAGCCGTAATGAAACATGTACGGCCATCCTGCAAGAAACTGGGGCACAACGGGGGTGAGTTACCAACTCGTGAATAGAAAAACATCTACGAAAAGAAATCGCATAAATAACACAACCTAGGTCAAAGATCATAATATATCCTCAATTATATATATAATATGCAACCTATAACAAGGCTAGGGTAAATATCTAACCCGAGTGTAATCTCATGTGCCCGTTTCAGTGCCTCAGGTAGCAATATATCATATGAATGAGGTATGAATGCATGGAAACAGAATACATATAAATGAAGAACTGTTTTCATAGTTTAGTGAGATTTCCTTTGTATTTTTAAAATGAGGTATCATAATATAATCAGCATAAAATAGTGCCTAGCATCGGCACAAAACGTAATCCCAATATCTCGATATATCTGTATCACAGTCTCTGTACCTCAATATCTCAAAATCTCATTGTCTCAATCACAATATCTAGGGCGCCGTCAGTCCAGACCGGCCCCTACCATCCATCTCAACACCACGACGGTATCCTCCGGATATCCGACGCGTCGGGTAAAATCACCGGTAGGTAGTGCTCCCCTGCCAGGCTCACATCGTCAGCATCACGCGCTTCTTGCCCCGGGGTACCTTACCGGGTCCACCATGTACCCGAAACGGTTCACCCGTCTCCTCGAATCGGGTCCCGAAATCCATCAGCAAACTCATGGTGGACGACTCATATATCATGGGAAAACCGCACTTTTTATTTTAAAAGAGAGAAAAAGTTTATTTAGGTTTTTACGGTTTTCCTCCAAATCCAGAAAATCTCATGGAAATCCGAATCCAAAACCTCAATAACACGTAAAATAGTGAATATATGCATGAGAATCCATGAATGCGGCATAACAATGAATAACAGTATGTATGAAGTAGCAGGTAATAACTACAATGTCTAAATTAACATATGATGCAAGTACACTAATATCATGTCTAAACTATTAGCTAGCAGACTATGTCAAGCAATAATATTTTCTAAGGTGTACGTGACATGGCAATTACCTATGAAGATGTGTGTGAGCCGGCAAGTAAGTGTACGTGGTACATACACATCATCGGTAATGGTGCTGGTGTCCTAACAGCATTATATGAATAATGGAGTATGAAACATAATATAAGCATGCAATACGAAGCGAACCACAATAAAGAGCGGGAGCTGAATACTAGACGCAACTATAACTAATCTGCATTAATCTAATATAAGTCCTACAAATGGTGCCTTTTGAAATAACACGAATCATAATGTTTTTAAAATAGGGGCTACGGTGTTTTTATGAAAAGATACGTCTTTTGAAATATCCGTAGGATCCCTTGGGCTATCTTTTAAAATACCCACGATTCGTTAGTTTTTGAAATAGGTAAGAATCGAATCTAATCTAACAACTAAACTAAACTAAAGGGCTAAGCTAACAAGCTGGACTACAGGTAAGGAAACCGCCTAACATCTGAGTCGATCCATATACATACCTGTATATATATTAGTCGGTGATCCCGCCTCAATAAAATCATATCCGATACCATATCTATAATCAGACATCCCAAGTCAAGAGTGCAGATCAATCATCAAGATATAGCACGTACGTAAATCTGTCGTACAGCATCCCCAAATCTGGGTACGGATCAATATCATATTCTTCACACTATTCCTCTGGTATCCTCTTTATCCAAGATCATAGTCTAGGGTACTGACCTATGTCTAGTGCAATACTAATATCCTCAATATACTCATGATCTGACTACTGATCGACAATCTCGTGCAAACCGATATCGTCAGCACACATCATCATCAAGGGGTATACATCGCCCGATACGGCCTAATATCAATATCTTATCATATCATGCCTCATATCACGATCACATGTCGACCATTTTATTTATAACACTATTCACCCGTATCGCCGCCCCAAGATCCGCTATAATACCAGGACGTACCTCAAGTACGAATCCTGCCATATCACCGATATCATAACCACAAAACAAATCTCATCGACTCAGCTCAATCCCAAGTATCATCCTCAAATCCGTATGTGAACACATAGTCCCATACCCATGTGAACACATAACTATAAAGAATCCCAAGAGCACATATAAATAGGAATGTATGCAAGTATGTATGTGTAGTGCAACACTACCCTAGGGTTTGCAACACTAAAATAATCCAACACACCAATATCCATCCTAAACATCGTTATTAATCCCAAATAACATATAATAATTGTTGGTGTGTATACGCATCCGTATACACCACCACGGACTCGGGGGTGCTATACGCCATCCACCCGACTTCTCCCCGTAGATATAAATCTACTCACCAGGTCCTCGCTCGCCGGTGCCGACATCGCCACGCGCTTGCTTGTCGTCTCGAAGTCCACATGGGGGTACCTACATATCATAACGCACCACATCGCATTAAAATCCGACTCATGACCAAAACGACACACGAATCCCACATTGGTCAAAACCTGTGGTTGCTTCCACAAATCAACCCAAAAACCCTCGACATCGGCGTACAAACGCCAGACCCTCGAGAAAAACCCAAATACACTCATTTGCACATTCACGAACACTAATTTTAATATAAAATAGGTTAAAACTCACAAAAACCCCAAATTCACTTTAAAAGCCGTTTTTTCGAAAAACTAGCAAGCAAAATTTCCCGTTTTAGTGCAATACTCGACGTTTAAACAATTCTAGCGGCCATAATACTTATTAAATAACTTAAATAAGTCATATAACCCATAACCACAATTTAATCTCATCAAACTATATACGTTCAAAAAAAAATAGTTTGCAATTTTACCCAAATTTCAACCATTTTAGCAAAAATGCATAAACAACAATTTAGTTTGGATTTGAATGATCTAAAATATTAAAATACAATTTAAAATGTTAATAATACCATGGATACCCTAATTAGATTTTTATCCCAATTGATTAATTAAATGCCCAAAACCTAGTTAACCGAATTAGTGTAATTATCACAATTTTTAAACTAACAATTAACAACTAGCTACTAACTTGTTTTAACATGTCATAAGAGCTTAAATACATTACACAACCATACACCAATTTCACAAAACCCTAACTTGCATTCAAGTTCTTCTCTTGAATTTTCATCACACAAAGCACAACAACCAATTTAACACTTATAAACAAAATCATATAAGCAATTAATCAACAAACAACCATGGGGCACAAAATTTATACCTCACAAATCCATGATCAAACATGAAATCTAGACCTCCAAAATGAAATCCTTGCACCAAGATCCATGCATCTAAGGCTACACTAAAATGGGTAAGAACTAGATTTAGATTTTGGGATTTTTTGGATGGGTATTTGATGAAATTTTTGAAGCAAAAGAGATGGAACAATGGGGGGGAGAAAGAGGGCTGTTGGTGCAGAAATTTTCGTCCAGCAAGGGAGTGGGGGAGGAGAGAGAGGGAGGTGGAGAAAAATGGGGAGAAAAAGACAAAATCTACACCCCCTTTTGACTTTCTTTCATTTCCCTTTTTCTTTTCTTTTGAAAGGTGGGGAAATTGGAGAGAGAGAGGGGGGGCTGTCAAGGTGGGGCCGGCCATGTGGGGAGGGGGAGAGAGGGTGAGGTGTGGGTGTGTCGGTTAGGGAAAAAGATGAATGTATTACCCTAATTCCCATTAAAACTAATTTCACCGAAAAAAAGCCTTTTTCTTCGATATTTTTTAAACCGTTTTAGCAAACGATTTCATTTCAAAAACCACATGATAAAATTTTATTTAATGTTTTATGATGCACAAAATTTGTTTCAACTCATTCCAATTTGTAATTTTCCCTAATTAAATGTATTAGTTACGGCTTAAAATAATAATAAAATTAATTTTTTTCAGAAAATTTGAAATTTCACCGGTGACTCAATAAACACCAAATACTAGCAATTACATAGCTAGAATATGTATATTTAATTTTATAATAAAGATATTTGCATTTTGAATTTTTACAGAAAACCCTCTTATTTTACCGTTTTTTCGAAATTTCACCGAAACGATTTTCAAAACGCTACAATCTTCCCCCCTTAAAAAAATTCGGTCCCCGAATTTAAAGTAAAACTCCCCCCAAATACAAAAACACCTAAGCAAAATCATCAAGTCGTCGGGGTTCCGAAACCATAAGTACATAATACGCAACATAGCGCATTGCATGCGCATCAGCAATGAGCATATAACTCAAATCAAAACTCCGTCAAGCATCCCGCAATCATCGGAGTCATGGTAAAGACACAAATGTCAAATCCAATACAAAACCAATATGATATAACTCGAAACTATACACGTAAATATCAAATCTATATATGTAAATAACTGAAGGAAATGAATGCCAAATATATTCAGGTACTGTCCTCTGACTAGTCCTGCCCAGTACGAAGATACATAGCAAATATCATAAAACGTACTGCTCTATAAGAAAAATCAATCCCGAAATACGCGTATGAATACTACAAGCGTCTGGTGCGCACGGAAATCAAAATCCAAATATGTGCCATACATATGCACAGAAACAACATCCAAGTGCATCGGGTGTGCACGAAACATCTGTCGTAGGCAACATGTGTGCCTGACAGCAAAATCAGGTGCATCTGACATGCACGAAAAATCTCGATTTAGTGCATCTGGTGTGCACCAAAATCACACTTCAAAACATGCGCCCAACATGCGCGAAAATCCAAATCAGGTGCATCCATCGTGCACGAAATCATGAAATCCAATATCAAGTGCCGAATATACCCAAAATCCAATCAGGTGCATAAGGTGCACAAAACAAATATCGAACATCACCATCGAAATTGAAGTCCAGTGCATCTAAATGCACAACATATGTAACACTGCACTGCAAGCATATATGAACTATACCGAGTGCAAAAACCAAATCGTGTGCGTGCATACGCACAAAATCAACACAAATGTCTAAAACCGTAAAATCATAAACATTTGAAACCAAAGCACGAAAACTATATCAAGGGCAACACTGTGCAAAGATCATAAATCCTCAATCATCAAAATCAAATCATAAGAATAAATCACCCAAAACATCGAAATCAATAATGGCGGAATAGTACCGCTCAAGTGCATCCTCTAAGAATCTCGGGCCAACTGCCGCGGTCACTAGTGGGACGTCTCATCGATGATCATGAACTCTGGCCTGCTGGTGTGCGTAACATAACCACTCCTGGGTCCAAGTCTTCTCCGTGGATTACAAATTTCACGATCCATCGGCTCATCGGCCCTGTCAAGGCAGCATATCACTGGCGTCGGCCTCTGGCTCTCTGAATGCACGTGACACATCTGATCCTGGGTGTAAATATCATTACATCAGTGGCCTGGAAGGATTCCTGCTCAAGGTCTCATCCAAGTCTCATCTCTGCCTAACTGCCCGGAAGTCATCGCCCTTTACTACATCTGCTTCTTGCTCCGGAACGGCTGCATACTCATCACGACTGCTTCTGGAAGGTATATCCAAGTACAATGCCTCGGCATGTGCATCGCATCTCTGATGTCGGCGGAGTGGAACGTCATCATATCCAGATCTTGTACGAACCTCTTACCCCACTTTTCTCTAATGTCGACTGCTTCGGACTCATCTCATCGCGGCTGCATGGACTGAGCTCCAACGGCTATCCTCGTACCTGGAGTCTCCCAAGAAATGCTTCTCACCACCTAGCATCCGAATTAAGTCGAGTCATCCGATCGAGTCGTCAAAATCTCATAATCCCCCAAGAGCTCAACATCTTGGGCACCGTTTAATAGTATCGAGTACATACCACAGCATCGGTGGTCCAGCCGTAGAAGGGCAAACCCAAGCCTCACTAATAGCGCCGTAGAACTGCCGCAAACCCGAAGGTTCAAAGGCTTTCACATGGTCATTAAGTCGAGTTAGTGTTCCATTCTTCTAGAGGGACCATAGAATTGCCTGGATGTCTTTCCGACTACTTTAAACTTGGAATAATAGGTTTCTGACATTCAATCGTCTCCGTCGACTCCCAACGTCTCCGCGTGAAGTCGTCTCTAGCTGGAATCAATCTATCTGATGACCTCGCATCGGGGTAGGCGAACGATCTACATGTTCTAGTCATTCATCCTCGATGACTAGCGACCTTCTATCATCTCTTAGTACAACTCATTCTGCACTAACTCCAGCATCTGGGGCAATATCTCGTCGTTCGCAGCAATAACTGGCTCGCTCGTCTGCACGCTGAACGGTGCCTCAATCATCAGGAGTAAGCAACACACCAACGATCATCAAAATCTGGCTGGCCTCTATTATTGGCTCAATCCTCTAGTGCTGATCGGCATGTCCAAGTAATCTCATACAGCAATCCATCCAATGCTCGGGGAGCGAAATCACAATCAAAAGACACATCTCTACAATCGTGTGTCGCCGGAATTATGTTCTGGTTAGTCCTCGTTCGTAACGAGCTCGTGCTGACCGCAACTCTAGCCGTAGCTCTCCCTACCCGTAATCGTGGCAGCAAAACCATAACTGGTACTGATGAGGCTAGATCGGAATGAATATAATACTGAGCAAAGAAATGTACGTCCTAAGGCTCCTTAAGTGGAGTGGCGTGTCGTAAGTATGCCGCGGAACATACCCACGGTACGTCACTGTACTTTAGTCACCTATTCCATCAACCAAGGGTCATCCTACGTTTCGAAGGTAAAACCTAACGCTTTGATACTAACATTGTCACGTCCCGAAAGTACGGAACATGACCGGCACTTAAACTACGAAACGTCTCGAGGCGTACGTAATCTAAGTAAACCGAAAACCCAGAAATCCAATCCAAGAAAAGTAGTAGAGTGAAGGAAATCCAATTTAAATCGAGTAGTTTTAATAGCATAAGCCGAATTATGCATTTTTAAAAACATCAAATATTTCCTGAAAATTTCGGCAGAGTCTCCTTTGTAAATACTGGCCCCTAAACGGGATACAACATGAATAGTATACGAAATCAATAAAATGGCATCCCCAAGCGGGAGCTAGCTCTTCGTCAATCGACGGTCACAACCACACAAGCAATATAATATACAACGCCAAGGGCGAGGATCAAAACTCAAAAGGAAACTCAAAACCACAAGAAAACCCCAGAAATATAACGCGCGACTCTAAGGTCGAAAGAATAACATCAATGGTCTCTATCTCAAAAATAAATACATGTTTGGTTGATGGAACTTCTAGATACAACAGAATAATGATATACAAGATATATAATGGGGGTACGATACAAGTAAACCCACCTACTAGCAAATCACCCGAAGGAAACTATGCCCGCAAAGCCGTAATGAAACCTGTACGGCCATCCTGCAAGAAATTGGGGCACAACGGGGGTGAGTTACCAACTCGTGAATAGAAAAACATGTACGAAAAGAAATCACATAAATAACGCAACCTAGGTTAAAGATCATAATATATCCACAATTATATATATAACATGCAACCTATAACAAGGCTAGGGTAAATATCTTACCCGAGTGTAATCTCATGTGCCCGTGTCAGTGCCTCAGGTAGCAATATATCATATGAATGAGGTATGAATGCATGGAAACAGAATACATGTAAATGAAGAACTGTTTTCATAATTTAGTGAGATTTCCTTTGTATTTTTAAAATGAAGTATCATAATGAAATCAGCATAAAACAGTGCCTAGCATCGGCACAAAACGTAATCCTAATATCTCGATATCTCTGTATCACAGTCTCTGTACCTTAATATCTCGAAATATCAATGTCTCAATCACAATATCTAGGGCGCCGCCAGTCCAGACCGGCCCCTACCATCCATCTCAAGACCACGACGGTATCCTCCGGATATCCGACGCGTCGGGTAAAATCACCGGTAGGTAGTGCTCTCCTGCCAGGCTCACATCGTCATCATCACGTGCTTCTTGCCCCGGGGTACCTTACCGGGTCCACCATGTACCCGAAATGGTTCATCGGTCTCCTCGAATCGGGTCTCAAAATCCATCAGCAAACTCATGGTGGACGACTCATACATCATGGGAAAACCGCACTTTTTATTTTAAAAGAGAGAAAAGGTTTATTTATGTTTTTGGGGTTTTCCTCCAAATCCAGAAAATCTCATGGAAATCCGAATCCAAAACCTCAATAACACGTAAAATAGTGAATATATGCATGAGAATCCATGAATGCGGCATAACAATGAATAACAGTATGCAAGAAGTAGCAGGTAATAACTAAAATGTCTAAACTAACATATGAGGCAAGTACACTAATATCATGTCTAAACTATTAGCTAACAGGCTATGTCAAGCAATAATATTTTCTAAGGTGTACGTGACATGGCAATTACCGATGAAGATGTGTGTGAGCCGGCAAGTAAGTGTACGTGGTACATACGCATCATCGGTAATGGTGCTGGTGTCTTAACAGCATGATATCAATAATGGAGTATGAAACATAATATAAGCATGCGATGCGAAGCGAACCACAATAATGAGCGGGAGCTGAATACTAGACGCAACTATAACTAATCTGCATTAATCTAATATAAGTCCTACAAATGGTGCCTTTTGAAATAAGACGAATTATGGGGTTTTGAAAATAGGGGCTACGGTGTTTTTGTGAAAAGATACGTCGTTTGAAATATCCGTAGGATCCCTTAGGCTGTCTTTTAAAATACCCACGATTCGTTAGTTTTTGAAATAGGTACGAATCGAATCTAATCTAACAACTAAACTAAACTAAAGGGCTAAGCTAACAAGATAGACTACAGGTAAGGAAACCGCCTAACATCTGAGTCGATCCATATACAAACCTTTATATATATTAGTCGGTGATCCCGCCTCAATAATATCATATCTAATACCATATCTATAATCAGACATCCCAAGTCAAGAGTGCGGATCAATCATCAAGATATAGCTCGTACGTAAATCCGTCGTACGGCATCCCCAAATCTGGGTACGGGTCAATATCATATTCCTCACACTATTCCTCTGGTATCCTCTTTATCCAAGATCATAGTCTAGGGTACTGACCTATGTCTAGTACAATACTAATATCCTCAATATACTCATGATCTGACTACTGATCGACAATCTTGTACAAACCGATATCGTCAGCACATATCATCATCAAGGGGTATACATCGCCCGATACGGCCTAATATCAATATCTTAGCATATCATGCCTCATATCACGATCACATGTCGACCATTTTATTTATAACACTATCCTCCCGTATCGCCGCCCCAAGATCCGCTATAACACCAGGACGTACCTCAAGTACGAATCCTGCCATATCACCGATATCACAACCACAAAACAAATCTCATCGACTCAGCTCAATCCCAAGTATCATCCTCAAATCCTTATGTGAACACATAGTCCCATACCCATGTGAACACATAACTATAAAGAATCGCATGAGCACTTATAAATAGGAATGTATGCAAGTATGTATGTGTAGTGCAACACTACCCTAGGGTTCGCAACACTAAAATAATCTAACACACCAATATCCATCCTAAACATCGTTATTAATCCCAAATAACATATAATAATTGTTGGTGTGTATACGCATCCGTATATACCACCACGGACTGAGGGGGTGCTATACGCCATCCACCCGACTTCTCCCCGTAGATATAAATCTACTCACCTGGTCCTCGCTCGCCGGTGCCGACGTAGCCACGCGCTTGCTTGTCGTCTCGAATTCTACATGGGGGTACCTACATATCATAATGCACCGCATCGCATTAAAATCCAACTCATGACCAAAACGACACACGAATCCCACATAGGTCAAAACCTATGATTGCTTCCACAAATCAACCCAAAAACCCTCGACATCGGCGTACAAATGCCAGACCATCGAGAAAAACCCAAATACACTTATTTGCACATTCACTAACACTAATTTTAATATAAAATAGGTTAAAACTCACAAAAACCCCAAATTCACTTTAAAAGCCGTTTTTCCGAAAAACTGGCAAGCAAAATTTCCCGTTTTAGTACAAAACTCGACGTTTAAACAATTCTAACGGCCATAATACTTATTAAAGTCATATAACCCATAACCACAATTTAATCTCA